>CM062586.1:11147500-12347500 GCA_031468815.1 Morus bassanus
GCAGTTTAGCAGGGCATCATCCTTGGGGTGCAGCAGGGGGATGTCCCCAGGCTCCCCTCCCTCACCCAAAGGTGTCCCCAGAGGGAGGGCTGCCACTCGCTGTGCCCAGCGCCAGGCTGGCTTTGCTGACTCAGCGGCACACGCCCTGTGTAAACGCCCGCCAGCTGCTGCCCCGGCCGCTGTTTGCTCAGGCTGGGTCGCTCTGTTTGCCTTTCGGGGGATCACGATGGAGGGAGATGGCCTTTCGGCCGCCAGCAAATGAGGCAAGACAGCTCCAGGCACCTGCCCCAAGGATCCTCCAGCATCTCAGCTCCTCCAGCTCCTGCCCAGGGCTGGTGGAGGCTGCTCAGTGGCTACAACCCATCAGCAAGACCCAAATTAAATCCTCCACGGAGCTCTAGGAGCTACAGAAAAATGCACCTGCTGCAGCATAACCTGGCTGCCACGCAGCCAGGAAAATTATTTATTATCATTTCCTTGCAACAGAGATTCAGGAAAGAAGCACCCGCCCTCCCCAGGTGCAAACAGCAGCAGCTGCAGCTTCGACATAGGGATCTATGTACATCACAGTGTAAAATCCATCGGAAAAAAATTCAATCCAAGTTTTAAAAAAAACTCCCCATGTACAACCTAAAACCGGGAACCAGAAAAAAAGAGGTTGAGAAAAATAGGTTGGGCCCCTCCCTCTTACTATAAAATATATATATATTTCTAAGGCAACGTTTCACAAAACCAGAAGCAAGGTTCCTAAAGAGTCTGAGCTTGCAGCCGAGGACACCACATGGGCACAAATCCCACGTGAGAAGCTAGTGTAGAAACAAAAACCTCCACCCACCCCACGGCCTCAGTGGTCAGCATAGTCCTTGGTCTCCACCCCAGTCTCGTTGAGCACCGTTGTCCTCATGATGGCCTCGGTGACCGCGTAAGGGTCGCAGTTGGCTGCTGGCCGCCGATCCTCGAAGTAGCCGTAGCCATCTTGGCCGACCTGACGCGGGATGCGGATGCTGGCACCTCGGTTGGCCACACCGGCAGAGAACTCAAAGATGTTGGACGTCTCGTGGTGGCCGGTGAGCCGCCGGGAGTTGTCCCTGCCTCCCCGTGGGTCGTAGACGCAGATGTGGTAGTCGTGCCGCTTGCTCAGCTTCTCGATGGCAGCTTCGATGTGTCTGTGGGAGAGGAGAATGGGGCTGGGTTTGTCAGTAGGTCCATCTGGGGGGTGTTCCCATGGCCAGGAATGCTGTCACCCCCTCCTTCTGTGCAGGGACAAGGACAGCCCAGGGGACACTCTCATATGACCAGCAGCTTTTAAGATAAAATGAACTGGGACAGCCCCAGCCCTGCCTGGTGCAGCCACCCAGGTACGGAGACTCACGCGCTATGGGGAGATGCCACATGGCCAAGAACAGCCCAAATCTCCCGGGTAAATCTCAGGGACCCCCCCAGGACTCACTTAAGACCCCCTTCTCTCCGCATCTCCTCGGTGCTGTAGTTGGTGTGACACCCGGCGCCATTCCAGTTGCCAGTCATCGGTTTGGGGTCCAGAGTAGCCACAACCCCAAAGTCCTCGCAGACGCGGTGGAGGATGAACCGAGCCATCCAGAGGTGATCTCCCATCTCAATACCTTCACATGGGCCCACCTGGAATTCCCACTGGAAGGAGCGAGTGGATGCACTGGTGAGGATGGGCAGGTTTGTGCCTCCCCAGCCATCGCATCCCTGTCACCCCCCTGGCGAGGGCTGCTAGCCTGGGGTATGGCTGAGCTTTACCCCTTGGGAATCAGCAATGAGGATGAGGAGCATCAAGTTACGCAACAGGACAGCTTTGGCATGCAAAAAAAATAGGAATAAACTGCTCGTGACTAAACAGAGCAAATTAGAGGGCTTTTAATCAAAACGGAGGTAAATAAGCACCACGCCTGCCTTTGAGGCTGGTGCTGGCATGCAGGACCCCCCAGCCCACACTGCAAACAGGGCACGGGACTAATGAGGAGCCTGTTAGTCCTTCCCGGGGCTGCTCCCTCCCCGGCCGGAGCCGGGGTTGCGCCACCCACAGTGACTAAGCAGGGGCTGATGCATTTATGGCTGCTGGCATGGCCTGGCCAAGACAGAGCCCAAGATGCAGAAAGCAGCCAAGAGGACCCTGAAAAAATCAGGGCAAACAGCAGGGTCGTTAAAAGTCCTGCCTCAGCTGCACTGCAGATAAGCCCCCTGCTTATCGCTGCCACATCAGCAGTGGGAGAGTCAGCGATTCGCAGGCTACAGGGCCAAATCACCGTCGGTCAGTCTGGCCACCCGCCTAATGCAATCAGGGACTCCCTCCGGCTAACTCCTAAATAAACCCAAATCCCCCTCAACCGCTCCCCAAGGCCATGTCCCACCCGAGCTTCCTGCTTCCCGGGGTAGAGGAGCAGGACGCAGACACCCGTCGCTCCACATGCTGCTCCTGCAGCCCATGGCGGCTCACACTGTCCCCTGCATCCCTGCTCCATGGGGCAAGGAAAGCACAGGGGAGCACCCAGCTCCACACAGGCCGCCAGAGCTCAGGCTGAGCTGTGCAAGGAGCTCAGTGCAGTTTGGTTCGGCTGCGATTTTGCTTGCCTGCCCCAAAAAACAGGGATTTGCATGATGGGGTGAGTTAGGAGAAAATCAAACGTGTACATTTGCATCCTAGCAGTGCAACTGCTCCCATCTAGACAAAACCGATGTAGGGAGTCACTGGATTTGGTATACCAGAGGAGCTGGGAGTTGCTGGGTTATTCCAGCCTCACGGTAACTCATATCCATCACTGGAAACAGGGGCTGCACAAGGCCATCCACACGTACCTGGGAGGGCATCACCTCTGCGTTGGTGCCACAGATCTTCACCCCCGCGTAGAGACATGCCTTGTAGTGGGACTCCACAATATCACGCCCGTACACCTTATCTGCTCCAACCCCACAGTAATAGGGGCCTGGAAAGGAAAGAGGAGTCGCCACCCAAGTAAAGCTTTTGGGAGCAACAACAGCACTGCAGCATAGTCCCACCACTCCCAGGTACCCGCCATCATCAGCAGAAGATCTATGGGAATTAAATGGTGTTGCCCTCCATGGCGCATGTAGCCATCAGCCTTATCTGGGTAGTTAAACAGGACTTGTCAGGCATCAGGTGGGAGGTGGCCAGGAGATAAGGAAAGTTTGGCTTGGTCTGCCCCACGGCACCTCGCTGACCCTCGGAGCACATCAAGTGTCTGAGATTGTTCTGACAACAGCTGACATTGTTCATTGCTAGAAAATTCAGCTCACCGCTGAATTTATAGGACTCTTCCTCATTCAAGCAGGTCAGATGAAGGTCTTCTCCCCGCCTGGGGGAAGGGAGACATTGAAAGCAGCCAGTCCCCACAAAAGGCTGATTAAGTCAGATTGGGAAACCCCTGGCCCTCTCCCAGGAGGCAGCTGAGGCGTTGGGGCTCGCTCGCCACTGCAGGAGGGCATGATGTGCCGGCCTTTCCCGAACAGCCACGGGGAGGAGGTTTTTCCAGCTGAGTTCTCCAGCCCTTGCCAAACAAGTCGTGCAGCTGAGCTGCTTGTGCAACTGGGGTCTGGCGGGAGCGGCACTGCAGGCCGGCTCACGTGAGCCGCAGGGCACCCGGCACTCTCGGCAAACAGCTCCTAACCTCATCCCGGCTCCTGCCCGGTGTCAGCCGCGATGGGTAAGCTGCACCCGAGGCTGGAGACAGGATGCCTGCTGCTGGGCAGCACCCCCCAAGCAGCAGGGTGGGAGCCGAGGGAGTGTCTGGGTTGGGGAAGGGAGGGAGCACTTACCCTGCGGGCCAGGGAAGCCGTTGTCAGGCCAGCCGTAAGGGTGGCCGTTGATGCCCAGCAGCGTGTACTCCTGCTCCATCCCAAACCAGGGGTGGCTGTCCTTAACCAGGTCCATGACTTTCTTGCATGTGTGTCTCAGGTTGGTCTCTGGCAGCAAAGAGGTCCAGGTTAGACCCGTGCCATGGGCAGGCACCCACCATGCTCCGCTCCATCCCACTCAGAGGTCGAGCCTCCACCATTGCCAAGCGCTTCCCACAGAAGCCTTAAGGAAACCAGTGAGTGGATCCCCCCATACTGCGATGCCCTCTGCTCACTGGTTTCCTCCTTGCAGAGCTACTCCATCACCACAGCATCAGGCCACAGGCCAAGGAGGTTTAATTAGCCTGCTCCCCAGACTACCACCGATGGTCCATGAACATCGTCCTCTTACACACCGACAGACAAGGATATCCCAGCCCTGTCCTACAGGCGTCCAGCAGAGCTGGGAACAGGGACTATACATCTCCCATCACTACTTCACCCCCATCCTCTTTCTACCAGCCTTGGCTTAAGTATCCTTATCTTTCTTCTGCTCCATGTTTTTATTTAGCATCCAGGCTGGCTGGCCCTGCCTTGGCCCTTCGTGGTGGCAGGCATGTTCAGGGCAACTGGGGCTTTGCCAGGAAGATACAAATATCAGAGAACCTTCCTGGCATGGGACAACGTGCCAGGCAAGGGGAGTGACAGTTTGGACAAAAACAGCAGGGCTGAAAAACTGTTGTCACAGGGTCAGGCAGCAAATTCTACCTTTAAATTGCAATAAAAGATTGCAGAGCAGCTACGACATAAGGCCCAGGGCATGGGGCTAGAGAGGAGCAGTGACATCTCCCTTGCACAGATGGGTAAAGGGGGGGAAGGCAGTTCCCCCCGCCCCGGAGCCCACACAGCCGTTAACATCCACAGAGACCCACCCTGGGAAGAGCCGGAGGGTGCACCCCTCTCATTTGCAGGGTGTCGCAGGGCTCTGGGCTGGGCGCTCTGCCCTGGCTCCAGCCCCAGGAGCTCCAGGGCCAAGGGCTCTCATTACAATTTGCTCCGGCAGAGGAGCTGCTGGGCAGGAATCTTAACCAAGGCACTTCCCCTGCGGCTGAAAGGCATGACGCCGTTTGAAGAGGAACCAGCCCGTCTTTCACCATCGCTGCCTGCAGCCTCTCCTCTCCCAGGCAGATGTGTGCATCACCCTGCAGATGCCGTCTCCCTCCCCCCACGCACCCAGCGGGGACATGGCTCCGCTTTGCTGGCAGATAACCCCACTGGGAGCCCCTTGGCGTGTCCCTGCAAACCAGCTTCCCCTCCTCCCTCTGGGGCTTTATCAGACGGACAGGACAGACACTGGGACTGCAGACTTTTGCTAGCAGCGATAAGACGGAGTGCCGGCACACTCTGGGGTCACTTGCAGAAGGTCACCCCAAGCCAGCCAACGCCGCCCCAGCACCTTCTCCCTCCTTTTCTGCAGGCGCCCATCAGAGAGAAGAGCGGCCACAAACCCAGCACATCAAACCCCCCTGCCACTTCCAGCTCCAGCTCCCCTGCTGTAACCCTGCAGCCCCGGGAGCTGGGTGCACTTAGGCTTAAAAACTGGGTGACGCCTTCAGCGCACTTGAGTTGGTGAGCGCCGCAAGCTCCACACCTTGCTGCTCTTCTCCTTGCCCTGCACCGCTAAAACACGTTCCTGCAAACAACCATTGCCACCAGCACTTGAATTTTGGAGCCTTGGGCCAGGCACTCATTGCCAAGCTGCTCCCCGGTGCCAGCAGTCCAGAGCAAGTGGCCCCTTGGAGAGACAGCACCCTAAATAATAAGGGGGTGACCCTCGGGGTCCAGGGGGCCCACGCCAGAGGTGCTCACCTGCGGGTTTCCTGTTGTACTTCAGTACTTCACAGAGCACCAGCTTGTTGGGGTCCAGGCAAAAAGGGTCCCTGAACATGCAGATGGGCACCAGGAACATGTCACTGTTGGAGCCCTCCGCCTGCGCCGTGCTGGAGCCATCGAAATTCCACTCAGGGACATCTGCGAGGCAGGAGGGGGACAGAGCAGGGAGCAGGATTGGGAAAAGGTCTTTCATACAGATCGTGCCCAGTGCTGGTGGCTTAGACCCTGGGATAGAGCGCCCAGAGGGCACAGAGTGCTGGGACAACAGCCACAAAGGTTTTCTCACACATCCCCAGAGACCAGCGGTGCTTCCCGAGCATCAGTGTGCTCACCGCCCCCCAGCACCATCGGGGCACAGGCAGGTTCAGCCCCAGCCACTTCACCTCCCTCTGCCAAACCCCATCCGGATGCCGACACGTCTCCATGCCTGTTTGCCCGGTGGAAAGGGGTGAGGATCTCATCCTCCCCTTCCCACCCAGCACTAATGACAGAGATTACGGATTAAGTAAACCGCAGCGATGCAGGCCGGATATTTACTCTGCCGCTTGATATAACCCCACGAGACAACTGCAGCGGGCATCACTGGCAACACACAACCAGGGAGAGCAACTGCCAACTCCCACCACCCAAAGCACCCCAGAACTTTTCCCTGGCGATGCTCAGGGCCCTCCACCACACCAACCATCATCCAGAGCGGCGTTACCTTCGATGCTCTTGGGCTCTTTGTCGAGGGTCCTGCTCTTGCAGCGCACGCCCTCACCACTGCCGTCGATCCAGACGTAAGTGACCTGCACCTGCCCATCCTGGGGCAGCCTCATGTACTGCTCCCGCACCAGCTTGTTCAGCCTGGAGCTGTGCGACACCGACATGGCGACGGCCCTGCGAGAGCGCACAGGTGAGCGTGGCATCACCCCCGGCCCATTTCCTTCCCTTTATTTTAAAAGCACTCCCCCTCCCAAAAAAAAAAAAAAAAAAGCCACGACCAAGCTCCCTCCCGGGCCCCCGCGGGTGCTCGGCGCTGCACAGGCAGCCCCGCTCCGGCCGCCCCCTCCCCGCCGCCCAGCGCAGCGTCCCCCCGCGGGACTCGAACCCGCGGCCCCGCCGCTCACCGGCCCCAGCGCTGCTCGCGGCCGCGCCCGCCCCGCTTTATACGCGCCGGCGGCCGCCCCGCGCGGGGAGGCGGTGCGGGGGGGGGGGCGGTGCGGGAAGGGGCGGTGCGGGGGGGGCGGCTCCGCCCCGGGCCGGCTGCGGCAGCGCCCGGGGGGTCACTGCTTAAAAACGTTTAGCACGATTTTTCTCTCTATTAACATATTATTTATTAAACCCAACAAATACCATATTGTTAAAATATCACTTTATTCATAAATAACAAGTTATTTGCTAAATAACTTGTCATTTATTAAACTCTGCTTGTCATTTATTAAAAAATAACAAGTATTACTCATTGAAAATATTATTTACTCCCTCCCGCTCTCTTGCTGCATGTGTCCTCCCTCCTGGCACCTTGTTTTCGTAGGGTTGATCTTACACACGAGTGGGTGTTTTGCCCCCCGGCCATGCTACAGCGCCGTGGGGTGTGGAGCGGGTGCAGCTGGCACGATGTGCTGCCCCCGGGAACCCCGAAAGCCTCGCTGGGCCCCTGCCCTGCGGAGGGTGCGATGCCTGGGAACGGATCGGGGTGCCTGGCCGGCCCTGGGGACGCAGGCAACCAGATCCTTGGGGATGTGGGCGACCAGATGCCTGGCAGCCCTACCACCACCCCTGTCCCCCCCATCCCGCCCTGGACACCCCAGGGATGACTCCTGCCCACCCAGCTGCAGCCCCTCACGCCTGCGGGGCTGTGTTTGCCCCCCAGGCGTCCGTGCTTTGAAGGAGCAAAAGGCTGAGGGCTGCAGGGAGAGCTACCGGGAAAACACTGAAATCACCCACTTCAGCCCCTCACATCTATAAACCGTTGAGCTAAAGTACTTTTTTTACATTTTTAAGCACCAGAGCGTAGTTAAGTACCTTTAAAACCCCAGACTAACCACATGCAGCAATGGCTCTGATTTAGTCAGCTAAAAAACCTAAGCCAACAGGTGTGAATTTGAGTAGATTATTTCAATAGAGCAGCAATTTCCAGCTATCGAGCCAAACCCAAATCTCAATTAGATTAATTAAATGGGCTGCTGCCTTTTCGGTTTTCCACAGATACGGCGTTACAGGGTTCACATTTGTTAGAGCCAACAGATCCAAAAAGTGCCAGTGCACAACCGGCGCGATTGCAAACGCAACGCCCTTGCCTGCCCGGTGTTATCTCAAATACTCCCGTATTTTTTTTCTGGGAGGAGGGTAGGATTTCAAACAAACCCCCAGCAAACCCAGCTGGGTGAGCGCACCACAACTCTCCAGCCTCAGTTTTTCAGCATTTTTTCAATGTTACAAGAGGAGAAAAGGCTTTAAAGCATGACCGGGCTCCAAAGCAGTTTGGGGTTTTGATAATTCCCCCAGTCTTTAAGGCAGACTCATGCTCGCGGCTTCCTGACTCACCCCCAAGAATGTTTTTCTGCAAAACAGTAAAACATCTGCACCGGGGCAGCTAAAAAACCTCTTTCACAGTTGATGCCCCCCCCCCGGACACCTCCTCACTGGGCATGGACCCACAAACTGCCCCCCCATCATACCTCCTTGCCGGGCACCGATCCCAAACTCTGTTTTACTTCTGAAGGTGTTTTGGTCCCCCAGGCAGATAAACAACCAGGAAGAAACCCGAAAGCATCTGTGATTGCACAAGAACCAGGAAATGAGATTGACAGAGAGAGAAGCAAAACTTAATTAGCAGTTTTAGTCCCCAGGTGGTGACATCAGTGGCAGCGGGCTGTGGGCAGGCCAGACGTCACCTGCCCCCTCGCCCACGGGCACTGCCCCAAGCCCATGCAAAGGACGTTGGCGCCCAGGGATGCGCTTGGGTTACCTGGAGCAGCGGTGACAGAGCCGCGTGGGTCTCCTCTGTGTCACCCGTGCCCTTGATGCTGCCTGGGTGATGTGGAGGGTCTCCCGTAGCTGAAACTGGGCTGCAGCTCAAAAGAAGCCACCTCCCTCTCCGGGGTATTTTAGGGACACATCCACAAATGTGGTTGCAAAGCTCAGCATTTCCTCATTCCTGTTAGGAAATCGTCCCAAGCGGAGCAGGAGCACAGGAGGAAACGTACCCCTGGGTGTGCAACCCCGTGGCAGCGTTTCCCGGGGGCATTGCAACACACAGCCAAGCCAGCACGAGTGATGGACACGTGGGTGGCTCTGCTGGGTCCCTTGGCCCCATGCACCCATCTCCATCCTGCTCAGGAGCTGGGACTGGCTTTGGGGCTGGTGAAGTAGGGGCTGATGCTGAGCTTTCATGAAAAGCAGGGAGGGCGGAGATAGACCTGCATCCCTTGGGAAGCATTGCAAACCCAACCTGGGGAGAGGTGAGCCACCTCTCCGGAGCCTGCTGCCTTGCATCCTTCATGGCAGCCAGCAGGACCAGCAACGGTGTTTTCATGTGAGATGCCCGGTTTTGGCCAAGACCCCGCACCTCCCTGAGTCAGCTGCATACAGAGAAGCCTGATTTTATTCCCAGTGAAAGCCCTGGCTTCCCCCCTGGATGCGCCCAGTTGTGCAGAAACACCCCAAAGCAAGAGTGGGCTCAAAACCATGGAGAAATGAAACAAAATTCAGGCTGTGCTAATGCTCACTAGTAATCTGGTTTGGGGAGCAGAGCTCCTCTTTTGGACAGCTGGAACCACTGAGCACCAAAATCCCCAAACGGGGAAGACAAAATAAACACCAATAATCCCTTACTTGGTCAAAGCCCACCTGGCCCCGGGAGGGCAAACACTGTGTGTTTACAGCTATTCAGGGGCAGCAGGGACGACACCAGCCTGCAGGCGCATGGCCAGGGTCCCAGCCCTGCCGGAACACCGCAAATGAGGCAGCTCACCAAATATATGATGGATGCCAAAATATTTCATGTCAAAAGAGATTTTAATAAGCAGGAAAAAGTATTTCTGCCATATATTTTGTCTGTCAACGTTGGGATCAAGTCTTACCACAGTCTAATTCCAGCCATTTCTATAGTATCAACTCTACGGTACACTAATTACACCAAACACAATTCATGCCTGCATCCCTGGGCCACTTGAATAATATTTTATCCCCCAAGCAAGCCCTAGCCAATGTGCTCCGTGCTCTCAGCAATCAGTGGGTTCCCACCCGCTCCCCTCTGCGCCAGGTACAGTAAATATTAACCACCACAAGGCACCCGACTCAGGGAATCAGTGACTGGCCCAAGGTCAGGCAACTGGAGGAGCTGAAGGCAGGAAGGGAGCAGGGATGTCCTTGTAGCAGTAAAAAGTCACAGAGTAAATCTCCAGAGGACTTTGCTGAAGATGGTTTCAAGCTGAGGCACAGTACAGAGCGGGTCTTGAGATAAAGGACGGCAAAGAGAAGCTGATTCCTGATTTATTGCTGCAGTGCAGACCAACCATCCCCTCTGTCACGGCGGCTGAGCTGCCATCCCGGTACCCACGGGGATCACCGGGAGGCTGCAGGCAGTGTTGCAGGACGCGGTGGGGCTGCTCCCTTTTCCAGCACCCTTTTTTGTGTGACGACCATCAAGCTGCAGCCAGTGATGCCCGGAGAGCTCTCCCGGTGACACCTGACCAAGGCCTGAGTACTTTCAGTTTTTATCTCTCTGACTTTGAGACTTTATCAGCCCAAGCATTTTCCAGCCTTGCCAAGATACACCAAAGATATTATTAAAGCCTTTGCTTTAATAATAATAATAAAAGCCTTAGCAAATTTTCCAGGTTGAAGAACTTCAGTAACACAATGCACTTTACCAAGAAGGGGTTAAGCATGGACTAACTTACCTCCTGGGGTGACTTTTAACACCTTCACCCCAGCTACAAGCTGGTGGGCAGGGGCTTGGGGCTGGGGACCCTGCAGCCTTGGTTGTCAGCTCCCTCCCCACACCTGCCCAGGAGGGATCACCCCCAGGCACAGGGGAAAGCAGAGATATTGGGATGGAGAGTTTGATTTTTACTCTAAATTATCCTCTAAAATTCAGGATGCTGCTCAGAACCGAGGGGGTTTCACCCTGGTTGTCATGTGCCACGGGTTAAACCCCAAAAACATCTCCCAGAGCCCCAGGTAAGAGTGTTTCCTCTCCCCGGGTTCCATCCGAACAACCCGTGGTGGTTTGTCTCCTGCCCAAACTGTTTGATGGGGAGATTAAAGGGAAGGCAAAGAGCAGGGTCAGCACGGGGGAGCCCCGCACAAACACCATAAAGGGATTAAAGGGGCTGGGGGGAGAGCGGGTGGGAATTTTCCTGCGTGCACCACTGGGGAAGAGGCAGTTTTCTCTAGCCGAGGAAATGCGAGGGGGATGCTGCAAAGAAAGGCCGGTGGACAGGCAGGGGCACGCGGCCCAGCAGGACTGCGATAACTGGCTGGGAATGCTGCTGGGTGCTGGGATGCGGCAGGAGGTGGCCAAGGTGAGTCAGGTCAGTGCTGAAGGGTTTAGCAGAGACCACCCAGCACCGTGCTAGGGGGGGCTGCGCTGGCATTCCCCTGTCCCCAAAACATGCTCACTTTTACACTTTTCCTACAAAACAGCTGAACTGACAGTTTCCCTTTACAGCTAAAACACATTTAAGCAAGAGCAAATCTTGTTATGTCTAGATGTTTACACCCAAACCACTTTCTCTTCATTCAAGTAGCACTGCTATACCTTTTTCTCTACATACACACACACACATAGATATATATATGCATACACATACACATTTATGTCTTTATGTCTGTCATACTAGAACATGCCTGGGGAACCCAAAGTTTCAACTCCAACCGTACTTTGGTACCCAGCACCAACCCGTGCCCCTCCTGTAAAGCCGGGATCCTCCCGCTCAGACTCATCCCACCCATTTCCCCCACACACAGTGGCAAAGCCAGCGGCAGGAAAGCCCAGCCAGTGCACCACTCGCTTCTACCCTGAGGGAAGCCCAGGAGACCCCAAACCGTGATTTTTTCTTCCTTCACCCCTCTGGGAGGACTCCAACCCACTGGTGGCTCCAGATCCACCAGAGCCAGCCCGGTCCAGGCAGGGGAAGCCCCTGGCAGGGGCTCTCCCTGGGCACGGTAGAGGCTTCAAACCCTGCTCTGAACCAGGTGAGGAGGGATTTCAAGCAGGTCCCTGCTGTCCTTCAGCCTTCAGGCACACATAAGTGGGTATTTGGCCCGGGGTGAGTGTAGCTGCCTCTCCACCTTCATAGCCAAAGATAAAGCACTCATCCTGGAGTAGCTCAATGCCAATGCGGTGAAGCTTTGCCCCTTCCTCCACGTGCCACCTGGGCTGGTTTTGGCAGCTCCTTGCTCAGCTGGTTTGGGAGGACACCCTCCCACGCTCACACCTCTCCCAGGCGGCCACTCTGGAGAGTGAGGTCTCCTCTTGGCAACGGGGCAATAACACCTTGCAACACCTACCAACTTTGAGGAGCGAGGAACTTGCCTTAGGTTGCAGAGAAACCCCCTTGCGAAGCCAGTGATTCCCCTCCAGCCTTGCGGGCCTGGTGTGGGCTGCCAAGAAAAGCCCGAGCTCCCTTGCAGTACAGATGGTGCATTAGGGTCTGTTTGCAGGACGCTCTTATAAATTATTTTGGAGGTTATTTCCAGCCTCAGGGACGTGTGTGCATTTGTTAGGGTAAGGTTGCTCTCAATAGGCAGCAGAAAGGGCTCACAAAGGCAGGGCACAGGGCATGGGCTGCCCTGACCATCCTCATGCAGCCCCTGAGCATCCCTGCTCCTCCAGCCCACAGACACAATAAAACCCAGGTATAAACCCCTGCAAAGTTTTTGTTTAAATTTACTCTTTATACCTCTGGCAGTCACTCAGGCTGTAGGAAAAGAAATTGGGGGGGGAGGGGGAAGGGGGCATGCTGCACATGCACGACCTCAGGAAGCCAAAGTGAAAGGGGCTGATCTCCAGCCAAGCAACTACAACTTGCAGATTGCCGGTGCAGGAAAAGCAGCACAGGGCGGCTAGTAGGAACACGAAACCCGTTAGACAGGCAGACAGCCAGGCTAAATTTCACCAGAGCCTTCCCCTGGGTCACCCACTGCCCAGAGCCGGGGGAGGAAAGGCTGCCTGCAGGAGCCGCAAACCAGGGCTGCCCCAGCTTGCTGGGGAACAGGCAGTGGGGCCAGGGCACCCGAGGGTTTCCTGGCCATCGATAAGGACCAATTCTCTGTGATCTCTGCCGAGACAGACCCAGCGAGCTGTGACTCACAGGGGGGAAGTTCCTCCTCATCTCTTTAGAGAAAGAAATCACGAGTCAGAGCTCTCCACGTCGCAGCAGGGAGCCCTGTCCCACAGGGGTCTCACCCAGCTCCCAGCTTTTTCTGCAGCTCTTTGCTTCTGGGACAGGACTACGGGTCCCATTGCCACCCTGTGAAATCCCCCCCTCGGGCTCCAGCCAGCCTCCAGGGATGCAAAGCTTTTTGACCAATAGCATTTATTTGGGCAAAACTAAATCTCAAAGTGCATCAAAACTCCCGTAGCAACAAAGTGCTCTGAGCAGAGTCTCTAAATAAGCAGCGAACCACCAAAAAGATTAACTACCATTTCTTGTAAATGCAAGCGACGCACCCAAGCAAGATGGGCAGCTCGCCACAAGCCTCCTCGCCCAGCTGGTTTCCTAGCCTATATCCTGTTTGGCAACCCAATTTTGCAGTCTTACACAAACGCAAAGCTTTTTCACTTCCCTCACATCAAGCCCTCACTGATGCCAGCCCAGGCTTTCAAACCAGCGTGACTCTTTGCCGGAGTCGTGAGGGTCTTTTTCCCCCAAAAAATAGGAGGAGGCTCTTTGTTGGTGGTTTTTGTTAGGCTGGTGCTACCCAAATACAATGCTTTTCTCTACAGAAGCAACGTTATCTCCTTGCAGTCACGTGCTTTCAGGAGCTGGAACTTCAAAGGGGAAAAAAATTAATTAAGCACTTTTAAGGCAATTTTTACAGCTTGCAGGATTTGACCTCAGATACACAGAATAAGGCTGCCCTGAAGAGGTGCTGAGTGGTGTCGGAGACCACTAGTGCAGCTGGGTAGACATTTTGGGGGCAAAAGCTTTGTTTTTTAAAGAAAAACACCTTCTTGCCAGATTATTGTCTTTTGAACAAACAAAAGGCAAATTCTGGCAAAAGTTGACTTTGAGTTAACCCAGAGTGAAGCAGCTGAGTGCACTCGAGCGCTTCAGGTAGCAGGGTTTAAACTTGCAGAGTCTGTAACTCATTTCATATCCTATAAAGCTAAAACCAGAAGCCGCTTAATGTGAATTTAAAACAAACCTGCCAGCCCTAGGAACTCCCTTGTTCTGTGGAAAAAGGCCCACTAAGCACTTCATTTTCATGGTCTCCTTTAGCCCATTTTGCAAGTAGATTGATTCAAAAGGAATTACTTTTTTTCCCTAGCAGAATGTCATCGTCCACATTGGCTTTCATCCCCTCCCAGCAGAGATTAAGCAAGCTTGCCCTTCTGTGATAGCAACAACGTCCCCAGAGTTATCACCCCATTTAGGTGCTCATCCCGTACCCCAACATGAAGCCCCTCCAAACACTACTGAGACCAAAACGTAGCTCCTTTCATTGCCCAAATCTTGGGACCCTCTCCCAGCATTGCCCTGGGGTGAGCTGGCGATGCAGCCCCCCATCGTCACCTGCCCTCGGGGCTTTTGCTGCCTGACACGACCATGGACATTATTGTGCCCGTGGATTTGCCCTGCCTTAGCCAGTTAGTAGCCAAAACCAAAAAGCCAAACCGATGGCATGAGGCAGAAGAGCCCCGAGGCCAGAGCGGACACAGCCACGCACAGCAGCCCCCATGCGTGTGCGGCCAGGGGGGCTGCACCCCCAGGGCTGAGCCTCCAGTCCGGCCAGGGGGGCTCCAACACCCCAACACATCCAGACCTGGTCCCTGGGAACCTCCCTGTGCTGGCTGGAGCAGGTGGCACAGCTGGCCTTAACCTCCCCCAGAGCCTTCACCCTGGGCCACCCCTGTCCCTCTTTGCAGCCCCCTCACCTTTCCCTGTTTTACTCCCCAGACAAAACATCCCTCCAGCACCTTTCTTTTCAGCCACCCAGAAATTTGGCAGCAAAACCCCCTTGCAAGGAACTGATTTGTCTCTGCTGCCCCCTTCATTTGACTTCTCCAAGGCTGATGGCCAGCACACTGCTCCCTGCATGGACGGAGCAAGGCTGTTACACCTTAAATCAACCCTCTCTTCCACCCTCTGGCCTTGCAAGGCTGCAAAGTCACTAATTACTCCTTGCTCATGAATGTGAAACAGTCTGGGGCCAGCAGTGCTCCCTAACGGGCTGCTCATCTCCTCCCAGTGCGGTGGCAGGGACAGTTTATTTACAGGTGTAATCTCACACCATGCCTGTACCTGAGCTGCTGCTGAAGCCAGGGGCTTTGCTGCCCTCTTGGCTAAAGGCTGAGGTGGCCATGGGACAAATCAGAGCAGAAAAAGTCATGGAAGAAAGTTGAATTTAGCATCCTGCAGGACTGAGAGCCTGCTTCAGCCCTGGACAAACCCTCTGGGCGTTTCTCTGCCCCTTTTAGCCAGACCAGACCCCCGTTCCTGCACACATGGTCCCTCTCTGAGCCCTCTCCAGCTGCTCCATCGCCTGCTTCGGCTGATGGCACATCAGGGACTTTGGGGGCTGTTGTCCCCCAGGGAGGGTGATGGCAATGCTACGCCAGGAGTGGCTCTGCACGAGCATGGAAGGGCCCTGTCTCCTCCCTGCAGCACCCAGCCCGGGGCAGCCTCCTTCCCCCAAACCTGGGGACATCCTGACTTGTCCTCAAGGACTTCTTCAGTCTCTCTCTGCCTGGGGATCCATCCATCCCACTGCACCCTCAGGGAAACGATTCCTGGTTTTCCACACTGCAAAGGCAAGGAGAATTAATGGAGATATTAAAGCAGCCCCTAACACAGGGGGTTTTACTGCCCATGGGTGAAACCTGCTGCTGTAAGAGCAGGGATATGGCAGAGGGGTGCGGGGACAGGCACCTCCCTGGCTCAAGCAAGAGCAGTTTTCTTTCCAGCACTTGCTGGTTGGGCAACAGGAAGTCCTGCCCATGGCCAAACACTGGCCGAGGAGCTGAAGGAGAGCGGGCAGCAGCGATGCACAGCAGCAACCAGGGAGAAAGGAGAGAAACAACATGGCCAAGCAAAGCACCACTTCTGCATCAACAGGATTGTCTCTGTGCTTGGCCAGCAAGAGCCTGTCCCTGCAGCGGGTGCAGCTCCTGGCATCATTGGGCGAGCTTGGGAACTGGAGAGCAACTTTCTTGGCCAAAACAGCATCACAGATGCACAGGATTCCCCGCCAGCCCCGTTTTATTCACAGCACAGCAGGAGGTCAGGACACTTTGTTGATGCCCAGGGAGCCACCCAAACAGGGCTTTGCAGGAGAAGGGCTTCAGAGCCAGCACACAAGCCCCGGCATCACCAGCACCGCGCTGGAACAACTCGGTGCAGCACCTGCAGCCCAGCAAAGGGCCTTTGCTGAGTGTGAGGCACCCAGGAGGCAAAAATAAACAGGAAGTTTTTGATACTTTTCCTTGCATTTCAAAGCCTCATTTGCAGAGATGAACTTCAGCTACTTCTGTTTCCACTGGTACCACATACAGAGCAGGACTAATGAGTGAGAGTAGGAGAGAGGGGTCCTGCGGCACTGCAGCCGGTAGACACCCCCCCTCACAAGGCGGCTCTGGCACAGAACGGGAAACTGAGGCACGGTGCCGATCAACCTGGGCTGCCAGACACTGCTGCCAGCACCGTCGGCAGTAACCAGCTGGCCCAAACTGCCCCAAGAACCATAGTGGTTTGGTATCTGTCACTATTTTTAAGCAGCTCCAGCTGCCTTGGGACAACCAGCACCTGGGGAGCAGGATGGTGCTGATGCAGGATCTGGACCAGAGACAGGTGGTGGGAGGATGAGGAAGGCACCCCGAGGCCCAGCCTTCCCCCTCTCCCTCCCTGCTGCTTTAAGTGAGCACCCTGGGCTGAACGCTCCCCACCCTCACCCCAAGACTGAATGCACCAAGCGGGAAAGCCGCAGCCCCATCCCAGCGCACAACTGAGCGCTGTGCCGAGCAGGCGTAATTATAACATCAGGGTAAATAGGATTCTCCCAGCTGGCCCTTCTCCTCTCCATCCAGCAGCTCTGTGGGGATCAGCCCTGCCCCAAAGCAGCCCCAACCCGCAGAGCCGTGTCCCACTTGGCTTGGGGACAGGGACACACCCAGAGCTACGGTGTCTCCAGCATCCCCTACCTCCAGTCTTACCCGCGGCAGGGTGGGAAGGGCACAGCTCCTCATTTAATTGGATCAAAGTAAATACGTGCTCATGTTGCCCTGGCCAGGGGCGACCAGGCTGGGTGGTGGCGGCGAGGGCAGCCCTTCAGGGTGCAGAGGGTCCCCCGTGAGGACTGAGGATGGCCCTGTGTGCACATCCAGGCCTGCTTCAGCCTCCCAGAGGCCAGGCAGGAAGAAGAGGAGGGTGGCCCAGAGGGATGGATGCAGGAGCCAGGGCAGCTCGAGGAAGGGCAGCATCCCCCATCCCGCAGTGGCAGTGTCATCCCTACCCCTTGGAGGTTCTCCCACCCCCCCAAACACCAAAACATGAGGAGCCCCAGGCTGGAGCGAGGCCCACAGCCCTCTGCCTGACCATGGAGACCCCCTGGGTGCCCACCCAGAGCCAGGGGAGGCTCGTGGCCCCACCACCACCCCAAACAGGGTTTGCGCCACCCATCCCAACCGGGCAGGGCGGAAACCTGTTCCCGGCAGCGCCTGGGGAAGGGGCATGCAGCTGTCCATCCCTCACAGCTGGCTGGACGTGCTTGCTCATGCCTGACCCAGCTTTGGGCAGGAGGGAGCGGGGATGGAGGGGAGGTGGGAACAAAGCAGCCCCTGCCCCAGCAGAGCCGGTGCAGCCCACAGTCTCCCACTGCGAGAGCCCAGGAAAACACACCATAACACAGGAGAACTTGCAGACTGTGGCACTGCCACCAGTGGGATCTCCACCCAGAAACATCCCCACATCAGCCAGAGTGATACTGCCCATGGCATCCTACTGAGGAAAGGACACCCCATGGCCATCAACATGTGCCACCAAGCCTGGGCCCACCAGGTTTAGAGGGGACCATTGCCAGGGTGCTCCAAATCCTGCAAGACCAATGGGAGAAGGTGGGCCCTGGATGGGGACCTTCCTCCTGGTCCCTCGCTCCAGTGCCATCCACTTTCCATCCCTGACAGCCACACCAGCCTCCACTTGGGAGTGGACCTAGAGAAATAAGGGAGGCTGGAGGCCAGGAACCAGCACCTCACTGCAGGCTGTGCTGGGTGGCCCTGGGGAGCTCAGCCACCACCTGGAGCCAGTGCTGGGACACACATACTGGGGCTGGGGGGACAGTGCCAGTCCCCTGGGGTACTGCTGGCTGTTCCCCAGCTGCCCCACAGGCACCCCCTGTGACCCTCCCCACATCACCCACCTCTGCAGAAAGCCAAAATAACACCATGTTTGGCCCTTACCAGGCAGGTCCTGGTGCTCACAGCAAGGGTCCTGCAGCCCTGCCCAGCCCCAGGCAGCACCCTTGGGTCAGCCAGGGCTAGTCCCTCCCCTGGGGCTTAGTGGCCTCGGGCAGCACCTCCCACCTCCAGCTCCAGGGAATGATCACCCTCCATCCCACACCCACACCTTCCCTAGCAGTGAGGTGGTGGGGGGAGAAGTCTGATGCAGCCCTTGGGAGTGGGGAATGGCCTGGGATGGGATCAGGATCCCCAATCCCAAAGCTTTCCTAAGCAGAGGGAGAAATCCCTCCACCAGCTCTCCATCCTTAGGATGGGTGATAATCTTCAGCAGATGAGGACAGGGAGGGAAACTGAGGCACAGCATGACGAGGCCTCACAGCCAGCTGGAGGAGGCGCTGGGGCCACAGCGGTGTTTCATACCTCTCCTCCTCTCTGAGCTGGATTCCCCCTGGCTAGGGTGAGCTCTCTGGGGCAGCCGGCACTAAACAGAGCCCCGGGAGCTGCACAGTGCCTGCTTGGCCTTCGCTCCCCTCCAGCTCCTTGGTGTGGTTGCAAAAATACATTTCTTTATTATTTTCTCCTTAGGCAGACAACTAACTCCCTCCAGGTACAAACACGGCTGCTGTCGGTCCTCTGTTTTCTCTTTCCACGGGTGTAACTTGTGTTTTTTCTGGCCGTGTGGGTGCCCAAGCAGGGATCACGTTTGGCAAGGGATGCCCTCAGCTGCTCCTTGGTGCAGGCAAGAAGCAGCATGTCTCTGCCCAGTGACGGTGCCCCAGGGCTTCCCTGTGCTGCTGCTTGGGAGGGATGTCCCCCAGGGACCTGCATGCCAACCTCCTGGCACTGATTTTTTTGGCTAATCCTTTTTAGCTGGGCTGGGCTTGAAAAGGCTGGTTCCTGCCTTGGGGCAGCAAGGTGCTGGTTGGTGTGGACCAGCCAAGCGCGTGCTCAGTGCATGTAGGGGCGACGGTGCTCCCCGCAGGATTACACTGACAAGCAGCACACGCCAGCCCTGACTGGACCCGGGCAGATTCACAGGGTGCAGCTGCATCTGATAATAGGGAGCAAATAAACATTGTCTTCTAGAAGGAAACTGAGGGGCAATGCAGCCAGTGATCGCTCCTTTCCCAGCAGAAGTGGATTTGGGTTGGTTTTGTACTAGTTTTTGTGGGACTGACCCCAGAGGGTGCCACGAGCCAGCCCAGTGTACGGCTGAATAGAGGCTGGTGGGGCAGGTTTCAGTGAATGGGATTTTTAACCAAAAATGGTGCCTGGAATATTCAAAGGCACCTTTTCACACAAATCCCTCTTGCAAACATTTATTCTGCATGAGCCTCCATCAGCAAGCAGCCCTGGAGGTGCTAGCATGCTTGAGAGTCCTCTTGCTAGGACAGGAGCTTTTAAAGCTGCTTTTGTTTGTGTTCAAAGCAGGAAAAGCCACTACAAAGCTCCTGGATTGCAGGTCTCAAGGGACACAGCATTTCAGTTCCCAGTCTCTGGCACCCTGCAAGTCACCCTCAATGACCAACCTGCAGATTTTCCTAAGTCCATTTCCCAGCTGTTTTGGGTACAGAGACAAAGTTGGAAATGCAGCTCATCCCCTCCATAATTTTAAAGCTGACCGAGTGATTTGGAGCCCTAGCTCTTGGGTTTTGAGCTGTTGGGGCTGGATGAGCAGAGAGTGAGGTGGATTGAAAACTGGCTGAACGGATGGGCCCAAAGGGTGGTGATCGGTGGCATGAAGTCTAGCTGGAGGCCAGTGACTAGTTGTGTACCCCAGGGGTCAATCCTGGGAATCCAGTCCTGTGTAACATCTTCGTTAATGATCTGGATGATCAGGCAGAGTGTACTCTCAGCAATTTTTGCTGATGATATCAAACTGGGAGGTGTGGGTGATACACCAGAGGGTCGTGCTGCCATCCAGAGGGACCTGGAAGGGCTGGAGAAATGGGCTGACAGGAACCTCCTGAAGTTCAACAAGGAGAAGTGCGAAGTCTTTCCCCTGGGGAGGAACAACCCCAAGCACCAGTATATGCTGGGAGCCACCCAGCTGGAAAGCAGCTTGGCAAAAAAGGACCTGGGGGACCTGGTGGACACCAAGTTGAACATGAACCACCAATGTGCCCTTGCTGCAAAGGGGGCTAATGGCAACCTGGGCTGCATTAGATAAAGTATTGCCATAGGATGAGGGAGTGATTCAGCACTGGTGAGGCCACACCTAGAGCGCTGTGCTCTGGGCTCCTTCTTGTGCTGGGCTCCCCAGGAGCCCTCTTGCTGTGTGTGCCTGGAGATGTGTGCCACCACAGGCCAGAGCGAACTGACGGGGCCCTGGGAAGACACAGCCAAGTCCTCGGTGTCTGGCTCGAAGCACTGATGCAGAGCACACGACAGAAGATGTGGGGGATGGAGCAGGCAGTGGCATCGCGGTGAGCCCCAAGGTGTGTGCCAGGGCCGCAGGATACCCAGCCTCCCCGAGCTGGCTCGTGCCTTCACTCCAGCTGAGCTTGGAGTGTGGAGCAAGCCTGTGGCTCGGTGCTGGGCTTGTGTCCTGGGAACTGGTGGCTGAAGCCCTCGGTGCCCATCCCTGGAGCCACTGCAGGTTTTTCCCTGGCCATGCCTGGTTCAGGCAGCCGGGGCACCCAAGAGGTGCACTTGCTGCAGCAGAGGTGAGCTGTGCTGGGAAACTTCACCCTGGGGAGCTGGGCAGGTCTCGTTCTTGAGGGACCTGTGCTTCTCTTTCCCCCCTCCCTGGGCCAGCCAATGACCGTGGCCTCTTTTCCTCCTCTAGCAGGACACCCGCCGCTGCAGTGTCAGAGAGGAGTCGTCGTCCATCCCCACCAGCTCTCCCCAGCCCACCGCAGCGCATGCTGAGCATGGCCATGGCCTCAGAGGACCACTGCCTGGTGTGCCTTGACACCTGGGACAACACAGCCTGTACCATGCTCTGCCTCCACTGCTTCTGTTTCAGCTGTATCTGGCAGTGGGCAGAGACCAAGCCCGAGTGCCCCCTCTGCAAGAGGAGGGTGAATTCCATCCGGCACTCACTGCGGAGGGACGAATTTGAAGCGTTCCCCATAAGATCACCTGCAGCATCATTGGGCAGCGCCCAAGACGAGGGACCTTACATGCTGCCAGCACCAACAGCATCCAGGGTACACCAACCATGGAATCCGGATCCAGGGTTCATGCACGGCCTTGACCCCAGCACCTGGGGGCTCCTTTTCTGGAAGCACCCAGATCTCCTCCAGCCCCGTGGCCCTGGCTGCGTCGGGAGCTGGGGCACATCTGTGGAGAAGAGCGTTCTCAGGCTCATGCTGGAACACGTGATCCTGAGCGCCCTGCCCGTCTGGGCTCTGCACGAAGAGCGCCTCGTCGAGGAGCTGCAGGCTGACCTCCGAAGCCGCACGACAGCGTTCGTGCAAGGACTCATGGAGTTCACCGTGGAACAGTGCGGGAAGGCAGCCCACCACCTCCTGGTCTGTGAGGACTCCCGTGCTGCCGGGGGGTGGAGGACAGCCCCGGGGGCATCGTCTGCTCCGCCGTCTTCATGAGGTAGCGGGAGCACAGCCCCGTGGCCAGCACAAGCTGGGCTGCCTACCAAGGAAGATGGGAGGGTAACCTCGTAGGCAGAACCAGCTCTGCTGGCTCCCAGGAGAGAGGGGAGGGCTGCCTTGAGACCAGCACCAGCCCCGCGGCCTCCCGAGGGGGGACTCCTGCGCCCGGAGCAGCCCCCTCCAGCAGCGCTGCCACAGCGGATGCAGACGAACTCCCGGGCACCTCGACCGCTGCTCTTCGGGGGTCCCCGCTGCCCCCCTCTGTCCCCGCTCCCATCCCAGGGGAGCAAGAAGAGCTGCACAAGGAGCCGGGGAGGCTGCAGCAGGTGCCTCTGCTCCCAGCCAGGGCAGGGGCTGCTCATGTCGGGCCCCGGCGCCCTCTGAAGAGGAAGGCTAGCGGCTCCAAGGACTCTGCAGACCCACCAGACAGCCATCTCACGGTGATGCTGGAAGAAGGCCCCGGCAGCTGGCGAAAGGAGGGCCGGGCCAGCAGCGAGGCCACGCACCGGGCCCCACGGGGACCAGAAGGCTCTGCTCAGGACTCGAAACCTGGCTCTCCCAGAAAATAAAGACATGAAAACGACAGAAAGCATCTAAGTATTACCGACAATGCAGCTGGCATCATTATTCCCACCCATGCTGCCTTCTCCCCCTTTTCCTGGTGCTCAGCCCACCCCTTCCTCCCAGCTCTGCTGGGCCCTAAGGCCTTTGGGTCAGTCTGGTGGGAGAGGGGCTACAGCGGTGGACATGATCCATTGCCTTGGGCCATCCTAGCTGGATGGTGCCTGTAGCATCCCAAGGCTGCTCAAGCCACCTGGAGCACTGTCCTCTGGGCTCTGTGTTTTTGTACTGGGGTCTCCAGTACAAGAGAGACATGGACATACCAGACAGAGTCCAAGAAGGGCCATGGAGATCATGAAGGGACTGCAGCATCTGATGTATGAGGAGAGGCTGGGGGAGCTGGGACTGTTCAGCCTGGAGAAGAGAAGGGTTTCATAGAATCATCGAATGGTTTGGGCTGGAAGGGACCTTTAGAGGCCATCTAGTCCAACCCCCCTGCAGTGAGCAGGGACATCCCCAACTAGATCAGGTTGCTCAGAGCCCCGTCCAGTCTGGCCTTGAATGTTTCCAGGGATGGGGCATCTGCCACCTCTCTGGGCAACCTGTTCCACTCTTTCACCACCCTCATTGTAAAAAAGTTCTTCCTTATATCTAGTCCAGATCTACCCTCTTTTAGTTTAAAACCATTATCCCTTGTCCTATTGCAACAGGCCCTACTAAAAGGTTTCATAGAATCATAGAATAATAGAATCATAGAATAGTTTGAATCGAATCCTAGAATAGTTTGGGTCATGGGATCTCATCAGTGCTAGAAATACCTGAAGGAATGTGTACAGAGGACAACGGATCTAGGCTCTTTTCAGTGGTGCCCAGTGATAGAACAAGAGGAAAGGGGCACAATCAGAGACACAGGAGGCTCCATCTGAACAGTGAGAAGCACTTTTTTTTACAGTGAGGGTGACTGAGCACTGGCACAGGTTGCCCAGGGAGGTTGTGGAGTCTCCATCCTTGGAGATGCTTAAAAGCCACCTGGACATGGTCCTGGGCAACCATCTCTGGGTGACCCTGCTTGAGCAGGGGGGTTGGACCAGATGACCTCCAGAGGGCCCTTCCCACCTCAACCACTCTGTGGAAGAGGAAGAAAGCTTTCACAATAGCACCAAGTCAAGGCAGCATCCAGTAAATGCCATCAGAGGGGGATGAGCTGAGCTTTGGCATGGCATATTTATCCAGGCTGTGGTTAGGTTTTATCATCTCATAAACAGGAAGCATGTTTGCAAGTCACCAGCTAAAAATGTGGGTAAGTGGCCATTGTTCCTGCTGGGCAAGCAGGCTCTGTCAGCACAGGCTGCCCACACACCAGATTGGCGCTGCCAGGATCCTAATGCAATGGATGAAATAGATCCTCAGCCCTGTACAGTGGGTGAAGTTGAGGGCTTTCCCCAACCCTACGTCAGCAGCCAGCTCACCCCAGGGAGTCCTTCCTCCCATGGGCGACCACTGGAAATGCTCAGAAGGGCTCTGACATCATGAGAAAAAAACCTCTCAATAGCTCGTTGTCCAGCATCTTGTTTAATATGCAAATAGGCTGATATTATTTCCCTTGGGGAGGGAAGGGTTGTGGGAAAACCAGGGAATCTGCAGAAAGAAGTGTTTACACCCAAAGTGGTAGCTTTCTGCTGAAACATCGGGGTGTGGCTCTTCAGCGCTGGGGTAGGACCTGTTTATAATACCCCTGCTCCTGTGTGTGCCATGTGCTGCAGCACCCTGCAACGCCGCCTCAGTGCATTGCATTGATGCACCATACAGTGCAGAACTATACAGTGCAGAACCTCAACAGAGTGCTGTTGTACTTTGCAAAGCCTGACACATGGTTTGGGTTTGGTGTCATCTGGGAAGAAACCACTGGCTTAATCCAAAGGTTGAAACCAGCTGCACCATGGGAAGGCACCATCTGCCCACACTCCAAGACATTTCCATGGTTTATAGTCTTTTAACAAGCTTCTCTCCCACAGTACCACCTTTGCTGTGCTGCTTAGTGAGCTTAAATACCAAAAGCTAAAATAAAAGCTGGTGGATCAACATTTCGACCAGGACCTCCATGCTGGAGGTCGTACAGGGGGACTTGTTGCTATGGTGGTTTTCTGGGCCTGGGTTCACCAGGGCTTTTCCAAAAGATCATCACTCTCTACAGAAAACCGGCTGCAATGCTCAAGTCAGACTTTTGTTTATTTGCCTGTCTCACTTGTGAGTGCAAGGACTCAGGTCACTGAACCAACACTGCACGTGCTCCCACAGCCACGCCGCAGTGGGCTCCCAGCTCGAGCCCAATTGAGATCCATCACAGCACCACCAACAGCCATTCTCTAAAAAGTCAGGAGGATTTAGGAGACCAGTAATAGGATTATAAATCTTGTTCCCTTGGTCACCACCATTCATGAGAGCTCAGCCAGTAACTGAGCCCTTTACAGTCTGTCCCATTAAAGCTCTGCCATGTGCATGCTGAGCGAGGACCTGATGGCTTGTCCCTGCCTCAAAAAAATATCTCTCTAGGGAATATTAGTGGAAATCACAAGCTGCTTCGGTGCCTTTTTAACAAAAAGGATCTCACTTTGTGGCCCTATGAGAGGGTCAGCAACCTCCATGGTGCTCATGCACGCCAGCCTGTGCAGAATGGGTGACAGTAATACACCTCCTTGGGTGGGTGAAGGATCATCAGCCCAGGGCAGCGACTTCCACATGTGAACCAACTTGGAGATGAGTGTTCATCGCTGTCCGTAGCCTGTAACGTTCCTGCTGGGCTCAGGCTTCCCTCTCCCCTTCTGCCCAGCTACAGAGAGTTAGTTGATCCCCATTTCCTGATCTCAGCCCTTGGCTGTGTTTCAGGGGTGAACCAGGGCTTGGGACTGGGGGGGAACCAATGTCAGCTTAAACCAAGCTAGAAAAGATGGAGTCAAGATCTGGAACTTGAAAGTGGTCAGGCATCCTAAGCCATCAGTATCTTCATCTTTGCTCAAAGCTAGAAACCAACTGTGTTTGCCTTGTGAACCAGATCTTTGGTGCCCTGGGCAAGTGGTCTGTCTTATTCCTTCAGGGCGAGGGACCAGATCCAGTAAAGATGCAGCTATTGAGCAGTGATAATCTGGATTTTACCAAGTAATGGTATGGCCATGATCCTCATAAGCACACAAGTTCATCTCAGAAGGGCATAAGAAAATCACTTTAATCATTATAAAATCATTATAAATCATTATCATTATAAAGCATTATATAATCATTATAAAATCATTAAAATATTAAAAGCTTAAAACTATTTTCCTCATAGCAAGTGAATAGGGAGCATATTCCCAAAAGTTTCTTCAAATCAAACGTGTCTGGAATGGGATGACTTTACTGGAGTTACTAAATACCCAGTAACTGCTCAAACCAAGGAAAGACAATAGGATTTGTGGTGGTGCTTAGGGTAGGTTTTGGGTTTTAAATGTAGGATGACATATAGTTGGTTGCAGGACTACAGATACATTTTATTTCCTGATTATTTGCCATATCTGTACTTGCCTGAACAACTACAGGTTTTAAAGCTGGTTGTCCCGAGTGAATTACTAACTGGCAGTTAAGAATAGAAGGGTGAATGTTGACGTGGAGAAGTGTTTAGCATCAAAATCATTAGAGTTATGCTCCCTGGTGGAATAAAAAGGGAATATCCTGATTTGGTTCCTCCCCATCATTTGCTCAGCTGGGTTTTGAAAGATAAGACTTCATCTTTTTGCTGGGCACTTTGGCAAATGCTGTGATCGGGGACAGCGACAGCCACCTTTTCCAATGACGTATACAAATGTCCCCTTATTTGTATATCAATAACACAAATGTATTTCCTCCTCTAAGTAAGAGCCCAAAACAAGGCTGCTGTTTGCTGCCACCCACATGCCTTTGTGAGGCAGGGCTCTGGAGCCTGCCTGGGTTTTGCAACAGAATTTATCCAACAAGAGTATTACTAACAACGGGGAACACCACCTTTCCTCTGAGCTTGCAAGATACATTAAGACACAAATTCAATTAAGCTTCACAGCAACCCCCAGTGAGGCAAGTGGGCAGGGATTAGTCAAAGAATTAATTAGTAGGCAGAAGCCAAGTTAGAAAATGAGTCTCTCAGTCACTTCTACCCTGCCCTTGATACCAGTTTCTAGGATAAACACATTATTTGTTGGGTTGCATTAGAGCAAACCCCCTGCAAGCTGCCTTTCTGCACCTACCACTGCACTAGAAACCTCCCGAATAGTCGCCCTCCCAGACCCTGCTTCAGTGCTGTCAGCACAATGGGTGCTGGGGAAGGTTGCTGCACCCCTCCTCGCAGCGGGGGCATGAATATGGCACCCGCCACCCCTGCCCTAAGGAAACTTGCTGGCAACCCATGTGTGCTCTGCTGGCACAGGCCACATTTGTGGAGGTGGTTGGAGGTGGCCATGGAGGCAGATCCAACAGCCAAGATACCCAAACCCAAAACTGAAGTGGAGCACTGGGAACCAAAGCCTTGATGAAAATCCCAACTGCAGCCCAACTCCTCTTAGGAGATGAGGACTTTCTCTCTGTTGTCCTAATAGCAGCACTTACTACAGCGCTCTCCAGAAAACCCAGGTGAAACCAAGATCTCTGTGTGTGGCTTTGCCAATACAAAAGGCAAATTACAGCTACTATCTGTAACTGTAGGTTTTCTGTTGGAAGAGGCAAGACAGAAAAGGGAAGGACAATTCAGACCAATTTGAGAGATGGAGAAGTGAAACATGGATCCTGTGTCATGCTCACAAAGTTTAAAGCAAAGCCTAAAAATAAACCCTGAACTTCCAAGCTGCTGCCTTAACTAGAAGAGCATCTCCTCTCTCTGGCCTCTGGCTCTAGTACTTGCTCCGTTGCCTTCTTTCCCACAGTTTGCAACCCTATAACGACATGAAAACTTGCTGAGGGGTGCAACTGCGTTTATTCAGTACAACTCTGCTTGGCTATGTCTCTTTACACAGAGATGAATCGAGGCAGGGGAAGGGCTGGAGCACACGGCACTGAAGGGAATGATATTACATCTATCTAATGTCATTTTTGCACCTCACTTTCCATTATGAAACTCCAGTTTGAAGGTCATGCAACCAGTGCCCCCAGCACTGCCCTCTTGCATCCTCCAGTCTGAAACACAGGGATACAAGAGCCCCTCTCGCCCACACAAAATTGTAATATTTTTTAAAGTTATACTGTGTTTCTGATCTGAAGAAACCCTGGCCAGCCCAAGAAATGCTGCCTCCCACAACTCCTCCTCCTCCGGCTTGGTCAACCCAGCTCCCAGCTCACCAGTTTTGTCCCCATGAGCTCAGTCTCTTCTGCTCCCTCTGCTCCTGCCAGACTCCCTCTGCTCTTCCCTCCCTGAGCAGCAGACAGCAGCCACTTTCCACCACCTGGAAGGAGAAGCTGCTTGTCCCTGGGCTGTCGGGCTCCCAAGGCGGCCATCTCCAGAGGGCAGTGAAGGAAGCAGAAGACCATGAGGCTGGTTCCCTGCCACAAGAGAAAGGGACCATTGAATGGGAGACCGTCTGGTCCCGTGCTCACCTTCAGCTTCATGTGAACCAGGCAACATACCAAAACAAAATGGGCACAGGCTTTGCATTTAGTCTCCAGGTTTCTGTGTCCTTCACTCACATTCTTGTAAGAGGCCTTGTTCTTCCCTGTCTGCCACCCAGGGCGGGATGGAGGTAGCTCCTTGCAGGCTTTCAAACCAATGTTTCTGGGGATAAGGCTAGACTCCTGTGTCTCAGGACTTTCCAGCAGGCTAAATTCATGTTTCTTACCAGGCTGATAAAACACCTTTCCCCATCTGTGTATCTCCCTCCTGTACCACTCATCCATGGCTTAACATTTGCCACCTTTTACTTTCATCTGGAGAGAGGCGACTGATGGGTAAGAGCGTGTCTGGTCCCATCACAACGGCACTCATGCCAGGATTGCCTCCAGGGCTGGGTAGCTGCCGACTTCTGGGTGGCCAAAGGACAATCAGTTGCCTGGACGTGGGTTATTTTCCCCTCTGCTGGGGTGCTGGACTCAGACCTGCACACTCCTCGGCTCAGCGCTCACCCAGACCCGGCTCCTGATGGAAAAGAAAAAGCACAAAATATTCATGGGCAGGAAATTCACGGCAGTTTTTACTGGACTTTCTCATGATTTATGACTTTAGGTGTAAATTCTCTCCCTACTTCCCCCTTGTGCCCAAAGGGGTTTGGCCACTTCAACAGTGTAAAGAAGCCCACGTTTGGGAGTTCCAGCCACCTGGGGTACTGGCAGAAGTGGTGCCTAGTTGGAGCTTCCTTATAGCCCAGGGAGTCCCTGCCCACAGGAACAACCCCTCAATAACACTGGAGGAACATAGAGAAACCATGAAACTCCTGCAACACGGCTACCAATAGCTCTAGGGACTTGGGATAGAACAGGAGGAGGAGGAAGCTCGGGGTCTGGATCTTCAGCAGCCACCCCACAGGATACCCTGAGACAGTCTGGGGTGGCTCCTGGACCGTTCATACTCAGTTGGTGCCCCAGTGTTTTTGAAAGGAGTCAGCAAAGCTTCTCTTAAACTTGTCATTAGCAAACACATACATCAGGGAATCCAGACAGATGTTTGCTGTGGTGAATACCCAGCTGGCAGTAGTAGGCAACTTCTATTTGGTGCAAGAGATTGCAAGACATGCCACAGTACTTCATAATGATGTCAATGGTTCTGCAGATGTGCAGGGGGCTAAAGCAGACAGCAAAAATCACCAGAGACACTGTTATCATCTGCAGAGACCTGCTCTTCATCTTCTTGCCTCTGGAGCTTTTCTTTGCCGCTTCAGCAATGGCAGCTCCCAACAGAGCTCCGCAAGTCAAGGACATGGCAAAGGGCAGGATGAAAGAGAGCACGACCAAATCTGTGTTGTGGAAGAAGTAAACAGAGGACAGCTATAACTGATGAGTCTTTAGGCATTTTGCTGAGCCATCAATAGCTGAAATCTTGAGGAAGAAGAAAGGCAGCCCTTGGACAAAGAGGAGGAGCCAGATGAACAAGCACAGCTTTCTTGAGAAGCTCCTCTTCTTCCAGAGGGGCTTGCTCTTGTACTGTACAATGACAAAGTACCGGTGAATGCAGATGAGTGTCAGGAAATAGATGCTGCTGTACACGTGGGTGCTGTGCAGGAAGACTTTGAACTGGCAGAGAAACTGCCCAAGTGGCCACTAGTTGCTGAGGCTGAGGTAGGAAATCCTGAGTGGAGCAACAGGGATGATCAGGACATCTCCCAGGACCAGGCTGAACTGCAGGATCATGCCTGAACACCAGCGCTTGATGCGGAAAAAGAACACGCAGAAGCTCATGCTGTTCAGCAGGATGCAGCCTAGCAGGAGAAGGGATGGCGGGGTGCAGCCCCTGGGGCATGCAGTCCACATTGGTGTTCATGAAGGTGAGAGAGGCCAGCGGCTCCAAGGACTTAGGAGAACCCTCTGTGCTAACCTGCAAGGGGTGGGATGGAAAAAAGAAAGCAGTGAAACCATGTGAGTTCATCATCTTAAGCTGAGCTGGATCAGTGGCAACAGTGGCTGAAGCAGCAGAGGCAGGTTTTCAAATGATCCATGATCCTGAAGATCTGTGGCTAAAAGTTGACCACTATTTATCCCGGCCTCCATAAGAGGAGACCTAGCAGGTGCAAGGGGCCAAGTCTTGCTTTTCACACACAAATATATGACCTCGTGGGAATCAGACTCGACCCTGCCATGCTCAGCTTGACTTTCTCTGATTGTGCGGCAAAGGAAAGAGAAAGGACTACAAAGGAACCACAGGAACAGCTTAAATGTTCACCACTACTAACTGCTGATGGGTGAAGATGAAACAGATGATGCTGTTACTGCTTGGCTCCAAAAGCCTCTGCATTTAAAATCACTAGTGTGATCCCAGCATCACCCACACAACAATTATTTCAGCTGGTTTTGTTACAGTGCAGTTGGCAAGCGGCTCACCGACCTACTCCCTCTCCTGCTGCCAGACTTCCCAGCCCTGCAGGCAGAGCAGCCCCCGTGCACCCTCCATCCACCTTGCTCGGCTGCCATACCCAAACTTCTCGCATGGTTGGGCCAAGCAGGACACCCCGTTGGGTACAAGATGCTGCTGTTTATTCACAGCCTGGTGAAGGGAGCATCTCTGCTGCATGAGTTGGGTCTTTCTCCTGGAGGGAGGACTACAGGGCAGGTGGCTGCTGCTGCTCCCTCTACCCACACCAGCTCATGCCCTTTCGGTACCTCTTCATTGCCAGCGGCACCAACAGCTGGGAGGCTGGGTGGGGGCACAGCATCCTCCAAAGCTGCTCTTTCCATTGAGCACATTAAGCACCATGGGGTGACCCAAAATTATGCCAGGCTCCTGTTGGCAGGAGCAACAGTAGGTCAAGGGTGAGACAGTCACAGTAGCACCAAGCTCTGCCTGGCAGGCACTGAGCCTGTCCCTTTTTGGGACACAGCTTTTAAGCCCATTGGTGTCTCACCAGCAGTAAACCATTTCCCTGGCCATTTGGGAGCCTCACATCCGTATGTAGATGATTCTGAACTCAGACACTTTTGATTATGCTTAAGCACTTGGATTTACACCCTGGCTCTTGTCATTGCTCACTCTGCCTTTGGGGTATGACTGTGCCACATCCCAGCATCTCCCCAAAATTCTAAGAGGCGCCTTGGGATAATGGCTCTGTGTAATGAGCCATTTCCAAGAAGATGCTCACAGCATGTCCCGCTGCAGTCACAGCTTGCAGCTCTGCACTGCATCCCGAGGGACGTGGGACAGACCCCAAAGAGAAAACAGCCTTGAAGGCATTTTTACAGCTGATTCGTTTTTAGACAGAGGCACCTTCCATCTCTCCTGGCTCCAGTCAGCCAGAGAAACTTGCAATTAAACTGCACCTTCCTGTGTGCTCCAGGGTGGCTGAATGTGGCAGCTGATGAAGAAACGTGGCTTGAACAGCTCAGGAGGGATCGAGAACCAGTTTGTCCTCACCAGGGCTTCCCCAAGCCTGGCAGAATCAGAGTGTCATTTCCTTAATCTAGCCTTTAACTCCCATTTTGGTAAAACTGTGAGTCTAACCCAGGGGGTCAGGGAATACTGATTATTATTTGCTAAGCCACCAGCTAAAGACAGTGGCTTCTAACACAGAGAGGTCTACAGCCACTGCAGCCATTAACCATTTGCTCTCCTCTGTCTTTTGCTACTTCTCCCAAAAAGTGAACCTTTCCAAGTAGAGGACTTTTTAATAATGTTTTGTTGCTGCCTTCTGGCATCATCATCCACAAAGCTTCAGAAATCCCACCCTGTGGGACACAGCTTTTAAGCCCATTGGTGTCTCACCAGCAGTAAACCATTTCCCTGGCCATTTGGGAGCCTCACATCCATAGGTAGATGATTCTGAACTCAGACACTTCTGATTATGCTTAAGCACTTGGATTTACACCCTGGCTTTTGTCCTTGCTCACTCTGCCGCCTGTGCAGAGAGCAGCCACACTGGCAACAAGTGGATCCTTTCTTTTCTACCCAAAGCAGAAATGCTGCGGTGGCAATGACCAGCTCAGCTCTCAGGGTGACAAAAATCCACAAGGTCTTGGGCTTCATTTGCCTCGCACTAGCCATGGCCTGGATTTGAGGCCAAGTCTGTAGAAAGCAAGTTTTAATATGTGCAATAATTTCTTCATGAAAGAGGCAGAGCATCTGTACACTGAGAGGAGAAATTTTGAGCGGTAAGAAGAAAACACCTAAGAATTACTAAAAAATTTGAAATCTGCTTTAAACAAGGCAAAGCAGGGGAAAAGGAGTTAATTTTCTCTTAACTTGAAGGTGAATCACACAAGCCATTAGCCACACACTTACCTGGAAAACAGCAGTAGAATTAGAGCTAATCTGGATGCAAAGGGGAGGAATCAGGACCAGCATCCAGCCCTGCACCTCTGAGCACTACAGGGATTTTGCTCGCTCTTTGTGTAAAAAAACCTCACCTGTTTCAGCCCTTATGAAACCTGAAAAGCATTGCATGGGATTACACCCATGGAGAGCTTTGCCTTTAGAAACCAATTCCTGTTAAAACAGAATATGAATAAAACATCACACACAGCCACAGGGGAGACACCCTGTCCTCCCACGAGGGTCAGACCACAGTGCAGCTGGGGGCAGAGCGGCAGAAGCACCCGAGCTCCTTCAGACTAACCGAGAGATTAAGAACTGATGGGCAGGAAGAGGCTCCAGTGACCCCACAGTTGTACAGTGGAAAGAAGAGCTTGGTAGTGAAACTGCAGCAGCTTGGAGAACTGCAGACAGGAAAAGCAGCAGCTGATTTACAACAACAGCTTATTTTTGCTCAAAATCTTCCAAAAGCAGGAGCCTGTGGGGTTGCTCTCATGATGCTGGTGAGTGGAGCACAGTCCCTGCAAGGCAAGGCTGCAGGTGAAGCAGCTGATTTGATGAGCAGCACGTAGCCTGTCCCCACAGAGCGCCAGGGAGCAGGGTCCAGCTGCAGCAGGAAGCATCGAGGGATGCAAACCTCAGCAGGGCTGAGGTGACACCGCTCCCCCAAACCGTTGGAGTGCCATCAGGTCAGTAACCGCAGCGGCAGGGCCATGTGGGGTGAGCCAGGCAGTCAGTTGGGGTTTCCAGGTACTGCAGACACTAATAAATGTGAGTAGCTGTAACCTCAAAGGCAGAATTTGACACCAAAGGGAAGGCTTCAGCTCTGCGGTTTGACCCAGCCCAAGACCTCAGCTGCAGCATTTAAAGCCAGCAGTTTTGGGGTGCTGATTACTCTTTTGGCTCAGTAAAAGCTGCAGATTCTGTGGAATCATAAGATCTAGATGGGGAGGTGAGCCCCTGAGTCACACCAAATACTCCAAACAACCATCATACTGTAGGTGAGAAAATGTGAATTTCTGAAACTGTCTCCCTGCTTCTTTCCCAAGCAAAAGAAAACCCCCAAAGGGCTCTCCTGAGATCTTCAGAAGATGAACTCTGGTGTGTTGACTCCAGCAGAGTTCTGGTCCAAGCCCAACTTGTGAAACTCACTGCCAGCAGCTCTAACTTGTACAAACCCTTTGCTTCATAACGCAGGACAACATCCACAGCTGAGATTAAAAGCCCAGAGGACGAAATCCTGATGCTCCATCCCAATGAACATTTTGGGGCAAGATGGAAACAGTCCCTGCATGAAGGTTACTCCACAGATGGTCAAAACTTGATGCTTTAAAACCTCCCTGAATGCTCCTGCTAGCAGCTAGCACTGGGGTAAGCGGGGCTTTCACTGGCTTGTTGTGGAAGGGTTGGAAGCGTCTCTGAACCATTTCAAGCCGAAAGAGAAGTTTCTAAGAAAAGTGTGGTTTAGCATAGAGCCTACAGCCCACGGAACCTATTTAGAGCAGAGCCAGCAGCCCCCGCAGCCTCCCGCCCGAGACCTTCATCTAATGCAGTCTGAAGCCACACGAGGTGACTCCCTTCCATTGCGCTGTGCAGCACTTGAGGAGAAGCGCTGCACATCATGGCCTGGGGTGAGAGGCTGCAGCAGGGTTTACAGTAAGTGCTGTATTAATTTCTTTTTTTTGGGGGGGTCCTTTTTCTATAATAAAAAGCACAGCTCAGTGCAGCAACTGTGCTGGTTTTGTGTCAGAGACATTGTTTGCTGCAGTGCATGGGGTGTCTTCTTGGGAGTTCCTGTTTGGAGTCATTTCTTGTGCATCATGACATTGTGCCACAGCCCTTCCTCTCTGAGGAGTCACCCGCCTCCCCAGCACGGGGGGTAAATGTGTGTCCCAGGGTGCTATGAGGGAACAGTGGGGTGAGAGTGCAGAATCAGACCCAAACCCCCCAGGGGACTTAAGTTACCTCAGCAGACAGATGCAAGCTGGCCACCCTCGACTGCATCCTTGTTAGCCTGGACCTTCGGTCAACACAGTTAATTGTGCCAATACCAACTTGAAGGTGAGCCCCCGTGGGGGATCTGGACTCGGGCCGTTGGGTTGCATCACTCCTTCAGGTCTCTAGGGATCCACACCACTGAAGACTGGTGGATCCCGAGCTCTCCACCATCATCAGCTCCCACCACGAGGTGTGTTTCTTGGGGAGGACTTTCTCCAACAGAGCTGCAGAGCAACTTGAATATTTGCAAAAAACCAAAGCAAAGCATACAAACATCTGAAACGAGACTCTGGCTTGCAGTCATGTGTTCCTCTGCATAAGGAACGACAGAACAAATATTTGTGCTATAAATTCAGCATCAAAGATGCTTTTAGCCATACTGGATCACCCCTTACATCACCAGCTGTCCCTCTGGGGTGGCGTCCAGACAGTGCCTTTCCTGGCTCCCAGGCTGGGAAAGCCAAAAGCAGTAGGGAGAGATGCAAGGCCTGAATGAGAACAGAGACAATCTAAACACCATATATGTAAAAGAGTTTATTGTAAGTAAACATGATGATATTTACAGGGATAAATCCAGCATGTGATCAGCAGAGCAAGGCATTCCTGTCCCTTCAGCATTCCTTAAGGGTACAGCAGTCAGGACATCTGCCTGCCCAATTCATGTCTCTGTTCAGGTTCATCTGTCCCGTTAAGGCTGGGAGCCCAGCTTGTGCAGTGAAGCCAGTCCTATCTAGTACCACTTCAGTAATTAATTTAAACACTCTTTGCATAGCAAGTGCTCTCAGCAAATTCACACACACTCTAGCAGAAGAGCAGAGAGAACATCCAGCTGCATGTCCCCCGTAAGACCAGGGCAGACTCAACTCTAGGAAAGCAAAGTCCCCCACCACCCAGAAACGCTTTCTGTATATTTTTTCTCCTGACACCTTCTCCATTTGTTGCTCTGTTACTTTTGGATGTACCTGCATGTATTGGGATAGGCAGTGGACGCCTCAGGAAACAGCCACAGTGTCACAGAGCTGAGGCACATCTTTGCAGCGAGTTTATACTTTGAAATGTGCAGAAAGTGTTAATTGCTACTCCTATCTCCTTTGTCAAAAATATCTGAGCACGAGGCATGAACTTCATCTCCCCTAACTGTAGAGGTCTACATCTGAGTTACTTATCCAGCCTGCCTGGGACAGAGGATCGGCCACTTCAAGAGCACGGTTCAGCCAGCTTTCTTTTGATGTTTAACTTTGGAGGAGATGAATCACAGCCCCTCATGTGCCCCTCTTTGCAGCACAGGGGTCTGGATGCCTAGCTCAGGTGCAGAGCTCTACCTTGGGCCAGGTGACTCCTGCTGTGAGTGACTAAACAAACACAGTGTCAACCAACAGGAACAATTTGCAAACAACTGAGAAGCAGACAAATGTGCAAATGTATCTGGTGGCTACTTCTGGATAATGAATGCATAATCTATTCTGACTCCCTTCCCTATCTACTTCTGGATAATGTGTCTGTGAGCCTGAGTCAGGTTTATAAATGGTTGGCAACGAGAAAAACAGGCTGCGTTTGAGCCAAACATTATGTTCAGCAAATAAGGCAGGGAGTTTTGCCATGGACAGTTGCTGTCAGAGCTCAGTGTCAGAATCCCTCCAGTGCTTAGTGATTCCCATCCTGCGTACAACTGCTACATGGGGTGGCAGGACGCAACAACTGACTTTTGCCTCTAAAACCTAATTTTATGCCTAAACCTCAGACTCTAATAAAACAGCAATATTGTATTCCTTTCCCATCTATCTGCTCATTAGAAAGTCGCTCTTACATTTGGTTTGACTGCTGGGAATGCTTCAAAGAAAGCTAATTACAAGGTCATTGTAGTAAATTGCGTTCAGTGGCATAACTCTGAGTCACCACTTCAGGGCACTTTTCCCCTTCCACCCTGGAGTAACTCATTTAATAAGGGTGAAGAAAAGCAGAGAAAAATTTACAGACTCCCACTGCATGAGACTTAACAGGGAGCCAGCATTTCCAAAGTGTCATGACTTCTGGGTGCCCCAGTGCAAGCAAGTTGTCCTGGGAACAGTGACAAACTGGACACCAAAGATTTCCCAGTCACTTTGGGAAATGCTGCTTACCGGCCATGCAGTCCTCGAGTGGGAGGAGAGGAGCCTGAAACCATTTGGAGGCTTCCCAGGGTTGCCCACACAGGAGCAAATTTCATTCTTTCCCCAAGAAATCTACTCTCCATCTACTCAACCCTTTGGGAAGAAGAAAGAAAAGTCACTTCACTGTGTCGGGTGGCAAAAGCCTTGTCCCATCTCCAGCAATTCCACTGCTGGCTGACGTGTCTCCACCCTGGCTCCTCACCACACAGGGATGAGTTTCCAGGAGGAAGGGGCTCGTTTCTCCTCGGTCGTGCCAGGCTCAGTGAAGAGAATAAAGCTGCAGGTTGCAGGTCACAGTACCTGGAGGATGCTCTCATGCCGGCTGCTGCTGCAAGGTGGTAAGTCGGTACAGACCTCGTGAGGATGGTTGCCTCTGGCTCAGTAATCTCTCCCCATGCTCCCCAGCAGATGCATTCTCACGCTTTCCGGATGATCCGCCCTGGTTTCCTCCAGTCCCTGTACCTCTCCCTGCGCACTGAGTGGACCAGAGGCCTGGAGAAGCTGGAGTGGTTTGATCTGGTGGTGTTGCTAGTGAGGAACAAAGTGAGATATCGTTACTGGTGTGGGTCAGAGCCAAGGCACATCTCCTGTATCTAGTGGAGGCTCCTAAAATGACAGGGAATTTTGGTCAGCAGCACCGGGTTCACCACCGCTGCTGCCAAGAGAAGGGCCAGTGCTGGATCCTGCTGCAGCCCTTAATGCTCGAAGTGCCTGGACTGCAGAGACCCAGGGGTGAGCCTCTCCTACGCACCTGTAGTGGCGATGGGGACCCTCCCTGTCCCAGCTACTGGAGGGCTGGGAAAGAGCTGCTGAACTACAAGTGCACAAATATGAGCTCGGAACCCCTTAAACAGCCTGTCAGAGCCCCGAGGACCGTCTCCTCTGACCAGGATGGTCACTGAAACCAAACTCCTTGGTCCTTCGAAACTTCCACTTCAAATATCTTTCAGCAGTTTTCCTTAAAACCACTAAACCCAACAACGTGCACACCTGGCGCTTCTTTGGGCTCTTGCCACCCTTGTTACAGTCTGTGCTCTCTTGGGGGGTTATCCAGGGCGCAAACCAACCATGCCACAATCAACCACACCATGTGCGGAGACACCCAGGACAGTCTAGCAGAGCTGGCTCGGCTGCAGGAGCAGTGGGGCTGTGTTCACCCAGGGCTATTCTGGGATGACTTAATGCTCAGGCCCACTTGCCCTGGGCATTTCTACTCTCCATAGGTGCTGTATCCCAGGCTTTTCTTTCCTTCCTCCTGGCTAACACCTTCACTACCCATTTTTATATCTAGCTTTTGCAAAGATTGCAAAAGACTGGCACAGGGAACGTGTGCATTCTCCTGCCAGTGCAGAGGGTGATGTCGGGCATGACAGTGTCTGTAGGAATTTGCAGTGAAATTCATACGGGGTGAAGCACATCCCCTCCCCAACCCTGCAAAAAGGGTGGTGCAGTAGTGATCTCTCCTGTTTCTAGATCCTGCTCAGAAACATTCCTCCTGTGATCCCCAGTGGCTTTGTCAATAAAAATCATCCAGAGATAATTTCCCCCCCGTGCCCGTAAGCAGTGGAGGGGGACAGTGAGGAAAGGCTGGTGGAGAGCAGAAGTGACGTGGGATGCCAGAAGTGGCTGATGAATGGAGACAGAGAGTGGGGGAGCTGCCAGCCACTCCAGGAGCGGAGGAAGACAGAGCTGGGGGAAAGCTGTGAATGTGAGAAAAAGCAGCTTTACAACAGAGCTTGTTACTATTCAACATCCACAAAAGGAGGAAGAGCCCCGAAATCCCTGTCTGTGCCGAGGCTACAGTCAAGAGACAGCTCTCTCATGTCCTAATTAGCTTGCTGCTTTATAACTTAATTTCCTAATTGGTCTTTCAGGTTAATTACTTTTAACAGGCTGGGGAGGTGGCAGCTCAGGCCCTGTGGCAGGAGATAAAGCTTCACCTCTACAGCACTGGCCCAGTTCCAGGCTGCACTGGGAAGCAGGGTGGCCTTACATCCACCTCTTCCAAGGAGGTCTGCCTTGCTGTTATCTCAGGTTTAAGCTGTTACAGGAAGGTTTTGGGTGACTTCCTTGGCAATATCTGCAAATCCTTCCTAAAATTCAATAATCATTGGATCACAGATCGCACCAGCTCGTTGCTCTCATTCCTCCCAGAAGCAGTGGAGATGGCACCCAGCAGCGAGAGGCGGCTCGACGGCTGTGTGCACAGTGGGAGCAGCCATCACGCTCCATCGCCGCTGACACTAGGGCTAAGCTCGGCTGGGTGCCCCAGATCCATATGTTCAATCTGGTGCAGGTGTGGGCGTACAGTCACTTTCTGTCAATTAAATCAAAGCCAATATTGAGGCTTGCTTTATGCTTTCATGCTGGCTCCAGATCAGCTGTGAGAGGACAGGTGATTCTCGGGCCAGGCTGCCATGGACAGATGGTACCTGGTCCAGCATTAAACCAACTGGTGTGAACCTCACTTTTGAACTGGCTTTGTGCTGCGGTGCTCCTGACCTGACGCAAGGCATGAAGGAGCTTTCTTGCACTGCTGAGCCATGGCTTGAACTCTTTGGACAACTGGGCTACAGATGTCGCAACCATTTCTGAGCACTTTCTAACCCCAAGCCTATACTGAAGGGTAAACATCTGGCTCCAGCTGTGCTCTCTGAGCACTGGAAAACCTGGCCTTGAGGGCTCATCACTCAAGAAAGCTTCAGCATTATTGCAGTGGGGGTGTATGAGTCCAGGCTACACCAGAATCAGGGTGTCCATGCAGGACAATCCTAATTCCACTAAGAAGATCCCAATTCATCCTGTAATTTTCCAGTTCTCCAGGCTGAAGAGCTTCGCCTGTTTATACTGCAACCTGTGAACGATCTGTGTGACATACACAGACCTGGTGGCTCTGCTTTCCCAAACTGGCTAGAGTCAGCTAGAGGAGCAGCAAGAGCAGGTATTAGGGCAGGGCCAGGCGGGGCAAAGCCTGCTGTGACAGCAGGCGGGGTGGGCTGTGCGTTCAGCTCAGATGGAGATGGCTGGGATGTCCCCAGGGTGCGGGGCCCTGCACAAATCATCCAGCTTGGTCCCACCTCCCTGAATGAGGCTGGGTTAGATGGCAGACCCTAGAGATTTTTGGTTTTGATGGGATACCTAATTCCCTTAAGTTCTCTTAAAAAAAAAAAAAAAAAAAAAAATCTGTCCTATGACATTATCCCAGCTGCTTGATGCAAGTTGTTTGGTGGCCTCTAGTAAATAAAATTATTCCACTAGGTTTTTTGCATTACATCCTTTTGCTAGCATTGGGGTACCTCAGACCTCAGCACAAATTATTGTTCAATGCCTCCCTGCACTCCTCCCTGAAGACAGCGAGGAAATCTGCCTCTAACCTCAATTATAATCCAGGCAGCCCCACTGCTTTCAAGCTATTTCTGCGCTGGAGCTGTCTCCACCCATGGCTGCGTTCCCAGTGCAAATCATTTTACTTGTACAACTAGACCGTGCAAGGTGCAGTTCAGCTTTGCTGGCCCGGAAACTCAGCCAGTGAATTTATCCCTGAAATGCAGATGAAGAGACTGGTATCTGCTGGCTACTGATTTTCAGCAAGACGTGGGTGCATCCTTGCATCACTGCTTTCTCTTGGTGGTCTTGTCTACACAGACACCTTAGGGGTGTGTACGTGCAGCACCAAGCACAGTGGGGCTGTAACTGTGGCTGGGATTGCTGCACATCAGAGGATTAGGATAAGGAGTGAGCTGTGAGCTCGGCTCAGTCGTGCTGCAGCTGTCAGACCTAGAGCAAACTGGGTCACAGGCATCTTTTTAGGTCCAAAGCTACGAGGTGTTGGTGTGCCATTGCCTGAGATCTGGCAGGCGGTGAATTTTGGGTCTCGGGGTGCGAGTCTAACCACGCAGCCGATGGATAGCTGCCAAGATACCTTTCACTGTAAGGCCCTAACCATATTAAGACCACAATTACCCAAACACTATTACAAGCAAACAAGACATGAACAACATTTGCAGAAACATTTGAATTTTAAGGACATGCAGTGTTTTTCTTTTACGTTCTTATTTCTACGGCTCATTTTTGTTGTTGGGCAGAAAACAAGGAAGGGATTAGTGTAGTGGGCAGAGCCCAGAGAGTGGGAGGAGACGGTGAGATAGTGATATGCACGCTAGTGATTTAACATGAAATACTCCGATTGAGAAGAGTCCCTAGAGGTTTGTGCCTCATTGATGAATATCATGCACGAAGCGTAGCTACTTGTGCTACCCACATTTTTCTCTTCCAGGTGTGTTGACTGGGAACCTGAGTCACACGAAATATACTGTGTTACAACACATTTCCACACCAAAAAAAAAAAAAAAAAAAAAAATCAACAAGTCACAGGCATATTTATCTGTGAGTATGTCAAATGCACAGTATGTTCAGACAAGACAGACTCAAAAGATTAACGGACCTTAATCCCACCTCTGTGCATTAATACACAACAGATGATACACACAAACGCACATCTATAAGGACCAATGTATGTACACAAAAGGCAGCCTTCCCCATCTAAACATACCTGAGCTATTCACCTTTTGGAAACATAATAGGCATTAACTCACCTGGAAGACCAAACTGGACCCGCCTGCTTCTTCGGCTTGGCTATCTGCTTCTGGTACTCCATCCAGCCACTCACCAGCTCGTGAAGGATCACCACATAAAGAAGGAAAATAAGAATCCTGGGATCCATTCGTGGCACTTCGGGGTCTGCTTCATTGGGTACAGGTGACATTTGATCGAGAGCAATAGGAGGTCAGCTGGAGGGGTGCAGCTCCTGCGGGCAGGGCTCTCGGGAATGGGGGGAGCTGGAGGGATGAAAAGGTTGCTGCTGGAGAGGAGCCTTGCAGGCTGGGTTTTGTGCAGAGTGAATTAATGCTGTAAAAATCTCCTGGGGGGATGAGAGGCTGGTGCCTATCGCGTGAAGCAGCATAAACACAGCTGCAGAGGCTACGGATGGTTCCTTTAATGGGGTGGATCACATCTTCTCGGACTCCATCCCTTTTGTCTCCCTCTCACTCGTGCTTTGTCTGCATTACTCTGCAGCCATGAGCTTCCTACACTTTTATCGCAGGAGCAGCCCCGCTTCAGCAGCGCCCCTTTGATTGGCAGCACAGGGGAAGAGTTGGCTGCCGTGCCCGCAAGCCGGCAACGGGAGCACTGTCTGGCTGCAAAGAATAAATTGAAAACCCCAGTAAATGACTAGGGATTCTCCGAGCTGTCTCTTCCCAGTGTCTCAGGATTTTGGGCTGCACTGAGCCAATGTTGATTGTGAGTGTTACTGAGTATTTTGCAGCTAAGAAATTTTTTCTTCTGCTCACTTTTCTCACACTCTTATTTTGTTCTACTCGTCATTATTCCTCACCTAAATCTTCAGCTGCTCTTTCCCCAGTGGTAAAGCTCTGGCGGGGTACCTGAAGTGCAGGAAAACCCTGGTGCCACAGCTTCCAGTCTTTTCCACACCACAGCTCCTCTCCCAGCCCCTCCACCTCTGTCTATTTAGCAGCGTAGGATCTTGCTCAACTGAAATCTGCTTGTGACACCAGATCCCCTCGGCCTCTCCCTTCCTTCCCCCATGGAGAGCCCCAGGACACAATGCAATATATGTGCCTGGTATTTCCAGGAGGATAAAAGCATAGCCCAGTCTTATTTAGACACTTGTATAAATAGAACAAAAAAATGCCCTTTTTTCAGCATTTAAAATCAAGCCTTATCAATATCTACCTTGTGTTTCTAAGAGCACCTTTCACAAAATTCATGTTATTCCAGTGAAATCTTTCTGGAAGTAAAACAGTAAGCCCTCAACAATTATTTAATTATCAGGATCATCCAGAAGCAAGAAGGCAGATTGACCAACCTCCCTTTGCTTAATGGAGCTGTGCCAATTCAGTGCAGAAAAGGAGGCCCAGAGGAAGGACAAGTACAGTGACTCTCATGATCTTCGACTCCACAGCTCCTACATAAACACACAGACTGCTGGGCTTGCCATCTAACACGGTACACGGTTCGACACGCTGGTCAGTGTGATTCTTCAAGGATAGGCATGACAGCCGCATAATACACAATGTCACAATAAACTTACTGTGAGGAAGTTTCTTCTCCACTAACTCAGGTTATGCTACCTGTGGGTTTAACACTTGAGGATAGATGTTTCTGAGAAACTTTTGCCCTTTGGTATATAACTGCAGACAAGTGCGCAGAAGCCAGGGATTTTGATAATTTTATATACAGTACAAATTTAATGCACATTAGGGGATGCTAATTACACAGTATGTCTGCACATTAAATAAACCCAGTGGCAGTAGCAACGTCCCAGTCAAATGTGAACCTCAAAGTACTGTGTGACTTTTCTCCAGCTAACTAATGTTCTTTCATTTATGAGTCCCAAAGTGCTGAGTAACTCTCTAAATCAGGAGAAGAAGATCTCATGGAGCAAGTGAATGAAACAAGCAAGGACTGGAGGTGTTCTAGCAGCTACAAAAATGGGAATACTTGAAGTTCTCCAGGAAAGGATAGTGGAGCCGTTCCTATAGCAACAGAGACAGTTGCCAGGCTGCGGGAGATGAGTTCTAATGTATGGTACAAGTCATACATAGTGAGGGATTTTAGACTAAAGACAACACTGATATTTTATACATATGCATTTTCTAATGAGTAAAGGCAACGTGACTCCTTTGTTCCAGGGGAGAGCGGCTTTTTACACAAAGAGAGAAATTACTGGGGTAAGAGTGACAGGATAACTCATTATAACTTAATTCTAGTTTTGTATTAGGTGCTCCATCTTATGAATACAAAATAATTTTTAAAAATCTGCTTGTTGCTGAACATTACAGCTCGATTGACTAATGCTCCTTTTAAAATCCCAACAGACTGCAGACTGCCTCTGCCCAGCCTCTGCTCTTTTACCATCCTCAATATTCAAGCAAACACCACCTAGGGCTGAAAATCTTCGTGAATCTTTAAAAAGTTATTTGAACTTTAACACACATTTATTGTGAAAAATTTCACCAATTCACCCTCAATACCACGTACGGTAGAAAAGCCAATAACCCATGAGTTATTGCCAGAGCTAACAGCTCTTAATACGGCAGCTGGTTTCCAAACAGCTTCATGATTAGTCACAAGCTGTAAGTTCTTTGACAAAGCATTCAAAAAAGGAACTGGAAAGGTTGATTTTAGAGTCATGAAAGCCCAATTTGGGAGGGCAGGGCGGGGCGAGAGCTAGCCGCGGTGCTGAAGGGCCCCTCTGATCGCCAGGGGGGACGGGACCCTCCCCACGGCAGTGGGGTGCCCTGAGACCCCCTGCAAAGCTGCAGGTATTTCCCCTCTGCCCCCCAAGTCCACACTGGTGCATAAATTCAGCCCAAGGGCACAGCTTCGGGGTTGTCCTGGAGAGGTTTGGTGGAAGAACCTGTGCGAGTCCTTTAATTTGCGCAAATAACCTCTGAGCAGAGTCCAGAAGCAGTCAGCAAACTCACTGGGGACTCCTAAGGGTTTGGAGCAAATATTAACTGGGCTGTTGCATACTTTGATAGACGTCAGTACAAGACAGATATGCCAATAAAATACGTATTCAAGACTACTGCATAACATAGGCAGCTGAGTGCTGAGGCAGACCTTACCTGCAGAGCAGAGCCTTGATCTGCTTCTCGAGTTGTCCATTGTTCTGCAAATGGTTCTAACTAAGAGCCAGCACTCCTCAGATACGTCATCTCTCTCTCCTGCTATCCTGCTCAGACAATTCTGTACAAAAATGACAAGTACGTCAAATATGAATGAAGGCTGTGTGAAAGAAGTGGCATGGAAAAAAGTTGCCCAAGCCTGAAGTGAGAGGGGAGCAAGACCTGAGATGATAGGAGAGAGCCTGGGACTCAGGTAAGCTCTAATAACAACAGAAAATGAAAAGCAGGCTCTGGGGTGCAAAGCAGTCTACCTCAGTTTTGGTGGGGCAGAAACCCCTGCAGAGGACAACTCTTTCAGCTCGCAATTTAAGCAGCCACAAAAGGAATGGCGGCATAGCTGAGCCTCTGATGCACTGATAAACTCTCATTCTGAAGCAGTGGAAGCAGCAGCATGTGCAGGTTTGCAATTCCTTTGTGAAACCAGGGTGGAAATGAGGCCAGGCTCCTTTGTCCAAGACACTTGGTCCAGCTAGTTGGGCTGGAAGAAAAAACTCAGAATACTTAAGTAGTCACTGAGCCCTTCATTCCTTACAAGTGGCACAAAGCACCTCCACCAGCCTGACTGCTGCAGCATTCTCATTCTTTTGGGCTGTGTATTGTTAGAGCAAAGGCATTGAGGAACAGAACTGTGTCATTCTGCTACTCAGGGCCTACTTTCCTCTCTGCTGGATGACAATCTAGGCCTCTTTACTGCTAAAGAGATGTTAAAAAATGGAGGTGGTAGGTGCCAGATGGTATTTATATTCATTGCAATCCCAAGGGCACACTTTGACACCAAAGACCACCTTCTTTCAGGCTCCTTGGAAGCACCCATCTCCCCATTCTTCCACTTGGAAGATGGCATAACTGACTAACAAACCTGAAAACCCACCCTTCCTAAGGCTCGCCATTGACCCAGAACTCACATAGTCTCCAACCCGCATCACAGAAAAGCAGCAATAATTGTTTTGTTACAGTAAATCAGGTTGACCTAGACTGTGTTTGGCTTGTTGCAATTATTGGCTTTTTAGAAGGAACTTCTGAGATTCACTGAAAAGACAGTGATCTGCATTCCCCTTGTGCGGGGCCCAAAGCCTGCAGGGATTCCTCTAGCTAACAGGATAGTCAAGGACTGGAAACGTCAAACCTCCCACACAGGCCAAACTGAAATATCAGGCCAAGGAGCTCTTAAAACAGACCACAGGGTCATGGTCCAAAATTCCTGTGGAGGCCAGAAGGTACAGTGATCCCGCACAGGTAACAGTCAGGCCACAAGCATCTGCAAGTGGAAGTACCTCCACCTAGATACAGTGCTAGTAAAGGTGGATGTGAGGTCCAAGGGGCTGGAGTCTTCGAATACCCCAAGCAGGACCCTGTAAGCTGCAGGGGTGCTTCCCACATCTCCGTACACACTTGTCCTCAGCCAAAGCCCGTGAATGCCATTCTGCCAGGAGCAGCGAGATGGAAAACAGATTCCTTTCTCTGCCCTTTGGCTGCTCTTCAAGGAACCCGCTTGTAAAAAGTCCTCTGTAATTATATGATTATTCATTAGAGATTAAACAGAGACCATGGTGCTCATTTAGAGTAGGCCGTGGGTTGGTAACAAATCTGGCTATGACCTACTGGACCAGATGTTTTGTTGTTGCTACCCAGGCTTCATTTCACAAGTCAGTAATGACTCTGGCCCAGTGACTCTGACATCTTGAATGAGGCCTCATGAGCAGTTCAGGGGAATAAACTTCTCGTGCAGACACATCTCTCCCTCTTTCCTCTCTCATTCACATGAGGCATCTACTGCCTAAGCTCAGAAGAAGTCAAGCAGTTCTGGAACCAGAGGGAAAAGTGGAAAAACAACTGCCAACAGAGCCAGAAGAGAGCAGATCTCAGCCTTCACAGCAGACAGGAAAATGGATTTTCGGAGTTAAAAAGAAAAAGAGGTACTGCAGAATCTGTCAGCACCTTCCATAGCCTCATAGAAGTCAACAGTTAATAAAAGACAAAGAACAGATGCTCTGAGACATATTTCTTCTGAGGATTTTAATTGCTCCTACCTATAAATGTGCTTGGAAAAGTAGTAATATGAAACTTGCACTCTTAATCACCAGATTGCTTTGTATCAGATTGCTAATGACTCATCACTAGGATTTTATAAACATTTCACTACTTTTTAATTCTGTTAACCCTGATCAGCCAACACAGCTTTGGCCCAGCAAATTAATGCTAGTCTGAGGGGAAAAAAATATTAAAAACTACTAAAAATAATAATTGTCTCCTGAGTTCTGGACTTTTTTTCTACGACAACAGCACAGAAACCAGCAAGGGTTTAGTCTGACTCAAGCTGGATGGCTGGTTACAGGAATTCTCTTTCTTCCTTCCTTGCCATAGAACCGACATTCACAGAACCTGGAGAACAAGGAGAGAAAGACATCAAATTCACTTCTGGGCTGCTGCCTTTAACACAGGCAGATACAGAAGCTGTGGTCTAATACCGATGCTTTTCCTCTTTCCCAAGCACAGGTCATGCTGATCAGGAGAAGCAGCGGCATGAACTCATCTCGGCATAGCAGCCTATAAGCCCAGGTGAGATACCTTTGCCCCTTGTGCAATTGTTTTGCAAGAAAAGGAAGCTGGTTTCACTGCATCCAGTTGTTCAGCTTTGTCCTTCTCATCAAACTCCCCTTGCAGGTTCCACAGGCCAAAATCCACCCACACAGATCACTTCGTTGCTTTCTGTGAAGTTATCCTTCAAGCTGGACTGACCTTGTTATCTTTAGTACGGTCTCCACATGCTGATGGATGCTCCTCTGGTCACTGATGGTCCTGCTTGCACTACAGATGATAGTATTAGCCAGGTTTAAAATCTGATTCCCCTAGAAAGTAAGAAACTTTCCAACAACAGTGCCTCCTGCCAGAAAAATCTCATTATTAGGGGCTGAGATATAAACCCAGCACAAAGCTAGAGGCATCTTGTAAGTGAATTTCCAGCACACAAGATTGGCAATAGGCAAGGACAAGCTGCTCACAGCACGTGTGAACTCCACGTCCATAAACACCCCAAGCTGAGCTGCGCTTTGCCCCCAAGCAGAGGGCACCAAGCTGTAAACACAGCGAGAGCTGGGGCTTGAGCACACACAGCCACACATCACCCCTCTCTCTGCCCAGCCAAGCCACCAAAGCAGGACCCGGCTGAATGTCCTGCTACCCTGGCCATAAAAACACCTAGATGGGAAAGATCTCTGCCTTTTGCACTGCCTGGCCTGCTGGGATCAGATAACAGAGAGGAGACAGCAGAGAAGACAATGGAACTGAAGATAATGGCAATAGGTGCTGGGTGCCCCGGGGCAAAAAGTAGAGAAGAGAAGACCTGGGAAAGAGCAGTGAATGCAGAGGACCTCTGTGAATGGCAAAGTCTGGAGCGACCATAGAGCTGAAACCCTGTCTGACAGCATTGCGAGTGACCTGCACTTGGGTGGAGCTGCCCTTAATCCTTGTTTTACATCCACCTGAAGCTCCGAGAAGCTGACTTGCCCCTTGTTTTTAATGCTGAACCTAGCTCTGGTGGAGGGAGAGTGCTGGCAAGGATACCCAGAGCATGTCTGTGGGTTCAGAGCCATGGGGACAGAGCTTGGACCAGCTGGGCTCAGCCCTTACAAACATAACAGCTTAATTGGGAAATAAAACTGAGAAAGCAAGCTGGAGAATGCAGAGAGCTCTGCAGGTGGCAGCAGGATCTATCAGAGCTGCAAAGGTAACTGTGCAGAAATACTTACTCTTCCTGAAAAGCTGCTCCATTGACACATCTCTCCAGAGAGACAGCTGTATTAATAATGGCATTTATATGCCAGGACAGACTTGTTACTGCTGTAGAAAAGAAAACATAAAGCAGCATCTGTGTGTCATCCATCAAAATTGCAAGAAAGACCAGAAATCCTCTAAATCACCCTGTGTTGTTCAGTCTCCTCTCTGCTGGGAGAGACCCAGAGCACTCGGGTACAGGCTGCGACACAGCTCCTGCTCCACGCAGCCCTGCTGCTGGCCACCTCCAGACACCACCTCCCTCTGACTGAGACACAACCCTGGCATAAAGAGATCTAAAATAGTATGTAGAGCATCCAGAAGCACCTTTACATACACCTACAGGCAAAATCTGTGTTGTTCTCCATCCCGAAATGGCTGAACTCTTCTCAAAAAGGAATAAACAAGATTTTTCATGTCACTTCATTTTCTGAGCTAGGTGCAATTCTTCCAAAGTCAAAGCAAGACATTCATCCCAAGGAAGCTGGATAAGGGGATCCTCGCTTACAGGGAAAGTCACATACCAAGTCTCGCACCATGCACAACTCATCAGAATTAACCTAAAAGCGACTGTAAAGCCTGAACCATATAGCAGCTCTGCCAGAAAAGTATCTTGGAGAGTGATAATTCAGTTTTCTGCTGTGCAGCATCTGCTCCAGACTTTGTTAGACACTCCTTTTAAATGTCGATCTTCCCTCCAGCCATCTGCATCACAACCCATTGTTCCCAACCACTTTTCCAATGGATCTGCTGCCCACAGCACTAAGGAGAACAGGATGTTCTGCCAACAAGCAGATGCTTTTGAGCGGTCAGACTTGTGAAGATGCATGACAATGCCTTCCAGTTGCTGGGTCCCCACCTCTTATTATCCTTTAAGTCAAGGCCTAGCAAAGCCCGCCCTTACAAGAGTCCCAGCTGCGGCTTTTGTGGGACTGTTTGGGAAACAGTGTCAATGGGTTGGAAACCAGAAGTTGGCAACCAATGCTCTCCAGGAGGGTGATTTCACGGCTCTTGTTTTCCACCATGGTAGGTTTAATCCAGAGAAGTGCAGGAGGTGCAGGCTATCAGAATCCAGCCCTCTTTTTGAACAAGAGTTTTCCTTTAATGGGTGGAAATCGGTGCAATGGAGTTTCTCACTGCACCCCTAATGATCCTACTGAGGCCACAGCAAAACAAAAGGCTTCCACAGAAGAAAGACTTCTGAATACACTATTGTCAGTAGCTACACCCTACCTGCCAAGCTCCCCAGTTTCCTTGTTGTCATCCCACTGCTTCTAAGCAAAGGAGGCGTGAGAGATAAACTGTCTAAATTTTTGAGACTTCTCCTAAAGGCACAGGATGGACACACATGGTCCCTTGTCAAAAGTCCAAGGTTTAAATGCCTAAACTGGATGGATCTCAGTGGGAAATCAGGTGCCTAAGTAGTAGGAAAGTAGTAAAATACCTTTTTATTTTTTAAGGGAAAATGCTCATGTTCATTCTGAGCACATTCCAGCCAAGCAGGACTTGGGTAGTTGTCAACAAGGCACTGCAACAGCATCAGCAAGAACCACACCAGCATTTTCTTTCCAACTGCCAGGTTGTGGTGTGGCTCTGCAGGCAGGGTGTGTGCTGCTATCCCACCGCTCCTCTTTTCTTTCCTCCAGGAAAAAATCCACTGAGCAATGTACCTGGTGAGCTGCAGGAAAATTTTTCAAGGTCAGGCACATCTCACAGCACATCTGAGCTGATGCACCAGGTCTCCAAGCTAGTGCCAGACAGTGAAAGGCTGCACATCTGCCAAGCGAAAGGACACGCCCTTCCCCAAAAAAGAGCAGCAAACCAAAGACAGAAGTGTCACCCCAGCCTCAGCGAGCTCCAGGGAAGCAGGAACAGACTTGCTGAACCGCAGACAAAGCCAGGATGGTCAAGATCCCCAACAGCACAGGATAACCAGGGTGATGGTCTCATCACACCCTGGTTTGACCTCCTGCTCACACCAGACAAAGGTGCACGTTGGGAACTAGCACCCACTGTGCAGTTTTGCACTTCTCCACAGCAGAAGGCCAGGAAGACACATCTGCCTGCTTCCACCGCACACCAGCCCAGGAGCCAACCTTTGAAATCATAGCACGAATGATTTGGTGGGTCTCCAGGCACTCCAGTAGTGAGGGGAAAGGATCAGGAAGGATGACAACCTCTGCCCCTTCCCAGGGAACCCCTCAGGACCAGCAGTCCTCCTTCCATTGTCCGGTGATGAACAGGTAGAGCAGAGGAGGTAACGAAGGACACATCATGTGAAAACACCATGGATGTTTTTTGCGGCCCCGTGGCTGCTGAAATTAAGATCAAAAAAACCCTGACAATTTATTTTTTAAAGCTTTAAATGTTTGAGAAAGGAGGTGCTGTGATTTTTGTATTTGTCAGTAACTTTTCTGACAAGGCTTACTTTGATGTGTTTTCAGACCCATTCCCTGAAGCACTGCTGGTAAGGAAAATGCTGGGACAGTGCTTGGGGCAGCACAGAGCCTCCCTGCAGGAACCCACCTCTGCCACTCCAGAGTGCATTTGGGAAGGAGAGGAGGGCCAGTCGCTTGTAAGCCTGATGCCCTGCTCCTTGCTTTAGCCAAAAATTGAGCTTTACTTGAGGCAGCACAGTGGGCTGAGACATGAAATTGGAAGAATTCTTTACTGTGAAGATGGTGAGACCCTGGAACCTGGGGAGGTTGCCCACAGAAGTTGTGGATGCCCCATCATTGCAAGTGTTCAAGGCCAGGTTGGTTGGGGCTTGGAGCAACCTTATCTACTGGAAGGTGTCCCTGCCCACGGCAGGGGGGTTGGAACTAGATGTTCTCTGAAGTTCTCTTCCAACCAAACCATTCTACGATAAGAACAAGATACTTGCTTCTAGCATTACAGGTAAAAGACATGATGGGCCCAAGTCTCACACCTGAGTTTAAGACAGGGGAGATGGCCTTAAAGTATAATTTCCCTTATGCAGGGCTATGCCAAGGCCTGCTCAGCCTCGAAAGGTGAAAGCTGGTCCCTGGCGATTGCTGACAACCCTCCACCTGCTGCTCCACCAACAAGGCAGAGCCGTGGGGCCTAAGGAGCAGGGAGGGAGCTGGCAGCAGTGACCAGTTCATCCATCCCAGCAGAGCAGACTCCAGTTGGCCTGCTGTGACCGGTGCTCCAGAGCCAGCCGCACGGGGACCACAGAGTAAAGTTCAGGACAACACAAGTTTTGTGTTCACTTCTGCAAGAAGAGAGGCCAGATGTGGAGGCAATGCATGCTCCCAAACCCGGCCACTTTAGCTCAGCAAAGGAATCAAACAGATCTCATGCAGGATGTGTTCTGCCACTTCCTCCCCACACTGTACTCACTGCTGGAATCCTCTTTTGGTCCTGGGGAGAAACCTCATACCTGGTCTCCCTCATACCTGGTTTCTCTTTCGATTCAATGCCTAAGCCACAGCCATTTCTGAGGTTGGACTAACACCTTTCTTTGCCCTGTTGGTTAAGAAATTCCACTGCTCTGGATTGCAGTTAAATGCACAGAAATTGGGAAAAAATTATTTCCTCTGGATTTCAGCCATTTCCTTTCTTAAAGTGCTTGCAAGAGAGTCAAGATAACAAATCCCCAACATCCCAGAGCTGGAATTTCAGCCCAACCCATCACCTTGCTTTGGGAACTGACATTCTCACACACCAAGAAAGTTCCCAGTATGACACTCCCAAGGGAGCAGAGTGCAGACACCCCAGACCAGCATGGTGAATTGAAATCAGACTCCTGAACCATACACGCCCCTGCTTTCAGCAGGAAGCAGTCTAATCAGCACTGCACATGCACATTAACTTCTTATAATTCAATCACCTTCGAAGTTAAACCTACAGCAGGTTTCCTTTATGCTATTGTATAGAGAGAATGCCAGGAATCACGTGAAAACCAAACAGTTTGCAGCAAAAGAGAGGACTCAGAATAACTGATGGGCATCCAGAGGGTTGTCATATTCTTTCTGGCCAAGCAGATTTGTTTGGTCTCCTTTTATCTCGATCCACAAAGAGCTATTCTACATCAAATCAACAGGTCAAGTGGAAACTGGCTGTGTTTTGAGACGATGCTAGGCATGCTTTGGGTGTCAGGTAGTTTGGCAGTAAATAGCATTTCACTATAGTAATTGTCTTTTCCACTAATTTTATGAGACCCAGTTCCCCTGCTAGCACAGGCCTCAGTACCTGGCTACTTCTCTTGACTACTGCAGTTACAGTGCTGGCAATCTTCTCACATAACTCAATCCAAATTATTTGTTTCACAGCTCAACATAAAATTTCAGTTAAATGTTAATCATCAAAAAAGCCTGAAGAACCTCTCTAGGCTATTAGCTACTCTGATCCCTCAGGAGAAGCACACAGAGGGGACGAGATTGCTCAAGCTAATGAGAATTCATTGTAAAAATTCACTCCCCAGTCAGGCACGGCAGGTTTGGAGAGAACACATATTTTTTTTCGTATCACACCCCCTGTTGTAAAGACAAACTGTGACCTAAGTGTAAAGAGGGAGCGATTCCAGCTCCTCCTGCCATGCCAAACGGGGAGGGATTTCAAGAAGCAGTGTGTTCGGAGCAGGACAGGGCAGGCAGCTGGGGTGCACCACCATCTAGTGTGCACCCACAGCAGTGCACGCCTGTTGAACACTGCACAGCATCTCAGCTGGTACCATTTACACAGGGCACCATAAAAATGCTGTATGGTACAGAGGCACCATAAAAAAAGATTAAAAAAAAAAGAATTCTCTTACACAGTCCAGCTGTACTTCACCTGGTAGTTGTGCTGCAGGACACGACCATCCAATCTACCAGGATCTGGAAGAGTAGAAGAGAGTGAGCTCCTCCAAGCGGGAACCCCAGAGCAGAACCCTGAGATGTCCTGGCCCTGGCCCAGGCAGAAAGCAAGCATCCTGCCCGCAGCTGCAGCCAGCTCCTGCCGCAGGCTGTGCAGAGGTTTTCACACACAACAGGAGCCTGTGTAATTTCTGGCACTGGAGTGAAACCATTCTCATCTCAAAGAATGGAAACATGGAAATGGAAACCAAGAGGTTCACTCACTACTAAAACAATGTTTTCTGAAAAGTGTATCTCCTCTTATCACATCTTTGTGCAGAAGGCAGACCACGAGAGCACAGACTGGCAGCCACTCCCACTCTCCGCTGCCCAGATTTCCCCTCCTCAGCCAAAGCAGCCACCAGCACAGGTAATGGCCAGTGTCTGCTCTGGGATTCAGTTCCTTCGTGGATCTAAAAACCTGGAAAAAATCACCAGTATGTATCTCAGTACTGCAGGTACAGGCTGAAACACAGAGGCCTTTCTACCAAGTTGTAAATCACACAGTCAGCCTGGATTAAAAGAAGCTCATGCTGCAAGAGAGTACCAGTCAGCACACGGTGTAAGGGAAACCTTCAGTGACAGAGAGAATCCCCAACACAAACCTAAAATAACCTTCAAGTCTGAGCAGAGCATGGGCCTGAGTAGGCTCATTGCGAAAGGTTCGCCAGCAGCACGGGATGTTATTGTGTGTGAGTTACCATGGCAGTTTAAACAGTTTAAAACCAAAACTTTGCAAGAAAGACCTGATCCAGTTCCTGTTTCCAACAAGCTCAACCCCAGAAGCGCCCAGAGCCTGCCAAAGGCAATACCGGCCCTGGGAATTAAGGCACACAAAGGCAGTGTGAACTAGAGAACAATGCCCTTGTCTCACACACAAATCTAACCTGTCTCCCCAGTTCTCCCACAAGATACAGACAAGTACCTGCATAAAAGGAGAAATAAAGCACCAAGGCAATGAAAAGAGGCAACACTCACTTTCCTCATGCAGCACTTGAGAACACAGGAGGAAGACAACCATGCAAAGAGGGAGGCAGCAGCTTTGGGGAGGGATTTCCACCTCTACTTAACTAGGTCTGTTTCTTTCTCTTTTGGTTTTTTCTTTGGACACAGCTTCAGGAAATGGAAAAGTCTTATCAGCGTGACTTGGCACTGGGAGCGTTCAAGTCCCAGGAAACAAGGGGAAATGGGGAAAAAAAAAATACCCGTCATATCTAAAAACATGACAGACAAGAAAGCGACAGGGCATAGCCAGCAAAGATGGATAAATTCCAAGGGTTAATTGTGCCTGCAAACCCAATAACCTTCTACAAAGAGATGCCTGACTCGGTGGATGGGCGGAGCGCAGTGGATAGCTTACCTTGACTTTAAGCAGCTTTTGGCACAACTGTCTGAAGAATCCATACAGCCAAACTGTTTTGATACAGTTCAGATAGCTGCAAAGAAAACTGGCAGGACACCGGGCTCAGAGGACTGTGATCAACAGCAGGAAGTCCAACTGGCAGCCCGTTACTCATGGCATTCCTCAGGGAACGTCATTCACGGGGCTAATATTGTTTAATGCCTCTATTTATTACCTGAAGACAGAACACACCCTCAGCAAGTTTGCAAATGATATCAAGTTGTGGACATGGCGGATACACTGGGCAGGGCTGCACTCCAAAGGGACCTCCCTCCCTCAACAGGATGGAGAAATGGCTTGAGAGAAACCTCATGAAACTCAAAGGAAAATACAACAAATTCCTGCTTTTGAGCAACCTCACCTAAGTTGGCCCTGCTCAGAGTCAGGGGGTGGACCACAGACCCTCAGAGGTGCCTTCCTACCTGAATTATTCTGCAATTCATAATAATTCACGTAGGCAGCTTCCTGCTTACAGAGGACTGGCAAGATTCTTCTCAAGCATATATTATACCTGCTGAAAGCAGTGTAAAGTCCGTTGTAAACTCACACAACTGATTCTTCTCCCATGCCCATCTTCCTGCACACTCTACTTGAGGCTTACACTGAGGCAGCAATAAAAGCACAACAGGAATTAACTGTAACAGTACAGACAGTGAAACAAATGAGCCACGAAGAACGGGCTGTTTTTTCAAAGACAGAATTGCACTCCACCTACACTCCAACCCTACTGTCATTTGGGACATGTTAATCTTGGTTTTCTTCACTAGCTCCAGGACTCATTTCAAGCTACTCCCTTGCAGAAAAGTGGGGAGAAAAGGAGGGAGAATGATTCACTTTCTGGCCTTCTTTGTAAGAGCCTAGCTGAGAAGATGGCTGTTCACTCCTTCTGCGTCTAGTGACAGTGGTGGACATCTCTGACTAATGCAGCATGTCTCACCATGTACCAAAAGAGCTAGAACCTCAAACAGGAAATTGTATCAGTGGAGCTTATCTCCTCTGACACTGCCTTCTGTTGAGCATCTTCTCCAAAGACCCAGAGGAGCAAACTAACGGCCAAAGCAAGCTATGGTTAGCCTTCAGGAGTTCACACTACCTGCTCAACCATAATGGAGTTAAACACTCATTTATCAGTTCTTAAAGTAGAGTTTAAAAATACAAGATGCCAAGCTTAAAAATACGCATTTTTCTTTTTGAAAAAAAAAAAAAAAAAAATGTAGAGTCAGATTTTAAGTGAATCTACAAGAAGACACTCAGCTGTCTTTAAGAAAAGTAAACCTTTGCAATGCACTGCATACAGAGTTTTCTAACCAGCAAGAGCCAGTGAGTTGGGTAAACTGCAGTGTTTCCTGAAAGAGCTTCAGTGGTTTTTTTTTTTGTTTTCACCCTGTAGGCAAAGCCATGTGAAAGGCAGTACAGTGCCTTCACGCTGAAGTGCACTAGGTTAGTTCTTCTGTCTCACTCTTGCACTACAGACGTAGCTCAGCGTGAGGCTGGTGTGGGCACCGTGGGCAAGGGCAGTTCCATGGAGGGAGTCTCAGTCACCTCAGCTGGGCTTGGCTTGCGAAGCTCCAGTTTCTCAGTGAGTTGGTTGTAAAGCTCCTTCACAGCTTCCCCACTCTGCAGAATGAGAATTAGGGAGGGGAAAAACAGAGGAGTCATACTTTATTCTAGCTGTTACTAGCTAGAACATTAAGTATGCAATTACACTGTGTGTTTTAACACAAACCAACACAGAAAGAGGAAGTTACAAGGTAATTAAGACACAACCTGGTACACTTGGAAAGCAGAGCTTGTGTTCCATTAAGCAAGGTCTGGAAAGGCAGCTGCTTTCATTTGCAATTAATTTTCCCTTTCTCATGCTTCCCTTCTTACCTGCTTGGTGGGTTCCAAAGCCTTCTGGAGAGACTCTAATTTGGCAGGTGCCACTTTGTGATGCAGATGAAGCAGCAGTCTTAGCACATGTCTATGTACGTTCTCCTTTCTGCAAAAAGCAATTTTAAAGCAGAGTAACTGGCATAAACAAACACCATCTTGAGAACAAAAAAACTACAGCAACAGTACCAGAATAATTCACACACCCACAGACCAGCAGCTCTGTTATAATTTTCCAAAACACCTGAGAATTGTAGCCTGCCTGCTACAAAGTTCTAACCCTGCCTTAGACTTTCAAGCAATTCATGTAATTATTCAATAGGTGTGAACTAACTGTGGCAACCATGAGGAAGGAGGGAGAGATTTTAAGCACGGACTGTAGCACATAGCAGCAGCTGGTCTCTCAGCTGGACAGCCCATATGCACACGCTGGAGAATTTTTGTCCCTCCATATGTGTGGAGGAGCGGTAGCAGCAGCAGCACATGCCGCTATGCCTGAGCGGCAGTTCTAATGGCTTTCAGGGAAGCCTCCTGGAGGTTCGATCTGGTCTGCAGGCCACCAGTTGAACCACACTGACTTAACAGAATCAATAGATACAAACAGATTTTCTGTGTGCAGCTGATCTGCAAAGAGCTTAAGTTAACTCTTCATATTCACAGCTGTTGCAAAGCATGAAGGATATTGTCTTTCACAACTCCAACTTACAAGTAATGAATTACAGGTTAGGTAATAATTTGTAACCAATGCTTAACAATTTCACTGATAAAAACTTGATCACAAAATATAAGCCTTTCCTTAAAGAAAAAAAGCATCAGGCTAATATTTCTACTATATTTGAAGAGTCTGCTGAACTGTTAAACTATAGTTCAAAGTAGTGGAACCTCTCTCAGCTATCCCCTGAACTCACTTCCCCTGAGGAAAATCAGATTTACCTTGAGCAGGCGGTGAGAAAGAAGCCATCAAAGAGACTGGTGCAGAACTCCTCGAGTGCAAATTCATCACCCAGCAGCGTGAGGTTACCAGTAAGCAGATGTAGAAAAATATCACTGAAGGCCAAGTCACTGAATGTCTCAACTATACAACATGAAAAAGAAAGAGACTGAGACTGACAAGGATGTGCCAAAATCTGACTACACAGCAGATGTTCTGCTAAAAACTTTGCAGTGAGATTTCCTTAGTGGCTTTTAGAACAGGTAGCCCAGGCAGGTGGCTTTGATCTTCCAGACATAAAAGAACAGGAGCAGAGGGGTCAGAAGAACATGTAGGAAGCCCATGTCTCCACCAAGGCTGAAGTCACAGAGTAGCTTGCTCCTACCAAAATCACAAAGGCCCCTACTATCCTTCTCCACCATCCTCTGTTCATCGCCACATCCACCTCCTTGCACTTCTCAGACCCTAGAGTGAGCAGATACAAACCACTTACCAGTGGAAAACTCTCCCATGTAAGTGAGCTGACAGTTCAGCAAAGGTTTCAAAGAACATCAGAGCTGGGGTGAGGGAGTGGGAAGTGACACACACACACACACAGAGACACCCCACCATTACTGGGAGTTGCAATTCCTAAGATTGCTTCAGAGCTCTCAAGCAACTTACCCCAGAGAAGTCAATGAAGGTAATCCCAGGGAAGAATTTAAGGCTGTGTTTGGTCCTGTTTTGTTACAGGATTTTTCACCACACAAAGCCAAGTCCCAAGAATTTCTGGCCATGTGCAATTCCTATGAGCAGCAGCAGAATTAAGCCACCTGCTCTTTTATCTTTCAGATTCATTCCAAACAGTTCTCAGCTAATCCCATTGTTACTATAGCCTTTGATCTAAGGAACTACTGACCTTCAGCCACTATCGCTAAATTCTTGGATCAGCATAAAAGTATCAGAATTGCAGACAAAAACAAACACTTCTGCAGGGCCTCACAACTAAGTCACCAGAAGAGTCAAAGGCAGAACGTTACGTCTTTGACTCTGAAATCACTTTCACTCCAGGTTTACCTGCATCCTGGGTGTCCAGCACAAGGCAAACAGCTACAGAATAGAAGACGAGACAAAAACTTACCCAGTGCCGGCAAGAGCCTAAGGAAAGCGTTCTTGTTCCTCTGTTTAGTGATGTGAAGGATGTAATACAGCCCAATCTCACAAGCTATTCTGTTCTCCTGCAAGAATCTGTTATGGCAGAAGCAAAGGTTCTTAATCAATAAAGCTAAAACAGATTTTTTTTTTTTAAAAGAGGGTTTAAAATACAATAGCAATCAAGCAGTTACAGCAGTGGCTAACCTCAAACCCACTGAAGAGCAGCTACTCAGTGACTGAGCAGATGATCATCACTATGTTCACTACCATGGTCCAGAAAACTTTACCATTCAGCAAACATTGCGTTGTCTCATGATCAAACAGCTGGATTCGATTGTGAACATTTGTAATAATATTAATTATAAAAGTGCTATTCAAAATAGGTTTTAGAAGAAGCCCAAATACTCAAAAATGATACAAAGTCCAGTACTGCTTTGTTTTAGTTTCCCAAAGGTCAAATATCAACACTGAGATAGTTGCAGAGTGCAACTACCAGGATACAGTACTCCAGATTCTGGCATACAGATAAGAATTGTGCTGGAATTTACTGAAAGATCTGAATACAACAGAGCACATGGAGGTTTTATTTATCTTTTTGACATCCCTGGAGTGATAGGTTATCAACAGAGAATGAGTGTGTGCGTAACAAAAATGCAAATTTTATGGTTTACAATAGCACTTTTCAGAACCAAGCATGGGCATTCGTCCATGCACCTGCACCCAGGTATCGCTCAAACACTCATAATTCACTGCTTGGGAAGCCACACAAGCAGCATATTTTAAAGTAGTAATACCAAATACTTTCATATTTAATCTGCCAAAAGCATGATCATTACAAGAAATATGATTTTATGTAGATAAATTTGTAGATATGTATTTTATGTACATAAATTATGTAGATAAATTTTATTTGAGGAATCACGGTGGAAACCTGTTCTGCTAAAGGAAACATTCAGGCTTGATTAACTGGGACCAAATCTTACCCCAAGAAAGTCTTCACTTTACCAGATACAGTATTTTTTCCTGTCAGTGTTGGCTGGCTCCCTGATGTTTTGCTTTGCTAACAAGACCACATGTACAAAGTCGGTAAGGCAGATTACATACTTGGTGAAAGCTTCAGGAATGGTGCTGGGGTAGGGAATTGGTCCCTTCTCCTCCGAGGGCAGTTTCTGATCTACATTGAACGTGTGGTCATCCACCACAAAGGACATCAGCATAGGCAAGAACTTTGTGATCAACTCCACTTCCTTGGAGGGATGGAAGAACAGAGGGAAAAGAACAATGCTTTCATCAATCAGTTCATGCCACCTAACGGTCCTAGAGTGCCGTAACAAATAGTGAGGCAATATTATCAGCCCTGTCCTACGCTTAGGAAAACAAGCTTTCATACATCCAGTTCCAGTCAAAATTCTTGAATAATTCACTTCCACATGTTCCACTGGTAATTAGGAAAACTGCACTTCACCTCACCTACAGAAATACTCCTACTCAAATTCTTTCTTTTGACAATTACGTAGCATTTCTTCTGAGCGAACTTCCCCAACACTGCTGAAAGCACCGCATATTAAGGATGATACCAAACTCCTTTTATCAACAATTACAAATCGTTTTGTTCATTCCCCCTAAACTGACAGGAATCAATGCACAGCTAGAATAGCAACAAAGAGCATCTCCTTGCACAAGGCAGATCAACCTATGTTGCATCAGATTCACAGAGTGGGAGGTTACAGCTTGTGGCAATCACAAAACATTTTAAATACAGATTTGGAGATTCCCTTTAGGAAAAATGTTCACAATTTCTTCCTAAGAGATTCACAAGGGCAACTCTGCAAGTCAAATCACAGTGCTCCTCTTGGAGTTTCGGTCACCCTCAGTGTTACAACCTGAGTACTACTGCACGCCCTTCCTGTGGTAAATTTAAATGTGCAATCAGCCAGTAATATATATTTTGGAGACTTCAAATGTCCCCCTAGGTAGACATTTGCTACTTCAGAGTTCAGAACAGCAAATTTCTCTTGAGAAACAGTTCTGCTGTGCAACACCATGGTTAGCCTTCCTGCCATCAGCTGAACATATCTGCTCCCAAACAACACTAGGGCTGCCTATAATACTGGACAAAGTATTTCCAAAGCATGGAAAGACTGTAGCTGAACGTGGCGCTACATAAAATTGCTACAACAGATAGCCAGAAAGGAAAAACATTTTTCATGTCAATGAAAAGCTGCTACGTTGCTACCAGAGTTTCAGACCAGCCTCTGAAACCCTACTTTCCTCATATGAGATGTGTTTTACAAACTCATCAGTTGTGTAGAAGTTCCCAGGAACAATGAGCAACCAGTGCAGAATTTAACAGAGGTAAAATCTGATTTTAAAAGAGTAAGGTCCAGGCATTCACGTAAATAAAAAAGCAGGTAAACGAAGCTTACAGCATGTCCACTTGAGCTGCTGCTCTGTGACCACTTACATGTTTTTTCTGAGAAAGCTATGATGTGAGGCATGCAGAATGAACATTAAATCAGGGATGCAATAAAATAATAAGTCTAAATTTGTTTAATTAAATGTGTTAAATTCTAAACATCAAAATGGCTCACCATTTTTGGTTCCTTGAAGACTTGACTGTCAATCATGTCCCAGGCTCCCTGTCCCAAAGATAGCATCCTAAGGAGCAGCAGCAGATCCGGGCTTTCCTCGAATTTTAAGGGGAGGAAAAAAAACAGCTATTTTGGTCTTCCACCAGTTGCACATATAAATATTTATTTGGAAGTAGGGGTTTACATTCAAAACTCTCCTGGATTAGCAGCTTTATCAAAGACTGCTAGAGGCATTCAGTTCTCCAATTTAATTGACACCCGATTCCTCAAACGGGAATCAAATAACAGACACACCTGAGGGTTTGTGGGGTTTTGTAAAGTTTTATAATGCACCAGAAAGTATGCAGCCGATCTGATTACCCTGGTTTTAAACGTGTCCAGCCAAATTAGTATACTAAAATATAACGTGTGACAGGACAAATCAAGTCATCTCAGCAGAAGTAAGAAAGAGAAAGCGTGTGTATGAACGACAACAGTTTTTTGTTTATATTGTGCCCTGAAACCAAAACAATTTTCAATCTTAAACTCTCATGAGGAAGTTATTCAATCCAACAATAAAATTTAACAACTCAGGGATAAAACCAGCAAATGCCTCACACTGTGCAGACACCTGTAAGGCTACCCTCCTTTAACATTTAAGCACCTCCTGCAGACACTACTTACAGGAACTGTATTATATCACAGGCAACAGACCAGAACAGCGTAAACTAATCCACCACATTTACCATGACAGGAAAAAAGGCTCCTGCTCTTAGGCGAACCAATGGAAGGACAAAGCAGGGAGGCATACTCTATATATAATTCTATATATAGAATCTAGGCATTAGGATAGAATGAGCCATGCAGAGACCTTGTTGTCAATTCAGAGAGTTCCAAAATGCCCGTTTCCAAACAGTGCTCCTGCAGAGCTCTAAGGTACGTGCTACAAATGGACAGGCAGTATCACGTTTCCCTTATTTCAATTTACACATGCATCTGAGAACTTAATCGTACTTCTTCTACAGTGCCAGTCCCTTGCTGACAAATGCTATTCGATTAGGCCTCTAGTTCAGATTAGGTACACAAGCTGCAACACTCACCCTGGGTAAGGTGTCCTGCCCAACCAGGTCTTGCAGGTGCCTTATGGTACTCAAGGCTAAGGTGTTAATGGCAAAGGGATCGCACAAGATCATTGATAAGTCCCTGAGAAGAAGTAAAAATCAAATACATGTCATACATAACAAAAACCCCTGCCGTACAGTTCCATATCCAGCTGTAGGACTCCAGCTTCTTGAGAACATGTGTTTCACTAGACTAAGATGTTTGGGCCTATTCTTTGTTGTAAGCCTGTCAACTATCAGATGTAATACCAAAGTACCATGTGTACACTATATTTTTACAAACACACACACACGTTGCTGCATTTAAGAAGATAGGCAGACACAGGGCAAGTCCTTACTATGATAACCTGAATTTCTGTCTTTTGTTACCTACAGGTGTGTGCACCTGATGAACCTTCTCCTGCCTTGTGAAAACACCATGAACGTTACTTCTTTGACTTGAAAAAGCATGTTATCCGAAACCATTACTAGGGGTATTCTGCACCGAACTCAAGCAGGAGATCTCCCACAGCCTGTAAACAGGCCACAGGGGAGACTCAAGGGTATTAACTGAAGCAATACAAGCTATGTCACCAGAACACGCCTGGCTATGCCCTAGTGCATTAATGCTCATGAATGTACCAGATTTGACCGCACAGATGAGCTACTGGCTGTTAGCTGTCTCTAGGAAAGAATTAACACCTACAATACCTGTCAGATATTGTGACTGCCAGGAACCCATTTTCAGTTTCTCAATAAACAGCCCAAGTGCCTTACCCCAACACTTGTTCTTGTCCTTTCTTCACTCCATCCAGAAACCCTTGCAATTCCCGAGCTCTCTTGTTGTCCACAAACTTCTCCCGAATGCAAGCATCAAGGCACCAGGTGAACTGTTACAAAAAAGGAGAAAGCTCTACAAACCACAGCAACTCATTAAACCAGTAATAAAATATAGGATGTCAGAGAAAACAGGTTCAGAATGACCTCCAAATACCTGGAATTAATACGCTTTATTAATATACTTAGGTGTAGTACCAAGCTGGTCCAAATACAGAGAAGGTAGAAATACAAACATCCCAAAAGGAGGTCAGAGTACCAATCTAAGTTAACCTGGTGTCACTTTCTCCCCTCCCAAGAAAGGCATTCCCTGGCAATTAAGGAGCAGCTATTAATATACCACTGCCCAGCACAGCTGATCGATGCGGATTTACACAAGTAGGAGGCTGAGAAAGAAGCAGCATCTCTTAGCAATAATAATATGGGATATTTTAGCCATTGCAATACCACTCCCACCCTCTAAGTAGAGGATATTAACAGGGGAGGTGCTTCTGCTTTAGAGCTCTATTATCAAAATGGAAAAAGATAGTTAAGTGAAACATTTTATTTGACACAAAATGAAGGGCTTTCTCCCCTTTCAGAAAACATCTATTTTGCCCCAGCACTTCAGCTGTCAAAAAAGAACAACTTGCTTTCATCGTGGCTTACTTGCAGCAGCCACTGCATTTTGCAGTGGCAAAATAAGGTTGCTGAAGACAATCTGTAACTTGAACAAGAACTGTCCTTTTCTATTCCGTCACTGGCTGCATAGTGATTTTGGGACACTTGATCAGAAGACATTAAAAAGCATGCAGTTACATTTATCATCACTCTAGGACATAGTATCTATAAGCAGAATACACATAAAACTTAGCAACATTACTTAAGAGAAAAAGCCTTGTTATAGATCAGAGTGATGCCAGCCATGGACAAAGGACAACTAACAAGATCCTGGTGTGACCTTAACACATCTGTCACCCCCTAATATTTTAATAGTTTAATGTTTTCTTATAATTCAAGATCCAATGTATTTAATGTTACACACACAGTTTACTGACAGATGGAGTGTATCACACCAGGCACAACAGGGAGGGAAGCAAGCTTTGATTAAGAACCTGGGGCTAGCTAGTGTTTTTTATTATTTTTTGCAGCATCTACATAGGTCAGATTAGACATTGTTTTTAAAACTGCACAAGTACCATAAATTTGAATGCTTTATGGATGAAATGAAAGCAAGCTGCTGGTTAACCAAGATGAAAGTTTCACCTGAAGTTCCAAGGAATATAAGATGACTTTTGGATTCAAGGTCTGAACTCTCTTCACAGAGAGGAGTCATCTTCTCTGGGCTGAAGTCCTGCAGGGCAGCAGGTGTGCGCAGGAGTGGGCGAAACAGAAAAATCTCCAGTAATACTCCTATCTGTCCCACATGATCAATACCTTATGACAGGGGTCAACGGTGCAGATTTCACTGATTTCCAGGTCATGCAGCGACATCAGGAGCTCTGCCCGTAGCGTGCAGTAATGAACATTCCTTGTCCGAAGGAACAAGGTTCTCAGAAACTGCAACACCATATCGTAGAGCTTCACGTTCTTCCCAATCATCTGGGTCAGCTTCTGAACCACCTAAAGTCAAAGTGGGAAAAAACGTGCACTCAGTACCAAGAGATACTGTTATTTCACACAGACAAAAGGTAAATTAATTCTTCTACGTGATTTATCAAGATTGAAACATCCGCATTGGCATGAGTTCCTGAAAAGGAACTATTTTACACCAAGATTTCCAAGAGGGTTTGATCAAGAGATGTTCGCCAGGTCTTTCATAGCCATATGAAAGAATAAAGAATCTCAAGAAAGGCTCTCTTGCAAAAGGAAATTGAAGCATTTTTAAAATACAGCACTCAGCTACATGAAATCAATACGAAGCAATACCTGTTATTGATTAATATAATTTACAATTATTGTAACATGAACGAAATTCACTTTTCTTTGGAATTCTTTTTGTATTTCTATCTACCTTCAGGCTCTGGGCATGACAATGAAGGTGGTTTGTACTGGTTTTAGCTAGGATAGAGTCAAATTTCTTCATAGTAGCTGTAGCCAGTACGGGGCTGTGTTTTGGATTTGTGCTGGAAACAGTGTTGATAACACAGGGATGTTTTCGCTCCTGCTGAGCAGGGCTTACACAGAGCCAAGGCCTTTTCTGCTCCTCACCCCACCCCACCCCAGCAGTGAGTGGGCTGGGGGGGCACAAGGGGTTGGGAGGGGACACAGCCAGGACAGTGACCCCAACTGACCCCAGGGATGTCCCACACCATATGACGTCATGCTCAGCATATAGAGCTGGGGGTGGAAGGTGGCAGGCGCGGGGGCCGCTGCTCAGTGACTGGCTGGGCATCGGTTGCTTGGTGCTGAGCAATTGTTTTCATTTGCATCACTTGTTTTTCTTGGGTTTTATCTTCCTCTCTCTTTGTTGTTTTTTTCCTTATAAATGTCTTTTTAAAATTTCTTTTTAATTATTAAACTGTCTTTATCCCAACCCACAAGTTTCTTTCTTTTACCCTTCCAATTCTCCCCGCCATCCCACCAGGTGGGGAGTGAGCAAGCAGGTGTATGATGCTTAGTTGCCACCTGTGGTTAAACCACAAGTCTGCAATGTAAACCTGAAGTAAACTGCACCAGAGCACTTACACTAAATGGGCTTCTGAAAGCAGAACAGACCCAAACCAAACCCGTCATGTAACAGATGTGCTACCCTCTCTGAAATTAAAGCTTTATACTGCCTTATCACTGCAATTCCTTAGCATTCTTGACACCAAGGTCCTTACAGAAACTCTGGTATTTCCCTTTTGGAGCAAAAGTCCCCCAAGGTAAAGCAACACATTATTAGCTGAACCACTGTAATGGCTTGCTGTTGCCAAGAAGAGGAAAGATGCACTCCTCCTAACGCCCATGCCACTGTTCCCTCCCACATCAAGCCTGCCTGTGTGATCCAGCCCATCTCCTTGCAATGGCTTTGGTACCAGCTGACCTCTTCTTTGAGCAGATCCAACTCACTGTCTTGGAAAACTACTTACTGGTTTTATTTGCTAGAGTTTCTGTAGCAATTACTGAGCAGAATCAGCTCACGGAAGGGTCTGATAATCATCAGAGCTACAGACTTGGGTGGGGAGGAGCAGCATCTGCCCTTCCTGTGGCTGAGTGTTGGAGCAGCTCAGCCACCTCATGTAACTCCATTCAAAGAGCAACTTTTCTGAATGCCAGCTTAGCTACAACTTTCAATGTCCCTTTCCATTTTTACAAAATAAAGAAGGAAAAAAGAAGCTTTTGTTGGGCTATGTCCTGCTAAAAAAAAAAAATCCAAGAAATTTAAGATATTCAAACTGATTTGATAGAGATGCTCAGCCTTCAGAACAGCTGAGGGATATTAAAGCCAGACTGAGCAATAAAGGAAAAAGTTTTTCACCTTGCTAATTTTTTAAAAGCTCATAAACAGCTTAGAACATTAATCAATTAATCACAGCATTGAGTAACTATTAAAATAATTCCTGCTGCTTTCATCAAGATCTGTAGGAGAAAACAACCTGGTATTTCTTGCAAATACTTTGTCTAGCCAAACAACTTTAGTAGCAAAGTCAGGTGGGTAAAATGGACACTCTGTTATTTGATGAGGTTGACTGAAAGCTGACGAACTCCATTCCAAGTATGTTGTAACAGGTTTCCTTGTCCTTACCTCTCCTTGACGTCTTGTTTTGGGAGACAGACTGAAGAAATTGTGCAAGACAGAAATATCATTGCTGAAGAGAATATTTTCTTTCTCCAGGATATATTGCTTCAGCAGTGGCGATACCTCATCACCAAACAGAGCCTGGTTATCCTGCCAAATCTGGCGCTTCACCTCCACTGCACAGGCTTTATACAAATCCTTATCGGCCATTACTAACTTCAGCTTCTTCTCAGGGACCTATGATCAACAGTGCAGTTACTAAAGTGTAGAGCAGCTTACCTGCCCGACTGTTCAAGTAATAAGTAACTGACTACAGAAGACATCCCAATCATAATCTCAGACAGTCTAGTAATTTACACAACAGTGCAATTAAACAAAAGCAAATATCACAGACTCATCTATTCCCTTCCCTACTCCTGTAACAGTAAGCCGGCCCTAAGACACTTACTTCTTCAACAATCAAATTACACACCAAGCTTTTCCTTATTTCTTTCAAAGGGAATCTGACTTCCTTTAAACCTACAATGCTAAGATTTGGGGTGATGTTTCAAAACTCAGTAACTTACAAAAGCTCTAGTAGCAGTTTTGAATCCGTTACCTTAAGTACAATATGACACTTTTCATAAGACTACTCCTAGACATTTTTGCTTCACAGATCTGAATCTCACCTCTGTCTACTTCCAGCTGCACTCTTCAAATCTTATTTTCCACTTATCATAGATTTTTACATCAGCTGTGCAAAAATTCACCTAGCAGTGAATTTGGCTACTTTTAGGAAGCTGCCTGAATTAAATAAAATAGGGAAATAGTCTCATCTGATTATGAAAATACAAAATGCTTTTTGAGTTAGTCTACTAAGTTGTTACCAGATACAAGAATGCAGTAAATCTTCAGTCAGTTCCTAACACTGAATGACAAACATGCAGAAGGTGTGCAGATAGAGTGTGCAGCCCATCCAACAGCACACCTAAGAGAAGCTACACAACAGAGATGTAACGGAACAGGCTAACCGGTGGAGCGGTTTTACCTTGGGCAAGTGCTTCATGACACACATGACCACAGGCTGTATGGAAGGCATCTTGACCAGGGAAAAGCTCTTCTCTAGGAGATCTTCCAGCTTCTTGTATCTGAAAACATGTAAGAGCAAGAGACTAAGAACCATGTTACAGCGAAGGACAAAGTGGCTCATCTCAAATCCTCTAGAGCTTGATCCCCCAGGAACCTAACTCTCCTTTGCAGAAGTCACTTGTCTGCTGCAACTAATTTTCACACAAGATGGCCAGCTCACTCCAAATAACCAGCAAGACTGCCCACAAACCTCTCCTCAACTTTCCCTTCCAAAGCGATAGCAGACACCCTCTCCAGCAGCTTCTCCCTCAGCTCGTCGAAAACCGACTGGTGGAACTCCAGCCGCGGGGTGCCGTGCAGGTCCAGGAAGGGCAGGGCCGACTGCAGCGAGGGCAGGAGCACTCCATTCTCTGTCTGCCAACACAAACACCGGACAGGGGCGGAGGCGGGGGGTCAGCCGGCTCCGCTAGCTAGCGAACGACAGCAGGGACTGCTAAAGACATGCCGGTTAAGAAATAAAGAGAGGAAAACCCCCACAAAACACAGACCCCCACTTCGGGCCTTCCCGCGCTCCCGACCACCCCACAGCCCGGCCCCTCAGGGCGGCCCCCGCCGCCCGGGCACCTCCACAGCGACCCACCCCACCTGGAACTGCTCGATGGCCTTCAGCGGCTCCGTGCAGTTGGTCAACGTCTCCTTCAGGTCCTCGCCGTTGGCCACCCCAAGCTCCTGCAGCCCCGCGTACATGACGGCCTGTCCGAGCCCACTCCCGCCACCGCTCCGCGGGCCGCCCCGCTCTCGGGTCCCCCAGCCCAGGGCGGTCCGCCGCTCCTCCCGCCCCGCGGAACCCGCTCCGCCGCACAAAGGTTCCGCCCGGGCTCCCCGTACCGGCACCGACACCGGGGCCACAGCACCCGCCGCGCCGGGGAGCTCGCTGCGGCTGCCGGCTGAGGGCTGGGGAAGGCGGCCGGGCCCCGGGGCACGCCGCGCCAATCAACGCCTCTACGGGAGCGCGGCAGCAAAAGCCGGGGCTCCTGCAGGCACATGAGGCGTCCCCCACGTCGGGGCAGCAGCGACTTCTTGGCTGGTCCCTGGCAGCCAGCGATGAAAATGAGAAACACAACCAAAAACAGCCTCACAAAGAAGTGGCCTTTCCCTGTCATGGTTTGACCTTTGCAGGCCTGTACTTTTAGGATAGCTGCTACAGAGCAGGGACTGTCCTTCGCGACATCTCCAGCCAGGCGCCAGGATTGTATCAAGCTGCATCAGTCCAACCCCTCGCAGAAACCCCTTTGGCGTCTGCCCACCAGTTACCATTGAGACAGAACCTCTGTGATTTAGAGCCCCCCCAAACCACTTGGGTCTGTCGACAGACCCCGATGAACCCTGACATCCAGATGAGAGAATGGATGCTCCCCGATATTCCCAGCCATGAGCTGCTGCAGCGTCCCTGGGTCCCTCGTTTCCCCTCTCTGTGTCCCAGCTGCACAGGTACACTGCTGCTCTGCCAGCAGGTGGTTTCTGCGGTAGCAAAGCAGGACTGGCCTGACCATGGCAGGATCTGGCAGCTTATCGGTAGCTGCTGGATATCCCTAGGTGCTGACGATATATCGTGATATTGGAATAAACTACCGTGACCAGCCCATGGGCACGAGCAATCAGCCAACCACCCCAGTGCGAGCAGCCACTCCACGCATCCCACATGCAGTATTTCTTTGAGACAGGACAATGCCTGGGGCACCTGTTTTGTTTGCCACACTGCAGCAAGCTGGACAGATCCTCACCAGCAAAGTGGGTGAAAGCCTGCCGGTCCTGCAGGGCAGATGTGAGAGCAGAGGGAGGATGACTGTCAGCACTCTGGCAATTTAATCCATGTCCCCGTTGCAAAGTAGAGCATTGTCAGCCCAAGTGTAAGCAAAACAAAGAACCACAGAATGGTTTGGGTTGGAAGGGACCTTTGAAGATCACCTACTTCAACCCCCCTGGCATGGCAGGGACTTCTTTCACCAGACCAGGTTGCTCCAAGCCCTGTCCAACCTGACCTTGAACACTTCCACTGATGGGGGATACAGAGATCTCTGGGCAACCTGTTCCACTGCCCCACCACCCTCATCATAAAACATTTCTTCCTTATGTGCAACATAACCTACCCTCTTTCAGTTTAAAACCATTGTCCCTTGTCCTGTCACTACAGGACATCTGCAGATGCATTCTAGTTGCTGACCAGCAAAATCTGAACTGGAGTCTAAAGTCTGCAGGAAGATGAGGGAATTCTGGCACTCTGCTTAAAACAATGCTAAGACAGAGATGTGTCCCGAGATACCCCTGCAAGACCAAGAAGGTATCGTTCCTTTAGTTCTGCAGACAGAGGCCTGGCTGGTGAAGTCCTCTGGTGGGGGCAAGATGGCCTTGCCAATAAATGGTCAGGCCCACACAAACCAAAACATTTCTTTAAAGGAGTTGCACTTTTACTCCTAGACCAAATCACTGGGAAACAGATGGGGAGAGCCCTCTCCTGGGTCTGACTAACAGATTTTTCTTCAGAAATTCTGGTTTCGAGGATATGTCTTTGCGGCACCAGAAAGAAAAAAGTGGGCACATGTTTTGTAAAGTCTGGGGGTTGGTTATCTTTCACAGGGAGGCTGTCAGGAAGGGGCATAAAGTCACCTACACTGACTCTGGCCTTCTGGGGGAAAAAGACCCGAGGACCCCCCACCATCTCCCACACACAGCAAAGACCAAACCAGCCAGAGTCTCCTGTGGGTGGAAATCCAAATGTGCAGATATTTTCCTGTCCCAGGTGCTGCCTGAGAGTGAATGAGGAGGCAGGAGAAGTCTGAAGGAACTGGGCAGAGTGCCTGGGCTCTGCCCCAACCCAGCGGAAACGTGCTTGCAGGGAAGCGCCCCAGGTCTACCCTGGAGCCCTCAGATACAAAGTAAACCCAGCAACAAGGAGTTTCCCCACTTCTAATTTTGGCAGCTAGCACTGCCAGGCGCAGAATACCAAACGGATGAGTTTTGCCTGCTTTCTGCTGATTACACAGCTGAGTTAACCTCACATTTCTGTTTACCTCAGCCCCGATGCCTGGGGCAGTTTCGAGGCTGCACTGATGCATTTGCAAAGCTAGCACTGGAACGGGCATGAAGCCGTCATTTTATTTATTGCATGAAGCGATGGAAGGGAGAACTGCCTGACGCATCACAGCTTGGCCCACGCGCTCCTTGTGGTCCCTGTGGCTTGGGGCTGGGCTGGTCAGAGCCTGGCCCCGGCCCCGCCTTTCTCCTCTTTTTAAAGGTTGTAAAAAGCAGCCACTGTCAGTTTGCTGCTCCGCTGCTTCCTCTTTTGACTCTTTGCAAAAGGAGAAAGCACTTCATGTCTTGGCGTGAACTCCTTCCCCCCTGGCTGGTGATCGTAGCAGGACTGACGGGCATCGTGCTCCTTTGCGTCTCCACTAAAGATGTGCCCATCACCCCTCACAGGACCAAGGTAAGGGTGTCTGCCTGCCCGCGGGGCGGCCAAGCCAGGGTCAAGTGGGGCAGTAAGCAGAGGACCTTCTCCTCGTCTGTGGGGCTGCTTCTTAAGGAGAACCTGCCTATTTCCTTGTGCAAGCCAGGCATTTAAACTAAAACCTGGTGTGTTTTGTTGCTTTTTACATTCATTGCACTATTGCATAAACTGAGGAGGGGACTAGAACAAGACTGCGAGGATGGGTTTGCATCCTTCAACACGCTGTAGCTTTTCAAATTGAAAAAAAGCCATACCCTTTGGCTGGTCAGGGAATACAGGCAGGATATCATCCAGCAGAGATGCTCACCACAGGCTGAGCAGAGGCTGCCCATGACAGGAGCTACCCCAGAGCAGCAAGGGACCAGCGGTGTCAGTGGAGGGAAAGACCTAGATCCCTCTTGAAAGTCAGTAGGAAATTGGCCCTGAACTGCTGCTTCTGTTTTTAAAAAAAAAAAAAAAAAATTCTCTTCCATGCCTTCTCCTCCTCTGTCCTCTCTTGATTTTAACCAAAGAGCCAACCCGCTCTATGCAGCGGGATCAGACCTGCCTGCTGACCGGGTGGGGGTTAATGCCCATCCATACTGCCTCTTGCTGCACCACTGCTGAGGTGAGATCAGTGGCACACTGTGGTTTACTCAAACAGAATTAGGCTAACCTGTACATTTAGAAATACTACCCCTCCTCCATGCTCCTCTCAGAAACAAAATTGGATTTAAAAACCCCTTATTGCTCCATGCTCTGCCAAGCAAGCACTCTGCTCTTCCCTGGTGTTGAGCTGGGGCAGAAATGCAGTGATCCCTTCTCCTCCCTTGTGCTCCCAGAAGCAGCCTCTCATTTTGTGAAGGAGGAAAAAAAAATCCAGGTTTCTCCACCAATACCATTCATTTCTTCCTCTTCTGTGGCAGCCGACATGTCCTTGTGAGAAATATGAGCTGTCACTTGTGTGGGAGGCTGCCAGCAGGCTCAGACAGGGAGCTCCATCCTCCTTCCGCATTTCTGCCCAGCTCCAGTCCCACCAGCTCCTGGCCTGGGCATTGTGTCCAGTGCAGCTGGGAGCTTCCAGGAAGGCAGCAGGCAGCCAGCTTCACTTGGAGGCTGCAGCCAGGCTACGTCTTGTGTCAAAACCCTTCTGACAGTGTTAACATCAACCTCTCAGGAGGTTTCTCCTCCCACTCAGTCCCAGCTACAACTATTTCTGTGCAAGATACAGCTTAGACCATGCACTACCATGTACCTACCAGATCTCATGAATTTCCTTCCCGTCTGTGTAGGATATGTCCCAGTCTGGGGTCATGTAATAGGGGGGAGAGGAGACCCTAGGCTAGCACCAGGGCAATTTTGAGTGTGGGGACATCCAAAACAGCCACAGAGCTATGCTGCGGGGTACCCCAGTGGCCTCTAATAGGCTCAGCAAGGCTCTGTCAGCAGCAAATAGACCAGACGCTGGGCTGCAGAGAGACTAAGAAAGCCTTTGGCCTTCCTGCTAGGCAATAGGAGAACTGTCAACGGACAAGGTGTTGAGAAATCTCATGTTCGCTGCTGCTGTTTCTGCCAAGACGTTATCTCGGTCTCCTCAGGGCTGCTGTGTTGGACAGTGTATGTGCTGGTTGGTCCCAGGACACTGCAGCTCCCACAAGTCTGGCAGACATCAAGGCAAACCCAGCCCATGTCACACCATCTCCACAGTGGGGCATCAAACAGATGTGGGAGTCTCGGGTTCTTCAGAAGCAGGAACAAGCTGCAGCCCTCCAATTCTTGCACAAAACCCTTATACTTTTAGCAAACCAGTTCAGCAGCAGTTTGAGTCCCAGAATCAGCCACAAGCCTGTATAGTGCCATCTCCTACTACTTTAGGACCTGTTTCTCCTGAGTTCCAGATGCTTCAGCTCTCATTGGAAGCCCTCTACCTGATTTCAGGAACAGCTGCTGAGCATGCCACTGTAGGTCTGACGTATTTCTAGGTGTTTCTCAACTCCTGCTGCTCTTCATGTATATTCAGAAACGCAGATGATTTGCTGCAAATCCACATCAACTTCTGGCTTCACCCTTTCTTTCAATGTAAAAAGCGAAGTCAAATACTGCTGTGCAGGCCCATGGGTTACCCAGAATACCTACGTAATGCTGAGTAACCCTACAATAACAAAGCAGCCTGCATTCAGTGGTGTTTACCTAGAATGGTTTTGGGGTTTTCCAGTACGGCATTGTTCTGGATGCTGGCCCATCCCGCACCATCCTGTTCATCTACCAGTGGACCACCACCATGGCAAAGACAACCGGGGTGATCAGGGAATGTAGTTCCTGTCCCGTACAAGGTAAGGTGCCCGAATCATGCTTGGTGGTCTGTGGGACTGGCATGGGATGGATGGAAACCTAGAGATCTGTGCATGGAACATTGCTGCAATTTCCTCGGCTCCTGTATCATCTAGCTGTACACTGAAATAGTGGTGAGAGTGAAGCACAGGCTGCTTATTTTCAGCATGGGTCTTCTAGACATGGGCAGATTTAGCCATACACAGCTGGACATCAGAGCACTCCGCAGTAGCAGGTGACAGTTTTTTTGGCCTGCTGCAGGCAGGGAAGCACACAGAGGGGCTGGGGCTGGTCCTGACGTGCATGTTGATCAGTGGCAGAGCCAAGGTTGCTGAGCTTCTCACCCAGGCGAGACAGTGAACAGCAAGAGAGACAAATCTGGCTGCAGGGTGACTCCTGGTATCTTCTGCCTTCTCCTGACTGTAGTCTGGGCAGTAAGTGGTGTAGCTGCACGACAACAGAGGTGCAAAGACCCCAACTCTCTATGCAAGGTTTGACAGCACAAACATGATTTCAGTTTGGTTTTAGGTGTCATGTTTTGGAGAATATTTGGGTCTTCCTCACTAGCTTGAATCAGTTTGGTCCGGCCAAACCCAGCTGAAAGGGTTTCATGCATGAATGATTGGGGTTTTCCTTCCCTATCTCTGAATCTTGCTTTGATGTTGAAGCCTGATTATGGCAGGATGCTGGGAAACACTGAACTCAGTAGCAGTGTTCTGTGGGAGGGCAGCTGTACAACAAGCAGGGAAGGGGCCTTGTGCCCTTGCAGACTGTAAGCAATATAAACCACATACAGAAGATGCAATAAGGCTCCCCTGAAACCTTGTATGCATCCCTTGACTGCTGCCATGTTCACTGGCTGGGTTAAAAACAGCAACTGTAGCTCAGTGCTTGAAGGCTTACTTGAACCTGCTGCTGCAACAGTGAGTCAGCAGCAGCAAGAGGTCCAGGCAGGACTCTCTCCCAGATGTGAGTAGTCATCCTTGGTCTGCATGGCAGTATGGTCACAGCCTTTGAGTGGCCGTAGGCAAGCTGCAGCTCAGCCCTATGCAGGGTCCAGGAGAACAAAGCACATGGTGAGGGAGTCATGCTGCCAGGAAGATGAGTGGGCCAGAGGATGGGGAAGTGAAGCTCTTTCTGGGTAGTAGTTCAAAACCAGCATTTCAGACCCCATTGAATCTTGCTGGAAAGATGAGTCAAGGCTTGCACACAGCTTCTCTCTGCACAGCACCAACTTCCTCTAGAGCAGAGGTGTCTTGCTTGCAGGCGCGGGACTCAGGAGCCACCTCCGCCAACAGAAGAGGAAGTGGCTGGAGGAGAGAGCTGACACATCAACCTTGGCTCTGTCTGCATAGCAGTGTGCCCTTTTGCTTATCTTTTACAGTGGCTAACGCCACATTTCTTCCTCTGTGGGCTGAAGCAGCCTCAGCTGTTGCAGCAGTCTTGTGGCTGATGCATGGTCATTTATGGGATATCTCAGCAACAGAGCTAGGGTTCTCTTTGTGCGATTTGGGATTTACATGCATGTGGTGTTTTGCTCCCCGTACCATATTTGAGCAGGATGGCTACCTGAAGGAACTCCTTCATTCCACCTGTGACAGGTCCTGTCTTTAACCATGCCCTAGGACAGCAACCTCTTGGGTAATAGCTCTCACACTTAGCCCACATCTTTTCTTAGAAAATTTCATTCTTTCCCCTGGTCCTCAGGTCTGGGAATCTCCAACTACTCAGATTCTCCTCAGAAAGTAGGGAAGAGCTTGGAGCCATGTTTGAACTGGGCCCAGAAAGAGATCCCGGCAGAGCAGCACAGCCAAACCCCCCTCTACTTGGGAGCAACCGCCAGCACGAGGCAGCTGAAGTGAGTGAATGTTGCAAACCCATGCCCAGAGATCAGCACGTCATGCAGATCATTCTGTAAATGCATCTCACCTTGTCTGCTCCGCAGTGTGTTTCACCCCTAATCTGCTAGTCAGATAAACCTTCTTCAGGTCCCCATGCGCTTGAGAGGAGTAAGGCATGGCTGTGTCTCCATACTGTCCCCCCAAGCAGCCATGAGGATGACAGTCTTGCTACTGCTACCAGTCTGTGTAAAGTCTCCTTCACAGTTAGGGCTTCACAATTAGTGCTTGGAAAAACAACTGTTAGTCTGGAAGCTGAAGTGTTTTCAGTTTATGTGACAACCCACATGGGCTTGCAGGGGTGCTTCTTGTCAGCAGCTTGGGAGCGGTGGTGGGAAGATCCACTTTATCATACACACTTTTGTGGACCTTGTTCTCAGCCACCTCATTACTGGGACCTTTATCTCCTTTTGGACACTGGGGAAAAGTGAGGTCTGGAGGGGGCAAGGCCACAAGATCTCTCAGTGGCACAGAACTGAACTCCTAAATTCTTGAATGGTGGCACAACTGCTCAAGTCATCCCTCTACTTGCCCCCAGTGCCATGCGAGGGGAGAGGGAAGTAGCAGCAGGAGTAGGATTGTCATTGTGTCTCTGTGCTATTGCCCAAAGTGGGGAACACACCAGAAGCCCTGCAGCTGTGCCCCCACTGCAGGCTGCTCCTGGCAGGGTCCTGTAACAACAAATGTGCCTTCTTTTTCTTTTCTGTTTAGCCTCACCCATCCCACCCTCTCTGATGGTCTCCTTGCAGCCCTGACTGTGGCCCTGAAGTCATCCCCCTTTGACTTTCAGGGGGCACAAATCCTGCCCAGTCCAGATGAGGAAGCATTCAATTGGGTTGCTGTTAATTATGTCCTGGAGAACTTCTTCAAGGTAAAGGACAATCCTGCCTGGGGAGTACAGAACTGAGCTGAGCAACTCCCAGCAGCGAACAGCCAGAGATATGTGGAGGGATCGTTAAAGCCCTGTACTTTAAACAATGCTTAAGCACAACTTCCACTGTCTTTTAGAGAAGGGAGGTTCTATACACCACCAGCTGGCTGGGGGACAGAATGTGAGATGGTTAAAACTAGGCTGAAGGACCAAACCTCTCATATAGCCTTTCATGGACATGTTCATGCACTTGGCCTAACAGACGTGAGGCTTTCTGGACAGCACATCCAGGATGCTCACACAGGTAACCTTACATAGCCTGGCCCTGGGGTGTCAACAAGGACTCCACTGCCCTGAGTCCCTGCAGCCCTAGCTCAGCACCACTGTCAAACAGGCATTGCTGCTATGTCTGGGGTGCTGTGGGATTGCTACTGGAGTCCAGCTGTCCCATGGGACATCCTGTGGATGGTGGACAGAGAAGCAGAGTCTTTTGCTCCCAAAGCAAAAGCCCATCAAATTTACTCTCACTGAGATGCTAACAAGAGTATAGCTGGGTGTCCCCAGCATAGGGGCCTGGTCTGTATTCAGAAGGCGCTCGCTAAACAAAAAGAATATATTTAAGTTTCCTTGCTCTACCCATGGCTTCTCAAGCCAAAGGGTCTCAAGAAGAACTCAAAGGGCAAGAGAAAGGTGGATTAGACTAAGTTATTCCACATCAGGGAAAGGCAGTTCTGATAACCAGCAGCAAGCATGCACTGGTTAGGGAATTGCTAGCCCTGCTGGCAGCAACACAGCCTCCCCCAGCCAGGGACAGAGTGCTTACACGCACATAAACTTCCCTGCCTGTACTGCTAACTTCAGCATTGCCAAAATCAGTTCTGCAAGACTGCAGGAGATGAAACCACAGGGTTCTTCTGACAGGAGGATCACTTTAGCATCAAGGCAGCACTTGAAGCCCCTACCTCCCCACCTGGGAACCTCCCTCCCATTCCCCACCACCACCACCCTCTCCTCTCTCCCCTGCTCCTACCTGCCAAGACCAGTGCCTTGAACAGCCATCCAGGGTGGTGAGCCCTGTTTGCTCTTGCTGGCTGTGGGGAGCTCTCTGTGCAGATGGCAGTGCTGGTACAATGGCTCCTCTGTTCCCTCCAAAGCCACCAGTTCAGCATCCTTATGACCTGTGGGGAGGAAAAAAAAATGGGCCGTACTGCACCAGAAAGCTGCTTTCTCACTCTGTGCAATAATGCTTGCATCTGACCATGACCCAGATGTAGAAGTCTTAAGAACTGTCCTCTGGTTCTTTTTGGGTCAGTACGACTGGCGAGGACAGTTGGTCCCCTCCGGGAAGGGGATGACAGGAGTCCTGTCCGTGGGAGGAACCTCAGCACAGCTCACTTCCAGGGTGGAAGAAGGGAACCAGGCACCAAAAGAGGGAGTGAGGCTGCAGCTGTATGGGCAGATGCACAATGTGTACACCCATCACTGCCCCTGCCACGGCACGGACCAGCTCCGCAGCAGGCTGCTCTCTATGCTTATTCAAGTGAGTATCTGCCAGAAGGGCATTTGCAAGGTTCCTGGATACAATATCAACCCCCTGCACTGAATGACAGTTGCATAAGGCATAGCTGCTAATGTCAGTCACTGTGTTTAATAGAAGGCATTTGCATATATCTAAAAAAGCCCAGTGCTTTTGACAAACATACTCTTTATGCCCGAACCTATGCCCCGCAAGCAGACACACAGGCACCCATTCCAGGGTTTCCTACTTGCACACTGTTTGGCTCCTTACTTAATACACACGAGCACAAAATCACTCTCCAGAGGTGCTAAGATCACCTTCAGGGTGGTGAGAGGCAAAGACTTCTCTTGGCTCCTCTGAACTGCTCTTCCATCCTAGAAGGGGAGCCTAAACAGCAGCACCCAGGAACTAACTGGGACCTTCCATTTGGGGTATTTCTGTCCTTTGCTGACTTTAACCATGAAGGAGTCTTTAAAAGAGCAATATTTAGTTTTTAAAACATGCAGGTGTTTTGGTTCTTCCAAACTTTGTTTCACTTGAGGGGGAGGTGGCAGGATCTTATGCAAACTCAAGAATCATTTTAGTCTCCACCAAAACTGATTTTTTTCGGGAATAAATGATTCACTGCCCATCCATTTGCCTCCCTATAAACAACACCTCCCCTTATTTGAGGCCTGAATGTCCCACTTCACCACAGTTGTATTGGGGAATTCCTAGAGATAAGAAACACAGATTCTTGAGGGGTTGAGCCATTTGGAAGGTGGACCAGAACAGCCTCTTCCCTGCAACTAGAAAGAGTACAGGATTCATTGAAATTGTATTTCTGGTCTAAGGGAGAGCAGGTAGGGCTGGGACTCCTCAGCCTCCCACAGCAGGTCCAGCCATCGTAGCTTGCCCTGAACTCTGCAGGAGCTGGGAGCCTGCTGCATCAGTCTGGGCCTTGCAGTTGACTAGCTGAGATAAGGTTTGGCAAACCTTCTGTAGCCCGACTGCTCGATTACAACATTGTGGTGGCAGAGGAAAACTGTTCTTCACTGTGTTACATTTTGTCTTCCTTTGTGAAGCCCTGGGATGACAACCTTCTCTCTTGCTGCCTCTGCTCTTGTTTTATTCTGCCTCTAGGATCAGAGAAGTGCTAAAACTGTGTCTAATCCCTGCTGGCCCCTCACCTACTCCCGGGAAGTGCAGTGGCAATCAGTGCATGCTGGGCCTTGTGCTGTCAGCGATGACTCATCGGATGTCCCTGGCCCTGAGGAGGTCTTCAACATCACTGGCTCCAGCAATTCCACCATCTGCATGAGACTTGTGCAAAGCCTGCTCAACTCTTCCTCTTCCTGCAGCTTCTTCAAGCGGTCCCTCAGCAGTGTTTTCAAGCCCCTCCAGACCAGGTTTCTGGTGGGTTCTTATTTACACTGGGGTAGGCAACTGGTATGGAGAACCCATGAAATGGGACCAGTTTGGTCATTAATAAATACAGTGGGAACAGCCACGCTGTGCCCTCTGCTAGCCAAGAGAGCCAGTGCTCTGACTAATGTTGCATGCACAGTGCTAGTGACTTCACTAGCACCCCTGCCCTCTCCCCCTCATTGGCACAAAGGTGTTCAAACATGGACCCCAGCTTCCCACCAAGGACTGTAGCAGGGCTTTCTTCATCCATGTCTCAGCAATGTCAGCTTGTGAGACAAACTTTGGGGCTCCACAGAGCCACAAAGGAGCTCACATGAGGTAGCAAGGATAGATCAGTCAGGAGTTGCACGCTGCGCTGGTCTTCCCACACCAAGTATGTGGCGAAGCTGAAGATCCTCTGCCGCTCCCTCAGCAAGCATCCAGGCATGCTGCACCACAAGCATGCATATATCTGAGACCCTGAATCTAGTGTCCTAAGTCATTGGGTTGTTAAGCCGGGACCAGCTCAAGGTCCTAGGACAAACTGAGTGCATTTCAGGGAAGGAATTACAGAAATCTCCCTGCCTCCCTGCTCCTGAGAGCCTCCCATGGACAGGGTGCTAAGGAGCATGAGGCCCTGCCTACTTATCCAGGCAGGGCCAGGAAAGCTGCTGCATGCAACTCGAAGCAGTCCCGTTTCCATCTCCAGACAGTAACAGATCTGCTTCTCTTCCTTGCACCCATCGCAGGGCCTGCAACCACCAACATAAGCACACAGAAAGGGCACTCTGGCAACGCACCCCACAGCTACTGCCACTTACTTTCCTGTAGGCCCTGTATGCAATGCAGGGATGCAGAGCACGTCCAACCTGATGATTATTTCTGCTGCTGTTGCAGGTGATTTCTGAGGCCATGGACTTCATGAGAGAAACTGTACCCTCTCCTGACTTGGCTCAGGCAGTCAACAGGCTCTGTGGGATGTCTGTCAAAGAGGTAACTGTGGAATAACTTAGTGTGCAGGGAGAATGGGAAGTAAGGAACAGTCTGTTATAAAATCTCATGGGGCTCAGACTGACAGAGCCATAACTTGCTGGCTCCCTCAGGGAAAAACTTGGATTTGCCTGGGTTTTGTTTTTGTTTTTTGTTTTTTACTTTGAGGAAACAGGCTTTGCTTATTTTCCTTCCTCTCAACTCCCAGCTGCTGCTGGTAACACCTGGACTTAATTAAATGAAAAGCCACAAATACCTTTTACTGCATATTAAGGAGTAAACAGGAAGGCTGTCTACTCACTCCTGTATATCACCTTGGTCTTCCTGTTATCCTCCTCTCCTTAAGTGCAAGGAACACATCCACTCAGACTCCAGGGGCTTTCCCACTTCGCCTGGGCCCATGGAGACCAAGCCTGGGGGAATTTGTAAGTTCTTTCCCTCAGTTGGTGGATTATGAGGTCACCCTCATTTGCCCTTACACTGACCGAGCATCCACAGTAACGTTCAAATTGGACAATTTCCACAGGGTCTGCTAATGGGGTAGCAAAGCCCATGAGCAGTTCCCTAAAGCTTTCTCTTCTGCATAGAAGACTAAGAAGAACGAAGAAGAGAAAGATCTTGTTAGTGTTTCTATTGCGAGAAAGGCTACAGCTTTAGCTCAACCTAATTAGAGAGTAGAGAATCATACCAAGCAGTTCACCTGCAAGGCAGCTGCAGGAGACCTGGCTGCCAGTCCTGCTGCTCTTGGAACTGCCTAGTCTTTAATAAGATGGGAACAAAGGCACAAAGAGATGACACTGGTTCCCAGACCACAGCCCAGGGGGTGGAGGAAACACAGTTTCATCCTGCATAGGACACAAACCCCTCCTCCAGTCCCACCATCAGTCCCAGAGCAGGAAAGGAGAGGTTATAGCAGGCCTGAAATTCAGCTACTGAATATTTACTTCTTTTATTTTTTTTCCTCATCTTCCTTTGGAAATGATACCAGCTGGTCAAGGAGTCCCAAACAAGCCTGGATACACTTGCTGATTACTGCATTGTGTCTGCCTTCATCTTTCATCTCAGTACAAAGGGATACACGTTTGACTTGGACGGGTCTGTCTGGACTGCATTCCAGAAGCAGGTCAGTTACCTACAGTGTGGTATTTCCAGTTACAAGGGAGGACTGGTTTCAGTAAAGCCAGCCTGTCCCCACTCCGACAAGCCCTAACCAGCTAGGTTCCTCCAGCAAGATGTTTTTGCAAAATAAATTCACAATTGTGATAAGTGAGAAAACCAGTGTCAGAGAGCTAGTGATTACACTTGCCCCCACTGAAAAACACATGGGTCAAAACCTCATCAGGAGCAATACAATCTCTAAGAGTCCATGCCCTACTAGGGAAGGAAGGAAGCATGGCTTCCTTAATGCTTAGGACAAATTAATGCTTAATTAATGCTGAAGACAAACTGCTGATAATATTTCCTGAGCAAAAGATGCTGCCCTACCTCTTTGCAATTATCTTTATACTAGTGAGGGTTTATAACTGGCTTATAAGGTCTGGAATTGCTTCAGGATCTGGAGCCCCTAAGCAAAGGGGTGATTTGATTCAGGTTCTTCCCTCCAAAAAATAAAAGAAAGCCTATTCCCAGACCTCTTCTCAACTCAGTAGCAAAGGCGTGCTCCCACCGAGCAGGGCCACATCAGCGATGGCAGTTCAGTCAGCCACGTGGTGATCATCAGACTCAGGCAAGGCAATGAGGTAGGTCCAGGGAACCCAGCCTGGAAAGCCAGGGACAAGCTACCTACAACACGGGCCTGAGATTCAGCCAGGCAGCAGGGCCAGAGACAGAACTACCCACAGGGTAGACCTGAGGTCCACCTGACAAAACCAGTCAGTAAGCAGGAGAAGGAACAGCACACACCTGCAGCATAGCTCAGGAAAGAGGTAGCTGCCCAGTCCAGAGCTTAAATGAGCTCCCAGGCCCACGGGTGGAATGGGTGGGTGGAAGTGCCAGGTGAGGCTGGTCAGGGCCATTAAGGCCTATTAGTGCACTCGGAGCACTGAGAACGGGCGAGCCCCTCATTTCAAGCCTAATCCTTAGATCAGTCTCAAATAAAGTATATGAGGCCTTGGGCCTGTGCACAGAAACACAGCTGGGGTCTAGACTGTCTGCTTCTCTTCTGACCTCTCCTCCTTTTTATTTCAATAGATGGGTGACACATCATCTGGCTGGACTCTTGGGTATTTGCTGAGTATGACCAACACCATCCCCCAGGACAGCCCACTCTTCCTCAAGGGGATTGAACCAGGGGTTTGGTCTTTGCTCCTTATCCTCTTTGTTGTGCTGCTCACTGGCTCTTTCATGCGTATCTCGTACCGAGTGATGGTCAAGGAAAACAGCTTCAGCCACAGGAACAGCAGTGTTTTTGATGACAACTGACAGTTATTCTGGGACTCGATACTTTTGCCAGAGGGCAGTTAACAGGGTACCTACAGAAATTACACAGGAGTAAGTCACTGGAGGATGCAAGTAATTTTCCTGCAGGACTCCCAGAGCCTCAGTGCTTTATTTCAACTTGCTAGCACTTGCATGTTGAGACAACGGACCCTGCTCCACAGGAAGCCTGTGATTCCCAGTGGATGGCAAGCTGCTCATTCTCCAAATGAGAACAGCCTGCACAGATCCTGCTTGGGCTGCAGCTGAGTTTACTAGTGTCAACCTAATGAAATGATACCTCTGAGCAGGCAGGCCCTGAGCTATTGTAAAGTTAATATTGAATAATTCTGTCTAATCAGGAGAGATTGTGTCTGAAAAAGTGCTCTGTCCTCTTCTGTGCCCACAAGAGAGCTGATACCTGCAGTATCGCCACTAGTGAAGACTGGAACAGCATTAAAATATAATCAGAATATCACAGCCAACTTGATTCCATGTTCCAGGGAAAAAGCAGGTATTTTCTGCCTGCTTCTACTGATTTGTCTGTTCTTCCCCCTCAGTGACAGTATCCATGCATCCCTTCCAGCAAATGCTCCTGCTGACCGAGAATGCTTCAAAAGCAATGGTTTTTGGTCTTGGTCTCTACAAAATGTGCAGAGCATCAAAGGGGAAACAAAGGGCACAGACACACAGCTGAGTTCCTGTCTCTCAGCTGAGTCATGACAACGCAGGGTTAAAATTGCCAATTTAAACTCTTTAACCGGGACTTTAACACATTTCATTTCACATCTACTAAAATTGAGTGCATGCTGTGCTGAAGTTCACAATTCACACTGAACTGCTTGTCTCGCTGACTCTGAAAATGAAGCATCTCATCTAATATTGTCCTTTAGAGAAGAGCAGAGCCAGGAACAGAAGCCTTCCTAATTGTCAGTCCAACGACTTGCATATTAGACTGTGACCAGAGTTACTTTATAATCCAATACTCAGGATTCTTCTGGGACTCGGCATTCTTTCCAGCTCCTCTGGTCTGGTCTGGTCTCCTCTGCTCGTCTAAAAGATGAGGTGCTGTACAAATTCCCTGTGTTATGGTAAAGAAAAGGGAGGGATTCAGACTAACCCTGTCCTTTGACTAAAGCATTTACAGTTCACTTCTCAGATTGCCTCAGAGACTTAAACACACTGGCTGTTAAAAGCCAAAGGGACGAGTGTCTCCAACTCATTTCAGACCACTTTAAACACAAATTTACATGCTCACAGATGCAGTGATGTGCCTTGCAGGATTTTTAAAGCTACCATGGCACCCAAATCCTTTTAAATCCGATTATTAATCCCTTGTGCTCCCAACTCATATATAGGAGACACCCCCCCCCCATAATATTGGGGTATTCATACATTTTCAGGCCAATTAATGAAGGTTTGGAACCTGTCAGTCAAGTTTGGAGGGGTGTGGAAACAGACTTAAACAAGCTTCATATTCATTTCTTTGAGTTGCACGTTAGATATTTTTAATTATATCATGTTATTAAAGATATTTTAATAGACTGTCTGTGTTATTCCTGGCAAGAGATCAAAGCAGGGGTTTTATTGTGAATACAGAGTGTTTCAGTGAGGAGGATGGGGGATGCTGATTTTGCCTCTGTTTACTCAAGAGCTATTACGCTGTGTACTTTCGGGGTACACAATGAGAACCCCTGAAGGCACTTTCTTCCCAGTGGCAGGCAGGCAGAAAATGACTTCAGGTAACCTGGCTGCTGGTATTTAGTTGATGAGAGACGTGTCTATATCTTTGATGTGTTCTTTGCTCAAACCATCTGAAGAAGGTAGGAAGGATTCAGGCAAGCCTGCATAGGAGAAAAAAAAAAAAGAAAGAGGAGGTTATCAGGGAGTCAGCAATATCGGGGAAATTCCTGAAACTTTATTCCTCCCGCATCTGGAAATGCAATCATTAAAGAGCGCTCTGGCTTTGTGACCTGTCAGCACGTAGGAGAACTGTGGGATTACTGGCTGAGATTTGCAACCTGCCCAAGAAGAATCCTACCACTGTCAGAGATGGAAATTAGCCAGTTAGATGGCAGGAACTAACCTGGACTCCAGGTGGTCTGGCCTGCTCAGTCATTACACCATCTTGATTTTGAATACTAGATCATAGGGTCCAAGGGAAAAGGCCATTGGCTCAACTTGCTCAAGCTCTTGTTTAGAAGTTTTGGGACTTCCATGCAGATAGTAAGTGAGCAATTAGGCAAGAAGCTCAGCACGTCCTCCTGACACTTTACGTTTGCCTTGCACATGCCGCTGAGCTGTGCTGCGTGGTGGCACGTACAGGTGGCCTAACTTGCCCCATTAAATCCATTACACTTGAGCCACTATCTGACATCAAACCACCACTCTGAGACGTGAAGACAACCTGCCACCACTTGATTTAGAGCAGACCCTAAATTCTTGAGCTAAAAGCTGCTGTTCTCATCAAAGGCACAGTGAGACATTTCGATGGATGTAGTTCTTCACCCGGGGGTCCGCGCACTGCAGGTGGCAGCTCCGCTCCCTCTTTTCCCATCACTCCCCACAAATACTGCCACTGCTGTCTCCTCCTGCAGGCAGGGGCAGGCATATGTGTTCTCCTGTAACGCCTGTGCTGCCCGTCCCAACCTGCATCCCCCAGCAGCTGGGGTTACTGGGTGAACTGGGCTTGGAATGGGCAGCATCAATGGTATGTATCATTCTCTTTCTATCTGGCAGAAAAAAAAAAAACACTTACAGATGTATTCACTAGACAATGAGCTAGACTGGTATTCTAAAGCCCTGAAGTGTGTTTTTAGTCATAAAAAAGGCAAAAAATAACAAAATTTGGAACCTATGAGAAGACTGGAAACTAATGAAAGTAACATATTCCTTTCTCCTGGCTCTCTAAGAAGCAGCTCCTTCATGTCAGCACTACATAAATTTGCAGAATTAATCCCCACATTACCCGGACAGCAGAAATCTACTTAAAAGGAGATTCCAGATTAACTCACTTACTTTGAAAGAAACGTGCTTGCAGCCCTTTGGTTACAATGCAATTGTGGAAATGATTAATAATGAGGATTTTCTAACTGTCCATAAATTCTTTATGCTTGTGCATAGCTCCCTCCCTTCTCACTCAGGCTGAACCATGGGAGAGCTCTTCTGGCAGATAATATCTGCTCACATGTAATTGCAGTTCTGCTGCTGTCAGCAAATATCGATAAGAAGGAAATCAAAAGTATTAGATATAAAAATTGACACCAGAAAGCACTTTCCCTATTTTAGCCCAAGAAACACAATAGGTTAGCTGACCTGCTGCTGGCTGGGGTGGCTTAAATGTCATTTCAGCATGTTTGTAGGAGTATACTAGCTCCTGTCTTCCAGTTTATACCATTTCCAAAGCATCATGGATTCCCAACCAGTACATCCCACCTGGGTTGTACCAATGAATTCCCATGAAAATTGAGAGAAATAATGGTTTATTGCCTGCAGTCCAGTTCTGCAGTATGAAGTTCACCACCACAGGACTGGCGTTGTTCCTTTCTTCCCTTTCTGACACACCCAGGCTCCCTGCGGCTGTAGGAGAGAGACCTAAGCCGAGTCCTAACCTTCCTCTCTGTACCTGGCTGTACCCGAGGCAGGGCTGTAGGTACATGCTGCTTTTTGAAATACAGGTATTTCACAGGATGCTTATGGATGAATTAGTTCACCATGATTTCAGAGAGCTGGACTCTCTACCAGATGCCGTCACAGACTTCCTACCTTATCTTGGCAAGTTGTGAGGTCGTGCATGCTTCAAGGACTTCGCAGAACTTGTCAAAATGGCTGAACTCCAGCTTCCCATTAGCAATGCAGGGATTGTAACTCCTCCTTTCCTTTAGATACTGTCCTGCCCGTGAAGATATCCAGTTCAGTGGTTAAGGGAAGGCCTCTGGAATAGCCAGCGTAGAAACAACATACAGCACCAGGCACTGCAGTGCTTGCACTCATTTCAGTTGTTTGGGGCTGTTATAATAAACAATAGTGAAATAACTTGAAATCCACAACCACTGGCAGAGCAAATCCAGCAGAACATGAGAGGAATGCCTTTTAGGATAGCTGGATTTAGAGATCGATCAGTACATTTTTATTTTGTTCTTATACCATGCCTGTGAGCACATATCTGAGTATCTATCAGAGAAGTAGGAAGCCATATGATGTTTATATCCTACTTCATGGACTGTCACTCCTACTTCAAGAGCTAATTCAGAACACACTGAAGGAGATGGAAATGCTATCAGAAGAACAAGCCTGAATGAATACTGGGATCAGTAAAACCCCAATTTTTGCCACAGCTCTCTTAATATAAAAGTCCTTTCATAATGCATCAAACCCAGGCAAGGCAAAGTGGTTTGATGTTTTGCAAGTGCAAATATCACTGTGTGCTCGTACACAGCGGAGACCAGGCAGAAGAGGTGTCTTTGCCCTGGTTTCCACCATGCCCTCGATATGAGATATTCAGAGCCTTCTTGCAGTAGGATGCTTTTAGATCCCCTGTTCAAGTCAGATAAACGCAGAACGTAAGCTGTTGCTCCCCTGAGCGTGTAATGACAGGGATTAGTCACAAGAGGGAGGCGGGCAGAACAGTGCCTTAAGACTGTGGAAATCTCCAACACTGCTAGTAGCTGGTCCCACCACAAATCAATTAAATTAGCAAGCAGGCTTGTCTGGAAACTTGTCAAGGAGCCTCTTGATGTGGACGCAGATGAAAGACACGCTGCAGTATGGAAGCTCTCTATGTGTGGGATGTGAAAGCAGCTCTAATCAGTGATTAAAGAAGCCGTGGCGTTGGTGGAAGAAGGCCTCTATGCAGGCAGATGGGCACTAGCATGGAGTATGGATGAAGGCCTTTTTTGAAACAAGAGGGAGAAAGAATAATCCCTAATAGGAAGAGGACTGCACTGGGAATGAAGAAGAGAAGGTTTAAGAGAGACAGAGGAATGATAAAATCAACTTTTGTGTGAAGGAATGCTTATTTTTGTTCACAGCAGGGGGTGTCACCATATGCGCACCTCATGATCGAATTAGTCACCACTTCCCGGTGGAAATTCTACGGAGAAACAGATCTCCCAAGTGAAAGAAGGCGATACCTATGGGGCTTATCGCTGGGCAATGTACAGTAGTGGAGCTGTGGAACCAAATGAGGGAAACTTTACAGGAACAGTGTTCAAAGTTCACTGACTTTAAACATGAAGGAGATGTAAACTGCCAATTAATGCTGAACGTTACGTCAGGTAAAAGGTGGTTTAGCATCGTCTTCTGCTTCATGGAAATCGCTGACAATGTTTAAGACTCTGAGCACAAGCTTTGAAGTGACAGGCTCACAGCCTTCTTCTGAACTGAGGAGCTCACTGGAAATCATCAAACCAAATGGAAGGAGCTCTTCTTCCACGCAGCTTGTGATTAAACCATGAGACTCATCATGACAGCAGGTCATTTATGCTAAAAGTTTACATGGCTGCAAAAGGTGATTAGATAAACTCGTAATAATCCATTGGGGTTATTAAACAAAAGGTTACTTGCTTGTGGCCGAAGAATTGCCTGAACCACCTGCCACATCCGTATACGTTTGCCCTGTTCTTGTTTGGCAACTGCTGCTGATCATTAGAGACAAGACACTGGCCTGGACGGACCTGTGGCTTAATCCCATTCGGCTGTTCCTATTTCTTTCAAGCAGGAATCCCACAACTGCACCTCTCACTCACCAGAAGCAGCTCCTCGCCTTCAGTAACTTCCATCTCTCAGAAGCAATAATTTCTAGAAAACAAAGTATTGTTTACCCTTAGAAGTAACAATCAGAAAGATGAGAATGACAAAAGGTCTGCACGTACCCACATCATACTTTGGTGTTACCATAAACCTGGAGCGACCCCAGCACCAAAAGCTTTTCAGTGCTGGAAGCAGACTCCCACGTACATTCATTCTGCAGTGTCCCTCTCCTGAACTCAGGGTTCCAGATTTTTACCTGTATAAACAGAATTAGTTCTGTGATTTCTGCTTGGGCTCCTGCCAGCTCTAACATCATTCCAGCCCCAGGTACTAAGCTCAGTTTAGGCTGGGATGCTATTTCAAAGACACAGGCTGCTATCCTGCTGGTTAAGCATCAAGAGGAGAATTATAGCCGTTGTCTGCCTGCATGCTGAGGGGAGAGATCGTCTCTATATACCCCATAGCACACGAAGAATCCTGGCTCAGTAAAAGGGGAATGAAGTACTCAGAAGTATCTCCTCACTCTGCTCAAACCAACTGCATTCACAGTAAAATCTGTTTCCATGCTGAAAGCAATACAGATAGTTAAAAAAACCCCAAACCAATTACAATAAAATGTTAAAAAATAACTAATATATAGTTCAACAAAACAGAAGTGCAATTTCTAACTTAGTTTTAACTTCACTACCATGTCTTTCTTTGGCTTATACCCAGGGACTTTGGCCTCGTAACAGCAGCCCCTAACGTTTTCTAGTATCCCTGTTACAGCCATTAATTGATACAGCAAATTTGCAGATGGGAAATCTAGAAGCACCTAAATGAGGTGAAACCTCCTTGCTTGTCACTTGCAGCAGGGTTTGAGGAGAGCTTTCAAAGAAATCAAATACCAGATAAAACAAATATCTTTGATGAAAACACAGTGTGGGAGCCACGTACCTCCCCCACCTTGGTCGAGCTGTTCTCTTCTCTGCTATCCCAATCGCTTTCCAACTGCCCCCCCACTCCCCTGCCTGGGGAATCTGCAGCAGCGCCTCTGTGCAGGCTGTCCACTAAACTGACAACAATTAAAAACAACTTCAGCATTTTGCTCAGGCAGGACCATGGAACGTACAATTTTTTTTCTCCCAGAATTCTCCCAGTTGTCAGTGTTTCATACAGATGGTTTGCCTTTGAAGGAATGCTTCGTGTGAGACAAGGTTCTGGCAGAAACCTGCCTCGTTACTTGCCAGCTCACCTTCTGGTACGTGCTAATTAGGTTGCTGGGCTGCCACAGCTTTGGAAGTTGCAGGGCTAAGATGGTCGGCAGCTCCAGCAGCTCTCCATAGAGATTCCTGGCAGCTTGTCTGTGTTCCTCCTGACAGAGAGCTTAGAAATACTGGCATTTTACTTTAATTTAAAAAATGCAAAAATATTTAAAATAGAATTGTCATTTCCTGTGGATCTGCATGTAGCTAGGATCAGAACTACTGGCTGACTGGGACAGAATTAGCAAAAATAAATGTTGCATGAATAATTTGAAATGCCTCCTAACCCAGAGATCTTCAGGTGGCTGAATCTCCCAGGGAAACCTCTGGAGGCTCAATCACAGGGACAAAGTTTTAGCTACCCCAGAGGGTACTATCCCTGGCTCTGCTGGGTGTGATCCTGCTTGCATTTTGGAGAGGGCTATCGGAAGCCTTAACTGAGCAGAGTATTCCTACTTTTTTGCTGCCACTGGGAACGCTGGCGGTGGCAATCATTTCTTGCTCTACACGTTACAGAACAGCTTCCCGAACATTTAAGGCAGTGTGGGCTGAAGCACAAGGTGAGAAGCACCGGCTACAAAGGCTCACTATTTCTAACAAAGTAAGGAAATAGATCTTTGTCACTGATGCGCAGTCCTTCACTTTCTGGCCCTGGCTGAAAAAAACCCCTGTATCTGCATTAAATACAGCAGTGCTTGTACCAGCGATCCTCCTACTAGCCCTGCAGTGGCTCCTCCTGCTCCATTTTAGGGATGGTTTTCTAGGGCTGCATGAGCACAGCAGCTTGCTAACACTGTTCTGAGTATGCCTTGATGAGAATTTATGCTGAATGTACTTTCCTAGACAGCAGAACGCAGGCAAGACATGCTACATTCTCTCTTTTTAACCAGAAAGAAGGCAGCATTCATTTTCTTAGGTTACTCTGAAGAGATAGCATCACATCCCAGAAGAAAAGCTGTCTTTACTGATTATTACAGACTTGTATGAAATCTTGAGCAAGTCTGATCCGGATTCATCCCAGCTGCCTTTGATACTTAAATGATACTGAGATTTTGGATTTGGTTGCCTCAAACACCTTTACAGAGAACAGAAGCGTGTCATCAGAGGGCTGTTCAGAACTGGGGTGGGCCGAGCCAGCCCTTTCCACTGACTCTGGTGTGAACGCAGCCCAGCGTTGGCTATTCAAATCAATATCTCTAATTAGGTGGGATAAATCTGGACCCTAATGCCTTTGCATTACTCAGCTGTCTTGAAGGAAATTGCATAAACCTCCTACATTCCGGCTTCAGTGTGGGGGATGAGCCATAAGCGTGTCTTCCTTGTCCTGTCCGGGCACCTTTGGGGCTGATGAAGGTCTCTTCCAGGGCCTCCTGGAACTGCCCAGGACCCTCTCTGGTCACTCCAGATGTTCTGGGTTCCTCCCAGGGTCCCCTCCCAATGCTCCTGGGCTCCTTCCAGCATCTCTGGGGGAACATGTTGTTTACATGCCAGAAACATCAATCACCATAACCTTTGTATTAAGCCATCTACCAGAGGCTATTCTATGTTTGGCCAAAGTCTTCACAGTAGTATTCTTCTCCTGCCCACCTCCTCACCTGACCCAGTCACAGAAACAGCGGGTTGTTGTTATCCAAGCATAGATCATGACACATATACAAGCCATAATGTACCTCTGCCTTATATGAATGCCTACATGACACAAAGCGCCGGCCCGATGCGCTCTGTTTGTGTAGAAAGAATTGAGGTCACCTGCTGCTTTTGCCTCAGTCCACTCCCACATCAAGGCAACAGTTTGAGACTAGCTAGGTTTGGAGAACCCAATTAGGAGCCTCTTTCAAGTTTTAGCTGCATTATGAAACAAGAAGAGATGCTAGGACTTGCAGACCTTGCTGGCATCCTAATGAATACGTACAATCATAAAAAGGCTCTGTTAAAATGACAATCAAAGTACGCTCAGTAGAAGCTGTGACCAGTGGGTGAACTGTCTATGCAAGAATGTGCTAACGAAGTTGGATCGTAGAAGGCGAGCACTGCCGCACAGCAAGAGACACGCAAAAGGTAGGTGAGGGAGACATTTATCTGGCTCGGGATGCCTAGCTGCCTCGTGATGGGGCTGCAGCATGCACACCCAGCCCAGGACGGACGTGTCACCTGTATAAGGCTGCTCTGCTCACCCTCGGAAGGGCCCGGTGAGCCAGCCGCCCGCCCCCAGCCCCGCGAGGGGATGCCACCTCACGCAGGCTGCCCCCGGGGCGGGCGCCGCCTCACGTGGGCGCTCCCCTTGCAGCGCAGGGCCTCCCCGCAGCCCAGGCACGGTCCCCGCAGCCGGGGCGGGACGGGCGGCACCCCGCGCCCGCCGCCGTTGCCATGGCACCGCCCGCCCGGCCCCGCCGCCTCAGGCGGCCGCGCGCCAGAAAGTGCTAGAAAGGCGCCGCAGTCCGCGCCTGCGCAGACGGGCTCCCTGCCCCCCGCGCGCCGCCGCAGCGGCGGCGGAGAGTGGGGGAGGGGAGCGGGTGGCGGCGAGACGGGGGAGGGAGGCCCTGCCGGGGGAGCGGAGGCGAGCGGCGGGGGGCCGGGGAGGTGCTCGGGACCGGCGGGGGAACGGCCCGGCCAGATTTCCCCGGAAACCGCCCTCCCCCTCTCCCGCAGTAAGGAGGAGCTGCCGCCTACGCAAAGTGCGCACCCGGCTTAGGGAATAGGCGGCTGCGCGAGCCACCGCCCAGGGCCCGCTGCGGAGTCATTGCGACGGTTACTAGGACACTTTGTTTTCATCCAATCAAATGACGTGAGCTCATCCCTGAGGCCGACAGCCAATCGCGCTCGACATCAATCATTCAATTAAGCCAATCAGGGGTGCTCTGAGCGAGTAGGGCGGGCATTCGTGGGCCCCGGTTGCCTGACAGTAAAATCAACAGACAGGCGGGCGGAGCAAATAGGAGCCAATGATTTGAATGACAGCGCCCCGATCAACCAGATCGCCTCATTTTTAGAGCCTCGTTATGAGTAGCCAATAGAGGCTGTGAACGGCCGCCCGGGCGGGGAAAAGAAGGCTGCGCGCGCATTCCGCTGCTATATAAGGCTCGGCGGTTGCCTCACGCAGTCAGTCGGTTGGGGGAAGAGTGGCGCTGAGTGGGAGCGAGCCGTGCCGCCGCCATCATGAGGGAGATCGTGCACCTGCAGGCCGGGCAGTGCGGGAACCAGATCGGGGCCAAGGTGCGGGCGGGGGGCGGCGGGGACCGGGGGGGCCGGGGCCGGGGCCGGCCCTGCCGCCCCTGACGCGATTTTCCCCGGCAGTTCTGGGAGGTGATCAGCGACGAACATGGCATCGACCCAACCGGCACCTACCACGGCGACAGCGACCTGCAGCTGGAGCGCATTAACGTCTACTACAACGAGGCCACAGGTAGGGCCCGGCGCCCCGCCCGCCCGCCCCCGCGCCGCCCCCGCGCCGCCCCCGCCCTCACGGCCTCTCCCTCTTTTGCAGGTGGCAAGTACGTGCCCCGCGCCGTGCTGGTGGACCTGGAGCCCGGCACCATGGACTCGGTGCGCTCCGGGCCCTTCGGGCAGATATTCAGGCCGGACAACTTCGTGTTCGGTGAGTGCGGCGGGAGCGGGGGAGGGAGCTGCCGTGTGACCGGGTGGGCAGGGCAGGGCCGGGCCGCGGCACCGCGGGCTCCGCCGCCCCACACGCTCCCCCGGCGAGCGCGGCCCCGGGCGGGGGCTCGTCCCGGCGTCTGCGGTGGCAGCTGCCGGGAGAGCAGGTCCGAGAAGGCGCCAGAGATCGTTGCTCTTCCGATTCCCATTACCTCCTCCGTAATACCAGGAGAGATTAAATGGCTGCTGTCTCATTGATAACGAACGTTTTCCGTCTACCTCCCGAGCCATTCCAAAGGTGCTTGTGTGAAACCACAGCTCCGCGTTCGATAAAACGAAAGCTTTTGTGGGGTTTCTCTGTAGCTTGATGCTCCTAAGCTTTGCTTGCAGGCAATAAGCAGTGACCGTAATCTAATACGAAAATGGCTCTCTTCCAGGTCAGAGCGGAGCAGGAAACAACTGGGCAAAGGGCCATTATACGGAAGGTGCTGAATTAGTTGATTCTGTGTTAGATGTTGTAAGAAAGGAGGCAGAAAGCTGTGATTGTCTCCAGGGCTTTCAGCTTACTCACTCCCTCGGTGGTGGTACAGGCTCTGGCATGGGTACCCTCCTCATCAGCAAAATTCGTGAAGAGTACCCCGACCGAATTATGAATACCTTCAGTGTTGTGCCCTCCCCTAAAGTATCAGATACTGTAGTAGAGCCCTACAATGCCACCCTCTCGGTGCACCAGCTTGTGGAGAACACAGATGAAACATACTGTATTGATAACGAAGCCCTCTACGACATATGCTTCAGAACACTGAAGTTAACTACTCCAACATACGGTGATCTGAACCATTTAGTGTCGGCCACCATGAGCGGTGTCACCACCTGCCTGCGATTCCCAGGCCAGCTTAATGCTGACCTGCGGAAGCTGGCAGTGAACATGGTTCCCTTCCCCCGTTTGCACTTTTTCATGCCTGGTTTTGCCCCGCTCACGAGCCGTGGGAGCCAGCAGTACCGTGCTTTAACCGTGCCAGAGCTCACGCAGCAGATGTTTGATGCAAAGAATATGATGGCTGCGTGTGACCCACGTCACGGTCGCTATCTGACCGTAGCTGCTGTTTTTAGAGGCCGTATGTCAATGAAAGAGGTCGATGAGCAAATGCTGAACGTTCAGAACAAAAACAGCAGCTATTTTGTTGAATGGATTCCTAATAACGTTAAAACGGCGGTCTGTGACATTCCACCTCGTGGCCTGAAAATGTCTGCCACCTTCATTGGTAACAGCACGGCCATCCAGGAGCTGTTCAAACGCATTTCCGAGCAGTTCACGGCCATGTTCCGCCGGAAGGCTTTCCTGCACTGGTATACTGGTGAGGGCATGGACGAGATGGAGTTCACAGAGGCCGAGAGCAACATGAACGACCTGGTGTCTGAGTATCAGCAGTACCAGGACGCTACAGCTGAGGAGGAGGGGGAGTTTGAGGAGGAGGCTGAGGAAGAGGCAGAGTAAAAGCTATGCAGATGAACACCTGTAAATTTTGTTTAAAGCTGTATGAACTTTTTCATTCAAAACTTCTCTGTCTGTGTTGTGTTCCTCTTCCTGTCTCAAAGTCACTTCAAATGCTGTACAGGCACCATTAAAGCATTTTTCACAGTGCACAAGCTCGTCTCCTTTGTTCCTTTTGGTAAGCTTTTCGGGTGCTGTTTCCAAAAGTCAGCGCGTAGGTGTGTCGTAGATCTGGAAAAGAAAAATAATGGTCTTGGTGTAAGCCCTGCCACCTTGCCTGGGGCAAGTGCGCTTCTCTCCCTGTGTTCTCATGAGACAGGCGCCTGGTGCTTGTGCCACTGGATGCGGTGGCAGTTGGTGGCAGTCCTACGTGCTCCTGGCAGTGTAGGGAGGGAAGAGATTCTCTGGTATTCCCTTAAAATCAAGCGTGCTGGCAGAGGGGGGATACACTGCCTCACATGGAGGGTGGAATTCGGCTCCAAGCTGGGTCTAAATTTAGGTACCTGCACGTGGACTCCTGTTACAGGCTTCGCTCTGAGCAGAGGGGAGGTGTGGGTTCAAACGTGGGTGTCTAAGCTGTGGCTTACCCTGCCTGCCTGGGCAACAAGGTGGTGCAGGCAAGTTGCCTTTGGGATCCAGGTGGGCGTTTCTGGCAGGGGACGAGCTGGCCTCACCCTGGCTGGTCTGGGGCAGCCCCCCAGCAGGATCAGCCCAGCAGGTGGCTGAGGCCTGTCACAAGAGCCCCGGGGCAGCTGTGCTGCACCTGCTGCTGAGGACAAGTGACCCTGAAGAGCTCTGCCTTGCTGGAGTCACTCTTTAAAATACACACATAGAGGCTTTAAATCAGGTGTTACTGCAGGCTCTGCTTGTGAAGTGAGCTGAACACCTGACACCGAATGACACCATTTTGTCTCATGAAAACCCTGTACTAGCAAAGCGGAGTTTTACTGTGGAAACAGTAAATATGTTCAGTGTTACCTAAAGTGACACACCTGGATGGACAGGAGGGAGCCGGCTGCTTTCCTGCTGAAGAAATTCTGTTCAGTGTTCTTAATTGTAACTGATTTTGTGTTTTCTGTCTTAAAAATAAGTTTCTCCTTCCAGAGTTGAACTGGTTGGAGTAGTTAAAATTGCACCGACTCCTGGGGCAATGAAGTCAGCCTGTCTACAGAAATAGGTGCCTGGTTCCAGACCTACACAGAATACCTCTGTAGGTGAAAAGGTGGCAACAGATTTTTTTTTTTTTTTTTTTTTAAAGCATGAAGTAACACTCTAAGCAGCTGATTTTTGTCCTTGGTTTTAGGATGGGGTTTTGTTTTTTTTCTTTTCTCCTTTTCATTACACTGAAGCTGGTGCGTTCTCTGGCCTGCCAGTCACTGAGGGCAGGACAGCACTGTCCCTCCAAAACACACGGGTAAGCATTAACACCAAAGTCCACTTTACACCTTGGTTCTTAATAGCCTTTCTCCAGGGGGCTGTAGCTTGCAGGCTACAGCTGTGCGGAGTGTGACCACCACCCTCCCTGAGCATCCAGCACAGAGGAAGGAGGTGCCCAGCACAGTCAGGCTTTGCCATGAGATACCCCAGAGCTGCCGCGCGAAGGAAGGGGCCAGGCAGCAGCTGCTGCCCTTGTCCTCTGGCCCAGAGCAGGAGTGTGGTGACAGAGGCCAAATCAAACATATTTCTCTTCACTTTTGACCAGGAGGCCTGTCCAGCCTCACTGTTGGCAGCCATCAGCGTGTAAGATGCTTCCATCCTCTCCCTCGGACCATCCCTCAAGCTCCTGATGACTGGCTGTGTGTTAAACTTCGCTTTTTCCACATGGCTTTCCCATGCCCCCAGGACAAGTCATGCTAAAGCCACATTCACTGCCTCAACGTTCTCCTCTCTGGGCTCAGCCTTGCTATCAGCCACAGTCCAACCCTGCCAGGATGGTTGTTTTCTCGCTCTTTGCTTTCATTTCTACCGCATTTTGTGTCTTCTACCATTTTCCTCCTCAGCGTTGCATTAAGTACAAGCTATGAGTTTGGTTCTTCCTAGCTTATCTCCATGATTTCCCACCCCACATTACTGAGCTCTGGGCTCTTGACTTCGCTGTGGCCAAAGCTAGCAATATTCATTGCTGAAATTTTAGCCCGATACCTTAATGCTTTCGAGGGGCATGGATGGACCTTCCACCCTCAATGTACACGAAATTCCTTTCTTCAGACCCCTCCTTTTAGGCAACACCAATAACTGACAAGGCTCAGGTAGACAGTACAGGGTAGCCACCACTTGTGTTGATGGCTAATACCATTGCACTGCTTTTTTTGTGCTTTCTTAACCCCTTTGTATCATCTACCTTTTGCTTTTTATCAGACTTCAAGCTTTTTAGAACAGACTCACTTTCCTGATGAAGAAATTGTGACGCACCCGTGTAACTGGTGGGGTGTTCCTGAGCCGCCTCTGCTTTACCTGAGGTTTGGTGCCTGGGAACCAGAGGAAGCCTCTGCACCAGTCCAGGCTGGCAGTGAGGCCGCTGGGCTCCCCTGCAGAAAGGCAGGGGTGGCACGGCTACAGCACCTCGGCACAGACTGGAAAAAAATCTGCTACCCACGTGGAACATTGCAGTCATTGTTCGCTACTACGACACTACAGCTATTAACAGTGCTACTTAATGACAGTAATTAGTATTAGTGACTTTCATTTTCACTCAGCTGATAAACTTACCTGGTACAAAGCCCATGTAGGAAGGTATCAGTCCAGCACTGGTGTAAATTCTGTTGTTAGGCCAGTATGTTTGGGGAAATCTCTTGCTCAAGCTGCAGGCTGGGTTTCTCTGCAAAAACTGGAAAACAAAAAAACACCAACAGCACAGAACAGTTAATTTTAACCCATATTGTTGTTACCCAAGTCATGTGCTTTGACGCCACACTAGAGAAAATATTTAAGCCAATGTACAGCAATTCTCTTTCCAGTTCTGTTTTCTTCTAATTAGGAGCTACATTGCACCTTCCCTTTTTTCCACTTTATAAGTTTGTCTCCTGCCGAGTTGGCAGCAGCCCTCGCCAGCGCTGCCCCTGCTAGCTTGTACCCCCAGGTGCCCAGAGCAGCTCCTGGCCTAGGCACAGTCGTCAGGACCTCTGCAGACCGGACTGCGTTCATCACCTTTGGGCATCACCCACAAGTCCCAAACGCCTTGTGCTCGTACATCTGATGATACACTGTGAGCCAGCAGTAGCAGCTGCCGTAGGGGCCGTGCCTCGCCTGCTCCTTGCTATGACTCTGCGCATCTGTGTTTTGGTTTGCCCCCTTCAACTGGTTCTGTTTTTCCGTGAGTCGCACCGACGGTGATTAGCCAGTAATTCCCAGGCTGGGAGGAACAGGAAGGCTTAGGGAGCGTTAACTGCAGGGAGAGTGTAAATCATCTCCTGGATCTGTCCCTGCCCTCCGAGGTCAGACCCAGATAAGGGGCTGTGCTGGAGGATGGCTATTGCAGCTCTGCACGTCTCTGCAGCAGCAAAACCCCTAAAGGTGTCACTAAGGCTGCACCACCCTCCTCAGCCCGCATCCTGCTCGGTGCTGAAGGGACCGGGTTCACAGAGCCGAGCAAACCGTGGGGCCATCGGAACCATTTTGTGACTGATGATGGAGTGATTGCTGCAATTCCTCAGGCGCAGCACTGAAGTGAGAGGATTGCATTATTTTGCCTGCTGCAGACAGTAAGCAATGATCCATGGCACATCCCAGTATGTAACCTAGGGCAACAGAGATTTAGGGCAGAAGATTAGTGGCTTGAAGTCAGAAGCCATCTTAGATAGAAATGTGGTATGATTTCTTTTTTTTTTTTTTAGCATGTTTATGTTCCTTCAGCATCTGATGCGCTGCAGCTAACCTCTGCGAGCCTGGATTCTGCTGAATCCTGCAATGGAGACACACCTTCCTCACTGATTTACTACGTGGCAGGCATTCCTTAAGAAATCAGGGGCAGAAAGGCTTTGCAAACAGCAGATTTAGTTTTGATAATGCCTGTTTTTTGTTCTGTTTGCTTCATTCCAATTCCTGTTAACAGCAGAAGGAAAGGATAAGGAAGCCAGCACAGGGAAATACATTTCAGCCAAAGCATGAGGCTGCACTGTCAGCCCTGCTGCTCTCCCTGCTGAGTCATTTCTTCCCAGCTGAGTTTCTCCGAGCGGAGGGTCCTCAGTCTTGGACTTTTTTCTACATCAGACCCCTAGCTCTGGGACAATAGCACTGCAGTGAACCCTGATGACCAGAAAGGGCTGGAAATGCTGTAACCTGCTTTTACTGAGCTGTGTCGCTGAGCTGATTAGCCCTCACCGGTGCTGGACCAGCAGGATGGCTGCATCCCAGGGATCTCACTCCATCCTGGTAGCAGGAAGAAATGTATAGTTTTGAATGCAAACTATTAACTGCTGGGGGAGGGATATCATTTCCCAATGCAGGAGGATTATTTGGCATTACATGGGAGATCTTACAGCAAGGGGACAAAATAATTTTTCAGTAGGGATATTTCTGCATCCTCCTAAAAGGAGGAGAAAGAAGATCTAGATCCTTTTAAGACAAATGATGTTAGTAAAGGAAAAAGCCTTACGACTTATTAAAAGGGGGAAATATCCATCCAAGCAGCCCAGGAAGCCATCCAGCACTACCATCCAGGTAGAGAAGATATATCGCATAAGGGAAGTGCAGATAGCTGCATCTTGTGTTTCTGCACTCAGAGCAACATTTTTAATAGCCACCCTTGACCCAGCCCTCAATAGATTTGCTTAATCCTTTTATGAACTCATTTATCCTCCCTTAATGTCCCAAGGAAACAAGTTACAAATTTAATTGCTCCTGATTTTTCCAACATGTTACCTAACAGTGTTTTATTTTACTTGTACTTATAACCACGGTTCCAATACTACTACTGTAAATGAAGCCACTTTTGGTGTTGCAGATGAATCAAATACCAACATTAAATTGCTGAACTAAGATTTGTGCATATAATCTACCTGATGTCGATCAAATTCGTTCATTGCTTCCTTCACACCCTGGATGTAGTTCACGCCATGAATCCAGGTGAGGCAGGGGATGAATCCAGCATACCCTTTGGATGAAGACAAGAGAGAACATTTTCTGCTTGAGAACATACGTATCATCTAAGGATCAACCAGTCTGGAGGTCAAAGAGGTTGGGATAAATATAAAACCTTGGCAGAGCATTATAAGGAAAAAATCATCCCTTTAAATTGTAAAATTAACTCTTACATGTGAAGTATCTTTTGTGAAGGAGTCTTTTTTATGATTCCCAGGCAAAACTCAATGGGCTGAACTGATCTTTGTTGGTCTCTATGAGGTATGGAAGAAACATTTCATTTTCTGATAATTTTTTCTTTACACCAAGAGCTCTGTCATGTTCTCTCCCAGTTTAATTCAGGGGCTAACAACCAGGTGTCCAACCTTCCTTCCTCATTTGCCCTGCCCATCCAACAAATTTTCACCAATTATGAGACAGAAACTATATAAATTCTAAAACTACATAAAACGGAGCAAGAGGCACAACCTAAAAGCAGTCAGAACTCCCTCCTCCCAAAGGGATGCTTTGGAGAGAGAGAAATTTGTCTTCTGCATCCTAAAACATCAATGCTCTTTCACCAAGTCTGAAATATTTTGACAGGCAGCCCCTGTATTCTCTGTGGTCTGCTGCAGAGCAAAGTATCCCTCCCGCTGCTGTCGTACCCTTTAGGGGGGAGTCCAGTGCATCGCCCTTCATAGTTCTCCTACTTGCAGAGGAATGCTCTTCCAGTGCAAGTGGAGAAATTACAGAGTATAACTCTCCTTGTAAAACAGAGTTTTATAAGTTTATGATGGTGCAATACACCACTGTTTGTTGATTTGATGATTCAGAAAAGCATCTTATTTCTAGGAGAGAATTAACTACCTCAATGGTAACAGATACTCATCAAGCTGCCGGAGCTGGTGCAGAGCCCATGACCCATCACTTCTTGCTTTCTGTAGCATTTCCTAGCCTGGCCCCACAGCTGTGGGGAACTGAGGTGGCTCCTGCATCCCTTCCACCTGCCCATGGGCACACGTCCCTCAGCGTGAGATCCACAGGGGTGACAGCATCCCAAAGTTACACCCTTGCATGGAGAGGAGCTGGGGCATTTTCCATCCCAAAGTGTTCAAACAAGCTGGAGCGACTGGCCAACACCTCTGAGATTTCGCCAGGGGGAGAAGGGTGACACAATTTCTTCTGAGGTGGACTCGTGCTGCGCATGACCTCCTTCTTTTTTACCTGGAATGACTTTCTGTTGGATCGCATTTGGTACATCCAGTTTTGGTAACCGATTATCTTGCTCCACATCTGTGGCTTCAGCCACTCCTGGCACAGCCACACCTTCCATTTTTACGGGCTCAAAATAAAAGCAGAAATAAAATAAACACCAGTAAACGCTGCTTCCTCCTTTGGCTCCATTGCTTAAATCACTGCCAGAACTTGTGAATGACAACTGCCATTTCCATTTCTTCCAGGCTTTACACTAAGAGCTATTCCAAGAATTTCTGGTAAAATCAAATTATTAGACACGCTCTCTGTACACAGAGGTTTTGCAAAATCCCCAGGAAGAACAAGGGGATCTTTGGGCACTGAGCTCCTTCACAAATCTGTTTCTCAGAGCAAGGAGCAGGAATGCCCATCCTTGGGATTATATCCAAGCCAGCTTTTGATTTGATAAGTCAAATCTCTAATCTCTGCCTTCAGGGGATTTACAGACCCCCGGCTGGCTGGAACGTGACAAATGCTGTCTCTGGCTCCAGAGGAAATAAGGGGCCGAAACACATTGGTCCTGAGTGATACCAGCACCCAGCTCCATAGGCAAATCCCAGTGCTTGTGTTTAAATGAGGGATAACGATGGTGGGACATTCAGGTGGGAGCAGTTAGGGGGTCAGAAACCCGGCACATAACCAAAGGTGCCGGAGTGCTCTCTTTTTGGGAGGAAGAGGGCAGTGGCAGGCCTCCCAGTTCACCTGAAGGAAACACAAGCCTGGCTGCATAGCACAGCGTAACACAAGATCTAATGGTGTATTTGAAGCTAAAACTCAACCAAATGAGAAGTCTTTTTGATAGGAAGAGTAATTGATGATTACAACAACTTCCTGATGTTGTGGGGGATTTGCTACTGCTAGAAACATTTGTGTATTTGATATTTCTCTACATGACGCTAAATTTTCTGTCCTTGCCATCCATGCCCATATGAAATTCTCTCTTCACACCCCTGGACCGAGGAAAGCCCTTCTATGCCCACCAGTCCCCAAACCTCATCCCTCCACAGCAGCATCCCTTACCACCCATCTTTTCCACCCAAGACCACTTACCAGTTTGCTTCCTGCCAAGGCACCGCCGAGCCTGCCAGGTCCACAGCTTTTTCCCTGTCCACAGGCTGGGGTTAGCTTGGGCAATCGCCACTCTCGCCCCTCAGACACAGGATGGTGTGAAATCCTCCATGGGTACTCCTGAGGCAGTTGTGTCCTCGGGACGTACTCACTGGGATGGTGCTGGAGCATGGGGTCCGTGTACATCATCATCAGCTCTTCCTCTGCTGGCCCTGGCCCCGGCACGGGAGGTTTTGGCCCAAGGACCGGTTCAGGAAAGCTTGTTGCAGCCCCAGCTTCCTCATAAGGAAAGTACCCTGTGGGACAGACGCTGAGTTAAGAGAACGAGCGGCCAACTGAGGGTCAGGGATTCCCATTGCACTGCACCTCAGCCCCCACCGCCCCTCTGCAGTGAAGGGAAGGAGCCTGGAGGCCAACAGCATCCCACGGGCTGTGAATGTATCTTGCAAGTGCCATCAGCCCCATCCAATAAATGGGCCTGCACAGAAAAACTGCACAAATAGAAGTTCAATAACTTAAAATTTATCCTAAGCGACACCTAAACTGTAAAATATCATCAGCCAAGCTATAAATAACTAAGAGGGAAAAAAAAAACCCATATCCTTTTCTCCACATAGCTGCATCAGCACACCCCAAACACAGACCACCCCCCCACCGAGGAATTCTTGCACTGGGACCATTGCTGCTTGCCGAGGAAAGGGTCTGCTGTAACGCTAGCTGGGAAAAAAATTATCTTACATCCAGTATGCTAAATATCTCCACTGTGAACTAGGGACAGAACCCTGCAGCTTGAGACTCCACAGGGACAGCCAAGCTTGGCAACTTCTATCTGTCTTTCCCTTAAAAATATCCTGTGACATGGCTCCCCAGGCTGCCCCGGCCCTGTACGACACCTCCAGCCCGGGTGCTTCCTCATGCTCTGTGCCAGGAGTGAAGCCAACTTCTCCTCCTCAGTGGTTATCGAGGATGATCGCTCGTACCCCCCCGCAACAGCATTTTCCTTACTGGAAAACTGTTACAACGTCAGTCTTGTCTTTTTTGAACAAACCAAATTCCTTCCATTTTTGTTCTCATAGGTCATTTTCTCTCAGCCCTCTGGTCATTACTGCCTTCCTCTGACCTCCTCGTGTTTGGTGGACATCTGTATCACAGTGCAAAGCCCCAGGGATGAGGCAGCACCTTCCAGTGAAGGCTTCATCTGCAGAAAGTCCCGGGGAATTACAACCTGCCCGGCTCAAACAGCACAGAGGAATATTTGCCCCTTTCTGCAAGAGTATAAAACTTATGATGGGAATTTAGGTTTGTAATCTGCTTATAATTGTATTATAAAGTATATATACTATATATATAACTTTGAAAAGTATATATACTCTATGTAACTGAATTATCAAGTGTTGTCCAGGCTAGTGACAAAATTAAGACAAAGCCTTGATGAAAGTGACTTTTCAATCCAGTGTGCAAATTTTAAAGCAAGTTTATTTTAGTATTTCCTTCATTATTAATGAAAATATTGCATCTACTCTTCTCTTTTTATCCCACAAACCAAAGGGAAAGGAAAAATGAAGTTGTTTTGTACTTAAGAAATCCATATTAGCTCTTTTTAATGACCCTATTTTTTCCAAACTTATTGATTCAGAAAGGCTGCACAGTAAGGCACTAAATTAAAAGCCAAGAGAGCGCTCTGCATTTGACTTGAGTAAACATCCATGTTTTCAGTCCACGTTCCTGGGGAGCGGGTGCCTGCATGCTTGCCCTGTGCCATAACCCCTCAATGCCAACACAGCCACCACTGGAGATCCAGCACAACCCTGGCTGATATCCCCAACCAGCCGACCCTGGCCCCTACTTCCAGCAAGAAAACAACATAAGATTCAACTGGTAAAAAACAGCGATATACTTGGTGCCCATCAACAAGGCTTTATCAAGACAGATCTGAGAGAAAGTCTTCAGACTGAGCTCGCTGAAGGCAACCACACAGATCCAACACTGCCATGAGCTCTTTCACATAAAATACCCAGAAGGATGCCAGGCAGTACCAATAAAGTTTGCAGTAAAGGGTTTTAGGGATCACTCACTAACAGCTTGACAGCAGGAGCTGTCAATGAAGAGTTACCAGCACAGCACGGTGCTCCCTGTGGCCATGTTCTTCAGCATTTCACCAATGAGTAGCAAACGTGAACTCCCAGCTGCAAACGTTGGCAGGTAACATAAAGGTTGGCAAGGAGAGAACAAGAATGAGGATAGGATAATGAGGGAGAGCAACTAGGCCAACTGGTTGGTTGGGTCCATCCAAACTACATTTTAGTCCAAGGAAATGCAAATTTAAACATCCAGGAATGAAGCCTGTGAACACCACCTGCATAGTGGAGACTTGGATCCTGGAAAACATGGCTAGGAAGAAAAGAAATGCCAAAAGTTTGCAAGAAGCTATGCAGCATGCATTCCCAGCGAGAAATGGGAAAGCATCGCTTTGGTGCGGCCATCCCCAGGGAAATGAAGGCCCAGGTCCTGCCTGGGCATGTTACCCCTGCGCTCAGCCGGGAGAGGACTCACTCCCACTGCACAGGGCAACCACAACAGCTATGGCTTAGACATGTGATATGGTACATGGCAAATGTCTCCAGAGGATGGCACGTCCCCAGGAGGGGCTGATCGGGACCACGGTGCGGATGCTGCTGTAGCCTGATTTGGGTCAACAGGGACCAGGCGCTTTGCCCAGAAGGGCTGTAACTTGATAGGAGGTTCCTGCAGATTCCCAGCGTTAGGAATCTACATGAGCACGTCTCAGTGTCTGGTGGAGGAGATAGGGCCCATTAGCAGGAGTGGGGAAGGTGGGAAGGGAAGGGCACACGAGCCCTTCTGCTGAGCTGAGGTAGGAGCAGCAAGATGCAAAATGAGCTGCAAGCTGCGAGTAAGAGCTCTGAGCAGAACGAGCTCTGCACCAGGCAGGTCAGCCGGGAACGGGTCAGAGGTAGCAGAGCCGACCTTCCCCAGAGAGACAGGTTTTATCCTGTGGCATTGTGCTGGGTTTGGCTGGGTTAGAGTTAATTTTCTTCCTAGTATGGGGGCTGTGCTTTGGATTTGTGCTAGAAACAGCACTGATAAACGGGGGATGTTTTCGCTCCTGCTGAGCAGTGCTTACACAGAGCCAAGGCCTTTTCTGCTCCTCACCCCACCAGTGAGTGGGCTGGGGGGACACAAGGGGTTGGGAGGGGACACGGCCGAGACAGTGACCCCAACTGACCCAAGGGATGTCCCACACCATATGGCCTCATGCTCAGTACATAGAGCTGGGGGGGAGGTTGCCCAGGGGCTGCTGCTGGGGGACTGGCTGGGCATCAGTCGGTTGGGGGTAACAAATTGTTTTAATTTGCATCACTTGTCCTTCTTGGGTTTTATTTCTCTCTTTTTGTTATTTTCCTTTTCATTATAATTAATTATTATTATTTTCTTTTATTTCAATTATTAAACTGTTTTTATCTCAATCCACAGGTTTTCTCACTTTTGCCCTTCCGATTCTCTCCCCTCATCCTGCTGTGGGGGACTGGGTGAGCAGCTGTGTGGCACTTAGTTGCCAGCTAGGGTTAAACCACAACAGGAATATGGAAGAATTGGGGAATGAGCTCATAATATGCCATAAAATCATTTATCATCATCTAACTGAGGATAACCTGGGAACTAAAATTCTCCTCTCCACTCCACCAGATGCCAATGTGAGAAGCCCTGTGCTCATCAGCTGAGGCTGAGTGCTCCAACTCCGCACCAGTGCTGCTCTCCAGGTGTCTGTGCTCCTACACCACAGCTATGATTACTCCATGGAAAATACCCCATTGCACTCCAGGAGCCTGTTGAGGATGGGTGCAGACCCTGCTGCTCATGACTGACCCTGCTGAGCCCGTTCTGGCGAAGGGACAAGACCCAGGGTCTGCTCACCTGGGCACCCAGGCAGATAACCCCGGACACCGTGTTTCATCCCACTGAAGTCCTCAACGAACTTCTGCTTGTGCAGCGGTGCCAGCAAGGGGCGAGGGCTCTTCCCAACACCAGGATCCGTCAGCAGGCGGTAAGTGGTTTTGCCAAAGGTTTCTCCAAACTGATAGTTGTACTGAGGGATGAAGCCCGCATAGCTGAGGAGGAAACCAAAAAAGAGTAGTCACTGAGAGGGCATTGGAAGGTGCCCACAGGTAGGATAACCTGCTTTAGCGCTTTTGTACACTGGAAAGGCCACAGCCAGGAGCACACGTGGCTGGGAGTACATGAACCCGGGGAAGGTGACTGCACAGGGATGTGCCGGTGAGCATGAATGCGTTTATGCCACTGGAGCAGCAGCGCAAGGGGAGCGCCGACAAGATGCATGTGGTTACACACGAAGCCAGGCGGGTATGTGTGTGATTGCACATGCATGTTTTTACATATCAGTGTGAAAACTGGCTCGTAGGTTTACAGGCGTGTACAGGCACAGGCTTGTACTTCGGTTCACGGAGGAATATGGGACAAGGTCAAGGCACATGGCTGAAGCAGCACCTGTGGATGGGAAAACTTAGAGCAGGAGCACAGCATGGGCTGTAGTCACTTTGACAGCACTGATGTCAACAGCCCCCCCAGTTAAAATATTATTTCCAGTTAAACATGCCTCAGTTTTAAATTTTGCTGTCCCTGTCTGTTCAAAAATGTATTGAGTTACTGGGAATTTCCCACTGTCCCTTGTTCAATATTGAAACTCAAAAGATCAGAAAAATTGCTTGTACCCTCCAAACCTCTCTGCTCCATACCCTTGTAGCGAGGAGCGGGACCGGGCTCAAACCCACCCAGGCGCTGCATTGCATGGGCAGGCAGGCAGCTGCTCAGCCCCAGTAACAAACATCACTTGATTTTTGGGGGAACCTTCATGCAGGGTGTGTAGTGACACGCTGCTTCTCCGCTCCCCATGGCCTGGGACGGGCAGTGTGACTTTTTGGTGGCTCAGTGTAGGGCAGGTGCTGGAGCTCTGGCTCTGCTCCCAAATCCACCAGTACAGATCAGAAAATTCAGCTATTCCTAGTATCAAATTTCCTAATGATGATGTTATTCCACCACTGAGGAAGAAAAGTAGAGCTGCCAGTTACAATGTACAGACAGAAATATTCAATGATCCCACTGTGTATATGGGGATAAAGCTGGATGATGCATGAGGATCATAAGATGATGAGTAAGTACTTTCCCTTCCAAATACTTTGAACAACAGCGAGCAGAGCCATGCATTTACACTTGGCAAGTTTTCCCACTTTGCATGCAGGATCTCTCACCAGCAGCTGCTGGAGGAGCTCAGTGGCTCATCCCCATTGATTTTCAATGAGTCTTGCAACATGGGGAAGCTATGCTGGGACGATAAAGCTGAGCAAGAGCACAAATGACATAGCCTGAGTAATTACAGGATAGCCAGAGGGATTTTGATCATGAACAAAATAATGGTAGGGCTGAGAAAGGATTCAATTCATAAGCAATTAAAAGCAAGGTAATCTGAGGAGCTCAGGCGAGTCAGTCTGGGTTTATGGCAAAGGGATCTGCCGCAGAGTGAATTACAAGTGCTGCTGATAAAAGCCGTGGCGCTTGGGGAAGAGATCAGTCTCTGCAGAACTGTTTGACCTTCTCCTGCTTGGTATTTTGATTAAGAAACCAGAGATACACCCCGTTTCCGTAGTTCACGCTGAGCCACTGCAGCCGCTAATCTCAAACGTCGTTGGCGAGCAGTGAGTAACCTGCTTTCCCAAGGCTGAGCCGCATTTCACTTTTCTCTTACTCAGCCATATCTCTTTGATCGCCACTCCCCAGACTGCGTCACCTTAGCCTGCTCAGCCTTCCCGATCGCCAGGGAAAAGCCTTGGCTCTGGGCCCATCCTTGCTTGGCTCCATGCTCTTCCCAGCTCCACCAAGGCAGGATGGGGCAGGCAGGCTGTGCCCAGGATTCATGGATTTACCCCTTCTCTGTGCACCAAGTCCTTCCTGAACTATCCCACGTGTTGAGTTTGGCTTCCCAATGCTCTTGAGCACTACAGGGGCATTTTCGAAGCCCTGGCTGTGACCACTGCCCAAACCAAGTGACAGCAACCTATTTTGATGCCCTTGTGGCATTTGCGGATTCACCGGCATGGCCAGGTACTAGCACCTGTGACAAGTGGCAAGATGCTGCAATGTGGCATCTTCCTCCTCCTCCTGCCGGCACCCCGGCACAGGGTGCACCATCTGCCAGCAGCAGAGCCCGGGCTCCAGCAATGCCCTTAAGGTAGCTCCTCCTTGTGCTCAGCCACCCAAAGCAGATGCAAAGCAGCACCCTCAGCCACCCACGGGGGCTTCCTCTGGGGCTTGGGGTGATGCTACGAGCCTGTATGGCACTGCTGAAAGCAGTGGCAGAATTTGGTTCCTCTTCCTCCTCCTGCCTTCAATGGCTAAAGCAGCAGCCTGGAGAAGAGCAGCCCCAGCAGCGACATCGGTAACAGGACTCAAAGCTGCTTCTGCGGGGGCTCTCCGCAGGCAGGAGCGAGCAAGGGAAGGCTTTGAGGCTTTTGGAGGTGCAAGCCCAGCCACAGCTCCCTCTCCTTGCTATTACTTTTACCCAAGCCACTGTCAGCGCACAGCTATGACAGGGCGACAGCACGCGTGGAGTAACACATCACATCGTTCAGACAACTGCAGCAATGCAAAGACGTGTTAAAAACCCCCGACGCCAGAGCTTATGTAAGTTTGGAAGATACAGAGGTCAGTAATGGAAAAGCCCTGCATATTGCTGTAGTGGGAAGGACTGATCTGATCATCACTGCAGGAGCATTGTTAAGGAAGGAAATGTGCTCCACCCTTTATCTACAGCTTGGGATCTGCCTGCCTCCTGCCCGTACCTGTGCTGCACCCGTGGCCGTGCAGGACACGGCTGGTTTTCTCTGCACTGAGCTTTGCAGCCTGGGCTGCCACCAGCCCCTCCGCCCTGGGAGGTCGTCCTGACACCCTTCAGAGTTACCTGCAGGCTGGACTAATCCAAGTGATTTTGTACCAACAGAAGCTTGTTCTCCCTCAGTGGCCGTCCAGCCCTTCCCAGCCCATTTACACACATCATGGACCACGTCTCCCAGCACGGGTCACCAGGGGACCCTACGCACAACTCCTCTACTTCACCACGAAGCCTATCCACTTATTTCTGCCATTTGTGTCTTACCTTTTAACCGATAACTCATTACCTCTTACCCATGACACCTTGGTTTCTTCTTTCCAAGCCTTTAGAGGAGGATGTTGCAAAAAGCTTTGAAAAAATCTAACTACATATCAGCTGGATCACCAGCATTCACAGAGTCCCTGACTTCTCCAAAGAGCTCAGATCTGGCACCAGGACTGTGCTCCAACCAATTTGACAAGAGCGTATCATGTCTATGCAATTATTTACTCAAAGGAGATCTTCAAACATCCTTGATGCAAAAGTTACGACAGTTTGGAGCCAAACCCTGCACAGCAGCTCTGGTAACATTCGGCAGCTTAAAACAAATGAAAAAAAAAAAAAAAAAAAGGGGGGGTGTGTGGGGGGGGGAAGGAACAATTTTGACTTTACCCTCAATGCGCTATGGCACAGTCTTTAATTATACTCTGTTACAAGGTAGTGCTTCTTATCCTGGAGCCCTGTCTCCTTTGGAGCACTGTTACATGGAATATTTAATAGTGTCTTTAAAAAAAACCCAAAATATCTTGAACCATAAACTACGTGATCCCAGCTGGAGCTATTTGCATTGGAAATGAACATTTTGGATGAACTTCAGAACTTACCCAGGGATATAGTAGGGATTGGGAGGGAGGAGGCTGTTTCCCTTGGGGGCTGCCATGGCAATGCAGCAGTGCTCGGTGGCAGGCGTGGGAGGAAGGAGATGCAGCGTGATGCGGTCACCCAGGAAACCTCTGTGATGCTGCCGGGAGCTATGTCGGTGCCCAACAGCGCTTCCAGCTGCAGCACACGGCCTGTCAGGTTTTTCTGGACCTTTTTCATGTGTCTTTTTCCCCCCCCACCTGCAAATTTTGGACAAGCGTGGAGATTGTGTAGCATTTTTCAGATTTCCTGAAGGCTTGTAGCCCTTGGGACAGTAGCGCCAGATGTTCCGCGTAAGCCACCCCAGCACAAATACGTGCTCACGGCACGGTTCACGTCCAACATGCACAACTCGTAAAAGCCTGGCTGTGTGCGCCCTGGTGATTGGTACAGCACATGCACGGCCAGGCCAGCACTGTCTGCACACACATGGCCATGTGCACACCCTTCTGTCAAGGAAACGCCAAGGCAGAGGTTTGGGCATTCACCGTACAGTGGTGGAAGGCTCAACCCTCCTCTCCCTACTACTCATTGCCCTCCTGGTCTGGCTGTTTAAGGATACAATCCTTCACTGCCTTGCTTGCTTCATGCAGGATAAAGGTTGTTTCCGTTCCCAACATTGCATGGTCACGTTGCCTTGTGTGCAGTGGGTTTTACCCTCCTCCAGCTGCAGGGCCAGAACATGGGTCTCCTGTTCACTGAACAGCCACTGTAGCCAGTGTGTCCTCAAGTCAAAGACCACCATGTCTGTTAGCACCAGCATCTTTTCCACCAACTACAATACTAGCAGCAAGCCTGCTTCACTGCCCAAGTCCCTCTGTGGCCTTGAAGAGCTCATCCACATGGCTGGCAGAATAATTTTAAGGTTTCAAAGCCTAACCAGAAATCATAGAGTATTCGAGGGTTGTTCTCGTCTGTTTAGTTGCCTCTACTCCACCCAAAATTGTATCTGAGGAGACAAAAATGTTGCTTTGACTCTTGCCCTTGGTGCCTGAACACTTTGGGAGACCTGGAACTTCCAGCCTTTATAAATATATTTGAGTTTACCCAAATACCTGAGCTCTAACCAGGGTCAGACCTCTCCAGCAACCCCAGGTCTGCAGGGTGGATGGGTCTGAGAGGTGTACGATGGCTCTCCTCAGTGGTGCGCAGTGGAAGACCAAGAGGTAATAGGCACAAGACGCAACAAGGGGAAGGCCCACTGGACACAAGGAGAAAATTCTCCGCCATAGGAGAGGCACAGCCCTGGCACATGGTGGCATCTCCATTCTTGGAGATCTTCAAAGCTCAGCTGGGGAACACCCAGAGCACCCCAATGCAGCTTTGAAGTTAGCTCAGCTTTTAGTGGACAATTGTATTAGGACCTACAAAGGTCCCTCCCAGCCTAGATTTTCCTCTGAGTTTAATACGAACATGAAAAAAAATTGCTTACTGAAATGCAGCACTGTATTCACAGCACCGAACAACGATCCCAACCTGTCCCAGGTCCCATTGTCCTCCTTGGCTCTTGAGGAGGCTCAGGCCAGCATCTTCCTAGCATTTTCAGAAACTCCCTTCAAAGCTCACTCCTTTAAATGGCCAGTGGCCGCTCCTTCCAAACCTGGGGGTCACAGACTTACCAAAGAGCTACTGAATAATCAGACCAAAATATCAGTCCTCAGTGAAGACACCTGGGTAAAAAAGTAGAAATTCACTTTTGTCAAGGTTATCATTAGAATTTATTGATATGAGAGAAACTTCGTATGTCAACATGTCAACGGAGGAACAGCACGCCCTGCCATAACAGAAGTACAAAGCCCATCCAGGTGACGTTACAGTGCTCTGGTATCTCTAAACTCAGATCACGTACAGGAGATCATGCACACGGCTGTGTATTGCTTGGGTACATTTTCTGGGACAGGATAGAAATACTCCAGAAATACAATCGATGTGTGGTTTGCCAGCCACCAGCGCCCGACAGGCTGCAGCAGGGACCACGTAGGCTTTGACTCCCTTTGCCCAGCTCCAGACACAGTGCACATGTGTAACGGCAGCTCACCCTGGGCCCCTCTAGTCAAAGAAGAAAAAAAAACCAACCCATTTTGGGGGTGAGATTCACCTGAGCCCGTGTAGCCCTCGCAGGGAGATGAGGCGACGTGTACCCTCCGGCTCATTATCACGTTAAGGGGGCTCAGAGGACCAGCTCGGATGGAGATGCCCACACACAGCCAGGGGAACCCCACGCCAGGTCTGCAGCAGGACAACCCGGGCATGGTACTATCAAGTGAGCTGCAACTGGGAAACTTCATGATGGAGTTTGCTCTGCCTGCGGAGCAGACACGGCCATGCCACGCTCCGTCCTGGCGTCCGTCAATTCAGAAGCAGGCTTTTTTCTTTCAACTGAACAGTCATAATTATCCTTGTATTATAACTGGTTTGATATTCCCTCTCCCAGCAGTGCCCTCTTACAGGGCTTGTAGCACAGACAGCTGTTCACACTATGCTTGTGGCTAAGATAGAAATTATCTTTATACTCTTTACTGGAAATATATGCTATGCTGGATGCTGTCTAAGAAAAGCCAAGTGCTGAGCTATCATCTTCTCCCAGTTTATGAAATACTTGGTTTGGTCCTAAGTATCTTGCTAAACAATTAGAGAGGGAATAGCAGAGTATTCCCCAGGCACCTGGTAAATCCACAATGGATTTATTGTAGAAGTGAGCTGAATTCTCTAACTCACTCCAAATGGATTTCAGAGCCCTCTAAAACCCTCCAGAGAATGAGCCGTTTGTGACACAACAAACAAAAACACAACCCCAAGTTCAATGAGTAAATTGTCTTACACTGTGCAGGGAGCATCCAAAATAAAACCAAACCCAAACTAAGGTGATGTGTCTGTCCCATCTCCCGATGCCAGATCTGATCACGGCAGCAAAGGAGCCTGGGCCAAAGTGCATCTGCCTGGCTGACAGCACTAACCCTGCTGCAGGCCTGAAGAGGAACCGCTGATGCTAGAAATATGTATCTGAGTGCGTGCGCACACACGTGTGCCAGGGACGACCTGTACTCTGCTCCTTTTCCTCTCGCATGAGCTATGACAAGTGACATCGCGGGTTCTGCTCTCAGCCATTCGGTTTCACCAAATCTAAGTTCCCTCTGCACATGTAACAGCATTGACTTAGAGATCTCATATTAATGGGTACTTATACAGGATTAATTGCACATCAGTCCATTGTGGCTACAAGTTCATTAGGCTAATAAATCTACATAGTGACAGTAGTACAGTATCAGCTACTTTTCAATACAAACTCCCTACCCTAGCCTTAATTTGTAGGTCAAAAGAAGATCTTCTACCGTAGTGACCTCCCTATGACCTTTAACATTCATTTTCAAAATTTTTTCTAGAAAAAAATCCAGTGTGGGGAAAACGCACATATATAACAAAAGCAGTGCTTAACAACCACAGGAAAAAAGAACATGATCTTGGACTCTCGTATCAGCATCCTCCGTAGACCCTGGTAGCATTACTTCCAAAGGGTTGCTAAATCCAGCTTCGTCAGTTCTCAAGTCTGTTAGACCATTCCCTAGCTCTAGACATTTCTAGTCTCTCACTATACATATTGTCTGTAGCAAGAGCATACAGAAACACTTGCTAATGTGCACAAGACTTCCATTTGATTTAATGGAATAGTTTGAGAAGACTTAAGTCTTTACTTCTAGAAGTCTGTTCTTGAGTGGTAGCACTCTCACCGACTGGTAGCTTTCTATTCCACCCAGGAGAGAGCTCCAAGTCCCTCAGAAAGTTTTACTCATTCGTTTTGCCCAAAGGTGTACGGGTATCAAATAAAACCCCTCTCACAGTATTCCCAGGAAATGATTCAGAAGAGGAGATGATTTTTCAACCAAATGAGATCCTCTGGTCCTGTGTGTCAGACCATGGCCAATAGAATGAGCAGCTGCCATGGACATGTCAACTTAAATACGGAACAGTCAAGGAAGGAGAGCATGGTGGCCTGACCATCTTCCCATGAGGTACAGGCAAAGAGACACCACAGTCACTCTGTTCTCAACAGTTTGTCTCTTTTTCTGGAGTCAAATGTTTGATTCCATTTGTTCTAGCAGGAAGTGGTGAATCATGTCAAAAGTGGGACGATCTTTTATATCCCTGCTCCAACATTTCAGCATCAGGTCAAACACCGGGTTAGGACACAGAGGAGTCTGGGAGAGATAGATCTGAAAGGAAGAAAAATACAGCTATTTCAGTGGGCTTTTCATAAAAGAATTGAACCTCCACTAAATTAAAACCAAAAGGACAGTTTCATTCTAGGTTTACAAGACATGGCCATCATGCAATGTTTGAAATCCATTAAGCGTGAATCCTGGATGCAGCTTTGATGCCATCTCAAATGGCACTACGGACACTTTGCCAACTTGTTTGATGAACTGGTCACAAAACAGTCCTTTGTCCCCCGGGTAACATGAACGCTTCAGAGAGATTCATCTTCCAAGTGACAGCAAAACACAAACCAAAACCAAATTTACCACAATAAAATCCAAATACTTTCACTCACCGTAGACAACCCATGAGGCTTTCTAAGCATCGTGACAGCTTGTTAGCAGAGACAGAAAAAACACCTTTTAGAGCTTATCTAAAGCACAGCTTGGCAGAATTTTTCTTCCCCTCTCATTTCAATACACATCTTTTAGGCTCTTCACTAAATCATTAGTGTTGGGGAGACAGAGAATAAAACCTTCTGTTATTTTATTCCACTTAATCCTTTAACTTGTTTGGTGCTAAAGGTTAATTTTGGGAGAACAGCAAACAACTGGCACTCCACTGTTTGGGGAACAGTGATCCTCAGTACTGAGGTGCTGGACTGTCCTGCATCATCGCTGGTATCTATTGAAGGTAGCAGCATTGGAGTGCACAGTCCTGCCTGGGAGTTAGTAAGAGAGGACAGCGACACAGAAAAGCCCTTCAGCAACTAGAGATGGCCAAAGGCTTCTTGGCCTTTATCTCTCGGTGGAGATATTACAGGGAGTATCTAACCCCTGGGCGCTAACGTCTCCTCCTTCCCCACCTCAGTGAGTGCTTCCTCATCTTCCAGAGAAAACGCTAGTGGGAGAGAGATCTGACAAAGGAAAAGAGCAAAAGGATTGTGTAGGAGAGCCCAGAAAAGCTAAGGAGGACAGCGCATCATGGGCAGATTGAAATAGAAGTGGCTTATATGGAAGAAGCGCTGGACTGTGCCAAGAGATTCTTCCAGTGAGACTCCAAGAGAGGAAAGCCAGTGCAATGAGCCTGGAGGAAGGGGAAGAGAGGCAGGACATGCTTGACAAGATGAGTAATAGAAGCAGAGACTTCTGCAGATGACATGAGGACAGCAGAAGGGCCCTGGGGAGATCCATTTGGATGAGACCATGCCAAGTGAAGGAAGAAGTCACATTTGCTTTCTTACCTGCCTGCCCTGGCTCCGGAAGAACTCTCCTGTGTTCTCGATGACTTGTTCATCTGAGAGGAGGCTGTACGGTTGCTCCTTACACAGTATGAACATCTCCCAGAGGGTGACCCCAAATGCCCAGACATCACTGGCTGTGGTGAACTTGCCCTGTGAACAGAAAGGATGTTGTAAGCCTGGGTTGCTCACAGCACACATTCAGCAAAAGCCATTTCAGTCTGCACTCCCCGCAGCTAAACACGAGGATGAAGAATTCGTACCTGGGAAAATGCTCTCACAAAGAGACAGCAGAGCAGGTGACCTGCTCTTGGCAATGCACAAAGGGACCAAGGTATGACATTGCTGCCTTGTGGGGTAGGAGCAGCATGTCCGTGGGATCCCTGGGACAGCTCTAAGAAGGGGCAGCTTTCAGTGGGGCAAACCTCTTGAAACAGGGAGCAAGTCTCAGAGAAAGCCAGAGACTGCTGTCCCTCCTGAGAAAGTCTGTATTTGTTTGCAGCTGTATGAAAACAGACTGTGGCAGGGGGTGGATAGCTGCTGCCTACCTCCACCCAAAACACAGCAGTGCAGCACAGAAAAGCCTTTGAACAGGAAGCAAAGCCCTCAGGGTGAAAGCAGACCCAAAGCAGACTCCAGACTCTTAGAGAAAGGCCAAGATAATTTTGATCTTTGCACATGTAAGAAGTCAGTTACAGTCTGCTCACTGTCCCTGTTTTCTGTCTTCGAAAAATGTGCCCAAACTGGCCGTGTTTGGAACAATGTGTTTCTGAAGAAGTAAAAAGAAGCTAAAGATTGCTCAGAAAATAACAGACAACAATCGGGGGCTGGAGGGCCTGTTTGAGCAGAAAGCATCCAAGACCCGGATTGCCCAGGCTTATCTGGCAACCCAAGCAGTCTGTCAATGTTTGGAAGACGTTCACACAGGAAGATGGGAGTGACCTATGGTTTAGATGCAGCTGTAACCAGGATAATAGATTAATTTAGAAAAGTTTAGGCCTATCAGCCTTTATAGCAGAGGTAATTACAGTTTTTCTGGGTACTCAGAGGATGTGTTGTAAGAAAGCACAACCAGGTGATCTCACTGACTAGTCTGAGAAAGGAATATAGGGCTGAATATTAAGGAACTGCCTCCAGGCTGGATGTGTTTGGGCTGTTGAACAATCTACTAAGGGGAGACAGCAGGACCCTTAATCACAAAACAAAACCCCAACCTCAAAACCAGACTTGGCACTTGAAACTCAAAGTTCTGTCCCTGTCCCTCTCTGCTTCACAGCTGGGGAAATAAGCACAGACAGGCAATCTCCTTATGATTCCAGCAGGAATCCCGAATGCCAGGCACAGAACAGAAATTATGCCCCAGATGATCTGTGCTGTATTTGCAAGAACACACTCCTTTTCCAGAATCTGAGTTATGTCCAACATGACCTTACAGACATCTCACCTGGGGCCATCTGTAGCATACGTTCTGATGCTATAAGGACCTCTACACATACACATGTTATTATTCCAGGGGCAGACTGAAAAATCAGAGGAAAGGAGAGAGAATGGTTTTGTGCAGTCCCTACCAGGAGGATGCTTTCCCAGGCCATCCAACGTATGGGCAGCACAGCTCTTCCCTGGATACGGTAGTAATCCCCACTGTAAAGATTCCTGCTCATGCCAAAGTCCGCAATCTTGATAGTGTAGTTGTTCCCCACCAGGCAATTACGAGTTGCCAGATCTCTGTGCACAAAATTCAGAGATGCTAAATACTTCATTCCAGAGGCAATCTGGGTGGCCATGTACAGCAGGTTAGAGTAGCTGCATTAAAAGAGAACAAAACGAAGAAAGAAAAAAAGAAATCAATAGAGTTCCCCACACTTGACTCCTCCTTGCATTCAATGGATGACAGCGACCTGTCATTTTATTTTTTGCCATAACAGTGAAAGTAAACTGCCCAGTTTCAGGGCACTAGCATCCCTACCTGCCAGGCTAAGCCAAGTTCCTGAGCTGACTAATCAAGAACAGACAATAATTAAGGGCCCTTAGAATTTGACGTCCCTTATGTATTTTTTTTTTTTTAATATCAAGCATTAATCTCAAGGTTTTCAAAGAGTTTACACATCAAAGCACCAACTTTTTGCAGAGAAACATGAAAAATTAAGCTCTACAATCTCAGAATCCCATATCTAAAAAACTGCTTAGCTTGGTATTTCAAACACTGCCACTATTGCATGCTTACATTAATATGTCACTCAACATTAAAAAGAGCTTACTTTTTAAAAATATGTTTAATATCCCTGACAATATAAAGAGACACATTTTTCCATCTAATATAATTTTAATTCCATTAGCAAAATGAAGATAATTATTAATAAAGTTGCATGATACATAAAGTTTGGACCATCTGACTTTCAGCATTCTTCACACACTATTATTCTGTGATGCTCAGCTTGTTTCCCACTGAGCGTGCTCAAATGCTTCACACAACCAAGTATTTGTCACAAAACTGTTCAGTATTTCTCTGATAAAGCTCAGAAAAAAAAAGACTTAGTCTCCTCCTCTTTGTGTTCTGGTGGCAATGACAAAAAGCACTACCATGTTCTCTAAACTACATTATTGTAATGCATCAGGACATTGAGTTGCTGGAGCGTGTCCAGAGAACGGCAAAGCTGGGGAAGGGTCTGGAGAACAAATGTGATGAGGAGCGGCTGAGGGAGCTGGGGGGGTTTAGCCTGGAGAAGAGGAGGCTGAGGGGAGACCTTATCACTCCCTGCAACTGCCTGAAAGGAGGTTGTGGTGAGGTGGGTGTTGGTCTCTTCTCCCAAGTTACTAGCAATAGGACAAGAGGAAATGGCCCCAAGTTGCATCACGGGAGATTTAGATTGGATATTAGGAAAAATTTCTTTACTGAAAGAGTGGTCAGGCTCTGGAACAGGCTGCCCAGAGAGGTGGTGGAGGCACCATCCCTGGGGGTGTTCGAAAAACGTGTAGACATGGCACTCCAGGGCATGGTTTAGGAAGCATTGTAGTGTTGGGTTGATGGTTGGACTTGATGATCTCAGAGGTCTTTTCCAACCTTAATAATTCTATGATTCTACGATCTAATGATAACAGATCCAACCTATCTGTTCTCATCAATAGCTAAGCTATCGCTACAGAGATTCAGAGGCAGCCCCTCGCCCTGGCAGGAGGGTCTAAGGCACCACTTCCCTCCCAGGCTTTCAGCATGGTGAACACCACAACTCAGCTAGGTGACACTTAGCTCAGTCCCACACTCAGCTCAATGTTTCTCCTGATCTGAGTGGACCTGTTGTGCCCCCAGAAAAGGAACTGTGCCACCCACTTGTACCTTCTTAACCTGGCTGTTGGCTTTTCACAAAGGAGCGGGCACAGCCTCCAGACCCAACCTTCTCCCTTCCCCCTGCTCAGCTACAGTTGTCACCCTGCCTGGGGCTGTTGCTCTTCCCATTCAAGAAGCCCCGTCTCCCCTGTCCCACCTGCACCCTGGCAGGGTCCCATCAGCAGCTACCTATTGCCTCCCTGCCCCTCTGCCTAGCAAGCTCTACAGGGCTCGGCGCATGCAGCTCTGCGTAAAGAGGGGCAGGACAGAAGACACCTCCCAGCAGACTCATCTTCATGATTTGCTAGATAGCCAGAGAGACAGCAGGGAGATGCACTGCAAGTACCAAAGAGCCATAAGGACGTACAAATGTGTGACCTCCCTGCAGGGAAGGGCTGGTCACCACATTTGGTGCACTGAGTATTGAGCTTAAGAGACGGGTGAGACGGTTGGACCTTGCCCTGTCAATCAGACACCCACAGGCACCGACAGAGACACAAGCTGCATTCTTTGGCTGGGGAATTCGTTTCACTCTCAGTAAACAACTCCTATATAGACAGATATCTGAACTCATCATACTGGCTTCCTTCAAGTGAAACTCTGTCTGGCTGGAAGGGACAAAAACAGAGGCTGAAGGATCAGCTGGAGAGAAAGAAAAACTAGAGGTAAAGTCAAGTAACAGAAACCAAGGAAGAATGTGAGTGACAGTGCTGAAATCAGATGAGAGGTGAGGAAGAGATAAAGAAAGGACAGTTTGAGGCTTTGGCCAGGAAAAAAAGCCACAAGTTCTAAAGGTGAAAGCCGTTTCAGTTGTGCAGAAAGGGCAGGAGACTGAAGAGAGCTGGAATATATTTCTACTCAGATGCAAACCCTCTCCCATCCTACAGCTCCTGGTGTGTCATAACTGCAGGATGCCAGTTTAACACTCCCCGACAGGACTACTGACCGCTGCCAGCTACTGGCAGAAACACTGGTGTTGTCTCGACATGGTAAGACCCAGCCATCTCCTGTCCAGTCCATCAACAGAGCTGGCTCTGCCTAACTGCCTAGTTCTTGAGCTATAAATAAATCTAATCCTTTGGGGAGGTACATGTCAAAGGCTAAGCAACATAGCAACTTCTGATCAGTGCAGGTTTCTTTATTGAGCAGAATACATTAGTCCTACATACAACTCTCCTCTGAGGAAAGGATTTCTGCAATAGAAGAGAAACTTTTATGTCAGATTTAATCCTTCCATAGAGGAGTGAGATAAGTGCCACTGCTGATAGAAAATGGCTTTCTTTGCCAAGTATTCTCCTTCTGTTGGCTGATGAAATCTTTCCTTAGTGAAGCTCCACACTCAACTCTCCTCATGTAATATTTTTTTAGACTTCCAGAGAACATATGAACCTTCTTAAAAGCCTAAGAGACATTCTTGATTTTCATCCCAGAATTCTTGCTGTAATGCAACTGGCTTCCCATATTAATGAAATATTTGATGCAAGCCCACTAACGTAAACAGATGGTCACATCAGTAAACAGTACATCTAAGATGGCCACTGTGACCGTAACAGCCCACGGGCAGGGACGCTTCACAGCAACACAGACCTCCAGAGGCCGCAAACAACCTCCCACACAAAGCAGGACTAGTGTCCACAGTACATGCCATGGGAATGGCCGGGCTGGAGGAACGTCACTGGCTGGAAGGCACAGCAGATGAAACTGGTAGCTCTGTATTGTTGATTCATCCCAAAGATGGGCAGCTCCTCTTACCTGACGCAGGGAATATTGTTTGAAATGGCAAATTTGCTGTAGATCTCCCTCTGCGACAGGAACTGATTGAGGTCTCCATTTTCCATGTACTCTGTTATCATGCACAGTGGGTCGTCACGCACACACACCCCCAGAAGCCGGATGATATTTGGGTTCTTCAGCCGTGACATGATCTTGATCTCCTTCAGGAAATCATTTCTTGTAAAACAGAAAACACAGGTTCAATTCCGAAACTACTCCTTCGTCTAAGGAAAGCAGAAGTGGCCCTTAAGAAAATCTCAGTTCAGAGACATTTACACTCCTGCACGCAGTAAGTCTGAAAGCTGGTTCTGTGCTTGTGTTCAACATTGACCCCTTCCCCAGTGTACTGGGTTTGTGTGGCAAGGTTTTGGTAGCGGGGGGGGCTCTACAGAAGCAGCTTCTGTGAGAAGCTGCTAGAAGCTTCTCCCGCGTCTGTCAGAGCCAGTGCCAGCCAGCACTCAGTGGAGAAGGAGGGGGAGGAGGTGCTCCAGGTGCAGGAGCAGAGATTCCCCTGCAGCCTGTGGTGAAGACCATGGTGAGGCAGGCTGTCCCTCTGCAGCCCATGGAGGTCCATGGTGGAGCAGATATCCACCTGCAGCCTGTGGAGGACCCTACACCAGAGCAGGTGGATGCCCAAAGGAGGCTGTGACCCTGCGGGAAGCTCGTGCTGGAGCAGGCTCCTGGCAGGACCTGTGGACCCATCGAGAGAGGAGCCCACGCTGGAGCAGGTTTGCTAGCAGGACTTGTGACCCCGTGGGGGACCCACACTGCAGCAGTCTGTTCCTGAAGGACTGCACCCCGTGGAAGGGACAGACGCTGGAGCAGTTTGTGAAGAATTGTAGCCTGTGGGAAGGACCCACGCTGGAGAAGTTCATGGAGGACTGTCTCCCATGGGAGGGACCCCACACTGAAACAGGAGAAGAGTGTGAGGAGTCCTTCCCCTGAGGAGGAAGGAGCAGCAGAGACATGTGATGAGCTGACTGCAACCCCCATTCCCTGTCCCCCCGCACCGCTGCAGGGGAGGAGGTAGAGAAATCGGGAGTGAAGTTAAGCCTGGGAAGAAGGGAGGGGTGGGGGGAAGGTGTTTTAAGATTTAGTTTTTATTTTCTTATTATCTTACTCTGATTTTATTGGTAATAAATTAAGCTAATTTTCCCAAGTCAAGTCTGTTTCACCTGTGACAGTAATTGGTGAGTGATCTCTCCCTGTCCTTATCCCAACCCACAAACCTCTTGTCGTATTTTCTCTCCTCCTGTCCAGCTGAGGAGGGGAGTGATGGAGTGGCTTTGGTGGGCACTTGGCATCCAACCAGGGTTAACCCACCACACCCAGCAAACAGAATTAATACAGCACTTCAGTTTGCCATTACATCTATTCCTATCCCCCACTCCCTGCCTGCGTCCCATTCCTTACACGAACACACAGAACATACACCGGAGACACATGACACTCTCTTACAGAAGTCACCATGGTTAACCTATCCAGAAGTGTTGCCTGGAGAGTATTTGCTTTCCTTCTCAGATGGTGGGCATTGCGGATGCGCTTACCTGGCTGTTTTGTTGACATCTGATCTCAGCATTTTCACTGCTACAAGAACTGGCTGGTGAGTAAATTCTGTAGGTGAGACGCCCAGGAATTCCAGCAGGCCATCAGCTTCACAAAGGTGCACCTGCAGGGCAGAAGGCAGAGGCAACTATGAGAGCATGCACAGGCAGAAAACCAGAGGAAAACAATGTCACATTGAGGCCACCAGTTCGGTCACCGCTGGCAGAATGACCAAGTGAGTGCTCTTATGAAGGTGACACTGTTCTGATCAGAAATAGCCCATAGGTTGGCCCTAGATTCTGGACAAAATGGGTACATACACTGTATAGCCCATGATGTCAGAATGCATGTGGATTGCAGTCTGACATGTCCCCAGCGCACTGACTTTACTGCATGCATGCAGATCGGTGCAGTAGACTACTGGGACAGTCCGATTCACCAAGCAAGTACTGGAGATGTTCAGGAAGGCCGCTGCACCTGGAGTTGCCTGCTTTACTCTGCATGTGCACGCACACAGCGTGGCTGCAGCAGGTTTGGCATGTATAGCACATCACACCAGCCATACAAGTCCAGAACTGTCCTGCAGCCTGGCTTGAGTCACCACTCAACCTTAACTGAGGAGCATCCAGGAATTACAGACAGCTATCCAAAGTCCTCTAATTCCAGAAAAAAAAGGAGAAAAGTGTGTGTGTATGTGATGCAAACATCTCACCTGTGAATATACCCAGAGATGAATACACTGATGAGTACACAGAATTCCAATTCTTCAGATAAATAAATGAATAAAGACATAAAATTACTGCCAGGGTTGTAGAAGAAGGGGTGAGAAGACATTTACTTAAGAAGTTATCAGAATGCATATTCAAATGAAGAACTGGGCAAGAGATGTTGGGGTGGGGAAAGTAGATAGACCCAAGTGTGTGGGATAGGAAAAAGGACTAGAGGAGCAGAGCAGACTGGATGTCAAAGACTTGCAGCAGTGAGGGGAATATAATAGGAGCTTAATGAATTTTATATGAAGAAAGCACCAAGAACTTTTGTGACAAACATGGAGAGGAGAAAAAGGAGACTGCATAGAAAATGGGACAAACCCTCAGAAGAGAAAGAAGAGTACAAAGATGCTGCTGCAGCTACATGGAGAATGAAATCCGCTGTGGTGAAAGTACAGTCACAAGACTAGGAATAGGAAAGAGAGCCACGGTACTAACTGCATGTATTAAAAAGCACATATAATGTGTTACTGAGTCCAGGGAGTGGATGGTTAGGAGCAAGGAAGAAAAAAAGACTGAAAGTGAAGAAAGCTCTGAGCAGAGAGGTGGAGGAAAAAAAGCAATGAGCCATATTGCTAGAAGCAAGACTGCACACTAAGCCAGAGCAGTGGAGCAGAGCATATGATGACCACCAGTTTGGTAAAGACTAAGGAGGTGAGAAGGAGAGTTGGGAGAATGTGATGCAGCACATTTGCAAAAGTGAGGGAGAGAGCCTGTGACGTGAGGAAACGAACAGGCTCTGAATTGGTCTCCAAGGAAAATGGAGATGGGAGAGCCTGGCTGCTGATGTTTGACAACACAAAGGAGGAGGAGGAGAAAGCTTTGACAGTTATTAGAAGGACAGAAACAAGAGGGAAGGAGAAAACAGAAGCAAAACAATGAGAAAAAAAGCCTCTCTGTTTCACTTCTGGAGAACAGCCCAAGACAGGGCAGGATCCAGGCAACAGCAGAAGGGGCTACACTGACAGCCAGGTGAAGAGACTGAGGATGTCAGCACCTTCCCAGTACACAGAGTGATCCGGAAAGAAGTGGTGGGGGGACAAGGAAGGGGCTGGGGTAGAGAAGGTATGCTGTCAGAAGGGAGGAACTATAAAGATGGACACATCACAGAGGAGGAAGCAGTCAGTAAAAGGCTGTGCTTTGACAAAATGTAGCAGACAGGTAGAATTTAAGGCTGCAAGTGAGAAAAAGCTAGGAAAAAAATAGATAGTGGAAGAGTATGAGCAGGAGAGGGGAAGACCTGCTCAGTACAGAACTAGGGATAGTGTGGAAATGAAGCAGGGAGAGAAGAAAAGATGCAGTGAAAACATTCACAGCTTGAAAGGAGCTCAAGGAGTAAAGAGAAAGCTTGGCAGATGACAGATGTGTGTATCATGTTGCCTGAGGCTTCTGACACAAACTGGGGCTTGAGCAAGCAGCAACGCTGGAGAATGTGAGGGCACCACAGCGCTTGGGAAATGCCTGTCTTTGCTTGGGTCAGCGTGCAGAGCTCCACCAGAACCTCTGCCTGTTAACGTGAAAGCTGTTTTTACTGCTAGGATCAATCTGTCTTGGCTGGAGTCACTGCCAGAGTTTTCAAACTCACATGCCTAAAGGTGGGTGACAGCCGTCACATGTTTGAGATGTCCACAGAAGACTGTGAAACAGTCTGAACTCACATTCCCAGGCCTTTTGTACAGGATCATAAATGGGGATACAGACAGCAAATGAATAAAGTTCGCAAAGCTCATCTGTTAAGATTTATGCGGTACCAAGCAGCAGCCTCACGCGTGCAGAACAGGGTTCTCTGAAGCCTGTCATCAGCTTTCCCCAACAGCAAAGACGTGTATCAAATAGAATACTGGTATCCAGGTCCCTCAGCCCCCAAATATGAAGCAGTGCCAGAGAGGCAGCTCAGAAGTTTCACCGTGCCAGGCATCTCCTTTCTGTTGGAGGAAGTGTGGAAGAGAATGGCTGTACCTCTCCAAATTGTCCTTCTCCCAGCTTCTCCTTGAGACGTAGCTGCTGCCGTGGGAATTCACCCACTGAGATGTCCTTCTTGGTAAGTGAATCCACAGTGAGGGCTGGGACTGCGTACATGTTGTTGCCAGTCACGCCTTGCAGGTGGACGATATCTGTTTCGGCATAGTGAGGAACATTGTTCTGAAAGCCTTGGTGAGGAGTGGACTTGGTCAGGTCAGGCTCAGCATAGTCCCCACTGCACACTAAGGGGAAACCAAAGACAGGCGGAGTCAGACATACTCACTCCCTTAAAATCAGTATGGCCTGGCTTCCACTCCTCTCAGTCCTGCAGACCTCTAGGAACTCAGCCTAGCTGCACGCCTACCACCTTGTACCAAGGTACACCCAAATGGAAGACTCTCCTTTGTTTTAACTAGGGCTTAAACCAGAGCAAGCCACACTTCTGCAGACACCAGAATACCTGTGAGGTGCCAGTGAATTTGCATTAAACAGCTGCCTCCCTATCCAGTTATGAGAGCTAAAATTCTTGCCCGGACATGGAGGCATGAGTCTAAAGTGATTTCCTGTTTCTGATTCATCCTAAATATGATCTGTTCCCCTTACCTGACGCAGGGATGTTTATGTCAAACTTGCTCTGGATTCACTTCTGCAACAAGAACTGATTGGAGCCTCCGTTTTTCATATACTATGTTAGCATGCTATGCTACCTCTTACAGCTTATTCACATAAATATCATGGCATAACTCTTTACAATTAACTCCCTGTACGGTCAGTATTACACAGAACTTTTGTCCTTCAAATTCACATCCTGACTCAATCCAAATCAGTCTCCCTGTGTAGTATAGTGCTGGATCTTAGCAACTTGTCAGTGCCTGAGGAATGCAGCACTGCCCTTCCATTCACTAATCAGCACTGCCATCACTGAGTACAAAACACTCTTGGAAACATTCCCTTCTGTGTGCATCCAAAAGCTCCCCAGGGGCTGGAAGCTAGGGCACCACTCTGCTGCATTTCCCTCTGCTTTTTCTAAGGGGATTTCAAAGAGCCCTTGCTGCAGGAAAAGGTGCTAAAGGTCGTCTCCACCAGCCAGTCTGGACAGCCCAGGAGTGCTGCATGTAGTGACTCCACTGCCAAGGGGCTGATGAGACAAACAATGTGTGATTGCCAAAACCAGCTCCTAAAAGATGACCTGGCTAACATATAAACACAGTCTTCAATGAGAACGATAAAAGGCCATCATCCTCTAGTGGGGCTGGTGCTCCATCTGCCAAAGTTACATGCTAAAGAGTTTCAGAGCTCCAGAATATTGTCTTAGGTCCCTGGGTTGGTATTGTATTGCATAGGAGTCAGAGAAGATTCCTTAGACACTGAGAAGTGGCACATTTTAAAATCTGAGAGAAACAGAAGAATAAATGCATAACTTCCAGAGCCTGACTATTACATTACCTGAATCCTCTGCACTTTGGGAGAGCTCTGGAAGCTTTTGGAGCAGTGTAGCTGGCTGGTGATATTCCAAATCCAGTGGGAAAGCACGTTCATAGGTGGGATTTGACTGGTGGATCTGTGTCTGGTTGTTGGCAATGGTGTAGCTATAGAAGGAGAGACGAACTGTGGCATCCTCCTCCAGGATTCGACGTGGGGCCTGCAAAAGAGGAAAAAAATGCTCAGGTGATGCTCAGTTGTTAAGTAATGTATTGGCTGCAACCACAGCAATTTCCAGTAACATCTTGGATAGGGCTGGCATCCTGCCCTGCTGTGAGAACAGACTTTTAGCTACTCTGTGGAGCTGGGGACACCCTGTGCTTTCCACATAATTCTGAGTCCATTAGGCTTAATGCCTAGTATTGAACTTGTCTGCAAAATAGCCCCATTGTATTACCTTTTCCAACCTTTTTTGAACATATTGCTTCCAAAGAATAATGATTATAATCATCAGGAGCAGGAGAATAATAGCCACAAGGCAGCCCACAAGGATAGAGGTATTGGAGTCATCTGCTTTCTCTCCTATCCAGGTGCTGGTTAGAGAAGATGTCGTTTCTGCAATCATACAGCAATGAAAAAGAATCTGGAGTTAAGGAAGCACAGGTTGTTATCTGTGCTGGTTAACTTTCTACATGTCCCTTCCCACAGTCTGGTACCAACAAGATCTTAGGCAGCTCCCTGAGCATTAACTTTAGCTGTGTTCACATTTTGCTCTTATCAGAAATTCTCATTCCGGAGGCTCACAGCTAAGAATTGTGCAGAGGACTTCTGCAATCTAAGACTCTTCCTAGCACTGGAAGAGATTCCTGCAATGGATCCATGTTAGAGCAGACAGCTACCAGAGTTTCACTGGCTGCACATATGCCTTCAACCCACTTGCTCTGAGGTAGCCTTGGCCAGCAGAGGGAAGAAGAAATAGCTGAGGCACAGAGGACTGTAAAATGCAGCCCTGTGCACGAGGGCAACAACCAGGCCATACCCGGATCTCCAGAAACGAAAGGAGAGACCACGTTAACTAGGATGTGAAATCCCCTGACACCTGAGCCCTTGGCATGGCTAAGTGACAGGAGTCCTTACCCCAGGTCCCCTCAGTAACATTGCACTCTGTTTCCAGGAGATCCGTGGTGCTTGCAGCTACCGTAACGAAGTTAGGATTCACACTCTCCATGTCTGTGGAAGGGAAGGAAAGGTGTCATCCAACAACCTCCCTGCTCCTGCCAGCGGTCAGTGCAATCCCAGTCACCACTCCTGCCTTCCCAAGCAGGACTGGGCTGAGACCCATGCAGCAGGTCACGAACAGCATGAGCAAAGATAACCTGCTCACTCAGCGCTTCCCAGCACACCTACAGGAACGAGCCTCTGCATTTAGCAGCATGTACGTCCTGACCACAGCAAACCGCCAGCATGTGCAGGATGCTTCCCCGAGCCTGGCCAGACATGGGGGAATGGAGCAAGAGCTTTTTTTTTATTCCCCCCCTGCTTTTAGCATGATTAGAAGAATCACCATCCCAGGCTAGACCAAGAACCTGCCGAGTCCCACATGTGACAGAGTGTGGCCAGGAGGGACTCCTGTCAGCAAGATAAGCAGCAAGCTGCAATCAGAGCACTCCTTCCCCAGCAATGTCCTCTCACTATAGCGGATTAGGGACCTTTGAGTAGGAAGCTATAGCCAGATCATTTCACTGTTGGTGCTGGTGGTTTTCTCCAAGACTCTTGTCCGTTCCCTTCTAGAGCCTTTTAAAGCACCTCATGGCACTGACTTCTGCATCATAGTTAAGACTTGAGGAAAAAAAAAGTCAGCCTCTTATTTTTCATAATCTGTTAACTTTACCATCATCTGTAGATATGCTTAAATTATTCATAACAAAATACTCAGTAAAGAGAAGTAAAAATCAACCCCATAAGCAGCAGGCAACTGTCTCAAAAGGAAGAAATGCTCTATAGTCCAATTTTTGATTGCCCTGGTTGTGCTTCTGCATGTGTGCATCAGTATCAGCCTGAAAAGAATCTAGTGTAGACTGGACCTTTCTGCCCCTGCATTGCCCTTCCAACCTTCTCAAGTGCTTCTATTACCTCCTCCTTCCTGCCATGTAGCCCCACGGAACCCTACACTCGTATTAACCCCACGTCCTGCACCCTCACACCATCTCTTTTGCTCTCTGTGCTTTGCCAGAGCTGCTTTGACTGGAGGAATACTCACCTGACTGGAAGGAGATCTCGCTCATCATCATCCAGGTGTCAGCAAAGTAGAAGCGGCAAAGTATGGCTTTACCTACGCGCTGATTGAGGGGGACAGTCACAAACCTAGCGCTGGGGTTTTTGTCATCTAAGACAGTTGCCACTCCGACAGGTTCAGACTCCCAGTCTGCAATCAGGCGTGGTTTGAACAGACACTCTACCTTCTGGAAGATCTTCACCCCCTTGGAAAACATGTTGTTACAATGCACCTAGGAAGAAGAGAACAGATCAATCAGACAGGAGGAAGATTTACTGAAACCTAAATCAAGCCTCAGGGATTTTCTGTTCCTGAAGATTTTTCCATTTCTAATATCTCCCTGTATGAATACTCCTAACCCAGAATGAGTGACTTGTTCTAGTATACCGTCATCCACTCATAGTGTGCAATGAGAACATCTGTGCAAAAGGTGATTCTGAAATATCTCAACTTTACATGCAAAAGCTACATTAGTAGTCAAATTTTGGCAGGCTCTTCAAAAGGCCCATGTAAAAATCAATCTGACAAACCCTGTACTAATCTAAACCCTCACAGACCAATTCTCCTTGAAATATATCCTGAGGGGAAAGAAAAACCACACCTGGACTCTCGCCTCTTTTAGAAAGCCTTCAGCATCTGCAGTGTAAGCTAGTTTCTTTAAGAAAAAAAAAGATACAAGCTCAAGAAGATATTCCCCTGACATACAGCAGCGGTTGCACCTTAAAGACAACTGAGGATCTAAGTTTTAAGGCAACCATCATGTAAGCCTGCATCCATCAGCTTCTCCTGGTGGCTCATCATCGGGTTGTCCCTGCTGCAATGGCACCACTGGTTTAGCTAATGACACTGGAATTTAAACTGCAGTCACTATGCTGCCAAGTTAACATCTCACTAAAACAAAGGCATCCTCTCTCATCTCTGAGTTACGGCTCCACGTAGTCCACTTTCAGACTAAGCAGTTCACAAACTGCTTTCAGGCTGACTTCACACCTTCGTATTTGGGAGGTTTGTTTTACCCTCTCAAGAGCTGGTAGCAACTTTCTCCCTTCCTGCTCCTGGGCTGCACCCAAACCAAGAGGCTCCAGCATAAAAGTGACATCTCCATCTTCCTGGGTTGGGGCACTGCAGACCAAATGCCTGGCACTCTCCTAGGCCTCCAGCACTTCCAAGGAAGCAGGCTTCGCAAAGAGGGACAAGGCTTGTAAGGATCCTTTACACTGTTCTACTGTCTTTCTTCAATGCAAATCTCACCCTGCGCCTTTTTAAACAAACAAACATGACAGTGTAAGTTCTGCCATGCAGTCCTGAAGATCTGGACCACAGTATCTTGGCACTGCGGCCAGTGGCCAGGAACCAGAAGGAACCTTAAAGTCTTCAGTATCCCTCAGTCTACACCATTTTCACAGCCATGGGTCCAACTTTCCCTAGAGACTCTAGAAATTATTTCCTAATGACTGTGGAGTATTAGCAACTGTGACTACAACAGTTTCCAAACTAAGTGTAGCTTTGAATCCTATTAATTGCTTGGCCTCTGAGAGGTCTTGCAGCAAATAGCAGTGAGGCAGTAATGAGGACGACAGACCTGATGAGCAGTAAAAAGACAAAAGAAGGGTATTTGCGTATAATTAGGAACAGATGAAGCTTAGACAACGTTATTCAATAAGGAGATATGGTCATCCATAACAAGGCAGGAAAGCCTGACGCCTGCAATACACAATTTGTGCCATATTTGGACAGGAGTTGGATGTGTTCGCATCTTGGACTGATACAGAGACACTTTCTATTCCAAACACCACCTACGAATGTCCAATTTTATAACATGCAAGCCTAAGTAATTTGCAATGCAGTTGCAATATTTGCTAACATTTATTTTTAATACTTCCTTGGATACTGGGGAGGCTCAGAAAACTGGAATAAAGCTAACAGGTATGAAGATACAAAAAAATATTTACAGATCACCTAGCCTATAACAAAATAAATGCAAAACTGAAATAGGCAACATGCAATAAAGAATGAAAAATAATTCATGCTAATCAATACAGCTTTAAAATGAAATACTAAACAGAGTAGCTATTTTTATGAGCTTATGTGTTTGGTTGATCAGGATGGCTGTGTTTACCTGACAGATTTTTATAAGGCATTTGTTTTACTCATTATGACATCTGACTCTAATTAGCATACTATGAACTCATGAATTACATTAATTTGATTACAATTTTTCAACTAGTAAGTCTTACAAATTTTAAGGCACAAATCATTCTTCTGTAGGTGTTTTTCTAGCAGGAATGTATTTCTAGCTCAAGATTATTTGCTACCTTTTTCAGTGATCTGAAAAAAAGAGCAGAATCACTAGCAATAAAATAAATTAAAAGGGGAAGAAAATATATCAAAGTTTCCTCAAATAATCTGAACTGAACAGCTTTTTGGGACCGACTCATTTCAGGGTGGTAAACTCAGGAACAAAATGTAAGTGATGCTTTCTACACTGGACTTTTATCCTGGACAGTAATAACTTTGAACTGACTTTAAGCATGATACCAAACTCTTAATGAACACTGGCTCCCTATCTGTTGGCTAGGAGAACTAATACGATCACAAGATTCATAAATAAAGAAGAATTGTCCAAAAGCAGGAAATTGGTTCCATTCTTTCATGCAGTTTGATGGAAAGCCTGCATCCAGTTCCAGTTTCTATATCTCCAAAACAGTACTGGCAAAGAAGGAAAGGATTGGAAGATAGCTTCAAAATGACCCTGGATCTCTCAGGGAAGATAACGAGAAGTTCAGCCAACTTAGTTTACTGAAGTAAAGATTAAGAGAGTGGTTTAATCACAGTGTAGAAGCAGGAAAATTTCTGAGAAGGCAGGACTCTTAGTTTTGCCAGCGAAAGCAGGCTAAGAGCCAATGGTTGCAAGTTAAAAATAGACAAAATAAAACTAGGGTAAGTAACCACCAAAATAATTTACTTAACGATGTGGTGGGTTCTCCTTCATTTGAAATCTGTACAGGAAAAGCCACCAATCCTTTTTAAAAGACTCTGCTGTTTACTACAGACTCCAAAAGTTCAGCTCATCTCTTTCCTGTGTGTTTAAGTAATTTCCCACAGCACAAGCATAGATTGAGGCATCCAAAGAAATTTTTGGTCAAAATGGAAGCACAACCACATTCCTTTACCTCAAGGGTCAGGCGGGCCCTAGACAGCAAGTAGCCTACATCCTAAATCCATCTCAGTTGCCAACAGGGGCTGCCTAACCACTGCTTCAGGTGTCTGCTTTTTATTCCTTTAAGCCAAATACTGAGAGAAGTGTGTCCGAGCTCTGGAAAGACAAGTGCTCCTCTGCTTCACCTTTCTACATTGGCAAACTTGGGGCATCTCCTGCTAAAATTCTGCCTCTGGTGAGCTCTGCTGTTGGGCACCTTATATCCTCCTGCTTTAGGAAGAGGACCCAAAGGAGTAACCTGGAAGCACTCAGACCCAAAGCCTGCCCCAGGCTGCTGGAGAGGGACAACGCTGACTACCTTCATGGAGGTGAAGTTCCGTGGTCGGTCAAACTGGAACTCCATTTCAACAGAGCCTGTGCTGAAGCTCTCGTTCTTCCAGCCAACATAGTCATAGCCTGGCCACACACGGTACTGGTGGCTCTGTGTGAAATCGTCCAGTCCCAGCACACCATCCGTCAGCTGGCCCAGACCGCCGTACAAGTGCCTAGCAAGAAAGAACCAACAGTTAGGCAGAATATCAGCCAGGAGAGCTCAAATGTGAAAGCACATGGCTCCTTCAACTGGTACCAGGAAAACCTTCGTTTATTTACTCTTAACCCATCCTGGGCAAGAACTCATTCCCTGTTCTTATGCAACATCACCTTTATTTTATTCAGGCTGGACTTTTAAAACCCTTCCCTGCTTGGGAAAATGCAGAAGTTTTTGCATTGGTATCAAGCACTGACAACAAAGCCAAGCTACGAGCAGAGTCTCTTGAGAACGAAAACTGAGCCTACAGAAAATGACACTGTATGCTCTCCAAACAGAGGACTATAATTGCAGCATTTCACCATGGAGCCACATGGGAGGAACACTGCTCCATCCTGCCCTGGGGGAACCAGTGGGGAAAGTTTTGCAGGCAGGCACAGACAAGCAGGAAAGAGACCAGTGAGACCACGGGTAGCTCACCCAGCAACAGCCAGTTCTAACTGGCATTACTTCTGGCATTGCTCCTTGTGCAAGAGCGCGTCATTGGCTCTGTTTTCAAGGCTGATCAGACTCTTTGCCCAGGACCCTGCCTCATTCCACTTCCTATTCGAGAGTGCAGAGCCCAAGACACAGTTTTCTGGCACTGTCCCAGGGTAGAAGATGCCAGATGTGGTACACTCCTGACACACCTGCCTTCTAGGACCCATCCCTGCCACGTCCCTTGTCCTATAGCAGCGAAAGCACAAACAGTTCAGCTGTATTAGTGCCTGAACTTGCTCCCTGGATCTGTTTCATTCAGCTACCTCTAGGTAGTCTTTGTAACCCGGGCTGGGCTGCTGCTACATACAATGAAGGTCCTCAAGTCCACTTCAGATGAGCCCTCCTGTCATTAGGATTTGCACAGGTATGCAGCCCTTTGAACTCCAAAACAGGATTAGCAGCTGGAAGAGGCAGACTCCTGCTTCCAGGCCAGTCAGACACAAGACTAGAGGTTAAGTAATTTGAAGACTTCTTGCTTAGCACATCAGGTCTTGTGCCTGCATCTGTGGCTTGCTGACACTCCCCAGCAAACCCAGCTTCCTAAGTTAGTGCTGGACAGCTAAGTGTGACACCTACGGCTTTTTGTACATACCTCCCCCCACCTCCCCCTTTTTTCTTTAATATCCAATCCCTACTACATCAATTCAGCTTGAAAGCATCAGATATTAACATACAAAGACACTGTTACCCAATATCTTACAATATCCTACAAGCATGAAGAATGTACTTTCCAACCCCTTATTTTAACCTCCAACGTGATAAAACACAAATACATTTACAAAAATCACCTCTAAGCATAAAAAAAATTATAGGCTACAGTAAAAATTTTCAGGAAGTTAATGTCAACTGAAACGGGACATATAATAAAAGTACCTGAAGTCAATGGATGACACCAAGTCACTGAAAAGACACATTCAGATCACTGATTAGGCACATTCCTGCACAGGCAGGGATATGCTGCCTCAAGAGGATACCTATGCCCAAGTTTGTCTGAGGTTTCAAGCCACTGAAACACACTCATGTCTGTATTTATAGCAAAGAAAGCAGTCACACTAAATGTCTGAAAGTTCAGCTAGTTATTTAACATATTGGATACAGACCCTTTACGAACTCTCCTTCCATGAGAGTCAGTCTCTGGTAAACCAGAGACACCAGAAAACGTCAATAACACGCCACCCTACCTAAGTAATCTTAGTGATGTGAAAAATTACCAGACCTTGTAATGAGCTGTCAAAGTCCAGTTACTTTAGGCTTTTTGACTCCAAATTGGAAAAGCATCATACCCAAGAAATCTTTACAGTGAGTAATTGGCCACCTTCCTCTCATACCACATTGGCAGTGGTGCCTCTGCTGACCTGGCGCTTCTCACAGGGAGTGATGCAGTTTTCCAAGTTGTTTCAAGTCCATCAGAGCTTTGTTTTCAAAAACAATATCTCAAATCTGTCCAGAAGCTCACAGGTATCAAGTGCAGGCCTAGAGTTCAGGTGTTGCGCACTTTCTCAGATGCCCAGTTTACCCTGGAGGCCTCCTGCAACAGTTTAAGATGCAGTCTGCTAGAGAATGCATTTCAGATATCAAACGCCAGAAGCAACAAAGGCAATGAAGAGGGGAAGGACCTTCATCTGCTCTAGGGATACTGGGACTGTGCAGGTAGAAGGTCCAGCCAGCTCTTCCACTCCAATCTGGGGCAACAGAAGAGCAGCAGCACCTTATGATTTGCAGTACCAACAACAGCTTAAGGCTATACCTGAACCAACAAAGAAATCAGTGCAATGAATATGGTCACAATTAGAGACTACCAGCAATGAGGGCTTTAAGGCAATCAGACACATCAGGACTGCGTCATCACATCACGTAAAGATAGAAGCTATGAACAAGATAGCACTTAGCTATATAAGGACACACTCTTCTCTGTAAAGAGAAGCAACAGCGATTTCCAATAACAAAAAAATTATTTCTTTTCTGCCAGTCTTTGTCAGCTGGAGGAAATGAGTCTGATGCGTCCTGAGCCCATGCCCTCCTTTAAAAGAGCAACTAACAACATGTCATCAAAGGGCCTGGAACAATGAAGCCACAATGCTTTAGAGAACAAGTAGGCTAGCTTGCAGCTCTGGAGGTCTCAAAGAAGCATTTGGGATACAAGGTACTAGTGACAGCGTAAGTAGGAAAGAAGAGGAGATAATTTGCACAGTGACCGAGAGAGAACAGGACGACTTCTCCCACCTGCGCTCCTGGTAGCCATCATAGGTCGAGTCATTCAGATAAACGATGGGGAAGCCAGGAGCCGCTATTGTCCCTCCTTCAGGGATGCTATAGGATGCCAAACCATCTAAAAAAGAAGGCCATATACCTCAGAAATACAGCAGCAGCAGCCTTCCACCATCTCTGTCCATATGATCCTTTTATTTATGATGTTGACCAACAGAAGCAGTTCCGTGGGCCTGGGATTCCCTCTGCATACGTGGGGACGCAGGTGAGTCCCAGTCAGTGTTGCGTAAGGACTACTTTCCAGTGACAGGCATGGAAATTGCTACTTACCATACCAGACACAGCCATAGAGCTCCACCCTCATACAGACAGTCATTGGCATCTCTGTCACAGGAATCACCCGGACAAAACGTGCAATGATGGGGGGCCGAAGATCCTTCAAGACCACGTCATAAGTATCGATGTTGCCTTGGATCACCTGGAGAAGAGAGCTCCTTATCAGTAACTTCTCCCCATCGTGCAGTTAATATGAACAGTGGTGTACTTGTACCCTATCATTTGAGACTGGGGAGCTTTCCCATGCAGTATCTGCAGAGGATTAGCTGCTGTTGCTCCCCTCCTCCTACCTGGTACATGGCTTACAGGGTGAAGGGTGCTGCCATTTCACCTCCTGTCCACTGCAGACCCACAGCAGGCAGTACTCTGAGGGAGAGGAGAAAGGCAAGCGGGAGGTGAATGTACACGTGGACTATACGTTGCAGAGAGCTCCAGTTACTAGTATGTAACCTCTCTTCAAGGGAGCCTCCATGTACACTCTAACAGCAGGTAACTGAGCACTTGCCCTCATCATTAGTTACCTGGTGGAGGGTCCTCATATCCTTTTTCTATGAGGCAACAAAATTCCAGAGGTGCTGCAGTGTCTGAGGGATGAAGGTGCAAGCAGCTGTACGGCAGATGTCTTGAACTGACATGTTCAGCATTGCCACAATCACCCCATCCTGCTGAAGTGCAGTCTGATATGGCAAGGACTTTCACCCTCCCCTTCCCCTCAGTTTCAGTGGGGTTCTGGGAACAGCCCACTATTTATTTTGACAGTGTGCGGAAACAGCTGAAGCTGTCAATCCCCCAGCAGTGAACAAAAGTGCCTAAGAGATTTTTTTTAAAGAATATGGACCTATGGAAACAGAGTAAGAACACTTTTGATATCAGAAGTCTGAATCGTAAGTGTGAGGGCTCCTGTTCAAAGATGTTATTGGTGAGAAGGATGAATCAGAGACTGAGGTTACTCAAAAGACCGCATAGATTGCAATTGTTGATGTACAGGCAATTTAAAAGATGAGGGAGGCCAATGAGGGAACAGAAAGGTGGCTTCCTCTTCACAGCAGCAGGGAAGATCTCCAGCTACTGAATGTGGCTGGAGAGTCCATTGAGAAGTGAAAGACCTTATTGTACCACAAAAGGAAGCCTCTCAGAAGACTGCATCTCCCTGAAGAAGAGCCAGTCACATCTTGTGGTCTTCTGGACTGCACCAGGATAGCTGTGAAACAGTTTCCTGGACCTGGCTGGACAGCTCTGCAAAAGGTGCACAGTCCCAGGAGTTGACCAGAGAAAACAGAAGGAAAGCCAAAAAGTAAGCTTGACTTCCTCACCCTCTTCAGCTCCTCAACAGGCTTTTAACTTGCAGCCTCTTAAGATCCTGCTTCCTAGGAAAAACACCCATGACTTCTTCCAGTGAAGCAGGGACACAAATAATTCTTGACTTCAGGAACCAAGTGACAGCAGTTAACCCTTTCAGCTCTCAGATGCCCTAAGATAGGAGACCTGGAAGCCATCTAACCTGGCTCCACAAGACCTTGCTGACAGGAGATAAAACCCAAGAGGAGACAACATATGGCAGAATACCCCATATCTTCACACAGGAGTTGAACAAATCCTCTGGAGTTGACCATTTTTTGGGGAATCTTGGGGGTGGCACATATATCAAGCCAAAAAGTCCTACATGGACAGAGTAAAAGGAAAAAAACCTTCAGCCACCCCCCTAGAAAAACGTACCTTTGCACCAGCTCTGTATTGGAAGAGCTGACATTTTTGCCAGTCCTGTATAGACATCTTCTGAGAAGCAAAAGAGAAGATGCACTTTGCATAGCACCTCCACAAGGTGGGGTTGCTGCTATTGAGCACACTCAGTTTCTCAGAACCAAAAAAACCAAAGCGATCGGCTTCGTGTGGAACAAACTCAGCACCATTTTCCAGTCTCAGCCACTACTGATGCCAATCAATGTTCCCAACAACATCAAGAATGAAGTGGTGCTGCTGGCAAACAATTATAGATGGCTGATCCCAGAAGTTGATGAGAGACCAGGACTCAACAGTGCTGTACCATGCAACGTTAGTGCCAATGGAGAGCACCATTCTTAACTGGTGTCAGAGACACGGAGACAGCAACCGGACCCTTTGCGTTCACTGAGTAAATTAGAGCTGGAGGTGACTTTCCTGGTGAGGAGCAGCATGTGCTACATATCTGATGACACGACAATCTGCTAGATCTGAAACTTAACAGCACAGTGAAGGGGATGGTTTTGGGTTTGGTGGTGGTTTGTTTGGTTTTTGGTTTGCCTTTTTTTTTTTACTGAAACCATTCATGTCATCTCCTTGGACAGAGACATGCCGAGATGGGCTCCCATAGTCACACTCTGAAATCTCAGTGATTGGGAACCTGTTAACTGCAGGACTAGAGAAGGCCTTCCTAATGGATACAAATAAGTAGACTGGGATCTTGCATCTCTATCTGCACCTCATTCCAAGGCTTGAATGATTTCACAGGACATTTTTACCAAATTATTTGACCAGACAGCAGTGCTTTTGAAATATGGATTCACTAATGGATACTGGTGACACATTTTGAAAAATATGTTATATGGAAGGTCATTTTACAGAGGAGCTGAAAGGGCAGGAATTGCACCCCATTGTGTATGTCATGTCCAGAACAGCAGGAGCACAGGAGCAGAAGCATCTTCTCTAAGGATACCAGGAGGGGAAATCTTTTAGTCTCACGTGATGGGGAACAGGTACACACACTGACAGAATATATGTGGACTTCCACATATACAGAACAGAATAGAGGATGGCTCACATTACAGCATCATACACAGCTGAATACATGCTCATTACCTTATTATGGCCTAAGAGGGAGATCTTGCAAAAACTGACCCATACTAAATCATAACACCTGACACTAACACAGCCCTGAGTGCCCGAGAACACCGCTCTGCACAGGACTGGGGTGAGAGACAAAAAGCATTTAGCTGCTTGTGGACATGTAACCAATTGAATTCTGATATAACTTGAGATGCAGACGGACTTCACCTAAGAAAGTACCAACAAAGAATAGTTAGCCTCATGGAGTTTAAAACTCCCTTCCCATCCTGCAAACGCAGTGTTTGTAGCACACACCAAAACGTGAGAGATGGGCAAGATAATGGTAGTGGCCAAATAGCAAATCAAAGGTCTGAGTGAACAAATAATTCATTAACAAGCTAGAAGCTATTACCTAACACTGCAATACAGTCCCCGCTGTGACTTCCAAAGCACCCCCAGTGCTAGAAAATATCACCACACCCAGTACCTTTTCTAGTCTGGCTTAGGTCTTCAGACTCCACAAGCCAGCCTGAGGCAGGGTGATCAGGTCAGACGAGCTGCAGATGAGAGAAGGTGATTCCTTCCCAGGGGAAGTTTAATAAAGGCTTATGAACACGACCAGAGCACAGCCAGTGCTGAGCTGTGTGCTCAAGTCTGATGATAGCAGGAGACAACTGTGGTAAGCAGGGAAGCCTCTTTGAGTGTGTGTGCTCAGCACATTTCCTACTCTCTAAATTCCTTCCTCCTCATTGCTCCCTACATTAAACACTGCTATCGGACATCCAGAAACTCATCTCCATTCCCTGCCACCCCCTCTCATTTTTTTTTAATCACAAAGCAGGCATCTGCTTTGCAGCTTCCAATTTAGAAGCAAGTGTCCGGCTGGTAGAGGGACATGCGCATGACGTTTTGAACATGGACAGAAAGGTAGTGAAGAGCCACAGTATTCAGTCACGGCAATGGTTGGGATTTGGGGGATCAGGTCCGGGAAACAACAGTCCAACATCACTGCAAACCCAGGACTAAGGCAGAGGACGCTGAATGCCTGACAGAGAAGAGTCAGGATGAAGTACAGTGCACTAGACAGTACACAGAGGACATGCCTTCTATAGCCTAGTTCTCTATGACTTGACTTTTGCATGCTCCACGATTCAGTTCCTACTAAACTCACCTTCCTGCCCTGACGATCTTTCCAGGAGATCCAGCGCTCTCCATTGCGGCTATAGTCAATTCGGTAAGCACGGGCAAATTCTTTGCCTGTGGCACGGGCATGCCGTCCCTGAGTCCCAATCAAGGTGATGAAAAAGAGCTTGTGCAGGTCAATTTGAAGGAACTGTACATCTTCTGGTTGCAACAAGCCAGCCGGGCACCAGGCTCCATCCCCCTCTTCCCTTTGTAACCTGAGGGGAAAACACCACACATTAAAAAAATGCCAGTTCCAAGGATCCAGCCTTCCCAGTAACTGAGGAAACACCTTGAAACTTCGAGAATTAGGAGAAAGAAACCAAATCAGCAAGTGAGACGTGACAGCTGGCTACCAAATACCTCTATCCTTTAGGGTGATGGTCAATTGCAGAGTCCTGTAGCCAGTTTTGCCCCGTTCAGAACAAATCCCTCAGTTTCAGATATCTTTCATTAACTGTTAGAAGTAGTTTCTTTCCCAGACACATACTTCCATGTTGATCAGAAACAACTATGCTGCTTGGTAGGTAATTGCATACTGCATGCTATTTTTAGCACCTTGCTGATAAAGCACATACTCACTTCTAAACCCCACACAGTAAGGCCTGAATCTCTGCTTGACCACCTCCTATGGCTCTAGCAAGCACAAAGAGGAGCTATCTTAAAAATACATTTTAAAAAGAAAAGTTCTGCTCTGCAAATTACTCTGGGTCATCTCAATACCTTTCCTTCATTGAGCAGAGTTGCTTGTGCAGGACACTGCTAGGTGTATGATGTGAAGGTCTCTGCTTCAAATTTGAACACTGTGGTACCAGCTGCAAAGACTAAGGCTTTTATCCTTGGAGATTGTATGCCAAGCAGAGTGCTGTAGCAATCAGCAGGTGGAGCCACTAAAGGACACACTGCCTTACCTAGGCTTCTGTAGGCTCAGCTGTACAAGCCACAAGGTGGTGAGAGTTTTAAGTAAGAAAAATTAAACCAGACACAAAAAGACCATGTGGGCTTTTTAGCAACAGGGATTTCTTAGCAAACAGCAAGCCCTTGAAATGCCCTAGACAGCTATCCCATCTCTGATGGGATCAGTGAGTACCAATCCCCGTGCATCAAGGAAGGCAGTACCCAGAAGGAAACACTGACGGTCAAGGCACAGGCTAGAGACATTTTGTCTCAGGTTGGTCAGCTGTTTGTGCACGACATTCTTATGGTGAAGTGGTAAGTAGAAGAAGTTATAAGAAAGGCAGGAAGGGTGACTGTGAAATGACAGGGACAGACATCTGCATAGGACAACTATGACCTCTAACAAAATGAAGTCAGCTAGAGGGTGCCTTCATATCTTCACCCTGTGGACATCCAGCTGCCCTGGCAAAAAGATGATGGTAACAGATGGTAAGTGATGCCTCAAGTATTTGCAGAACTGGAGATAAGCCATACCTTGGAGAACAAAATAAGTCTCCCAGCTTTCAGACTCACAGACTGTTCAAACTCCATTAAAAATACACAACACTTAGCATCTTTGCTCTACCACAGACTAAGAAAAAAAAAATCAAGCACTAGGAAAATTTTATTATTTTGGACTGGTCAAATTAATCATAGAAATATAAGAATCATAGTTAACCTGAAACTCATACCTGGCTTGCACTGAACTGTAGGAATGTTTGATATCATCATTATAAACAATTCTAAGGAAACTTAATATCTTTAAGTATTTTGCAAATCATCACTTAGTAGCTTTAAGAGAAATGAAATGACAAAAAAAACTTATGAGGAAGACTGTAGTACTGCTTGACATTGAAAGAAAATCCTTTAGCTGCTTTAACAATTCCTTAACTCTGCAGTTTGAGTCAAAGTGGACACAGCTCATTTCCTCAATATCATGCTGTTGAAAAGTTCATCGTCGTAAATGATTTCCTATAATTTAGTTTAAAGCACTCTACAAGAATCCCAAGGGCACTGTCCCTAGCTGACCTGTAAGTCATAAACCCATTAGAGATTTATTCACATAACTATAGGAAGCCCAGGATCAGAAGCAACTTCTAGTCCAATCTCCTGCTCACAGCAGGGCTAACTCCAAAGCTACAGCATGTTGCTCAAGGACTTGTACAGCCACGTCCTGAAAATCTCCAAACACCGAGACAGCACCACATCTCTGGGCACCTGTCTGAGAGCTCCACCACCTCCTTCTCACAAGGAAGGATTTTTTTTCTTAATATTGATTCAGAATTTCCTTTATTACAGCTTGTGACCATGACCCCTGCCTCTTGGTCTTTCACTATGTACTAATTAGATTTAATATGGAAGCAGTGAACAAGCTAAGCAAACTTAAGGTTGCTTTAAGGGTGAGGGAACTTCTTCCTCAATCACATACTAGATATCTAGAAGAAAAAAAGGATTACCTTTTTTGCCAGAGATTAACCTACCGTGCATACTGGGGTCCTGTGGAATCATACCACTGGCTGGAAGCAGTGATGTCTTCATCCCGTATTGTCCCTTCATGCATACCCAAAGGGTAACGGCATATAGCTGAAAACGGGAACAAACACAAGTAAAAAAAAATCAGTACCAATTCCTTCTAAATCACCAGACAAGTTTTAATTAAAGGCTATCAATGCCTAGGGAATAAACATGGTAATGATAAAACAGAAAATGCAAATCAAGAGAATGAAGTAGTTACCATAAACTGAAATAAGTAATGAAATACATTCAGGGTTAGTATCATTCAGCAGAGTTCTGGCAAGGCAAAAAACTTTACAAAGAAACATTTTAAGAACATGAAAGCCAAAACCATACTAGTGTTAATGGCTGCATGGACCTATTTTAGAATGAAAAATTATTTATCAATAATGATGCAACATAAAAAGGAAGAATTTGTTAAAGATTTTCCTTCTTCTCGAATAAACTAGATACTTTTATTTGAATGTAAATCAAGCAACTATTATTATTTTCACCAGTGCAGTTAACAACTGAGAAATTAAACAGCTTCTATTACAGATGACTAGACTAGTTTATGGAAATGTCTGCTCTGTCGTGTCACTGCAGGTTAGAGCTTACATTTGAGCCCAAGTTCCTGACCATCCTGGTCTGTTCCCTACCTCTAGCCTCAAGTGGAGCAAGCATTTCTCTCCAGGCATGAGAAAACTCTCAAACTTGGTGCCTCCAGGGAGTACAGACACAACTGGCTCAAGTCATGCTGCTCTACAAGCTCAATACACCAAAGACAGTGCAGATGTAGCTTACAAATCCAAGCTGGCCAAGCTCTCTCCCTTGACACAAGTTTTTAAACATGTCTTGGAATATTAGAGATGTTTCAGAAAACTCAGAGTCTTAATGTATTCATTAAGGCTCAGTATTCAAAGCAGGAAAGCAAGATATTTTTGTCAGACTGACATCAACAGCAGATTAAAGAGAAAGTTACATGGGATTAAATCATGAAACAATTAAAAGAAAAACATAGTCAATGGCAAGTGGCAGAAAAAAAGGAAATGGACTTTCCTACAGATATTTGGTCTTTGTCTTCTGAGCTCACAGCAGCCCCATCACAACAACCCCAGCTCCTCCCGTGTCTGCAGTGACACAGGCAAGTGCCAGCACATGCTCCGGTCACTCCAGAGCAGCATGGCACGCGTGTCGGTTGGCATCCTCACTGCTATGCTGCCTGCTGCCATACCAGCAGTTCTGCCTGCCTTTCCCTCAGCGAGCGTACTGCCTTGGGTGTCTTCCTCATTTCTCTATCTCAGGACTGCTACCCTTGTACCAAACCTGGATAAAGCTGTTCACCAGGTTCAGAAGCTACAAGGAAAGACAGAGGCATGAACCCCACCTTGTTGTTACCACCATACAGAATAAACCACCGCAGGCCAAATAGCTACCTGACAGATTTCAATGTAGAAATGTTTCCCAGCAGAGATTGTTTCAATAAGGTTTGGCTGCAGCTGTTGTCAGGCACAATATCAATGAATGTGTGGTGTTCTGTATATTCCTAAATAATCTTGTAAAAGGAGATGGGTGGTGAGGTGACAATGTTTGCTGATGATACCAGATTATTTAACATAGAAAAAGGCAAATCATGAGAATACATACAGAACAAACTAGAAAACACCATCACACCACTGTCTGTATTCATGGTCAGATGCCAGTCAGGTAGAGCTCTTACTCCTTCCTTTTCCCATCAAAAGGCAGAGTAGGCAACACAGATGATACAAAAGGAAAGATCAGCAGCCTCATCATTACAAAAGAGAACACTTAAGTGAAGTATGACAAAGATCATTTATATCCTGAACAATTACTCACTGTCTCTCAAAATACGAGAACCAGGAGGCATCAAAAGATCAGGTAGCAGAGTTCAAAAACAACATATGCATCCTTAATCTATTAAACACTCTGAATGCCAAAGGTTCACATGGGTTCAAAAATTAGCCAAACTCATAGCTATCTCAGGCAAATACAAAAGTGCTAGCTCAGAAAGCTCCTAAGCAGCAGACCGCAGCAAGCTGAGAGCATACACTGCTGTGTGCTTGCCCATCTGTACACTCTTCCAGAACCAGGAGAGATGGGACCCTGCTGGAGTCAGGGCACCAAGCTGGATGGGCCTCTGGTCTCACCCAGAACATCCATTCATATGTCTGAGGTTTCTTAAGAGGCCTGTTTACAAAAGAATTTACTGGGAGGCAGCTGGTGTCTGGCTGAATTCAGGCACAATGATTGTGGCTGCTGAAAGCCAACCAAGGCCTCTAACCCTTCTGTGATACTGCACAGTAAGTTTAGTAAACCAAACTAGCCTTGCCTGTCTTCACTCTTACCTGTCCCACCACAAACCAGTACAATCTGATCTATTGCTGGAGAGCTAGTATGTTGCTGAACTACGGGTAAATATCTGAAGATTCTTCCAAAAGGGTTGAGTCATCATCTGAAAGCAGAAAGTGTTTTTGTGCTTCTGCAGTAGGAGTCCTGTCTGGTCACACCTTATTTAAAGGTCAAGTGCATACTCTACAGCAATGCCAGACAGAGACCTAGGTAGTTGGGAAGGACTCTGGGGGACCAGGACTTATTGCAACCCTGAACAAAACTCATTCATTCACAAACCCAGGGCTGACAGATGGAAGCCAGAGTGGCCCTGCCATCGAGGGACGTACTCTGAGGGTGGCTGTGTCTCTCACCAAAACAAACAGCATGAGGCTCTCACCAAAATGCACATCCTCTCAAGCATAACCATCTGTGGGTTCTGTTTAGGTGCCACCAGGAATCCTGCTCAGACACCCCTGACCCTTTACTACACACTCAGGGACACACTCACCTGCCATGCAGACAGGATACAGAGAGGCTCAGAAAAATGTCACAGCTCACCTCTGTTAGTGAGGTCAAACAACTGATGCTGGGCAAAATGACTGCACAGGATCCTTCCTACACAGGTCTGAAATCATCCACAAAGCAGTCCCTTTGGTTTAGAAGGCAATGCAGGAGGTGCTCCAGACCACTCCTGGAGCAGATCAGGAGGACAAGATAATCAATGGAGCCTGTGGGCATCACAACCGAGGAGCATCGGCCAGGCTATGGGTGTGCTAGAGTCTGGGTGGGAACAACAAGGCACACCCCTTGGGACAGAGAGGCAGCTGAGCAGCTGTGGGAGCTGAAAATGCAAAGCTGCTTGAGGAAGTCACAGGCAGAACTGAGAAGTGTGAGCAAAGCTACATGCTTATTTCTTGATGAAAAAGATTACTGCAGGAGGGTGGGACCACAGCCCTGTGCTCAGAGCCCACCCCACCTCCCAGGATCCTGTGGTGGGGGAAGCTATTCCTGCACCTTAGGGTGGTCTAACTTCTGTACTTGCCGCCACCAGAAGGGATCTGTGTGTGACTGACCCTCTAGCTGTCATATTCCTCCTTCTTCCGGTAGTTTTAACCATCAGAACCAGATGGCAACCCCAGTTCAAAGCTGGACATGTCGGGGGATATATAGTGCAGGGCATGGGGAGCACAGGAGTGCCTGCTGAGCACCCCCACACGCTTCACTTCACTTCTGGCTGTTTGCAGCACAACTTCAGACCTCTGCAGAAATCTACTGGCCAGAGCAGGGTCAGAGCCAGACACAGCCAAAGGACTCCAACAAACAGAGCCAGACCCAGCAGAGCAAACAAAGGCCCTCAGGGTAGCACTGCTGCCTCACCACACCTTCGGCCAAGCTGAAAAAGGATCAGACTCATTTATTACACAGACTGTCTCCAGCTCAAGCCACCTCATTACAGGGGTTTTTGCAATATATTGCAGATCATTATCTTACTCATCTCCATCATGATTATAACTTGCCAAATGCCATAGGATAAGATATCATGCCCTCCACAGGGACTCATAGGCTCATAACCCTCTCTCCACCCTAGCTTTGCGTCAGGTAGGGTTTTCTACCTTTCCGTCCACACCTCTCTCTCTAGAACCTCTCTGCTGGCTGCAGAGCTGTAGCTTATGCTTTGCTAACTGGTAACGTACTTTCCACAGTGAGCACAATATCTCTGAGCCAGTCTAGAGCCAGCTTTGTTCTGCAGGCCACATGGTCAGATTGATGAAGACATAATCAGAGCTTAAAACAGGCCTGCAGAGAGCATGGGCCCTCTGGGTGGGCAGAGAAAGGAGTATATCCATGTGTCTGAGCCCTCCTGGGACTGTCAGGAGAGGTGTTTCACTCCAGTACAGCCATTAAGTAAGACTGGCCAACTCAGCCCAGAAGAGGACATTCAGAGACTACAGTAGTGATTATGTTTATGTGCATTCGTTATGTTTATAGTCATTCACCATGAGAGGGCAAAGAAAGGCTGAGAACGAACATATGAAAGGTGGGAGATTAGAGTCCTCTCCCAGCCTGGCAGCTCCCTACCAGGGTTGACTTCGGTGCCAGATGGCTCAGGCAGTGAGGCCAACAGTAGCATGCAGAAGATCATGGTAGCAATCGGAGGCGCTGCGCAGGCTCAGATGGGTGCGAGTCCTTCAAAGACAGCAGCTGCCATCTACATTTCTGAAAGACAAAGCAAAGAGAGAAGATGAGAGTCCTCCAAAGACAGGACTTCTCTATGCTGCAGACTTGCTATATTGCCATTGCCTCATGATGGGTTGGGCAATCTTCCATGCCTTCAAGAGTGCCTTGACCTCAGTCCTACTCTGACCCATCACCTGATCAGAGGCTTAGTGGAGAACTAATGATTGCCCGACTACCTATACCATCTCTAAAGCTATTAATGTAATTCAGCTTTTAGGAGCTCAGTGCCATGACTACTGTGTGGACATACTCTCTTAACTGTTCTTAAATGAGTCCAATGCAAAGTCATCTCTCCCCCATCGATTCTTCAACTTCTATTAAATTAACAAGTACTGAAGCTGTATCTACAATGAACCTGGATAGTCCAACCAGGCCCCCCAAGTGGGGCTTATCCACCCAACCCACACCTATATCTGCACCAGCTGTCTACTCCAAGTAGCCAAGTGGGCACTCTGGAACTTTTCACACAACCTTAAGACAAAAGTCTAAAACAGGGCAAAAATAATTTCTCCCTACATGTCCACATTGCTGCCAAGAAAGCATGTGCACTCACACATGTGAACACACTTAATTTCCTGTTTGGAAACAAGGAAAATAGCAAAGGGCTTAAATGCTGGCAATTTCAGTGGAAAGCCGTGATAACACCTAAAGGAACACAAGGTCGTATCAGCAACGTTATGTGAATTCTTTATGTCCACATTCACTACAAAGAGCCTCGGAAGGTTCCCATCCTGGATGATCGCTTTACAGAAGGCGGGTTAGAGGCTCTGTCTCATATTGAAATGTCAGGCAAAAAAGAAAACAGAACAAATCAATAAATGAAATGTTGCCAGGACCAGAGGGTGTTTGCTCAAGAATCCTCAGACTGGTAGTAAAAAGGCAAAATTGAATGTTAGGATTTGTTAGTAAAGGAAGAGAGGATAAAAAATGGACCATCACTATGCCAGTGCATACATGCGTATAAGAACGACAGAGCATCAGATGCCATTAGCTCAGAGATTTGTAACAAAAGGCTGTATTTTTTCCACCCAACATAATTAAACTGTAGGAGTCACAGCCGTGAGTTGCCATGGATACCAAAACAATTGGATATATTCACAACAGAGATACACCATGGCTTCTTAAAACCGAAGGTAAAACCTTTGGCTCAGAAAATCCCCCAGCCGCAGATTGCTAGTCACCCAGAAGCTAAATCAGGGTTAGAATCACTGAGGCTTGCCCTGTTTTTATTCTCTTTCCTAAGGGTTTGCTACTGGCCATTGTTCCTGCTGGATTCCGTCAGAAAAGATGGCTCTGAGCCTGAAAAACAACTAAGGGCCTTCTTGGGAAAAGAGCCAAATGCTTATGCAGGAGGGGAAACTAATGATCAGTGGATGCTGCCTGGTGGTGCTGTGCCCAGCCATGCAACAATGCAAACAAATCCCAAGAAGACCTTAAAATTGCGAGGACCCCTCCTGCTTCAGCCACCTCTTGTGCTCCATGTGAGCACCCTGGCCAAGGCTGGGAGAAAGGTGACCACAAGGTTCTGTGATTTAGTGGCATCTTGGGTGGTGAGTGTGCAAAAAAGCAAAGCACTGGAGAGAAAAGGCAGCCCTTATCTCAGCAGGAGGGTCTGGCAATCAGAAAAGAGGTTTTAACCAAGCACTCTCAAGCTGTGTGTGCATCCAAGCTCGTCTTTCCACCCTGAAATGGAGGGGCGTGATCTCTGATGCAAACACACCAATTCCCACCATCCCATGACAGACTGCAAGTACCATGGAGTAGAGACTTCTTGTAGCCATGCGGAGGGAGATTTTGTAAAGCCATTTTTGCAGCAGAGTTTGAAGACAGACCTGGTGGATGTTAATCTATGCAGGTGATTTGCTAGGGTGCCCCAGAGGCTCCCAAAGCAGGACTCGCAAAGGGAACTGCAGAGAGTTCAGCACTAGAGCAGACTGTCCTCCCACAAGACACGAGAGAGGAAAGTGTCACAAACATTAAGGCTTTAACTTTAACCACATTCCTGGAGGTGGTGGTGGGAAACACAGCAGAGAGCTGTTTGGTGGTATATGGGGTGCTCTGACCATGGCCCGGGTGTCTGCCCAGATCATCTGCACTATGCAGGTGCAGCCTGGGCTAGAGAAGATCCCTCCACTGGGTCCTCATGCTGGACCAGCCACTGAACAGAGCTGCAAATTGCTGCGGAGACCCTGGCAGGAGAACAGCAGCTTGGAAATAACTCCCAGGTGACTTCCCAGCTGGAAGTTTAAAAGCTGCCAGCTGTACTGGAGCCCTCAAATGGCAGAGGAGGAGCATACATGTGTTCCACGCCCTCATCACCCCCTTCAGAGCTTAGAAACAGAGCCTGCAAACAGGCATCTGTAAAGACACAGGCTAGCACCCACCAAAACACCCTGGGACTTCCCTCTGTAACAGGGTTAAGGGAGAGGGTGGCCAAAGAGCACTGAAACAGCAATCGTACATGGCTAGGTGAGGACCAAAGCCTGCTGTTGAAGCAAAAAAGAAACGAGAGCAACCCCAGACATCACTCTAAGTGTTCAGATGACTTGGCTTCCCATTTGATCCAAAAGCCCAGCAAAGAAGGATCAACAGCAGGGAGGCAGTTGCCCAGGCATCTGCCTGCAATGGAGCACAGGGAGAAAGGAGCACCCATTCCCTGCCATCAGCACAGAGCCCACAGCCCAGCTGGGATCGGCCACCACCCCAAGTGAAAGGTGCTAAGCTGAAACTTAGCATAAGGATTTTGGCATTTGACATTAGAGTAGTCCAATGTCAGAGCAATATAAAAATGTGCTGCATAACACAAACAGCAACATTATCTCATTTGACCAGCTACAGGCCGAACACCATAATTTAAGTGTCCATTTGCTTTATGCAAAGCTCATGCCATGTTCTAAATCACACTATTGTATTGCCACATAGCCAGTCACATCTTTTAACTACTTGAATGAAGCAATCAGAATGTAAAAAGATAACAGGAGGGAAGAAGGAATGGGGTGGAGAGTAGGGAAGGGAAGCCACATAGAAGTGCCCAAGCACCATGTCAGCTCCTGCCACTGAGCCAGCAACCAGCGCTGGAGGAAAGGTACGGGTCTAGGCGGCTCAGACAGTTGTCTGTTCCACCCTGTTCTGGGGGCTTCCCAGGACTTGATGGGTACGTGGAGCTCAGCAGGTCACACAAAAACAGTGTGGCTTGGAGGAACTGCAAGCCAAAACTGGAAGATGTGGCCATAGAGGCCAGCCTCGCCTCCAGGAGAGGAAAGGAAACCTTCAGAGCTGGCTCTAGAGCTTGCCTGTCTGCAGCTCTGTGCCTATGAAAGCTGGCTTTGAATTTGGCCTTTGCCTAAGGAGCGTCCAAGATGAGCAGGATGAATCCTCTCGGGATGTATTCCTCCACTGATGACAAAGGGAACCTAAATGGCTGGCCTGGACTAGCCTCATCGTTCCCGGGTGGCCACAGTTTGGTGAGACAAATTCTCACCTTTGTATGTGGCAGTGACAAACTATTTCCAGCAGTTCAGCCCTACGCAGGGACCCCAGCAGCTGCGTTCAGGCTGTGCCGGGTTTGCTCTTCCCACCACACTTGGTTCCCAGTCCTGGACCACCGAAGTGCATGTTTGGGTTTTCTGGGAGGGGTGCTGCACACAGGGAGCAAACAGTGCCATTTCTCATCTTCTAGTGCTCTCCAGCAGCTGCTGTTCTCTTGAGCAAGGACACCGAGAATGTTCTTCACTCCTGCCTCATCATTTAGAGGAGCCTCAGCTCCACTCAGGAGCTGGTACTGCCGGAAATCACTGTTTGAAGAACTACTGATGTTGATTTCTGCTGAGTCTAAATATCAGCTAGTAGCAGATTGGATTCCCAAACTGCACACTTCCAAGTGCTAGAACACACTGGAATATACTACTAAATACAAGCCTCTGTACAAACTGCTTGGAAATCAACATCCTAATGATTTTTTTTCTGCGCAGACAACTCAATACTTTTCTTTGTAGCTCTTTTAGCTGCATTAGAGTCCCTTGCTGTACTCATGCCTTTCTTCCTGACCTGCCCACACATACACAGAAAGTGCCAAAATTACAGCACAAGCCCAAAACCAGCAAACACAGGATTAGCAACATCCTCACAGAGGCAAGAAAGTGTTAAACTCTGTTCTCGGGACTGAATGGATCAAGTTGCTAATTGCTAACAGCTGGCTGCAGGAGAATAAAATCCTGTTACAATCATTGTGAGAGTGGAAAAAAAAAAAATCTACTTGCTGAAAAATAAGAAATGCAAAAGAGGGCAGTTTTTCCCAATATACCCAGCAGATACTACGTCTAAAAAGCCAATCCATCCCTCTGCAGAGAAACAGCTCACTGTGACCCAGCACTGCACAGCATGGGCCCTGCAAGCAAAAGCTGGGCACAGTGGGCACAGGAGGGAGCTATTCTTTAGTGACGTGCATGAAGAAGGTGGGACTTGGAGCTCCTCCAGGTACTGTTCTCCCTCCAGAGATCCATTACGGAGGTCTGGCATGTTTGCAAGCCTCTCTAGATCCCAACCGAAACAGGCATTTGTTTTAACTGGTTCCTTCGCAGATCATTACCTCGGAGTAGGACCTTAGGGTTTGCTGCAGGAATCCTATTACAGATGCCCAGCACCGCGCCAAGAAGCTCCACGGTCACGATCAAGACTCACAGCTGTGTGTATGATGCACTCTATCCTAAACCCAAGCATTCTCAAAGAGGACTGCACAGTATCTCCTAGCATTCCTAGAGGAATTCAAGGACGAAACAGCAAAGCTACTAAGTGGGACAGTTTCTGAAGTCTGAAGAAATACAAGCTGGAAAGGGTGATTTCCATTTTTCCGGCTCCAGAATGATGGTGGAACATTTCTCTTTGCCTCAGAATTAATCTGAGATACCCCAAACCCAGTCTTCCTCTGGAGCACATGCTCACAGCCCATGCAGCTCCAGTTTGGACCAAACAGAATTCGCTGATGAAAATGCTTAGCAGAAAGGATTCTAATAACTTCTTAAAACGTTTTGCTTAGTTTACAATTCAAATACTTCTTGCTGCTGGTATCAATTTTGGTTTTTTAAGAGGGCTTTTAAGCCCCAGTCGTCTCCTCCTTATACATTCCTATTTACCATTAACAAAGATTCCACCTTTGCAACTCAGCCTGCATCATGCTAAGAGTGCACAGGGTCAACAATCATAAGGAAAGGCAATATCTTCTAATGAAACCAACCACCCTAAGATTGGAAAAAGCAGAGCAGGGCTGCTGGCCTGAGGAGATGGCCACCCACTCCAGCAGAGCTGCTGGAGGGTGAATGGATGGGACCAGTAACAGGACAGCCATGCTGCACGTGCAGGTGCCCTGTGAAAAGGCAGCAACAAGTTTTCTGTTACGTGAACTCAGACCGTGGTCTCTATAGCCACCCCTAGATTCAGCCAACAAGGTAGCATGGGGAGAGGTCTCTGCATGACACATGGGTTGCACCTGGACAAACCACATGCAAACAGTGACACCAAAAATCAACACATTAGACAGTAACAGGGGAGCTGGGCAGGCCCAGCAAGATCCTGGCATGAAGCACAAGGCTGCAACAGGATTTCTTCAATACGGGCACTAACAGAGATGGCCAGAAAGAGCATAAACCCATGGCAATGTTAGGAATGTGGTGGGGGACGTAGGGCAGGAATAGTGACACCACAAAGTGATGTCCAGAGCAGCAACATGTCTGGACAGATAAAAACAACCAGATTTTAAGTGAAAGGGTTGGGTTAATCAAGATGTATGAGAGAGGTAAGACACTGCAACAGGAAAAGCGAGACAGGAGTAACAGGCTCCAGCGTGATCTTTGAGGTGGCATTAGGAGACCTGTCACCACAAGAGACACAAAAGAACACATGGGGCTAAGAAAGGGACCACAACATGTGGGAGTGGGACATGGGGTGGAGACAGGGACACCACAGAGCTGGGTCTGAGGCAGTGGCAGAAGAACGGGAATATTGAGATCTGGGTGTACTTTGTGGTCGCCCTCTTGATGAGTGGGTGATAGGACTGCCCTGGGGCTGAGAAGGGTTCAAACCTCGTTTTCCACATTGTAGCCAAACATCTAATAGGGCTATTATGAAAAAAGTGACACCTCGCTCTTGCTGGATTTTAGGAGAAAAACAGCATTCCAGTCACTCATGACAGAGCCATTTAACACCGGAAGGAGGTTCAGCCCATGGACCCAAGCATAAAGGAGTGCCTTATCTACAGCCCAGAGAAAGGTGCAGGTGTTTTTGCAAAGGAGCTGAGACCCACAAATCCTCCAGCATTTTCCCATTGCCTGTTGGCCACTCCCACAAGAGTGGGGTGTCCTCAGTTTGTGAAACTGCACAGAGCACTTTTGTCTCAAAATCAGATTTAGGGATAAATGAACAAATGTCATTTAATCCATCAAAGTAACCAGGTCAAAATTAGAAACCATTAGAAAGGCAAAGCCAAAGATAAGGAAATGCAATTCATTGTACTAACAATGGGTGCTTCTTAGCTCAGCTAATCCAAAAACATAGCTACCCCTCCCCACCCGACCCTAGGGCGAGGGTACTCTGTACTTATCTGTCAACTGAGGAACCTGGAGGTACTTCCCGTGACCAGGCAGACCCACCAGGCACGTTGTGACTACATGGGACATGAATGCACGTCATCCCCCAGGAACCCTAAACCTAAATCCAGCAGCAGGGGCAGGGGGAGCCACGCTACACTCCAGCAAGCCCTCCAAAATACAGGTCCCCTCAACTGGGGGGCAGCCTCCAGGCTCCAGTCCTGCTGTTTCTGTATGACAGATGATGCAGGGAGGGCAGAAGTGGTGGGAGAACAAAAGATGTACACAGACAAAAAGCTCCAATTACCTCCTTTCTCCTTGCCCAAGCAGCAGTGATCACTGTCCCTTACCAGAGCTTCCTTCCCACACAGAACGGGCGCCAGGGAGCACCTGGCACACTGACATTTTCATTCTATTCCTTACACTGGCATCTCTCTCCAGCTTTTTTTTTTCTTAAGGAGGTTGCTTACTTTTTTTTTTAAAAACTATCCTTAAAACATATCAACTACAAGTTAGCAATAGTCCTCTCAAGACCTACAATCTTCCACTGCGAGAGTCTCACATAGCAACCATATATATGACATGTTAACCACACAGATGACAGATGGAGTATTAAGAGCGCTCAATCTAAACCACCTTCCTCCCTCCCCATTCTCAAGGGGCTCCACCATAACCTTTTACTTAACTGTACTCAGACTTGCATTCAGAAGGAGATCAGGTTACTGAGTCACAGAATTATTCGGGCTGGAGGAGATCCTCGAGAGAGCATCTAATCCCACCTCCCGCTCAGAGCAGGGTTAGCACCAATTTCAGAGCAGCCTGCACAGGACTTTGTCCAGCTGGGTCTTAAAAACCTCGAAGGATGGAGGCTCCCCCACCTCTCTGGACAACCTCTTCCACTGCTTGACTGTCTGCAGAGGGAAAACTTCACCCCTCCTTATGCCAAGGCAGAACCTCCTGTGATTTCAGTCAAGGATCACTGTCAAGTCTCCTGCCACACACCTCAGTAAAGAGCCTGTTTGTCGTCTTGATAATCTGCTCTTAAGTATCCCAAAACCTTCTCTTGTCCTGACTAAACCACCCTGGCTCCATCAACCTCCTCAGTGCAACCAAATTTTAGTATTAAGTTACTTAATACTTTCTCCCAGGCCACCACTCTGAGAATGAGGCTCCGCCCAGGCAGTGGGACAGCTCTGGTCGGATTTTGCTGTGACTCCCACCAGCTTCTTCATGGGCAAACTAGGGAATAGCTGACTTTGCCCCATACTGATGCCAGAGCATGGCTGGAGCACTACTCCATGGCCCTCTGTTTAGGGACTGCATGGATCACATTCCCACTGCTAACTATTTTTGAGAGGTATCAGGTGGCGCTTTCTAAATCAAATTATTCAACATCGTACTGACTGGCAAAACGAAAACTGAGACACTGCCACCTTAGCACAGCGAGAGGGCAGGGACTGATTACATTAACAGCAAATAAAGACCAGATACCACCAAAACTGCTCAGGAAGGTGTTCCTCAGCTCAGAGCACACCAGCCACCGGCAGTGGTGAGGCACCCTAGTAAAGCATGAAGCATATGCCAGAGATCAGACCCTGCCCAAGGCAAGGGGGACCTGCCTTCACCGCTCTGCCCAGGAGCTGCCCTGCAGACCGACACGCTCCTGCTCCCAACGCAGAACCTCTTCTACCTCCCAGGAGCAGCAGCGTTTGGTCAGCAGCAGGGAACTTAGTCGGGATCCAGGTATATGATGTCAACGCAGTTACTTTTGGCAACCGGCACAGGAATCTCATTTAAAATAAACCACAATCTGAAGACTTTTCGGACGTGATCTGCTTTCTATCAGCAGAGCACATGGACCACTGAGCATGTTCTTTCTTTAATGTGACATTGATTTACTAAGGCACCAGCTTCCCCAGATCTTGCTCTGGATGGAGGTTAGTCTCAACTGCCTGTTGGTTACCTGCTCCCCCTCCTCTATTTTAAAACATTGCCACATTTATGTTTTCCCAAACCTCTGGAACGCCTTCGGTCTTCCCAGATTTATTACACATCCGCAACCAGGGTTCAGAAAGCTGCTTTGCCAATTTGTTTTGAACAAACAGGTTCCAATCTTGCTCAAGTTTCAAAGACCTTAAAACGTTATCTTGCGTTTAACACCCTCCCTCGTTACCAGTGCAACAAAAGGCATTCGATACCCTCAAAGGAGAGTACATCATCCAGCTTCTCTCCAAACACAGGAAATGTTTTACTTCTCAGTATTGTTATTAGCAATCAGTTGGGTTTTTTTAACCTTTTCCAACAATATAAACACCATTGATGAAATTTATTTTGTTATACATATATTAAAATATTTCTCACTGCCCTGAGATACATTTGCTATGCTTTTGTAGTCATCTTTGGCTTTCCTTATGAATGGCCTACCTTCCAGAATACCTAGTTTACAGTAACAGCTACTTATCTACAAATTTTTTTTGTAAAATATTCCTAGGGAATTCTTTTAAAAAGATAAAACATGATTGCTGGGACAGACTCCTTGCAAAACCAGAAGGTGAGCAAACAAAGTTGTGTACAGCAGCACGTAGTACCCAGCACCAAGCTGAAAAGCTGCTGGTTTTTGCCAGGGTGGAAGCCAAACTCTAGGAGATGGTTCAGTGAAAGTCAAACCAGAAACACTATTTCGGAACATCTACTAATTTACCTGACAATCTCATTTCCTTAAAACCACCGCAGAAATGCTAATACTACCAAAAGCTGCATTTTATGAGTTTTATAAAATGTCTCTTCATAGTCATAAAACAAGAATTCAGTGCACCTGTCACTGGAACATGGACCTTGCCCTTAGCTCAAGCAGTGCTACTGGCTCTGCTGTAACCTCGCCAAAAAAGTGTTTAGAAGCGTGAAAAGCCATGCCATGCATCTATAAAAAGATATCAAACTGGGGGAAGCTTTTCCAATACCAGAAAGAAGCAAAAATTATTATCACTTACTGCATTCCACAGAACAAAATAACTCCAAATACCAAAATGCAGCAAGCGGAAAGTGTTACTGCCCTCCCACAGCACACTGGCCTGAACCAGAGGGGCCAAGGCAAGCTGTGTCCTCAGCGGGCACCATTTCTTCAGAGGCTGAGCAGAATGTGCATCAGTGCACACAACTGAGAAAGCAAAATCTGAGTACACTCAGCTGTTACATTATGCTTGAGCAAACTTTGTTTACTACAAAAAGTGGTTTTAAAGTTTAATTTATGGAATGCCTGGCAAAGATGGGAACAGTGAGTGGCAACACTTACAGATCAGCTGAAATTACTGCGTCAAGCCTGGAGACTCCAGTGAGGATTTCCAGGCAGGTCTAACCATGTTCTGCTGGGTTTACTATTTACTAGTACAACTCTACAAGATAAAATTTAACTTCTCATGTACAGAGATGAAATTTCAATTAGCTAAATGTTCCAGCAAAATACTTAGCATGACTATAGACAGTTCAGAGAAGATCTTTGCTTACCACAACGTATTTCAAGCAATCAAACCAAATGTTTTGCTTATAAACAAAGGAAAAGACAAGAACACTGAAAAAGCTCTAGCAACTTTTCACAGCTATGGAAAGCCAGAATGGCAGATTCTGATCAAATTTTCTCAAGACAGACCAGTAATAAGGTTCAGCAGTTACACAGGAGGCAGGTAGCTGGAGGAAAATACTGGGACCGTTTGAGGTGAAGAGAAGAGAAACAGGAGAGATGAGGGGGGAAAAAAAGAGTATGTAAAATAACGATGCCTAGACCAAAAAAAGGATCCCATTTACCTCTTTTCCATATTGAAAATGAACTAAAATTAAAAACCAACAAATTAAAACTGAGGAAATTAAATTCCATGGCATACTATGTCCATTAAGCCGCTGGGACATATTGCCACAGAGCAATGTGGGAGTAATTCAATAAAATATTGGAAGTGGATCTACATAATAGGAACATCTGTGATTCCATTAGCAGAGTAAAAGAAAGAGGATATAAATTTTCATCCAGCCAAGCATAAGTAAACTAGTAATTAATGTGACCAGAAGGTTATCTCCTACACAGGCAGGTTATTCCACATTTGTCTGCATTGAAGCTCTTGGGCTTTCATGTGCAATGTGCCAAGCAGCCGCTGCCTGCGATAAGATGGGTGCCTGAGTAGGTGGGCTGTGATCTAATCCAGTTTGGCAAGCTTTGCATCTGTATATCGAGATCACATTTCAGTTTTCGGCAGCTTGTTGTGCAGTTTCTCAGAAAGAGAAACAACACTACCACCTTTTTTTTTTTTTAGCAGAGATTATCCTCTGTGACACAAAAAGGGCAGATGAAGCTTCAGCCAAACCCATTAAATAAATACCTGCGGAGCAGTTAGCAACCCTGGAACACTCTGGTGGAAACATGGCTATTTTGGAAAGTTCTCAGCACCTGAAAAAATGGGTGTACTGGGGAAATAATCAGATTTTATCTGGAAGGGCTGCTACTGGAGAGCCCCGTGGTTAACCCTAACAACAAGGACTCTCAGGAGCAGCTTCCTGCATATTCATACTCCTGTGTTTTACACTAAATGCAAGCCTGAGAAAGTTTGACAGTGACAAAAATTGCAGTAGGTGCATCAAGAGGGGACAGGGAGATCTGCATCTCCTCAGGAGAAGAGGTGAGCAAACGCAGGCTACACGCAGCCACAAAACTTGCACAGGGCAGGAGCCGCTGGGGCTCAGAGACCAGGAGCTTGTCCCCCCCACACACTTTCCCACCATACACAAGCAACTCGCTGCCAGCCCCAGTTTTTGCATATCTGACTCAGCCCTAGCCCTGAAACATTTCAGGCAAGCACGTCTGATTGAGAGCTCAAACACCATGGGCTTTCCCGGAGAGCCACAGCCCCAGAAACCACTTCTGTCTGGGAGAACGACACCATCCAGCTTCACATTTCTACCCAACAAAAGATCCCACAGGTCCCAGAGGGCCCCAGGCATGCAACGCTGTGTGAATACCCATGGTCTGTGAATCCTCCCGCATCTGTGGGAAGAAAAACAGGGCACAAAGAGCCACCATCTCCCTACCAGCCCAGGGAAGAAAGCCTTCACCTCCCAGCACTGCCACCTCTGCAAACCCCCCTCCATTTCCAGCAAGTCTCCAAAGGCATTTGTGCTTTAGTCAACAGCAGAAACGCGCAGAAGGAGAGCTGATTGCAAGCTGAGAGCCGAGTTAAGCTGGAAGGACCCTACCTGCCTTGCCCGGGGCCTGCCGAGCACAGGGAACAACTGCCATGTCTCTTTTGAACTCCATAGGTTGAGCCAGGCTGTAGTTTCGACATTCCTTGCAACTTTCCACCAGCACACATGATATGTTCAAACTTGAGTAACTCCTCCCTTCTCCCTCCCTCCACACACACAGACAGGCCCAGGAGATGGCCCTGCCTCTATCATCCCAGTTCCTATAGCAACTCCTGACCAGGCAGATGGAAACAGAGCTGTTTTCTAGGCAAATCTGCCTTCTTGGATTCCTCCACTCTTCCCTGCTGTTGGCCCCTCCTTGCTCCAGTGCTCTCCCCAGGGGCTGCTCTGCTGGCACTTGGCCCAGACTTCGCCTGGAGGAAGGCCAAGCTTTGAATTCATTTAGTAAAACCACAACATAAAGCAGCTCTCCTGCTCAGGAAGCAGGGCCTGTGTAGTCCCAGGGGCAAGCCAGGCCCCGGCAAGGCATCACAGAGCCAGCTTGCACCTTCTTGTTTAACACGGCTGCCTGCGCTCGCAGGAAGAACCCCAGCAAGGGCATCGCCACACCATGCTCCTCGCATTCATTCTTCATCAGGCTGTGTTGTCCGGGGGGGAAAAGTAAAAAGCAAAGACAGAACTAGTAATTTATTAAGCAATTCCAGCCGACAGGATTATTGCAACCGAAGAGCAGAGCGGGGCACTTCTCAGTCATTTGGAATTCCAAAGTCTTTCCTGGATGAGGGAGAAACCAGCAGTGACACCGGGGCTCAACGCATGTCCATTGCAACAGCTCACCCGTTTGTTTTCCTCAGCTTGGGGTCCCACAGGAGTGAAGTTCACTACTGAAGTTGTCAGACAGCTGCGCAACATCGCATTCATTTCCTCTTCACTTAAAAATATAGAAATAGAGGGAAAATACAAAACTCAATACCAGAACATGGCACTTGTGGGGATATAATTTCCAAGGGTGGCAGTGGGAACCTCACGGGCAGGTGACGTTGCTAAGGCTGCATGGTGGCAGGACAAGCAGGACCATAGCAGATGGAGCCACAGGAGCCACTGACATGGCCACAAGGGCCAGCAGGCTGTGGACACCCTGGGGAGTCCACCCACACGTGCCAGTACGACACCGCTGCAGGGCACAGCCATAGGGCTGCAAAACCACTCTTCGGCTGCACAGCCCTGCAAAGCCCTTCCACCTCCAGCACCAGCTGCTGCCCCCGCCCATGGCCAGGCTCTGCTGCAAAGCTAATACTGGGGCCACCAGAGAGCCCTGGAGCATGGTGGCCTGCAGCAGTTTGGGGCCATGCTCACCTGGGTGACAAGGCCACTGGGATTTGAGGGGAATGTCACTGGTATAAGGCCCCAGTTAGGGGACCAGCAGCAGGAACAACGACAGCAGAGGGAGACCGGAGAGCGGAAGTACTTTGCCAACTTGCCCGTTGGGACACGCAGGTGCTGGCCTGCCTCCTGCAAGTTAGCTGCTCAACAAGGGAAGGGCTGCGATGTCCCGTTTGGACATCCCGGCAGGGGTAAGCGTCCTCCTGGGGCCAGCAGTGCAGGGCTGCGACAGCAGTGCCAGGGTCAGAAGTAGATGCTGGTGCTGTACAAGAGCGCCACTCATGGTGACTCCACAGCAGGAGGCTGAGAAGAGGAGATGGCAGCAATTCAGCCCATTCTTCAAAGACTCCCATACGCTACACCAGGCCTCAAGCAGGAATCACAGCGAAGCATCAACAGAAGAAGCAGGTATTTTGAGTATTCAAAAGAAAAAAAGGAAGCAGACATGAACCACACTGTGCCCACACTAAGCCCCGACTGGAAAATACAGCTGTGAGCTGTAAGACACAGTCATATGTGCAGTCAGATGCTGGTTCACTCCCATCTTCCCCCCCTGCCTCCTTACCCCATCCCAGCCACACCATCCACCTCTGTACCAAGAACAGAAAACTATTTACTTTATTCCCCCCCTTTGGGTACTTTTTCCATGTTTGAGTGTGTTAATCAGCTCAGAGGGATGGGACTATCCCTAAGGCTAGTATATGGTTTGGGACAGAAACACATGACCAGCAGTAGGGTGGAGGTGCAAAGACATGAAACCTCTCCCTGCTTGGGAAGCCCTACTCCAAGAGGGTGTTACTGATTCAGATAACGGACTTACAAGGCACTCTCCTGCCAAAATAAAGGTGCCTGCCCTGTCAACATAATGACGCATGGGGACCAAGCCAGATCACAGGCCTCTGGGGTAAGCTGGGATCAAAAGGATTCTTTTTGGAGGACACAGAGCAGTTTGTGGCAGAAGGTATCTCTGGACATCCAGGAACAGGGAGCCCAGGAGGGACATCAATAAAAGCACGTCACAGAAGCAACATCAGGGGTCTAGAGGAAGCTTCCCATTCCCCCGCGGTGCCAGGAAGAGCAATGGCCCAACTTGCAAATGGATTTGAACAGCTCCTTTCCCCGGGGAAGGACAGTGCTGTGGAGGCCCAAAGCACTGCTAGAAAACTGCTGATCTTGCAGTTAGACTCACTGTTGCCTTCAGCACTTCAACACAGAAATAAGCTCTCTGCTGGATGCCCTCTGATGTAACTTGATCCCGTGGTATACATTCACTAATCAATGTAGGGATAAAGCAAAGCAGAAAACAGTCCTTTTTTCACTGGAATGAGCCCAAATATGCACAATACAGATCCCACTCAGAGTTATTACAAACTGAAGTACTTCAGAGCATTTTGCATCTCACATCGCAGAGGGAGCATACTTCTGTGATAGCATCATCGGTTCTCAAATTGTATATTTGAGAGACTTCCTAATGACCTCATAGCAGCACATGTGACCAGTAAGTCATCTTCTCAAAGGACTAGAAATAACATCAACAGACCCTGTTTTGGTTTTGCACAGAACAGCTTTCTGCAGCATGAGCAGGTTTCCAAATGGCGAGGGAGCAGAACCAGCTCAGGCCGGGGCTGGCATTTTTATAGTTTCTCCAACAGATTGTGTTTAGCTTCAGAAAAAAAAAATCAGACCAATTAATAAATGAAGACCTATTAGCAGATACTAAATTCCATATACAAATTTAGACACAAAAGCTTGTTTATGCCGATACAGGACAATTTGGCAGTTTTTAAGGCGTCTATATGGTATTGTGACTCCCAGAAGTATTTCAAAAGCATTCTAAGAGATAAGAGGTAGTCTTTCAAGGCATTATTTTCTATTTTGTAAGTGTTTCAATGGGCTTAAAACCAGGTCTTTTTCTTCCACTGCTTAAAAAAAAACCCTGCTATGCTAAGCAGCAAATCAGAAACTTGAAATTCGTGGGTGATGAACTGGTGAGCTGTTCACACTGAAATCAGTAAGTTGCCTGTTGCTGTCCCAGAGCCTCCGCATGATCAGGTGGCACTGGGAGAAATAAATGAACACACACCAATAAGCATGTTGATGCCAAGGTGAAAACAACTAGGTCAACAGCTAAAGACAGACTGACTGCCTTGAACATCTGAGCAAATCCCTCCTCTGTCCTGAGCCCAGAGTTCTTGCAGAAGAAAAGCTACATAATCACATTGTAGAAATGAATGTCAAGAGACACATGCACCAGACCTGTGACTTGTGGCCAGAGCACTGCCACAGTTACCAACAGTGATATAGGAATATATATCCAAGTAAGAGTAAGGAAAACACTAATTAGAACACCACCTAAAAGCTTTTTCTGACAGGCCTCCCCTGTAGCAGCAGCACAACAGGCTGCTCCAGCAATACTGCCAGACCACCCATCGTTTTACAGTGGCTCTGCTCCATGGTCCTTATACTCCTTGCCTTCCAGTCACCCTCCCAGCCCAGCTATGGCGGGACCTCTATGTGCCTTAATCCAAGAAGGCCACAGCAGGGCCCGGTGACCCCAGCAAGCTACCAATGCCTCAGACAGGACCAGGACCTCACTTGAGCAGCCTCCAGCTAAGCAGGGACAAAGGAGCTGAAGAGCATGGGACAGCCCCACTAAGGAGGCTGGACCTGTACACATTCAAGCTTTTTTCTGCTTTCAGTGAGAGGCTGTGAAAGTCAGCTCCTGCCTTCACCTTTCCAGGAACTTTTGATGCAACACAGAAGCCTCCTGTAAAAGTGCTTTGTTTACACCCCACAGCCCACTTCTGTCCTTACCCACAGTGTGAGAGCACATTCACTCCCACCCCTACCCCAGCTGAACCATCTGCTCAGCCTAACTGCTAGTATCGTCCTTCTGCTGCAAACAAATGCACTTCCAGGCATAAACCTGGGAAAACAAGGAAGCAGGACAGAGCTTGGCACAGTGGAGAGGGCAAGCTTGGGACGTGCATGTGACATCCTCTGAGAATCACAGAATGGCAGGGGTTGGAAGGGACCTCTGGAGATCATCTCATCCAACCCCCCTGCTTGAGCAGGCACACCCAGAGCAGGGGGCACAGCACCGCGTCCAGGCGGGGTTTGAATGTCTCCAGAGAAGGAGACTCCACAGCCTCTCTGGGCAGCCTGTCCCACTGCTCTGGCACCCTCACAGGAAAGAAGTTTCTCCTCACATTTAGCTGGAACTTCCTGTGTCCCAACTTGTGCCCATCACCCCTTGTCCTGTCGTTGGGCACCACTGAAAAGAGTCCGGCCCCATCCTCCTGACACCTGCCCTTCAGATATTTATAAGCACTGAGAAGATCCCCCCTCAGTCTTCTCTTGTCTCCAGGCTGAACAAACCCAGGTCTCTCAGCCTTTCCTCATAAGAGAGATGCTCCAGTCCTGTGACCATCTTCGTAGCTCTCCGCTGGACTCCCTCCACCAGTTCCCTGTCTTTCTTCAACTGGGGAGCCCAGAACTGGATGCAGTATTCCAGCTGTGGCCTCACTAGGGCAGAGTAGAGGGGGAGGATAACCTCCCTCGACCTGCTGGCCACACTCCTTTGGATGCACCCCAGGTACCGTTGGCCTTCTTGGCCACAAGGGCACGTTGCTGGCTCATGGTCACCTTGCTGCCCACCAGCACTGCCAGGGCCTTCTCAGCAGAGCTGCTTTCCAGCAGGTCAACCCCCAACCTGTACTGGTGCATGGGGTTGTTCCTCCCCAGGGGCAGGACCTTACACTTGCTCGTGTTGAATTTCATGAGGTTCCCCTCGGCCCAGCTCTCCAGCCTGTCCAGGTCTCGTTGGACAGGCTGGACAAACCACCCTTACAGACAAGGTGCTGGATAGAGCTGTGCTGCAGGATAACAAAAGGCTCAGATGATGCAATAGTGCATGTGGTGACATATACGGACACCCGATGTGGGACAGACCCTCCCCAAGCAGTGTAAGAGACAACAGGGTGCAAGGGGAGCACTTACCCTCCACCACACACCTCCCACCCCGTGCCAAGGAAGCCTTTCCTGCTCTGAAAAGAGGTGACAAGAGTCCTCAAGAGGGCAAACCTCACAGCAATATGGTGTCTCCTTCGCCCCTCAGTGACTTCCTAAATCACTAAAACAAGCACAGCCTCTGGTCCAGCCATAGGACAGATATATCCTCATGCCCCCAAGAGGTGACATTCTGCAGCTGAGCCAAGCTGCTTGTTTCTGGGCGTGCAGGCAGCTGCTCAGTGAAGCCCTGCCCTGCTGGGACATGGGAACAGAGGAGGCCTCAGCACCTCTTTGCCACCACAGCTCCCTCACCCAGGGATGAGAATGGCTGGGGAGGTGGCAATGGAGGAACAGCGACTCCTCCCCAGGCCCCAAAAATCTCACTCAGAGCTTTAATACTACCAGGAAAGACCTAAATAGCACCAGCCTCCTATTTGCCCTGTCTTTTAAACACAGTCCCCGGCTGCTACATCATGGGCTGCCTCAAAGACGGGGATGAGAGTAGAGAAGGAAAGTAGTACTTATACCTCCCAGGTCAGAACAAGTGGAGCGAGATCAACTTAGCTTTAGTTGTTGCAATGACAAAGCCCCAGTGAACACGTCATCCAGACAAGTAAACTCCTGGTACTCAGCAAGGACACACTTGTAAATGCTCTCCCTGGCCATCTTTGCTGACGCAACTGTGAGAAAGGGGCAGAGAAAGTCATTATCTGAAAAGGGACATCCCTTCCTACCCCTGGACACTGGGGCCAGCCCAAGCAGGATGTCTCCAGCCTCTCTGCCTTGCTCTTGTCTGCACAAGGAGGCAAGAACCCTCTAGTGTCCTGCAACAGCAAGCACTGCAGATGAGAATCACTGCCACTCCAAGGGCTCAACTCCCATGAGCTAGTAAGCCCCTGCTCTGGGCTTCTGACATCTAATCCCCAGAAGCAGTTGATGTATTCAGCAGGCACGAGGCCCCTTTCAAAACTGACCTTTCTTCTTGAAGCACTAGATAGTATCTAATGTCCTTCACGTGTTCTTCCCCCACTACTGCAGCAGGCCAGCTCTTTCTGCCCTCACAAGTTTGGAGCAAGGAAGGTGGCGTAAGGAGAGTTCTGACAAGCAGAGCTGCACAGGTCCTAGGACTGCTGGGGTCTGTTCCTCTCTCCCAGAAGTTTCCCAGGTAAATCTGTGTTGGCATATTTCACCTCAAAAACTAGAAGCTGTGGGGACCTGAGAAGACCAATGTCTGAGTATTAATTCCAAATCCAGCTCAGAGAAAAGCTTCCTTCACTGGAGATTTTATTCCAGAGCCATGGAGAATATGAGCAGAAAGCCAAAGCAAACCATAAGCACTGGCTATAAGCTTCAGTGAGGAGGAACAGCACATGAGAAGGGAGAGACTTGGCACCAGCCATTTGCTTTTCCCAGCAAGGGACACGGAACCAACTGAACCACCAAACAGGCAGAGCTCACCTTGTGGCAGCAATGTTGTTACAGCTCCTCCACCTACAACGCACAAAGACAGACCCCCGCAAAAGTAAGTGGTGCACGGAAGAACTGGTGGGAAAACAAGAGCTGTCAGCCAAAGTCAGGCTCCATCTGACATTCCTGAAGTCCTGTACAGCTGTTGCTCCAGGACCCTCTGGCCATACGACCCCAAACCTGACCTCTGCACTTTCATCCAAAGCTAGCATGCAGAGAGCAGCTGACAATAGTAGTCACTACATTTCTGTGATTCCTCAGAAAGGACTATCATCTTCAAATAGCCAGAAGACTGCAGAAGTCCATGCTCCCAGCCCTTTTCGCTGACTCTGGTATGGAAACAAAAGGCAGGAGCGTGCTCTCGGGTACGCAGTTCAGACAGGCAGGATACCAAAGGGCCCCTCTGCACGGCACGAGTGAGAACTTATAACCCACCCAAGGACACTGCTGCTCGCTCCACACCACCAGATCCATCTGACACCACAGTTGGTTTGCACCCTAACAGGAATACAACACCTATCTCCAGAGCAGAAGACAGTGCCAAACAAGATCACGACCAACCCACAGGAGCTCTCATTTTCAGCGCCAGTGAAGCACGCACATCATTTCTTAATCTCCCCGTCACACAAGGGGATGCAGAGTCCAGGGATGCAGCCAGGTTTGAGTCTAGCAGCAAGGTCTTGGCTAGGGAAGCTCCCACCTCCTCAGCAGCTCCTTGCATCTCAGCCATTTCCCTTCCCAGCAAGGCCTCCTGGCCTAAGTAAGTATAAGGGTGTTGCAATCTGCAGTTTTGTCTGAAGAAATCCAGCCCAGCCCAGACAAAGCAGCAGGCCTCTGGTCTGGCCTGACTACGTGCCATCCATGGACACCCACTGTGTCCAGAAGCTTGTGGCATTTCTGAAGGCAAGTTTACTTCTCAGATGTAAAGAGCTGTTCTGCTCCCATTAATACTCAGGACCATGAAGGGCAACTTAGGTGTACACTCAAACAGGCACATCCAGCTCATGACCTGGTATTTTTTCTGAAATAAATGCAGCAGACTCTGGGGAAAACCCTCTCCTCCCATTGCAAGGGGCTGAGGAGGGTAGATAAAAGGCAACTGCATGCCTTGTGTATGTGTGGCCTCAGCCTGGGTGCGCAGCTGGCCGACACCGATCCCACACTCAGCCTCAGGGTGAGGGATGCTCGCGGTGCTCATCCTGCACCTCCTGACCGGCCTACCTCATATCTGGGCAAACACCACAGCTAATACCGAGGGGAAAATGCTCATGCGCTCATTCCAACAATGGGACCGCACTGCTTCACCTGTAATACCCCGTGCAAACATGAGAAAAACACCTAACAGGATCCCTGCTTTTTCCTGCAGAAACAGCACTAGGGTCTGCTCATATTTCCCATACTAGCATGGAAAAGACAGAAGGATTCGGATACATTACACTACTAGCCCTACTGGGACATTTCCTAACAGTTCACTTAAATGTTTTTAAACCTGCAGGATGAGGTAATTCAAACCTAAATGCATAACCGCCACTACAAGGTGGTTCACTAGGTACAGCTCTCAAGCAAAAGCAAACAAAAGCTGATCCGGCATGGTACACTGCTCCATCCCCGGACATTTTCAAGACTTGGCCAGACAAAGTCATGGCTGAGTCAGTCACATGCTGGAGACAGTCCCACTTCAAGCAGGAGGTCAGGCTGAAGACCTCCAGATGTCCTTTCCAACCAGTATTTCCATCACTCCGTGATAGCGAATGAGAACAGGCAGAACAATTATTGCCAAGAGTTCTATGAAAGACTTGCATTGAGTTTCTCTGAAGAGATCTTTCTAGATTATATTAAAAGCTTGGTTAACAAAGGTGTTGGCACTGACACAATCAGGACTAATTCTGTACTGGCAGCGATACTGGAGTACCAGTATCCGTGCCTTGATGTATTGCACGGGCCTCAAACAGGGTCAGTACACTGCGTCAGACTGTCCTCACACAAATTAACACCCGCCATAAGAGATTTCTTTTTGGCATTTACCTTCAGCTATGTATTCAAACACAAAAGCTTGCAATAATTCCAAGAGTACAGGTTAAAAGCAAGACAGCCAATAGCTCTCAAGACATTACAAGCAACTAGAAAAATCATTTCCCACTGTAAGACTTTACTCTAGGGAGGTCTCAGAAGCACTGCTGCTATTTGGTGTCCTTCCAGTGCTGGCATGAGGCCAAAAAATGCCATAGCAGAGACTGAACCACATCTAATCGCTGGTGGGTTCAGTCCTTGGTAAGAAGGCAGCATGTCTACACAAGGTGCTCTGTCTGGAGGGTGATGGGGAAGCAGCAGCACATGCTGAGATGAGAGGGTCATTGGCCACCAGAGAAACTGCCATCAGTGTCATTGCTCCCAGCTGTCTGCCCACAGTGCTGCCAGGATTGACCCATGGTATCCGCACATGGCACTGGCCAGCCAAGCTCGCTTTCTCAGGATAAAGCCCCATCCAGGTTGTCCCAAAGCATGAGAGAAAATATACGATTGCTGCTGGCTAAGTATGTAGATGGATGGCATCAAACTGACGGAAAGAGGAAGGACACTTTGGGAAGTTGGGTTATTTGAATAATACCCATCGCAATCCAGACAAATGCAAAACATATGCAGTTAAAAACAAAGACCATGAAATTAATTTACAGTTTTGGGACCCTTCCCTTGTCCAGGGAAACAGTGAGGGAGCTCACTGCATGGCTAGCTCTGATAGTCTGATTTGTTCTCTTCAGCAGCTGAATCATAGTGCACACGGCCAACACCTCATCCCAAACAATAACATGGCGTTGGAGGCTCACGCTACACGTGTTCTCACAAGCACCCCCAGCTCAGCTCCACTATAAATGCAGAAATGAAAGATAAACATTTCTGGAAGATCACATTACCCATCATGAAGACATGACAGCTTGACAGGAACAGAAGAAACAGCCCTGAGCTTAGTGAAAAGCACTCATTTGGGCTGACATTTTCACACTGGAGAATACTAGTACTCAAGCTATTTCTGCTACAAGTTTTTTGGTTGTTTGGGGTTTTTCACTTTTTGACAGGCAGAAACAAATGAGCACAAGTGAAATAACATAGCAGTAATACAGACAGACAACAAAACCTGACACTTGGCTAGTTTAGCTCTCCATAAGAAGGCAACACGAATGACTGATACCACTACCAAATGATACAGGCAACAAAACCATGCTCAGATTCCCATCCTTCAAGGAAAAAGAGCTGCAAACGCAGTGTGCTCTGCAGGCTCTGTCTCTGTATTTGCTCGTCCTTCAGCAGCTCCTCTTTATTGATGGGTGGGACTTTTTTTACACCTTAAATGCTATTCCCAGAGAAACCGAACTAAGTTCTCATTTTCACTGCATAAATTCATCTGGTTGGAAGAAAATACCCCGCCCTATTCTTCTGGCCTCCAAATTGCAGCTGGCAGACTCAGGACATAAAACAGTCCTGAGGAAGAAACACAACTGTTTACTTTGTTTGTCTGTCCCTCCTCCTGTCCTCCCACCCTCTCCTCCATCTCCCTACCATCTCTTGACAGGACCTGACTTGTTTCAGGTTCATCAGGCACCAGAGCTCTGCACTGCAGAGCACTGCAGACAGATTTGGGTACAGTACCCAAGCATCAAGAAAGGAAAGTCAAATCAGGTCAGGAGAGCATCATCCATGCTGGGAGCCCTTCCAAGCAAACACCCAGAGAGCTGCTGCGTTAGGAGCAGACAGGCCCCAAATCCAAATTTTGGAACAACTCCACCCAGTTTAATTCCTTGCTCATGCATTCTGCAAGCATTAGTTCCGAGTGGGCTGGTGTTTTAACAGCTCTATACTTGAAGCCTCATGGACAAAACAAGGTTTAAGCAGCACTCTTCAGGGTACAGATCATCACCTCCCATGTGTATGCACTGCTCCACCCAGCCAGTGGCCCTGCAGCGATCATCAGCCAGTCTCCAGGTGGACAGACAGCCTGTGAAGAGACCCAGCAGGAATCCCACCCAGGTGCAGCATGAAGAATGAAATAGTTGAGTTGCTACGAAAAGTATCCAACCTCACAGCAACCGACAGAGCAACAAGTGTTTTACCAGTCCTTTTTATTAAAAGAAGGATCCTGGGATTGTCAGGAGTATTGTATCAGTATTCTAGCCAGTGAGTAAGGGCATAGAACCAAAGCAACTTACATTCACAGCTATTTTATCTAGGGAACAAAAATAATACAACATAAAAAGTAAATACTTTACCTTGCATTGTACTACACACCCACAAGGATGCCAAACGAAGTTTGACAAGCCTGCGCATAGGTGTTTTCCACTTTTACATGCTTGACTTTCCACCTCTACAAAATACCTGTCTGACGTTATGCATTGGGAAGAGCTTCTCAAACTCCCATAGAGCAGACATGCATAAGTGACAGGCGAAAAAAAATACCACCAAGTCTATGCTCACCTCTAAGATTTACTTTCAACTGTTTTGTTTCATAAGGCTCACAGGAGTGACCCACAGAATGAGACTCCCCTACAGGCAGAAGAACATTGATGTGGAGTAGAAGGAGGTTTTACCACATCTTTATACATTCTTGTCTTCAAGCTGCATAAAATGTTGGCAGATTTCAGGTTTGGGATTTGAAATTTTCCCTGCCCAGTCTGACTCCAATTTCTAATTTGGGAACAAGTGGCTCCTGTTTCCATAATCAATATTAGTAAAACTCCCCCTAAAAATCTCTTTTTGCATAACTAATGCTGCCTCGACTTGGAAGAAGAAACCATTTTAGGCACAAAAAGGCCCTGGCATCAGTAAGGTGCCTTTCCACCCTGCCTGTGAGAATAGGTTGTACTTTACAAGTACAAGCCATTTGTTCCCATAAGAGCACTTCAAAAGTTTTGGCAACAACTTTTCAGCATGCTCCCCTATGCTGGGAACACCACCCAACATCACCTTAGAACAGCTTTGCTTAATTTTCAACATTCTTAAACAACGGCTGTGATTATTTTGTCCGTTAAGGACACCTTAACCCAGCTGCCATCAAGAGAAATGGAGAATAGCATCCCTTTTGAGAGGGACCAGAGATTGGTGGGATCTTTCCTCTACAGCAGAACATTAGCATCAAGTCTTCCCTGCTCAGTAAGGCCTCATGCATTAACAGAAAAAATATCATCAGTTCTACATAAATTCCTTTGCTGAAGCCAGCAGAAAAACGTCTGTGGAATTAAGGCAGATGAGAGCCTTCCCTCGCTTGGGCTTATCCCAACACCACACACACTAAGGAGAGAAACAGAGCTAAGGAAAGATTAAATACTTCCTTGCTATCTCCTGTTGCTGTCCAAGCAAGAGGACCCAGCACTTGAGAGCATCCCTTGGTACTCTTTACATTCAGAAAGCTCTTGTTGGAGCACAAAGCTGCCCTGAAGACGGATGCTTTCGCAGTCTCTGGTGTTTTCTATGTGCCATGAGGACACTGGGCATGTGACTTGTGTGTTAAAACTTTCTGGCGCACCAGTCTAAGTTCAGATTCTTTCCCTGCAAAACACACTGCATGATCTCATCTGCAAGCAATCAGCCTGAGAAATCAGCTTGTTAAAGGAAGCTTCTAGGAAAGGAGAGATGTCTCTGGAGAATTTGGGGGCCTATATAATTTTAACCAGTTTGTTAAACCCCAGCTGCTCTTCTCCCCATTGGGGTCACACAACCAAGAAACCATTTCTCCTCCCACGTAACTCCAGACAGCAGGACAGTTTGCCAACACCTAAGGGGAGCATCACATTTTCGTTCTCCACAGCCTGAACGCACTCACATTTTCATGCAAACTCATTTTAAGCAGGCACTGGAAGAGTGCAAGAACAAACTCAGAGCTGCAAGTTGAGTAGCATTCGGAAAAGCAATCCACTAAACATGGCAACAGTGGTGACCTGAATGTGTAAGACAGAATATTTTCTTCATTTCTGGATAGGTATTTCAGCATTTCCCCACAATTATCACTTGGACCCTAGACACGCACCCAAAGAGAGGAACAACCAGTATGGTGGGAGCTCTAAAGAGGAGTAAGGGAACAAACTATAAGCTCCCTGGAAAGCCAGCTTTACCCTGAGATTGCTTAAAGTGCTGTAACAGAATTTTACCTAAATTCCTGGTGATGCTGCAGGAGTATCCAGAAAACCTACACTCCTCCCCGTGCTACATCCCCACAAGGCAACATCTCTTCCTTCCCAGTGAAGGCCTTGGGGAGGCACAAGCACTGCAGAGAGTGTAGGAAATGAAGTGCAGCATTTGAGTCCCAGATTACACTATCAGTTCATCTTTGCAGGGCCAGCTGCACCTTGTTCCTTGTGAAGGAGCACTGTGGTGAGTAGAACGAGCAGCATGACTCTTGTGCCCACAAACCCAGCCACATCTGCATCCCCTGAGCTTTCAGAAGAAGGATCACCACCCTTGCACCCCAAAGGGGAGGCAGGGAAGATCAGATGATGATCCTGCCTTTCTTCACTTTCTTCCATGAAAGCTGTCACACCATGCACGAGCTGCTCTCAACAACATCTCCCAGGCAACCCTTTCTTAGCTGCCCCTAGTTGGTCATTCAAGTACTCTGAAAGACTCTCCTTAAAATTCTTGCATAGAAATCACTGTTCAGTGTTCAACACAGCACACAGGAGGGAGGAAAAAAAAAAGATAGCCTGTCTCTGAGAAAAGAGATCAGGAGGACTGAACCTTGGCTCATCCCAGCCATGGATTATTCCCAGTGAAGTGATTATTCACCACTTCCAGCACCTATATTCAGTTCAACTTGCAAAAGTAACTGTTATGAAACAAACAGAAGGAAGCAGAGATCAGAGTGGAAAGGCAACACACATTTATTACCATCAGAGCAGAGGATCAAGTTAACAGCACTGGGTTCTCTCTCAGTTTGTCTCTTTACTAAAGCTACTTTTTAAAAAGTAATAAGATTACCTACACCTCAACCCCGAGTTCTTGAAACCACTATGAGAATGACCGTGAGGGACTCTGCCCTCTACAATACAGGATGACAGAGACATAGTGAAACTGTTTTGGTCAACGGTGGCACATTCTAGCTCCAAACGCAACTCTGAACCTCACAGCAATTTGAAATATTGCCCTAAAGCAGCTTTTTGCTCTCTGTGTCTTTAAGAAAAACATAGCCGTGTTTGACTGCAAACATTCAGGCTAAACAAAATGTTATGAGGGAAAAAAAAAAGTCTCCTTCAAGCTTTTTAATCTTATAAAATTAGGAACTTGGCTAGGGAGTAAGAGCAGACACCCCCCAAACATGTCAGTTACTAAAAATCAAGGTACAGGACAACTGCGCCTGAATCCCTGGGAAACCACATCTCAGAAAATTCAAAGCATAAAGGGGGGACAATATTGAAGGGCTCAGCTGCTACCTCCTATCGTGCAGTGTCTCAACCAAATCATGATGGGGAAGAAGAAAAAGGAGACTTTCCGGCTCAAGTTCCAACTCCTTTTAAAAAATCAGTTTATAACCACTAAAATAAACACAGTAAGAACAACTGTGCAGTAACTGGGAACCTGCAAAAACAGCTGCAGTTTAAGAGCTGCTCAGGCAATGTCTGGCAAACACCAGCAGATAAAAACTGCCCAGGGGGATGTCAGGACCCACCGGCTCATAGAGAAACTGCTTGAAGTTGAACCAGCCAGGGCGTGCCAGGCAGAAGCAGCTATTCTGTCTGTGCTGTTTACCACTGTGGTGGGCATTTGCTCCCTGTTAGATCTGCCTCTTTCCCGAATTATTCTCTCCTCCCAGATGCCCAGGCCTCTTTCACGTCATGCCACTAAATGCACCGTGCTGTCTTAGCCCAGCTGAGAGCATCCCAGTGGGCCTGGCTCGCCACGGGGAGAGTTTCAGAGTGCTGCTGCACTGTTTCCCACATGCATCACCTGGGTGGGCATGCTGCTCTCTGCACTGGTGTCCCATCAGCAGGGGCTCTAAGCTATTACTCTGTTACCCAAAAGCCTTCTCATGGGACACTGTTGGTCCCTCCAGGGCACAGAAGCCCACTGCAGCCAAACTCCCCAGAAACAGCCACCTCAAAGGGAAAGGCAGGAAACCCGGAACAAGCAGAGCACTGCAAGACACCGGTTCTTGAACATTTCAACCATTTTGAAGTCCCTCTAGGACATCTTCACCACATCAGATGGTGCAGAACTGCAGCAGCAAGTAGCATCTCTAGAAAAAAATCACCCAGTCCTGCTGCCATTTCACCTTCAGGCTCCAGCCGAGATAACTCCCCAGCATTTGGACACTCAGGAGACTTTCTGACGCTTTTTCCTCAATGACTACTTAGAACTGGAAGATCCAAATCTCCACTTAGAGTTATCCAAGGAGCTACCTCAAGCCTTGGTAGACAGCCACATGCTTTGAACATCCTCCTTCGCTGCAAAGTTGACAGTTTTCAATTATACCCAGTTCTAGTTGTTCTTGGCTCTCCCTCCCTCACCACAGACCTGTGCTCTCCATGGCCAGGCTTGTCACTGCACAAAAACCAAATTCAGGAAAGATGCAACAAATAAAGTCTTCCTGGACAGTGAATTGAATGAAAAAGATGAAAGCTCCTAGGACAGGCAAGGAGTCAGCTCTGGGGGAGGAGGCAGGTCACCTGGGCAGCTCCCATGGAAGGAAAAGGACAGAGAGCCCCAGGGTCTTGCACGGATGGCTCCTGGAAGTTTGAGATGCTGCAGCTTTCAAACTATAGCCTTCGACCATCAGAAGGTCACAGATTACTTGCTAGCAGCAAAAGAAAGCTCACACACCCTGACATCTGCCCAGGGGACATGCACACACCTGGGTAATAGATTTAAGTCTTCTTAAAATACAATTACTTTCCTCAGTCATACACCAGAGGCCAGAAGCCGCAGGCTGAGCAAGCCACGAGTGGCATGGCGGCTAATTCACAAAGCGCTACTCTTGATTTCAACAGCCCACATTACCCAGACAATCAGACTAAATGGACATGGGAGTCTTTCTAATTTTACGGTCCACAGGGAGAAGGCAGGAACGGCTGATGGAAGAGCAGCAAAGCCTCTCTGCCCACACACACCAGCACTTCTGGCTCCACAGCTAGAGAATCACTGCTATGTTTTTTCAAAAGAAAAACTTTTTTTTTTTTTTTTCAATGGAGGCAGTTGAAAAGAAAAAGAAGAGCTCGGCATTTTAAACTGAAGTGTTTCAAAACACTGGTTTATCTTTCAACCTCAAAAGAAGAGAAATATAAGCAAAACAAAATCTCAGTCACTCCCTCATAACATTTTTCCCTTTCTGCCTCCAACAAAGCAAAGCACCCTGAGCTCCACTTTTTCACCTTCTTTTCTTTCCTCTTCCCCTTTGGCTTAAAAGATCCCACCGGAGAAGTGGACACAAAATAGCCACAGATTCTCATGTTTTATCTTTTCCCACTTCCCTCCCTCACCCATTAAATAACATTTAGAAGCCAGACCAGCGAAAGAAACAGCCAGTGTGCCCAGCGCAAAAAGGAAGAAAGGGAAAAGCACCAGCAAACAAAAAAATGAAATACCGAGTATCAACCAGAAAATCCCAAAAGTTGAAAAGCAGAGTTTTCCCACAGAGGGAAAACTTCAGAAAAAAGTTCTGCTTAAGAAAAAAAACGGAAAGCTCTCTTTCATAAAGGGAAAAAAACCCCAAGCAAATGAAACCACCAGCCAGCACGAGTGTCTAACTCTCAAGCTTGTGAGGAAAAACCGGACCTGGGGACCTCAGCATAACCAACGCCGCCGTTCCACACCGGAGCAGCACAGTTCACCCCCGCCTGCCCGCTCACTCCAGCCTCGCGCAGCCCCAACAGCTGCTGGTAGGGCCACAAAGAACCCGCCCGAAAGCTGACCCAGCTGCAGGGAAGAACAGGAACAAAAAGGCCCGGTGATGTCGCAGCTGGCCGCGGTCCCGGCTGCGGGTCGCTGCTTGGCCGCAGGGACGGCGGTGCCAGGCCAGAGGAGCCGGGCAGCAGGCGGGCACGGCTACGGCAGGGCACAGCGCCGAGAGGCAAAACCCAGCGTCGCCTCCTACCTGCGGAGGAACCGCCGGCTCGAGCGGGAGCGGTGCTGCAGCCTGCTCCTGGCGACGGCACGGGAAAAGGCCTAACAAAGAAAGCAAACCCCGCAAGCGCTGCTGGCAGCGTTAATTAAAAAGGTCTCTCGCTACGCGTTACTGTCTCAAGACAGCGAACTGCCCACAGCGGCATTTCAACAGCCGTACGGGCTCTTGCACACACACACGCGAGTAGAGCCAAGTGCCGCAACTCGCGGCGGTAACGGCGGCCAAGCACGAACCACGGCGTCCCGGCTGTGCGGGGACCCGCCGGCCCCGTCCCGCCTTCGCCAGGCGGCCTCCGCCCGCCCCGGGAGCCGGCCCTGGGCCCCGGGGACCCCGCCGAGCCCCCCTCGCCCGGGCACCGCTCCCCAGCACCCGCGGGAGGCCGAGCGCCCCGCGGGGCCCACCGAGGGGCGCCCGGGAGCGGCCCCGCGCTCCTCCCGCACCTGCGGCAGGTCGAGCGCAGGCGGCGCCGCCGGCCGGGCCCGCGGGCACCCGGCGGGGCGGGGCGGGGCCGCCGCCCCGGGCAGCGCCTCCCCCGGTGGCGGCGGCGGTGGCGGCGGAGGGCGGGCGGGGTGGGGCCGGGCCGGGCCGGGCCGAGCTGAGCGAGCCGCCGCGCTTACCTGAGAGACCGAGCGGCGGCGGCGGGCGCGGGCGGGCGGGCGCGCTGCATCACGGCCCCCTTCCGGCCGCCGGGCGGGCGAGGGCGGGGGCGGCGGCGGCCTCGCCGTTCTTAAAGCGACAGCTCTCCGGGGTGGCGGGGGCCGGGGGTGGCGGTGCGGTGCGGTGCGGTGCGGTGCGGTGCGGTGCGGTGCGGTGCGGTGCGGTGCGGTGCGCAGCTGAGCTCCGCTCCGGGCCGCGCTGCGGGGAGGCTGCCGCTGCTGCGGGGCCCGCCGGGCGGCGTCGCTATGGCAACGCGGCGCGGACGGCGGGAGCCGCGGCTGGGCCGGGGCTGCCTGCGGGAGTGTGTTCGGTGTGCCTCAGGGACCCGCCATGTCCCCGTGTGCCTCAGGGACCCGCCATGTCCCTGTGTCCCCGTGAGCCTCAGGGCTGTGCCCCGCCATGTCCCCGTGTCCCCGTGTGCCTCAGGGACCCGCCATGTCCCCGTGTCCCCGTGTGCCTCAGGGACCCGCCATATCCCTGTGCCTCAGGGCTGTGCCCCGCCATGTCCCCGTGTCCCTGTGTGCCTCAGGGACCCGCCATGTCCCCGTGTCCCCGTGTGCCTCAGGGACCCGCCATATCCCTGTGCCTCAGGGCTGTGCCCCGCCATGTCCCCGTGTCCCTGTGTGCCTCAGGGACCCGCCATGTCCCCGTGTCCCCGTGTGCCTCAGGGACCCGCCATATCCCTGTGCCTCAGGGCTGTGCCCCGCCATGTCCCCGTGTCCCTGTGTGCCTCAGGGACCCGCCATGTCCCCATGTCCCCGTGTGCCTCAGGGCTGTGCCCCGCCATGTCCCCGTGTCCCCTTTGTGCTCAGGGCTGAGTCATGTTCCAGTGTCCCCCAGGTACCTCCCGGCTGAGCCATGTCCCCATCTGCCTCGCCACCGTGTCCTCACAGTGCGTCAGGGCTGAGCCATGTCCCCGTGTGCCACAGGGCCCCACCACATTCCCAGGTGACAGGGCCGTGCCGTGTCCCCGTGTCCCCTGGTGTACCTTATGGCCCTCCCACGTTCCCAGGTTACCTCATGTACCTCAGAGCCCTGGCATGTCTCCCTGTTCCCCTGTGTACCTCAGGCTGCCACCATGTTCCTGGGCCACCACTGCGCACCCCATGCTCCCCAGTCACTGCCGCCTACCCCAAGTCCCCGCCACATCCCCTACGGTCCCATCACTGCCGTGGTGCCAACGGGTCCCGCCCCGCCCCCCCAGCACCCTCCCAGAGCCAGTGTCCATGCTGTGTGGCCCCGATGGCGCGTAGTGTCGTTGGGCCACCGGCCAGTGTGTGCTGGTGGTGGCCTCTGAAGACACACAGTTACACTCAGTTACAACAGCCTCTCCCACATGTGCCTCTTTTTAACAAACTTGGCATCATTTCAGCTACTTTTTACGACGGTGTCAATGAATATGGGCCCTTCCCTGGGGCTGTCCAGACACATGGCCACTAAAAAGCCAAAGAGAGCGAAGGTGAGCAGGAAACTCTCCGAGCAGGAGAAAGGAAAGGGAGGAAAACACTGGTTAACAGGGAAAGGGTGTGCTCAGAGGAGATCTTCAATACACCAGGTGAAAATATAGCCAAAACATTAGACTAACGACCAGCTGGACAGACCTACACAGTCTCTGGGTGTAAAGTAGATGGACTTTTTGAAGATACTGTTTAAGAGGAAGTAATGGTGAAGAACATTACTGTGCTCCAGGAAGCAGAAATGTTGGGTGTTAGGGTAATCCCGTGGTCCATATAATCAAACTTTATGTCTCCTGTAAAGAATTTTCACTCATATTTTGCAGTGTGAATGCACACAAATCAGTTTTCAATTTCACGTCTCTGAGCTCTGTTGAGTGGCTCTTTAATGCTGTGGGGCAAGGAGAGGTACAGACCCTGGTATGTCTTCACCAGATTGCTCCTTGATTTATTAATTTCTTATCATTTCCCCAGATTTTTGTCTTCTTTGTAAGTCTTATTTACAGTAGTCTTTTCAGGCTCCCCTTTTTCAGGCATCCAGTTGTGCAATGGAGTAGTGCAGCACATAATACCTAGGTGAGGCAGTGCAATGAAAACTCATTTTAATATTTTCTCCATTACGCTCCTGAGACGCCGTCAGTCCAACTTAAGAGTGAGCCAGAGGATGAATAATGCACCTAATGAAAGCAGCTGTGATTACAATTCCCATGGCATGCCTCCGCAGGGAGCAGCGTCGGTGCCCCTTGAGTCACAGCAATGGGAAGTGGTGCCTGCTCCTACATTTGGTGGAGAGTCGAAAAGCTGCGGCAGAGCTTGCTGTTACAGTGCAGGAGAGCACATCTCTGCTAGTGAGGTTATGAACGGTCTTACGGCTGCCTTGGAAAAAATACTGAGCAGCTCTGTGTCTGCTCTGGATAAGCATGGGGATGGGATGGGGGTCAAAAGGGTGTTCACATTGTAGGGTTGGGGAAATATGGCAAGAGGTTCCCCTTTAGGAGCATCCTTGGCGTGCTGCATCTCACAGTGCGCCTGGTCCCATAAGACACATCTATAGTACTAAATTAAGCAGCTCCTGGGGACACTGCTGGGTACAGGAATGTGATCATGTGTAACGACAAACTGCCAGAACAGTCTCTGGCCTGGGTTCAGGGTAGTGCAGCCGTCATGCTCCCGAGGGACCGTTACCAGGCAGGGAACATGGTGGGAATGTCCCAGGGGCTGCTCCCAGTACACATCTGGATGCTGTTTGCCAAGAGATATTACCAGCAGGGATGTGTCCTGGAGGAAAGGACTCTGTGCCCAGCAGCAGGGCTGCGGGACTCTGGGGCAGCAAGAAGGGTGGGCTGAGATGGCCCAAGGAGACCTGGATAAGGGAAGAGGTTGGAGGGAGGGGTGGTGTGAGGAAAGAAGAGGCTGGGGCTGTAGCATGGAACTGGAAGGCTCTGGAGTGGGCAAAGCAGGGAACTGGGAGCTCTGGGAGAGGAAGGAGTGAGACACAGGCTCTGGCCCAGAGACTTCAGGTGAGGGTGGAGGCCTCTGGGGCAATAGAGCTGGGGTGCAAGGGGCTCCCCCCACAGAAAATGCAGCTACTAGCAGGAGCCACAAGCCCTGTGCAGGGCTGGATATGCAACTGCAGGACTGGGTCCTGGCATGTCCCAGCTACAGAACTCGTCTGGATACGCTGCTCTGCCAACTGCGGTGTAGCGCAGATGCATTATCCCTCCAGGGCACCACAGGGCTCTCAAAGCCATCCTGCCAGGCTGCCTTGTCCCCTGTGAGCTCAGCTGGAGCTGGTGCACATACCTCCAAACTGCCCTGGTGATGCACAGACCTGGGAATAGTTACAACAGGGCTGGGCAAGGGTCACCTGGGCGACAGCACTCACAGCACCATGCTGTGGAGCAGGGACATGCTCCTAGTAGTGTCCTTCACTCCTGCCCTCTGCTGGAGCTGGTCCTGTCCGTGTTACACCATGCCAAAAGCAAGCGTTGCAGCAAACAGGAACGTAACAGATAGGAGTAGGGGCTGGCCATGACGTGAAATGCTAGAGACATGCAACAGACTGATTGTAATGGTCCTTTTTTGTATTTAGCTCATTCAAGCCACCAGGTCTGAAATGAATTTTCAGTGGTTGCATTGGCTTAAGCTGTCATTATCTGGCTTGGAAGTTGGTTGATGGTGGCCTCTTTTACATCTGCATTACCATATACCTCAGCTCTCCATCCTGCGCTGTACGGAACAATAAAACATCTCACCTATAATAAATAGTCAGTGATGGGGTTTTTCTATTTAAGGCATCTGTATCTATTTTGCTGGGTTATGCTCCGGCACGCTAGTTTATTTTGACAGATTCTATTTTCCCACCACATCAGCTCTCTGCAAGGTACTGACAGCATCCTCAGCAATTTCTTGTATATGTGCCATTGCGGTTTCATATCTGGGTGTCTGAAACACTGCAGGCCGCTGCCGTCTGGGTCCTGCTCAGCTTCTGCCTCTGCTGCCCTCTCGTGATACCTTTGGGGTATGCTGGGCTTTAGGGAAGTTCTTGCTCACCAAGTTTAAATCAACTCAAAGATTTCAACACCAACACCATCACTGAAAGATCTTTTTATTTTCAACAATCTTTACAATTCCAGTATTTTACTAAACTCCACATTCAGTTATTCCTTGTGATTGCATGTCTTCCCCTGCCTACACAAGGGCTGTAAAGCCCCTCTGAAGGGCTCATCCTGGACCACCACCCACAGAAGTCGTGTCCCAGCTACTCCTTACTCCAGGCAGTTCCCTGGCTGCACACAGATAGATAGCTCATTTTTTTCGGTAGAAATTAAGTATCTAAATTCTGTTAGTGATTCAGCTTTTTCAGCTACTTTTTTTTTTGTGATAAGCAGGTCCCTTTGTAATTGCCGTGGGCTGCAGCTCCCTGCTCTTCTCTGTTTTGGCCTGTAGTGCCGCACTTGGCTTTTGCACACCTCTTCTGCAATCACTGCATGTGCGATCCAGCTTCCTTCCATCCCTGGATCACGTGCGGCTGCTTTAGATCATTATGAAACATTTGAGTTTTGCTCTTATCAGGGCCTGAGGAACTAATTGCTGTTGCCATGAAAAAAACCTGCTTTCTGAGACATGTTGCTCAGTGAACAGCTATGTAAGGCACACCAGCTGTCTGTCATCATGTGGCATGGAAAAGATCTGACTTAAGTCTCAGGCAAGTGTAAGAGGCTGGCCAAGGAGGTGGTGAAATCTCCATGCTTGGAGATTTTAAAAGTTGGGCTGGACACAGCCCTGAGCAACCCGGCAAAAGTTTGAAGTTGTTTTGCAGGGTGGAAGGTTGGACTGGAGACCTGAAGGGCAAAGCAGGGGGCTGTGAAGGTATAGCATGGCTTTTTGGGACTGACCTTCATGGCGGGGAGCCCTGATACATGAGCTATATGAGTCTGGAGCACGGGCATGGCTTGGAGAAGGTTTTCCAGTTGACCTTTCCCCAGGCAGGCTCTTCCCAGGGTGCTGGGCTGGGGAAATCCCGGGCAGACTTACTCAGACTTTTCTCAGGATGCCTAAATTAGGGCAGCTGAATCCCAGCCTCAGGGGCTGGCTGATAAAACAGCCCAGGAAATTCAATAAGCTCAAAATATCATCCACTGAAAATCCTGGACTCTGCGTTTCCAGCAAGGAGCCATGTGTGGCTCTTTGCAATAAGACCCATGGCTGGACAAGGAGCAGAAGCAGGTCCTGAGCCAGATTTCTTTATTCCTAAATCATGCTTAGGAATACAGGAACAGCCTGCCTGTGTCTGGAAGGCAGCATCCCCACTCCGAGCTGCACCTTGCTATGTCGCCCCCAGACACCATTGCATTCTCTCTGTTCAAAAAACCTACAACCATACTGCCCTGGACTGGTGGCCAATCCCATATTTCATGCCCAGAACCACAAAGCGCTGCTAAACTCCCAGTAACCCCCTGATAAACACAGAAATGGTAGAAGTGTTGGTTAGAAAGGACCACTGGTTATCTGTAGTTCAACCTCCCCCTTGACCAGCCCTCTTTCCCAGCATGTCCTATGGTTTCCTTAAGGGGCCTCCCAGCTTTTTCCCAAGAAGACAGCTTACTCCTGTGGTTCATGTTGTGCCCCATCTCCCCAGCCGGAGCCATAGCAGCTGACCCAGGTCTGTGAACCCTCTCCCCATGCTGGGCACCAGTGTGTCGGTGTCTGGATCATGCTGTGGCTCTGACCCCACTATTCTTGCTGGTTGGACAGTTTTATTTCCCCAGGATAGTCAGCACTTTTCAGCATGCAGCAGAACGGTAAACCTTAATTTTAAAATCTCACATGAAACATTGTGAGAGTCTGATATTAGCAGTTTTATTCTTACAGTGTTACAGAGGGAGAAAAGCACACAGGATCTTTGCACTCTCATCGCTTCAAGAGCTGAGCTACTTCTAATTTGTGAGAACTGAGAGTAAATTACAACATGCAAATGGAGGCACTGAAAAAAGTTATGCAACAGTGACAGATAGGTTAGCATAGTACAAACCCGACCCAGGAATGTAAATCTAATTCCTGCAGTCTTCTGTTACAGCTCTTGGAAACCCCGATCTCTAATCACATTCACAAATGAATCAGCAGTAAAAACTGCACAGCTCTTGCTGCAGACCTGGACTTTCTTTGATGCTGCTTCTAGTCACCACTGGCCCCGTGCCACCATCCAGAGTCCTCGTGTCCCCTCGGAGAGGTGCAGGAGTTCACAGGCCACCTCTGCTGCCAACGGTGCTCCAGCAGCTGATGTCCAAGAGCAGGAATAGGAAGACAGCTTCTCACACACAGTTTAGTGCTCTGCACGGGAGAAACTGGTCAAGCATTGCCTGCCAAAGGCATGTGGATGTCTCCTTGCTTGTTGTGGCACATCTGCTGTGGTTTGCCTGAGAGGCTGGTGTCCATAAGCTGATGAGAAAATGATTGCCGGGGCCTCCGAAATAGCTCTGTCTTCTCTGGAGCCGTTCCCTGCAGCCCCGAGCCGTGCAGCCTTCAGTGATGCTGGTGCACAGAACGGCTGCTCTCTAAGGCTTTTTCCCCCAGCCAGTCTCTCTTGCTCAGGATCCTCAGTTAAGACCTGCATGAGGATGACGCCAGCAAAGAAGAGCAGCCACCGCTTGCCTAAGTCTTTCTCCTGACGTGGCAAATATTTTCTCACCTGGGCTGGATACAGCACCTTCCTGGCTTTCCTGCTTCGCTTTGTTGGAAGGCCTGGAGGTCTCCTGACAGTTCGGACAGCAAACATCGGCCTGGACAGACTTTCTGAATTGTTTTTCAGCAGATCTGTGCTGGAGAAAATATTTTCTCTGGTGTAAGAGAGCATGTCCTTAGCAGCCTGCCGGGGTAGATCTGAAAGCTGGGAGAACTATATGGAAATATCTCTTTGCTCAAAGATGGTTTTAATTCAAAAAGCAGACTGATGAAATAATATTAAGAAATATTACTAATAACAACAGTGCTTTTATTCATTCTCATTAAAGCAAAAAATGCAGAACCCCAGAGCTGAACTCTTGGAGTGATTTATGTGTCTTTCTGGGAAGCTCTTCTTTGATTTCTCTCCCTACTCCTACCTGTGCTATAAATACTTGCTTTGATGAGTGAAGATGTGATGGGAGGAGCTCAGCTGACTCACAAACCGCTCTGGAATGTCTCTACCCCCAGAACCACGTATCTGCCCACTCACTGCTAACAGGAGTGTAAGAGCATGCTCCAAATTTTCTCCTCCCCAGTTCTGTTCTCCTTTATTACAGCTGTCTGTCACAAGACTTTGCCTCAAGACATTTCAGTGCTTTTGAGAGTGTATCCTTCATTAAAATTCACCTATCTGCTATAAAGAATAGAAACAGAGTCTGAGGACAGGCATGCTCTCACCTTCCTCCCTTGCCTTCCCAACCCATCTGCCAGTATCTCTGGCCTTAAGTTGGAGGGATGGAGGTGGGAGACCCCAGTTTCTGTTATGACCTGGTGCAATCTCAGCACTATGCCCCAGAAAATGAACAACCTCAGCACTTGCTCTGGCAAGCTCAATCTCAGATATGCCCAGAAAAGGAAAAAAAAACAACACTCATGTTCAAATTCTGTGTGCCTTATGATGACTAAGCAGAGCCTGAAAGGGCTGAGTGCCCACAAACCTGCTGGAGAGGTCTCCAGCTCTCCCTGGGATCTTTGTCATGAAGTTAGAAGAGTTATCTACAAAATTCATGTATGTTTGTCGGTGTGGGGCACCTCACACCTGCACCTCACATGTGGGAATGAGAGATGAATTCCTGAAAAATGTCTTTGGGAACCAGCTCTGGATGGCTAATGTAAAATCAAATATAACCTGATCTCTCCAAAGTCTTCTCAGGCAGCCTTTAGCCACCACAAAGCAGCAGCAAAAGGCAAAAAATCAAATTTTAAAGCTATTCTTTGATATATCCTCTTGCCCTTTGGGCTCCCTAACATTGCTTGCTTTCTGCTCCTTGGAAGAACAAAATGGCTTTAAATCACAAGGCATCCAACTTCTGTGCTTTGTGCAGTGTCAGTCACCATCAGGTCACCACTGTCCTGATGTGAACACTCCCAGGCATCAGACTTATTCCACCGGAAACTAAGTCTTGGGCAGAAACAAAATGTAGCTACTAACACAGTGACTACAATACATGGAGTCCCATTTCTAGGTCTGTGCCACCCAGCACCTCCAAGGTGATGGGTCATTAATTTTATGACAGGTCATTAATTCTATGACAGGTCATTAATTCTATGTGGCAGCACTGCTTATGGCTTTTGCAATCATCCCTAATCCCCATTTAAACCAAGTGCTGGAGCCAGTGGCTCACCTCAAGACGCTTGCTGCTGAAAAACACCTTCCTCAGGGCAGTCTTTTACGCTGCCCAGATGAGTACTTAAACCTGAGACACAGGTGGGGCATAAAGACAGAACTTTCTGGTCTTTGGGCATCTTTTCCCCCTGACAAGGGCAAAGTCCAGAGGGCTGTGTTTCCAAAATCACCTAATCATTGTCAACTCATGGCAAGGCAACTCCTAAGATACAAGGAAATGGCTCAAGCAGCCTCTTTAGTCACCATCTCTCATGGAGGCTGATCAGAGTGGGGTAAAATCGCTTGTCCCTTAGCTCTGATGGCTACAGCTGTGCTCAGTGGCAGTGTCCTCCTAGCTGCACTCTGCCTCCCACAACTGGTGCAACATCATCAGGCAGCACCTAAATCACGTCAGTGGCTTAGAAGCAGCACGCAATAAGAAAATAATTCATGTGGATTGCTGCTGTTTTGCCCTGTGGTGTCTGAGCCCTCGGACCCACCCTGGTCCCAACACGCGAATGAGTCAGGCTGGGGTTTAGTAACGAATCCTCCCATTCCCAGGCCATGGCTTTCAGGCCGGCTCAGCTCAGTTCAGAGGGGAAAGTGCCACAGACAGCTGCCCAAACTGGACAGCAAATACACCTGGATGTTGAGTGAACAGCCGATGTTAAAGGCCAAAAATCAAACATTCAGTATGATGTTAAACTATCCCCTTTATTTCAGCGAGGATCACATCCAAGGGGAGAGACAGATCAATTTAGTTTCTTCCAGCTGTCCCATCATATGAGCTGTGTTTATCTCAGTGCAGTTAACGGGCAGCTCCCAATGGACAGGAACACAGCCTGTCCAGAAGTTGACTCCAGCTCTGGCACAAACGGCATCACCTTGTATTAATCACATATAGGTTTCTCACTGAAATTCCACATCTTGCACCTCTCACACACCTAGTCCATCTCACTAGCATTGTCCAGCAGCCAGCTGTAGGGAGGCGAGTAATAACACAACCTCAAAACAAGCCCCAGGAAGAGGGGGCTCTACCTGTAGGGACAAATCCTGTTCTTATTGGCAATCATCATTACCCATTAGCTTATTGTCATGTGAGTATTACACAGGGATGTATTTATAACTCCCAGGTGAGCTTGTCCAAGCAGGTCACTGGATCCTCCTCAAGTGAGAAGAACTAAGATGAATCAGCACTGCAAGAAGCAGATCTTCTGCCCACCAGGTGCAAGGAGAAGAAAAACAATTTCTGTTGAGCTGGATCCAAAGAATTGAATTTCATCAACCCCCCTCTAACCCAGAGACTTCAGTGTGTTTCACCAATGGATAACCAAAGCCAAAACCTGAGCCTTGGATGCATCAGGAGCAGCATTCAGAGGTGGAGGTGCTGGATCTTTGGCATAAGGGTGCAACCTGAAAGGCCTTGGCATGGGTCAGGAGGGTAACAGAACCAGCATGGAGTGGCTTTTCCAGCTGAAGATGACAGAGGCCATAGCACTGATGGAGCTGACTGGGTCGCGTCAGGCCAAGGTGCTCTGCAACATTCAGTACCATGTTCTGACCTCAAGCCATCCAAGAATCGTAGTGCTGTTTGTGCTAAAGAAGTCTGCAGGGAGGGGCAGAAATGCTTATTACATCATCTGAAATAGTTGGAGCAAACCCAAGGTACACAAACCCTTTTTCACATTGCAACAACCTTGAAGCCAAGGACCAGCTTATGCTCAAAGCAAAAGCTCAGAACTGACTTCCCAAGGCCCTGCAGCACCCAGAGAGATGGCAGGACCTTGTTGAAGGCAAAGCAAGCCTGTGACTCAGAGACCTTGATCCCACGGGGGAAATATATAAAGTCATCTCAAGAGGAACTGAGCTGTTTGCTGTGATATATCAGAAAGATAGTAACGCCTAGTTATGCCAGCTAACAGGGGTACATACCTCTTCGGCTGCAGCCTTGGAAAAGCTACTGGGAAATTGAGAGCCATGTTGTGAAAACATGGAAACTGGGGAGGGCTGGGTGCGAACACAGCACCAGATTCCCAGATTTCAAGAGTCATACCTGCAACTCCTTTTTTATGTGCACACAGCTTTTGTGTCGGGTGGCTCAGAGAGTTTGAGAGGAAACCTTAAGTTCTGGGAACATCTTTCTCCAGGATTCTGAAAGTTTTGGTGGTTTTGTGTTTTGTTTTTTTTTTGGGGGGGGGGTGTTTGTTTGTTTGTTTGGGGATTTTTGCTTGGAAGAACAGGTGAGATACCACATGGGTCTAGTCCAAGTGAGAGTGTTTGGTTAGTGCAGCACATTACAGGAGCAGGAGAGGGGAAAGGTACAGGTGGAAACAGACGTTTTGGCTGCAGTTAATGGTTTACCTTTTCTTTCACATATCACTTGCTGGCCACAAAAATGTACATACATCTCATGGCAGCCAGGTGCAGGATCTGGTAAAGGAGGGGCTTCTTAGGACTGGATCCTTTGTGCCCCTCAGGGGACTCTGGAGCTGATGCCAAAAGTTAACAAAAAACAAAGCCGTGGGGATCTGGTGAGGTACCCCAGGCCGGAGCAGCGAGGCTGGGAGCTGGGGAGAACATGGTGGTCTCCAGCTCATCCCCAGGGTAAAGACCCAGCAGGGAGATACACCATTAGCAATAAGAGCCAAACGCAGGGCAAGATATGCCCACAAAGACGCCCTGTAGCTCAGGGCAGCAGAGTGATTTCTTCCATGGCTGTAGTAGCAGACAAAGCAGGGCTTGGCCCACAACTGCAGCTTAGCATGAGTTTGACCTGGAGGAACTCTATCCTAGACAGAAGATGTCAGGTGAGGATGGCTGGGGGTCACAGCAGGGTAGCTTTGCGGTGGTGGCTTAGGTGGTGGTTTGGCTAAGCCACCAAGCCTTCTATCAGCAGCACACTGACATCTGAAGTTGTTGGTTACAAGGATTACAGAGCTGCAATGAGCTGGAATAACCTGGGGGCTGTGTGGGCATCACATGCCCCCAGGGGTCCAACCCTGCCCAGGGAGCCCACAGCATGAGCCATGGCTCAGGGAAGGTTTTTCTTCCTTTTCCCGGGCCTGGGTTCCTGGGCAGGCTCTTTCCAAGAGGCAGGGATGGGGAAATCCCAGGCAGCCTTCCTCAAGGTGCTGAAATTAGGGCAGCTGAATCCCAGGCCAAGGGATCAGCTGATAAAACAGCACAGGAAGTGCAGTGTCAGTAAACTCAAAATAACATCCACAGAAGATCCTGAACTGTGTGTATCCTGCACGGAGCCGTGAGTGGCTCTTTGCAGTGATCCCCACAGCCAGAGGAGGAGCAGGAGCCAATGCCAAGTGCAGAGCTCCGCTCCTGTGCAGTGACACAGGGAGCCACTGACCAGCTCTACATCTGTAACCAGAGAACATTGAGCCATGCTGGGGAGGTCTGCCCCTTCTGCAGGTGCTTCCTGGAGGTGGCTACAAGTCCTTTGAGGTAGTTCTAGATGTAGACCCTAAAATCATATCTAATAACTACTAATAAACTGAATCGATAATGGAAGAAGTGTCAAGGGGAAGTAAATGGGGTTCTAGATTAGTTTAGTTATACTATTAACTCTTCTGCGGACTCCAGTTTCAATGTTGGCTGATTCCGGTGTCCTTCTAACCCATCCCACCTGGGAAACCAATCCATTTGGGGAGATACTTGCTGATCTCACCACATTCCCCAGGCTGACAGTATTCAGGTGCAGGTGCCGGAAACTTTGCACCTAAATCCAGGTATTTTAGTAACTGAAACAAACCACTTACAGGGGAGTGATGTCAAATTGGCGTGATCTCTACGAAGACTAAGCACTGCAAGTAAGACCAGCTGTGTGCTGGGCAGGAGAAAGTTACAGCTGAGCCCTTGACAGGCACCAAGAGGTGACATAAGACAAGCAAAGCAGGAACTTGTGAGACCACTGAGGTGGAGTCCTATGGCTCTGGCTAAACCAACCTCCTCTGTCCCCAGGTTCAGTGGCAGCAATTTTGCAGCAGCTCTAATCAATCCATTTTGGTGCTTCACTGCTGTAGCTACACCAATTTTCCTAAAGTTTAACCTAAATCTCACACTCTGGAGCCAATTCCATGCCCTACCCAAGGAGGACTGGGCAAACCAAGCACCACTGTCTCATTTCTGCCAGTCTTTTGCATATTTGAAACCTCTTAGCATGCTTCATCTGAAGCTTTCTCCAGGCTACACAAACCCCCCTGGCTCGGTCCCTTCCCAGAGCTCACTTTTGCAGGCAAGATGGCTGGTGCGGTGCAGCGCTGAGGGCTCCCTCCCCAGGAGGGTGCCCAAATATGGCCACAGCGCTCCAGCAAGGCACTGTGCATGGCCCCGCATTACTTCATCCCTTGTATATGCAACACACCTATTTATACATTTTAATGGGATGTTTGCCTTTCTCGCAACCCCGTGGTATTATTCCTTATGCGAAGCATGAGCGCTGCGATCCCCCCCAGGCTTGTTTTCCTTCCAGCCCTTCACCCTCCCCGTGCTGGAACGTGCATTTGCTCGCTCCCACCCTCCTCTGCAGAACCTTCTTTCAGACCTTTCCTCCAATTTATGCTTTTCATCCCAAGTCTGTCTTCTGCAATGCTTGCATACCTCCCAGGTCCCCATCCCCTCCAAATTCAACAGGCAGTCAAGCTCCCACCTTTGTCCTCCGCACCATTTGGGGAATATTGAATTTCTCCAGCTCTGGAAAACTCCTTCCAGTTCATCCCAGTAACTATTAACAGCTATTCTTTGAATATCCTGTCAGAGGATGAATTTAGACTCTATGGTCACAACTTAACCAGGAAAATGTTGAAGGGCTTGTCCTCCCTCCACCTTTCAGAGTCTCACCCCATCTCGATGTGGTCTGAAAAGCTGTTGTAGACAGTTTCCCTCTGCACCCACAGAAGAATTGCATCATTCGCAGCTATTGGGAAACTTCTAACTTACCTGAGCTGTCCTTGCTCTTTTCTCCCCTACTGCAGTCCATGATCTTTCCCTGCAGTCACTGAATTTGCTTTCCTGGTGGCATTGCATCTGTTTAGTGAAGGCTACAGAACTTGGAAAAAAAGCAACAAAGCGCTTAACCTTCTAGGGACCATCAGTAGCTTTTCCTTGCCCTATGTATAAGGGCATATTATTAGTGGATGTGGAGATGGGCTTACTGTCACTCTCGCATCCCCCTGTAAGTGCTACCCCAATTTGCATCTATCTGCAAACACTGTTCAGGTGCTCCAGGCCAATGTCACACATCCTCTGCGGTTCTTGGTAGAGCCATCATGGCCAGAGGCACCAGCCAGCAAGGACAAGGTCCGGCTGGGTAGCCACACTGCAGTAGGAGCAGCCCCAGCAGCACTCGGGGACCGGGCAAGCCCAGCAAGGCTGGCACGATGCTGTGCTACGTAACAGAGCAGCACTGGTCCAGTACTGTGCCGTCACTGCAGCATCTTCCCACAGCAGAAAGAAATCCCAGGGAGGACTTGGCCTCGCAGCCAGGCTGACCGCATCAGCCAGCACCCACCTCTGGAGGCAGCTTTAGTCAGGCTCACTTTGATTAATGGAGGCAGCTTGGATTAGTTCCTTGTTAGGAACATTTAAATACAAACCTCTTTTCCTGGAGGCAGCTGAAGTTAGCCAGAGCTCATGCAGAATGTGTGTGTGCACCCACCATCCTCTGGCTGGAGCTGGGCCATGTCCATGGAGAAACACAGGGCAAATCCTGTTCATACTCCCACAGCCCTGGACCTCACAGAGGAGGCAGCCACATCCCTGGTACAGGGGTGCCCTGAGAACCCCAGCCACAGCCCTCCTGCCTGGAGTGCTTCAAGCCCATGAGCTTGGGGAAAGGAGTTCATTATCACTGTCTGTATAAAAGACTCCCAACTCACTTGTAGGAGCAATTTGTGGGTCAACTGGTCTCCAGTTTTCAGCCCTTTCTCAGGAACTGCTAAAGATCCTCCTGCAACTGGAAAATGGGAGACCCTGGCTGGGAGGTTGTCCCTGATGATGATCCTACAGGCGACCAGGGCTGCAGGCACTGAGCGGAGCAGCGAAACCGCCCCAGCACCAAAGGCTGACTGCAAAATAATAGAGCCCTGCAGCAGAGCAGGGACTTGGCCAACACCCACAGGCACCAGAAGAGACACCGGCAAAGGCATCGTGTGCATCAGTACCAATCCCAGCAGGGAGAAGTTTGCTCTTTCCATATCTTGGCAGCCCATGCTTTGTCCAAGCATTAAGGTTCCCGCACATGGCATGTGACCTGAGCACCCACAGGCATGACCCCCCAGTGTCACCCACTGCCAGTTGATGTGGTAGGGACAAGCATGTGCCTGATGGCACCTGGGGCTGGGTGGGAGGGAGCAGCTTCAGGCCACGTATGGGCACAAGGCACAGTGTTGGGTTATCTGTCAGGAGCCACACATGGCTTGGGAAGGCATCTCCAACACCAGCATGGAAGAGAGATGACACTGGGATGGAGTATGGGCCAGGCAGTCAGGGGTGGGTCTGCAAGCAGCATGCTGGGGTGCACATCCACCCCAGGGTACACCACATGTGACACCTTTGCCAGCCAGATTGCTCACATACTGTGTCACCCCAGGCTATTCCCTTCCGTGGGCAGCCCCAGCAGTTTGTCCTGCAACCCAAAGCAAAGCTGCTTTGGCAAAGAAGGGGGTGCAGGTGTTGGGAGCCACATGTCTCCCAGCTCAGGCAGCATTTCTGGTGCCATGGAAGGGTTCTACCAACATGGGTCATGCCCTGGACACAGCTGGCACCAAAGGGATGGATGTGACCTTTCACTCTAGCTTTAGGTACCCATGGGGAGAAGGCAATTGGTGCCTTGGCCACAAGGTCCCCTCCAGTGTTCCCCACCAGCTGCACACTTGGCCTGATGGCCTTTCCTGGCCCCCCACACCAAGGTCCCCCCATATCAGGGAACAGCAAGAGCAGGGTTGCTCCCTCAGGAAGGATGGAGCAAGTGGCACCCCAGGTCCAGCAGGGTCCATCCCACAGTACCTGCATGGAAGACTGGGGCAGGTCTGAGATGGTGGCCAGGTCCAACCAAGAGTCCAGAACAACCCAAAAGTCCAGATCCAGCAACACCATGGTAATGAGATGGGTCCAGTGTGAAACCAGGAAGACAAGCCACAGATCAGGGCCAGGTCCAGCAATGGCCAGGCACATCCCTTGCGATGGGGCAAGACATAATGTCAGGCTACAGGCCAAGGCCTTGGATAAGCAGAGCCCATAGCCAGGCACATATGGAGCTGAGCTAGATATCAACACTTCTCCAACACAGCTCCCACAAGGACTAATGGCTCCAGCTGAGATTAAATAGGGTTCCTGAGCATGCCTAGAAAATTTTTCCCATGCAGGGAAGGCTCCTGGGTGTGGGGAGCTGTCAGGTGAGGTTAATATGGGGAAGACCAATTAGTGCCTTCAGAGCTGGTGCTAACTGGTGCGTCTTCTGTATTGGGAAGTACTCCTGAGGGTGGCACAGCTGCTGTGTCAAGGTCTGACGGTGCTGCATGTCATGGGAATGCAGCTCATGCCCACGGGCGCTCTGACCTGAGCCCGGCCCTGGGAAAGCCTTCAGCAGAGACCAGGCCAGTGTGGTCACAATTTCCATCCTGTGCAAGACATGCACTATTTCATATTTACTTTTACCCTCCTTTATCATTGCCATGCTCTCACGGGCAGTAACAGCAGCCGTTCCCACATCCTCACCATACAACTATTTGGAATCACTCTGCACTTTCCCCAGGGTAAATGCAAAAAGCAGAATTTGGCCCAAACACCACTCACTTCTGGATGCAGTTGCAGGGTGCAGAGTACCTCCTGGTCTCCCCATGAGCCCCCACCAGCCCATGACAGGGAACAGTTATCCCAGTGCTGCTTTAATTACTGAACCAGTTGTGCTTTGCTCAAGGCCAAATGCAGAGCCATGCCCACAGCGGGGTGGGGGCTGCTTTCCATAAATCACTGCTCCAAGCACAACAGGAGGTTGTGCCTGACTTAGGAAGAGCTCTTGCTGGCCAAGGAAGCCTTCCCAGTGCCACCTACAGCCACCTTGATAGCAGGTATATGTGGCAGCTCCCACACTTCAGGCAGCCCCCATTACCTGGGGGATCCAGAGGAGCTGGTTGAAGGCACAGGACAGACATGCAATTCTTTTTATCCCTAGCAGTATCTTCTACAAAGTCGTATTTCTAGATCTTTTAGTTACAAAGAAGCTATTAAGAGTAGAGAAGGGCTGAAGAGATGCCTTATAGATGGATGAGGCTATGGACAACACAGCACAATACCCTCTGCAGTCCCCCTACTCCATCAGGTATTGTACCCACTCCTGAGTGCAAGGTGCATTAGGAAGCAAGAGCTGGCAACAGGAGGATCCCCCATCCTGGTGGCTTGGACCTGTGGGACCAGCCATCCTGGCATCCTGTGACACCCATGGCCCAGTGCTACTGGAAGAAAATGAGCCCGTCACCGGGCAAAGGGAGCTGACAGCTCTGGGGAGATGTGTGGGATGCTTTCAAAGTGAGGGAGTCCAGGCTGCCTATAGCCCTTCAGTTCACAGCTGGGCTGTGCAGGGGAAGAGCAGGACCAGCAGTCCAAGTGCCCCAATCCAGGGGGGTTCTCTCCATCCTTCAGCTTCAAACCCATTCTTCCAGCTCAACCAGCATTTTCCCCTCAAAAAGCCAATTGGATAAAGAAATCCACATCTGGCTAAGGAAGACAAAGTCTCTAGCAAAAGCACAGTACCACACACATGGCATCTCAGCCATACCCATCAAGTAAAAGCTCTCCTTGGGTTCCATGCCAGGAGCATCCAAGCCTCCAAGGGACAGAGTGGGACCAAGGACAAGCCACCATGCTCTTTGTGCTTTGCTCCCCAAATTCCAGCCTCAGATGTGCTGCAGGAGGAGCTGTTTACTTCTGAAGCTGGGCACATCAGCCTGGCCCTTCAGCAGGTGTGCTGCAGTGTAGGCTTGGCCGGGTACATGTAGGAGCAGCTACGGTGATGAGCAACTCCTCAGAGAGGTTCTCCTGGCTCTGAGGCAGCATGAGAGTGCTCCTGTGCAGTCCTGTGGAGAACCTCAGCAGTCCTGGCATAGCCGTTATGGGAGATTACAAAGTTTAAGTCTTCTTAGCTGTTCCTTTCCCTTAGACCAGCTTCCTTGTCACACAGCATTGAGAAATGAGCCATCAGGCTCCTGGTGCTCAGCACTGTAGATCGCCCATGTGCCAGCTCCACCGCCTTGAAAGCACCTGGCAGGGCTGGTGGCTTTGCAGAGGATCTCAGGGCAGCCTGGGGACTGGGGACAGCATGGACAGATGTCTAAGCTGGGATCCTGAGGGAGATTGGGGTTGGGGACAAACTGAAGAGCCATTTCAGCTAGGATATAAGTCCTGGGGTAAGTTGAGACTGGGGACAACTGGGCCAGACATCCTTATCTTCTGGCAGGGAGAGTTCTCTCCGTGGTCTGGAGGTTCCTGTGCTTTCTGATGAAGGCCTCCAGAGGTACAAACTGCCGTGTGGGCTTGGAATGGGAGGAGGGCTGGTACATGTGCAGCACTGGCCAGATTGTCCTCTCCAGCATTGGCTGAGGGATGAGGTGGTCTTCATGCAGCAGAAAGCTGAGCTTCACTTCTTAGCACCGAGAGGAGCTTTGTGGGAGGCAAAGACCTTGGCAGGTCTTCAAGGTGCACAGGGGGCCTGCGCACCCCATGCCTTTTGCAAAATAGTTGGGACAGCTTTGGTTTGGGATGGATCTGATGCACAGAAGTGGGGTGAGATGGAGGGGGAGGCAAGACAGCACAATGTGTCACCAAAATCCCTGAGCAGAGGCATGAGGGGTCCTACGCTGCTGAGCCTAAGGGTGCTGAACTGCTCAGGTTGAGCGCGGAGCCACCCAGCATGCAGCTTGTGGGGGGTACGAAGGCATGGGCTGGTGCCTCAGCAAAACTCAAGCAGATGAACCTTAGAGAGAGGAAAACAAGCTCTGCAGATGCTCAGCTCCACTTGAAGTCACCCTCTCCTCTCGCACCGGGTGACGGTTGGTGCAAAGGCACCCAGGGACCTCTGGCACAACTGAACACCCTGTGGACAGACTGCAAGTGCAGACATCCAAAAACCAAGTCTAAACCCCCTCCAAAACAACACAGACATACCCACAGTACCTACAGCCCCTTGCATAGCCCTTGGAAGCCCGAAATCCTCCCTTGTGAAGGCAGCACTGTTATCAGCGCTGCTGCGTGTCCTGACGCCATGACAAAAGCCATCTGCAATCCAACACCCATGGGTGCCTGCTTCGGCAGCACGCCTGCAGCCTGGCACTATAGACACTGATGGCATTTTTAGCTCCCAAACCCAGTCAGTGTGGGTGACGCTTGCCTCTCCTGTCACACTCTGTGGGCTTTGAGTTCCCCTCCCAGAATTGAGAGACCTTGGTAGAAGAAACCAGAAATAACCTCTGTTCCTCTCCCAGCTGGAAGAGGAGGGGAATCCTGGTCCCTGAGTTGCTTCTGTTTCTTATCCAGGATAAAAACATATTAACTGTCCTGGTAGTAAAGTCTTGCTAAGCTATGGAAACCAGCTCACACACATTGCTTTCTGTGGACACTCGCATCTAGAAGGTGGCTTACTTGAATTCAGAGCCCGTCCCCTAAGCCTCACAAGCAGCCCTTCCTGCTCTCTGTCCAGCTGCTCTCATGGGCTATTCTGCAGGAGAAAAAGGCTTCTCCACTGGATAATTTCAAGAGGAAAAAACATGGACAGGCTTTCCAGCCCAGCATCATCTCAGCCAAGGACACACTTCCCTGGGATCCAGCCTAGTCCCCTCCCTGTGCGGCTCTGGGGGATGGAGGAGCTGTGTGGCATGCAGCTTTTGGCACTGCTGCACTGTGTGGGTTTTGGATCTGGCTTACCATGAGCATACCTGAGGAGCTGCACACACACACTGCATCAAGGTGGTCTGCAAAAAACACACAGCAAAGCCATAGCCCTTGTTCCCAGTCCAAGCCACTGGGAAGCACAGGCATGGCAGTGCAGCTACATTGGTTCAGAAGAGAAATTTGGGTGGAAAACCACATTTCAGTCAAATAAAGGAAATGTACTTTGAATAATTTTATTCAGGATAGTTTGGATTTATTCCTGACAATAGCTCTGGAAGCAGGAGTTTGTGATGGAAGTCTTTGGAGTCCAACCATTAGAAAGAGGCAAATCAAACAACAGTGCAAACATCCACAGGATTATGTATATGATAATTCACAGCAAATTGTAGAAGTGGACTTAGGCACAAAACCAAAACCTGAAAAAGCAACATCATAAATACCTGCTCAGTTTGCCTGCTCAAAACAAGGACATGTGCTTTTCCTGAGGTGTTTCCAGGCAGCATGCTCTCCCCTGGGTCTCAATGGCAAAGAACCTCTTTCTTGGCCTCGCAGGACCGGGAACAAGCCCAGGATTCCCACTGCACTTGGCCCAGACGGCCCAAACTGTCTTCTCCAGTGTGTGTTGCTTAATATATGTCAGTTGCTATTTCAGGCTTTCTAGATAATGAGCGTGGTGAAGTGTACCCAGAAGCAAAATGCAGAGGAGCTCTCAGGACAAGTTGCCACCACCAGACCTGAAACAATCCTGCGGTTATTTCTGCACTGGCTGGCACAGCTGAGCAGTCTTCAAGGCAAGCTCAAACAGACTTGCAGGGCAGAAATCTCACTGGAGGTGCCAAAGGTGAGCTCAGGTATGAGCTCAGAAGAGCAAGAACTCAGAAACGGGTCCAAAAAGCAGTCTCCAGAGCTCGTGGTCACGTAGGAGCTGGAGAAGGCAGAGCTTGACTGCCCACACTTTTTGGGGAACGAGGAGCCACAAATTCTCACAATTCTCGCAGGCATCCAGCACAGCCTCTGCTCTGCACAACACCAGCCAGGACCAAGAAATGCAAAGAGCTGAAGACTGTGAACCTGGAGAAGGAGTGAGACACAGCTACATCTACTGCAGAGCCAGTAACCCAGTTACTATTTCCTCCTACTGTTTATATCCCACAGCGTCTGGTCTCATCTCACAACCCCTCTAATGACAAAGTATCCCAAATGAGTATGTGAGGAACAAAGCATCTTGCAATTAATGGGAGGTTGCTTGGGCTTTGTTGCCAATGCCTTATTCACAGAACATTAGGAACAAGTGAAGCATCTGGAGGAGAAGAGAGACCATGTTGCAGAGGATCCCAGGCTGCTGTCCCTCTACATTGACCAGGACAGAGTCAGTGCAGGCCTGAGAAAGGCCACCTTGACCACAGCCTGCTGTAACGTACTCCTCCATAAGCCCAGAATTTTGAAAATCCTGAGAGCAGGACTTGGTCTCTGCAGTAAGTCACTACAGCAGGTTGACTTTGGCCACAACCTGCTTGCAGCCCGTGCTGGAGTACTGCTTGTCCCCTGTAGTGTAGTAACTGAGCTGACTTGCTAAATTTTCAATATGCTTCTGGTCAGGATACAGCCCTTCCCTCCTCATCTCCTCTAGGAAGCAGTTTATGACGTGAGTCTTCTCCAGAAGAACAAATGGGATGATGTCCGCAGATTTCCAGAGAGGGTGGGCATTGATCAGTACTGGCTGGATGATGCTCAGCAGTTCTTCAACTCCCCTTTGCTGATGCAGAAGCTCAGCAGATGCATTCTGGATAACAAACTTTGTTATTTCACCACCTCCTATGTTGCTTATTAAAATGTAGATGGCATTGAGGAACTCGTTGGTTTGATTGGGTTCAAAGAATCGGCTGAGAGTATCCAGCAGGACTGGAGACATGAGTTCGACCTCATCCAGAATAAACACTGGTATCTTCTCTTCTATTTCGGCTCTTGTAACCATGTCAGAAATCTTCTTAGACAAATCTATTTCGCAAGTAAGAGGAGCCACCCCGTTGGGGCAGTGATGCATAACAAAGTACTGAAGCACGAAGTCATTGTCCATGACGGAACGAAAATGTTTGGCCAGCAGCCAGCCAACATGACTCTTCCCAACTCCTGTCGGGCCATTTAAAGAGATTACTAGAGGCTTGTTGTGTATGTGGGTAGCCAGATAGTCCTTCAGTAATTCCATAATACTTTCCACAGCAACCTTCTGCCCAAATACTTCCCGGTGCATTGTTTTCTCCAAACCATCTAGGTCATATTTTTGGAGATTATCATCCAGGTTCTCTATTGCATTGAGAATCTGGAAGAAGATAATGACAATGAGCAAGAGAAGGCAGCGTTTTGCCTTGCTCTTCTCCTCTGTTGGAAGGTATCTTTTTGTTTTATCTGGATAGAGGACTATCCTAGATTTCCTTCGATTCTTTTTCCGCCTGCATTTTTTCATAGCATACTGCTCCACAGATGTGTCAAAGGTGAAGTACTGGGAAGTTTCGAAGCCGGTCTGTTTAAAGAAGGACATGGAAGAGCCATACAGGCTAGTTCGGTTCCGGGAAAGCTGCCTTTGAAGCAGCCTCGTATGGACAAGCTCTGAAGACTTTTCTCGAGGGAGCTCTAAATGCAGACGGCTTTTCTTTTGTACCCGGTATCGTTGTCGCAGGCGGATGATTGCCCGCAAGGGAGAAGAAATAGAAGATATTTTCTTTGAAGCAGCAGGGATTTCAGTATCCGGTACTTCTTCTCCATCACTCTCATAGCAAGATGCCTTTCCTTTTGCATCACTCTCGGCACAAGCCATCTCCCCTTCCCCATTGCTGTCAGTGCCAGGCATCTCTCCTTCCACGCTGCTCTCAGCACGAGGTGTCTCTTCTTTTGTGTTGGTCTCACCACAGGGCATCTCTCCTTCTGCATCGCTCTCGGCACAGGACACATCTCCTTCAGTATCGCTTTCTGCACAGGGCATCTCTCCTCCCAGATCCTCCGTGGTAAAGGACACTTCATCTACCCCAGTGCAGGGCAGCTCTCTGTCCATCTCGTCTGGTTCTTCCAGCCCATTCACATTATCTTCTTTCTTAAAAAAAAAAGGACATTGTGAAATTAATCTTTGTAAGATCAGGAAGTGACTGATAACAGCCAAACTAGACAGATATCCCACTTTCTAACAGGCAGAACAGTTACCTGTAGCAATCAGCAATGGTAAGGTGGCAGAGAGAGACTTTCAGACCTAAGGTAACTGTCCGGAAGATGCTCTAGACATGCAAAACTACAGATGAAATTCGGTGTAAATAAATGCAAATCCACACATATCATAAAACCAGCCCTGCCTTCACACACGGAAGGAAAGCTCAGAGCTGGCTGGAGCCAAAGCACTGCTACGTGCTGCCATGAGCAAGAGGCAGGACCCCAGGCAGACCGACCTGTGGTCCAAACCAGAGCTGCCCAGTCCTATTTCCTTATATCTGCTAAATATAGGCAAGACACAAAACCACACCTCTGCACCAGCATACATGCACACACTCACACGCACGCACACACACACGCACATACACTCCCCCATAGGAAACAGTCACTTCTACACCTGCAGAGACCTTTCAGGGGGTGGAAGTGTGCATGGGAGAAACTTGCTGTGGAAACGCCTGGGCCGTGCAGGTTGTGGTGGCACGGCATCTCCCTTGGGGGGGATTTTTCCTGGCTGTACCAATGGGTATGCCAGGCAGCACCGGTGGCTGCTGGCAGGGAGAGGAGGCAAGGGCAGCACCCAGCCAGCGCTCAGCCCTCAGCCTGCAGCTCCCCAGGCTGCCCCCTGACAGGCAGGGCTCACACGGGTTGCAGAGAACCAACATGGTTGTGAGTAAGCCTGCCAGCAGCACACGGCTGTGGAGGGAGGAGCGGGGCTGCCCCGCGGCACCCTGACCCTCCTACCCCCACGGGTCCTTCACTTGCATCCCTGGACACATGGTGGCCGCTGTGTCCTTCCCACACAAGACCCCGGAGCCGTGCAGGAGAGCGCAGGGACATGAGCATCCCTGAGAATAGCCGTCTGCATGGAGAATGCATGGACAAACCTCAATCGGCGAACAAGGAGGAAGAGGAGAGTCCACGCTCCGGCAGCGGGACGAGATGACAAGAGGCATGGACCCAGCAGGGAAGTCCCCAAGAGAAAACAGCTCTCCAGGCCTGGATGAGGCCACGCAGCAGGACCCCGTGCACAACCACCTCCACGTGCTGCCACGCCGGGGACAGTTCCATCCCAGCCCAGCATGAAGGTGGTGGTGGCAGAAGCTGTGTCACAGTGGGAGGGCATTTCTCTGCCGCTCTGGACCACAGCAGCGCTGACGCAAGGGGACAGTTTGCTGTGGTGACGTTGCCAACCCCAAGAGCAGGAAGCCGGCACGGGCAGGGCGAGGAAAGCCGCTTTCATTGGCCGCCCAGAAAAATCAACCCTAGGTTTTGCCAAAAGCACTGCGTCTCTGGGGAGGAGGAAGAGGTCCCCAAAGGTTTTGTTATTAACTCGCTTCAGCTCAGCAGGAAGTTACCAACCTGCAAAATGTCATGCATTGGCGAAGGTTTTACTTCCCCCGCCGCAGGGCTGACGCAGGCAGCCGCCTGACGGCACGTAGCGGGAGAAAGGGCAGCCAGGGGAGTCGCAGGCGCTGGGAAATGCTCCCGGCTGCCTCCTCGCTTCGCTCTCCTCCTTCCCCGGCTCCTCTGAAATGCCGGGACACACTGAGCGAAGCCTTCACCCCCGCCATGGGGACAAGTTGATTTCTGGACCATGTGCCGGCAGCCAGTTCATGGGAACTGAGCCGGGGCGAGCGACTCCCCAGCGCTAATTGCTGACTGTGTGCAGGATTTGGCCGTGCCCAGAGTGAAACCAGCCAGACAAGATTCCTGCAAGCAGGTGCAGAGGCAGCACTGGGCAGGAGGGCCGGGGGCCACCGCCACCAGGCATGCCACTGCCAGGGATGCCCCTGGGAACCCTGGGCTGTCCCCACGCCACCCTGGGGTCACACCTTTGCTTCTCTCCATCTTGCACGCTTTGCCTTGCTCACACAGTGCCTGAAGGTCCCCAACAGGACAGCTATCCCCAGAGCCGCTGGGGAGCAGCCCCTACGGCACAGACCAGTACAGGCCGGGGTCCCCAGGGAGCAGAGACACCACAGAGCTCGGCCTGGGGCCAGGACAACCCTCCGGTCCATAACACACATCGACACAAACATGTCGTGAAGCTTTCTCAGCCTCAAACCCATGCAGGTGTAAGAGGGGGGTTGCTTAAATGCCAGAGGAGAGCTGTGGGAGTTTATGGGAAAAGGTTTACGGAGCAGATGGTCATTGGCAGTGAAAAACAAGACATCCCAAACACTCCCCCAGGGATGCTGCCGACACGCAGCAGGGTGTCACCCCGTCCTGCCCCTGTCCGTAGCCCCGGCCGAAGCATGAAGCAGTGTGGCTCCTTGCAGTCTGGAGCCAACTCTCCTACCACCACCATGTCCACATGGGGAGCCCAAGGCTCCTGCGAGGCCGATGGAAACCAGCAAGGACCGAGCACTCATTAGCTGGGAGATGCTGCAGACCCTCTTTCCCAAAAGTCAAGAGCCCAAAGAGCACATCCATCCCACCGGCACGGGATGCCCAACCCTCCAGGTGAGCCAAGTGAGGCAGGGCAGAGAGACCAAATCCCATCCTCAGCAAGAAATCTGTCCAGTCACGCATATAATAATCCTATTAATACCATGACTCAGTTCCTAATACCTGCTGGTATTTACATAGGACTCTCATTTGGTAAGAGCAGCCCCCGCCTGCTCAACGTCGGATCGGGGCCGGGGCAGGCAGCTGTGCCAGCCTGGCTGTGCTGCCAGCCTGCAGAGGTGCACTTTCGGCAACTTAATTAAATGTTTGGTGAAAACAATAGGAAAAAGAACCTGACAGTCAGGTCTGCAGCATTACAAGTGCTCGTCTAAACACTGTTAGTCGCTGCTCTGTGCCGAGTCCAGCCACACCGTGGGGACACTTGCACTTAGCTTTTGGAAACGCTCCTGAGAAAACTTCAGCTTTCCTCCTTTAGCTCTTCCCCTCTAACATTTGCATTTGTGTGTCACCCTGTTCCTGCTAAAACAAGGTTTCCACAACAGACGAGCCTGTGTGGGCAGACGGAGGCAGCCAGGCCAGGAGAGGAGCAGGATGGGACAGCCTCTGGGCAGACAGCTTTCGCGGGTAGAAAACGTCTGGTTTGCAGGAGACATCAACCTGACACCAGCCAGAAAAATGTGTCCCCAGTTAAAGTGCCAGCTGCTGAATCCTGAGGATGGCATTGGAGAGGACCGAGCTGCACCCCAAACTCAGGCTCTTTGGGTTAGCAAAGCTGCTGGGAAAAGGGACCAGCTGGAAAATCCCAAAGGCTGATCTTGCCGCTGAAAGCCAACCCCTCTGTCCAAAACTGAGCATTGCCAGGGGGAAAAGCAGAGCAAAATGGGCCCCGTGGATCGAAGGGCATCAGTGGCCGGAAGCAGAGATCCTGGATCATGGCAGAGGCCAGCATGGCCCCGGTGCAGGCCATGGCCCCGGCACCCCGAGTTGCAGCTCACCGGGGGCACCACTTGGGAACAAGCTGAGAAATGTGATTCACTTCGCAGCTTGAGCTTAGGATGTGCGGGTGTTCACCCTCCCCAAAAACACAGCGCAGCGGTGATAGCCAGGGCAATGCCAAATCTACCCGCACCATCCTGAAAGCCTGCTTGCCACCAAAGCCCACCAGCCCTGCTCCCAGCCTAAATTTTTTGCTGAGCCTCAAAGACGAAGACCGACGGGAAAGGCAGCAAGTGGAGGGAAGAGCCTGGAGCATCCAGAAATGGCGGGAACATGGAGGGTCCCCACAAAACCAGGGCAGTTTTTGGTGGAAAGGGGCCATTGGGGACGAGCAGGAGGTGGTAGCGGGGATGGAGCTCAAAGTGGCCAAGGCTGTGGGGTGCCCAGTGACCCCCCCATGGGGTGGGAAGCAGGACAGGGGAGCCGAACCAAGCACAGTTACCCGCAGTGTCTCCCTCGGGGCCGGCCGCCAGCGTTGCCCTTCCGCCGCCGAGTCCAGCCTCTGGCCTCGGACAGGCCAGCTGCTCTTCTTCCCCCCTCTCTCTCATCCGTACAAAGACCCAACCGCGGAGAGGAAACGGCAAAGAGGAGTGGCCCGTGGCAGCACTTCCTTCTCCCCGCACCACGGGACGGCCGCCACCGGCCGGTTTTCTCTCCCCCCTCTTGCTCAAAGCCCTCCTCGGCAGCTGCCGTCACAGCGGCATCGTGCAAAGAAACACGAATCCCAGGCAGCCGCGGCGGGAAAGGGACGGGGCAGTAGGATGAGCTCATCGCCCGTGCGGCCTCGAAAGCCCTGAGTGTGGGCAAAACATCCCCACCCTCTGGGGTGTAATTAACCCAGAGCCCATCCCCAGTAAAGATCAAAGCAGTGATGCTGCGAAGAGAGGTTATCGGGGCTGACCCAGCACTGGTGCAGCTTGGGGACAAGGTTCCTTCCCAGCAGGGAAAAGAGGGAGAGCAGAAAATAGAGGGAATCTGGAAAAAAACAGTGATTCCATAAAAAATAGTGAGTCTGGAAATAAAAATAGCAAGTCCAGAGTAGTTGATTCATCTGTCCCTGGGCTCCTGCTCCACTGCCCCCAGCCACCCTGGCTCCACTGAGGCTTTTGGCCCCTTCACAGCCCCCGGCCCCACAGCAGAGGGACGAGGGGATGGCTGGGCCAGGCTGCACAGGACCGACCTCTGGAAGAGCTGGTGTGGGCACCCTGAGCCCTCGCTGCACAAAAAGTCCCCGGGGAAAAACCACTTCTTCCATCAGCTGCAATAAGAGAGAGAAGGAAGAAGCAGCAGGGGTTTTTCCGTACCCGGTGGTGCCGAGGCTCATCAGCAGCTCCTCCTCACCTCCACCTGCAGCCCAACTTTCCTTTAGCCCTACCAAACCGACCTGGATCCCCCCGCCCCTGCCTCTCACCTGTGCTTGCACAACCTGGCCAAGGCTTTTCCCTGAAAAACAAGCCCATTTGGCAAAGCCAGAGTAGCCCCAAAGCGATCTCTTGCCAGCCAAGCTCCTATTTTTGGATAAAACCCCAGCTGGAACCCACTCCCTCTGAAAGTGGCTACCCAGGACCAAAAATGGGGGGGACACCCTCCAGTTTGGGGTGTTTTGGAGCATCACAGTGCAGATCCCACCTGGCTGCAATGCACGAGGGTCCCCACATCTCCATGGGGAGGGGATGCTCTGAGCAGGGTCCCCCCAGCCTAGAGACCCACAAAGTCTCCCCAAACCTGTGCTCCGTGGCCAGATGTGCCTCCACTGCGGCCGGGGGGATTTGCCTAACAAATGCTTGCAAATATGGGGATTTCTGTGTCACGAAGGCACAGGAGCTCAGCTGGAGGACGGCCACTGGCACGGAGTGGCTGGGAGCTGCTGTCGGAGTCAGGAAGCTCAGCAGGGCTGACCCCAAGCCAGAGGTCCCTTCAGGAGGAGCTTGGGCAGGCATTTTGGGAGCAGCCATGAAAATAGATGTTCTTCTGGCTAATTCAGGTTTTTGCAAGGCAAGAACTTCCTCCAAGGATCACAGTTGAACACCATTAAAAAAATAAAAGCAATGCCCCTCAAAAACCATAAAAGAAGCAATTAAAGGAGCAAGAAGCTCCCAGCCACCACCTGAGGGCTGTCAGCAAACCTCAACAGCCCAGGAAAAAAAAGGTATTGCTGTAATTGCAAAGGAGCATGAGCCATCGCCAGCGCCCCAGGGGTGCGGGGAGGGGGGGGGCAGGAAGCCTCCGAAAAGGAGCAGGAAACCAAGGGAGGATAGAAGCAGGGCTTGAAGCATGCTCGCGAGGGATGCTCACCCTGCGCATACAATGGGGTTTCTAAACCCCTCCCAAGCCGTGGGGACACAGAGAGATGCCAGAGCAGAGGGTGATGAGTTCCCGGTTACGGTGGGGACATGGGACCAACCTGCATGGGACTCCCCCCGCAGTGCTGGGGGAGCTTGATGGCGCATGGGGACGGGGACCTGAGCGGGGTAGCATGGCCACCACCAGGCCCTGCCTGACCCAGGGGCCAAGCACGGCCATGGGGGGGGCCAGTGTGGGTGACAGGGTGATGCACACAGGGTGATACAGGACTGGCACGTGCAGCTGGGGACGCCGTCATCGTGTCACCACCAACTGGCCTCCAAAATCATAAGCTCAGTCTAGCGCAGCTGCCAAAAAAGCCGGGGGGGGGGGCACCTGGGGGAGCAGGAGGATATGGCAGGGGCATTGCTGGCACCAAAAGGTGTCCCACACAGGGACGTCCCTCTGGCATGGCCCATCGGGCAGGTGGGGACAGGACCATGGAAAACAGCTCCTCCTCATGCTCCTGGACAAAATACCTCTTTGTGCTGCTGCTGCCCCTGCCATGGCCCCGGGGTGGGGCCTGCAGCCCCCCTGCAGAGCTTTGGGGACCTCCAGCACCCCAAAGCGGGGGGAGCAGGCTGCCGTGCTGCTGGGTGCCATGGGGAGGGGGGGGCAAGTGCAGGCACTGGGGCAATGCAGCTGGGGGGGGCCTGGGGAGGGCAATGCAATGGGGTGGGGGCTGCATGGGGGGCAGTGCAATGGGGGCTGTGTGCAGGTGGGGGAGCAGTGCACTGGGGGCCCCCCACGTGCAATGGGGAGGGCTGTGTGGCATCAGGGCAGTGCAGCAGGGGAGCTGTGTGGGGGAGGCACTGCACTGGGGGGGACCAGGTAGGAGCAGGGGGTCGTGGGGGGCCTTGCGTGTGCAGGGGGGCAGTGCAGCTGAGGGGGGCCATGCCTGTGCATTGGGGCACTGCATCGGGGGGGGGGGGGGGCGCTGTACACATGCAATGGAGCAGTGCAGTGGGGTGGGGGCTGTATGCGTGCTGGGGGGGTCTAGTGCAGGGGCAGGAGTGTGGATCAGGGCCAGCCCTCTCTCCCCCCAACCCCAAGTCACCCCCACTCACCTTGGGGTCACAAGCCCTATGTCCCTGCCGCTGCCGAGGCTGGTCCCCCCGGCCAGGCCCCACGAGGGGAGGAAACGGCTGCTGGGCTGGGATCGGTGAGGAGCGGCCTCGGGTGCCACGGCCCTTCCTGCAGAGCCACGAATGCAAATCCTGCGCAAACACAGCCTCTCCCGCAGCTCTGCCCCGCCGTGGGGCACCCCGGGGGAAAAGGGGCAAGAAAGTCCCAGGGACGCGGAGAGAGTGACCTCCAAGCCCAGATTTTGGTACCGGTTACTGACCAGTACCCACTGGTTTGGATACCCACAGGTGATGGGCAGCCCCCAATTTTGGTACCCACCAGAAAGCATCGCCAGAGGTCAGGATGGCCACACGGCCCCTCACTGCTGGGCACCAGTTTATATAACAATTTTAGATATTTTTTTTTTTTTTCCCCCCTCTACTTTTCCACATGTCGCCTTTTTAGCTGAAACACCTCCAGGGCTGATTAGCAGCAGCTGCAACCCAGACCCATGCAAATGTTCCCAGGCCCTACAAGCCCCTGGGAAGCCAGAATAAGGCAAGCAAACTCCTGGGGCAAAAGGTCCCCCTGGGGGGGCCGCAGGAGCCAAGAGCCCAGAATGGGTCCGGGGTGAGCCCTGGCAGTGCTGGGACCCGGGGGGTCCGATACCCACAGTGCCGGCCTTGCCTGGAAAAACTGCAAAAAAGGAGGAAATCTGTCAAAAAAGAAGCTAAAGAAGGCTGAAAAGGTCACAGACTTGGAGCCACCGGGAAAACATACGTAAAGGTCGGAAATTCACCCCATGGATGCAAAGCCTGGAGCAGACAGGGAGCCCTGAAACAGAAAGTGAGAGCCTGCAAGTGGAGAAGGGGAAATAGCACCCGAGTGGGGATACAGAAACCCCCGAGCTGCCCCCGACCTTGGAGGCGGCCCCTCCTGCCTCCCCAAAAAGGGAAGAATAAAAGTATATAATAAAACAGTCTGATCCATGGTGGACAGCAGCTTCCTTGGCGTAGGGCTGCCCAAGCGGATGGGGCGGGCAGCAGCTCCTGGCAGGCATCATGTGCGGGATCTGGCATTTCCAGACCCAGAGGTCTTTTTTCTGAGCATAGAGCTGACCTTGTTGCAGCGCTACTGACCGCCCCCAACTCCACAGCCATGTTAGCAATAGCTTGGGCTGTTGGGTGGGGTTTTTTTCCTTTTGTATCACCCACCTGGTGTTGATCTGGCCTGAATTTCTGCTGCTGCTTCAGCCCCTCGCTTCCACGGGGTCCCTCCGCACCGTCAGCCCTCCTGCATCCTAAACCCAGCGCTTCAGCAAGAAGCACGAACAGCAGCAAGCTCAGCGTAAAACCAGCAGCAGATCAGTGACTCCCCGGGCAGGATACGGCCCTGGGGCCATTGAGCCAGATGCCACGCTCTTCTCAATCTCACTCTTAGCAAAAATTTCCAACCTTTGTAAGCAGCCCTGCTTTAACACGTCCTAAATAACCCAAACAGTTTATCTGTGGGCCAGGGAACATCCCTTGTAGGGACGCCGCATCCTGCTTGGGCTATCGTGGCCCTTCTAAACAGTTTATAAATAGACCAAGGTAAATGAGGGCAATCGCTCTTTTTTGAAGGAAAGCGAGGATTTTTATCTCATTTCTTTTTTTAAAGCTATTCAGGGAGCACCAGTCCAGATGACGGCTCCTAAAACCCAATTTAAATCTGCTGCTTCTTTCTCCTCCAGCTGAGCTCCATCCCCACCTCTACTAAAACAATAAAAAAAAGGAAAAAAAACAAAGAAAAATGGGTTTGGCAGCTTCGCCCCCTCATGTGCCAGCCTTGGCGGCATTGCAGGGCTGCCGGGAAGGTTGCGGTTGCACCACAAGGCGATGGCCGGGCTCAGCGCCAGGGCGGCAAGCGGGGTGGGTGCCAGGGCCGGCAATGGGAGAGGGCAGGGACCAGCGGCATGTGTTCCTGTGCCCGGGAGGCTTCGGGGTCACAGTGCTTTTTACATTGGAAAAAAAGTGGAAAATTGGGGGGGAAAAAATGGAACAATTGGGAAATAATTTGGAAAAAGTGGAGAGCAGTGAGTGCCTGTGGGTGGGACAGTCACCTATGCAGCATCCTCCCAATGCCGTAAAAATCGACTCATTTCCCAAGGGCTGATCCGAGGACATCATGGTAACGCTTTCCTGCGTAAACAAGCGTTCACAGAAAGGGTTTATAGTATGCAACAGGGGCGTCTGTAAAACACCCCAGAGGAAGTGAAGCCATTTCCAAGCATCTAAGGAGTAAAGAAATAGGGTTTTACATGCCTTTTCAAGCTATATATATATTTTTTCCTCTTTCCTCTTTCCTCTGAAAGTGGAAGTGATTTGCAAAGGTGAGGGACCTGGGGCAGGGCTTCACCTGGGCCAATGGCACAGGGAAGAGTGCAAAGCCCCCTTTTTTATTTTTTTTCCGGCTTCCTCCATTCAGGCTGAAAAAAATTGCATTTCCAGCTTGTTTCAATTAATTTTAAGACTTTTACATTCCGTGAAAGCTGAAACACTCATTAAACCAGAGTTTTTCCTATTGTAACACTTTGAAACGACCACACTACAGCTCAGCCAGCGGCTCTGGCTCAGCCGTGCTGGGACCTCCCGCAGGGAGAGAAGCGGCTCCAGGTCCCCTCGGCGGCGGCAGCGCTCACCTCCTGGCTCAGGACAGACACACTCATCACACCCCACAGGCTCATCCCATGGAGGGAGCGTTGGGATGGCTGGAAAAGATCAGGGCGGGAAAGATCAGGGCAGAGAAGATGCTCGTCCCATGTCCTTCCCTACCCCGACCTCTGCAGCACCACCATGGCTGCAGGCACAGCAGGGAGGGCTGGATGCACCCCGGTCACGTCGCGGAGAGCCTGAGAGCGCTGCCAGGAATGGGGTACAGCTGGGGCACGCTCGCCCCACAGCACCCTGCCTCGGGCGGTGAGGAAGCGCCACAGGAGGAGTACATCCACCTGCACCCATACATAAATAAATAAACTTTTTTGCATCTATAGCAAAGCTGAACCCACCAGGGCCCTGCAGTCACTCGCAGCCGTGTTCCTTGCCCCAGCAGCCGGCCTGGGCTACTTCGGTGGCCGAGGACAGCCCCAGCTGCCAGCAGCCCCGCTGCAGAGCTGCAAAGTTGGCGGCTTCTTTCATCTGAAAAGATCAAAGACAGACGTTTCCCCGCCCTGTCGCAGCCGCAGCGTGCCCAGACATTCGCTGGTCAGGCACGAAGCACAGAGCGGGACATGCCGTGCTGCACCCTGGGCAGCTCCGGCTCCCACAGCCGGCAGACACCAACCCTGCCACCCTGCAGCTGCCTATCTTTCCAGATGCTTCCATGTGCTTAAACAGTTTTCTTTCATGAAAAAATAAACCAAACCAAACCAAAACAAAATAAGAGAAGCTGTGAAACAGAGCCCTGGGGCCCTGCACCTGCAGCACATACGGGAAAGAAGTATCTTCTGGGGATGTCCACACAACCTGCCCACACGTTGCTCCCTCTCGCCCTCCCAGAGCATGTGGGTTTTGGATGGAGCCCAGGCACTTGTGGGCTGCTTTGATTTATTCAGTGGTGGGTGAGCGTCTAAGCAAGAGCTGAGCAAGGACACGAGGAGCTGAGCAGCCTTTGAGGGAATGTGGAGAAGTCCCCAGGAGGTGTTTGGTGCGAGGGAGTTCCCTGTATCCAAAACCCACCAGGACCTGCTGCAGGAGCACCGAGCAGGCAGCAGAGGCCTGTCTCTGGGGTTAAACCAGCTGTAGTTCAACAAGATTTTGTGTCTTGTGTCCTCAGCACATGCGTCCCCAGTGTGGCTGCCAGGATGTCACCAGCCACATCCCACGCTGGGCACAGCGATGACGAGGCCAGTGCCATGTCCTGGCCACCCTGCCCAAACTCAGATGACAACAGATCCAGCTGGGTGTCCTACCAAGGTCTGGTGCGGCTCCTTGTGTGTTCAGGCATGGACTGCCCTCACTGCCTGCTGTGACTGGGGATTAGCTGCTGTTCATCTCACTTGGCTTTGCCTGGACTAACATCCTACACGTTCACAGAGTGGGATTTATTTAGTTATTAACAGAGCCCCTACAGCGCAAGGACCATTTTAAGCTTCACAGTACAACACACCACCCAGCTCCCAGTACCACAAGACCATGAGCCTGGAGTAAAGTGCCACGGAGAAACAAGAACACACGCTCTCACCCACAGAGGAAAAGCCATGAACGTGCACAAGGGGGAGATAAGCACCGAACCCCACTGCCTGCAGCTGCATGAAGGATGCCCACAGCATGGGACTTCCAGGCCTTTAGGCATTGAAAAACAAAGTTAAATGTTAAATACAGGTTGTTTTCTACGTTCCACAAGTCGCTCAGGCACCTGGATGCACAGTAACGCAGCCAGGGTTACAGGCTGCTCTGGTGTTTTCAGTGTGGCCCTTCGGTATCTCAATTCCAGCTGCCGCAGAGCCCCAGGTTGGGATAGAAAATTCAGCAGAGAAGGGGAAAGACTCCTTGGGCTCTGGAAACTCATTCTTTGCTTCACAGAAAGCAAGTTTTTAGTAAAAGCCACATTTCCCCAACATATTCCTCCCAATGAGCGAAACCCATCCAGAAAGCAGGACTGAGGAACCCTGAATGCTATTAAGTGGAGACTGAACGCAATCCTGAAACCCACTGCCTGATCCTGTCCCCAGATTGGGGGCATGATGTTTAACCACCGGAGCTCAGGGATTATCGCAGCCAACTGTTTCATTGATCTCAGTGGTGCCAATAACTCCGAAGCACACCAAGATGACACACCCTCGAAGGCACCATCCATGATGTTGGGAGGGAGACGTGTATTCGTGCCCTAATAAAGCAATCCTACCAATGCCTGGATAATCCACTTACTTATCCTCCAGGACTAAATAGCTTGCTCTGAAGAACTGCTACATCTCATCCATCTAAAGCATTCTTCATCCCACAATAAAATTACTCCACACAATTTAAGAGTCCTAAACAAGGGTAAGCGGACCCTGGAGTCTTCCTTCCACATAAGCCAAAGCATGAACACTTGCTTTTGTGTAGGGTCTCGCTCATTACAGCCAGCTGCAAGACGCTGCTTTAACCACACAGAGACCCAGACAGAACTCATGCCAACAGCCCCCCTCCCAAACCCTCCCGGGGCTACAGATGGAGACCCAACGAAAGGGAGACGGTGCCTGGCAGACTGGGGAGTTTCCTGCCTGCCCTTTCAGTGTGGGAAGGCTGATGCCAAGAGCACGCTGCCGAGAGGAAAGAAAAGAATTGGTACCATCTGAAAAAGGAGACTGCTGTTTTTTATTAACCAGTGGAGTGGGCCGAGACACTCATGTATGGGAGGAAAAGCAATGTGGGGAGCAGACCCTGTCCCAGAAGTTGTGGGGTGCATGGCCCAGGCTGCTGCTGAGCCGTCTCCATGTGGAAAAGGACACCCTTTTGAGGAAGAGGGCACAGCAAACCCCCAGAGGAGAGAAACTACCCAGCTGGGTGCAGAGAGCTGGGTGGCACTCAGGAGCTGAGCACAGGCACGGAGAAGTGACGCAGAGGGGAAAGCAGGGACACTCGCAATCTAGCTGCAGTTCTTGGGCAGACGATAGACACCTCCGGAGTAGATGAGTTGCTGGTCCCGGACCTTTTTCTGGAGAAAACCCTGTAGCTCTTGTATATCGATTTCTGTAACGACTGGGCCTGTCATCACAAACATCTTCAGCATGCTGTGAATCCTCTCCAAGGACAGGCTCTCGAGGTTGGTCAGCATAGCCTGGATGTATGTCCAGAACAGCTGCAGAGGGGGACATGCAAGCAACAGTAAACCACAGTGACATCTATACCATGAAGAAAAGGGGGTGCTTTAGCATCCCATATCCCAAAAGCAGAACAGGGCTGTGGCTGGCAGTGAGTTCGGCTCTCAGCCATGAGCATGTGGTCTTTAAACAGGAAATATCCAGGAACAGCATCAGGTGTTGGGACACACAGCTAGAAAGCAGGATTTGATGTGCGGTACGTGCATGACCCTCAGTGGATAAATACCAGTATGACAACTGCATATTGCACAGTGGCACAACACACACACACAACATGACACACGGGTAGGAAAAGCACTGGAAGTGTCCAGGAACCACAACACAGAGAAGGTAAATGTCCAGCCATTAGTGCTGGGTAAGCCTTTTTGGCAGTTTAAGCGCCAAAAAGTGCTGCTTGGGTGAATCCAATGAAGTTACGACTATTTTCAAATATGAAATCATATCTCAGACTTTTTCTTTTTTTAAACTGAAAAAACCAACACGTTTAGAGACATCCAAATGGTTGCCTGGCTCAGCAGCCGGGCACTTTTCTGGAGGGAAGGCTGCAATCCAGCACCTGCACCAGTGAGCATTACTCAAGAGATATCCATTTCAAAAAACCCTCATGCTGGACGTAGCCACTTGCAGTGGAAAATGCAAATCCAAAGTGCAGATTGAATCCATTTTCTTAATCAGATTCCCCAAAGCATGGAATGTTTGCATCGTCCTGCTAGCTTCGTAAGCAGCCAAGACACATGGACAGGTACCTGCAGCTCTTCCTCCTTCTGGTCAGCCTGCGATGCCATGGCAGAGTCCCCCTCCTCGTCACTGTCTATCAGAACGACCTTCTCCACTTGGTCCTTCTGCTCCTCCTCAATCACGGTGAAGGTGCCTTGGGGCTCTTCACGCAGGACCCCCTGCTGCAGCCACAACGTCATCTTGCGCTTCAGTGACGTCACGGGCACCTTGAGCACTTCACTCAGCTCTGTCAGTGTCCATGTACCTGCAGAGACCACAGATATCAGAGAAAAGCACAGGACACCTGCCCACTTCCACTGCCAGGAGCAAGCAGCTGTGTGCAGTGACTGCCTGAAAGCAGACTGGGTGCTGAGCTGGGGCCCTACTGGGTGCTGCCTCCGAGAAGTGGAGACCTGGCTGAGCCCTGTGACAGATCCAAGCCCACGAACCAGCTCTTGGTCCTGCTGCCAGAGCTCTCAGAGCCTACAGCCAACCCAAGCAACATGGCCTTCCCACCCACCCATGGGACACACACAGACACGGGTGGTAACGCTGAGTCTGCCACGGCACTCACTCTTGGTCTGGAAGTGCAGGATGATGGCGGCATGCACAGGAGAGACGGACAAGGAGAGGGTACGATCTGCCAGCTCCACGTCCAAGCTCACCAGGCCCAGGTGGTACTTCCAGTTCAGGGTCCTCATGGCCTGGAAAAGGGAGAAGCAGCCACTCACAGCAGATCTTCTAACAGGATCCATTAAGTGCTGCATTATTGCAAACACCCCTCTATCACCAGGGCCAGTTGCACTCTATGCACCTCTGCCAGATATGAAAGCTGCTGGGCGACTCATGAGGAGGGGAGCACTGTCACCACCCAACCATTCCCTACCCCCTCACAGGTAGGGAACCATCCTCCTTGGCACAAGTTGTTGTCCAGCCCTTGCCCAAGACCAATGCCCCTCCCCTGACTGAAAGCTAGTCACTCAGCTCTCTGGTAGGGTAAGCACAGGTTGAGGAAACACTGGAAAACCAACTGGGCCACTCAGGACAAACTCCTACCCGAAAATAAACACTCATCTGGGGCAGGATTTCCTCAGAAAAGAAGCAATCTCTTCTGATACTGATTGTGAAAAGAGGACTCCTTGTTTTGAAGGCTGAGGATGCTCAAGGAGGCTGTTTCCTCCTTGCATCCCCTCCTGCATCCTCTCCTAGCTAATATTTTGCAGGCACAGAAATCAGCTGGCATCCACACCTGGCACATAGCTAGAGCAGAAGAGACAGGATCTGGAGCTATGAGCTTCCCAGCCTCATGGCATGTATCACCTGGTGTATAATAACAAGTTCAAGAAAAGATACAGAAAACCAAGTCTGAAGTGGAGTCAGAGAACAAGTGGACAGGCAAAGAGGAACATCTGCATGAGACACCAAATTGTGTTCAAGCTGGCTGCAAAGAACCATCGGTGTGTGCACATAGACACAACATTGGCATGACAGCTAGGTCTGAATCATCTGTACTCCAGATGTGCACTCTGCACTCCACCAGATAAGAAGCTGCAAGACAAGAAAGCCAAGACCACAGCTCTGGAAGTGACCTAGATCTCTCCTTGACTTCCAGACAGATGCTCCTGCTTCCAACCCGATCTGTATGCACAAAGCAAGATGCACCTCTGCCTTCTCTATTTGACTAACTGCCGTGACCAAGTGCCTGGAGAAAAGAAGAATACTGCACGGTTACAGAATCACAGAATGGCAGGGGTTGGAAGGGACCTCTGGAGAGCATCTCATCCAACCCCCCTGCTTGAGCAGGCACACCCAGAGCAGGGGGCACAGCACCGCGTCCAGGCGGGGTTTGATTACTTCCAGAGGAAGAGTCTCCACAAACTCTCTGGGCAGCCTGTTCCACTGCTCTGGCACCCTCACAGGAAAGAAGTTTCTCCTCATATTCAGGTGGAACTTCCTGTGTTCCAGTTTGTGCTCATTGCCCCTTGTCCTGTCATTGGGCACCACTGAAAAGAAGCCGGTCCCATCCTCTTGACACCCACCCTTCAGATATTTATAAGTATTGATAAGATCCTCCCTCAGCCTCCTCTTCTCCAGGCTGAACAAACCCAGGTCTCTCAGCCTTTCCTCGTAAGAGAGATGCTCCAGTCCTGTGACCATCTTCGTAGCTCTCCGCTGGACTCCCTCCACCAGTTCCCTGTCTTTCTTCAACTGGGGAGCCCAGAACTGGATGCAGTATTCCAGCTGTGGCCTCACTAGGGCAGAGTAGAGGGGGAGGATAACCTCCCTCGACCTGCTGGCCACACTCCTTTGGATGCACCCCAGGTACCGTTGGCCTTCTTGGCCACAAGGGCACGTTGCTGGCTCATGGTCACCTTGCTGCCCACCAGCACTGCCAGGGCCTTCTCAGCAGAGCTGCTTTCCAGCAGGTCAGCCCCCAACCTGTACCGGCGCGTGGGGTTGTTCCTCCCCAGGGGCAGGACCTTACACTTGCTCTTGTTGAATTCCATGAGGTTCCCCTCGGCCCAGATCTCCAGCCTGTCCAGGTCTCGCTGAATGGCAGCACAACCTTCTGGTGTATCAGCCACTCCTCCCAGCTTGGCACCATCAGCAACATTGCTGAGGGTACGCTCTGTCCCTTCATCCAGGCCATTGATGAACATGTTGAACAGGACTGGACCCAGCACAGACCCCTGGGGAACACCGCTAGTTACGGGCCTCCAACCAGACTCTGCCCTGTTGATCACGACCCTCTGAGCTCTGCCCTTCAGCCAGTTCTCAATCCACCTCACTGTCCTCTCATCTAACCCACACTTCCTAAGCTTACCTATGAGGGTGTTATAGGAGACAGTGTCAAAAGCCTTGCTGAAGTCGAGGTAAACAACATCCACTGCTCTGTCCCTTCATCGACCCAGCCAGTCATGCCATCACAGAAGGCTATCAGGTTGGTCAAGCATGATCTCCCCTTGGTGAATCCACGTTGACTACTTCTGATAACCTTCTCTTCCTCTACATGCCTGGAGATGACCTCCAGAATTAACTGTTCCATCACCTTTCTGGGGATGGAGGTGAGGCTGACTGGCCTATAGTTTCCCAGGTCCTCCTTCTTGCCCTTAGTGAAGGCTGGAGTGACATTGGCTACCCTCCAGTCCTCGGGCACCTCTCCTGTCCTCCGTGACCTTTCAAAGATGATGGAGAGTGGCTTAGCAACAGCATCTGCCAGCTCCCTCAGCACTCGTGGGTGCATCCCATCGGGGCCCATGGATTTGTGAGGATCCAGTTTGCCTAAATGATCTCTGACCCAGTCCTCCTCAACCAAGTCCCCTTGGTCTTCCTCTCTCCAGATTTTCTCTCTCACCTCTGGGGGCTGGGATGCCTGAGGGCCAGCCTTAGCAGTAAAGACTGAAGCAAAGAAGGCATTCAGTAACTCTGCCTTCTCTGCGTCCTGCATCACCAGGGCCCCCACCTCATTCAGCAGCAGGCCTGTAGTCTCCCCCATCTTTCTTTTACAACTGACGTATTTTAAAAGCTCTCCTTGTTATCCTTGACATCCCTTGCCAGATGTAGTTCCATATGGGCCTTGGCCTTCCTCATTGCATGTCTGCATACCCTGACAATGTTCCTATGTTCCTCCCAAGTGGCCAGTCCCTTTTTCCACACACTGTAGGCCTCCTTCTTCCATTTGAGCTTTTCTAGAAGCTCTTTGCTCATCCATGCAGGTCTCCTGGCTCCTTTGCTTTTCTTCCTCCTCACAGGGATGCACCGATCTTGAGCTTGGAGGAAGTGGTACTTGAATATTGACCAGCTCTCTTGGACCCTCCTACCTTCTAGAGCCCTAACCCATGGGATTGCTCCAAGCAGGTCTTTGAAGAGGCCAAAGTTAGCTCTCCTGAAGTCCAGGGCTGTAATCCTACTTACTGCTTATATTTGCTCTGTATGCCTCTCTTCCACCTTTCCATGCTGTTTATAAAGGCATGGATTCAGTCTTTGTCTGAGCCACAGTCAAATTGACCAAAAATGCTTGCACCGAAACTGTCTAAGATGGAGTTCAGGAATCCTCCAGAAATTAATGAAACAACCCTGGAGAGACCACAGACAGAAGAGGAAGCAACACTCACCTAACTCCAGGCTAACAGTGAATCTTAAAATGAGACCACGTTAAAAGAGCTTCTTTTCAGGAGGACAAACAGGGCAGAAGAGTGCCAAAGTACTGAAGAAGAGAGGGCCAACAGGGACAGGATGTCACTCTTACTACTACAGAACTTAGGCCAACAAGCTTAGATCACACTTGAGATGCCTAAGAACTTCCACTTCAGTATCCATTTAACTAACAAACACTGGCGTATTTTAGAAACTCTCTTCCCTAACTGCAATCGCTATGACAACCCAGGCACCCCATAAAGAAATAAACCCTTCTTTTAGCAACAGCTGAGCTAGCGCAGCTTCTAACCCTGATTCAAAGCTGAAGGACTTTGGGATTCCACCGTAACAGTGTGGGTGCACTAGCAGCTAAAATTTAAGGGATGTTAAAGGGGACTTTGCAAAAACCATGCTATCTAACAAAGTCTGAACAGCATATACCTTATCCAAGGAGGGTTAAGGTTGCCTCACCTTTAATTTCTCATACTTCTTGGAATAGGCTTCCATGGCTTCCTTGACCTGCTCTGGAAGCTCTAGCTTCTCCTCTTTCAGCGGTGGCCAGAACTCGCTCGACAAAATAACAGCAACAAGGCTGAATGGTGGCCTCTCCTCTTCTGGGAGTTTCTCCTCCTCATCACGAATGTTGGCATTAATGCGTCGCGAGTCAGCCATATCCTGGAAAAGGCAGAAGCAGCTAAGGCAGCTCCTTCTCTTCCAAGTCAGTGCTAACCCTTAGTAAAGGAGAAGCTTAACTAAGGTGACTAGTGTTGTCCCCAAATGATGATGGGGACATCAGAAAGGACATGATCATCTGTGTCTACTAGAAAGCCTGCAACATATTCAGAAACATTTTTAGGGAGGTTAAGGAAGGGCTTACAATCCAGCACTAGCCTACACTGGAGTCCCTCCAGACCTGTGTTCTTCCCACAGTGCTCCAAGTGAATTGAACTCCAGAGTCCCAACCCCAGAGGAGCTGGAAGAGCCCAGCTCTTCAATGCCAGAATTCTGTACTGCAGGAAGGGCAGGAGAGACAACAGCACCAGAGCAACCATCCTCCAGAGTCAATAACCCAACTCACAGGGCTTAAAAAACAGACATGATTTTGAATGCACTCCTGCCTGTCACAAATCAGCCCCCTCACTGGGATTTTGGGAACCCCACTTTCCTGAAAGACCCCTTCTGGGTCACTCGTCAAGTCCCTCCCCCTCCCCAATGAGCTCAAACACCCAGGACTTGAATTAAAAAAAAAAAAAGTTACTTTTAACATGACTTCACAATAGTGCATCTGGGCTTCACCAAACCGCAGCTTCAGCAGCTCCACGTTGCGGATTTCCCTGATAAGAGAAACGACAGATCCCTCAGACAGACAAGCCTGGCTTGGCCTCCACCCTTGCAACACAGCCAAAAGAGGTGGCCCCTGGCACAAGGGTGCTCTTCCTAGGAAGTCTTGGATGGAACAGGATGCCTCCTAGCATCTAAGTCACTTTCTCTGTAGGCCAGCAGCTTTTTGAAGACTTTCCCATACCTTTCATTTGGACGAGCACGGCATCTAGCCATCCCCCTCGACAACACAGTGCCACCTCAGCATTTGGCGAGCCACTTGCCTGAGACTGCCCGTCCCAGACACTGCTCGCACTAGCTGCATGTCACAGAAAAGAAAACCACTGTAACTGTTGAATCAAGAGACATAGTTGGGTTGCAACTGAGGTTTCCTGATGCTTCATCTGTTGTTCTTTCTTTGACACTTTCTGCTGACCCTAAGCAGCCTGTGCAGGTTGTGAGGGCCACCAGAACATGTGGGATGGAGCTAAGCAGGTGTCAGTGCCTCCAATTTCCTACATGCTGCCCTATTAGTGCAAGCCACAAGCAGGACTGAGCAGGAAGCAGTCTGAGAAGAAGTGAGCATGTGAAATTCTAGAAGCTGCAGAGGAAATGGCCAAAGACACTCCTGGCTCCAGAAACAGCCGTTCATAGGACCAAGGCTGAAGCACAGCTTTATCAGGTGATTTTACCACGGAAAGCCCTGGGGTTGGGCACTTGGACCTCACCTCTCAGCACTGTAGTTGAACTGATGCAGCAGCCGGTCAGCCAGAAGAGTGCGGTATTCGTTGATAAACAGATCCTTGCTGCCATAGATGCTCACCAGCAGGCTGATGATGTCCGAGGACCGACGCTTGGAACTTGATTTTCCTAGTGAAAACCAGCAGACGACAGTGCGAGATTAACAGAGACCTGCCCCAGCCCAGCTCAGCTCTAGATGACCAGCAAATGAGCTGCTCAAGACTACAGCCCACCAGGGAAAAGAGCAGGCTACCAGGACTTCTGGTCTTCACAGCTAACCTGGATCTGCATCAACCGGGTCAGGAACCCAGTCCCCTGGTTCTGAGATGTCATCATCACTCTCCTGGCCGTTCTCCAGGGTCACCGGGTCAGCTTTCGAGAGCTCGTTTGCAAGATCACCAGAGCCCTCGGCGTCCCCTGTGAGACCAGCCACAATCTGCCGCACCGTGTCTTCCCGAGTCCTGCCAACAGGCAAGAGAAACAGAGCAAGTGAAGGGAAAGGGAGGGAAAGGGCATGCATAAGACTGCCCCGCAAGCCTCTTACCTCAGGTACTTCCTGATGGGCTCGCAGGCGACCTCCAGGATAACCATGGAGGGGTCAAGCTCCCGCAAGGCCTTGATGGCCGAGATATACAGAGTGATGATGTCGGATGTGTTGACTCCTACACGAGAGGGGCAGAGGGAGTCAGAGTCCCAGAGCACAGACTAACGGCTTGGATGCAAGGAGCTTGGATGCTCCAAGCCCTCTGTTCAACATATGGAGTTGGAGGCGAAGGACTTGCTGCCCTACGGCCCCAGCCAAAGGGAGAGATCAGATCTGTATGTCTGAGAAACCAGTTCCAACCACGAACACAGGCTCAGAGACTACTATAAACCATCTGAGTCCTGACTGCGCGTTAGGAGCTCAGACCACACAGCAAAGGAGCCTTTACCCACCTGGACCAAAGCTAAACTTCTAGCTGAGCTCCTCACCGTACTGTAAAATGAGGTAAAAAGGGGCTGGGATATAATCAGCTACTGCTGCCCATGCACACTCGAACACGGAGAGCACGCGATGTGCCTCTCGCTCATCAAACACGAAATCAGATGATGGCTCCCAGTAGATCCCCACTTATGCCCAGGCTCATTACAGCGTTACGACACACACGGGGATGTAAAACCCACCAGGATGCAGAAGTCGCATTTCCAGAGCACTTTTCAGGGAGCTTAGCAGCTGCTGCCTCTGATTAGTCCTTTCCAGGCAGAACTTGAGGTCCTCCACAGCAGGCTTCGACTCTGGGAAATCTACAAACCAAGCGGTGATTAGAAACAGCGCCATGCTCCAGGGGAAGGCAAGAGGAGACGTCAGGAGATGAAGACATATCTATCATACATCCAATTCACGTCCAAGATTAAATGAATACCGAATGGGTCACACCTACCTCGAATAATGCTGAAGAGCTCTTCAATGCGCATGCTGGCGTAGATGCGGTAGAAGAACCTCTGGACATGGCAGCGCCAGCGCTTCAAGGTGCTGCTAGCTTCTGGAGAGGAGCGTGCCAAGGAACCATCTTGCAGAAAAACCCTGCTGAGCCAGCCAATCACTTTCTCAATCCACTGCACAAGGACAGGGGGAGCACAGAGATAGTGAACACTACAGCTGGATGCACAACCATGTCCCACACTTACCCCATCCCCAGGCAGCTACCACAGCAAGTAGAAACAGGCAGCTAGCCAAGGACAGCATTACCTCCAGCTGCTCTGCAAATGCACCCTGGCCTGGGTTATAGCCAGGGAAAGCCCCGCTGAAAGAATATGAACTTTAATTAAAGATACAAGATATAAACTATGCAGATGCGTACGAGAAGATAAGGAGTGACTGAGGACTGTGCGTAGGCACTGGGCTCCACAAACGATAGAGTATATGCAAAAACTTGCGGACTATTCAATTCTTGCAGAATTCCATTCTATACTTGCAGAATTCTTTATGAGAATGTAAGCAAATTGCCCATCACCTCATCCTTGGCACAAAATTTCTACAATTCCTGAAATCAGTGAAGAGCAAGCAAGCCATCCTAAGGACTCACAGGCATACTTGTACCAACCAAACTCAGGCACTGAAACCAAGACCTCAAATACCAGCCTACTCACTGGATAATAAAATAAAAACCTGAACAGAGAGCATCAGAAACTTAATTTTTTATATTTGAGATTTAGTTTTCTACAGAGAAACGTGTAATTATCAAATTTCATAGGTACTCAATTACAATACCCAGATGTTCAAAATAAATGCTTTTTTTTTTTTTATTTCCCCTTTAAGGTGGCAAATACATGGTACTTTCTCGGATAGTATTTGAGTATTAATAGCTACTAGATATTAACAGTCTTGGATAACCTGATTCCAACAGTCTGAAACAAAAATGCTAAGTCAAGGTCTGGTTTGCTGATGTTAATTTTTAATGATCTACTCCACTGAGGAAGCAATGAAGAAATGCACAGGTTCTACCAATTACAAGGCAGGATGAACCTGAGAACTACAGAACACCTGGGTGTCAATCTGGGCAAAACTGTGGAAAGCTGACGAATTCTCCTAAAGGACAAAAGGAAAGGACTACCACTGATGCAAAGCAACTCAAATTTAAGGAATACAATTATTATCAAACCAATCCATTTTTCCCCATGGGTTTATCTTCTCTGAGTACTCCCGTAACAGCCCAATTATCGACTGACACCCCAGACTGCTGCTGACGTGTCTGAAAAGGGGGTTTGCTGTCAGCGCTTGTACTTTTAGCAAGCTGTTTCTCAGACTTCTCCTACTTTAGCTTTAGCTTGCCAGGCCTGTGCTTTTTTTCTTAAAATTATCTCTTCCAAATTCTGACATGCTCCAATATTCTGTGGCCAGACACGCTGGCCTTTCTGAAGAGGTGGGTGCAGGGGGACCTTCTGCAACATCTGACAACTGGAATGCAATAGCATTTTCTCTGGTGCCCTTAAAATGTCCTTAAACAATCTCCAGGTCATCCAAAAGCATTTCACACTAGGTCCAATAAAGAAAGCGTTGCACAGCAACTAAAGGGAAGTAAATACAAAATGACTGCTGATGTTTGCAAACGACAAAAACGGCCGGCATAGCAAACAGCAAGGAAACTAGGGCAACCACTGAGAGCAGTCCGGTTTGCATGGCAACCTGACTTCACACATTGTTCTTCAGCGCAGGCAAAGGCAAGGTCATGCATCGAGGAAAAAAGAGTGCAGGGCAAGCCTGCAGAGCCAGGACTGTATCCTGGAAGAGCCATAACCTGGAGAAGAATTTTATTTTAAGGTCATACTGGGTAAACAGCCCAACACAAACTCGGTTCAAGGTAGCAGCAAAACAACTGGGTAGTTGCAAGGAAGGATTTTAATTCTGTATGTGGCCCACTGAGGTCAATACCAGACCATCATCTCCCATCCTCGCTTCCTATTTTGAAAAGATGCTAAAAATTTGGAAAGAGGACAGAAAACAGTCACACAAATTCTAATTATGGGCCCACCTACGCAGAGAGAGGCTCTTCTGCAGGCTAGGTGGCACTACATGTTCTTGTAGTTTGTAGAATGGAACCACAGGAATTCCCTCATTACTACACCAGGTGAAATATAATGGTCCATTATGCACAGGTCAGAGCAAACCTTCCCCTCCAGCATAAATCAAAACAGGGAGTTTTAACCACCTCTTCTGCCAGGGATGGTGGGAGTCATAGCCCTGGACCAGGTGTTTTCAGGTGGAATCTGCTTTTAGCCTGAGCTGTTAACCAGTAACGGGAGCCGCTGCACATCTCCAAAGGAAGGGCCCTCGCTGCCCACGCGCCTTCCTTACCTCCTGGAACTCATTCAGGAAGGAGTGCTCATATTCCCCCCTGCATCTTTGCTCCATCCTCTCCTCTATCATCCGGTGCAAAATGGTCGTGACAGCATCGGCGCTCACTCTCTCCAGCAAATTCAGCCGGCGGCTACAGACACAGACAGTGACCCGATTCAGAGCATGTGGAAGCAAAGGTACAAGCAAATAAAGAAAATCTAACTACCTGAAGGCACCTTCCTCCCTGTATGCTCCACAGATGCAGGCCTAGCTCTTAGTTTAAATGCTCTGATAGCCCACACAGATGCACTACATGTATAACACAACAGACAGTACTGCTATCCCATCCTCCTTAGAAACATTATTTCCTAGCCACCAAAAGCTTTTTCCTTTAGAAGAGTGTGCTTCTTTGCGGACAGAAGGCCTTAGAGCAAGGCGAAGACATTCTCATATCCAGGGAGGGGAACTTTCTGCCTAAAGATCTGCTCTAGTTCAACCACCAGTTGGCAGCCAGCTGCAGAAACCCTGTGTCAAGTTCTCTAGCCAGTACCATTCTGACCTCATGTGTAAGTCCTCCCGTTTTCAGATATCAAGAAACCCCGCTGCCGCTCCCCATCCAGACTGCCTGCCTGTTCCGAGTGACAGCCACTGCCCCGTAACCTACGTACAGAATGTCATTGAGCTGCTGAAACTGCTCCATGGCTTTGGGGCACCAGCACTGCTCTCGCTTGCTGCTGCAGCCTGCGCACAGCGGGCTCTCTCCTCCGCCGTCCTCCGTATCACTCTCCTGCTCGGTCTCACTCATGCTGCTCTCGCACTCGTTTGTTCCATCTTCTCCTTTCTTCCACTGCCTCATGTATATCCTGAAAGTGCGGCTGTAGAACTGCTGGATCATTTCCTGGAAGGACTTGGTAGTGGAGAAGAAAAGGATAGCTTTGAACATGGTGTAGACCTTGTCTTGCAGCATCTGAGCGCCTGTCCCCAGGAGCAAGCCTGCCTTGGTCCATCTCTCCAGAAGCTCCAGGCTGTTGAGGTAGGGGTCCAGGCGGCACTTGAGAAGACAAAACGCATCCAGAAGGAGTGAGGAGCACTGGGGCTCCTCAGCTGTGTTTTCATACTGGCAGATGCAGTTCCAGAACTCAGGAGCTATATTTGCCTGAAGGTCCGTCTGTAGCACCTCAATGAACCACTCCTCCACGATCGAGTGCAAATCGTAACACCGCAGCACGTCCAGGGCTGCCTGCAGCTCCGCATCCTTCAGCGGCCCCACAGCATCGGACCTCGGTGCTGCCTGAAAAGCGGAGGGGATACCAAGTTAAGCACACATAAAGACCTCTCCGGGAGGATCTGTGGCAGAAGAGACCGCTCATCTCAAAGCGCAGGGACCAAATGCACACAGACTCTGCTGTCGAACAGCACCAGGTGGATACCGTTCCTCCATGGAGACCCCCTGGGGTCTCAGCCCGCTGCTGGAAGCCACGTGCCCACCTCTCGGGCCTAGCACCCGAACCCCGTCCATTGCTGTCCCTCTTGGTGGCTGCTGCAGGGCGCTGGCGGGAGTGCCGCAAGCCACCCTTGGGTCCCCAAAAAGCCAGGCTCTGGAGCAAAACCTTCCCTGGCCGAGGTCAGCTCCCTGGGGGAGCGAGCAGGGAGCAGAGCTGCAGCACGGACGGGGGAAGCAGCACCTCTCTTTGCTGGCTGGTGTGATGGGGGAGGAGGGGGACAGCTGGACCCCCAGGCCCTTCCCTGGCAGCCCCCCGAGCCGCCGCACCGCCAGATCCCCCCTTCCCCTCCTTCCAAGCCGGCAGCTCCAGCCGTTTCTCCCCCCAGCCCCAGCAGCTCCCCCCCGCCCCGCGGCACCGCCGAAATCCAGACCCACGGGCGGAGGGAACCGGCCAGGCCGGGGGGGCGAGGCCGGGGCCGCCTCAGCCCCCCGCGGGGCGGCGGAGGGCATCGGGGCCTGCCCCGGGCCCGGGGCGGGGGCGGCCCCGACGGGGCCCAGAGGCGGCGGCGGGCGCTGGGCGGGGAGCGTCGCGTGTCCCCCCCCCCCCCCCGGGCCCCCGCCCGCCGCAGCCCCCCCCGCTCACCAGCCCCAGGGCGGCGGGCGGCACCAGGGCGGTGCTGAGCGTGTGCCAGGCGGCCGAGAGCCCCGCGCCCGCCGGCGGCTCCATGCGGGCCGCGCCGCAGGAAGGGGCGGAGCGCGGCGGGGCGGCGAGCGGGGCCGGGCCGGGGCGATGAGCGGGGCCGGGCCGGCGAGCGGCGCCGGGGCCGCGCTGCGGGGCTACAACGCGGAGCTGCGGGACGGTGAGCGCGGGCGGGGCCGGCGGCGGCGCCGGGGCTGGCGGAGCGCTCGGCGCCGGGGCTGACGGAGCGCTCGGTGCCGGGGCTGGCGGAGCGCTCGGCGCCGGGGCTGACGGAGCGCTCGGCGCCGGGGCTGGCGGAGCGCTCGGTGCCGCGCGGGGCTGGCGGAGCGCTCGGTGCCGGGGCTGATGGAGCGCTCGGTGCCGCGCAGGGCTGGCGGAGCGCTCGGTGCCGGGGCTGATGGAGCGCTCGGTGCCGGGGCTGACGGAGCGCTCGGTGCCGCGCAGGGCTGGCGGAGCTCCGCGCCCGGCGGGAGGAGCTGAGCGGGCGGATCCGGGAGGAGGAGGCGGAGCGCGGGCGGCTGCAGGGCCGCATCTGCGCGCTGACCGAGCGGCTGGCCCGCACCGGCGAGAGCCTGGCGCGGCACCTGGCCGCCCGCGGCGAGCTCGACAGGACCATCGCCGAGAGCGAGGCGGCCTACGGCAAGGTACCCCGGCCCGGGGCCGGGCGGGACGGAGCGGCCGGCGCTCGCAGCCCGCCTCGCGCGGAGGCCGGGCCGGGGGTCGGGCTTTGCGGGGCGCGGTGCCGTTGGAGGCCGGGAAGCCGAGCGCGGCCGTGCCGGGGGGCGCGGGGCCGCCCCCCGCCGGCCTTGCGGGGCTGCCGGGGCAGCGAGCGTGGCTGAGCCCCTCGCGGGGGCAGGGGGCGTGGAGGGTAACATAAGGCATGTTGTCCGAATACGTCGAGATGGTCCTTGGGACGGGCCCCTAAAAAAAAAAGACCTTCTCACAAGCCATCACTTGAGCGGGGGAAGGAGGAAACCAGAGACACTGACCCAGAAAACCATGGATTCACACAGGTAACAACAGGCTGCGATGGCAGAGCCGTGAGCTTACCAGGCGCTCTTTTTGCTCAATTTTTCATATAATTTCTTCCATCTTTAATGGAGTAACATTTTAAAAAGTTGAAACGTTGGACCAGTAAAGGGGTGGGAAGGAGGCAAACGGCACAAAGGCAGTTACTGGCATTTCAGTTACTGGGATGGTTCAACCCCCTCGCCTGTCCTGTATTTTTGAACCCTGCCAGGTAGGGACTGCTTTATCCTGCACATAGGATAATAGCTGAATTCACTTCTGACTTACACGCTGACCAGCTTTTTAATAAGTGGATCATTCCAGCTCACTTTCAGATAAGCACTGATCTTCCCTCTATGGGTAGCAAAGAGCTGTTTCAGTTCAAGAGCACCCTGCCCCTGTCACCTGCTGCCTACCCTCTCCTTTTCCCATGCCTGTTTTTTTTTTTTTTTTTTTTTAATATGGTCACTACTGTGTCAGATCCTCTTCATCTCCCAAATGCAGTACTTTCCAGTGGCAGTTACTTTCCAGATGAGGCTGGAGCTGTTTTCTCAGCCTACTTCAAGACCTGATGGTTTGGGGAACTTGCATAAAAATAACAGCTTAGAAATTGTGTTGTAAAGCTACATGAACAAACAGCACCTTTTAAAAGAAACCTTCCCTGAGATACAAGTCACAACCCCCAGCCTACAAATGAATTCATGTTTATTGAAATTAAAAGACAGTCACAGCAGGTAAAAAGCAGAGGTAGTTAGGAGAGGAAATGCAGACATCCTGCAAACAGAAACCAGTAACAAAGTCCCTTTCCTGTGGACGTACATCTCTTGTCCGTAATCACACGCCTTGCTTTCTCCCAGCCCATGACAGTCGCAGGACTCCACCTCCTTCCACGGACAAGATGGCAAGATCCCACCAACACATTCCACTGGTGTCTTGTCCTGTGGGACACTTACCTTCATCTCTTCTCTGACCACTTAGTGATTTCCACAAGGTCATAGGAACATAAATGATCTTTGGGACTACAACCCTACTGTCACATTTTGTTACAGCTGTCCACTGTGTTGAAACTTTAAAATGGCGAGACGGACAGGCAGCAAGAGCTCATAAACTTCTTGTAGTCTTGTTTCTTCGTGCATAGCAAGTGGGAGTGTTAGATTATGTACAATATAAGATAAAAATAGAAGAAATTAATAAAAGGAAAGATTTAGTCTGACTTAGGGTCATTATAGAGTTGAGTTAGTCTTTAAGCAAAAAGATGTGCAGTTTTAACAGTGGAAGACAGCTGAAACTGGGTCAGCTGAGCACAATTTAATACTGACCTAAAAAGCCCAGGTATCAGTGTCTCCCTTAATAACAAACTGAAGTTCACCCCACAGCCTGCTTCAGGAAGTTCTCTGCCTCGTGCTCCAAGACAGATACACTGCTTAAGGTGTTTTGTATTCAGACTATGGGCACGAACCAGAGAAACTCCTCCACGGAGATTCCTGCAGTGAGACAGGATGATACGTCACCAAGAATTAGATGTTTTAAGGGCTGGAGAATCCCTCTTGCTGCAAGGTAGATCAGCTGAATTCAAAGGGAGCTCGTAAGAGAAACAGTTTATGTAAAAACAAGCTATTTTTATTTCTCTCTTTCCCAGATTCTGGAGAGTTCTCAGACATTGCTAGATGTCCTGAAGGGAGAAATTGGGAATGCTGGTAAAGCCAGTGAGCCACAAAGCACTTCAAAGGAAAAAGAAAAACAAGCACATGGACAAAAGCATTCCTAAACTTGCTTTTCAGCCTGGAAAGTCCTTTTGGTCTGGGACAGCTGCTGTTCTGGTGTAAGGATGCCACATTTAATAAAAGTCTTTGTTTTGCAGAAGAAAATTTTCCTTTCAAATGCACTTTGGTATTAGTTAGAGATCTATAAAGTTAATCCTCAAATGCTGGAGATCAGGGTAGGCATCTACAAAAAAAAAAATACCCTTTATTTTGAGCACAGTGATACTGAAGCATATCCACAGAGGTGACCCTCAAAACATCATTCACCTTGCTTGGCCAGAAACAAGCTAAGAGTTCGTCTGGTACAGACAGGGATTAGAGTACAAAGCTGGGAAGTGCAAAGGCAGCACTCAGCAAGATGCAAATTACAGTTACAAGGTAGAGCAGGCAAACTGGAAGGAGTAGAGAAGTCAGCAGGACACCAGGGCACCACCACATGCTCCTGTTGAGAAGCATGCTCTGCACTCTCACACCTCCACTGAGCCTGTCCTAACCAGGGAAGTTGCAGGCACAGGGCTAGTTCACAGAGAGCAGCAGGCAGAGTACCAGAGCAGCATTTCAGTTGGCTGAAGTCAGTGGAACAAGCTGCAGGCTATTGTTAGCTTTAGCATGCCTCATTGATCCACAGTAGAATGAAGTCAGGACTAGTTCAGACACCTTGTCCCTAACTTTAATTGCAAGCAGCTTTAGCTTCACCACCTGCAGGTTTTTTTAAGTTGCAAATCTAGAGATAGAGCTGCCTTAAACTGGCTTGAGCTTTTCCAACAGTGCAAGATGCTCACTGGGACCTTTTCTGCTAGAAAAGCTATGCATAACCTTTTCTTCAAACATAGTCCCTGACCTCCTTTGGCTGTGTGCACAGCTGGCTGTGGGCACTGCTCAGTATTTAACTCCACATATCTGGTAACTTTCTTATCCCTTAAATCTAGCAGTCGCTAGCAGTCCCGCATTTTTCCTCATTCTACCCCAGTCTCAGCATCTTGTCCTGAAGTGTTTCATTAATGGGAGAAGCCTCAGCACATGGGAGTCACTGCTCTTTCCACAGTTCTTGTGTCATGCCAGGCGCAGATGGACTGCCAGCCACATACTGCTCCTGGGGGTCACACGGCAAGCAGATCTCGAGTTAGCTTGAAATGGACAAGCCTTAGAAGTGCAAGGAGGTGGAAAGAGTTCCAAAAAACTGCTGAGTTTTTTGGGGTTGGGTTTTTTTTTTTTTATTTCCAGAAATGTTTAGGCACCCAGGGCAGAGGAGGAGAAAAGCTAGAAGTATTGCCTGACATGTTCTGCTGAAAAACACAGCAGGACTACAACTTTCCTTCTGCGGCTACAATATACACCAAAACAAGTACAAGGTATGGAGAGCATTTTCAGTCCATTGACCAGTGTCGGCTTGACTAGACATTCATCATCTGTACATAACAGACAAACCAATGGAAGTATCAGATTTAATCAAAGATACCAGCCTGATCCTTTGGACAGAGCCACACACTGGGGTACCACCCATTTCATGAAGCCCAAAGAGGCCGTATCTGTTCCAACTGCATCTCTTTTAATCCCAGAAGTACAAATTACATTAGCAGCAGTGTTCCATCTTTTCCAGAGTGCAATTTTGACCCTGAGTTTACAGTAGTAGAAAACAAATGGAAGAGTCTAGCAGATTCTTTTGCATATTGGCTGCATTAAACAATTACAATAGAACTATAAAAATCCTACAAAAAAGAAAAACCATATTCCTTGTTCAAGTTCTGCAGAATAAAGGAGTGAAATGGCCCTCCTGTGCTTTGCCTTAGAGCAAGCATGGCTAGAAGGAAGCCTCCCTGCCAACCAAGACAGACAAATCTTGGGTCTGGCCCCTTTAGGTGCTGGAACAAAGCAACAAAAGGAACTGGCAAACTGAAGCACAATCAGCTGTTATTAGAGGCTGGATGCCAGAGTTAGGTATGGACAGATCAAAGCTATGGCCCATGTTTGGGAATCTTCAAGAGCCTCACGCCAGTCTGGCCACTTCTTTACAGAACGGTGCAAAAATTACACCTAAAGCTAAAGGCATTTATTCCCCTTCCCATCCCTGACACAATGCGTTCAGCTTCCTTCACAAGAACATAACTGGCACATGAATTCCATAATGGTTCAGTAAAACTAGACCCAGAAACAAGCCGAGAACAAACCATGAACCTTCAATGGTTTTCCAAACTGACACCCAATCTAGCCGTCAAATCACAACCACCTCTGTGAATCCAGCTAACTGCCCAGATACTCGCAGTGCTCCAACTCCAGAACCATTCTTCACTGGAGCCTCTGGTGGGATAAGCATTACAAAAGCCATCCAGACCCCATACAGTGCCTGGATGGGCGGACTCGGATGAGCACCGGGAGAATCTACATCCATCCCAGGATTACAGATCTGTTCCTAAGATGCTTGCCAAATCGGCAGCTGATCTTGAACAAGGAATGTGCAAGGCCACAGGTAGAATAAATCATACACCTTAAAAGTAGTAGTTAGGTCCCAGAATCCAGTGCAAATATTCTCCAAAGATGCCCAATAGCATCTAGTCCACCCTTGGCATCAGGATCCAACAAAAACTGTGATGAGGGAGGGACCCAGAAGCTTATTTCCATGGTGCTTGCATGGACATTTGGAAGGTGCACTGACACGTTTTGTCCAGCAGCCGCTGCTGCAGGCTAGAAGATGAAGCAATCAGAAATACAGAGCAGGCTCACTGCTGAAATCGGAGAGTCCGCCCTTCTCTGCTGGAGTGAGCTGTGGAGAAAGCAGAGTTGACATGGAGGTGTCATCAAATCCAAAGCATATGAGTATCCACACCTTTGGACGGTGAAGGCTGCATTGGCATCTTGCCCAGGGCTAATGAGCGCATTTAATTCCCCCCTCCAAACATGCCCTGGAGTACAAAGTGTGCCAGCTGCCTTCAGCCTCCTTTACACATACAGGGAGAGGCAGGTCTGCTAGTGGCAGTGGGACCTTGTGTTGATCCCTTTGTGAACGGTGACACGCCTCCCTGGGCAGCAAACACACACGCAGGTGTTCCACGGAAGGCACACCCCATCCCAACCACTGTCCAGCCCAACCCGAGCACTGGGATAACAGCACAGCAGGACAAAGCAAGACCTGCTTATTTAAAGTCTCACCATGACTTGGTTCCCATGGGAATCAGCTTCCTTTGGGAGGGGTCCCTCTGTAGCAGGCATCTCCTCATATTTCTGCTCCTGCCACTCGCTGAACTTCACAGAGTGCTTTGGGGTATAGCTGGATAAATCTGCTGGAAGGACAAGCTGATGTGAATATTTCTCACAGCCCCAAAAGGAAGTGGGATCAGGATCCTGGCACAGACAGCATGGAAGCTGCCCATCTGCAGTTCCCTGTTCTGGTTCAGGTCCTGTCCGCACTAAGCCCCAGTTCTGCTGTCAGAAGTCACCTCCATTAGCATTTCCACCTGTGTGGAACCCCATGAGGGTCTGTAGGAACTGTGGGCCGTGTCAAACACCACCAATAACTCCACAGTGCCAACACACAGTGCCTCGCTCACCTGAGTTAGGTGTATTGGGATGCAAAGTGCTATTTGGGCGTGGAATGTAAAAGGTGCAAGGCTTGTCCTCCTCTGTTTCAGAAGCATGTTCTTCCTCTTCCTCTTCCTCCTCCTCTTCTTCTTCTGCCAGTGAGCTCTCTGATGGGTACTCAAACATAGTCTGCAAACTTGTCTCATTGAAAGAGATCTTCATCTAGACAACAGCAAAGGAGAATTATTAGAACGCAGCACAGGAAACCATTGGTCAGAACATTTGCTCCAGCAAAGACCACCTCGCACCGCAGGGCTTTACTCCGGCTTAAAGGAGCCATTGCCTATCCCTCCACCTTTACTCGTGTGCCTTGCCGAATATCTTACCGTGCTGAGACAAACCACAAAGGCAGATAGCCAAAGAGATGGGGTGGAGTCAGGAGGGTGAGAGGTCGAGAGTACCTCTGGCACACACTTTGTCATCATCTAACACTGTGATGCCCAGCAGCCAGGAGGAGCTGCTGGTGTGTCCCTGAAGAGGGACCAGTGTTGCCAAGGAGGACAGGAAAGCATCCACATGTTGGAAAGGTGACATTGCTAGTGCCTGCCAACTCATTTGTGTACCCATGCTCTAGACAGCAGAAACATCAGTGATCAGGACTACATTTTTGGGAGGGCATCCTGGCAAAAACCTATTTAAGATAGATAAAAACAGGGTTTAATACCAAAAGTGAGAAGATGGAAGCAGCTAAAGGAGAGATGGTAACAGGTGGTAGTAGAGAGGGAAAATACTAGACAAGCGGGAGGTACTTAGAGGTTCTGTTTTGAAACCAGGTTTATTTAGTGTTCTCACTAGTGACCTTTGCACAGTAACTGGGAGACTGAGAATGAAGATGACTCCAACACGGGAGTTCATCAAGGAAAAAACAAAATTTTATGGGTCATTCAGAAAACTGGAGAGCAAGAACACTAGAAATGGGACAACGTTTAAGATCAGCCCTTGCTTGAAGAGAAGTTCATCACCTGTGAATAACTGAGAAAGAACATTTTGGATTGGCTACAGGACTGTAATCATCATTAGGATGCTGCTTAAATAAACCAGGAGTAAAGCAGGGCATTTTCACTGGAAATAGGGACTGCCTGGCTTCATCCTGCCTGTAGCACCCCGCAGGTAGTGGAAGGCAGCAATTGGACTCCCCCTTTCTCTCCTCAGGCTGCACAAACCAGCTCCCTCAGCTTCCCCTCATATGCCATTTCCTGTAGCCCCAGGAGCACCTCAGTAGCCTCCACTGGACTTGCTCCAGTTTCTGGATCTGTCCTATAGCAGAACACCCAAACCCAGACACAGTAACTCCGATGTTCTCTTCCAAGTTGAAAGGAAAAGCTGAGGGAAGGGGTTGTTCCCCTGCAGCCTTACACATCCTAATCATTATCTACCATTCTGCTTAGAAGATCTGTTTACAAGTCATCTCAACAGGTGGAGAGGAGATTCAGCCTGTTCACACTGGCAAAAATGAAGGTTGAGAAAAAGCGTAACAGCTCTTTTCGAGTACAACAAGAAAACAAACACCAGGGAGCAGAGAAGAACTGCTGATGCCAGCATACAACAGACAAACAAGAAGGATAAGCTTGCCAGGAATAAACTTACGCCAAAAGTAGGGAAGTATCTAGCCAACGCAGATCAAGGTTCAGGACCAGCTGCCTACAGGGTGTTGTGATCCCTTTACTTCTTACTTCTAACTACATTAACCTTGAGCTAATAGGGTTATGACCAGAATTAAAAGGACGTGATTGCTTGCGACAGGCAGTAGGAGCTGGATGGTTCAGAAGATCTATTCCGATGCTGTGTAATAACTGGCAAGAAGAAAGTGCAGCACATTTGCCCCATGTGCCTTATTTGCAGTTTCCCTCATATACAAACTACACCACAGCCTGAGAAACGACACATGGCCCCAAGCACCTATCAAGCAACCATGCACCATGCATGCTGCCCAGATGCGTGCATTTCTTGCAACAGCAGCAGCCACCTCTGCATCTCCTGGGCATGGAGCACCAGCGCGATGCTGCTGCTGCCAGCGGGCCCTCCTGAAGCTGAATGTGCAACAGCATGGGGGGACAGAGCCTGCAAACCGGCAGTGAGTGGGAGCCAGCCCGCTACTGTGTTGTCCTGCGCTACCCACAGACAGACGTGCTGGAGCTATGTGGGTGATAAGGGTTTTCAAGGCAAGGCAGTAAGCATTTCACTGCTGCTCTTCAGAAGAGCAATGAGGGGAGCTTGAATCAAATCCAGGTAACAGAGCGAGTACCTAACACCTCCTCTGCACTGCTACTCTGCCCAAGTCTGGGACTGTAACTCGGACACAGGCTGGCTCCCTTCCCCACGCTCCTGGGAGACGGAAGGATGGATGGAAATTACAGAGAGGACAACCAGCTGCCTTTCCCCATTCCCTGCCGCAGCCCTGGCCAGAGCCACTCTGACCTTCTCCAGATGACACGTGGGGAGGGGAATAATTATATTTCAGAGAAAAGGGGTTGGAATAAAATGACCTTGAAGATCAGAGCATCCCAGTTGCTGTTCCCTGAATTTCTCGCCCCCGCTGCTGACCTGGATGCTCCCTGATCCGAGCCAGGCAGCGGAGCGGGCAGCAACCACTCACAATGTGGTGTCTGTACTGCAGAGACGAGCCACGATGCCAGGCATGAAGGCCATGAGGGTGGAGGTGCCCAGGGCTCCCGGAAGCTCAGAAGCTATCCCAGAACCAGTCACTGCATGTGGGCCACTTCCCAGTGCTGGCAACTGTGCTGAAGGGCAAGAAGTACTTGGCTAAACATGGAAAATAAAGGGGACAGGAGAGATATGCCTTGTTTTTAGACTTTAAGCTTGGGAGATGGTACTAAGTTTTCCTGATATTCTGCTATCAGGAAGAAATCAAAGAAAAGGGACTTTGAGTCCAGTTTGGACTGAGCTGTGTGTAGTGCAAGAGGAAAAAGACAGCCTCACCAGGGAGTAAAAACCAAAGAGTAGAAAGCAGCAGAAATGACCAGGAGACATCCCCCAACACAGTGCCCAGAGGCAGCATGCCAACAGCCCAGCCTAAGCCTTGAACTAAAGCAGCTCCTACTTGCCCACAGACAATTCGACTCGGGCCACGCTCGCTCCCCAGAGCCAGGCTGGGTGTCCTGTGGAATACTCTGCCACTGGGGTTTGTTGGGTACCTGCTGCGGAGAGGCCGCCACGCTATAGGAGGCAATCTTGAAGCTATTCAGAAAGAGCAATCATCAACCACAGTGGTGCCAGCCCCACGCACCCAGGGCCCCAGCCCGGGGGAGAGCTCATAACAAGATAATTTGCTGCTTCAGCAACACCTCTAGTTGGGTCAGTGCAGCCTACGCAAAGGCTGACATCAGGCAGTCCTGCTTGGCATGAGTGCACCCTGGCGCAAGACCCCCCCACCCCGGTCAAAAACCACGTTGGCTTGCTCTACGGTAGTGTCCCACCCCCCTGCACCCAATGCACTGCTACCAGGAAGCAGGAAGAGCCCTATGGCCGTTCTGCAATAAAAGCACTCGGACACACCCAGGCAAAGCAAACACCGGAGGAACGACCAGCTGCTGGCACAGGGTTGGACTCCTGCGAACCAGCTCTGCACTAAGCAGCCGCCTTCCCCACACCTGCCCACTCCCCCCAGGACACTCAGTCAACCCTGCCGATGCAGAGCGAGAGCCCCAAAACTCAAAGTGATAAACCTGTCATGGTATTGCCTGGGTCTCCCCCGTGAGCTCCCCTCCCCAAGCACGAGGTGGTTTCAGGGGAAGCATGAAACAGCTCTGCTTGATCCAACAGAAGGTGGAGGGCAACTTATTCAGGCAAAACTAGGGGACACGTGGGTCACCACAGCTGCCTTAAGAAACCCTCTGAGCAGCTAATGAGCAGAACTGAGCACTGTGCGTAGGGAACACAGGCAGATTCAGTTCCAGGGACCATCTAAAAAGAAAAATTAAGAGCCCAGTAATGGCACAGACAACACATTTGCACAGCCAGCAGGCCCTTGCCAGACCATATAGACCTTTATGGAAACACAAAAGGCGACGGGTCATTTTCTATAGAAGAAAAACAAGTCCCAGAAGAGCCAAGCATGCCCGAGCCCAGCCAGAGAACTCTGCTCATCGTGTCTCAGCAGTGGTTCCCCCGGTTATGCCTCAGCAGCAGCTGCCAGTTGTGGAAAGGAAGAATTTTGCACCCTTCAGCTGTGAATGTTTGCAGGGATTTGTCACTAGTTGCTCAGCTGAATGCTTCACCCAGAACTGTGTCACAAAACCAGGGTCCAACCCAAACCCATATATCTATACATTAATACTCTGTCCAGCAATCAGAGCCACATTGGGAAGAATAAGGCAGGCTTCTCAGGGAATATCGTGTTGTTCAGCCACCAGATTCTTGTTGCCATAGCAAAAAATTATTTATTTGCTAGGATTTGAACAGTAAATGAGTAATAGAGTTCCCAGGGAAGAGAAGCCAGGGTAAACATTGCCCAACAAACGTAAAGCTGTGTAATCATACAGGCTCACTTAGAAAAGAAAAAAAAGTCAGCCTTGTTTCAGGGGATGCAGGCTGTCAGGACCCAGTCTGCACCCAGACCAACAATGGAAGAGCCCCCATGTACAGAGATATATTAGAAATAAAAATAACCAGTTCACAGAAACCAACCTGCATCATGAACAATGAAAGTCAGCAGACACCTCACCTCCAAAAGCTGAGGTGGGAAAGTCTGCAAGACTCCACAGTTAATGAAAGAGCAAACAGCCCGTGGCTTCTCACAAATCAGGGATATCTCTGTAAGTCTCAGGAGCAAATCATGGGGTTCATCTGCATCCTCAACTCCAGAAGCAATTCCTTTAGTGTGGCTTTTCTTTTCTCCACCCATTACCACATTTGCTTCTTGGCAGATGTTGCAAAGCCAAAGTGATAACATAGGGTGTTTTACACCGTTTAAATGGGAACCTCTTCAGCAATCCAAATCCTCACCTTATAAGAGTATGGAAAAAAATTTTTCTAGGCATTAAAAGAAAAAAAACAATCACCCTTTAACTATATTCCAGCAAGGAGAGTCAGTCAGCATACTGATCCCCATCGTAGCAGCCTACAATGGGACTGAAAACAACTAAGCCCATTTCCCCTTCCTCGCAGAGCGACTGCAAACAGCCATCTGCCAGACCTGTGGCTCTTGCAGGAGGCTGCAAGGGGCACGGCTGCCGGCCCTGCTCAGTGTGCGGAGGAGCCAGATGGGATGGCAAGTCGTGAAGCACAAGCTGGAGTTTATTCCTGCCCCTGCTAACGTCACACAGTACCTCCAGCACGGCCAAACCCACTGCACTGCTGCTGCTGCAGACTAGGTAAGAGGGCAGTGGCTGCAGCGTGGCAACAAGAGGGACATCGCAATTTTTCAGTAACATGGTTATGCTACCCAAGTACTTCACAAGATCCAAACAGCAGGGTAGGACCAGGGATAAAGATTTACTCTTTTCAGGTACTAATTTTCGTCTAGCCATCCTCTCTCCCCAAGTCATATAATCCTGAGGTGACAAAATTAGGGACTGCACTGACTCCCCAGGACATGCATGGGCTGCGATGTGCTGCTGGGTGTGAATTAAAGCAACTTTTCACACCTGGTCAATCAAATGCCTCCTCCTTTCTCAGCAACAGCAGCAGGAAGGTTTCAGCTGATATCTGCACGAAGCATGGACAACAATTCAGCATGAATACAAAAGAGCTAGTGATTGGTATCACTGAGAAAACAAGCATGAACAAAATCAGTGTTTTGAAGAACCTTATGCTTCTGTGCAGTCTTACACTGAGCTTTGCTGCATTTACTGCTGTACTGGTTGACTAAAGATTTCATCAACAAGATGAAAGCACAAAACACCACACCAGATATCTGAAAACTGTAGCAGCAGACAGCTGGGAGCGCATCAGGAAGTCTGTTGATACAGAGCATCCCATAAAGGTTTGTAAGAAACAGCCCCCTGGGCTGGGCAGGAAAGCTTCTCGAGCACCAAAACCCATTCGGTAGGTTGGTGGATGCTCTGCCCAGCGGAGCTCAGGATCCCTGTGAAGAGGAGGGTCTCTTAGCACAGAACAACCTCCCACCTCTACACTGCCATAGGGTGAGAGAGAAGGTCCCTGCACAGACAAATAACTGTTTTTGAGTTTGGAAACTGAGGGTAGAAGCAGATATTTTACTGTGGATGAAGATCCCCAAAGAGTCTACCCTGGTTCTTCCATCTGACCCAGCCTGACCAGTCTCACAGATCAGCAGATTTAGTAAGAGGAGGTGGAGGAGTAGTTCATAAACTGCATACCTGTGCGGGGACCTTCATTTTTTTCACTAGCAACCTGCAGTCAATGATCTAGGCAGCTCCTGTGCGATGCAGTTTTCTCTCTGAAACTCTTAGATACAGGATTTTTGGGAAAATGAGCTGTTTCATAGGAGTTAGCAATGAACTTATCTGCACACCTGTACTTGTCCTGAAAACACCGTCATGTGTCAGCCCAAATTGTTGAATAAATCCAGGCACAATCTCTATGCGCAGCAGCCTGGAGCAGTACCCTGGGGGCTGCAGTAGCATCAGCAAATTACTAAGGCACTTGCTATCATTTGGGAGAAGATAAGGAGCTTTTGTACCTCTAAAGCCTTTCCTTGACACAGGAAGAAAGGGTTTTTCCCTGACAGATACCTCTAGGAATGGGGGGGGGGGGGGGGGGGGGGGGGGGCGGGCGGGACACAACCTGAGATTTGGTTCCTATATCAGATTAACCCTGTACTGCTATGGCTGAAGCAGCCTAAGTATGCCCAGAAAACTGCAGATGGCACTTCAGAAATGTACTTTTCTGTTATTTTGTACAAGAAGAGTTTTGGGGCACAGGAGTTGGCTGCTCCACCACAGGCTCACTTGATCTTGCTTTTCCAAGAAGTGTCTCCTAAGAGTAACACTGAGTTTTGCTCAACTATTAACTGCATCACAGAGTTAGTTACTGAGTAGAGCTAGCAGCACTAAAGATTTACAGCAGTAGCATGTCAAGGAAGGACTGTGTTGCTGGCAAAGGAGGGGTTGCCTCCAGGATCACATCCCAGCTCCCAAGCCACAAGGCAAAACAAGAAAGTCTCCATTTACAAGGCAACCCACAAAGCCAGCTCTGTGTAATCAATATGCTGAAGCACATGGTAGATAGGAGCAATGCATGGAGATTCGAAATATTAAACTCCTTGTACAAGACACTGGAAAGTTTCAAATTCCTGATGAAAAGTGACAGGGTGGGGACAGTCCCGGAGAGCACTGCAGGGCAGGCAGCTTTGTTAACTCTTCCCTTGACTGTGTCAGACAAGACGACATTCCAGTGCCAAGAATGACTGCAGGGCAGTTGGGAGTCCCAGTCTGACACGGTACAAAGCAGCTATTCACCCAAGGATCCCTTCATTCCTCCACACATCTGCAGAGGAGCCAGAGCCTTCCACAGTTTAACAAGCAACTCAAATATTACTTACTTGGCCCATAAGAACTGGACAAATCTCCCTACATCTATGAAACAAATCTCATCTAAATACACAAAGAGACCAGGCATAAACATGATACAATTAGTGTCAAGACTCAGTATCTTCATAAACAATGCACAGAACTACCAAACAGCAGAGGATTCTGATTTACAGGCAACTCAGCATACAATTTGTGGCTACAATGCAGTGCAGTGCTGGGAGATGCCACCCACAAACATCTCTGTGCAACCGAGACTGACCAGAGCAGTCCAAACAAATACCTCTGTTTGGTGCAAGTGAACAGTCTCCAGCTACAGTGGGACAGATGGAGCATCATTTCCCAGGAAATATGGGGAGGTTGGGAACAGAATTACTTCCCACCCTGGCTCATTCTAGATGTGAAGACCAAAGGGCTTCAATGATGTGAACAGTATTACCTGCACAACAGAGTTCGTGTCTCTCTTGCACTTCTGTACTACTAATATGCAAAAGATACTTCCTCGAAGAGCAGTGACTAAATGCAGCAAGTTCACCACGAGGCTCACAGATATGCCCTCAGACCTGCATTCTCACTAGCTGCAAGCTATACAATTTCCCTAAGCATGCGAGTGTTTTGCTGTCATAATGTCTGAGATATTTTCTTCAAATGCCTACAGAACAGCAGCTCCATCCTGCCAAGTTCCCAAGATCATCCGAAGGGCACTTCTCAGAAAACGTCAGCACCAAGTTCCTTCAGTCCAGATTTTCCCAGGATGTTTGTGAAGTTTCTCTGTGTGATACAGATGCTTCACGTGACTTCCTACACAAACTGTCCAAACAGTGATTATCATTACAGCTTCATGGCATACCCACATGTCCCACTGCAGTCACTAGGAAGAGTCTGGGTTTGTAAATAAGGTTTTAAATTGCCCAGGTTTCACTCAGGAGGGGAGTGAGCACAACCTCAGAGGTGAAGGAGATGCTGCTGCAGCAGCTTTTACAGAGATCTCCTTTACTGCCACTGAACTTGGAAACCAAACATTTTTATTTTTCCTACCATTTCCCATGTATAACACAGACAAGCAGGACTTCTGCCCTAGCCAGCCTGAGTATGTACTTCCTCAGAAACATCGTGACCACGTACTGGAAAAAGCAGAGTGGGGAGGAAAACCCAAACCCAAGACAAGCTGAATACTTGAGATGAGGGGAAGTTATAAGACATCTCCAATCTGGTCCACAGATTACAGAAACCGATTAAGATAATGTTAACTGTAATCCGTGTGATCAGAATTCAGAGCACAAAGCACTCCAAATCTCTCAAGATGTGGGGCGGGCTGAGCCCTGGGCACGTCTGAACCAGCTTCAAAAGCAAGCTCGTGCGTAAGAGTTTCTATTTTAGCTCTTCTGTCCAGTTCCCCATGCTGCTAACAGTGGACTCTGCAAGCAGGGGACTGGAGGAAGAGAACTGGAGGGGATTTGGGAGTAGCTCAGACTGTCGCTGCAGCACAAGGCGAAGCATGGGAGCGGGGAGGCCACGGAGAATCTCAGTCACAGAAAATTTCCCACTACAGAGATGAGATAAATATGACTCATCTGCTCTGCCAGGGGTGTAGTACAACAAAGTACTGGGACTTCAAGGAGCTGGCAAACAAAAACCAACCTACATCCCCACCAATAGCCTCAGGTGCAGCTTGTGAGGTGGTTTAAAAACTATAACCGCAACAAGATCCTGATTTCTAGAGTCTTCAGCCATCAACACCATACGCTAAAAATCAGCAGAATTAGAAAAGGGCTGGGAAATTGCACTGTCTGGGTGAAACAGCCTGCTCACATCTGACAGCTAGTGGAAATCACCTCCGCAGGGGAGGGACCACACCTGATCATCCAAGACATGTACTTTCTGAGCAGGACTTGTCACTGCTGACCTCATCTACCAAAAATTCAACACATCCATGTCAGATATGTACTACAGCCCCTCCTTAAATGCAGCAGATGTATTTGCTCCAGCAGAGCACAGCCACGAGACAGAAAATAGAACAGGAACATGCAGCTCTCCGAGAGCTAAATAAGACAAATCTTTGTCCTGACCCCTCCAAAACACACAGACGAGGGAACCCAAGTAATTTTTGCAGAGACATTTCTTCTACCACCAGGTTAATTTACTTGTGTTGTGGTTAATTGTGTTATACATTGCAAAAAAATACTTCAGGCAGTCACTGGTATTTGGATTCCACACTGTGCAGACTTGCTCCAAACAGGTCTGGGCAATAGTTGGAAGTGTTCATCCCTGCCAACATCTCAAGCCTACACCTGGTTCTCACAGGAGACCATCTCCAGCAGAACTGAATAGATGGAAAACTACAGAGCAAGAAGTTCTGCAGGTTAGACCAACAAAACTGCTACCCAATCCTGCCCATGATAAGAGAGGTTGAGAATAATTTTTTAATAGACATTTAAGTGGGCATTTGGAAGCCATGTTCAGGCATCATGCAGCTCAAAACGTTAGAAAATGGACCATGCTAAAGTCCACGTAAGCCGGACCTTTTTGAAGTTCAGCTGAAGCTGAACATCTTTGAAGACAATTTTGCAAAGAAGCAGGGAAGCATTAGACTCCAACTGTTTGGATCCCACCAACTTTGTTCTTGTAAGCCTTGTTCATACAAAGCTGCAGGTCACCTTCCAGCACTCGGCAAACTGCCAACCGTGACAACCAAAAACCATTAAAACCATCAACAATCTGATATCTGTTGGCTCTCAAGTCCTGTTATTTACAGGACTTTGGGTGGCCTGGCCAGAAGTCAACTTTTCTGCAGGATCGCCAAGAGGTACCAGGTCCTGGAGAGGACAAACATACTGTGACTTGGGATGAACTGCAGGTGTGACAAGACAAAGAAGGAGCACAGTCGGGGCAAATTCTGTATACACAGGACCTTCACAGCAGAGTCTAGCCTCCAGCAAGATGAGAACATGAAGCCTAAAGACAGACGACTACTCCTCAGGACCCCAGCTGGCTCGGCAGTTTGCAGTCCTTTCCAATCACTCGCTCTAACATGCCAGTCACATGTTCTACGGAAACCTAGATTTCTATCTTGTTGATGACTTTATTGTACATTGTTCTGGCAGGTAATCAAACCAAGATTGATTCTTGTCAGCCCAGCTGAGCTAAATTTTATCCTCCGAGATCCCAGAGATCCACATCCTGCAGCAAAGCCTTCCGTTCCTCCTGGGGCTGCTATCAGGCTGAAGTGTCCTTACTCTTTCTGTAATAACAGAGTATGAAAACGAGCACTGAACAGAGGTCACCAACAGTGCTCTGCATCCTCTCCCCCACTCCCTGTTTAGAATAAAGGTCAGTAGGGCTCCTTCCACTCCTGCGCACGTATCCTGTCCTCACCGTCAGAGCTGACAGCTCAGCCAGCCTTTTTCAGCAGCTGCCCAGCGCCCCACTTGAAACTCAGCACATCCGTTCCAAGCTGCAAACGTTCACTTCGTTTTCAAACTGAAGTCACACCCCCACTGCTTTATCTGAACTAACTGTGATACCTCTTGGTGGGGCCTCAAAACAGCCACAGAGAATAGGAAGGGCGTCTCAACACCCGGAGGAGGACAAGAGCTCAAACTCCCTGCCCACATGGGCAGCCTGGTCCCCGGGACGAGCACGGCTGGGGCTCTGCCCTCCACCTGCAGATCTTGATCGTGTCCCATCACACACAACCCCATGTTCACCTTCACAACCCTGAGTGAGTGACGACTGTCCCACCACAGCAGCTCTAGTTGCAAAAGGGAGCTGGGAACCCATTTTTTATTCTGACACAGGAACAGCATTTCTCTCTCTGCCTCATCAGCTCAAGATCCAGCTCCAACCCCAGAACAAACAGCTGCTTCACATACTTGAAGCGTTTGGAAGGAGCAATAAAGCTATTTTTCCTGAAAGACCTTGAACGCCATCAGCATCCCTCAGGCCACAGCAAAGTCCCAAGTCCTGCAGCCGCTGCCGGCAGCCCTGCAGCCAAGAGCAGGGGGCTGGAGCTCCCTCTGTGCAGCCCAGAGCAGCACTGCAACCCACTCCTACCCTGTCCCAGCCACCCTCTCACTCCAAAAAGCTATGGAGTACGTGGACCGAGTCAGCTCCACTTTGCTGGCATCTCTACCATAGTCAGGCAATGAGTGGCCAGACAAGGGGACGGAAAAGGGAGGCCAAATTTCTGCATTTGAAGAAAAACACCATTTGTATCTGCCAGAAAAATCAGCCTCTCTCCCTCCTAATAAATAATTAGCCCTGACTGCAAGCACAGACACCCCCCTGCCCTGATCCACAGGAACGTAGCTTTTCCAGGCTGTGCTAGACCTGCTGTTTATCTTGCCCAGATTCCTGCTGGGCATTAGCAAGTGGAAGTCAAAGTTTCATTAAACACCACTTTCTTGAGCCTGGAGCATACTTAAAAGACCTTTCAGCAGATCCAAGGCAAGGTTTGGAACGGAAGATGCTCAGCAGGAGGTGAGCTCATCCAGCAGGTCTGCCTGGAGAGAATCACCCCAAAAGACCCAGGTAGCTACTCACTGAAACCAGCAACAGGTTTGATTTTGATACCCCCAAAAGAGAAAGGGACATTGGTTTTACCAAAGAACTGCAACTTCCAGCTCACAGGAAATGTCTGCTTCTGCCCAATTCAGGCCAAAATCAAGTTTCTGAAAACCCCGACATATCTACAAATCAGAACCCTTGGTTTTCGCCGGTCGCCTTGGCAACACACAGCAATCTCTTGGGAAGAAACCAAGAAACGCGTCCTAATGCTAGCTCCTTCCTTTTCAGGCATCAACACTCAGCCTTATTACCCAGAGCAAAAGCCGCAAACATTCTCTAGGTTAGGAGTAAACAGAAATCTTTCCATTTGCTTCAGCATCTTCTAAACCCTGGCTACGAAGTCAAACCCCATGCTTGCCACCCCTAGCAGGAAGGGAACTGAAAGAAAACCCGAAAAGTGTTTTGAAAAACTGAAAGAAAAGTGTTTCTCCCACTACATTGCCATGTTTAATTTTATCCAGAAACTTGTGTGTCTACTACTTGTCCTTAAGCTGGATCTTATTTGCCGAAGGGTCCGTGTTTGTTTCAGCCTCCTGAGGTCTGCAATGTAACAGGCAGCTCCTCCTTTGCCCTTTAATATCTCTCTTCTCAGAAAACAGATCTTTGTGCAAGCTCTTATGCAGGACATCACCCATATATAATTCTTAGCAAACGCCATTACACTTGTATATGCATCTTGCAGCATTTAGCACACTTCATCTTCAGAGAGCCTGCAGAGTGCCGGCAGGTCGTTAATGCTATTAAGCGGATAAGAACATAGGCGGAGAAGCTGCATGACCTGCCCAATGTCACACCAATCCAACACTGAACAGACAAAAGAGTTGTTAACCGATTTCAAAGAATCGTATGATATTTTAGGTTGGGAAAGGACCTCCAGAGGTCTCCAGCCCAAACTCCGGCTCCAAGCAGGTCTGACCTGATCAGTTGCTCAAGGCTCCCCCAACGCAAGTTTCAAATAGCTCCAAGGATGGAGATGCCACTACTTCTCTGGGTTCCTGTTCCAGTGTTTGACCAACCTTAAACAATTCAGTTGCTGCACTAGCCTTGTCCTCGTCTCCCTCCCTCCTTTTTGTACCATTACAGATGCCTTCCACTGCACACCATTTTATTGGTTTTGCTTACTTTAGGCTTTCTCCTTTTACCAGCACCACGCTGCACAGAGAAGTCCGCTCCTCTGGCTGCATCAGAAGCCAGCCTTATCTAAGAGCATCTGTCCTGCAAGGTTTCCTCTGTATTTTCTGCTCCATCCTAAGAGTACCCATAACCGTTGTCGTGATATTTTCACCATTTATACCACACACCTGATTTGGTGTAAATCCAATTAATACCCCAAATTCAACTGAGCAGAGCCAACAAGACAGCTGGAATGAGTGTAAGGCAGCAGGTATTTAAGCAGCAGAATAATTCCAGTCTGACCAAGCATTTCCCTGTAGGATGACAAGGAAAAGCTGCAGGAGCACCGAGCAAGAATCAACACTCCTGCTTATTTGCTTATTCTGGATCTCATGGCCCTCATGCTCCAGATCTGTACCTGCATTAGTCACGATCAAATTAATACAGACTGCATGCTCTTATGAAGGAATTTAATGACATTAAGCCACGAGAAACAGCACTCTCTGCCTCGCTTCTAGATGAGATGCACCCTAGTCAAAGGATTTCCTCAAATTATAATGCTCAGTGCCTCAGGCACCCATGTGGATTCAGTCCATCAAATATTTAGTCGAATTTAGGTAACGGAACGTCAAACAACTTCCTGCTATGGAAAAACATGTCATGCCGCAGACCTAGAAATCGGGATTTGCAACCTCAGCGTGCTGCTTTTAGAGCCGAACAATTCATGCCTACTCCTCCGGCGCAGCAAAATAACCCCCTCTTTCAGCATGACTGTGTCTTTATCACATCCAGATGCGTTTCACCAAGCTGTACAATGGTTAATTCTCGATTTAAGGCTCACAAAGATCCAAGTTAGATCCCAAGCAGTGAGAAAACCTGGCATTCGCTCCAAAGATACTTGGAGCAATCGACAACTCGCAGATCTTCAGAGACGTAGCTACATATCCAGAAGGAGAAGCCAGGTGGTATAATCCTATCAAGGGGAATTAAGTTGTTGCTGATCTCTTTCTGCCTAATAGAGACCTAATTCTTGAGCCTCTATCAATAGATCACTAATGCGGGGAAGACACCAATGCCACGCTGCCCACTGTACTGTCACAAGCCAGGCAGTGACCCCAGGGAGCTCAACATGTCCAACACCCGCCACACACAGTGAGCAGACCTAGAGAGCGGACAAGTCAACAGCAGTTCAAACCACATGACTCACCTCGATCGTCTAAATACCTGAAATATTTTACTTTTTGTCTAAATACCTGAAATATTTTACTTTCCGTTAGGATACCTCCAAGAAGTGTCTGTGGGAGAGGCCCTGCAGTTATCACAGGTCATATCTCACCCTCGTCTACTTGGTGAAACAGCACCCAATGCCCCCTCCCTGAGGGCAAGCCTCTGGCTCTCAAAAGGACCAGAAAAACACTGCCCATCTTCCCAACTGGTGCTTCATGGAAAGACAAGCCAGAAGTAGAACCCAGCTACTTTCAGCCTGGCTATTCAGTACAGAGTCGCCCCAGGCAGTTACCTTCTTGCGGTGGGAGCCTGACTTGCTCATGCAGGACCTCGCCAGGGACAGGTACCCCCCGATCACTTCGATCTCGTTCACCATGGGGTAGCGCTTTTTATGGGACATCCCCGCTTGGGGCCCATCAGCGTTCTCCACGGCTTTGCCCTTTCCTTTGCTCTCCTCCTCCTCCTCTTCCTCCTGCTGCGGCCTTCCGCTGGCATCAGCGAGAGTCTGCAGCCCCGAGGCAACAGGATTCCTTTTGGGCACAACAGTGAAGGTGCTGCCTCCCCTCTGGTGGGGGGCAGAGTGGGGTCTGTAGATGGGCACAGAGGAAAACTCCATCTCCAAGTCCGGGCCAGCTCCTCCCGGCTGATCCGCCAAGCTCCCCGTCCTCGCAGCCAAGCCGGCCCTGGGAGAAAGCTCCCCGCTGTCCGGCTCCACAATGTCATCAATGTAAGTCACAGGTACCAACGGATCCAGAGGCGCCGGTGGGGAAGCGACAGGCTCTTCCTGCTCCGGGGCGGAAGCCCTCGGGGGCTCCTTCGGTGCCTTCTCCTCCGAGGATGGTGGCAGTGGCCCCGGCCTGGCGCTCTGGGCCGGGGGCAGAGCCAGGCCGCCCTCCCGGCGGGGCACAAAGAGGAAGGAATTGCGGGAATTCAGGCGCAGCTTGGCCAAGGCCTGGGCCTGCAGGTCGTGGGCTGGGATGGCAGCCAAGTCGGGCTTGGGGGCCGGGTGGATTTCAAAGGAGCCCCCAGCCCGGGGGGCTGAGGCAGAGAGCGGCTGGGTGGAGGCAGTGGCACTGGGGGCCAGACTGGCACTGGGTGGGGGCGACACGGCCGCTTCGGCCTCCTCCGGCTTTGGCCGCCTGGCGTTGGCTCTGGCGTGGGACGCGCTGGCAGATGGCACTGGCGGCCCCTTGGGCAGCACGGGACGGCCAGCGGGGACAGCGCCAGGCTCAGGGATGCGGCTGCCGGGGGGCAGCCCCCGGGGGGTGACGGTGAAGGAGTTGGAGCCGATTTTGTGGAGAAAGCAGTTGGCCTGCGGGGCTGCGGCCTTGGGGGTGGCCGGGCCCGCCTGGGGGGCTCCGGCCCGGGGGGGGGGGGCCGCCGCTGCCTGGGGGGCCGTGGGCTGGGGGGTGCCAGCCCGGGGGGGAGCCGGGACCGGCCGAGGGGGAGCAGCCCGGGGGGGAGCCGGCTGCAGGACAGCGGGCTGGGGGGCGGCCCGCGGGGGAGCCGGCAGCGGCTGGGGAGATGCCGGTCCCACCTTTGGGGCCGAGGCCCGGGGGGAGCCGGGTGCCGCCGGAGAGGGGGGCGGCCCGGCCCGGGGGGAGCCCGGCCCGGCCGGAGAGGGGGGAGGAGGCGCGGCGGCCCCGCCGGGCAGGGCGCCGGGCCCGGGCCCGGTCAGCGCCTCCCCGCCGCGGCGCCGCCGGCCCCGCGGCCGCTGCCCGAACTTCTCCAGGAGGCGGCTGACGGTGCCCGGCTCGGCCGCCTCGGGCGGCTCCGGCGGCTCGGCCGCCTCGTAGATGACGACCTGGTCAGCGCGGATCTCGGCGAGCGCGGCGCCGCGGCGGGCCAGCAGCTCCCGCAGCGGGTCGGGGCGCCGCGGCGGGGGCGAGGCGGCGGCCGCGTCCCGGCGGCGGCCGGGCAGCGCGTCCCCCTCGGCGAAGCAGGCGGCGGCGTCGGGCTGGGACTCGATGATGAGGATGTTGTCGGCGCGGATGGTGCGGATGCCGGGCACGGCGCTGTACAGCTCCAGCAGCTGCTGCAGCGGCCGCGCCGCCCCGGGGCCGGCGCCGGCGCCGGGGCCGTGCCCGGGCAGCCCCTGCCGCAGCCGCCGCCGCTCGCTCTCCAGCCGCATGAAGGGGTTCTCCCGCAGCGGGCCCAGGCTCTCCGCCACCACCAGCCGCTCCCCCGCCGGCGGCTCCGGCTCGCCGCCGGCCGCCCCGGCCAGCTTGGCCCGCTTCCTCTCCAGGATCTCCCGCTTCCAGGCGGGCTGCGCCCGCGGCCCGGCCCCGAGCGGCGGCTCCGCGCTGCTCATGGCGGCGGCACAAGGAGCACTGCGCCGCCCGGCCGCCGCCGCCGCCCCCGCCCGCCGCACCTGAGCAGGCCCCGCCGCCGGCCGCGGCGCCGCCCCCGGGGCCGCCCCCGGCGGGGCGGAGCGGGGCGGGCGGGCGCCCTGCGGCGGCGGCGCCCCGAGGGGCCCGTGTCAGAGATCCGCGTCTGCGGCGCGGTGGCCGGCGCTGTGCGGCGGCGAGAGCCCCGTGGGGGAGCCTGGCAGCGGCCGGGCTTTGGTGCGGGTGCCTGGAGGGGCGGCGAATGTGGCTGTGCCCCGTGGCTGTCCCCCGTGGCTGTCCCCCGTGGCTGGCCCCCGTGGCTGGCCCCCTTGGCTGGCCCCCTTGGCTGACCCCCGTGGTTGTGCCCCGTGGCTGGCCCCCGTGGCTGGCCCCCTTGGCTGTGCCCCGTGGCTGTGCCCCGTGGCTGGCCCCCGTGGCTGGCCCCCTTGGCTGGCCCCCTTGGCTGACCCCCGTGGCTGTGCCCCGTGGCTGGCCCCCGTGGCTGGCCCCCTTGGCTGGCCCCCTTGGCTGGCCCCCGTGGCTGTGCCCCGTGGCTGTCCCCCGTGGCTGGCCCCCTTGGCTGGCCCCCTTGGCTGTCCCCCGTGGCTGACCCCCGTGGCTGTGCCCCGTGGCTGTCCCCCGTGGCTGGCCCCCGTGGCTGACCCCCTTGGCTGGCCCCCTTGGCTGGCCCCCTTGGCTGACCCCCGTGGCTGGCCCCCTTGGCTGGCCCCCTTGGCTGACCCCCTTGGCTGGCCCCCTTGGCTGTCCCCCGTGGCTTTCCCCCGTGGCTGACCCCCGTGGCTGTGCCCCGTGGCTGTCCCCCGTGGCTGGCCCCCGTGGCTGACCCCCTTGGCTGGCCCCCTTGGCTGACACCCTTGGCTGGCCCCCTTGGCTGACCCCCTTGGCTGTCCCCCGTGGCTGTCCCCCGTGGCTGTCCCCCGTGGCTGACCCCCTTGGCTTTCCCCCGTGGCTGACCCCCATGGCTGACCCCCGCGGCCTGCCGGGGTCCCCGCCCGCCCCTTGGACACGCAGCCCCTGGGCACTGGGGGGACACAGCTGGGGCGGGCCCCGGGGGTCTCCAGCCTTCTGGGAGCCACCGTGACCGACCCTGCCCAAAACACCCTGCTCTGCTCCTTCCCTGCCGTCTGTTTAGCGTCCCGGACTGGCCCGCGTGGTGCCAGCCGAGGAGGACAGGAGCCAGAAACTCCTTTTGGGGTCACCCCACCATCAGCTCGGCCACCGTCTGAGGAAGAGCAGGTGGCTGGGCATGGTGGGCACAGAATAAGCCCTTGCCACTGGAGGACTGTCTTTTCGGGCCGTCAGAGGACCATTTTAAGGAGAGCTCTGGAGGAGACAAGTGGGGGTTTCCACGGCACACGGCAGCAGGGCGGGGAAACATTTTTCCCACAGGCTCCGCTGTTTGGCAGCGGCTGCTTCTTGGGCACAAAAGCATGCAGAAAAGTGCTGCCACGGCTTTATTTCCAGGCAATGCCTGTTATCAACCACCAGCAGGTTTCTTCGGGAAGTCTGTGCCATCAGGAAACGATCACACGACAGCTCAGGACTTTCCACACCTCTGATAACGCTGTGTGCCAAAATCCTCAGCCCGGGAGGTGCTGGGGGCATGGCACGCCATGATGCCAATAACCTTTGGCCAGAACTTGCCGAGGTCCCCTTCTGCCTGGGAGCTGCAGAGCCGCACCCTGGCACGCTGGGCTGCTTCAACATGAGCGACATCACCCCACTCCAGCCGGGCTGCTGAAAACACACCATATCCGGCTGATAAGGTTCTTACCTTTGCACTCCCGTGCCAGAACAGAGCAATTGCACCTTCCTCACAGGATACCCAGAAACGATACTCCCGAAAGCAGTATTTTGCTGCCAAAGCTGCCTGTGCGCCGGGAGCTGTGCAATGCCCAGATGTGCTGTGTGCCCCAAGGAGCTGCTCTGCAGCGAGCCGGCAAACCAGAGCTAAAAGGAAGGAGGCAGCTCTTCTGCGATTCAGTTTAAGTAACACAAAGGGTGATTTAAGGTTTACACATGACCCTCTGTACTCGGCCAAAGCACAGGTCCACGATGCACCATCCCGCATCCTGGCCCTTGCTGGGGCCCGCAGTGGGTGCCCAGGGTTGAGATAAAGCCCGGGCAAGCGGGTAGTGACATTTCCCCGCCTCTGGTGACTCATGGCTCAGGCACGTACAGAGCCAACAATGTGCCTTTGTACTCTGGAGATCTCAATGGATTTCTCTTTCGTGGTCTTGTCTTGTTGGCTTTTGAGCCTGTGTAAAGCCCATAAATCCTGAAATAATGAATCCCACAGTTTATCTGCACCTGGTGCAAAGAAAACACCTCCCTTTGTGGGGACTGAACCCGACATCTGCCAGTTTTGCTACATGCCTGCCTGCCTTTACAACAAAAAAAAATAAATCCAGCCATTATTCGTGTCCTCCCCTGCCAGTCAAGATTTGAGAGCCTTCTGTCATTTCTGTCAAATGTTTCTTTCCTAGGCTGTGAACCTGGGAAACACTGTGAAACAGTGTTAAGGACTGGACAGTGAACCTTGGCTGGCAAGCGAGTGCTTTGGAGCTAATCCCTGGCATCACTGTATTTACACCCACAGCTAACTCAAGTACTGCCCGAGTGCTGTTACTAAGAGGCTCCTGTGAATCCTGCTCAGTTCTCACATTTTAGCACGAAAACTAATGTTCAGTTACAAAACCCAGGTGTGACAATAGCAGGGGACAGGACCCGGAGGGTGTGATGGCAAAGTGCCACCACGTAGCACAGGCATGAGTCCGCGGTGCCCCGGCAGCATGGCTCAGTGGTAGCACCAGGGCACAGCTGATGTGGCTGCGGCGATGGCAACAGGATGTGGCGTGTACGACAGGGCAGTACCTGACATGGCACACGCCGCTGGCAACGGTAGGATCTGCCGGGACAACCCCAAATACAGACAGGTGACAAGGGAACAGGGAAAGAGCAGGATCCAGCAGGACTCAAGAGACACATGAATTCACCTTAAACCCCCGGAGACATCTCAGTTCCTCGCCCTTTTACAGGGCGGGGCGAAACTCTGCCAGCAGAGCTCCCGCTCTGGGTTTGTATCCATCACACCACCACACGTAACAGAGCACAAAGGGAGAGGGAAGAAGGCGGTAGGTAAAAATAATCTGTTGTAACTAGGCTTCTGCAACAAATTTGACTTTGTGCCCTACGACACTGATTTAAAAACAGGGCAGCGCCAACAGGGAATGCGGTGGCACATGCAGAAGAATGTCTCCAAACGGGGAGGATGCAGAAACGAAGGCTGAGAGATCCCAGCACTGAAGGAAGATGCCTTAAATGACAGAGTTGTGCAGCCTGTTTTGCTCTGCCTCTGCGCTCAGAGGGGCTGCAGTTACCACATTTAACAGAAGAGGAACGTGCAGGTCACTGTCAGCATTGGAGATAAAGGGGGAAATTGCAGCTGGGAGTTCAAGCCAAATGTGCTCACTCTGGAAATTAAGTCAAACAGACCTGTGAAAAAGAAAGTGGCTTTTGGGAATTCAATGCCTTCTGCCCTCCTGGGGATGTGCTTTATTTTGGAGCTGGTCTGTTTTCCCCAGAGGGATTATCAGGCCTTTAGCCTCCCTTGAATTTCTCCAGGGCTCTGTTTCTCAGTTTGTAGGATGGTGCTCAGAGGTTGCCTTTCCTCCCAGGAAAAGGTGTAATGCTTACTGCTCTGTAAGTCCTTAGCGATCCCGTCTGTACTCACTAAGCTGCAGATAGCGCTGGAACTGTGAATGAGCCCATACTATCCCCACCACTGGATGTGCCTCTCTCAGATGGTACCTTGTTTAAAGCAACAGGAGTTTTTACCTTTCTCCCCTTTCAGCTGCCCTGTGCCATGCTGATTCCTGGGGCACAGCGCTCATCCAGGCCTCTCGCACCTATGGAGCTCCGCTCTGGAGTTTTCAGCATTTCCCTGGCTGCTGCTGTTCAGAGGTGCCCAGCGCCTGTACCTCCCTCACCTGCCAGCACAGCAAAGCACCTGCCAAGTGGCATTTCCTGCGTCTATAAACTCAGCCAGAGAACAACAACAACAAAAAAAAACCCAAACGAGAGAAAACCTGCTTTCCCAGAAATGTCTCTTTTTATTAAATCACGTCTGAAAACCTAGAAACATTAATGTATTTGAAACCTGGTTATCATACACGAAGCAGCAGATAGTCTCAGAGAAACATGTTAACATAGGCAGCAGAGATGGCAGATGACTCCTGCGTCACGGCCAGGTTTGCCCCACGCCTGGGCAGCAGGCAGCCAGCCAGAAACCGCCCTGAAAACGAGGGAGGAACTTTCTTTTGACTCTTCCAAGGAGCCAGCCTGCTGGTCCAGGGCCCACTGAGAACTTGGAGCTTACAATTTTTGTTTTCAATACTCTCCATTAACTTTAGGACAGTTTTGGCTCCAAACCAGCATGAGTTTGAGCTCTCGAACCCAGAGGCTCCCCTGGGTCTGTTTCAAGCTCCTTACGCACCTGTTCTGCCTTCAGCTTCCCGCTGAGATGGGATGAGCGGAAGAGGGACCCGACTGCTCGGACACACCGCGGGCAGGTACATGCAGACCCAGCCGTGCCCGAGCAGCGCGGAGTGGCACGGCTGGATGCAGCGATGGCGACCTGCTCTTGAGTTTGGCTGTGAAAGGAGCAGCGTGCTGTCTGCTCCCTCTGAACTGAGAGTAAAGGCAGAATCAGACCACAGGGTGTTTTATCTTCACGTGGTTTCTCAAATGGCTGATTACTATTTACACTTGGGTGGTTTGGGGATTTTCCCCCATTATTTTGACAACTAAGCTTATTTCTTTCTTTTTCTCATTTGGATGAAAGTAACTTGCTCAAATATCTCAGAATTTAGGAGCAATACTGGATATAACCTACCCTTCTCCACACTACCAGATCCATTTTCAAAGCCTGCACCACTACCTTTCCCACTTGTTCCTCAGGCGTTTGGTTTTCTTTTCAGAAAACTGATGGTGCTCCCCTCACTAGCAGCCCTGCAGCAGCAAAGGGAGGGCTCGCAGCTGAGCAAAGGAGCTGGAAATGAAAACCGGTGCCTGAACTCCGAGGGGAAACAGTAAAGACCCTAAAAGCGCATTGCCTCCCAGCCCTGCGAGACCTTGGGTTTTGCTGCAGCTGTTGCTCAATATCACAACTGAAGTCACCCCAGTTCCAGGAAAAGTGTTGTTAAAGAACAACAGGAAACACACAGCAGAAAAACTACAGCCCCTTCTTGCTCATTTGGGTATGACTCCAGCCTGGTTTCCTGGGATGGGGAACACCAAACTCTGTTTCTTCAGTCATCCCTGCCTTAACACCTAGCAAAATCAATGCCCTCAGAAATATGGTATGAATTTGGGGTTGTCCTGTGCAGGGAAAGGAGTTGGACTTGATGATCCTTGTGGGTCCTTTCCAACTCAGGACATTCTATGATTCTAAAATAATGTCTCATTTAGCATAGAGGGTAGAGCAAGCACAGGGGAGCAGGATCCATACTCAAAGGGCCTTGCTTGGCTGTAGTCATTTGTGATGGTTTTGGGGCATTTCAAATGTAAGGGCAAAGATACCTGTCCTTGAATTCCCAGCTCTGCACCAGCTCCAAGTTAACGGGACCTTGTAGGGGGGACTATATCACTACAACTGAGTTTTAGCACTAAAAAAATAAATTAAAAAAAAAAATCTAATAACTCCACACTTTCCACTGAAGCTTTTTGAATATCATTGACGTGCATCCGTGCTAGACCTGAGCCAGATGCCAGGGTGACCGTGGCAGTGACCAGTCCCTGTCTGGCTGCCACAGCCTCCTCAGCACCCTTGCACTTCCAGTCTCCCTGGGTAAGAAATGTTCCCCAAGTACAACTCAACACGTCCCCTGCACAGCCACGGGAGGAAAACGCCACTCAGACACACAGAAACCCCACGGACACCCGGGAGCAGGGCAGGGGTTGCGCCCGTTGGTTATTGCTGTACGTGCTCGGTGACTCAGAGGAAGGGCCACCCCATGACATGGGATGAAGGCTTGGCTCTGTTGGCCACTTCAGGGTCGCGGGGAACACATTCATTTTGCTCAAGGCTTAGCAATGCAGGTAGAGAGGCACCTCTCGCTAAGGTTTATAGGGTCGTTGCTGCTGTGATTATTCACCAGTTCATTTGGACACTGAGATAGGGAAGACAGACTGGAGCACCCAATTAACTAAATATAGCCTGCCTCTCCCACTATCGTTATCAGAATGTAAGACAACCTTAGATGGGTCTTACCCGTTCTTATGTATGTCAATTTTAAAGATACTCTACAAGCAATACAATAAAGTGAAAAATTACTAGGTTGTATTAGTTCTTTAAAATTTATTAAACTTTTATGGAAAAATGCAATTTAGCTTCCCTTCAGATGGATTCTTTACATTTAATGTCCCTAATGTTTATTCCTTCTCGTTTTTCACAGACTGGCAGTATGTTGGGCTGAATTTATTTCTGGATCAAAGCAGCTACCGGTTCCTACCGCTCTTTGATAGCTCATGCACAACCTCAGCAAGAGCTTGCACACTGGCATTTTAAGCAGAGACAGCAAACTCTGGTATCTTACTACTAATTCTGCTGTTGCCACAGCAGGATTACCTGCGAGTCACAATGACCACAGTCAGGCTCATGGTCATTAAACCACCCATTTACTCACTCAGCATTATTAGCAGGCTGACTTGTCATCCAGACCATAACAGTTTCCAGTTGACTTTGGCTTGTGTTTCCACAACTGAGAATTAAAAACCACTCCCAGGAGATGCAGAAAGCCATGGATACTCTGTGATCAGTGGGACAAAATACAGGATCACAAACACGTTTTTACAGATGGTGTGGAAAATGACATCGCCACTCGATACCCCTTGGGAGGATATCTGCGTGACACCCTTCAGGAAGGGCTGTCTGTATCATCAGCTCCAGGGAACATCACGGCAAAGCCCAGAGCATGGAGCAATTCAGCTTCGCGTGTACCTGCAAATCTGTGTCCCGACAGCGGCAGCATGGGGATCGCTCGAGGAAGGATGACACGACCCGGCACATTCTCTGATACATGGTTCCAGCAACACATGCCAATTGCCAAGGGCCCTGGAAGGTTTTTTTTTTAATTGTACAGTAACATACCTTATCCTGGACCAATACATTAGACTATATAAGCGTGACTCTTAAACTGGGTTTTAATGGGTTGAATGTTTACACTTACACCAAGAGAGCAGAGCAGGCCTGTCGTTCCACCTCCTGTCTGGGCCAGATTAAGGACACACTCCCATTTCCACATCCCACCAGGCCGACTGTTTAAAATCAGCATTTTCCATTCTTTCAACTAACCCCACTTATGGTGCCTAAAGGTGACGAAGCAGTGTTTGCAGTCACTCTGCCAGCAGAGCCTTGGGAACAGGAACTCCCAGCCACAGGTCACTAACGCAGTCACGTCCGGAAACAACAGCAGCTATTTGTGAAGTGGATGTGTGCCAGGAGCCAGAGAGACGCTAACACAGCATGGACGACAACGATAACGCTGCCGGGGCAATCGAGGGGGAGCAGCTCCCCCACACCACAGGAAAGAGCCTGTGTGTGAAGAGACAACGTGAACACACGTACAGGTGTACTCCAGAAGCCCTGGGAGCAGGAAACCTGTGCCAAGCTCCAGGCAACAAGTCCAGGCTGAGAAACGAAGAACAAATTCATTTCCAGAGTCCCCTCCGCAGAGGCGGTGCGGAGCCCCCCGACGGGCAGTGGCTTGGGCGGCTCTAGAGGCACTCGGAGGCAGAAGCAGGTGGGGTCCCACGGGTGCGCACAGCATAGTCCTCGCACGGGGCAGGATGAGCTGGCTGGTTGCCTTTTGCAGTCAGATGTTTTGCTAGAGCTACAAGGATTTTTCTGGTTTTGTTGGTGTTCTTTTTTGTTTGTTTATTTGTTTGGTTTTTTTTGGGGGGGGGGGTGTTAATGCAGGAAGGGATTATCTGCTAACTCATCCGTTTCCCATCCCAGGCCTGGAGGTCAGCTGCAAAGGGAAGTTGGTTGCTGCAGTATGAGGAGAAGTGAAAAAGCTGTATTTCAATTTTTTACCTGTTTCTATGTCCTTCAGGTAACTGAATTTTCTTCTTCCCTTTCCTTCCCAGCCAAATGAGAGGAAAAGAGAAAAGCGTCTCTGGAAAACCCTGTATAAAACAAGTGCCACATCCAAAAATACCACACACACACACATACCCACACCCCCCCCACACACACACACCCCCCACCCCCCCCCCACACCCACCGAAGCCTCTACAGCTGAGTGAATGTTCTCTGCAGGCACCAAGCTGTTGGGGGCTGCTCCCAGCGTATGAAGCCAGGCTGAGGAGCAGCAGACGGAACAGCTGATGCACTTGCTGCCCACCCTTCTCCTCTCTTGGAAGTGAAAGTCCCAGCCCAGGCCACAACACAACCAGCAGAGCTCTCTGCTGACATTCATCAGGCCGGGTAAAGGGTTTGAAGCGACATCCAATACTGCCTCACAACAAGAGCAGCAGAAACTCCCATGCGTGGCTGGGGTGAATAGCCAGGGTTAGCACCAAATTCAGCCATCCCAGATTAATCTGCTTCTCTCCAGGGTTAACCAGGCGTCCCTGTTTCTCCTGCCCTTGCTAAAAGCAAATGCAGACCCCCCAGGAGCTGCAGTAGCAGCTCCCTGTGGCAGGGCTGAGCGTAACGGTGCGACAGGCCTGCTGATCCTCTAACAGAGCAGGCGGGGATGGGAGCTCAACTGCACCGTAAACTGCTCGCTCGAATTACCCTCATTAGAGGTGAGCTCCACCAAGCCAGTTCAGACAGCAATTACCGACTGGGCGGGAACAAACTGGTTTCAGGTCTTCAGACGGACACACCCCGAGAGCAGGTAGTTGAGGGCTGGAAGAAGCAGGTCGAAGTGGAACAACAAACTGTCCTGTGTACTCAGGAGCCACAGCTCCCCCAGGCAGAGCACCCTGCGGGCGAGCTGTGCCCCGCACGCACCGCCCGGGCCTGTCCTCATCGTCCCCAGAGAAGATGCTGCAGGGGCGCTCGGGGTGCGAGGAACAGGCGCTTGGCCACGGCGGAGGGACGTCCTGCTGCAACTGTGCTGCGTGCTGGCGGCGAGCGCACACCCAGAGGTCATCCTTTACAGGCTGGTCCAACCGAGGAAGTTACAGGCTCTATTTTTAACTCTAAAGTTTAAATAATCTCAATTTTCTTTTTGCACCCTAGCCTCTGCTGATCCCTTCCTTTCCCAGCAGCCACTTGAAAAATTCAACCAGCTAAAAAGGGGAAGAAATTTGTTTTCCTCTTTCGGAAATGGTTAACTTCAGTGATGCTATTCGCACAAAGGACTTCAAACATCAAAACTCTATTGTCTTTCCAGTCACAGCTTTTAGAGCATTTCATCTCTTTAGTCAAATGAATGCTACAAAGGAAATAATATGCTTATGTCATAAACATCACAAACTATGAGGAATATAGATCTTTGGAAAAGAGAGAAATGCATTCATCGTTTGTCATTATACTATACTATAGTCAACTGCACCAGTAAAACAGTCTGTAATGTTCATTCAAACATACATCTTCCTACAGAAGTTATGCAACTGTACAATCTACCGTTCTACTTCGCACCCCTAGTTCTACAAGTGGTCAATGAGGATAGATATACAATAGTTCCACAGAGAAATCACTGAAGTGGATACATAAACGGGCCCTTTCGGAGTTAAATAAGATTTTCAATAGTTCCACAATGCTACATTCATGCTACCAAGTTCACTGAATTGGGATTGTACTTTAGAAAAGAGAAAGGAAGAACAGTTTGTCTCCAGTTAGGAGCATAACCATGGGAGGTAAACAGGTCAGGAAGGGAGAGAGTTTTATGTCAGCATTTTCATCCTGCCACTACCATTTCCTTCTCCAAATAACACATGACTTGGTGCTTTCATCGCGCCTACAGCTCCCACCTCTCACAAGCACAGCTGGCGGAAGCTACCATGCTAAATAATAGAGAATTGGCATAAATTTTGTTTTCTTTTTTATATATCTGGCATTTTCTTCCAAAAGCTACAGGCCGGTGCCTATTATCCCCTTCACCTGGAAAACATGGCCGAGTCAAGAGGATAAGAGTCCAGCCAGGGATGACACGTAGCCATCAAACCTCCCAAGGTCAGGCCAGCTCAGCAGGGCGGCTTCCCAACAGCTCCAAACCAGAGCAGGAGGCAACAGCCCAGACCTATTTGGTTCAGTATGTTGCTTTCAATGACTTCAAACCATCTCTCTCCACCTATTCCTCTCCTTACTTACTATATGTACATTATTTCTTCAAAAGTTTTGCTATAAAACTGCTATAAATGTACAGGGTTCAGCAGTTCTAGCCAGAGGCCTGCTCCCCAAAATTACAACCACAGATATGTCACGGGGGAAGGAGTACTTTACAGATCAGAACAACTAGTTCTTTTTTGTAAGTATTTAAAAGAAGATTTGTACATATATTTTCCTTCACTTCACAATCAACTAATTTTAGATACCAGGAAGTCAGGAAACCAAGGTAAACCTTCCCTGTTACTTCTCCAGTATATTTTACTTATAAAAGAAATAACTTGTATCAGTTCCCAGAATTGCCAGAGTGACCTACGCAGACTCTAAGTAGTATTAATCCTCTGAACAGGAGAGTAGAAGATGAGAAAAACCCTTCCCAAAACAAAAAGCAAGCCCCCGCCCTAAACAAACAAAAAGTAAATATATTCCAAAATATATCCTCAAATATCAAGTACAAATCTGGGTTCTCAAACCATGGCTGCTCTGACAAAGCTCTGGGTTTACTCTGTCCTACACAGGAAGGGACATGAGCAGCTCAGACCAATAAACAGGTCTTTTTAGCATCGGAAAAGAGGTGGTTTATGCACAAACAACTGGCAATCAAGTGAACATAGGGAAGATTCAAACTCATGCTACAAACCCGTGCTGTATTCCTCCAGAAGCATTTCTTCTGAATGCCTCAGTGAACAGTCTCCTTGGAGGGTTTCTGACAGCCGTGTAGCCGCGCTGCTCCGCACAGCAGGCTAGAAAGAGAACTCGGCTCTCAACATATAGCAAAACACTGGCATGAACAAGTAATTACCATGGCTATTAATTTCTAATTCATTTTTATACCATAGCGAACCTGACGGAGGTTTCTCAGCCAGGTACCATATTTCTAACCTAAAGTATTTCAGCAAAACTAAAGTCCCATAGTTTTGCAAGCAGCAAAATAGAAAGTAACAAAGTTGTGTCTAATTGGAGGAGAAATATACATTCGTGAGAGCACGTACAATTAGTGCAACACAGCTACTCTGGAAGTAACGAACCAAACCGGATTAATCAATGCCGCAGACATGCATGGTCTGCTAAGTTACGTTAAAACCATGTTTGCTGGTGATTAAATATGTCTACAGAAGATATATTACCATTTTGAATATATTTTCAAGCAGACCAAAAATACCTCATCTATTGGTTACTGGTGTGTTATTTTTAACTAATTAAATATTGGGAGGGATTTTACCCCTCTCACTATAAAAATTGCACTTATTTTCTATTAAACAAAACAAAAGTTAGATTTCAATTCTATATTCCAGTATATATTCACACTGAAACTGGATCGCCTTGATCTAAGCTTGCAGGAGTAGGTGTAGCAGTCCTTGCTCTCCGAGATCCCCAGCACAGAAGGTCCCATGAGTACAAACCCCTCCTTCCTCTGTGCTCTGGTCACTTCTTCATTCTAGTGCACGGGTAATTGATTTTATTTTTTGTAAGAAAACCTGAGCTTCAAAAGTCTTTAAAAGGACCTGGAATCAAATCTGGCCCATTCTGACCCAAAACAGCTCAGTTCTGCAAGGAACTCCATCCCGTCCTCGTTTCACACAGCTCCTCCTGAGACACCACGGCTCTGACCTGAGGCGAGTGAGGTGTCAAACCCTTTCCCTCCAGTCTCTCTTGACCCAGGAGACTTTCCTCCCGACACACTTCCGAGGGCTCCTTCTTCCCTCCCTTTAGCACTGCTGCCTCCTATAGGGCTTTGAAGGGCTCCCTGTGCCAATAAAAAAGTCTCTCTGCAATAAGCATGACTTCTTGGACACCGGTGATCAACTTCCTCTTGCAAAGTCTTCTCCAGCTCATAAAATGTCATCGTAATCCAATAGTTTAGAGTGCTGGCGGGTCTTCCAGAGGCGGTAAAGGCGGAAGTCAAAGTAAGTCTCAATCATTTGCTTACCTAGGAGAAGTGAAACGAAGCAGAGGGGTTACGCCCTGCAGCTCAAGGGAGAGATGTGAGAGGCTGCAGCAGCAAAAAAGCCCCAACCCACGTAGAGGCAGGGGCGCAGGAGAACCTGTCCGTATGCCTCATTTGGAAAATACCAACGTTCAGCCAGGGCACGTGAAGGGACCCGTGAGAAGCAAAACGTCTTTTTAGATCTCCTCAAACCATGAAAGGCTCCTTAATAATCCCTTGGCAGGGTTTGTCCATGGGGGCGGGAACTGAACACAAAGTCTGTCTCCAGACTTTGACCTCTCTGCACTGACTGCAGAAGCAGGGCCGGGGGCTGCATTGTGTCAGACAACAGCTCCAACAGCCTGCACGAGGCAGCCCAGCACAGGGACTCAGAAAATTACAAATCAAAAGTAAATGCCTTTTAAAGATTTGTGGGAAACATTAAAAATAATTAACATTGAAAATTCAAATTATTCTTTTTTAAATAACATTAACAGGCTGTCTCTGTCCTGCAGAGCTGTCTCTTCTCACAGCAGTGAGCTCAGCAGGACACACTAATGCAAGTTCTGCACCACTGGCACCTCTGATTGAAGGTCTCACAAGGCAGTCACAGACTGAGAGCCATGCGCAGGGCTGGCGCTGGAGGCAGCGAGTGCATTTGAGAACACAAGAGCAAACAACCCCGGACTCTGAGACAGGGCTCAAGGAGGGGATTTTTGCTTTTGAGGCCTGATTAAGATTAGTTTCAGATGACTTTTTGCAAAGGATTAGAGAGGGTACACTATTAGCACGTCCCAGATTGATCAAGGGGATAAATTCAGACGTATTCTTCAGCCCAGCCTCTTGAAAGATCAACTTCTTAAATACACACGCACAGAACCCGCTGCCTTGCCTGCCAAGCTGCATATAAACCCAGGAATTTCCCTGCAAGTTGCTTCTTGGCACACATGTACGAGCATGTTCACTGTGAGATCTGTGCAAGCAGTTTATAAAGCGGGGTCCAAACCTCGACAGGACACACACAGAGAACGCTGTGCAGCACGAATGTGCTCAACTCCCGTACATTCCTATGGCAGTAAGTGGGAGTTAAGAATAACCCATCAGTGCTGATGCCAGCTGTGAGCAGCAGAGGAATTATCCACAGTGCTTATAGCCTAATGCTGCATGTTTTTATCTTCCAAGAGAATAAAGTACCATGGACTACAAAGATAAATCAACAAGGGCAGCTTCAGAATAAGTTGACTATACGTTGCTTATGAAACTGCATCCATAATTACTTAGACTGACCAAAAAACAGGAAAAATTCTATTTATTGAAATATCTTGAGCTACAGGCAGAAAAAAAGCAAAGCAGACTGAGATACAGAATGGCTATAATGGGCTACATCCCAGTTGCTCACTGATGACACAACTGACTTGGTACCAGTAAGAGATCCCTGCACACTTGGTTACAGAAAAGGCTCTGCTCCCATGTGCATCTCCCATGGACTTCATATGCTCTAGTAATATGATGAATCTCCTAAACTCAGCCTGGAAAGCAGCCTGTTACTTAGGCTACTTTGCCACTGCCAGTAGCCTGGGAGAGGGCTCTGCAGCTTCAGGCACATCAAACAGGATAGCTGAAATGTGAACATGAAGGAATTGCAAGGGAAAACCCAGGTTCAGCAAGCAAACTACACAAGGTGGTTACAAGCACAAGGATGACCATGGCAGGCCTTAAGGGAGCTCAAAATTGCTTTTTCATGAAGGTGCCCACTGAAGGAGGCAGGCTGATCAAGATGTGTCTTTGTACAGAAAATAAATTACCTTGAGCTGATAGTTCAAGTGGAGACTCAAAGGCAACCCTATAAGGATTCATTAAGTTTTTCAGATTCTGAAATAGCTGAAAGGAAAACATATCAAGAGTTACCAGCTGAAAACAAAGATGAACTCCAGTGCACCCAGAATTGCCCATCCTTGTTCTCTACCTCTAATAAACTTTCCACTACATGTCCTTTAAAACATCTAGCTCATCAGTAAGTAAAATGCTTTGAATGACTGTTCCCCCCAAAGGCTTCAGTATCTGTCCCTTCCTGCATGTCACTTATCGCTCCTCCCCTGCCCTCTGGGGAAGGCACAATCCCTAGGGTGGTTCACCTGTTCACAGCCACTCACGGGACAGGATGGCAGCATGCTTTCACACAGCAGGAGAAGATGGTTTAGACTTCACAGTGTGACTATTGAGTCCCCAGACTTGGTGCTGCTCAGCAGACATCCCCAGAGAGGCAACCCAGGAAGCTCTTACCTTCTCCCCATTGGGGTTTCCAAGAACATAGCAGCCCATGATGTGAATGATATTTGGTTCAGGATTGACTTTACTCATCAGCCGGCTCAACCTCTTCCAGAAGCTGGAAGAAACAGGAAAAAACAGAATACATAATTTAAAAAAAAAAAAAAAAAATCTATCTCCTCACATGCATGAGTAATCACAAGGATGTGTGTGCACACACTGCTCAGAAGGGGCCTGAGGCTTGTAGCCTGCGGAGCAAGCTGCTCAGGAAAAGCCATTGGTTCTTGGACAAGGAAGATCAGTGCAGAGCAAGGGCCTGAGGAGCAGGTCCAGGTCATGTGGTAGAGAAGAAGGAGCAGCCCATCGAGCCAAGGAAGCTCCAAGGTGAAGAGAAGGGAGCAAAGTCCACCAGGAGTGGACTGACAGTTTTACTAAGCATCCTCTTTCTGTAGCAGTTCCCTTCAATTTCCTCTCTCCCATTCCTACCAACAATTGCCCTTTCTATACAGGAGTGTTATCTGTGTACTGGTTCATTTCCAGGGCATGAAATCAGCAGAGAACAGCGGGAGAGGTTGTTCTACATAGCTAGAGAGACAACACCAAACCAGGCTGTTCCATGTTAGCCAGTGCTTGGTGGTGCTGCTCACCAGTCAGACCCGCTAAAGCGGGTTTTGTGAGCATTTTGTGACTACTGACCAGGCAGGCTGTACCTGAGAGAGACACGAAATACAACCGCCTCCCCTGTGCAGTGCGTTAGAGCAGACTTCTGGTGGGCTCTAAAGCCCAGCAGTTCCTCTGTGGGGTCTGTGATCAGATTGCAGCATCAGCTTTTCTCAGGACTCCTTCCCAGGCACGTGCAGGTTGGAGGGAGACATTCACTTCCAAGCATCCAAGTTTTCAGCTGTGTGTTCACAGCTTTCTGAAGGTTCCTGAATTACCAACTTTGGACCAGCTATGCCTGGAAGGCATTCAGAAGCGTGTATGTGCACACGTGCCTAAGAATTTTATTCACAGTGTTTGTGCCGAAGCATGAGAGCGCTGAACAGATGTTGATTTTAATACTCAGTTCTCATGCCAACAAAAAGTTGTGTAGGAACAGGTTGGTATACATCCTCTCCCCCACAACAAAGCACTGTTAGCCAAGTAAGTTTGAGCCAGCACAAGCGAGCAGGCAGCAAAACAGGCAAAGCTTAACTCTCTGCAAGGAGAAGCAAAATTGCCTCAGCAACCCCGGCTGACAGGTTGGCATGCTAGTGAAAACCCTCCTCAGTAACATGCTGGACTTTGAGCAGGCTTTGCAGAGACAAATTCCATTCCCCCCTGCAATTAGGAGGGCAGTTACCAGAGAGCTGCGGGGGGGAATGGTTTGCATTTCTGCCACTAGTCGCCTGTTTAGAAATGCTATCTCGGCCACTTCTGAGCAACAGAGGCACAAGGTGCATGTTCTGGTTTCTGGTCAGCAAAGCCTTTGTTAGGAAAGGAAACATCATTTTTCCCTCTTTTGATAGTCTCTAGTCCAGAGAGACACTAAACAGCAGATAAAAGCATAAATTTCTGGTGACCTGTCCCAGGGCTGCACCACCCCAAGGATGAGCTCAGCTCTGTCATCTTCGCAGCTCCCCCTGTAGAAGCTGTAAGCTACTATTAGGTGCCCCCCCGCCCCAGCCTCCTCTTCCCCTGACCAAGCCACCCCATCTCCCTCTACCTCTCCTTCCAGGCCACGTGCTACAACCATTGAGCAAACTGAGCAGAAAAATGCTACGCGATTCCAGAACATAATGCAGCCACTCACAGGATCATATCTTCCTCCTTCTCCACTTTGGCAAAAGTGGCAACTTTGTTCTTTAACAAGTATAAGTGACCAGGACCTCCCTGCAAGAGAGAGACAGACAAATGCAAACCACTTTGCACAGGCCCTGAAGCAACAAACCCTGGATATGTTTCTTGTCCTGCCCAACCATACTCAGAAGTGCCACAAGGGAGCAGAGCAGGCACGCCAGGCTGGCACGGCTGCTACAACCTCCATAGCAGACACTGCAGGCGCTTCTGCATATATTCACATATTCAGAAAATATTCACATATGGGGAGTATGCTGGGGGTTGGATTCTCCGGTTTTTACTGTTACATGCCCACCTCACTCTAGAAAAGCACAATAATAGACAAAGATCTTCATTGTGGGTGGCTGGAGAGTAATAGGGAAGACAAGAAAGTCCCTTTCATTTGGGGATGCTAGGGGACTTGCCGTGGTAGACAGACGAGAAGCTGAGCAAAGCAGGGATAAGCAGGCAAGATGTCACTGTAGAAGAACTGGATTTCAGCAGCAGCAGGCATAAAAAGATTGAGCACAACATCAGGAAGATTAAGACCTGCAATCTCCAGGTCGGTGTGCTGCAAACCCTGCTATTTGGCAGCATTAGGCACGTGCGAGGGAGTTCAAGTTAGGTTACTTCCCTAACTTCTCATTTCAAGGTTCCTTGCACAGCTGCTGGGAAAGTCCAAAGCAGACCACCCTGAGGAACAAGAGGCTCAGGAAGGAAATCCCCAGCAAGCCCCAGATCCAGCAGGGCGTGAATCTGTCCCACCCACAGCTCAGCAAGCCTGTGCCCTCACCCCTCCCCTATGTACGCTGGCCTTCAGCTCTGAGCTGGGCCATCTGCTGGTCTGATCCACAACACCCACCACTGTCACTGTCATACTGAAGCTGTATGAAAACTATAACCATCACTTTGCAAATGCTTGTTCCTTTCTCTGAAATCCTCCTTTTGAGGTCTGTGCTAATGCTGGTTTGCCTGGGTTTCCTTGAAAGCAGCTGAGAAAGCTGCCCAGCTCTGGAGTTGGCCACACTAAACCAGATCGTATTTCCCACTGTCACAGCAACTTGAGACTGCTCCCTGTCTGGGGAAATGAGAAGTGAAAACCGTACGCATACAGTTACTTTACCAAAACCTGACTTTGGAGTATTGGTTCTTCTATGTAATTTACCCTGTAGAAAAACATAAATTTGCAACAAACCACCCAAGCACTTAACAACTTCCAGGTACCTGGCAAAATATCAGCATCTTCCAGATTTTGCAGCCTTTCCGATAAATGTTAAGCTTCTTCTCTATTTCCTCTGCAAAAAACATGTTGGAAAAGATGAACCACGGAGAAAGTTAAAAATTAATCTTATTTCTTCTCACTTTAGTCCTGAAGGCAGGAGTCTGAGCTGTGAGAGGTGCTTGGCACCTACGTTCCCACTGATGTCAAAGCAAACCCTTAGCTTTGATGCTGTGGAAAGCAGGAAACCCCAGCATACCACAGGGCGGAGAAGGTACGGTGCAGCACCAGACACTGCTCTATAGTGACCACAGCCCTGTACCAGACCCAGCTGTCCTGACCCTCTGTTAATGCTCCTACTCACCTACAAGGGTACAATGAACAGGTATCTGTGCTGCCCTGTGCCTCGGCTTCGCTTTCATATATCTGGAGCTTGGCATAGAAAATGGGCTACAGAAATGAAGTTTTATTAGTGCAGCACATCCAATGGGAGGTGACTGACTGTCAGGTGTCACTGGGGTGATAAAAACACCTTTATGAGTGGCAGCTGAGGCACAGTGCAGTGGAGTGACTGTAACATATTGATCAGTTATATATGCGACAGGCAGGAGTTAAGAAAAGGAAACAACACTCACATACCTAGGATGTCATCAAAGGTGGCATGTTCATGGTCCTGGAAACCAAGAGAGAAGACATACCAAGGTTCACTGTCACTACACCAGCTCCCATGACATTATTATAGTCTCTATTATTGCACACAATCCCATTCCCAGGCAAACACATGCTCTAAGAGCACAATTATACCAACTGATGGGCTTCTAGTCACATCACAGTAATTATCACCCTAAAACGTGTCTCAAAGAAGCTGAAGACTGAATGGTCCATGAAGACCAAGTCTATCCAAAGGCTTGCAGATGGGTCCTGCAGACAAGTCCAAAGCACATACCATCAGATGTAGTCAGCATCAGCAATGCTCATTTGCCTCTTGGCCCGTGTTTTGTAGCCAGCCTCTGGCTTTACACGCATGGCTGACAAACAACCATGCTCCCAACACATCTGCCTCTGGCACAGCAGGGTCATCAGGACAACCCTACAGCTCTCAAAGGAAGAGAGAGGCAGCAAAGCTAAACCCTCCGCAGCACTGCCTGCTGCACACGGAGACTGAGTTTTCTGGGCTGTCGGTCCAACCCTTCCCTTCCAAATTAAGTGAATATAAAGTGCTTAGGAAAAAGAGACCCATGACTCCTTGCTGGTGTTTCACACACCTGCTCAGGCAGGACTCCTAGTGACAAATCAAGGTTAAATTAATGACTGACAGTGATACACCACTGTACCTAGGGTGATGGGGTTCATGGTCCGCTGCAGAGCTCTGAGGTCCTGGTCATCCTAAGGATGAGCGTAAGGAGGAGCCCTAAGCCTGGCAATACACAGCTCTGCTTGTGTGCTCAGGCCTGCCCTGCCTTCCCTTGTTACATCTTCCCGTGCTGCCTGGCTGTGCCTGCATAGTCTGACAGCAGACACACGCAATTTTCACTCCACCTTACTCTTCCACATCGACCTTAGTCCCCAGAAAGCTACCCCAGACCCAAAATCTGGGTTCAGCACATCCCCAGCCCTGTCCTGACAGCTTTTCCAGATCACATCCGTGTTTCAGAATCACCATAACAGGAACTAGGGATAGGGACAAAAAAAAAAAGTCTCTGTATGAAGCAGGAACTAGGGATAGGGACAAAAAAAAAAAGTCTCTGTATGAAGCCTGCTCCCACAAATCCAGACATAGCAGAAGTGATATACTTACGTAGAGAATGGGGATGATAGAGGGATCGTCCCTGCGGATAATTGTCGGGACATACTCTGCTTTGGGCACCTTGGAAGAAATGAGCTGGAAGGGGAAAAAAGAAGTGCAACAGCATGAGGAGAAGCCAGTAGAGCCTGGACAGAAGCACAAAGACCACGATAACAGTGCCCTGTTCAGCTGCTGTCAGGTGTTACCCAAACTAGCAGCTAATTCAGCCTATCTGCATCCCTCTGGAAGGTCCTCCAGGCCTTTGGTCCACTACAGGGCACCCCCAGGCCTGCCAAGTACCCTGGCGTGTCACAGTCTCCTTGACCACCAACAAAAAAGCACACAGCTCTGCCTAAAAGGCAGGACTGAGTCTGAGATAACAGTTTGTAAAGGGGAGACCGATGTGCACAAAGGATGAAGAAGCTTGTGCGTCACCACGAATGGCTGTATTCCAGTGAAGATCACTTCTGAACAGCCTTCCTCTGTGCAGGGGTCTGTGCTTCTGGCTGTAGAGGATTGTTCAAACTGGGACGCATAGCTGGCTGGTGGTGGGACGGCTGCATGTCTGAATGGCAACCAGCCAAGGGATGCAATGGCATCAGGCACAGGTAGGCACACTGCCGTAGGATATCAGGCAGATGCAGGTTGCCTGGCAACTCTGGCTGAAGCATCAGCTGGCTCCATCAGCATGACAGCCTGAGAGGATGGGCCTGCCATCAGCACAAGCCAAAAGGGCTATGGGAGCAAGGGCAATTTGACTGTGCTGTGATTTCAGGCACCTCTGTTCATCGCTGTGAGAGTGGAGCAGGCAGTGGTGCTGGTGGGCTTGTAAGCGCAGCCTGGGTTCCAGCTTGGGCGGCTTCAAAGCCCTCCCGACTGGCAGCAGCACATCACTGCTTCAGCCACGTGGGAGTTCATGTAAAGTTTCTGAAGAGGCACAATATACAGAGTCCAGGGATGGACAATCATCACATACACCGCCTGGGGAGACACACTGGAGATGTCAAGGGCTGAACAAACCCAAGTGTTGGGTTCCTAGTGTTTGGGTCTCACCTGGTCACTTTGCCCTGAAGGTGCTTTAGGTCTGAGTCTGCACAGACAGCCTGGGGAACACATATAAAAGCACTCTGTCTCCATGTCCTTCACTCTTCCCAAGTCTTAGCAGGACCCATTCAAACATAGTACTGCAGTGCTGGACTGACTATGCTCCCTTGAGAACAAGCTGGAAGCCTGAGACCCCATTTTGCCTGAGTACTTGTGCACGTGGCCAAAGAAGGGATGTGTCAGAACCTGGTCCTGTCTGCCAAACCCCGCAGAGCAGAGCAGGGGGGAGCACAGGGGGAAGCCTAGCATCAAGGAACGATAAAAGAGCAGAAAGCATCTCACAGGATGACATACAGCTCCAAAGCAAGTCAGGAAAATAACAAGAAGAGGGAGGGACTGCTGGGACTGGGGACTCGGGTCTCTTATCAGGGTTATCAAGACTCAGGGTGACTCGATTCAGTGCTGGCGAAAACCCCATCTGATTTGGGGTTGGACTACAGGTCCTTCCACTTCTAGTTTTCTTTGAACACATTATCCCCAACAATAACAGATGCTGAATACCATGTCATGTCTTGGCTGATCTCTGAGAGACCCTCATACACACCTGAAGAGTTGCCTATACAAAAGACTTGCCCTTCCCATGAAGATCCTAAACTGAAAGGGCAGACAGAGCCTGAGCAGATACAGGCAGCTGAATTGGAAACCCTCACCATTATTTTTGGTGGAATAAAGTCTTCTCCGTCACATGCCATGGCTTCAAGTTCCTTTTCTGCTTCCCAGTTCAGGTCAAAGTCACCATCCAACGTGCCACAGGAATCCTGAAGATCATGGCCTGTCAGAACACAGTGTGCATTACAAGGGCAGAACAGCTTGCCTTCCCTACTCGACCCTGTCTGGCAGCTACCTCGCAAGAGGTACCACAAGCCATGAGACTTGTGCCCTCCTTTCTTCCACAGAGCAACAGACACCACACTTCAGGGCTGGCGTCTCTAAACAGACAAACACTTAACGAATGAAGAGTGCACACACAGAGCCCGATACCACATATCACATAACTTCTCATCACTCTCACAGTCACCAAGTTTAGAATGTTAATTCACAACAGTCACCCTGTCATTTCAGAAATGGAGGAGACAGAACACAGACTCTCTACACTTTAACATTGCCAAGCTGATGAGTAAAAGTCCAACTTAAAAGCTCGTCTCCTTGTAATAATTACTGCTCTGAATACATCTTCTGAGTGATTATAAAGAAACTCTGCCTTGTTGGGCAAACTCATCCTGGCAGAGAAGTCCCAGAGCGTGAAGACAGCCGTAGAAAACACAGTAGTATTGCAACAGCATACTTGAATTTGCTCTCCAAATTGACCTTACCTGTTGGCCTTCAATGCCTCCTGGGGAAAAAAAATATCTGGAAGGAATATAATCAACCATTAAAGGTTAAAAATAGAGATGGTTCCCTGAAGCCAGGGACTGAGGAAAGAGAACCAAGATGCCTCTATTTATGCCTTTGGGATGTCCGAGTGTCACCGGGCAGTGCCTGGAGCCTGTCTGAACCATGTCTTTTCCATTCGCCTCTGAGTTAGCTGAGGGAGTGGGGAGGAATCAGACTGCAAAGGAACAATCGGGTCATGTTTTGAACCTGGCCTTTCATACATCTCCCCCTACAACTTGGTACGGTGTCTTCTACAGCTAGGAGGGCTGGATCTCGTGCTTACCTGGTAGGTCAGTTCATTTCATTAGTGAAATTCTTTTACAATACAACCCATTTCAATATGGGCAAACTCATATCCACTAAGTTCCTTGCCTACAGGATTTCAATAAAATCTGGGTAAAACAGCCATTCCCTTTACAAAAAGACAGTGGGAAGATGCTGGCATTTCCTCCTGTAAATTAACACAACAGCATCTCAGTCCCCACAGGCAGAACATCACAGCATTACTGGGGATTCCCAGAGGAATTCCTGGCAGCCCAAACGAAGATCAGATTGCCCCAAGCAATCATCTGTGCAGCCAGCACAGTCAGGAAATCAAAGCTACATCTCATGGAGCACTGTAGCTGTGCTCTTGAGCTACTCTAGCCTAGGAAAGAGCTCAGAAAGGGCTCTTGCATGGGAAGCCAGGCAGGTTAGCCCTACTATGGTGAATGTAGCCTTGGACTGGTGTGCTTCAGGTAGGTTGTTTTGATCCCAAGTGAATAAGGAAAGATGGGAACAGAGGGCTGTAAGAGAGCTGTACCACTGGGTATCCTTCAGCAACTGCACAATAACATGAGGTTGGATGCATTGTGGTCTACAAATAAATATAGGTACACACAGATGAACAGGTGCATATACCTGGAGTGTTATTTGCTCAGATCTCATGAAACTAAAAGGATCACAGATGGGACAAAAGGGCACAGAGGAGTTACTCCAGTGGGACTCCAGTCAACACCTCAGCTGGAGGGTTTGGCCACAGGAGGAAGCTCAAAGAACTCACTTTCTCGAGAGTCATGGAAGGAATCAGCTTTGATGGGAGTCGGGTCACTCCAGGACCTGCTGAAGCTCCTCTCACGCCGTTCGGCAAATGCTAGGATAAAACCAGAGCATGACATTAACAGACTCCAAAGCCACCTCTGTTGCTGCCAGCAAAACAAAACATCCAGTAGATATCCACCAAAGCTACACATCACGGACTCCCTTGTGCTTGTTCTTCCACTTGCCAAATGTGAGTCCTTTCCACACAGCAAACAAGGGCCTACCTTCTAGACAGCAGAAGTCAAAGTGCCCACTTCCTGAGCAGGACCATTATGGGGTATGTAACACAGAAAAAGAAGGACATGATGGTTTCTCCTTAAATGCACGCTTCTCAAACCTCAATGTAATCAAAGCTATTCCAGTGTCCCATTGTAAATGCTCTGACTCAAAGGCCTCACAGGAAGATGAACTCAACAGCTAATGACACATACATGACCAGAAGAAGGCAGTAGTTCTTCAGTCAGTTCTCCCTTCACATCTGTTTTTGGGCACACACTCTCTTCATGTTCTAGTGACATCCCAATCACAGCTGGACCAAACCGAGGGGGGCCTCTGGAAAACTCATGCTTTCTAAATTTTGTTCCAAAAGAAGAAATCCTTCAGTTTTTGCTTGCCTGCACTCTTGTGGGCACAGCCCCCCCCCTTTTTTTTTTTCTTATCTCCCCCGCCCCGAGGGGCATTATATTGTTTGTACTGGCATTTCCCAAGCGGAATCCAAGAAGCCTGGCCCAGCTGGCTGCACCGCAGGCAAATTCCTGGGAACTGCCAACCACAATGTCTGACTTGGCAAGCCCATGTGAGAGCAATTATGCCTAGATTAACAGTCACTTATAGCCACTAATACCTATTTCTGGTAGCAGACAGAGCAAGTTTGCTGCAGTGTATCTAGTAACAGCATCTCATGTCAGAGGCACAGGAATTCACTGCAGATCTGCATTACAAGAGCCGAGAAGCAGCCTGTCCTCTGCTGCAGCATGTCCAAGTGTGGGTGTCCAGGGAGACAAATCACATAGGAGGTTCTTCAGGTGATCTCCATCCTTAGCTTTCATTTAAAACCAGGCATTTAGCTATCGTGCACACTGAAGAAAGCTTTGCAAACATGACCCTTGAAAACATGACCCGAGAGTTACCAAGGCAGAGAGGCATGCCTGAACTTCCAAACAGCTCTAGGGGTAGGTGAGCCGTGTTCATTTCAGGCAGTGCTAACTCAGATGCCAATAAAGACACTTTAAAGGGCAATGCTGTTTGCTGTTCACTTCCCACAGCAAATGAGAAAGGAGAGGAAAGAATGCAAATTCAACTCAGTAACACTTTGCTGTGGGCAGTCTGTACATGATGCCTGGCCACAGGGTGGGAAGAACAAGCTGTTTCCTCTTCTGGAGCAATCCTCAGCTCTTAGGAGCTGGTAACACCATTCTCAGCTCATTTCACAGCGATAACGGAGCTGCCCCAACTGAGTTATGGAGGAGTGGTGCCTTCCTCAGGGAAAGAGAACTGCTGTTTCCTAGGCCTGAGAGGCGATTTCTTCCCCAGTGAGGCATAACACTCCCTTATGTCCCCCTTGCTCCAATCTCTTCCCTGTTCTTCTTCCTTCTCCTTTCCACCGTCCTCTCAGTTCCCACCGGACAACTTTCCACCAGGTCCTGCTGCAGAGGTGGCGGTGGGCCAGGGGAGGAGAAAAGAGAAAGCCGCCAGTCCGCATGGCACATGAAGCGCCGACTGTCCCCAGGGAGCCACAGCTGATCCGCAGCTTCAGTAGGAGGCCAGGCAGCCCTTGCCAGCTCTGCTGAACTCTCAGCTCCGGTTCTCCTCACAAGCGTCTACACCAGTGATCACTGAAAACCACACGCACGTGGGACAAGGATGCTGCACTCCTTCCACTCCTTGCACTGAGGCCACAGATATCTCCCACGGCCAAGGCAGAGGGTCCTCAGAAATAGCTTACAGGCACATGCAGACATCCGTGTGTCCTGGAGACTTGCAACAACCTGGCCTTCTTTTTTGTAGGGTAAAATGGCATCAACAGGCCAAATCCTTTCTCTGGCCCAATGCTAGGTCCTTTCTACCTGCATTTGTGCACAATGTAGGGTTCCCTGTGTCCCACCAGCACAAACCCCAACTCCTCACAGCCACATCTTACAGGTGCTTACTTACTTTGTGCTTTAACCCTTCGGCTCCCCACCATGCGGAGGTGCTTCCGAAAATTCCTGAAAGAAAGGCCAAACAAAACCTCTGAGAAAGGTAATACGAAGCAATACCTGGGCCCAGCAGGACTGAAAAAACTGGGAGGGAAAAAAAAAAATTGGGAAGACAGTGTATTTCCTTCTGGGCATTCAAGAGCTGCAGACCAGGTTCCCAGCCTGCACCTAGTCAGTGCTGGGGACGGTTACGTTTGCCAAGAGTGTGGCTGTTTCTTCTGAACTCCCTGGGCCGGAGGTAGAGGGCAAGCAAGGTCCTACATGGCAGTCCCCTTCTCACGGCCTGCTTTCACTTTCCTGTGACTAAGGCACCTGTACAGTAACTTTGCTGAAGACACTGCTACTGTCCATGCTGGCAATGCTCCCTCTTGTCCTGGTAAGCAGCAGTAACTGCTCCGCTCTCTCCATTCTCCCACACACGTTTCAGCAGGGAAGTGGGGTGCCCAGGCTCTGCCCTGCCAGGCAGCACGCACACACCATGCCCATGGCTGTGCTCATTCCCAAATACATTCACAGCAACTGCTAAAATCCCACCCATGCTGTTAGCAACCATGCAGCCCGTCCTGCTCTCCAGGGCAAAGAGCTGGGAAAGACCGAAACACCTTCTTCCCTCTCAGATAGCACCGTTCAGCAAGGCTGACTGTCCCCATAGGCCTGCTCTCTGCTAGCGCTGCCTGCCTAACCATGTACTTCCCTGCCCAGGACTCACAGGCAGAGTTCAGTGGGGCTGCAGAGTACACAGCGCCAGAGGAAAGCCCACTGGAGGGGAAGCTTCGGGGAGCAATTACTCTCCCTGGTCGGGTCTGTGTAAAACAGACTGCCCTGGCCACTCCTGAGAGACCATGGCAAAGGGACTCTTCGTCCAGCCCCTCAAAGGGCAAAGAACCTGTTTCCCTTAGTTTCTCATCACTCACCTAGACAGGAACCAAACATGACAGGAACCAAACAGGACACCAGAAGAGACACAGGGAAGAAGCAGCAGGTGGACTAGCAAGAAAAGTGTCACTCCTCTGTGTACTCTACTTAGGGTGACTTCACCCTGCCCTGCAGCCCCCATGGCCCCCAAGGATGTCAGTGAGCCTGTGTACCAACAGCCTGCATGGAGTGGGGGAGCCTTCCTGCATTCCCTCCTGCCCCACCAACATACACCGTAGACATCAAGCAACAGACACTACTGCTGGTGAAAGAGGTAAAGTGACAAGTGGTCTGGCTCACACACGAGTTAGTGGGGTGAGTAAGGATATGTTACAACCATGCAAATGGTTTAGCAAACTAATTTGACTAGAAAACACTTCCAGCACCAAAATCAAGATGAGCAAGTCAGATATGTCTTCTCTGATACAGAGACATCAACCCAAACATGGCCCTCGTGGGCGGGAGAGCACTTAACCCACGCCACCTCCTGCACTATCCGCCCCCTTCGGCCCTGGATCTCATGTCATCAGGATCCAAATTCAGCAGCTCCAGAAGGCAAACTAGCAGCTGGGTAGCAAAGCTGGGAGCAACATTATTCCATTACAAATTTCCACCTGCACTTGGGCTATTAATGTTCTTTCAGAAAGCTTTATTTTAGCTCTGCTTGGGTCCATAAAGATTCACTGCTGTTGATCAGACAACTGCCCCTTTTAGACAAGTAACTAAAATAATTTGCTTCACTAACACATGCTGGACCGGCTCTGCATACAAAGCCTTCTGGGACACGTGTGGCTGACAACATGGGCTGTCTTACTGCACATTTGATTCAAATCCAAATAAATACAGTATTTTAAGGGAACCAGGGTTGTTCTTTACACAGAAAGGCCTTAGACATACATTGCAACTCATCAGAATGAAAATCTTTATGGTCCACTGTGAGACCAATATCATATCAGACACTGAGACTGAGACCATACCAGACACTGAGCACCAATGTTAACTGCCAAGGCCACTGTTACATCCTTTGGGCTTTTAGCATTTTGGAGTAAAATCCATTTTTCTGTGAAATGCTCAGCTGTCCTCTCCACAGAGGAGCTTCTTCAGACCCTGGTGGGGAAAGGGAGTAAAGCAGTCTTTGCCACAGAAGAGTAATACTCCCAGCTGCCTAGACAGCTTGGTCTCTCCCATGAGTGCAGGTTGAGAGCAGCTGTCTAGATACATCTCCTAAATACTGCTGAGAGCAGCTCCAGGGAGAATCCAGCTGCTCAAGGTTAACCATCGCACTAAATGCTTGGAGAATGGGACAAAGGCCTTTTTTAACTCCTCAGGTCTTCTAGAAAAAAAGCACTTTGGAAAGGAGGTGTAAGCCTGGGACTGCCTCTTAATGTGGGCACCCTATTGCCGTCTAGATCCTTCTGAGGGCTTTTTGCAGCTGTATTGGTCCTCAGGCCCCTCTGTGCTTGCATGTTAGCATGAAAGGACTGGCACAGCACCCCTTGGGGAGCTGCAATCTGTTCTGTGAGCAGTGGGGCTACATAAATCTGCCCAGTCTCCCTGCCTGACTCCTGCGATTGCACCCAAAAACCCCATTGTTACTTGATCACTAGCAAGATCTCTCCACCCATCAAAATTCAACAAGCACCAAGTTACAGTGATAAAATCTCCTTATTACTCCTTTTCCTGAACAGCCCTCCTCCTGACAGGCTCCAGCTTGCCGCCTAGTCTGCACGACACTATGCCACCTCCATGGTATCCGTCCCAGCCAAAGGGTCTCCATGACACTGCAGCCCCATTCCACACACTCCGCAGCTCTGCCTGCAGCGGTTCATTCACACTCTGCAGAGAAGCCTTTCCATTACCCGAACAGAGGTCGACGACAGAATTACTGACGTACATCAATGTTCTGCAAAACTCCCAACAGCACCTCTCAGGTTCTCCTCCCCTTGCAGCAGTCACAAGGTTCAGTAAACCACTGGGCATTGCTCATTCTCAAGGCAACATCCATCGTGTGCCATGCCATGCAAACCAGCTTCCCTGTGCACCAGACACACAGGGCCAAGCACTGAAGGGGCTGTGCGGTAACAACTGAACTTTGAAAACACCTGAGACCACAAAGGGCTGCCCAATGAGCATCCGAAACTGCAGCGGGGCTGGGGTCCTCCTCACTCCCTGGGGAAGAGCTGAACACTAACTGTCAGGCAATCCTTACAGCTGGCAGGGTCTGTTTGCATGGCACAACCAAAAGCCCATCATTGCTATCCTATCTCGTCTTCATCAAGAGATAAATGCAGATGGGCTCCCACTGTACAATCCTGCCTAGACCTTCAGTGTCCACAGGAGGTGAAGGGACATGCTGACCACTCACAAGGATGACGTGACTCCGTCCTCTATCCTGAGTACACAGCATCACCGCGATATAGGACTCCTACTCCTGTATTTGCAAGCCATGTGAACAAGCCATTTTTTAACACTCGCCTCTGTCTAAAAAATTCTGAGAAATCTCTTTCTTTTTAAAGATACACTGTCTATTTATTTACTGTGTCTTTAGTTTTGATTCTTATTTCTCTTCATTATTGGTGAAAAAAACCACCACCCTTAAGTTGCTAAAAAAAAAAAATCTTCCTGGCAATTCCCCAGTTAAGGAAACCTGTTGTTTTTCTCCCACTTTGTTTTGAATAGTGCTGAAGTCATCATGGCAGTTTTTAACCAATCACACAAATGCTGTGTTATCCTTCTTAGTAGGCTGCCAAAATACATGAGCTCTGGCACATTTAAGAAAACAGAACAGTTCTGATCAAAACAGTGGCTAAGTGATGTGCCCTGTGAAGCCAGCAGAGGGAAACCAGGACCCTTCTCCAATACCTGGACAAGGAATTAGTCCCCATCCCCTTTTCTTCCCTTTCTGTTCTTTAAAAAAAATATTTAAAAAAATAGATTTCTGGTCACTAGAGATGTTAATTTTGCCTAGGTCTCGGATTTTGAGATGCATTTGTAGATGCAGCAACAGCACATAAAAGTATTCAGTTAAGCTCAAACAAATTCCAAGTATTTGGGAGAGGGCCAGGGAAATTGCATCTTTAATTATTTTTTTTATAAATATATATATATATATGTTTTTCTGCCTGAGACACAGATCCTGTTTATTATATTTGGAAGCTTAAAAGAAACTTGACAGTGTTCCTTTAAGAAGATGGAGATCAGCTCTCTTGAGCACTGCAGCATCATTCAACTCCACATTTCCAACACAGCCACTGCTAGTGTCCCTATGAACAGCAACACAGACAGGGACAACCACGTTCAATGTCATCAATCGTCACTAATGACACCCGAAGGGCCCATGCAACACCAGGCAAGGTTATGGCTATGGGAGAAAACGGGCCCTACCTCTGTATAACAGCTGCAGAATCATTCTCTCGTTTCCGTCTCTTCCTCTCTGCGTAGCCCCTGAACGCCCTGGGAAACCATTTTAAGCCATTAACCAACTACACAGCTTTGAACTGAAGAGGACATGAAACACAGACAGGAAAGCTCTCACCAGACAACAGAGATTAGGCTGACCAAGGAAGACAGCCAGTCCTTGAAGGACTGCGTGCGAGTCAGGGGCCAGGCAAAAGACTCACCAAACCAAAAGTCCTCACTCCCAGCCTAGATAGGCTGGACAAGCAGTTGTTCCTAAAGCCAACGTAAGAGTGGCCAGAGCACAGCCCAAAGAATGGGGGCGAGCAGCCATCGTCCCTGCTACGGAGGAATGGTCCTAGGAGACTGCAGACACAAAACCTCTGTACACCAGGATCAAGAGGGACAAAAGCACGCTAGCAACTGTAGTCTCCATTTCGAAGATGCGGATGGTTGCGCTGTGATCCATGTAGGCCTACCAGGTGCAGCCATCTAACCTCTCGCCAGCTGACAAACAGCCCTAGCATAGGGAAAGCACAGGTGAATATGATGGACAGGAGAGGAGAGGAGAGTTTATCCGGGACACCAACAGACAAGAAAGTAAAAAAATGAAGATTATACTTACGAGATGCTAGAGATTCCAGGAAACGCAGGGAAAAAGAAAGAGAAGAGGAATTCATTAGTGCTCAGCCCCAGCCAGTGTTCTCAGGGAATTCTCACTCCAGAAGGAATATTTCTTGTTAGGTGGAAGGAAATTGCTTTTTAAATTAAACATTTCTCAGTGGTGAGACTCCTACTTGACTGAGCTAAATCCTCCCAGGGGAACCATTGGCATGTGGCTTGGATACAAATTAAGCTCTGTGTAGACCCAGAGAATATGCAGATGTACAACTGACAGCTGAACATGGCCCGTCAGGCTACGACGGGAGCTCAGCATCACGGGCTTCTGGAGCAGGAAGACCTTCTTCCCCAGAGACAAAGACTTGTGAAGTCAGCTCATGCTGTCTGGTCTATGAAGGAAGCAGGCACAGTGGGCTGAAACACACTTAAGCAGAGGCCCGGAGGACAGGAGCACCTGGGGCAGCCATTCCAACCAGCTTAGGGAAGTGCTGTGAACTTCTAGAGATGCTTCTGTGCCGTTTCAAGAGGCAGCACAATATCTCCAGAAACATTATCCAGGGAGCTACATTAACCAAGGGAGCTGTGCTCCTCAAGGCTTTCCTTAAGGCACCATTCCCCAAGCCAACCTCTCTTTGGCCTCCAACAGCTCCAAGCCTTGTAAGCCCTGCCATGGGCCACCATCCTGCAACAAACCTTGCGCACAGCAAAGATGACTTCAGATAGCAAAGGATGTGCCCGAAGGCAAAGGAAACGTGCTGATTTTGTGCATGGTTTAGACTGTCAGATCAGAACTGTAAAATACCATTCACTGTTACCAGCCAGCATTTCTAAAGAGGAAAGCATCTGTCAAATTGCCCTTGGACTGCCCACAAGCCCTGTCAGCCTGGTGCCCAGGAATGTTAACCAGTTGTGGTGCCACCGGACTTAAAATCCCTGAAGAGGAGGCAGAGGGACATAGAGGTCAGCTTAGAGAAGCAGCGCTAGGACAGTACAGAGAGAGCAGAAGCCCATGGAGACTCCTCACTCCCACTGTCAGGGTGGGATTAGCACCCCACCACCATGCATCAGATTCTGCAGACTGGCATCAGGCAAATGCCTCCCCCGTGCTGTTCCCCATGTGGGGAGGGTGGGTCACACCTCCAGCTGAGCTGGAAGGAAAAGGCATGAAGATAAGCATTTTTTCTGGAGGATGCAGATCCCTTCCAATATCTCAGCAGCCACCCCTCTCCCCAGTGCCAGATCCAGCCCTCCCTGCAACAGTCCTTACAGGTCTGATCCAGGCTGGGTTATCCCAACATCAGCCATCAGCTTCTTTTTGGGATTTTGGAAGGGAAAGGTATGCGGGAAAGAAGAAATGGCAGAGAAAAAAATTACAAAAAGGACACCAAATTAGACAAGGAGAAATAAAGAGAGCAGTAGAGCTGAAGGTGACACAGACATTGGAGGAAGGACACAGGAAAAAGGTGACAAGGCTGGAGAAGGGCCTTAAAAGGCAGAACAGTATCTCATTTCCCTCATTGCTTGCCTTGGCTTTCCATCCAGGTAGGAAATACTTGAAACCAGGAAGACAGTATTTCCTGACAAGCTGGGTACAACTTGGAAATGAGGCTTCACTTATTCTCTTCAGTCCTTCAAGAACTGCCTCCTCCCAACACACAGCAACCAGGGGCACCAAAACCTGCGTGGAGTGTGGAGGGAGAGGCTGTTCCTAACTCAGATCCGTTCACACTTTACAGAGATTTTACTGACACTTTTTTCAAATGACCAGACCAGTGCAGAAGCTGTAGGGCTATAACTCATCCTATCCAGATGCACTCCTCTGGAGTGACAGATGCAGGGCAAGCCTGGAGTAACGTTCCCTCGGGGCAGTGGCTGCAGCAGAAGCAAGTGGTGGAGGGTCTCAGCTGGCGCTCCCACAGGACCCTCGCTCTGCACAGGCAGCCAGGGACAAGGCACAGTGTCACAGAGAAAATAAGGGAAGCAGAGAAGAGCTGGGTAGCCCAAAGAGTTAAAGAAGGTAGAACCAAACAAGTGGGAGTAGGAGGAAAGAGAACTAATAAGCGGAAAAAAGAAATTAATAAGAAACCAGGTTCTCTCTCTCACCCCTGGACTGTGGTGCCAAATATACAACTCGATTGCTCCAGGCTCTCAGATACAGCTTGAGTGGACCATGAACTTTTAAGGTACACAATAAAAGCTACGGCAGTAGTTTCACTTACGCTTGCATAGTTGTAGTAGCAGTTTGAAAACTGAAGAGGTTCTCTTTTGGGAACCAGGTTCGTATGGGGACATCATCTGGAAGAGAGAGCGCAAAACCTGAGAATCCAGCAGGCAGAGACATCATTCAGACAGCAAGACTTTCTGAGCCCTTTCTCTTAGTACTTTTCTTCAGCATCCTGCCCTGTACTAAACAGGAGAGTCTCATCCTCCTCATATATATGCACACTACCACCGAGTGTTTTGTAAATTTGTGCTAAGCCTGCCTGTCAGGCTACTAAATGAAGAACGAAAGCTCTATCCTAAGCTTGGAAGATTAGAATAATACAGGAATTATGCAAGAGACATTTGAACAAGACAAAAAGACAGGGGAAAGAAACATTTTTCATTAAAAGCATTTTCCAGCCTCTGCCTTTTCCTTAGTACCATTAGTTTGAAATGTCCCATTCATCCAGTCCTTTCTGATACAGCCTCCCATGGAAGACAAAAAGCATTCACCTTCCTCTCTTCAGAACTTTAAGCCCGAGATATACCCTCTTTTTCTACCACTGAAGTTTCAATAAACCCTTCACACACCTGCCCCTGATGACCTGGCCTTCATGAGTTTTTCTGGTTTTAGAAGTCAAGCTACTCATCAGCTCTACAATCTGCAGGTAACTTTGTGCTTATTTGGTCCTCTATGTCTGTAAACTGCCCTGCCTGAACCAACTTCAGATTATTTCCTAATTCTGTTGCATTAGGTCACCACATTACCTTCACGTCATGACCACCAAGACAAAAAACAGGCAGCAAAATAAGTCACTAATCATGTGTGTGGGATGGTGGTGATCAGAATAAGGAATCTGACCCTGAAGCAGCTCCTACTGAGAACTCGCAGGCTGAAGTTGGTCAGGCAGGGAATCAGAGGTGTATTAAAATCCACTGACACAAGATGTGCGAGGCCTCAGTGGACTGGATCCCTGGGATTTGGGGCTACCTGATTTTTCATCTTGCTTCACTCCCAGTTCGTGGCTTCCTTGCTTAAGCAAGGCAACGTGCCTTGCCACATGTTGCTGATCATGTGTCTTGTTTCACTCATTCAAGTTTTAAGATCATTAGCAACTATGGTATCTTAGTCATTAACATTCTGGCATTGTCAAGAGTATTTTTTTTATTCATTTTCATTGGCCAAAACCCAATCAAACCCTGCATGCATACTGCACACATAATTACTACCGACCAGATATCTTACCAAATGTTTTGTACAGATCATCATCTACTACAGACTGATCCTGCTGTTCCCTGAAAGTACAAAAAGTGGCTGCAATTACAGATGTAAAAAATGCTAAATGCAACTGGGAAGGCTTCCTTTGAAGTGAAGCTTCCAAGAAAATCATACAGAAAGCTGTAACAGACACTCCTTCTCAGCTAACAGTTTATGTCAAGCCTTGTATAAAGGCACCCTAAGGAAATATATGTTAAATGAAAACCGCATTCTAGTATGCTAAATACTTATTATGAAGTTCCTATGTCTGCTCTCCTCCAGAAAACAGAGAAGAAATGCAAAACAGCTCAGACTGTAAATGAATTACTTGTTTGAAGTCTCGAACCCACAAAAGTGGTGAAGGAGGAGAAGTACAAATTCCTTTTTAGCCAACTATTCTGTAAGACTTCTCAGGGACTATGCATCTCAAAGGACTGACAATCTCTTAATATATTTTACAGCTTTTAAGCCACTAGCTTTGATTCAAAGCAGAGCTTATGAACAACAGCTAATATCCTTATGAGGCTTTGCCTGGACAATCGCTGGAAGCCTCCCTTCCTTTTCTGATAGACAGGAGTCAACATATGAAAGATATCACACCCCCACCCAGAGCACTCAATGGAGAATAAAGGATTTGTGACCCTTCAGAGGTGCCTCTTTACCAGCCAGAGGTAGAACAGTAGCAGAGAAGCACGCAGCTGGGGATGAGGGAGCACAGCACAGCTCTAGAGCTCATCCAGCTAATTAAAATTCAGATTATGAGTATGGCTATTTTGCTTCCAGGAGCAGGTAGCACGCTCATTTTTGGCCAGGCAGAGCATCTTGTTCTTCTTTCTTGTTACCATCAACTGTGATGAAATAGTCAAGGTTCTGTGGGCCTGGGTAAGACTGGAGGAACACCACCACCACATTCAGCATCTCCAGCCACTTGCCAGGCTGCATGAAATTCTCAGCAACTCTGTCCATGAGTGGATGTGTTTATACCAGATGCTGGGAGAAGCACAGGAGATGACAGCTTGTGCTTCTCTGGAATGGTGTTAGGCATCATAAACTCAGCATAAAAATCCATATTAAATTATGCCAACCTGGCCTAACTGCCATGAGTGTTGGTTTGCTGTCATGTAAATACAAACAGAGAAAGCAGCACTGTAAAGTGAACCTCTGGGGAAATTAGTCTGTCTCTCTTACTTCCATTCATCTCTGCTCTGTTTTCTCTGCTAGCCATGCATGAAGGACATTCCAAGAAATACTTCTTGCAACCTGTGACAGTTGTGCCATTTTGATTCTCAGTTTTTCTCTGAGTAACAACGCTTGGATAGAGAGCACAAACAAGACCAAGCTGCAAAAACCTTCATTCCATGATGCCAGTGCTATGATGGGATTTAGTCTCAGCGGCACAGCGCTGCCTGAGCAGCCACACATGCAAGCACTCAGAAGCTTGAGACAAGCACCAAGGGTAGCTGCTGTCTGCTTGTACGAAACATGAAACATTCATGGAGACATCTGCAGATTCAGCGCTGTCAACTCTGCTCCCATTTAAGTAACTACTCCAATATATTTTCAGAAAGGCAAATCTCCATTTCACATTGATAACTGGCCCTAACAAAAATTGCTGCCTAGCTGAAAATACATATTATAAATCCCAAGGCCCAGAAACAGAACATGGCATCTCTCTATAGTATTTGCTAGGACATGTTTTCTGGCAAACAGGTGTTTAGCTCCAGCTGTAAGAGTTAAACTCTTCCATTAGTGATCTGGAACTTTCCTTTGGTTCTGTATCAAGTAACCTGCTTCAGTCCCACAGTGCATAGTACAATTTTGATTTGTTCAGGAAAGCTTTCAGTGTAAATCCATCAGCACTAGACCAGGAAATCTTCACTTTCTTAATTCAGTACACATCATGAGGCCGCAATCGATTCAACCCAGCACCCTGATCTCCAGAAGACCAAGCCCCTGGGGTTGTGATCTCCTTTACTGAAACGGCTTTCTTTTTCTATCCTCACACAAGCGTTCTGGCTGTGTCATCATATGCAGAGCCATCTTCTAACAGGTAAAACACATATGGTCATAAAACCATAAAAGGTTTCCGTGCAGGAAAACTTTTTTCACTCCTTTTCTTGCACTTAAAATAGAGACTAAACTTCCACATGTAGTGTCTGATGTGAAGCCCAGAAATCACAGGGAACAAACAGAGAAACAATGCTTAAAACTATGCACAGGAGTTAGTGGAACTGTAGGTGTTCTGCATATTTGATAATCAGTTCTTTTTTTTGTTATTCAGTATTAGGCCATTTATTAATTTAGTCACAGAATTTCAAGGATCTAGGCATGAAAATACGGTCCAGAACCCAAACTTTCAGTGATTTTATCTGCAGTAAATATCACTATGGTATTTACTAGAAAACTATGAACCCAGGTAAGATGTACAGTTTGATCTCCACAGTCCTAATACTCAATTTCTTTTCAAGGAGAAAACCTTGACCTTTCCTGGCTGGACACTCCGCTCTAAAAGCCTTGATATGCGTTTCCAAAAAAAAAAAAAAAAAATCAGACAAATTAGGTCAGACTCTTTGCCAGCCACACATAGAGCCGACAGGCGAAGATGGACTGCATACTAGCTTATAATTCAAAGCACAGAGATTGTGACATATATTTGATTAATGGTTAAGTTTTTAAAGACAATCAGAAATTGTTTTAAATGTAATTGAATAATTGTAAGCCCTATTCCCTGAGAAAATTGTGCAAATGGATAGTGAGTGGGGAATAAAGTCCAATATTGTGTTATTTGCTAGTATTTATGGAAAACCCATGAGGTGGCGCTACATGAGGGACCCTGCTAAACTGCTTCCAGCTGCACAGACGAGCATTTCGGGGACCCTCTGAAGTACAGAACACCATACGTGAGCTGAGTTGAGGCTCGCGCTGAGCACCCTGGCATGTTCACAAAGATTTCACCTGCCTCAGCCCCAGAATGAGGCAGAGGAGAGAGGGTCCTGCTCTGAACTACCTCCTGGATGAGCACAAACATAGGTGCATTGACACAGCCCCTCCTCTCTTGCTCTTCCTTCCATAGAAAGGGAGCCCACAGAGATCACCCTCACTAAGCTACCTGAAGCTGTCATGAAAACCACCCAGGTCATCTGCTACTTACAAGCTAGAAGCAGAGACAATGGAGCTTGGATGAGCTGGCCTTAAACTGAGCTCAGCTTATTTCAAACTCCCCTGTTGACAATCCTTTTCATGAATGCTGTGGAAGGTACCAGCAAGGTGCCGAAGGGGAAACACTACAGGGCCCAATTCGAGGCACAGGGCAATGAAACCTCCATGCTGGGATGAGATGGGCATCACCCTTCACCCCTGTGTCAATGAGTCCCTTTGTGTCCTTCCAGCACCCAGCACTCACCCTTACTTACCAGACACTCGATCGACACTATACATCCTCTCCAGCCTTTTTCTGTGCCACCCAGTCTCACCGGATTGATGCTGCTCCAGGTCAAAGGAATGCTGGGAAGGGGCAGCCAGCCGGGTGCAGTTTGGGCACTCCTTTGAGCCCTGCCGGCTGCCCGGCCAGCCCTTGCAATGCCTGCTAACGCCATGAGAGCCACCAGCACCGTGCACTTGGTGGCTGTGGTGGCACTCCTCTTGGGCAGCCCCCTTCATCACCACCAGTTCCATACTTTCGTTCTCATGGTCTGACAGCATTGGCCTCTCGCCAGAGATTGTGTAGACTCGTGGCTTCGGTCCCTCGCTTGGCATCTTCTCTGCCTGCTCCTCGGAGAAGCTCCTCTCAAACTTGCCGTCTGAGATGACGGAGAGCCTGCGCTTGTTCTGTGCCGCCTGCTGCATCTCAGGGGAGTCCTCCTGTCCAATGTAGGAGTCTGCTAACAGGTGATCTGAAACAAATGGCACACTTTCCTTAAAACCAAAGCTCCCCAGACACCAACAAATTTAGGAGGCTCTTTGTTACTGCTGCAGAAAGGGGAAGGGGGAGCGAGATATGGTAGGGTCCCCCAGGAACCTTTTCAGATGAACGCATGCCCATAGCCTTCTAGACCTCCAAAACTGGTACTGAAATGAGAGACATCTCACAAATACGCCCAATATTTTAAGCGTGCGAGGCCACCAAACAAGGCTAGAAGCAAATGCAGGTCTCGTTGCACAGCCTGAAAATGCTCATGTACAAAACGGCCCTTGTTCAGCTGCACAGCCCTGTCTGCTTCAGCAGGTTTAGCCATGCAAGGGCTACTGAGCTGGTGAAAGTTTGCAGGACAAGGACCAGCACGAACTTCTCCAAGAAGTGACAAACTCCGGGTGTTTTGTGCACCAAGTTACAATTTTTTTTAGAACTAAGTAAAAGGGGCAAACCACCAGGGTTTGGGTTTTTTTCCCTCTGATTTTCTGCCAATTGGGTTGATATGAAAAAAATGCAAAAAGACTTCAGCCAACAGCTGCAACACAGCATCCTGCTCTCTGCAGCACCCCTGGTCAGCAGGCCTCATCGGGTGCGCAGATGGTGACAGCACAGCCTGTGGAAGCTGTCCTGAAGAAAAATGCAGCCGCTCCCTTTGTAGGGTATGAAGATCGAAAGGAGAGAGGCCCATGAGCGCAACTATCTTTGGAGCCCACACACTGGATGAAGTGCCAGGAAATCTCAGCATTTCCATGGCAATTCCATGCATGAACCCAACAGTAGCTCCCACCCACCTGCTAATCCTTTTTTCAAGTGGCTGTTAATTACCTCTTACACTTCCCTTCAGATGGGAAGCAGCTAGGGGACTGTTAAAAAGGCTCAGCAGGGAATGCATTATTCATGTTGACTACTACCCCAGAAAAAAATAAAATCATTAGTGTCCAGCACAGGCAGCAGCATTTTAAACTGAGGCAGACAGCGAAGCCTTTAATTCACTAGATATTTAATTAACATCTTTCCTTTAGCTACTGAGCCATGGCCTGGAAGAACTCAGCAACAGTCTGAGGCTTGGCAACCTTGCAGCGGCCATGAAGAGATGAAGGAGGAAGAGACCTATCTCAGGACAAGTCTGATGTTGTATGTGCGCAACACAGACCTTCCACTGCTGCCACATTCTGCTTCCAATGAAGTGCTCTTGTGCCCCTCTGAAAAGAGCCTTCCCAAGCTGAGGATGTACACTTTCAGCTTTTGAATCTGAAGCCCATCCTAGATTGTGCTCACATTGCCAAGGGCTTCTCCCCCTGCTCTGTTTGCAGCCGAGAATGAACTGAACTTAGCTGGTACCGGTACAGCGTGTCACCCTTATCTCATTTTTCTGCTCAAGATACAGCTTCCTCCAGCACCACTAGGAGATAAATATGTCTCTGGCCACTCTGCTCAAGAAGTGACCGTCAGGACCGTTGAGGCTGACACAACTCAGATTTGTTTCACTTGTCTCCTAGTGAGAACTCACAGTCTCGATACTGTAGCTGGCAGCTGTGTGACTCCTTGAGCTGGCCAGGGGAAGAAGCCTGTGGGAGTCCTAAAGAAAGAGCTATGCCTCTTGAATCTATAGCTGATGCTGTCTTTCCAGGCTTCACATGAAGTCCAAAATGCATACCTAGGTGTAGTGAGGAGCCATGCACCTCACTGATACTGTCCAGGTAAAATATGAAAGGTGGGCAGTGGTCTACTTCACCCATGGTCTCCTGCACAGAGACAGAATGGACATCTGCACCTCCCTCCAGGAGGGGAGCCTGATGGAGTGACTACAAGGGCCATCCCAGAACAAGTGCAAGCCATTCAACTGGAAGAAGCTGCTCCACCAGCTGTCATTCAACAGCTTGTCCAACTGAGTCCTACCAGCTGCAGGATATGATGTCATGGACCAACCAGTGCAGAAAGTGTTCACGGACTCCAAAGTCTCTCCAACCACTTGTCACCCCTCAAGAGGCAGCAGGGCGCAGCAGGCCACCACATTGGTTCTACAGCGACTCAGACTCTCTGCAGTTCCAAGACTAACTGTGCTCTAGAGTGGGCATGTCTTGGGAACATACCACCAAATGACTCTTCAAGATCTGCCAAGATCCATGCTGGCTAATAGTGCCAAGCACATCATTTTTTAAATTAAAAACAAAGACCAGTTCTAAGTACTCATCTCAACTTGCCAAACTTACTAATCTGTGTGGGCACAATGACGCTACATATTTCTTAAGACACCACAAAATAGTGGCTGACAGCTGTCCCTGTTCCTCCTGAAATGAATACTTCTATGGAAGATGTATAGCCTCACTAGAGCAAACACATGGGATTGTGCACCTTTACCCTCATACCGACAGCACCGCAATTCAGAGAACTGAGAATTTCTGAACTCTGGTATCTGTGGGTAAATGGAAAAATGAAGCGCCCAAAGTATGGTATGTCTGAAAATGCTGATGATCACAAGTGCAGAGAGACCAACTCCAGTCTCTGTGTTATAAGCACTGAGGTCTGTTCAGCCCCATAAAATTTACAGACATGTAAGTGGGACGTGACTGGTTTCAAGGAAGAGCCACTTTTTACTGAAATCATGGCAGGGTTACAATTCTTGACCAGATATATTTCACATAAACTACCTGTCTGCTCTAGCATGCAAAATGCGAGGATAATCTTTTCTTCCTACCCTACTTATCCCTTACTCAAGGTGTTTTCACTTGTACTTATCTAGGGGTTTTCATGGTCTACACTACAAAGGCCTGCCACCACACCAATATCCTTTGTCTTTGTCAAACAATTGGATAATTATCTCTTTTCGTTCAGTTTAGCACCTTCAGTAACTATACATGGGAGAAGCAACTTCATATGCAAAGAGAATGCGAAGCTTTATTCAAGACTTCCGGTTAATAAAGAATTTATCTACAGAAAAAAATTAGTGTGGAAGGAAAAGAGATTCAAACATCCATCATAATGAATTTTTGGCTTCTAAAAATGAACCTGCACCATTTCAGGGAGCAAGTCTGCGCTAGCATTCACACACACATGCGTTCACGTACACCAGCAGCCCGGAGATGTTACCAGTGACCAGTTCCCTTGTTTGTGCTTGCAGTGAACTGGATTCAGGTGCCAAAGCACTGCACCTGCTTCCACTATGGCATTTTAGGTTAATAGTTTGCTTCTGCTAGGAAAGAAGCCAAGCTGGTCCAGAAATCAATGCTGAATTAAATCTGAGCCACAGGGATGTTTGGGGAAGAGAACTGAGAAACAGTAACGGGGGACTTCAGCAATAGCTGGAATTGCCTTCTAAGAGTCAGCTGAAGCTGACTGCTGTTAACACCCTCTGCCTGGTTACTGCTGCTCCGTTTCATTTCATTTTCACATTGCTCTTGCCACCTCTCCCACAAGCAGCTGCTCCATCAAACTGCCACGCCAGCCCAGGAGAGTGTGACGCGGGAAGCCTGGCACAGCGCCCTCCTCTCCAGCCACTCTGATGGAGCTGACCTGGTAACAGCTCTGCTCTCCCACTTACTTTCATCAGCAACACCTTTGTCTCACACAGCTGTAAAGCTACCTTGGAGCAGGCAAATCAGGTTCCTCAAATGGATTTCTTTTCATCTAGATTTGTGTTCTACGTGGATTTATTGTGCCTGAGATACTTAACAGCAAGATAGAGGGAAGAGGACCAACATGCTTGGTCTGTAGGTCATGTGTCTATTGGTAACAGAAACATCCAAATCATGTTTTCATCACTTCCCTGTCTACCTGGGCTAAGTGTAACAGCCTGTCCAGAGCCTGGGGGCTCGACAGTCCAGCCCTGAGGGCCAATCCCCTTCCCACCCACCTTGTTATCTACTTGAACACATCTCGTTGGCTTCACTTGCTCCTCTCTGATACTTCTTTCTTCACCTTCCACACAGCACTGCCCAACACAGTCATTAGGGCATGCGTAGCACCAAAGGCATGACCACCAGCAGCAATCATGATCTGTACTAGTTAATTTGCAGTATCTTGGGAAAGAAAGAATCCACATTCTGAGTACATGTAGTTCCTGATAATTAGGCACTTATTACTATTAGATACTTACGATACATCCAGTAACTCTACCTTGAACACTTGCTCAGACCGAGGTAACTAACTGTGAAAGGACTTTCACATTTTTGTTTGCTGTCACATTTCTCGAGAGGAGGTACATGCTGGGATAAGCCTCAGCTGACTGATGACCATTCAGAACAGTGGAGGAACTCACCAAGCCAGACTCTTATCTGATGCAGACCGCCTTGTAACCCCATGGGATGAGAAGTTTATAAATCAAGGCAGAATATAGCCACAAGGCATAGACAGAAGCTTAAAAAAAATCCCAAATTTATTACGGTATTTAGCAGCCAAACTGATCATTAAAGCACCTTAGATTTAAAACCTCAGCTCCAGCATCAAAATCGAAGTAGCAAAGAGGAATCCAGATAAACCCTATTACAGAAAACATCCATCACCTCAGAAAAATAAATTCCAGAGAAACAGTTCTCTCCTCCCTGCTCCACCTCAGCTGGACCTCTCTGGACCTGATGTTTATGGTACCAACTTTAAATGAATTAACTGTCTCAGCCACTGAAGATGAATGGAAAGATTTTAGGTTTACAGTATATGGACTTGCAGCATTGTTTGTAGTAGGAAGAATGAAGTTAGTGCTTTTTTATTTTACACCAGCAGGAGTCCAGTTGATACCCTCAATGAGAAGAGCAGACGGGTGCACTGGCTAGAGCCCAGGGCATTACAAAAACAGTAACATCTTTTCAAGCAGGACAGCTGAGCAGTTTCTCTTGCAATTTGAGTTCTGAGATGTCCTGTATGCCTGCCACTGACCCTCAGACATGCTAAGAGGCTGTCAGGTCCTGTTCTCCTCTGTTCCCTCTCTGAACGTGCATTGGAGCCATAAAGGAAAACTCCCTGCCACGTCATCTCTGTCCTTCCCAACGCTAATGTACCACAATGTGACCCCGCCAGCACAGGGCTCCTGCTCCAGAGACAGGCTGGCAGCCGACCTCGCTGGTCTCCAGGGTCGAAATGTAGTCAAGAAATAGGCATGGTAAAACCCAGGAAATTTGTTCAAAATATTGAAGCATGAGGCAGGGAGATAAAAATGGAGATACAGCAATTAAAAAAAAGGTCACAGTGGCATTTCAGCCGTGCAGTAGCTTCAGAGTCAAGTGAGCGAATGTCATGCACAATATTCGCTATAGGATTACCCAAAGCCTGACTAAGCCAGCCCCACCGTGACTTCATCGGGCACCCTGAGGTGCACCCTAGCTCCCGAGGACAGAACGTCACAGGCTTCTCTGCAAAGCCACAGAGAAAAGGCAAGGGCCGCTTCAGTAAGGGAGCTGTTCTGAGAAAACAGAAGGTCACTTAACTACGACAAAATGGGTCCAATTAGTCTTCTGTGCTGAAATGGGCCTAGAAAACAAACAAACTGAAAATGCTGTTGACATTGCGCCTCATAGATGAGTAACCTTTTAATCTGGCCTGTAACATTAATGTGAATAGATGAAATTGTTACTGTGAAATACGACCCAAAGGAGCAAGTGGCAGCTCCACCACCGGCCTTAGCATTTCCATGGTAACACTGTGACCTATGTTTTTATTCACTTTATAAGCAAACAACATATTCCATGGCAAGTCTTAGGATACACCCACACCATATCTGTGCTGGCCTGAAACCCTCAGAGATGAGATTTCACGTCCCTGCTCTGTCCTGAGCTCAGGCTGTCTACAACTCCTCCAGAGCACAGGCTCTTTCTAGAAAGGCCACCTCCATTGCTTAAGGCCAGCCACACCACGTCAGCACAGGGATACACCAAGAGAGCTGGGCCAGATGCACTGCTGGGGTCCATCCTGGGGACAGGGAAACATCCTCTAGGCAAAAAAGCAGACTCAGTGCTCACCCTGAATCAGACTCCACTGGCAGCTCCACAGTCTGAACATCGGCAAAACTGAAGATACTTCTTAGAGCATGGCACAGCTGCAGCCTTACTTCATGGCTTCATAAAAAACACAGCTCGCAGGTCACTTGCTTGGACTGAAGCACCTGCAAAGCCTCACGCCGGAGTTTCTCAAGCCCCATGTCAGTTCCTGGAAGTGTCAGAACCTCCTCTGTTGCATGGCTGCTGCCCTCCACACGCACTCACACCCTCTCTTCTGAAGCGGCAGAAGCCCAGGGTGCAAACACAAGCGGTTGCTTCAGTGCAGTCTCTGCATGTGGCACAGTAGCCTCAGGAAACACGTTTGTTCTCCTGCCACCACTACCCATTGCTGTTTGGCTTGAGGAAGCTCACAGATGCCCTCTTCTCCTTACACACTCAGTGTTTTCACTGATGGCTGAAACACCATACCAAAAACAAAGGAAAGAAGTGAAGATGACTTCTTTTGAGCTTAAAAAGAAGCTTCTTCCAGTTTCAGGTAACTATCCCCTTGGCTTCTACTGATGCAAACCAGCCAGAGTAGCCATGCTGTTTCTGCAATAACCACAGCGAATCTGGGTGAAGACCTGCTCGGCAGCTCTGGCCCAAGGCCCATCATCTCTGCAGCACCAAGCACACCTTATACGTGCTGGGGTCTTTCCTTCTCTCTTGCTTCCAGAGCCTTTCATGCACAGCTTGCCCAGAGCAGCCAGCCTGCAGCAGGCAGACCATCGCTGCATCCCACGGCGACAGCCCCAGCACTCCAGCAGCAGCAGTAGCTGCCCTCCAAATAACCCAAATGAGCAAAATAGAAACTGCCTGATATAGAAGCATCAGGAAAAAACCCAGCATAACCCCCCTCCTTTCTTCAGCAAAGGATCCTTGTGTCTGAATCCCATCTCACCAGGATGCATCACTGCTCCCCCAGAGAGGAGGAAGTTTCTCAAATGTCCACTTGCTGTCAATTTTAATTTCACTGCCCCGTGCCCTGGGTATCTTTTTCCTCTCACAGTTCCAGTACATGGAGATGATGAAATCTAATGCAGTATTTCAGTGTGGGGCCTCTGACACCTAAGCTGGGAGAAGGGGACTCTGGGAATGTCCAAAACTCCTTATCCCATGAGCTCTGGTGACGCTCCGAGTGATTATTTCTATGTTTTGCTCTCTGCAGCCTTTTTACACTTCCCTTTCACAGCATTTCGATCCTTTCCCCTGTCTGTCTTCTAGGTCTGTCTCAGGGGACACCCACTCCTACGCTAAAACCATGCCAAAGACAAGATGGAAAGTCTTTGGAAGGTACCAGAAAGCTACAAGAGTCAGCAAGGACGCTGGCAGCAGCCTTGCACTCAGAATGACCACCGAACATGGGAGAGCAGTCTTCTTGAGAGCCTTCCCAGACCTTCAGCCTGCATGAATAAGCCAGCAATGAACAGAAGCAGAAGACAGCAGGAAATGCATTACCACCTCAGCACCAGCTCCCTTAACAGATCCATGTCCTGCCAGCTGCAGCAGAGTCCAACTCTCCCTTTTTTTTCCTAATTCCTTAGAATATCTCAAAGATCCGGAGAAGAAAAATCTGAGTGATCCCAAGGGGACAATTCCTTCATCCTCTGCCAGCAATTCATACCCCATCACCAGGCAGCTTCCCTGTTCCAAAAGGGAAGCAAACAGAAGAAAAATCTGTACTGCCATCATCCCTGCTGTAACCTCCCAGAACAAGTTCAGTGCACTCTGAGCCAAGCAACAGAGGAGAAGACGTAAATGGACCTCCCCAGTCACCTGGAAAAACCTCTTCCAGAATAAGACATCAAAGAGTTACACAGGGATAGTCACTCAATATTTCTGAGCCATGAAGTTCTCAGGCCTCACATCAGAAGAACTGGAAGTTGTAACCAACAACATATACTCTCCCTCACCTTCTTCTCACTACATGTATACCAGGCAGTACCCTGCAATCCTCTTTACCTTCTGCTGATGTACCCACTGCTCTAGTGAAGGAAGCAGAGCATGGACAGACTTCAATTTTACGAAAACAGAAGGTAAACAAAGCCTTGCAAATAACTCACCCCTCATTAAAATGTTCAGACACGGCAGCTGGCCCAACCTGCTGATACACAATCCCTCTGTAGTTCTTCATTATCACTCCCCAATTTCTCAAAGGCATTCTGCCACACACATACACACAAGCTCTCCAGAGGAGCCACCAGAAATAGATTCTGGGGTGTAAAAGTTACCACCAAACAATAAGCTCTTTGACCAGTTGTGGGATGTGAAATAAGAGGTGGGATGCACCTCCTTTCCTTGGAGTCAAGGGACTCTAAAGATAAAAAAAGTCGAACCAAAATGGACAATCCTCAGAGAACAAAGTGCAGCAGAAGTTGAGTAAGTTGGGACAGTCGCTGCACACTGGCACCACCAAGATGGTGGGTCTCCTGTCTCTGCCTGGGGAGTTACAGAGCTCCACCCTTCTGCCAAGCAGTTGAATTAGCAGGTAAAGCAGCAGAAGAACTAGCATCCCAACGATTCACACCCACCTCATTTTCTGCATGAGGATTTTCCTCTGCAGGTAGAGAGGAGGGTTCTAGCTCTGAGATCCACAGAAGAGGAGGATCCTGCCCTCCCCTCCTCCATTTAGGCCTCCACTGACCCAGTGATGGCTCTGCCACCTTCCTGCTCCTTAAAGACCAGAACCCTTTTTCCTCACTGCATTCATCAGTGACTTTAAGCCTTTTTTAAACCTTTTTAAGAGCCTGCCTCCTTCCATTCACATTTAGGCTAAAGCCTTAATCCAAGCTGCAGTCTGCTGGCAGTGCAGGGAGCCTCCATGTGTACAGCTTGGGTTATTACAGCGGAAAGCAGGCCTATCCCACCAGGTAAAGACTCAGGGTGGAAGCCCAGAGTGCTATGAACAGACACATACATGCACTGAGGACTCAGTTCTTCAGTGTGCTGAGCTTCCTGGACCTAAGCCACCAACACATGCAAGTAGGAATTTATCTACAGGATACTGGTGGGCTTGTACAGCCATAACACTGCCTCTCCCTACTCTCTTCAGCCAAGCTGATGAGTTGGCACAGATTCAGGTACTTCTATCTACGTGCTACATCTTCAACTTATGTAGAAGAGGCCTTACATTTGTTTCATTGGAGTCATCGGATGAAAGCTAATCATACAGCTTAAGTGCTCTGCTGAAGCGTTCAGAAAGGTGAAGCATTCAGAAACTTGCAAAAGCAATACTGAGGTATACAGAATTTCTGCAGGAAGGGAAGAGTTGAATTCTCTGTTATTGGACTACTGGGATGAACAAAAGGGAGCCAAATTTTCTACTCTCAACATTTTTATAGGATAGTAACCTTCTTACCATGGTTATTTACAAAGAAATGTTACAGACTGTTAAATTATACACTGCAGAATTTCAAAAGATGGCTTAAAAATGATTATTCTTTTTTCCCCCCTTTTCTATAAACATTTAAAGTAATTTCTAGGGAACTTTATTTATTTCCAAGTCAATATTTAAGGATCCCATAAGGATTGTGGTATATCCACGTGTACCTCTCACTGCTTGATTCTTATCTGTGGCAACTAAATTCGCTTGGATTCAAATACGATCTCAAGCCTGATACACCAAGGGGCAGTGGGTATGAGAAGGCTTCCCTGGAGAGCTTACGGGTATGTTACAAGCACAGAGTGGGCTTAAGCACTGCTCTGGGGAGCCTGACAGTGGCACATTATGCAGGAGTCACATTAGCTCCATTTCCGTGTTCTCCTTATCTACAGTCAGAGAGAGGAATGAGCAACTAGGAGCTCTCATAAGGCTGAGTAGAACAACAGCTTTGTAAGTGTGCATCAGAGAGGCTTCGACTCCTTGGCTTTGACCAGGGCTCCCAAGGTCTCAGGCACCTGAACAGATCTGCCATTTCCCCTCACCTCCATCAGAGATTCTCTCTCCAGCCTGAATGTGACCCCACAGGTATTATGAGGGCTTTACAAAGCAAGCAGGAGACAACACTCCTCGCTTTTGGAAACTGGGGTTAGGGACTGCAGAAAAGGACTAGCAAAGACTCCAGCTGACAAAAGCAGCTGCAAAAATGGCCATGATAAAGGATGTTTTTGCTGTTCTGAGAAGTCTCCTCAGACCCGACCGGCCTGCCTCTGCACTGTCTGTCCAACCCCTTCCTTCCCTCTGCCTCACAGATGCTTCATCTCAGCTGCATTAAACCCCAGCCTTTTTCTACACTTCCCTTCCTGCCACCACGGGTTGTTCTTAGACCAAATAAGTGGTAAATAATAAGTAAAGTAATAAGTAAGTGATGTGTCACTGGAGTTTCTCATGCCTGAAAAAAAAAAAATCAAAGAAAACTGCAGTACATTGTTTTAAAGCCCTTCCATTCACAAAGTTAGCACAATTCAGCCAAGGACAACTTGAAGGTCATTAGAACAGATCCAAGAAAAAAGGCAGGGACTCATTCAGCTGGCTGTCAAAGACTAGTGTGATCGGGCTTGCTCTTTTAGCAAGAGGCATTTCCTGCCTGTAGAGGTTTAAACACACACACTTACAGTTTACACAAAATTATAACATCACTCTACATTACATTGTATTAATAAATTTAATCCCTGAAAACAGTTCAACATTACAGAACAATCCACTACTCGTTCACACAGGATTTTCTGTGGATTCCACAGGATTTTCTTCAGGTTTTGTAGTGAATTTATTGCCTACAAAATGTTTTCTTCCCTCACAGAGGAGACACAGCCCTGTTAGAAGTCAAGTGAATTTCTCTTGTGCTCTCTTGCCCATCAAGCAGAGCCCACCATAAGCTGACAGAGACAGTACCTGCGTCTAAAAAATTAACACATTAGCTAGCACATGCTGGTGTCCTCAACTAGACAAGGCGAATCTCATTTTAACCCCTTTTGAAGCAAACCCTGGGAATAAATCCAGAGGTTACCTTGGCCAGCAAAGACAGATTGCTGCACATACACTAAGCACATCAGTTAACACACTATAACTCACCTTTTTTTATTCCCCAGTGAAAGCAAGACCTAGGAGTGGCAAACCAGTGCAGAAGCCTTGTGCAGTGCAGTCTTTCACTTCCCAGCTGAAACTTCTTCCACGGACATCAGCTCTAGGGGTGAATTTATGACAGGGCACTTGTCCGCTAACACTGAACTTGTCCCCACAGCCCACCCATCCCTTGAGTCACCAAACTGCCTTTTCTCCTCATGGGCTTCACAGATCTAGAGGGTGACTCCTCCTGCCTTTCTGCTGCTGAGATCTCACACTAAGCCTTTATATCATAAATAAATGCACTTTTATTCTAAGCCCTATTAATAAATAGGTGCATGCACACACATATATAAACAAGGTATGTCAACTCTCTTACCTGAGCCGTTTCTACCTTCGGGATGGTTTTGTGAAAGATATTCTCCAAAAGCCCTTGCCGCTCTGCATATCCAAGCATCACAGAAGGCCACAAAGGAGAGAAAGAAAGAGATGGGTAATGGTTAAGGCCGAGGAAAGAAGGAACAGTTCAATATACTGCTATTTTCCTGCAGCTGCCTTTCCCTCATCTTCAGGTGACACCCATTTAAACATGCTGCAGTAGCAGTGGGGGCTTCCTGGTTAACACACCTCAGTTGTCTCCTGGCCAAAGGGGAAAGCAGAGTTGGACTATACGCCCAGGACTATTTAAGTCTTTAGCTTCTCTGTTAAAACTGAAAAAGATTGAACTGCACCTGCATTAAACTTGGCCTTGTTTCTGTGATGCACATAGGAACTGGATCGCTGTCTCTAACCACCCTGAGTTAAACCCCTTCTGGGTTTAACTCCACTCCAGTTCCAACCATCGCCCCAGCCTTCTACTCTGGGTTCTGAATGCTCCTGTCTGTGAGCTATCACAGCTTAGACATTAATCCTAATACCCATTTCATCTATCTTCAAGCACCAACTATGTCAGTATTTGGGTGACCGGACAACCTTATTTGAGAGACCCCCACAACATCCCACAAAAGCAGTTCCTGGTTCTCTGATAGATTCATGCTGTGGATGACGGAGATTTTACTGAAATATATTAAGAATCAACCAGGCAGTGTGAGCTCAACCCTTATCACACATCAAGGCCTACATAAGAGAGCAAACCTATGAATATTCCAACCACAGAAAAGGTTTCTGCTTTCAACCCACACAGGAAAGGAATCCTTGGTCAAGGCATGCATTCCCTGGTATACAGTAAATACAATCTCCAGTCTCCTATTGCCAGGGCATTTGTAACATCCTGCTGCTGTGCCTGCTCTCCTGTACCCAAAAGACCTATGACAAAAGAGAGCTAATACCAGCTTTTCCCCAGCCATCCGTTCTCCCCAGGTTTGTAGAACAATCTCTCCAAGGTATGCAGCATCACAATCAGGCTAATATTTGCCAGTGGACAGTCCAGGGTGGAGGCTCACAAACAGTGAGTTGGAACAGCCACCCACCTCCTTGGCAAGCCAAGCCAACAAAACCCAGCAGCCAAGCACTCTCAGCCTGCAAGCGCACCAGCAGCTTTTGAGGGACGAGATAAAGACTCGCTCAACAGGGAAGACTCTCCATACCAAAGCATTACATCCACTGTCCTCTTCCTTCAGAGGTGCTCAACCTCAGAACATCCCTCTCCGGTTCAAGCTGCTGCAAAAGGCCACGCTCGTAACAGCCATTAATCATCTAAGTGGGATATGGCTTTGACCTCCAAAACAACCTTCTGCTTTGCTACCCAATACAGCAGCATATCCCAACCTGTACAGCCAGGATTTTTCCCCACTGCTTTTATACACATCCTCCCAAAAGGGAAAAGATTAACAAAGCTACAATATACCTCCCAGAGCAATGAGAGCTAGGAGGAGTGGGAAGTCCATTTGTCATCCACCTCCAGCAACAGGGGATCGATACGAACAATGAAGAAAGCGCAATTTAATCTCCCTGGGACTAAATTTCAGCACAGCAAAATGCAAAATGCTTTGGAGCAGCACAGCCGGAGCTGTGCAAGAAGCAAGGTTTAACCTTCTGCGTCATTACAGGCTAACATGCAGTGCTGAGGTTTTTTTCTGTTTCCAGATGCAGATCCAGGCTGTACCCTTAGACACTAGCCTGGAGTGACAGTTGCCCAAACTGTCTTCCTTAATGTCTAAGCACCCCCAGAGATGGTCACGCAGAGAGTCACACTGTAGAGCTGTACAATTAGCATGCAATCCCCACTACAAAGAACAAAGGGATGACCATCATGGTTCACCCATACAGGAGGGCAAGCGCCTCATAGATGTTCTTTGCACCCACTACCTTACAGTGTGGGCAAAAAGCAGGACTTGGTCCTGGGGCAACACACACAGGTAAAGTTGGGAGCGGGAGAGTGGCAACTTCAGGGAAGTGGTTGAGTCACCATCCCGGGAGGTATTTAAAAGATGTGTAGATGTGGCGCTTAGGGACACGGTTTAGTGGTGGACTTGGCAGTATTAGGTTTATGGTTGATGATCTCATGGGTCGATGATCTCATGGGTCTTTTCCAACCTAAAAGATTCTATGACGCTAACACCGGGCTATGCAGCTGCAAGAGCACTCCTGAGCTACTCCTGCATGCCATCTTAGAGGTGGTTAAGGCTCAGCCAAAGCCACGGCTGATCTCACGTAGCACTGGCAACAGCCTCACTTTGAGCAGATGGCTGGGCTCAAGACTTCAAGATCTCTTCCACCAAGACTTCTGGGACTCCAAGGTTTCCCATGGAAACGTCTGTCCTTGCAAGGCATCAACACCATTCACAAACAGGGCACTTACACCCTTGGGAAAGACTTTGAAGCTTCTCTTGTGCATCAGCAGTCATTCCATGTAGAAAAAATAACGAGCAAGTTCTCAGGTAAATTATCAGTGAGAGAACATGGTGATTTACACAAAAAATGCCGAAATATGATGATAAAAGTTAGCATGTAACTAGTTCAAAAGCTCCAAGAGCATGTTAGTCCATCCATCATTCTCGCCATTCAACTCTCTGCCAATGCCCGAAGCTGATCTGTCTGCCTTAAAATCTGAACCAATGCTTCACCCTTAGCTTGCAAACCACAGGCTCAAAAAATTAGTACCAAGCATGTCCTAAGATCCAAACTACAAATGGCTAACTTGGAGCCAGAAAGAAGCACTACCACCCTCCATCCCACCTTGTTCCATGGTGAAAATAGCGTCACTGGGAATAAGAGCTCAAGTTTAAATGTGCTGCAGTGTCTCTAACCTCACTCTCCTGTTTCCCCAAGCAGATAAGGTAGGAGGGTAAAAGCCTAAGTGTCAGTGCTTCCAGAGAACCAGCAATACCCAGACCCCTCCTCACAGGTCAGAAGCGCACTCAAGGAGCACAGAGCTAGTCAAAAACGTTGCCTGGCCCAGGCTGAACCTGCAGTTCTGTCGCTACCACTCCACTTCCACTGCTCTCAGACACTGAAAGCCAACCTAAGAGCAAACGAATGTGGACGCTTGATCACAGTTATCTAGCGACAGCTAATAAGGCAATGACGCCTGCACAGTACAATGTGTGATGGGGGTTTTCCAGCCAATTACACTGCAAACTTCAGACTAATTTTTTTGCTTGTTATCTCAGTGGTTCCTTTACACATTCCTGCTTCCCAAGTGCCACGGGCTCCTCCTTGGCTATGCCTCAGCTATCTCCCACAGATGTCTGTATGTGCCCTTTGCCAAGGGGACTCTGCTGGCCATGCTAGCTCCTTATGCCTAGTCTCCCCTTGCCAAGCCTGTTGTGTTCCTTCCCTGCCCTCACTGTGCTCACAGTCACCACAGTTTACCAGCATCTGTCCGTATCATTAACATGCCATTTACCCCCTCTCCTTGGCTACCTACTGACTTGATCAAAATAAAGTCAGAGCAAAATTCAAACAGATGGTAGCTGCTCTGTTCATCCCATTCTTTTCTATTTCTTTTATCCCACACTGTATTAATACAAGTCACACAATTGTACTTTTCTCAGCTCAGTTTTGCCTCCACTATCACAGCCAACGTAGTTCAAGTCCCATCAAACTTTCTGATTGCATTGGACAGAAAACCCTTCAGCTGGGCTCAGAGCAGAGACACCTCAGGATAATTTAACTGCCAAGAAATAAAAAAGGAAACTTGTTTCACATAAATGAGATGAAGTACAAGGTGCCTTACACGTACACAGGCCGATGAGCTATAACCCGGAGTGTATGACACTGCAAAAGCCGCATACAAATGAGCGGGTAGTACTGAGAGGTAATCAGCTGACGACATGACAAGTTTAGCCCTGACTCATCTAGAGAGGTTTTCATTTTAGCAGCAGATCAGACCTGCATGTTACACAGTCAGCACAGCTTGATTTAACAAAAGGACATCACCCAGGGACCATAGCCTTGGTATGCTGCACTACCGAGTCTAACCAGTAAAGACAAGACTGCCATTGCCTCAGAGAAAACAGCACCATCTCCTCCGGCTTCTTCTCCATCAGAACTACTTCAAGAGTGCGGAGGGTGGGAAGGGGTAGCACAATGCAGGCAGCAAAGGCAGCTGCCCTTCTGAGGGCATTTTTTAGAACTCACTGTGCATTAGATGTCAAAGCTGGACTCGGGTCCAGAAGAGAAACTGACTGAGATTTTGCAAAGAAGCATAGACGGTCTAGACATACATTTGCCAGAAGGAGGAAAGCTGCCAAATAACAAAGATCTCGGTTACAACATGATGAGCATGGAATAGCCTTCGTGTCTCTGAAATAATCACGTCAACAGGATAGAAGGGGCCCTGATGCACACTAGCAGCTATGAGAAATTGATGCACACAAATTTATGCAATCCACCAAACTGATGCTAAACTGAGTGAAGAAATGTGTATTGAAACACCCAAGAGATACACGAAAGACATGAGATAACTCCATTTAGAGTATAGCAGCAAGCTAAGCAAAACCTGGACTATTCAGGAGTATTACATGGAAAAAATAAAAGACACCCACCACCTTCTCGTGTTCCTTCAGAAGTAATGCCCAGAGGAGTTGCAGCAGGAATCTGTTGTGACAGTATCTGACTGCTGCATCTCAGGAAAACAGGAGAGAAGAGACCTCCTGCATCATCAGGACCTACATCCTCCTACAGCAGCAATCCTCCTCTTGTCACCAAGCAGTGAGGGGAACACCGCCAGCATATCCATAGTTAACAGCTCAGTCATTAAAGACTGTTGACACCTACGTTGTTTAAACCTAATAGTAACAATACCCTGACAAAAATTAGTTTTCTGAAATATTGACATAGGGAGATGGTAGCTGGAAAATTTTAATTTTAAAATTTTAAATTTTCACTCTCAAGAAAGGGATATTGGATGTCAGCAATAGATCTTAGAGTCAAAGACCCCATAGCCCTAAGGAATTTATAGTCCAGAGAAAAGCTTGGACAGGAGGACAGAGGACAGAGCAGGAAGAAGTTAAAACAAGGTAATCAAAGCATGAGAGAGTTCATACCACTCACAGGAAAATTCACAAGCAGAAAAAAGGAATCTAGACTCCATGAAGAACCCCGATCCAAGCCAAAAATTGCTCACGCAGTAAGAAACCGGGGATAAGGAACGCATTCAAGTACCTTGGCATTTTGTCAGTGCAAGATTTACCCTTTCACAGTAACTAACGCTTTGTGGCCTGTTTTAACCCACTCTCTAGTTAATAGAGGGGGAGTGAGACCAAATTCTTATCTCTCTGTGGGGTATCTTGGATGAAATGCCAAAGTTCTGAAGTTGGGTAAGGTGAATCACATGCTCAACTCAAATATTTCTTGTGCTAACTATAGCAATGAGAGATGGTTCTGGGACACCCAGCAAAAGTCTCATGTCTGTTTGCTCGTGCTACCACACGCTCCCAGCGTAAAGCTGTAGGCCAGTATTGTTCTGTAGGCGTCAAGGCAGCAAGGACAAAGAAAGCTAATTTCTAAAGGCTTTGGTTCATCTATGCCCTTGAAAGTGTGCCAAGGAAGCCAAGGAGCAGGTGTCAGACACCTCACAGGCCAGGACCCTGAAGAGAACGTGCACAAGCCCAAACCACAGCAGCCTGGGAGCTGTCAGCAGAGGGGCAGCACCAAGGTCATGGCTCAAGGACAACTGCGTCATCCCTGCCTTCAGCACTTGTGGCCCAGGAGCTGCAAGGCAATACAGCACACACAGAAAGGAAAACACGGTACAACACAGTGAGATCTCACACACAAGCACTTCACATTTGATCAAAGCAACAGCACTAAGCCACAGTCACTTTCTGGGTGCCGTACACAGAATCAGTGCACAGTTTGCTGTAACTCTCTCAGGGGAGGACAAGACTACAGAGACCAAAGTTGGCAGCATCGCAGATGCTCTCAACAATGCTAGCACAGAGCAACTGTGCCATTATTTTGTAAGAAGCTATTTAAAAGACCTAGCACACAACAAACTGCATGGAGCTTAATTAATTCTCCTGGGACAGGAGATTCCCCTGAGTCGCTCTGCAGAGATTTTAATTTAAGAATCTAGGGAGCTTGCACCTTCTGCTTAGGTCACATTACTCACAACAGCAAACAAATGACGCTCCCCGCTCAGTAAGACAGTCAAATGCACGCACACACCTCCCAGCCACGCATAATAAATATACATTGGTGGCCACTTGGACTTGCAGTGAATTTCATGAGATGACTTTTCTCTCAAAAGGAAGAGTCAGGAGAAATATGAACAGGGCAGAGCTCAGGAGGTGCAGAGAAACAATCCCGGAGCCTCTCCTCCCGCAGCACGAGGACAGGATCCCATAGCTGCTTACACGAAACCATGGGGGACCTAATCATTGCAGCAGTGCTACCCACACAGGTGATCCAAGTCCCCAACCCTCTTGGGAAGGACAGAATAGTCTATCTTTGTAGCCTTATCTACTGTCCTGCAGAGCTTCCTCGCAGGAGGCTCTGAGGCTCTATCTTCTATAAGGAAATAAGGACGGTGGGATACATGGAGGAGGACCCAGGGCAGAGCAGAGGAGCTGCATGCGATGTGGTCCAGGAAGCCTGGAAGAAAGCTTTCAGCAGGTGGGTCATCACCACTGTAGAAATTCTGAGGGTGGCAGAGCCCTCACGAGGCAGGGACTGAAACGTGCCTGGAATGGCAGGGTGGAGGCACGCTGGCAGCGCTCCTCCACACCAGCACCTTCTCCGTGCAAAGAGGCAATGCAGGGAGCTGCTCAACAAGTTCTCTGCCCTCCCCAAAGGCTTTTTCAGTCAGGCATTTCTAGAGCAGGGCACAAACAAGGAGACATGTAAGAGCACCAGTCCTGTGCCATGGTCTACATGACCAGACACTCCTCAAGGACTTTATGTTCCCCAGCCCCAGTCCACTCAGCTAACCTTTCTGGTCAAACCACCACAATTCACACCTCAGAGCTCCTGCATAACAGCAGCAGCAGCAGGTATGTAGCAAACCAGAATCCCAGAGACACCTCCTGAACTCTACAGAGTTGGTACTACTTGAGTAGCATCTGACCATCCTGGTGTTCAAAATGTGTTAGTCGCTGCCAAAAACCGACACTACCATTTGAAATCTTACTGATTACCGAATATGTCTTTTGTGTGACTGGCTGCCTAATCCTACACCCAGAATCCCATTACAACAGTTATTGTGTCATTTGTGACATTTTGTGTCATTTCTGTATCTCCACCTGGCTGACATCTACCGAAAAGAATGCCACTTCCAGATCTTTGAACACTGTCAAAAGCGCTCACGTTTTCGTTACTGGTTATGAACAGGATGCGTCATAACGTGGGGAAAAGTTCCAGGTTCTGCCTGGACAGCTTTCTCCAGAGGCACTCTAGACTTTGAAGGATGGATTTCTTTACAGTGCAAACAGACGGCAATATATAGACATCTTTGGATCGTTTCACTTCAAGCCATAAGACTATCTTTCCTCCCAGCACAGCAGAGATGCCGTAATGCCGAGTTACAGTCACGGAGAGGTGACTGAGATCTCTTAGCAGCATGGATCGAGTCCTACACATGACTCCAGGTTATTCTAATGCAATTTTGTCTAACACAAAGGAGGTGTTATATAATACAGCTGAAAAGTTTATTTCTTCCTATTTTTTTCAGCAGCAAAGAGCCAGTCTAGATGTAGCAGAGACACTGACAAACCAACCCCTTTGCACAGCTGTGCTGTAGGAGCGGGTAAAAAGCTGTGCCAATGCCCCCAGTCACTGGATGATTGCCGTGACACTTGCACTGCAGCGTTCCATCTTTCTGGGCAAAGGGCAGGGTAGCAAAGCCCATCCGCGACAGCTTTTTAAACTTAACTACAATCAAGCAACATATACATTTCCTAGGATCTCCCATGTTTGATACTAAAAAGCACTGGGACCAGACAGTGAGTGAAATTCTACACTGTAAGACAAAATATAAAAACGTAACAGGCACAATATAGAACCCAAATCTTTTAACTGGTCTATGTGGTGGCTTGGGACGCTGCCGGAGAGGGCAGATGTGGTGGGTCCAGATTTTCATGCAATAGGTTTCCATTCAAAGGGGCAAGACCCCTTGAAGAAAGCTGCTGACTTTGCCCTCAGACACGCAGATGGCATTTCAGCTGACGAAAGACCACTCAGCAAACTGACCGCGCTTCCAATTCCTGAAGGTTAGAAAGATCCAGCCCTGGCAAATCCACCTCTGACCTGCTCCTTGCCAGCCTAGCAAATAAAACCTGCAGATGATGCTAGCCGGGCCGGCAGCAAGAAGCGGGGACACCTTTGGAGACGAATCACCCCTCCCAAGGCCGAGGGTCCCCCGTGAGCGGGGGGAGCCCGGTCGCCCACCGTCACCAGCCAGCCACAAGCGGGCGGCTGCTTTTGGGGGACACCGCGGCAGCCAGCGAGGGGGACCCGCCGGTCGCGTCCTGCGGGCGCAGGCCGGGGTCCCTCCAAGCTCTCCCAGCCCGGGCCGCCACCCCCCCGCCCCGGGGGGAGCGCACCCCGCCCCGATGGCCCTGGGGGACGAGACGCGGGGTCGCGCCCCGCCGCCGGCCGCCTCGGCTCCTTGTCCCGAGGGGCTCGGGGCCTCCCCCCAGCTCGGCGCGCCGCCGGCCGGGCCCCCAGCGCGGCGGGGGCGGGGGCGGGCGGGGTCCCGCCGCGGCACGGCGGGGCTCGCTCCCCCGGCACCCACCTCACTTTAGCCGCCACCGACGACATGGCCTCGTTCCTCAGCGTCTTCCTTTTGGACACGGCTGTGCCCATATTCGCGCGGGGAGGGGGGGAGCCGCCGGGGGAGCGCTCATCGCACGACCCCGCGGCTGCCCATGCCGCGGCGGGGCCGGGTGCCGGGGCGCCTGGCCGCCCCTCGCCGCCGCGCTCCCTCAGCGCCCCGCCATGCCGCGGCGCCCCCCGCCGCGCCGCCCTGCGCTGCGCTGCCCCCGGCGAGTGCGGCGCTCCGCCGCGGCCGCTGCCTCCTCATTGACTGCGGCAGGAGGGAGGGCCCGGGCGCGGCCCGCCGCCCAGGAAGCGCCGCTATATTTGGCCGGCGGCTCCCCTCCTCCGCCCCCGCCTCCTCCCTGACATCATGGCGGGCCGGCCGGCAGCGGGGCGCCGGCCCCGCCTGAGGGGACGCGGCGGGCGGTCGCCGAGCCCGGGGAAGGGCGGCTGGCTGTCCGTCCGTCCGTCCGTCCGTCCGTCCCCGGCCCCCGCGGCGCAGCCCCGCGCTCACCGCCGTCCTGCCCTCCGCGGTTCCCGCCCGCGCCTGAGGGGAACGTCCAGCGCTGCGCCGGCAGACATGGCCGGTGGCGAGGGGAGGCCTGGGGGATGCTCCCTGCGGGCTCCCGTCGGGAAACAGACCTGCAACCTGCAAAAAAAAAGCAGTCGTTTTGACATAAAGCCTTTGACGGAACGGGTGAGGGGTTTGTTTTCCACAGCTGGGCGCCCTGTTGGCGGTGGGTGGGTGCACAGGGGTCCCACTGCTCGCGGGTCGGACGCGGTCACAAAGGTCGGGCCGTCATGTTCAAAACCTGACGTCCATGAAGGATTGACACAAATGCCCATTCTCCTCCGCTGCTTTGTCGCCCCGGCCCGTCACTGCTCACCACCACCGTCCCAGAGCGGCCCCCGGGGCAGCACTGGCGTTCCCAGAGGCGACCGGAGGTGGCAGAGCCATGAGGCTCAGATGCAGAGCTGGGCATCCAGGCATCTCCTCGTCCCCAGTGTCACCTGCCAGAGCAAACGCCTTCTTCGGGGTCATTGAATGCTTGAAAACAAACCCAGCGTGAGGAGCTCATCAGTCACTCAGTCAGCCAAGCCCCAGAGGAGTTTCAATTCGTAGAATCACAGAACTGCTGGGGTTAGAAGGGACCTTCAAGCATCACGTAGTCCAACCCCCTGCCACAGGCAGGGACATCTTCCACTAGACCAGGTTGCTCCAAGCCCCATCCAGCCTGGCCTTGAACACTTCCAACGATGGGGCATCCACAACTTCTCTGAGCAACCTGTTCCACTGCCCCACCACCCTCATCGTAAAAAATTTCTTCCTTATGCGCCACCTAAACCCACCCTCTTTCAGTTTAAAACCATTGTCCCTTGTCTTGTCACTACAGGCCCCGGTAAAAAGTCTTTCTCCATCTTTCTTATAAGCCCCCTTTATATATCAAAAGGCTGTAAGAAGGTCTCCCCAGAGCCTTCTCTTCTCCATCTGAACAATCCCAACTCCTTCAGCCTTTCTTCACAGCAGAGTTCCAGCCCTCAGATCATTTTCATGGATGTAAGTTTTGATCCCTAGGAGGGTTTGGAAAAGTGCTTTTCCTTGAGAAAGTATTTTATAAATCTGCTTTCAGGGCACCTGAGTGAGTGGGGGCAGCAATTTTTTAAATATTATTCACAATATATATAGAAAAAGCACTTGGGTGGTCCCCTGGCCCTGCAAGCAAGTGCATGAATCCCAGGAATTCCGAGCCGACTCATTCAACAATATTTGACAGAGGGCTAGAAGTTTTATAGATAATTAAACTTCCTACAAGCTTTGTGAAAAGAGGTGGCCAAAGGAGGGAGTGACAGACAAACAGACACACCTTGTCTTGTCTGTACCTGGGGAAAGGCTGTTAGCATAAGCTCGTGTTTCACTGTCCTTCAGAGACCCTGCATGGAAGACACCAAAAGTTTGGGAAAAACTTCAGTCCTCTCTCCATAGAGTCCAAAGTCAAATCTGCAAGAAAACACATGAGGATTTGAACAAATTAAGTCTAACTATTTGGTCTGTTAATCTACAAAATGAAAAATAAAGTAATTTGTGTAGAGAGCAGAAAAAAACCCGAATGAGGTACCCAAGTACCCTGGTGTGTGTGGACACAAGGAGCGGGATGTAAATACCTCATCGGCTGGAATTTTATCATACACTAGGGAATTCATTGTGAATAACAAACTTTCAGAAATGTATCTTCACTTAGACCCAAGCTGTGAGCAGAAAAAGTGCCATGTGTGCAAAATAAAGACATCACCCTGCTTTTTAGCTTAGACCAGCTCACTGAAAGAGAGGTGCTAAGTGACACTAGTGGCTCCATCGTTGCCACCGAGTAAGCTGGCGCTGGCCTCTGTGTCCCGCTCGCTCTGCAGAGCCGCTCTTGCAGATAAGAGTCGCTCCTCTTCCCGTGGGGTTTTGTATCTCAAGCAGGATGAACACAGTTCTGCTGTTACACAGCACTGAACTCAGTGATAAGGCTTCTTTAAATGTTACGGTCTGGATCCCATGTGCTAACATTGGTGAACAGATTTTAGGGCAGGTACGCCTCAGTCCTGTGTGTCGGAAGCAAGTGTGGTAGAGCTGATGCATGCTCATCTATTCCAATGCCTAGCCTTACTTCATGCCACTAGAAACACAGAGACCTGAAGGTGCACACACAGTCAAAAGAAGGGAGAAAAGAGAAATACATGGGAATACTTTAAAAATAAGGTCAGCCTGAGCCTTTTGACTGTGCATTCCCCCCTTTTCTCCTGCATAATTAGAGGGGGTAAAAAAATGCTCTTTCTTTGTTTAAGTATTTTGACAGTTGTGGCAAATGCTATTCCTTAAAAATGCAAACAAAAAAGCAAAACAAGACACGTCTACTCTATCCCTGACATAATCTGCACCACCTGGAAACACCCCAAAGCTGATCACAGTGACATTTTTTCAGGTACAAAACAAAACCCAGTGTCAGTGCATTGGATTTCTTCCCACAGAAGATGACTCCTATTAAACTTCTACTCATGACTATCCCCTCCTACCCCTGTGTTTTGATGTACAGTCATGTCACCAAAGAGTTTCTACAACAAAAAAATGAGAGAAAAATCCATCTGGTTTTAGGGAGAACCTTAAAAGAAACTGTAGAGAACTTGAGCCATGCAAGCACTTACAGTCTGAGTGAAGCACTATCCAGTACTGTCAATTCCCAAAATTAAAAAGCAGGGATGCCTCCACCTTCATCCTGTTTTCAGACCGCACTCGTGCCTCTTGGACCTCTCCCAAACTCTCCCTTGTCCATTCCCTGGCAAGGTCTCGCTCTTTGAGGCAGGGAGGGTCCAGCCCAGGGTAAGGCTCACTTGAGGGCACGCGTCTCAAAAAGAGTAAAGAGACCTCGTTATGTCTTGCAGAGAGAAAATCAGACAAGCAAAAGCCCAGCTCGAACTCAACCTGGCAACTGTTGTAAGGGATAACAAAAAATGTTTTTACAAGTACATTAACAACAAAAAGAGAACCAAAGAGAATCTCCATTCTCTATTGGACGCGGAGGGGAACATTGCCCCCAGGGATGAGGAGAAGGCTGAGGTACTTAATGCCTTCTTTGCCTCAGTCTTTAACCATCAGACCAGTTATCGCCAGGGTATTCAGCCCCCTGAGCTGGAAGGCAAGGATGGGGAGCGGAATAAACCCCCCATAGTCCAGGAGGAAGCAGTTTACGACCTGCTGAGCCGCCTGGACACTCACAAGTCTATGGGGCCAGATGGGATCCACCTGAGAGTACTGAGGGAGCTGGCGGAGGAGCTTGCCAAGCCACTCTCCATCATTTATCAGCAGTCCTGGTGAACAGGGGACATCCCAGACGACGGGAGGCTTGCCAATGTGACGCCCATCTACAAGAAGTGCCGGAAAGAGGATCTGGGGAACTACAGGCCAGTCAGCCTGACCTCGGTGCCGAGGAAGATTACGGAGTGATACATCTTGAGTGAGCTCACCAGGCAAGTGCAGGACAACCAGGGGATCAGGCCCAGCCAGCATGGCTTCATGAAAGGCAGGTCCTGCCTGACCAACCTGATCTCCTTCTATGACCAGGTGACCCACCTCGTGGATGAGGGAAAGGCTGTGGATGTTGTCTACATGGACTTTAGCAAGGCCTTTGACACTGTCTCCCACAGCATTCTCCTAGAGAAGCTGGCAGCTCATGGCTTGGACAGGTGTACTTTTTGCTGGGTAAAAAACTGGCTGGATGGCCAAGCCCAGAGAGTTGTGGTGAACGGAGCTAAATCCAGTTGGCAGCTGGTCACAAGTGGTGTTCCCCAGGGCTCAGTTTTGGGGCCAGTCTTGTTTAATGTCTTTATCAATGACCTGGACGAGGGGATCGAGTGCGCTCTCAGTAAGTTTGCAGATGACACCAAATTGGTTGGGAGTGTCAATCTGCTCGAGGGTAGGAAGGCTCTGCAGAGGGATCTGGACAGGCTGGATCGATGGGCTGAGGCCAACTGTATGAGGTTTAACAAGGCCAAGTGCCAGGTCCTGCACTTGGGTCACAACAAGCCCATGCAATACTACGGGCTTGGGGAAGAGTGGCTGGAAAGCTGCCCAGCGGAGAAGGAGCTGGGGGTACTGGCTGACAGCCAGCTGAACACGAGCCAGCAGTGTGCCCAGGTGGCCAAGGAGGCCAACAGCATCCTGGCTTGTGTCAGCAATAGTGTGGCCAGCAGGAGCAGGGCAGGGAGGGTGCCCTGTGCTCGGCACTGGTGAGGCCGTACCTCGAATGCTGTGTTCAGTTTTGGGCCCCTCAGGACAAGAAGGACATCGAGGTGCTGGAGTGTGTCCAGAGAAGGGCAGCGAAGCTGGGAAAGGGTCTGGAGAACAAGTGTGATGGGGAGCGGCTGAGGGAGCTGGGGGCGTTTAGCCTGGAGAAGAGGAGGCTGAGGGGAGACCTTATCGCTCTCTACAACTACCTGAAACGAGGTTGTAGTGAGGTGGGTGTTGGTCTCTTCTCCCAAGTTGCTAGTGATAGGACACGAGGAAATGGCCTCAAGCTGCATCACGGGAGATTTAGATTGGATATTAGGAAAATTTTCTTTACTGAAGGAGTGGTCAGGCACTGGAACAGGCTGCCCAGAGAGGTGGTGCAGTCACCATCCCTGGAGGTGTTAACAAAATGCATAGACGTGGCACTTCAGGACATGGTTTAAGAGGCCATGGTGGTGTTGGGTTGACGGTTCGACTTGATGGTCCTAGAGGTCTTTTTCAACCTTAATGATTCTGTGATTCTCTGATTCTATGAGTCAAAGGCACATTGGCTGCTCAGGGCTTGGCCAGATGGGTTTTGAAGACCTCCAAGGATGGAGGTGCCACCACCACTCCGGTCCATGTCCCAAGGCTGCACCACTCTCACACAGGGAAAGATTCTTTTCCATATATCTAATGGGAATTTCCCTTGTTGCAACAGCTGCCTGCTGCATGTTGGTCTGTGCGCCCTTGAGAAGCACCTGGGTCCATCGCTGCCCAGCACTCCAGGAGCACTGGTGCATCTCCCTGCAGTTTCCCCTCTTCCTCTCTGTTCCTTCCCTACTTTCATTTAGGCTTTCCTTCCTGCCTTTGGGTTTCTCTCAGGTATCTGGGGCTCTGGGTTACCCCAGCATGGCACAGAAGATGAGGCAGCGGGCTTCTGGCTCATTACAGCCAAAAAGACGCCTTTGCTTTGTGCTAGGAAAAAAGTCAGACAAGCCAGGCAGACTGTTCCCCATCGCTTCTCCATGGCAACAGGCCTTCCAGACGCACGCACGTAGGCAAACAGGCCGAGGAGGCAGGGAGCACCACCATCCCTTCACCCGAGCCATAAACCTCCACTCATGGGGCTCTCTCTGCTGAGCTCACATCATCCTAGGGGAGCACACCCCAAAACAGCTTCCAAAATAATCACAGCTGGTCAGAGAAATGCCCCCCTCATTCCACCGGTGAAGGTGCAATATCCTGAAGACCAAGCCAGGCAAAATTCATCCTGCCAGTGATGATTTTTGTCCATATAAATGTGTCACACTTTAAAAACGTGGTATCTCAGCATCTTGTCAAACCAATCAGCACATCTCTGCCTAGTGGGAAACCCAGAGCCTGAGACCTGGTTAGGTCTAGGTCTTAGATCCGGCTGAGATGAGATGGCCTGATGATTCTCAGGCTTTAAGGATATAGTCATTTTTATGCTTAGAAAAGCTGTTTTTGTCTAAACAAGCAAAAGAATGTGTATCCTGACAATTTAAATTCAAAAAGAGAAATAAGGCAAGCCAAAATCAGTCACAGGAACAACCTGCAAAAGGCAAAGCTGAATAATAATAAATACTTCTTCAAACACATCAAGCACAGGAAGCCTGCTGGAGTCTGGAGAGTCAGAAGTTGGCCACAGTGCAAGAGGAGCATTCATAGGAGATAAGGTCAGAAGAGAAAAGCAATGAATATTTTGCATCTATAGTCAGTGAGGAAAAGCTCAGAGAAGTTCCTGTGCCAAAAGTCATCTTCATATGGACGTGGCATTGGATTTGGCTCATATTCAAGTGTCAGAAGAAGATGAGGAATAAATAGCCAAACCAAAGAGTGTAAATTCACCAGACTGAGACGGTTCAGCTAAGTACTCAGGAACTCAGAGATGAAACAGTTTAATTACTTAATTGTAGCATGTAATCACTGTGCATAATGCAGCCTCGGTGTCTGAGAGCTTCAAGGTGACAAATGGGAAGGGCTTGGGGTTATTACAGACCATGAAGTCTGAGGCCCCTCCTGTGCAAACTGATAGAAATTGTAATAAAGAATACAATTAGTGCATAGTTGGATACATCTGAAATACTGGGAAATAAAAAAAAAGGTGGTTTTCCTTGAATAAAGGAATGCCTCATAAATCTATTACAGTTCTTTAAAGGAGTCGATAAGCATGTGGCCTAGTCTGCCTGGATTCCCAAAAGGTCTGTCGCAGGTGTTTCTTACAGAAATGCAGCTACCATGGGATTAACAGAAAAGGCTTGAAAGGGATAAATAACTGGTTAAAGGATTCTCAAAGAGTAGCTATCAATAGTCAGGCTCCTGAATGGAGGGAGGACTTGAATGGAGCCCCACAGGGACCTGCATTGGGGTCTGCCCACTTCAGCATATTCAGAAATGATGAAAAGTAGTTGAAAAAAGGGGTGACAAAGCTTGTTGGTGATGCTAAGCTATTCAGGGTCGTAAGTACATGAGACACTGTAAAGAATTATACAAGGACCTCATGATAGTGAATAACTAGGTAATAAAATGGCTCAGGACATCCAGAGTAGATAATTACAAAGATAGGGACACAGGAGAAAAACAATCCCAACTTCAGTGGCACAGTACTGGGCTCTGCATTGATCCTTATCCTCAGAAATGGCCTCTTTGTCTCCCAGGTTCATCTGAAAAGCTTCCCCACCCAAGCTGCATCTGTGCCTCACACACTGGGCACTGGCTTTGGAGGGAGTACAACCCCAGGAGGTGAAGGGAAGGGACTCAGCAGTATGGTAAGCATTAAAACAGGATGAAGCATGATCTTTAACTGGCCATGTGAGATGACTGTAGTTTCTTTGGTCCAAATTGAGACAAGGTTTGTTTGTGGTCCCTGCAGATAACACAGTCAGTTCTTTAGTTACTGGGAAGGGCAGAATAAGAGGGTTTGCAGTGTTGAGGGAGGGGTAGGACTGCCCTCCCCCCCGCTCCCGGGACATTTCCCAGGGCTCTACATTACCACAGTGCGAGCCGAGGTGTGGGTGCCTCCCAGGCACATGGTGTGCTGAGACCACAGAAGTGGTACAGAGAGGACTGGCTCAGGCAGGGGTGTTTTTAGCCCCCTGCTGTCTGTTCCCCTCGTTCTGCACAAAACAACTGGCCCAAGTGTGGTGGTACTGGAGGGGCACCAGACTGAAAAGAGAAGGCAAACTGATGTGCCCACTGTCCATAAACACAGTGTCCCAATTCAGCTCTTCTGACAAGTCACAACAGCCCTGAGAGATGGCGATGACACCAAGGCGGTGGGGGAGCTGGAGGAGCTGTTGGGGTTTATCTGCGTGGCACTGCTTGGAAAAGAGTTTGAGGACAACAGTTAGGGCCAACTGCATTGGGAAGCTCAAGGTCTCCCAGGTACCAGGAGGTCACTCTGAAATATCATCTAACCACCTTCCCCCTTGGCCAATTTAGTAACTTCAAGATGTTCCTGTTAAATTCACCAATTAGAAACTTTACTCTAATGAGGCACTGTAAGACAATATTTTTCTCAACACTGGCATAATTAAAATTAGGTAATACATCACAGAAGCAATCTCAATAGCTAACAGGTTGGAGTTAGCCAAGAATTATGGTTTTGCTTCAAGCAGATTCATTTAGACAGAGCTGTTCTTAAATGGCCAAGCATTTGACATCAGAAAATAAGAGCTTGTTCAAATGCAGTCCCAAATATAGTACTGATCTCTGGATGAACAGTTCTTCTGAACCAGCTGGGATACGGAGCACTCGGACCCAATGTTAGACCAGCTCACCCCCACCTATTTTTAGTATAAGGCCTAATCAGTAATTATCTGGGCTGGATGCAGCCTCTGAGCCTTTCTTTCTGTTATGTGACACATACCAGCCCCGATGCACTAATGAGTGCAGCATTGGCAGGAGGGGAAGTCAGACCCCTGATCGCAGGGTTATCTGTGCTCAAAGATTAAACCCTCTCCTCCACCCTCCTAAGTCACTGCACTTTTCCAAATCCTCTCATTTTGCCAGCGTTATGAAGAAGCCAAATATTATGTTATATTATCTGTCTGCTCCTGCACAAGGCAGCAAGGTCCCTGGTAGAGCAAGCCAGAAGCAGCCCTGATCCAAACTGGAGATCGGGAAGGGAGGATCTGTGCTTAGGTGGGGGTGGAGGACACGGAAAAGCAGAGCCTTTCTATCCCAAATTTGGAAAAAAACAACATTGAAAAAGGCCTTGGAACTTTGCTTCCCATGCATAGCCATAGTTTGGGGGGGATTTGAGGGCTGGTGCACTCTCTTGGGATAAGTGCAGCAGCCCATTAGCAGCACATACTGCCAACGCTTGGGGCAAAGCCCAGCACTTGCACGGGCTGAGTGCAGCTCGGAGGGCGCAGTGCGCTGCTGCTCCCTGGGCTGGGCTTCTCACACGAGGGGGTTTCCTGGGCACGGACAGCCAGGCTACATTTCCCTCAGACCCCAGCTCCAGAGCCGCTTCGTCAGCCTCTGCTGACCTGCCAAGCTGGATCAGACAATGACTCAGAGTAGGAGCTCTTCCAAGTCAAGTCCAGTGGCAGCAGCCTGGCTTCCCACTGGGAGACTCCCATAGCAGCACCGAATTGGCCTGGGTCTGTTCAGCTGTGCAAGCGCCACCTGCACAGACTTTGCTGTGGCTGCCGTTCAGAGAGACGGGAAGGTGATGAGGCTGTGGGATTTATTTTGCTACCTTCTTGCCGAGAGCAGTGCTGGAGCCTTAGCAGGTTTCTCTGGGCAGACGTTAGAGATGGGGAGGACGGGCTTCAGCTTGGCACCACCATCCCACAGCCCCTGTGGCTGGCCAGTGCCTTTCCCCACTCCCGCTGCACTGCAGCACCAGCACTGGCACAGCCCGTCCCCAGTGGGAGGCATCACACTACTTAAAGAAAATTATGTTGCTGGCCTTTTCATTATGTTGCCCAGCAAATGTTCCCATGAAATATAGGCCTAATTATCTACCCACATTGATATTACTCTAAGATGCAATTTCCTTCTACTCTGTGGAGTTTGCTTTCCTTCTGTGGAGCTCATGATTGAAATACACTCAATTAGCTATTACTCTGCTGGCTGAAAGTTTGAGCTGCCTTCCCGACAAGGCTGCTCTGTCCAGGTCTCGCTGGCATTACAACAGCTGGGTGACACAAGCTCACATGCAAGCCACAAAGATGTCTCACCACTCAGCCATGCCTGTTATTTATTAGGTTTGAATTGCAGTACGCTGGGAAGCCCGGTCAGGACTGAGCACTCACAACGTGAAGCCTTGAACAAACTTGCCGTAAAGCGTGACCCCCCCAGAAGGCTAAAATCATTTTCTAAATGCAAGACATGCCTGGCGCCAGGTAGATTGGAGCCAGGCAGACTCAGTCCCATGCATACCCTTGATAATATGCATGCACACCAATTCATAAAGTAATAACAGTAATAATAATAATAATGATGATAATAATACAGTTCAGACACTTATGGGAGGACAAGAGCATATCTGACCCCACTAACCATGTACACCCTTCCATCCTTTCCCAAAACCCTCTGTCTTTTCCCAAAGTCCACCTTGAACACAGTGTTTGCCATCGCTCCTTCTCACGCCCTGCCTTCCCAGCCACACAGTCCGGCTCTCCATCTCGCGCCAGCAGAAAGCCTTTGTTCCTTGCTGCCGAGGCAGTTTTCTCTCATTTCCTGAGCCCAAGAGTCCTGAGCACCAACATTGGGCAACTGTGCACAGAGTCTGTAATGTTCAAAACCAATACAGGCAAGTGGAGCGGCCAAAGAGCCCAAACAAAGGAAACAGCACCAGCGCAGGAGATTGCTGCTGTCTGTGTCAGTCCCTTGGATGGGATCATTGCAAAAGCGTGCTCCTAAATCCCTGCGAGGGAAATCACTCTGCCCAGGAGAGGAAGAGTCTGGATGAGACACCACATTTCTGAGTCAGGAGAGCTGTCAGGAGAGTGAGCACTTCTAGAGCAATTATGCAATATTATATTCCTCTTTTTTTTTCTTAAAATGATACAGAAGGTAGAGAGAAACAAAAGAAACAAGCATTGGCTATAGCAGGAGGGACAATTTCAGCAGGACGGTACCATCATTTCATTCCTGTTGGCTAAATTAGTGGCATCAAACTGACATAAGCCAGTCCCTCAGAATAAACTGCAATAAGTCAAACCAATTGACATAACAAAGGAAACAACAATGTGGATATTTCATACAGGGAGAAGATTCCTTAACTTTTCCACAAGAATGTGGAAGCACTGGTGTGAAGGTTCTCTGGAGGTCTTTGGTCCTGCTGCCTGCTCGAAGCAGGACTGTCGCCTGCGCTGGAGCAACTTTGCTTGGCCAAGTCATGACGCTCTTGCTGGATGGTGATCCCCCTCCCCAGGGTGACGTGTTCCCATACTGCACCACCCTCCTGGTGAAGGGAAACTGATTTTGCACCTACCAGAGACAGGTTTTACTCCCAGGGTCCCCAGCACCAGCAGGGACCAGCAGCTGTGGAGGTGCAGGACTTGGCCCTCACAATGGAGGTTCCTCAAGGTCGGGATTCCCAAAACAGCTCCAGGAACAGATCTGATGGTAATTGATTGCTCAATGATTCAGTAATTACTCAGTTTTTGCTCCATCCACATCTCAGTATTTCATTATTTCGCAAAATAACAGTCTGACTTTGTCCTGACATTGGTAGCAACAGCAGAAGAAATGTTGAAGTGGCTGTGTTATATTTAAGGTGGAACAGAAAATGTTGCTACTAAAGAAGAGCTGTGCAACTGTGTCCCTATAAACACCTCGCTCCTGAAGCTCCACCCCAACTCTACCCCGCACCGTATCCGACCCTTGCTGTACCTAAAGGTGCTGGGCACAGAAATTAAACCATTTCCAGCTGTCTTGCACATTTACCATTACAGCTGGCAAAAGAGCTCGGGCAGAGCTGAAAAGGCAGCACCCACGGTCCGCACAGCCCAGGGCACAGCAGGGCCAGCTCCCTCCGACACAGGCGCTTCTGCCCATCACGAGGCTGTATGAGGGAGCAGCAGTCGTGCACGTAGAGACTGATCCTGAACAGAGTGAGGCCAAGGAGCAAGGAGAGAAGCAGGTAGAAATGTATGGGGAGGATGACTCAGAAAGCTCAGCTGGAGGATGAGGAGGGATGCATTTAGCCTTTCCCTCTTGGTGGGCAGAAGGAAACTATTTGCGATGGTTGTGGCAGAAGGAGTGAGAAGCTGAAAGGGAGGTGAGGAAAAGAGGAGAGCTGGGCTTTGCTGTATTGTGTGCATTGCAGGGCCTTCCACAGCTCCTGTCTCTGGCCTGAAGTGCACACCTGCGTCTGTGCTAGTGACAAGAACTGGCTCTGGGCAGCAGGGGAAGGTTCACGCAGGGCTCCACATAGGTTCAGGGCCCTCAGCAGCTCCTGGCTATGGTGAGGGTGTAGCAAAATAGGTGCCATCTGCTTCAGCTGGGGCATCGCACAAAGGTGGAGGCAGTAAAGAGCCTCTTGGTTAGACCCTGTTGGCAAGGATGACAAATTCCACATTTGCAAATAAAATAGCACAGGGCACAGGAGCGGCTACCGTGTGCGCATGTGGTAGGACGGGGTTATCTGTTCTGCTGTCCCTGCCCCTGCCCCATTTCCAAGGTGTCCTGCAGCGAGGAAGAAGAGCAGCCCCAAAGGTTCATATTGAAATTAGACAGGTGCTGAGTGAGAGTCAGCCGGGGGCTTGGGATGGGCAGCAGCTGGATCCGTCGCTGTTCTGCAAGAAAGGACCTGGATGCTGGGCCAAATTTTCAGCTGAACCAGAGCCAATCATGTTGTGCTTGTGCAGAAAAGGTGAACGTCACAGCATGAGAAATAATATGGAAATGTGCCATCATGCACAGGCTGCGCAGGTCTGGTACGACCCCAGCTGTAGGACCTGGCCTAGCTCTGGCTGTGGCATTTCAGGGGAGATTTGGGCTGGTTGAAGAGAGCTCGGCTGGAGCGCCAGGAGGGGTCGGATGGTGCGAAAGTGCAGCCTGTGAGCAAAGGCTGAAAGGGGGACTGATTCACCCCACAGAATTAAAGACTTGGGGGGAGCCACAGCAACATGCTCCAGTTATGTGCAAGGCTGAAGGCAGGACAGGGCAACAAGGAATGGAATTAAACTGTGGTGGGGAAATTCAGGTTAGACCCAAAGAAAAACTGTTTAAGGATAGTGGAGAAGTGGAACAGACTGCCAGGGACAGCAGAGATGTTCCAGTGCAGGAAGAGCCGCTCAAGTGCTGTATCAGATGTGACCAGCTGGAGCAGAGCCTCCCTTGGGCACGAGGTCAGATGGGGTGGTCTCAGCACAGCGGCTCCAGCCTGCTTTGCCACCATGCTACAGAGTCACCTAACTGTCCCCTGGACTGGTATGGCTTGTTGGTCTTTTCGTCACTCATGGAACCAGCGGCTTCACAAACTTCATGGAGATGGTGACAATTATGAGGAAAATTGAAGGGGGGGGGGGGGAAATCCCCTGTAGAGTGGGACATCAGCAGTTCTTTGAGTAGAGCTTGCAACAAGGCAGAAAAGCTAATATTGCAGAGTCAAGAAAATATAACTTTGGCCGAAAGCCCATCCTGTAAGTTGGTAAGCTGAAAACAGCAGTTGGGTGCAAAATGACAATGTATATGAAGAGGAAGAAAGTAATAGATAGCAATCAATATGCAGCAATCACCACAATGAGCTATGAAGCAGAGATATTGATAGAGGAGGGTAAACAGACAGAAGAAAATCCATGCCTGGCAAAGCCACGACCAGTAAGAAGTTGTTCACTAAACGTATTAGAAACAAAAGAAATGTTAATGATGTTGCAGGTTCGTTTCATAGACTTAGAGGCGCATAAAAAGATTTTGGTGAGGAGCAACCTCAGGTGTCTCTAGTCCAACCTTCTGCTCAGAGTAGGACCAATGTCAGAGCAACACTGCCTTGCTCAGGGATCCCCCAGTTGTATTTTGAGAAATCTCCCAGCACGGAGGAGTCATGGCGTTTCTAGATGAGGAGGTGCATTGCTAGTGACAAGGCCCTCAGTGTGTCTCTTTTGCCTTTAGAAAGGATGGGAACGTAAGACATGAGGATCATGAAACACTCATCTACTAAGAACCAAGAGCATCTTGGGTGACATCTGTGGGGTTTCTAAATCAGCAGATCCACATGATCTGCACCTGAGGGCCCTCAAGCAGCGTGCCGAGCTGAGCTGCCTTCACTCACTGCTGAAAAGCTCAAAGCCTGAGGAGATGCCAAGTTTGGCAGGATGCTAACGTGGTGCTTGGCGGGCGAAGCGGGTGTCCTGGTTAAGAGTCGGTCGGTCCAGCACGACATTCAGAGTGAAAAATGGAGAGGACACAAAGGATTCAATTAACATAGAATTCAAGGATTAAAAATACACCCATCAGTGTGGTGCAATGGAAAATGCCTTGTCAAATGAGCCTCATTTCATCCTTCGAGAAAATTACAAGTTTGACGATAAAGGTTACCACGTAGCCATTATTTGCTTAGCTTTTGGCAACGTGTTTGACTTAATATCATATGACACTCTAATTACAAATTTAGCGCTATACAGTCTCAATAAAGCCCACATTAAATGGATGGAGAGCTGCAAACCCTTCTCCAAAACAAGGAGTCATCAGTGAACAGATGATTTAGAGGGATTCTGCAGGAGTCGGTCCCAGCCTGACACTAATCAATGTTTTCATCATTGATTGAGAAATGAGCACAAAACACAGCTGATAAAATATACAGCTGCTGGAAGCAGGAGGACTGGCAGTGAATAATTATGACAGCGAAGTTATACAGAGCAACTGGGATCTTTTCTGTGCACAAACCCATTTTCACTTGGCAGTATTAAAATAGGCCAGCTTTCAAACAGGAGTAAAGGAAATGTTTCATCCAAAAAAGATGGGATGCAAAGAATCTAGACATCGTCAGGGGAAGGTAAGTCAGAGGCAATTGCTTCTGCAGCACTGCAGCGATGCGGCGCTGACCCCAGGTGCAGAAATTGGAGGCAGAGGATGAGAAAAGCTGGACTGTCCTGCCTGTGCTTTTCTGCAGTGCAAGCAGCTGTGGCCAGAGAGGCTGGAGTCCCAAAGGAGACAGACAAAGTCCCAAAGAGGGGATAGACAAAGTCACCAAGCTGCAGGCAGCAGCCACGCGGGCTCAGTACAAGCCATGGGGCCGGGGATGGGCTCCAGCCCTCAACCTACCACCAGCTCTTCCTTACAGCAGCGCAGGGTCCTGGCCACGCTTGTCACAGCAGTGCAGGGTCCTGGCCACGCTTGTCCCAGGAGCACACTCCAGGCCCCTCGTCCCCAGCCTCTTGGTGTCCTCCTGAAGTGTGACACTAAAATGAAAAGCACTCTAGTTCCCAAGAGAAAAAAAAAATTGGTTTGCTGAATTCTCATGTCAGGCTTGGGTTACATTCCCCTCCTCGCCATTATTTTCTGCCACTAATCATTAACACATTTATAATAAAGGGAAGCTGAGGTGGTTTTCTGAGGAAGCAGATGAGGATGCTGGAGATGAGACATTCAAGGCTCGCAGGAGGGTCTCTGCAAGCAGCAGGGGCCCAGCTGCAAGTCACCTTGCAATGACTTATTTACACCACCAGCAGAGAGGCATTTTCTTGGGCAGATTCTGGACCTGGAGTCTCAGAGGGGCTTCTTCATCACCTGCTGCTAAATCACCCCAGCCCCAGCAGCCCAAGAGCCCCAGTGACCCTCCCAGATGGGGCCAGGATCGGGCATCTCATGGCCAAAGTCCGACCTGGCGAGGCCACAGCCCTTCACAGCTGCTGGAGAAACGCTCAGCTCTGCTGGTATTTTTAGCTCTGTCTGCCGCATCGCTCAAGTTCACGGCGTGACCTAGTTTGGCAAGGCAAAGCGCTCTGTCCCGCTGGGTCCCTGCTTGGCTGTGTGCTGGGGAGGATGCCGATGGCCCCAGGAACGGCTCCCTCTGGGCACTGCGGCCCCAGCACATGGTGCTTTGCCTCCCTGCGGATCAGCACAGCCAACCCAGGGACAGATTTTGGGGAGGAGGAAGAGGGTCCCGCAGGAGCCAGGGCTGTCTGCAGCAGGGACACGTGCAGCGTTCCCAGGCAGGCGCTGCTCTGCGGGGACTTGACAGCCTTTTTGTTGGGGCTCTGTGCTTCCACTTTATTCTTGCCTCATGTGCAAAATCAGCAGCTCCCAGACCAACGCAGATGCAGCCTGGATTTGGGTTCCCAAGGGAGTTGCCTTCAACAACTCAGCTTCCCAGCTGGCCAAACTGTATAGCCAGCCCAGCTGATCCTCTATGGACCCCCATCCAGCTTCACTCCGGTGATGGGGAGCGGAGTTGCTGTGATGCCTCGTCCATGCCTGCAGCTCCAGCAGGGACCGGGCTCAGCCCCAGCATCGCTCAGCAGCTGATGCATCTGCCTTGACCTTCTGTAGAGCATCCCCCGGCAGCCGCTGTGCTGAGGGCTTGATGGCAGGCTCAGATCCCTGGGTCCGTGCGATCCCAGCACTTGAGGGCTGGGGGCTGGCAGGGTGCTACCAATCACACCAGCCAGGTATTAAGTCATCTATCCCCTGCCAGTGCTTTAAAATCCCCACTCACCATCCCAGTTTTACTGTGAGGGACAGGAGTGGAAGTGCTTTTCTCCTGGCACCCATTTTGCACCAAGGAACGGCTGCAGCGCAGACACCATCTCCATGAATTGTGGCAGCTCTTGGGCACTTATTAAACCTCTTTCCTGACTCTTAGAGTGCACTGAAAGGTTCACTGCTTGCAGAAGAGGAGCCCCAGAAAGAGGCACGCTCACCCCAACGACCCCTGCAAGGCTCAGCTCTCCCATCTGCTTTCAGGGACCAGAATCTCCTTCACCACCAGGTATGTGTCCCAGCAGGAGCCTCAAAGGTGGCTGTGGCTGGGTCGGGCAACCCTGCGCCAGCACTCTCTGCTGCGGCCCAGGCACCGATCCACAAGGCCGGCACAACCGCATCCTCGCCAGCTCTTTCGCGCCTCATTACCCCCGAAATCCCAGGGGCGCACCACTTTGCCAGCCCCACTCTAAAAGCTTTTCTGATCTTTGCTTCATTAAAAGCTTTCTATTTCAAGTGAGGAAGCAAGTGGAGAGGAGGAATTTTACAGCCACCAGATGACTTAGTGCCGTAGCTGAACCACAGGGCAGCAGTTTAAGGGATGTCCCAAGCTGGGCTGGCATCCCCCAGCTCTGCAGCAGGGAGAGAAGTCACGCACCAGCCACTTCCAGCTAATTCAGCACCTAATTTGGGAGAGGGACGGCAGCAACAGCCTGGTTACACGCTGGAGGAACAGACCCACACCAGTGAGAGAGGGGAAAGCACCAAGACGAGACTGAGAATGATGAAGCCAAGGATGACAGAGCCGGCACACACGTCCTTCCCTGCCACATCCAACCACGTGAGGGCCCATGACGAGAGCGCACACGTGCCTGAGATGGTGTAAAAAAAAAAATATTGGTTGCAAGTGCAGCCACGGGCACAGCCAGTGCCGAAAAGCACCCCGCTGTGCCTCTCTGAGCCCATAGGGACGCAGGGCACCCCGGCACCCAACAACAAGGGCAAGCAGGGCATTTGGGGCCACCCATGGCCACCCATGGTGGTCCACACGGTGGCAACATGCTCAAGCACGTGGCCACAGGCACAGCGCAGCGCTCACCCTGTCCTGCCCAGGGACATGTAGGCAGGTCAGGGCTGCTTGAGCGAGGCACCAGCCTTATTCAACATGTTCCTCTGGGACTGTGCATCACATCTAATGTGCCTTCTTTGATGAAAAAATGTGTCATTTATGGTACATTTAAAATTAATGCACATTTGGTGTTCTTTCTGATCCCAAATTATACACCACATGAGTGCCTTAATGTAGAGCTGTGCTCTGCGAGGACAGCATTGCTCGCCGGTGCTGCTAAGCCTGCCCTTCCTGACAGATACTACTGCTAAAGACAAGATTTCAAAAAACAAGTATTTCCAGCAGCATCATTAGCATTTGTACCTCATCGGTACCAACTCCTGCCTGGTGCCAGGGGTGTCCTGTGCCACCCAGGGGGGCTTGGGCTCAGCGCAGCACAGTTCTGTATCGAGGCCACGTTGGACCAAAATGTCACTCCTCACAGATAGACCTGACTGCATTTCCAGGGCTGGAAGCCCAGCTGCTTCGTGACGGGAAGCGCATTCCTGTCCATAACCCCCCGACAGTGTGAGGCTTAATTAAGAGCCGTCCCTGCTGGTGCTGGCCAAGGCACAGAGCAGTGACAGTGGCTCTGCCAATTATCTGTGAAAATGCCACGTTTGCGCTAAGTAATGCTCAGGCCCCAGGTGCATTCCCAGTGCTCGAAACGCTGCTCAGGGCTGCTCCTGCAGCGCGCAACGTGTCTCCAGGAATAACCCTGACACACGATTATATAGATTTATGGTATATTATCTTCTAAAACCAAGACGAACATTAATACCACTTTGGATTTGCTTTTCCTCATTATTATTATATTTTTTAAACAACAGGCAAATGCTTTTACTGCTTTTGCTAGTGCCACAGTTTCCCCTAAAAGCCTTGATTTCAGTAAGGGAAGGGGGTTTGGTAGTGCTGACCTGCCCAGCACAGATGTCCCCAGGCTCCAGCAAGCCTGACACACTGGCATTTCCCAGCTTTCGCACCCGGCACCCGCAGGCATCTGTGCCCCATCCCTATTTCCCAAGGCAGGTCCTGGGCGCAGCATGCGGGCACAGGTGTGGATGCCCTGACAGCTCCCAGCACCTTTCACAGCACTATTTATAGCAAAACCCAAATTAAGGCTATTGGGGAAAAACAGGGTCAGACCCTCCCTTTCCCAAGGAGGGAATGGGGCCAAGGAGCACGGACACAAACCCCACCAGACCCAACAGCAGATAAGTCAGCCATTGGCGGGGAAGGGACCCCTAACGGGAGCCCGTGCCCTGGTACCAGCAAAAGCCACATCACAAAATCATGTTCATCAATCACACAACGTCTTAATAACCCTAACGCCTCCTGCCCCAGCTCCTCCGGGAAGCCACGGACCTGCGGCATCCTGTGGCCACCTTTCAGCAGAGCTCTCAGCACGGTGGGCAGCAGCGGGCACCAGTCTGGCCTCATGGAGCCCCTGCGGGAGAGGAAAATATTTGCTGTATTTCTCATTTGCTGATTTTATTACCAGCTCTTACTCACAGCAACAGTAAAGTAAACCCAGAGGTGCAGTAAAGCCCCCGCATCTTGACAGCTTAAACACAGTCCTCAGGCGGCACGCAAGGAAAAATCACACGTTGGAGGAGGTCATGGGAGCACAAGTAAATAAGATGAGATTAATTTTGGAACAACACGCAGCGAGAATGATGCCTGCCAGGGAAGGAGCACGGCAGGGTCCCGCTGCAGCCCTGGCTGTTCCTGCCTGTGGAGCAAAGCCCAGAGGGGCTGCACGAACACAACCGGCTCCACACAACTGGCTCCGGGTGAGAAACCTGAGAAGCTGCAGCAGGAGCCGTTGCAAACAGCCGTGCATGAGCCAGAGCTGCACGGCACAAGATCAAAGCTCCCACCCTGCCCAGGCAATGCTTCCTAGAGATTTTGGACAGGTGCTTCCAGCTGCTATGTGGGCGAGAGTAGTTTGTTCTTCTTCCCAAATCCCACTGGAGCTGTCTCTAAGAGCTGAACAGCTCGTGATGCCACATTAATGAAACAACTAAATAAGTTTGTTACTTGCACCAAGGCATTTGCAGTAGGTCATCCCCAAGGTGCTGCCCCACGGGGACAGGAGTGCCTCCGCTCACCAGCATGGCAGGTCGGGAGAGCCCAGCTATGGCATCTCTTCACCAGGTGTGGATGGCGGCTGCGCTGTCAGCCTTTTCCCTGCAGGGACTGGGGCCAGAGTTGGAGTCCTGAAAACAAACTTCCCCAAAACACCCTCCCTCCTCCATGGCTTCCCCTTCCAGCGGGTGTCTCGTTCTCAAATCACCAACTCAGGACATGTCTGTCCCCTCAGCGCAGCAGCCACGGTCACTGGCAGAGCCCTTGGGCAGCACAGGCTGTGCCTGTGGGCATTTCTCACCCTGGTTCTCCACACTGGCTGCTTGGATGAGCTCAGCCCAGGCCACTGAGCGAGACTGGTGCTCGACCTGCTGCAAATCCATCACCGGGATATGTTTCTGAAAGCTCATTCACGGTTTTGCCCCCAGCAATCATCAGACATATCAAGTCAATGGCTTTGAGGGGAACCCTTCCCACTGCAGCTACTGCTCACAGCCCTGGTTCCTCAGGACCTTGCTCCAATCCTGCTACTTCACGTTTGGTGACGGCTGGTGTCGGGCTTGTTGTGGGAACAAGCTCCGTGTCCTCTTCAACTGAGATGAAACCTTCAGGCCTCGGCAGCTGTTCTGTCTCCTCCAGCAAGGCCAAATTCATCCAGACTTTACCTTTTAAGGGATGTAACCCATGAAGAAATCACAGAGAGAGCAGGTGGTTTCCAGCCAAATCCAGCATCCGCTGGGCCAGCGAAGACTGGCAGGACAGTGGCCCGGGCTAGGACAGCTGAGACAGGCAGACTTGGGGCTCTTCTCAGTTGACCTTCTCCTGCTGCATTTCTAGCAAAACAACTGAGGGACTGTGGCTGTAGAGCCTGGGGCATGAAGGGGTCATCCAGCACCAACTCCTTAGCACAGGGCTAGGTGTCCAAGTGGGCAGGGACTGTTTAAAACCTCCAAACATGGAATTGCACACGCAAGTGCAGGATCATTAGGATGCACCTGGGTGTAAGTGGGGGCTGAACCCTGCATTGCCTGACCAGGCAGTTGGGCAGACCACAGCCAGCAGCAAAGCAAGCTGGAAAAACAATTTTGCTTTTAAAGTTGTACCATAGTTGTTCTACATTCCTCTGCACAGAAGGGAAGATTGTTTTAATGTCCAGGGCTCAGCTAGGGAGAATGCAGCTAGGGAGGAAAGTTGTGATCAATTATTTAGAAGAGACTTTCAGTCTCACATCAAAGGTTTATTTTCTGTCTTCGTACGTCTGAACTAAGTGCCGTTTCCCTGTAGAACAGGGCACAAAGCAAACACAGCGGCTCTAATGAACACACCCAGGAGCCCAGTATTTTTCTGTTTTCTGAAACTCCTTCAACCTATGCAACCATGAGCCCAGCAGCTCACACCCATGCTCCAGGAGCAAGTCTGGCTGCCAGGAAGTTTAGAGTTAGAATACACAACTTGGAAATTAATTACTGATTGGAACAGAGCGGGACAGCTCTCCTGGTACAGCACAGAGCAATACAGCAAGCACTGGGTTCAGGCTAACAGACCTGTTATCCTTCTGGAAAATAACCCATGGTGCCCGTCCTGCCCCAGACTGCTCGGCAGCCGATGCAAAGGGAACAAGCGGAATCCGTCGCTGCTATGGTAAGTACCATGCAGGTGTCTGACAAACCGCGTCCGTCCATTGTCAGGAGGTTTGAAGGCTCCAGAGATACAACCTCTGCTGAAGATACTTTTGTTTTTAAGTGTATCCTTCAAAGGCTGAAGATTGCTGGCCTGGGATGAGCTCAGTAAGGGCAACCGGAGGACCTTGACCATCTCTAGGATTAGCCCTATTCCTCCTTTCCCAGGGAAAAGTTGCTGTGCTGTAACCACCTATAAATACAGATGTTGAAGAGACTCACATCTGCTTTACATCCCTGCATGCGAAAAACACAAAGCTCTAAATTGTGCTGCTGCTGCTGAACGAGACGTGCTCCTCTTCTGTTTGCTCAGAGCAGCTCTGCAAAAACAAAGCAGACAGCTGTAAGGCAGGCACTCATATGCACTCACTCCCAGTCTTCCCAGGCTCATCACCAGCGTACGAGCCTTCCTTGTGATGGACACCAGCACCGCACTGTAACCAACCTCAGCAGAAGTTAAGCTCTCCAGCTCAACAGGCAGCCTGCGCCTTCACAGAAGCCCCTGGCTGCTGGCTGCTCTACCTCCACTTCAAAAGCCATTTTTAAGTTTTCTTTGCAAGGATTCTTTTCAATAGCAGGGAACAATCTCCAGTAACTGCAACATTTTCTGTGCAATCGCATTATCCGAACTCTGCATCAAAAATCTGGCTGATCCTTGCAGGGAAGGTCCCCGATCACTTCCATTGCTTCTGAATGGTCCCAGGACCCGCCTGAGGTGCAGCCAGGCTGGGTGGTATCACCAAGGGGAGAGCTGGAGTCCCTCTGTGATCAAAACACCAACCTGAGGCTCTGAGTCTTGAAAATATCATTTAGTGTTAGAGGAACGGCCTCCCTGGGTAAAGGCTGCACATTCTTGGACATGATGGAGGAAAACACGATGCAGGGCAGGTAGAGGAGGAGAACCTGTGCCATGAGGGAGTATGTGGGAGAGGAGGTTAAATGCAGAGAACAGGTCACACTTCACAGCGTTTACAACCACCATGGTCCTTGGTGGTGCCACCAAACATGTTTCTGGCCTCAAAGTTGTGCTGCCCAGCTCTGGTCATGCCTGGAGGCATTGCCACCGGCTTCTGATGCACTTCACATCAGAGGGCCAGGGCAGCTCAGTAAAGGAGGCAGCTTTGAGGAGCGTCTTCAGTGCTCTGGTTGGATGACAAATCTCTACAATGCAACAGCACCTAGAGCTAGTGTTGTGCAGAAGAGTTTACATAAAGCAAGAATTAGCTTGATTATCCAGCCAAGTGGAGCTATTGGCAACGACAGATGTGTGACAAGAAGAGCAAGCACTGGGGGACTTCTGAACACAGTCCAACTCACATTGACTGCTGTAGCCCTCGGCGGGGGAAGAGCCCTGGAGATGTCTTTCCAGTGCTTGATAATACACCAAGTGACTCCTGCTGGCATTAGGAATTGAAAAGCACATGTGTTTCTTTACAAGTCTGATATAAGCAGAGGCAAGTTGGGCTCTTAGTTGTTGACAACTTTCTCTTTATGGGAGCAACACAAAGAACCACACAGACGTTTCAATCCAGCAGAGTAACTTTATTTCACAGGGCGAATACAGCCAAGTAGTGATTCCAGAGTTGCCCGGCAAGTGTCAGCTCCATGATCCGTCAGTAAATGTTCTGCTGACGGCTTGAGGATACAGGCTGTATAGCTAGCGTTCACATTAATTGATTTCTTAGGCTTAGATTTCAAGTGAAATACATTCAGACTTGCTCCTGTCAAAGCACTGCTCACAAGTACGTGGTTGCAAGTCACTGAGGAGTTAATTACATCGTTACCTGATTCATATGAAAAGAAAGCAACGCTGCTGTGGCCCACAAAACCCTCCCTCTCTCTAGTGTTGCTGCTTGGAGCCTTTTCAGCACACGGCAGGATAATATCCCACCATTCTTTGGGCCTTTGCAGTAAAAACAGCGACTAGAACATACAGCAGCAAAAATCAAGGCAGCATTTAACGGCACGTTCCCAGCACGTTTCCCCTCTGCCAGTCTCAGAGTGATTAATAACTGGCCGCTCATACTGGCACCTGTACGAAGGAGTGTGGCACACATCAGGCACCCTTCACAGGAGGTCCAAAGGGACCTGGCTGTGATGCATTTATTTGTGCTTAGTGCTGGCAGCTGAATGCCCCATACCCTATCTGGAGAAGGACAAAAGCTTGTTTAATTTCAACTAGACGTTGTTTTCAGTTTTTTAAATATTTAATAAATAAGTATGGCTGCTGTCAGTACCAATGGGATGTAGCTCTTGGCCTGTAAGGTCAGACTCCTCCGAGTGCTAGCCTGGCTCTCCTGTGCTGCTTGCCTGGCTGTCCACTTTGGAGACATTCCTGCGCTTTCTTATCTGCATATCTTCATCCTGAAGGAGAATAAATAAATAAATAAGCACAAATTTGTTCTTCAGCATCCTCTCCAAGCTGCAAAAAACCTGTCCTCTTCTCCTCCACCTCTTCTTTGTCCACCAACCATTACCCACTGTAGATCAGCCCAGCAAACAAAATCTTTATGCCATCACTCCAGCTCCTCACTCAAAGCACCGAAGCCATCTTACACCTTCACATGGGCAGCTACCCAGGCCGGACACCTTCTCAATCTGCTCACATGCTTCCACTGAGGAACTCTTCATGCCCAACACAACAGGCAGCTTCACCTTTTAAACCTGTCGGCCACTCTAGCTGGAGTAAGAGCGGCAGGGATACGACCCTTCTGAGCTTTGCTTCTCAGGCTGTGGGCCACATCGTGTGAAGTCTGGCCTCCGTGCAGGTTTTCCTCAGGGTGGACCTGATGTCCCACAGAATCAAACAACTTTGCTGGAAGGGACCTCTGGAGGTTATAATACAATTTTCTGCTCTAAGCAGGGCTAACTCTAATGCTAGATTTGGTTCTTCAGGGCATCTATTTGGTTTTCAAGTATCTGCAAGGATGGAGTTTCCACCACGTCCCTGCACAGCCCACTGCAGTTTTCAGCCATGCTTACTGGGAAATGTATCCCCCTGTACCCAGTGAGGACTTCCTTTAGCGCAAGTTGTGTCTGTCACCTCTTGTCTTTTTTCTGCGCATCTCTGCTGCTGTCTTCTCCATAACCACCCAGCAGGCAGCTGCAGACAGCAGTCAGATCCTCTCTTTGCCTCCTCTCCTCCGAGCTGGAGAAAGCAGCTCCCTCTGCCTCTCCTCGTGCCGTATGCTCTCCAGCCCTGACCCACCTCGCGAGCAAACCCACAGAGCTGCGTGGCCAGGTTTTAACCGTGGCCAGGTTTTGCCACACATGGCACCACTGTAGATGACTGACCTGAACAGGGTGAGCGTGCGTCATTTAGTGCCTGTACTATACAAAAAGCAAACTTATTTCTGCACAGTCCTCCTCACCATGTCCCTTCCAGGTGCTTCTCTCAGTATCCTTCCTGACACCTCCACCTCACACCCACCGCGCACCATTCACATGGGACTCAGCAACGACACAGACACTGCCTGTTTCCAGGGCGGTTCGTACCGAGTCAGAGTCTTCTTCAACCTGGTTGCTTACGAAATTGATATAGTCATCCTTCTGGTTGTCCAGAATTTCTTCCTCGTACTCAGTCTGGTAGTCTGACTCATCTAAACAGAGAAGAGAGAAAAAACACTGGTTTTAACTAGCATTCAGAGAGGCAGAGAAAACTGGAAGGGGAATGATAGCTGTCTCCATCGAGCACTGGCGCAGGGCAGGGTGACTGCTGGCCAACTCTCCACAGCTCAGGGAACTGGGACTACTCAAACATAGATACTGGGTCTCCAGCCAGATCACAAAATAAACAACATCCTGTATGTGAATTGGTGTCCTGGAACCCTCTAGAATCTAAAGAGCCTGGAGCAAGAGCAGTGAGATACAAACTGTCTGTGTTATTGTGGTGAGTGCCAGCTGCCCAGCCCAATGGGACACAAACGCTGGCAATGGGGAGATGCTCCCACTTCTGGTGAACGGTCTTCACAGAATAGTTGCTGTCTCCAACCCGTCAGTCCAGACAAGACCTGCAACATACCTTCAGAAGACATGCCTATGAGCTACCAATCCAAACTCCCCTGGACACATCGGTCACGCTCACTGGAAACAGGGACTTCCAGGCAGAGGGCGAGTTCTTCCTGGTCGGAGATAATAATTATGTGTCTCACAAGCTCTGGTCCACAGGGGACAGTGACAATTATGCTCCCCTCCTCTCCACAGGGGACAATCACCTGCTCTCTCTGATAATCCAGCAGATTCACAGAATTTAGGGAAGCTCAAGAGCTGTGCACACTGAGGCACAGCAGCCAGCAGCAGCAGGACACACCACCAAGCCCCCAGTCCCCAGCACCAAAGCCCACTCCCAAGGAATGAGCTACACCAGTGCAGAGTCAATGACTCTTCCAGCACCTGGAGATCACTTCAGGGTCTGTAAAACAGAGAGCAGGAGTCACCTGCTAACAGGACTGACTCTCTCCCACATCAACTCCCCACTCAACGAACGGGCAGACGCCCGTCATCAGCCCCAATCCACCACGCAGCGTGCCAGCAGCCACTGCAGGCCTCATCCCATCCGAGCGTGAAACCAAGGCACGCAGGCAGCGAAACAAAGCAAGTGGCAGATGGCCACCTTCCTTTTGCACAGTTTCTGGCATGCAGTTTTTCAGAATGCAAGTTAACATGTTAAAATAGCAGATTTTTTTTTTTCTTTGACACTAGGTTTTCCACCACTCATAAGTTAATTCAAGCGTGCTTTGAGTTGCTGAAGCAATACCTGTTTTCCAGCCCACTAGTGAAGAAAGTGGTTCGTGTTTAAACTGGATTCTTGATTAAGTATTTCTTTTGGGAACAGTCAATAGCATCTGCTCCACACTGAAGACAACAGCACAGTCTGTTCCACAGCATTTTCTTCTAACACGATAACTACAACCAACTGCTAGAACATTAGGATTAAAGACGTTTGGTCTTTTCTTTTTTATTTTTTAGTATTTTTTTTTACTGTGGATCAAATAATTATTGTTAGTTTATACTGAAAACAATACTGGTAATCTTTGATACAGCGCACCAAAGAAACTGGAAACTCATCTGAACAGCAACAGACACAAACAACAGTGTGAAATTTACAGCTCCAATAAAACTGATTACCATCAAAACCAAACTCCTTGATTTTCCAAGCACTATTGAGCATTTATCAGGTCTTTAGAGACACACAAAAAACAAGAGCAGGGGTGTCCCTTCTCACTTCTTTCACACAGCAACTCCGGGCGCTGGAGGACTAGAGGGGAAAGAAGAGCAGGAGGTGGTCCTGCTGTCCCTAAACATCATCTTCACTGCCCCGCTCAAGGCTGAGCGGCTGAGGCTCAAGGGGCGACCGCTCCTTTACACTACAAAAACTCCCAGAAGCATCAAGCAGGACCAAGGCCTTGTTGCCCTGCTCGACACACTAATATCCAAAACACTGCAGTTCGAAAATGAGCCAGTGAAGAGGAGATTACGCCACAGAAAGGTACACAAGCCTACTGGTAGTGGAGGGAGCACATTCGCAGCAGGAAGGTCACACTTCTCACGCCAAAGGTCTGCTTTGTGATTCTGTAGCTTTCAGATTTCTTTTATATATGCCTCATTTCTGCAGGCAACACCACATTTGAAGAAAATCGGAGCTGTGTGGCTAGAGGGTTTCTGTTTCAGTAACACGGGCAGGCTTCAACCTATGGCGCATTAGTGCTTGTTGATAAATGTACTTTTAAGCACCAAAAATGTGGAGGGTGACCTAGTACCCAATAACTGTGTCCCTTGAGAGGTTTTGGGATGTCTCCTGCTTCAGCTGTATTGCCAGACCAGGCATTTGACACCGTGATTAACGTTTCTCTTTCCCAAATGGCTGTTGCTACAATTGCTCTGCCACACGACTCGGTCTCCTTCAGCCATCACGCGCAGCAAGCGTGCTACTTCGCCTCATACCGTGAAACCTGACTGTGCGGACAGCCCAAAGCATCGCTGCTTTGAAAAATGGGACGTGAAACCTGCTGTGGGAAATCACCAAAGGGCCTGTGCAACTTTGGTCCTCAGAAATCCCTTACAGGTGGGAGCGTGACCAGAGATGCGGCTGAGCCACCCTTGGACGATGGCACCTGTGCTCCGCTGGCCAAGGCTATGGCTGCATAAAATGCAATTACAGCTGAACAAAGACAGAAAATCCCAATTGAGGAAGTGTTTGGATGCAGAACAGAAACACAGCCACAAAAACTGCAGTGGCTCAGCTGTGAAAACAAGCTTCTATTCTCCTACAGATGCTTCCGCACCTGCTCACCAGCAGTACAGGTACCCTGGGTCCAGCACAGGGCTTCGCCCAGCTTCCCTCTACTCACCCCTTCCTGAGGGTCTACCCCCGCCCCTTTTTTTTTTTTTAACTGCTTTCAATCATTGCTCTCAGTTTGCTCAAGAGCAAAGAATAAACTTCACTGCCCTTTCCCCCCAGAGAAGATACAGCTTCTGACCTGGAGGCTCTGACAGCCTCTGTCCGTCAGGGCCTTTCATCCTTTGTACCGACATTTCCCCCTTCTGGGCTTCCCAGTCAATCACAACATGATCGTTTTAATTTTCTTTCTTTAGAACAAAATTATTGACATAATTTCTCCACCTGGCCTGAGACTTGCAGTATGCTGTCAGGACAGGCAGAGCCCTTCTAAATCCCTGTGGTCCGAGATCTCACTCAAGAAGGGATTTCCAGGGAAAAAAAAGGTTCCACCCTCTTTGACAGTGCCATTTCACAGCCAGGCTACAAGAAGCACTCTGTCATCTTACTTACATGGGACAAAAGCAGTCAGAGCATCTTCACCACCATCAGGAGCAGACAAATGCAAAGGCTCACCAGCACACACGAGGAACCACCTGACAGCCGCAAGGCCACTGCCAGGGAGGTGTCACCCTCCACCTGAGCTCGCCTCGGTACAGACCACTTCCGCCATCGCTCCAGATACCTCCTAAGCAAAAGTGATGCCATCCTGGAAGCACCGAGGCGATGCCATGTTCAGAGGAATGCCTTCACAGCCACTGCGCACCAAAAAACGGGCAAGGTCCCTGCAGGCAGCGCACGGAGTCACCCACAACATGAATACAAAGGGTCCTTCAAGACACGGCACCCACGTGCGTGACTCTCTCCTGCCATCCTCCCCCCTCCTCTGGAGTCTCTGCAAACAAGGGCTTTCAGCATCTGCAAGGAGCACGTGGCACCTGCCCATCCCGCCCCAGGCAGCCCCTGCACAGGCCCTCCTTAGTCCAAAATCTGCCATTATCTACTTTCTGAAAGACGCGTCCCTTTGTTACACTCGTGTTCATGGCCTCACCCAGCAGAAAGCAGGTCTTCCTAAGGGGGGCGAATAATCAGAAACTAAAAGAGGGAGATCTGTCCCAGCACACTGGTTAAATCTTCACAGGTGTCAATGCCTGTGCCTTGAATAATCATGTCACATGAACTCTTCATTCTTATTCACAATGGCTGTTTCAACCACATTTGATTAATATTTTCTTCATAAGGCATATGATTGCAATTAGCATTTCAAATTACCACAGGGACATCTCTACAAACAGTCACAGATGGGAGGACTGCTAACTTTAGATTTCCCTCTGCAAGAACAAGAATCGGGAGGAGGGGAGAGACTGTTTATAACAAGCTCTAGCACTGGTGAAATGCTTGGAAATTTCAGGCCTGCAAAGCTCTGATCCCTTTTGTTAAGTGAGCTCTGGTTATGGCACATACAGGGAATGGCTGCGCAGGTCACGGCTGAGGCACAAGGCACTCGAGTGCCTTTGTGTAAAGATGCAGGAGTTACCTGTTCCTCATTAGTTTGCTAGTGCTCCCCGTCACAGGAGCATACACAAAGCAACGGAGCCAGTGAGTCACTCCAGATCCTACTCACAACAGCAGTGAAAGCTTTAAATCAGCCTCCTCCTGTCTCAAAAGGACATGGACCAAAGCGCAAAGCCATCACAAGGACATGGGCCAGCACAAGGGGAATGAAAGCCTGTCTTTGCAGGAGTTGCCACGCGTTACTTCTCTCAGATCAGGCTGACTTGAGTAGGGATTACTCCCACCGGGAAACCATGCCGTACCACACTGCTAACAGGCTGGCAGCGGATATCTCGCCGTGCCAGGAGCATCCGACTCCCACCCCTCTCCCGGAGGAGGCAGTCGGAGGGTCTGGCCTGGGGCAAGCTCGGGCACACCTGCAGGCAGAGGCTCTGGAGGAAGCAGGGAGGCAGCCCGCCACTGCCGGCTTTGCTCAGCAGACACCGGAGCTGGCAGCCAGCCCTGAACCGCCACAATTTACAGCATGGGGTGTTAAAGGAAAGCCATTAGACAAGGGACACAGGAGGAGTGAGCAGCCGTCCCTGCCTCGCTGCCCTTCCCAATGCTTCCGCAGCACCAGCCGGATCACCCGACTCACCATCTGCCACGGGTGCTTTCACGGGCTCGATCCTGGACACGATTTCTGCCAGGTCCGTAAAAGAGGTGGTGGGACAGGTCACGTTCTGAAACACAGCGTTAAGTTTCAGGTACATTAACAAATATACACAAAAAATCTGAATATTTTTATCACATAAAAATGATATTGAACAGACAGAAAGCTCCAGACACATAAATTCTCCACAATTGCCCCCTCAAAAGCCATTACTCATCAGTGAGTAATTCACAAAACAACTCTCCTGATGCAGGTCTGGTGGCAGAGACGGGATTCCCAAGTGCAAACAGTGTGACAACTTCTAATGGCTCCTTCTCCATCCACGCAACAAGAAGCCTTATTAAAAATTTAGCAAACTATAGAAAACACCACAAAGACAAGAAACAGAGGGTCTGGACTCTGTGACAGACAGTGCTCGTTTTACTTGTTTGTTCTCCATCACCGTTACTTTATAAGGGGGACCGGCTGAGCCAGGTGCAGCCCCCAGGGAGCTTTCACCTTCCCTTGGGAGAAGAAGAGGCCCCAGCGCCCAGGTGGGCACATGGCCCAGCCCTGAGCCTGCAGCATGGTGCCATGGGAGGCTGCACGGACAGACAGGCAGCAGCCCAGGCACTGGGGTGACCAGGACCCCCCTGGGGACCCCAGCAAGCCGTGGAGCTGGAAGTGCTGCAGCAAGCAAGAGCCTAAGGTAGGTGGCCTGCCCGCAAGGAGAAATATTTCCCACTGTAATTCCTCTTTTCAATAATCCTTTTCTATTTTTACTCTGTCTCACCCAAGCAGTGGGTTGAGTGTTCTCTATTTTGAGAAGTTGCCTGCTCCAGTTTCTCCTCTAATAAAACCCAACTTTGGCACTTAAGAACCATTTTGGTCTTCCCACATGCCGTGCTGTGAGCAGGCCTACCTGCCTCCTCGGGGCCAGGCACGAGGTCACCAGATGAAACCTGAACACCCCTCACGTTGTTTTAAAACCAATGATTTTAATTAGTACAATAGCACAGACCCCCAGAGGAGAGAGACAGGGAAGAGCTGGCAGGGGGCATGTTATCAGCATTGGGCTGCCAGGAATTGCTGTGACAGCCGTCTTTCTAAATGTCCAGACCTGTCCACGTGCTTCCAGACAGGGTAGTATCCTAACACAGGGTTTTTATGAGCAATTCTTTGCTCTTCTAGCAAGAGCACTGGTACTATGAATCGTACAACCCCCGTGGGGGTCACAGCAGAAGCCCATTACAGCTAAAGCAGATCACTCTCAGTTGACCTTTAATCCATAACTAACTTTTGATGTAATTTAGTACAGCTAAAGCAAGGTGCGGATCCAGGACAAACAGCTGGTGGGGAGCAGTGGACAGAGAAAAGCCCAGAGGGAATTAAAAAATAGCTGTATGAAATGAAACAGCAGTAGCTTAGGACACACACTTTAAAATATACAGAAGTCAGGAAGCTCAGAAGCTCAGTTTGACCATTAAGGAACTGTCAAGAAGGGTGACTCAGTCCACTCTCATTTTGAACGTCTGACCTGAATGGTCCCAGTGAAGTGTTTGCCGAAGGTTGTTCCCCAGGACAGGAGAAAAAAAAAAGTATCTACATCTTCATTTTGTGCCATATGACTAAGTGAGGGATATGTGCAAAGCCTGGCCACCAAGGAGACACAGCAATGTTCAAGGCAATTGCCTTTACTCTATAAATGTGGACTCTTACCACAAAGTGGCTGCACCCCATGCTCAGGCAAATGCATGCCTGGCTGCCCTTGGGAGCTCGGAGCAGACAGGGACTGGTGTTGGAGGGGACAAAAGCCCAGGGCACTACCTGAACAGCTGAACAAAATCCTGCAGCAACCATCACCAAAAGGTGCTTCAGAAAAACCACCACGAGCTCGTATGCTCCCGCAGATGAGTTGTGAGGACAGATGAGTATGAAGGCAATCGCAAGGGTGACCGTATCCGCAGAAGCATCTGTTACGGTCGCTGACATACAGACGATCCTGTGTGTAAGCCGCTTAGAGGACGCTTGCTGAGGCGGCTGCACCCCAAATTCTTAGTACTAAGACTGGAACGCCACTTGTGGGAAACGAGCTGTCTTCCCATGCTCACCTGATGCTTTGCAAACAGGAATTTAATGTTTAAACACTTCCTCTTACTACTTTTAAGAACAAAACCACACTCTCATCAGTTAACACGAGACAATGAAGCGTCTCAGATTCATTTGAAATCTACTCTAAAACCTTTCTGCTGATATTTTTTTTTCCAAGGAGTTAAGTATTCTCTTTGGCACAATCTTTATTAAATAAATTAGAGGAGAAAGACAGTTACTATTGTAGTCTTCTAGATTATATTTAGCTTTGACTATGAATAACATTTCAGTAGACAAAACTTCCCCGAGGAGATCCAATTAACGGTATTGCATTATTCTGTGCTGCGGAAGAGTAAGGGTTGTTCAAGTGAAGTTTATGTAAAGGTTCCTGTTGTTTGTGTCTTCAGTATTTGCATTTTTGAGACAAGATAAACAGTGACTGAATGATGAAAGTAAAGGAGAAGTATCTAAATGATTAAATATCTGGAATTTTTAAGTAAAAATTCAGTGCTTACGACATGGAATCAAGATGATAAGAAACCATGCTTGGCTCTCTCAGATGATGAACACTCCAGAAATAGCTGGAGAACTAAAACATATAGAGCATCAAAGCCTTCTCTAATGAAAGGCAAGTTAAAAATATCAGCTGTTATCCCTGGAAGATAGCAGAGCTAAAGGACTTAAGTGAATGGACTAAGAAAGAAAAAAAAAAGACAAACAGCCCAGCGGGAGCCTGCAATACTTGTTATTTTGTAGAAATAAATCTACTGAAACAAAAGTCAGATGAAAAAAGTCTTGGTTTTACTGGACTCCAGAGTTTTCGGAGGAAGAGCAGACTACCTCCTAGGTCCTTGGGAGTACAGCCTGGAACTGGCCTTAGCATCAAGTCCAGGGGAATGCACAGAGCTGATGGTTCCCACTCCACAACCCTGGCAGTTTGTTGAGTCACTCTCCTGAACCCATTATTTTCATACTCTTGATGTCTCAGCAATCAGCACTTTGTGCCTTGTTATCAAGTGCATACACAGCAATGCAATGACAGGCTGTCTACTATGAGTACGTGACATATTTGATCTCCACAGCAGTTGAAGGGCCATAAAAGCCAGGTTAGATCGTGATAAATGTTCAACATGCTGCTTGAGACACAGCTGTAATATCATGATTTAACTAAAATATTAGCCTGAATTACTGTATCCCATATAATGGGCAATTTTAAAAAGAGTCGCCTTTAAAAGAAGCATTTGTTGCAGCAATGAATATGTTTGAACTTGTTACCAGTTGGTGATAAAAGTTGGAGGATGAAATAGGACATATAACTATTTCTGAGACACAATTTTCTCTCCCTCGACTTCTCCTTATGACCATTAATATACATAAACAAACGCAAACCAGCTTATAACTTGTCTGAATACAAGGTCTCAGAGGTAGAATGGGGACCCGTCTGCTGCAGCTCAGACTAATGTATAGAATCACAGAATCATTAAGGTTGGAAAAGACCTCTAGGATCATCAAGTACAACCGTCAACCCAACACTACCGTGTCCCCTAAACCATGCCCTGAAGTGCCACATCTACAAGTTTTTTGAACATGTGTATCTCCCAGTCCAGGTCATCTTCCCAGTAAGAAATAACAAGATGATGAGTTTTGGGGCTCCTCAGGCTACTTGGATCACCAGCTAGTTTCCCATAAAGCTCAGTCCCTCTGTGCTCCTCCCAAAGCCACTCACCCTGCCAGGCAGCTTGGGTGGGATTCGTCTGATGACAGGAAGCCACTGGCACTAGTTCCCCTTGGCTCCCTTCACACGGCCGGAGCTGAGGGTGCCATTCATCTTACCTCAATGGAGCCATTTCCATTTCATCAAGTGACTCACACCCTACAGAGGCTCATCTCCCTCTGGTGACAAATGGGGGTCTAGGGCAACTAGGTCAGATGTGGGCGTCATCCACCCCTCGTTGCTGGGCTCATGCCCATCCCTGGAAGTACTGCCCTTCCTCTCCCCTTGCTCACACTATCTCCCTCCTAGCAAAAGTGCTCTACCACCAATCCCTGGAAGAGCTGCAAATCCTCAATGTCATTTTTCACCTCTATTGACTTTCCTTAGTGAGGCTCACTACAGTTATAATACATTTTGGCAATCACTTAAAATATTACTGCTCATTTCCCTATCTCTAAAAGACAATAAAGATGAATTACTGGATAAAACATGAAGCCTTTTGTTGCACTTAGGTTTTAAATCAGAGGAATTCAAAGGAGGGTAAGGATAATAAGCCAATATATTATAAAATTGTACCCAAGTCCTCATAAAGGCGATAACTGTTTCTTAAAAACAACTGAAACTTCCTCACCAAGAAATTCAGTCAGCCCACTGAATTATGAACCAACTCTAGAAGCTGACCTCAAACCTTAAACAGTAAAACCAAGAGAATTTTATCCTACTTTTAAGTAGGAATCTTAATGGGACTCTAACAGCACAGCAACATTATGTAGCCTGTAGATTTACCATAATCAGGCATTTACCAAACTATATATTAACTGCTCGGATGTGCTGCAGCAGGCAGAACAAGGTGCATGAAACCTAGTACCTCGACAGCGCTGCAGGCTTCCACAGAGCCTTAGTGACAGCTCTACAAAATGCCTTTTCTAATAGAGGAGTGAGGAAGAAAAGCAGCAAAGGAAGAAATCTATGGCTTTGCAGGGATTTTAACTCTTGGCTACAAATACATTTCCAGCAAGGTTTTGAATTAAAACCTGATCTGGTTTTCTGGAAGCATCTGAGAACTATTTGAGTAACATCCTGAAAGCCAGCAATGGCTGAGATCAATGCCAGTGATCCCGATTCACATCCTCTGGAACAAGCATCGGGCAGCTGGTGGCAGAGAGCCACTGCCCTGGCAGACCAGTTTCTAGCAGCAAGAACAATATCCAGGTACCACCTAAAGTTTGTGGCACAAGAATAAACAAAAACTAATTCTTAAAAGTTACTTTTGCCTACCCAGCATTACTCAAGGAGGCAGTCTACATGCGCATTCAAGCGATGGGTACAAATGTGGCCCAGACCATTCTCTCTCACAGGACCTGCGGGGGCATGGCCGCAGCCCCCACCCCAGTGCAGAAGGCAGCTCAGCCAGCAGCATTTAGTGCCCTCAAGACTGCCAACGCACAGAGGGGAGCAGAAGAGAAAGGTGGGTGCATAAGCACGTATCGATCAGCTACACGTCTGAGAAAATGCTGGTCTGGTGAGCATCCTGCTTTCCTTCGAGGACACTTGTGTTGTGAACGATTCCAGGTTAAAAGCACAGTATCAATAACCTGTTAGAATGAAACAGCAACAGGAGAGCCACACTACAGAGCACTGCATCGGTTCCTGGGGTTTCAGAGACCACATTGTACTTGCTGAAGATACAGCTGGATCTCTGCATGGGCATGCATCAGGTGTCAGGGATGGATAGGCAGACATCAGAGCCTGGGCTCTTGTAAAGCACACTTTGGCCACATTTGTACCTGATGATCAGAGCCGGGCTATAGTTCAAGGAAAGAAGCTTCTGAAAAACTGATCGCACCTTTTCTTGTCTAAAATACAGTTTTAACGAATACATGCATGCTTACAATAAGGACTTGAAGCAATCGATCATTCTCCTTCATACCCCTGCCCAGTTTCTGGGCACATATCAAGTAGCTCTTGCAGAATAGTGCATTTAAACTGAACACTTACATCAGTTTTGGATTTGCAGGTTTCTTGCCTGTCTCTCAGCATCTTGTCAAGGACTCCACTCCTGCACCAGACATTAAATACTGTTTTGCCATGCTGATATCCCACTTCCTGGAAAAAGAGAGTCAGGAGAAAAAAGGTAATTAGTACCTACAAAACCATGATGTTACATCATCTGCAAATTAATAAGAAATCTAGAGTTCTACCCCAAAGCCACGATGTACTTTTGCTGCCTTCCAGCCTCAGCTACATAAGCTGTTCAGCCTAAGAATTAGGGAAACCATTAAGCAAACAAGGTGCTATTTTAAGTCCAAACACTAACCTGACCTTTGACCCCACAGTACGCAATGAAAAGTGCCACCTGACACAACTATTTTTACAGCAGTGGCTTCAAGCAGGCTGTTCACAGAATAATGCCATATAAAGAGAAGCTTAGGACGCATAGGTATATGCCCTTGCAGTACAAGGTCTTTCTTTGGAAGAAGGTATTAATTAATTAGTCTTTTGCCCCCTTGGCTCAAGGCTAGCAAAGAAACGTTACCGTAGGACACCCAGTTCCAAAATCTCTTGCAATGAGTTAAGCCAGAGAGTGCTGAACATGCAAGCGTTAGTTTGCTGGAGCAGAAATGATGGCCAATGGACAACACCAAACCCACAAACTACACATTCATCTAATTTAAAAGCATAAAGTAATTTGCGCTTGGAATAGTAACATGGCGCTGTGCCCCTAGCATGGAAACAACTGGAAAAAATAAACCAATTGCTTCAAGTTTTACTCTTTTCCTAACAAGACGGTAGAAATGGTGTTGAAAAATCAAATTGAAAGGACAGGGGAACAGGTGTCAGGAATCCTGGATCCTATTTCCAGCTCTCGCATTGGCAGCATGCACTAAACCTCAGGCTTGTGTGGCAACTCCGAGTGCCGGAAGCAGCCCTGGCTGAGCTGGTATCGTCTCTCTGGTTTTTGGACCAAAGGGTTCCAAGCACGGGAGGCACTCAGGCTGGAATTCACCTCTTGTAATCTATTGTAGCTTCTCAGCCCAGGTCGATGTGATTATTCAGGAAGAAAAGGGACTTGACAGATCTACAACTGGCTGGGTCAGGTTGATCCAAAACAATTGCGAGAACCTGAGCTTCAGGAAACGACATGCAGCTGACTTATTGCTCTAGGCTGATACAGAGGAGGGGTTGTGACAAGAAGGAGGGATTTTTGTTGTTCTGAGCATGCTGAATGGTTATATGGAGCCCATTTCTATTTTCTGTAAAATCCAGGTACACAGCTGAAATAAAACCCCCACTACTTCATAACCTATAAGGGTAAAGCAATGCCTAGGATGCCCTTTCCTTTAAGGTCAGCACAGTTTAAAGCTTCCCTGCGGATAAAAGTTGTTTAGCTACACTGCAGGGAACGGAAATCCAGGAGGGTGCTGCTCCTCCATACCTGCAGTGTCTCGTGCCAAGAACTTGCTCACAGAAAGTGACATCTCTGAGAAACCGCACTTTTCTCAAGTTTTATTCCGCTGAGAAAAATTTGCCTGGCGTCTTTAAATCTCTTTAACGACACCAAATTAGACAGAGCCAGAACAATGATTTGACAGCTTACTATCCGTTACTGTGATGAACTACCAGACCCGTTCGTCAAGGTTTTCAAAATGGCCAGGGCACTCCATCTAGCGAAGAATATTATTTATCACTAAAGTCTTAGATCCAACCTTGGCAGACAGTACTGTTTGCCCAGGAGCTACGAGACACTAAATATCCTTGAGAAAATATTTATGTTGGGGAAATCAGCCGGTGGTTTGGAATAGCTGCTGTCCTAAGGACTCTCTCAAACACGAATCTGCAGGGCTTAATTGTATTGCTGGTTTTGTTTAGTATTTCTAAGACAGCATTAGAGAAATCAACTTGCAGCCTAATCAGTATTGTAGGTTCTCAGCTTAAAGGAAAATTGGTGGTGGTTTTTTTTTTCCAGCCTAGGAGAAGAGCAAAGCTATGCAGAAACACCTGAAGATGGAGGAAGCTTGCACAGCTGAAACAGGCAAAGAATGGAAAGGGACAGTAAAATAACTTCCTTGACAAGAGACAATGAGCCAGAATTGCTATCATGACCTCAACATGGGCAGAGGCGTTTCTGTTGTGAATGCCGAATTATGTCACAAGACAATTCAGCTGCACATCTGGAGTCAGTTCTTCCCATGCTGGTTTCCGATACATAGACAACAAAACTAAATCCCAAGACGTGTAACCTGGTACTACCCTTTTGTAACCTGGTACTACCCTTTTCACAACGTCCTTCCACTGACATTGGTGCCGTTTTCCTGATACTCTGTCAGGTGCAGAGGAATTGTGGATGATATGGTTTATTAATAGAAGTGTTGAAACATTAACTAAGCCAGATATTTTAGCATGTTGCCCTCCACTTCAGTGATTCACGGCCTCCCCTACAGACTTCTTCAAATCTTTCATGTGACAACAAGCTACATAATGAAGGGAGAGAAATGACACCATTTGACAAACCCCAACTGCCCAAAGCAGCTCAGACACCCAAGGGTTTTTACCAAGCAGCTGAGCAAGAATTGTCATGAAACAGAGCGAGGCAACTGATCCATTCACAGGTCATTATATAATCAAGATCACTAACTTGATTTCTGCTGTTAATCCAATCTCACAGTCATGAGATCATTCCACAGCATTATTTAGCGTCAATTATTCACTCTGTGCCAACTGACTTCTCTTACTCTTCAACAACTGAGGCACTAATTAGCACCACAAACCAGTAGATTTCTGTGGAACGGCAATACAGGGGAACTACCTTCCCCAGGATGCACTTACACAGATTTCATCAAATTTCCCAAAGTCCAGGGTTCCATATCGGTCAATGGGCGGCCGGATATACTCGCAGTAATCGCTGTTCTTCACCATCTCCAGCTGCCGCACACAGCACACATATGCAAGCCGCGTCTGGATCTCTGCCATATTCAGCACCTGCCAACCAGGCCAGACACACCAATCATGATTAATTCAGAAATTTCATTTCAGAATATGTTCTGTATTCACAATGGAGAAAAAGCAAGTTATCAATTTATTTTTTTTTTTTCAAGAGTGCACAAAAGCCTGCTGAAGCCTTCACACATCAGCACCTCCATCTGTTTCCCAGGCAGTGTGGACAGCTAGCCGATGAGTCTCCATAATCCACAGCAGAAAGGGAACTGCCTTCGAACATATTTCTGCAGTTCAAGGTTGAACTGAGTCTTTCATTTCAGGATACAGTGGTACCTTAAGAGAGAGATCTGTGCTGAGGTGAGAGGGGCACAGTGATCCTTCAAGGCAGAAATCAGTGATGATCTCTACAGTACCAGGGCAGAGATTTTGCAAAATGGTTGAGGTTGACAGGCACCCCTCAAGATTGCCTAGTCCAACCCTCCCGGCTCAAGCAGGATCAGCTGGGGCAGGCTGTCCAAGGTCACGTCCAGCTGAGTTTTTCATATCTCCACAGATGGAGACTCTACAATCTCTCTGGTTGGCCAGTGTTTCACCACCCCCAGAAAAAAAAAAAAAAAAGTGTTTTCTGGTGTTCAGAAGGAATCCCATGTTTTCATGTGTGCTTACCGCCATTTGGGCAGTTGTAATATTTCACTGGGCACTACTGAGAAGAGTTAGGGTCTTCCACCTCCCCCACCAAACACTCCCACTACACGCTGGGAGCAGCGTGGTTAACTCTGCCAAGGCACAGCAGGGCACTCCACAGCTGCACCAGTTCCAAAAGGCCACTTCTCAGGGAGATGATACCTTTTCACAGAATGGAGTTATTACAGAGAAAAAACTTCAGATTACAGAGCAGCACCCACAGTTCATAGTATTTTCCCCAACTTTGGGAAAAACAAACAAGCATTTTACTTCCAAATTCCAACGGGGGAACATGTTAATTGTAGTTGGGAGGGAAGCAGAAAAAACAGCATTCACTTGGGGGACAGCTGCAGAGCCAGATAATTTCGGAAATGCAGAAGAATAAGTAACAGAGTTGGCCTGACTGCATGCAACAAGAAAAAACACATAACCATGCTCTGCAGCCCAGTGTTTATCAGCAGCAGTAATGTTAATTACTACCTAGTGCTGAAATCTCCCTAAATCAAAAGTTCAGAGACATACAGGATAGAAACTTTGAATAATTTTTGTTGGTAAAATTAGTAAATTCTGACTTTATTAAAACTTACTGCACCTCTAAGAAAAGGTTTCATTGCTCTAACAATTCCACCATCCCCTTCACAGACTGGGGCTCTACTCTCTCCCATCTCACTGCCTCTCCTTTGGTGTCAGGCCACTGCCCAGCTTGTTTTGTCCACAAGTAAGAGCTCAAACCAAAGGAACAAGACAGTCTGTCACCAGGCTTGCTCCCTGAATGAACAAGGGGAAGCTTCCAGCTCTGTACATAAAAACAGCTGCCATTTTAATATAGTCTGCAATACCTTGACTTTTTCAGCCAGCGGATTCCATCTCTTCCAGAGCAGCCACCAGCCAGACAAGCAGTCACCGTAGTTGGTGAGGTCTGTCTCATCCCGGCTCCCCACATCGATCGCAATCACCACCTTTGCGCCCATAGACCTTGCAACATCAGCTAGTGGGAAAGAAAGTCATATCAGTACCAGTGCTGCCCACCTGGATGCTGCTCAACCAAAGCTTACTCAAACATACTGCTAGGGGGTATAGAACCTGACATCGTACCTACCGCGACAGGCTCTGAACAGCCTCAGATATAAACATCTGCAGCAACTCTGCTGAGAGACCATTTCCCCAGGGAGGCTCCTACCCCATCTGCTCCATTTTAACGGCGAGATCCCAGCATGCTGCCCCTCTGCACTGACCGAGCCCCTGTGTAACCTCAGGGTGAGTGCCCATTGCTGAACTGCTGGGAAACATCGTTTATGGGGTACCTTTTCCCCCAGATCAGAACCAGCATGATGGCAGCAGCAAAACTGTAGGGCAGGGAGCGGGGGAGAGGAGGTGGGACACACACAGCTTGGGTCCACAGTTACACCAGAGTAGGTATAATGTGAACAAGCACATTAAACCCACATTAATTCTACTTCATGCAGCATTTCCCATGAGAACAAAAGATCTGGGGGTCCTGTACAGAGAACAAGCGGCAGTGGCCTTAAAGAGGCGAGTCAGCAGTGCAGGGGTCAACCCTGCAGATAGAAGGTAATACAGGAAAGGAAGCAGCCCAGGAACCAGACAGCAAGGAGAGGCTGGGAGGATTTCAGTGTAAGAAAAGCTCTGGGATCCAAGAGGAAGATTCATATTTGGAAGTGGGAGAGAAATGAGGCAACACTTTCTACTTCAAGGTCAGTAAAAGGACTACCTGCAGCCTTTGGATACGGGCGAGGATTTAGGGAAGTACCAAGGGAGGGAAGAGAAGGACATGTACCTCACAGAATGAATTTATATTTCTTCCACACCCACAGAGTCCAGGATAGTTGCAGTTTCCAGAATAGTTATGCGTAGGAAAACCACAGCTCTGAAGAGCCAATTTAGATGCTTAATTTAGACACTATTTAAGTCAGATCTGTTCTGTAACTTGGATTTATATTCCTGGGCTCGTTCAGTCTATTGTATCTTTTCCACCCAGTGTCACCTGCATGTCTGCTCTTTGCCCTCTCCAATATATGCAGGTGGAAAAGATGCCTTGGTTTGCAATTCATACTTTTGCTTACAGACACAAACAGTGATGTCAGATGCAGATTTTGGGGGTCTATTTTGTGTTATTTCCATTTCTGGTTTTTAGGCAAATACAGTCCTGATGGAAAAATATAACTGGAGAGCAGCTCTGCTGAGAAGGCCCTGGCAGTGCCGGTGGACAGCAAGGTGACCATGAGCCAGCAACGTGCCCGTGTGGGCAAGAAGGCCAACGGTACCTGGGGTGCATTCAAAGGAGTGTGGCCAGCAGGTCGAGGGAGGTTATCCTCCTCCTCTACTCTGCCCTAGTGAGGCCACAGCTGGAATACTGCATCCAGTTCTGGGCTCCCCAGTTGAAGAAAGACAGGGAAATGCTGGAGTGAGTCCAGCCGATGGCTACGGAGATGGTCACAGGACTGGAGCATCTCTCTTGTGAGGAAAGGCTGAGAGACCTGGGTTTGTTCAGCCTGGAGAAGAGGAGGCTGAGGGGGATATTCTCAGTGGTTATAAATATCTGAAGGGTGGGTGTCAAGAAGATGGGACCGGCTTCTTTTCAGTGGTGCCCAACGACAGGACAAGGGGCAATGGGCACAAGTTGGAACACGGGAAGTTCCACCTGAATATGAGGAGAAACTTCTTTCCTGTGAGGGTGCCAGAGCAGTGGGACAGGCTGCCCAGGGAGGCTGTGGAGTCTCCTTCTCTGCAGACATTCAAACCCCGCCTGGACGCAGTGATGTGCCCCCTGCTCTGGGTGTGACTGCTCAAGCAGGGGGGTTGGACAAGATGATCTCCAGAGGTCCCTTCCAACCCCTGCCATTCTGTGATTCTATTTGTCTTGAACGATTTAGGTTGCTCAGATGTGGAGTCTCTAGCTTAGATTCCTTCCTCTTTATTTGTACACAGTTATAGTCACAAACTGCAATGACACCACATGTCTCCCTTCTATCTTTGGCCACCCTCCTGAGCCACCCACCTTCCAATGCTTTCTGACTATGACGACAACACTGACATAAACCACATCCCGAACACACACAAGTGAATTCACACACCTTGGACTCTTTTGGGTTCAGTCTTCAGAACACCCCAAACTCCACATCATTCTTTTGCACACTTTTGAACTCTTTTGCATTCCACCTCTGCCATGTGCTAGCAGCTAACCAAGACACCGATGCCTGTCAGCTGAACCCTTCAGGCTCTGGGTGACACCAGTCTGAACAATGAAGAGTTAATGCTGTTGCTTTCTCAAAATTATTTCTTATTCAACTGATACTTTTTGAAAAGAAACTCAAAGATAGACTATATGTACACAGTTTAATTTCTGCTCTCTCCTTTCAGTGAGCCATAAAATAAATTCAAATTTAGCTTGGAATTATATGTTCAGAATATGTCTATTAGGAAATCCTTCATAACAAAAAATAGTCTTAATAAAGCCATGATAAAGCAAACACCTAGGAAACTGAGAACAATGACTCCTGGTAACCATCATGAGATTAAAGGTGTCTGCATTATTTCTCCTTGCTTCCTTTTTAAGAGAAAAAAGAGGACAAAGTTTTGCAGGCTGTTTGACGGGCTGTGTCCTCAGTAACTTCTTCCCAATTGATCTGTGCACCTACCAGGAAGATTGTTGATATAACCTCCATCCATCAAGAGATGCCCATCCTTCGGGTCACAGAGAGGAGGCATGTAGCCAGAGAGGGACATGCTGGCACGGACATATCTCCACAGAGAACCTGCAGGAATGAGAGGGAGGGAATGGCAACAGCATTAATTACTGCCACAGAGGTGGGGTAGGCTTTTGCATTCATTAAAATAATCAGGAGATAGAGGCTCTCCTGAGAATACTGTCAGAAAGTTATTAAAGCAGTTTATTATTTTCTATACCATAATCCTGGCTAGGGGAAAAAAAAAAAAAGGCTATTCAGATGCACCGTCAGGCAAAGGCCTTAGAAACCACGGTTTTAAGCCCATGCCTCATATTTATTGCCTTCAAGGAGATTTCAGCATATGCCTAACTGTGGGGTTGTCTTTAGTGCTTTGTTGAGCTTATGCTGATAAGGGAAGGAAAAGGCTTCTCCTGGGGACAAAGGGATAGAAAGAATAAGCAGATTGAAGTGCAGCTAAAGCCGTTATGTTCTACAGAGATCCACAAAAGCCAGACTTTTAGCAGGAGCTGAACATGAAAAACATATGCTGTAAAAGCCCCAAAATTCTCTGCTTTGCTGTTTTTCCTGCTCTGTCATAAGTGAACATTTTCACTTGTAACCACCATGTACTCACACTGGTTTTATCTTATCTCTTCTTAGGACATTTCTGTTAATAGTGCTGTAAGGAAGAAAGTTATAATCCTTTGAGCTGTTAGAAACAGAAAGTTTAATCAAGTAGAAATTGATTGGATCTGTTTCCTGTAAAACATTCTGCTTTAAGGCTCTTATTTACTCATTTCTCTCTTAACATTTGCATCAGCTGAATTGAGAAGACACTGCATTTCCAAGGAGGCCAAGAGTCTCGCCTGAGGAGTGAATCTTTAAAATATCAAAAATAAATAAGACTTGCAGTGTTAGCTCACTTCTCAATAATTAACTACTTGGTGCTACAAACAGCAACTCTTTCCAGAAAACTGGGAATTGGTTTTTTTCTTCTCTTTTAAAAATATATAACAGTTCTAATTATAACCTAAGCTCTCCTGCTGTTTAGCACAGGTCAATACTGGCAGATTTGGGTTTTACTATTAATAGTTTCAGTTGAGTTGAAACTTCCACTCAAGAAAAATGCTGACTTCTTGTGTTACACCCCACAGATGAAACCAAGATGGGCAATTGCAGCAGCTGGGAACTTCCTTCTCCTTTCAGTGAATTCTGGAGACAACTATAACCCATTCTCCAGCTCATTTCTATCCTTATATTAAACTTCCGCAGGGACAAGCAGCTGGATGGCTGGATGACAAGCTAAGTTTCATGACCTAGGTTGGCTTAACCTGCTGCAGAACAGGAATACAAAACCTCTAAGAAAGGTTAATCCTTTGTCTGCTTGTTTTAGCTCCCTTGGTTGTCCTCAGTCAACAAAGCCCCAGTATCAGTATAATTTAGCAGTTCTGTAACCCACAGCTTAACAGCAGGAATGGAGAGTCTTACCTGCGCCAGCTCAAAAGACAAAACATCAGAGACGTGGCAGCAAAGGCTTCAGCTACCCAAGGGATAGCTGGTAGGCTTCTACTCTCCTCACTGAAGCCTGAGTCACTGCACCGTTACCCCAAATAGACAAAAGCTAAAGCAAGCTTCCCACAGGGCTGCCACCACGTCCTGACAGCAGAGCAGACAGCTCAGATCTTTCTCCTCTGTTCAGTCAGCAAAGCACATTACAGTTTTCCACCAGAGAAATAAAGAGGACTGGACACAAATGAGAACCTAACCCAGCCTCTGCTTCAGGAGCAGGAGCCTCCTTATTGGGAGAACAGCTTCATTTACGGGGAATTTGAATCTTAAAATGTTTGCGTTGCATTAGTTCTGATTTATGGCTAAAACACCTGCACTTCATGGGATGTGTTAAGGAAACAGAATGGTGTCAATGGACCCATTTTCTCTCTACATAGTGAATACAGCATCTCATTTAATTTCTTCCCAACTGCTCTGTTCCTTGTTATCTGTGTACCACCACAGTTTGGTGCTCAGCAAATAACAGAGAAGGGAGAAGCAAAAGAAAAGATTAATTTAAAGATGACGAAAATTCCAGGAACAAGGGGTGACATGAAGTCTCACATCATTTTTTATGATCTGCCACTGGAAAGGCTGCCTACACACTCACCATCCGTGTGGACCCTCATTGCTGAGGCAGTGATGTCGGTTGTGATCGTGAAGTAAGGAATCCACAGATCCTGCAACAGAGGAGGTCCCAATTTTACTAAATCTGTAACCTTGCACTTAAACTAAAACCCATGCCTAACACAAACCAAAGCAACAACCTCTGTAGACAGAGCTGTAGACACAAATGCCTCCATGGATGGAGAAAAACCCGTCAGCCCTGTGTTTAAGTTCATAGATTTGTTTCTTATGCAAACATTTCATGCAGAACCAAGGCAGACAAAAATCCTTCTTTCCCTTTTCTTTAATAGCAAAAAATACTTGTTCCACAAGACTGTCCAGCATACAGAACAGCACAGAAACCTCATCACTCAAACCAGGAGTTCACCTTTTTTCTGGTATCTGTTGTTCTTTCAGATGAAGTGTGGGGGTCTGATGATAACTCTTATCTAAAGAGATCCCTAGGCTGTTTATTGACGGAGGACAATGTGAAGGAAAGGCTCACCTTTTATGTGTTTGGCTTTTATCTAGTTCACTAAATACCTGCTGCTTTTGGCCTCCCCTGGACACATGGCACCCAGCTAGAAAGATCTTTGCTCTCACCCAGTAGGGTCATTCTTGCAGTTCACCCAACTGTTTCCACTCAAGGTGGTGTTCATCCACCACACACAGCAAGTCTTCCATAATCGTATTCACCATGGATGAGCATGCAATTACTCAGTTCCCTGTAAACCCAACCTAAGACTGTAGCGGGCAGCATCTTCCTTGCCTCAGTTCCTGAGACACCAGAGCCCAAGACAAAGAGAGGGAAGAACATGACTCATGACCTCTTGACTAAATGACTTTCAGTTGGCACCTTGTGGTTAGGAAGCTAGTCATTTCAGCAGGAGGCGGAGTGCAATGCTGAGACCCAAAGCTGCCTGGAATCAAAGAGAACACCACAAAGCTTTGCAGCTTTACCCACAGGAACTAAGGATCCTGCAAGGTAGATCTTCAAGAAGACCCCTGAGGTTGCTTGAGATACTACAGAGTAAAATAGCGGTGAGGAGTGTGTTACACAACCTACCTAAGAATCATAGGATGGTTTAGGTTGGAAGGGACTGTTAGAGGCCATCTAGTCCAACCCCCCTGCACTGAGCAGGGACATCCCCAACTAGATCAGGTTGCTCAGAGCCCCGTCCAGCCTGACCTGGGATGTCTCTAGGGATGGGGCATCTACAAGCTCTCTGGGCAACCTGTTCCAGCACTTCACCACCCTCAGTGTAAAGAATTTTTTCCTTATATCCAGTCTAAATCTACCCTCCTTTAGTTTAAAACCATCACCCCTTGTCCTGTCACAACAGGCCTGGCTAAAGAGATCGCCCCCATCCTTCCTATAGTCCCCCGTTAAGTACTGAGTGGCCGCAATAAGGTCTCCCCGCAGCCTTCTCTTCTCCAGGCTGAACAACCCCAACTCTCTCAGCCTGCCCTCGTAGCAGAGGTGCTCCAGCCCTCGGATCATTTTTGTGGCCCCCTCTGGACCCGCTCCAACAGGTCCATGTCCTTCCTGTGCTGAGGACCCCAGAGCTGGACGCAGCACTGCAGGGGGGTCTCACCAGAGCGGAGCCGAGGGGCAGAATCCCCTCCCTCGCCCTGCTGCCCACGCTGCTGGGGATGCAGCCCAGGACACGGGTGGCTTTCTGGGCTGCGAGCGCACATTGCTGGCTCATGTCCAGCTTTTCGTCCACCAGCACCCCCAAGTCCTTCTCCACAGGGCTGCTCTCAATCCCTTCATCCCCCAGCCTGTGTTGATATCGGGGGTTGCCCTGACCCAGGTGCAGGACCTTGCACTTGGCCTTGCTGAACCTCATGAGGTTCTCACAGGCCCACCTCTCCAGCTTGTCCAGGTCTCTTTGCATGACATCCCGTCCTTCTGGTGTGTCAACTGCACTGCTCAGCTTGGTGTCACCTGCAAACCTACTGAGGGTATGCTCGATCCCGCTGTTTATGTCATTGATGACAATATTAAAGAGTACTGGTCCCAGTAGGGACCCTTGAGGGGTGACACTCACCACCGGTCTCCATCTGGACACCAAGCCATTGACCGCTACCCTCTGGATGTGACCATCTAACCAATTCCTTATCCACCAAACAGTCCACCCATCAAGCCCGTATCTCCCCAGTTTAGAGAGAAGGATGCTGTGGGGGACCATGTCAAAGGCCTTACAGAAGTCCAGATAGATGACATCTGTGGCTCTTCCCTTGTTCACTGATGCAGTCACTCCATCATAGAAGGCCACTAGGTTGGTCAGACAGGATTTGCTGTTGGTGAAGCCATGCTGGCTGCCTCAAATCACCTCCTTGTCCTCCATGTGCCTTAGCATAGCATATAGAAGGAGGACGATATACAAAAAGAACAGCCTTACTAAGTCCTTTACAAGTTTATTCAACAGGGGCTAAACCAAACCAACAGGCCCTGCTCCTGGCACGGGAAGTTCTTATTTTTGTTTCAGCCATGTCTGTACTCACATCCCACTAGCTGGAAAAAATGAATGGGAAGGTGGTGTTCCAAATGCATTGGAGTTTGTTGGAGAGAGGATAGTTTTGGAAAGTCTCCATGGTGTCTAATGAAAGGGTTGCCTGCAGAGGGGAAGAGGGAGAACTTGTTTGAATTGGACTTATGCCCAGAGAACAACAGCTGATAGTTCTCTGTCAGTTACACAAAGCTGAATCAAGACTGAAGAGGTAAACCTGCTTTCCCATCCAGCCAGCCTCTTTGTTCATGGGACAAGGTGTCTGGGCCTTCTCTAGCATAGCGCTGATGTGCCTTAAACTCAAGCCAAACAAGCTATCAGTATAAGCTCAGAAGCACTCCCTCTCTGGTCAGTCTGTATTTCTGGTATAATCTTCTGTGCTGTTCAATATGAAATTCTGAATTGCCAAGAAGGAGATTTTTTCCCAGCAAGTTTAATCTCTTAAGCAGCTCTACAAAGATGGTGGAATTGGGGAGGACTAACAGATGCTGCACAAGTATTACAACCCATCTGGTATAAATGCCATAGGAGGGCGGATGAATAAAGTGTGACTACAAGAGTATTAGGGGTGCCTCTACATGCTAAAGATATTCTGATGGTTGCAGATCTCAGTGCATCAACCACATTTTAAGCAAAAATAGGGGAACAGGAAAAGAAGTCTATCTGACACTTCCTTTCATATTCATGCAAACACATGCATGAAGGAAACTAAACTAAGACATATCACGCGGTAATAAAGACTGCATTTCTCAGATATTGTTTAATTTATTTTGGAGGCAGAGCATTATTCAAGTCTGAAACAGGACTTCATAAGACTCTTTTTTGATTCCTCACACCTGAACCTCCAGCTGAGACGACATGCAAGAGCATTTTGTGCTTCTGGCATGGGAGATAAAAATTCCAGAGCCTGGTGCTCTCCCAAAAGGATGGGTATTGCTCAGAGGAGCAATAACTGTATTTCTCAGGAAGTATTTTTCAAGCGCCCTGCCCTGGATTTCTGCGTGCTTTCCTAGGAGAACTTGCACAGGCTGATTTCTTCTCGTGGACTGCCTTTGGCTGACATCTGTAGCAGCAATCACGGGGGTTGCTGGTAACCAGGGCTACCCCACAAACAGCATTGCTGGGAATAAGGAGACTCCTACATTACAAGGGTTGTTAGGGAGCAAATTTAAGAGAAAATGGAAGCCTCCCTTTCAGTGTCAGAAATAACAGTGCAACGTAAGTGTTTCTGCTCCGTGGCTCTGATGCAGAGGAGGGATGAGGGCATGCGTGAGAAGTGCAGGAGTGCCACCTCACACCCATCGGTAGTAAAAGGCAGGATCTGGCCCAGCGCTTGCTAATTTTAAGCTCTTATAGAGACACAAGGGCCGGTACCCACCCCAGCCCCTTGGGTAGGAAGTTCTCAGGTGCCATCACTGTGGATCTTCCCAGGAAGTAGCAGTTGTGGCCAAGCATCCAAACGCAACCTATGTTTGTAAGGCTATAATTAACTCTTGTTAATAGGTATTTCTGGTTGGAAATAATTTTTATCCACCCCCCTCCAAGAACATTCCAACTACTGAAAAAAGATGGATGTTTGCAGTTTGCGTGCTTTGAAATAATGCTTTAAGAAAACATTTGTTCAAGGCTTAATGCCTCTTAGTTCAGCTTCTGTAACTTTGTAAGTTACCCTTTACACACTTTGGCAGCTTTCAATTTCCACCTGTCTAGTGACATGACTGGTTAACCTGTGCTGATAACAGGAATTGCAATGAAGCAGTAACTGCCTCTTTCCTTGCAGAGCTACAAAACATTTCTCCTTATTATCTGATGGAAGTCTTCCAATGTGAGGAAATCCTCAGGCACAGACTGAAGGGTTTCGCCTATGACACTCGGCACGTGCACACAAAGATGATGCTGTTGCATGCCTCAGAACTGGATTTCTCTTGGACAAAACCTTTCTGTGACTGCAAGGTTAGAACAGATCATACAATTACAGCTGTTAAAAATTGTAAGGAAGGAATCTGCTGCATCTTAAAGGGAAGTACAATAAATTCACTGCTGAAATCAAAAGCAGTGATAGTAGACCAGGGGAAGCTGGGGCCACCTAAGCTCAGAGGAGATTTTCTTCCATTTTGTCACTCACTCCTCCTCAAAGCTCTGCTCAGCATTATCCTACACCCGCCCACGGCAATGTACCATCCACGGTTCACACTGAGTTAACTGAGAGAAGACCATGCTTCACACCACCGAGGAAGTCTCAGTGCTTTGCACAAGGCAGCTCCCCAGCTATGTCAAAGCAAGTGGAGCGGAACTGGTTTAGTCATTGGACAATCCCATATTTTCATATCAGGCACTGCTGGGACCAAAGATAGGAGCTGGAGTTCTTCAGGAAGGAATACGCATCATTAAAGAACTGAGAGTATGGCTGATGCTGCCCAAATAACGAACAAAAATAGCTCCAGGAAGAAGGACTTATCACTCTAAAACCTGTTTGTTCCCAGCGCCATCCACTCTGCACAGCAAAATGCTACTTTAAGTCATGCGATGATTAAATCACTTACTTTCAAACTGGCATTTAAATAGAGAATGTTTTAGATTATTTTTAATAAATATATTTAAAGTATATATAGTGTTAATTTACTAAATAATGTTTCATCACAAGGATTCTAAACACAGGAATAATTTGGTTAAAACTGCAAATGAGGGAAGACTGCAAGACCACCCAAGCACTCTCTAGGCTTGGTGATCTAGGAAGACAACCATTGATAATGTGCTTTATAAATTGCTACTGCTGAGGGATGGAGGATAGGTGGGATTCTGAATGTGGCTATCAGCTCAGGTAGACCATACAACATCTAGCAATTACAGAAGGTCACCATATGCAAAACAGGAAACAATACACTTTGACAGTGTTGCCATTTTCAATAGGCTGTTCATAAAAACTCACTCCAGCTTCAAAAATAAAATTAAAAAAAAGCCCATTGCTACTCTCTTTAAGACCTTCTTCTGGTGTGCCCTAACAGTCTCTTAGACCTGATTTGCAGAAAAATAACGATAAAACAGTCTCAGCAATTCTACTTCAGTGACGCAATTTTAACTTCTTCTCTCAGACAACAGGATCCCTTTGTCAAACAGAATAGAAGCAGCTACAAATAATCTACTCCTTGTGTTCTCTAAATCCACCAAAATGAAAGAATAGGCTTCTTCCTATACACATGTAACATCACATTCACAGTTTTAACATGTTTTCAGTCACCCCACAGCCCCATATCTCACATTAGCATGGAAGAAAGCTATTTCTGCTACAACAGAATACAGTGACATCATTTACTACACATGAAGTGAATAAGCAGCCTACCTCTATCTGCTTATCTTTGAAGATGCTGTTGATGCTGTTGTTAAAAGCTGCTCCAGAAAACATAGAGGTTATTGGATATGTCAAGTCTAGAATAGTCTTAAACACTGAGTTCATAACCTGAAAAGAAAGGAAGAAAAAAAAAACATTTCAAAGGTAAATATATCCAAGAATCCATATTAATGTATGTATTAATGTATGCAATTCGAGAGACATCATGTTCCAGACTCTACAGCCAACATGGAAGCATTGCTATTGTAAGTACAAAAGTTGTCAAGGGGACAGAAATACAACTGCAAAAACTACAACCAGTAACTCCTTGTATGGTGCCATACATTTAAAACTAAAAGCAGCAAACTCTGTAGCCAGTTTGCAATAAGGCTACGGAAGAACGTACATTTGCATTGCTTCCCTTCTACCCATAAATCAAAACGTCCCTCTAAAGCACCGTGCACAGGCACAGGTTTCTGCCTTAAGAAATTCATGTGAATGGTACAGTTTAATTCTTGACATTTTTTTTTTGATAACAGAAAGATATTATTAGTTATTTCCCTCTTTCATTATCTTTTTGAGTTGAAACTTCAGCTTGTTTAAAGTTTTCCACAGTGTACGTGCAGTTCACATACTGCAAAGGAAATCATAAATCTGCAATATAGGAACTGATGTAAACATTTGTACATCTTGTCTCATTTCTGGATCACACCTAATTTTTCTTCCAGTCTGAAGACTTTTTTTATTGTAAGGGTAAGCACTTACAAAAACATATTTGTGATTCTCTGGGACTGCATCAGGGTAAAGTCAGTCACACTTTAAACGCACTTTCTATGTATTAGTGTCAATTATTTTTCATTCCCCAAGTGAGTCATTGTGCTCTTCACCTGCTGCTTGGTAGCCAGCATTTTGATACTGCTACAGGCACTCTACACAAGCTAGATAAACCAAATGACATTAGGTTTCCTAAAGCACTATAGATACCTATTACATTACATAACAGCAGCAGGCACTGCCAAATGTGTCTCTCAAACACATGTACACTGTAATTAAGCTTTCATGGATTCTTTTTTTTTTTCTTCAAGTGCATTACATCTGTGCACTAATCTACAAGATAAAACAATGAAAATACCTAAACTATAAGGCATTATGGCCACTGTATTTGTCCTATAATCATGCCATTAGTCTCAAATCCTAATAAATCCCAACAAAATTCAATGCTGTACATATTACATCATACTCAGTTAAAACGCAACAGAAGACCAAAAAACCCAATTAACTCATTCACAATTAAATAGGGTTTCACTGAATGAAATATTTCTCTTAGATGAAATATCTTCTCTCTCTACATATTCTCTATAATTTAACAAACAACAGACAACATGGCATTGTACCCAGGCAGAGACCTACAGCATGAAACAGCCTCTAAACCTGCAGTGCATTAAAGGATCTGTGATCAACATCTGGCCTTTGCTTTACTCTAGCAACGATTTAAAGAAGAGCAGGATTAGCCTACATTATCCAGCTGCTTTTAAATACATATTAGGTATCTGCCCAGAGAATACATGTCCAAGCATAAAAAAAGAGAAAAGAAGATCCTTAAAAATAAGTATATAAACAGGAAATGTGGGAGAATGTAAAAGCCTTAGCACAAAACTGATTATGAACCTGTCACCTTCATTCACATCCTCATTTTAGGTTCTGATGGGGTGAGGACAGTGTGTCAACCTAACTATAGACAGGCTACCCACAGCTTCAGAGTTAAATGGAATTAGTTTTGTATTTAAAATAGGGATTTGGTCTCTGACAATACTTAGAATGATTAAATCAGGGAAAAAGGCATTTACAAAAAGTCCTTTATTTAACACTGAAGAAAAATATCTCCAACTCAGCACCAAACATCAGGCTATCCTTGCTGCGAATGATTTTTATAATGCTGAGCCTCTACATTTTCCCTACAATTAACACTTGCAGTAATCTTGTACAGGAACAAAATACTTCTAATTAACAGTTATTTCTTAATAGTCTCATTTCTCATAACTGGAAAATGCCCTTTTAGCAGACGCTGATGGCCAACAGCCTCCCCCAGCCTTCCAAGAATAGCTGCTACCACCTACCATTCTCAAGATAAATTAAGTTAAAGATCACCCTTTGGAAAGGCAGACAGAGCCTTCCAACTGCTGCTCCACTTCACACTTCGCTACTAACCAACAGCTCAAGGGCCAACACTGACGTCTCCAAGAACAGCGCAGCTTCGGTTCCCTACAGCACAATGATGGCAAGCGCAGCCTTAAGGCATCTCTAGCAATTCTCTTAGGAGAGAGCAGGTATTCTGCAATTCTTCATGACCTTCTCATGAACTTTCATTTCTATATGAACTTCCATATCTGCTGCAAGATAAGCTTTCTTATTAAAAAGACCTTCAATCCCAAAATTATTTTTAAAAGCTATCCCATGCTATAAGGCAATTTCAACAAGGAAGGGACACGGTTCTGCTCTACGAGCAGAAGAACAAGAGCAAACACACGTGATGATGGACAAAAAGAAACCAGAATTGTAATACCTGGCTATTTTGTTCTTTGATGCAGAGTGGTTGTAAACTGGTGTCAAAACCCAGGATAATCCCAGGATTTTTCACTGTTCCTGAGTATAAAAAAACCCCAAGGGTATGGGAAAGCTTGTTGCAAGAACAAAAATTTAAAAACAGCAGAACAGATTAAATATTTTTTTAAACTACTAGAGATAGCACCCAGTGTTTCCTTTAGTGCCTTTTCAGTGTCCATGTTTCAATGAAACAAGCAAAGGAATTCACAAAGAAAAAGACGTTAAAGACAAAATAAAACCATAACTCATGCCGACAGTTTCAGATAAACAGCACTATAGGGACATATTTATCCCAAAGGCAGGAATTACAGATAATGGAAGTTCAGATTTAAAGGTAAACTATTAAGAAATCTACGAGTTGAAGAAAATTAAAATTAATCCATATAAGAAACTGTAGCCATGTCAGAGTCAGGTGAAGGAGAGAGGCAAGGTAAGTAAATGTACGTTTAAAATCAGATTCAGATGTCCTGATCCTGTAACGTTAACATGCCACCTGCATGATCATTAGTTGACGTGGTCGCTACAGGGCAGAAATAGGGTGGTTTGGTGCCTTAACTGGGCATTTCGAAGCAACAGCCACGTTTGGATTTTGCGTGCAACCTTTTATCTGAATTCCCCAAATTATAGTGCTTGATTTAGGGTTAATTTCAACACCCAATTAATACGATCGAAATGGTAAATAGGAACCATCAGGCCTTATCGCTACATGAAAATAGATTTTTCCTGTACCTCTTGGCATAACACATTTTTAAGATCTAACAAAAACACACCCAGTATTTTTGTCTTCTGTTGTTAATAATCTCAAATACAGAATTCCATCTGAAAGGCAACCAGAGGGAACACTTCAGCTGGTTTACAAAGGAAAAGCAATCTGTCCTGTTTTAATTTCTGCAAGCAGAGAAAGCTAGCGAATAAAACCTTCAAAACCGGTTGATAAAGTTTTAAAGACACAATTAAAAAGCACCAAACCGCAGCAGAGTGCACCTTGGCAGGCCGATGCTGTCCCCGAGCACCAGCAGGCTGGAGGACACCCAAAGCAGATTCTCTGCTGCAGCTCATCAACCCAATTTAAGAGACAATATGTGCACATTCATTAACGTGTAATCTCTAACGAACCTCTTATTTATTTAGGATTCACTGTGCACCTTAAAGCTGCTTTAGGTCGTATTACCTTTTGCTGTGCCTGAACCAGTGCTAAGGCACTGTAACCAAGACTCCCTTCACCTGGGGGACTGGGACCAGTTTATTTTGCTGATCTCCTCTGGTTAGGAGGTATCTTTCCCACGATATCCTGCCCGCTCTTCATGCCAATCCAGTTTGACGTTTGCCTACTCAGCTCAGGTTTTGTGTTTGTTTGCAGGGATCTGACCTTGTAGCTGTTGTTATACAGGAAGATCTGGCATACAACCAAAACAAAACAGTGCAGGATGCAAAGTGATTTGAAAAACACTACACCTACTAACGATGCTCTCCCTCTGACTTCCACAGCAGAAGGACCGTTTGTGGTCCCCATCACGTGGGCATTGCACCCTTCCCCACTAACCCTTCTGCTGAGCCACACGGTCACAGTTGCATGCTGCCACCGTGCTCCTCTGCCACGCTCCCAAGCCATCCTTAACCTGCACCCAGTCCCACAAGGGCTATGGGTCTAAGCATCACCCCGCTATGGCAGAGAACAGCCTTTTTCTCCTCAAAACAACATATGTAACGCATCAGGAAGAGTATCAGGATCCAGTCTGACAGCACCTTGATCTGACCCAAACTGGGGCTGATGGTTCTGCCTCCCCGCTGCCCTGCGCCAGCACGGCTGCCTTTGCAGCAGGCAGCTCAAGGAGCTGAGCTGGACAGAAACTAGCATGACAGAAAGAAAAAAAAAACAAACAAAACAACCCAAAGTGATGAATCTTTGGCCACATCAGCTCGTTAAACCACAGTACCTCCGAATGCACGAATACTAAAGCAGGGTCAGGGAGAGGCAGAACCTCATGACTGCAACCTCAGAAACCCCCCACGTGTATTTTAGCTGCCATGCAATCACAGACAGCAAACAACTGCAGCGTCCTACCCAGCAATTCTTAATTCTCATTATGGGAAGCTTTTTAGTTACACATTCCTAAAACCATATTCCCTTCAATAGTAGAATGTTCTATTCTTTGTGAAATATTTATACTTTGAAATATTAATTCTTCAATTAAAAAAAAAAATCAAGAAAACCCAACAATCTGGAAACATGAAAGCTTTTGTTTGTTTGTTTTTGTGGTTAAACACAGGTACAGAAGACACACAGAGGAAAACATACAGTAACTAATCTGACTGGTAATTTTCATACCTCTCTGTATTTTGACAAAAAAGTAATTTATTTCTTCGTTGCTTCATTAGGTCCAGAAAACTCATCCCATTAAAAATATCCCTTCTCCCAGCCCCAAGTGTACAACTAGAGATACGCCAATTTCTAAAAATACCAACAGGAGAACTAACTGCAGGACAAAGCCAGCATTTATTTTGATGGATTAAAAAAATATCAGAGTTATCTAATCCATCACAGTGAAGACATTTCAAAAAACCCCCACAGGCTAAAAAAGCCAGGCTGCAAGGTTTTGCACAAAGAGCACTCAGCAATAACCTTCACCAGCAAAAGCTCACGGGCTTTAGAGGAGCAGAATCAGCAGCTTCTGTAGCAGGGAGCACTCAAGCCTTTTTGCATAATGGTGGCTTAAGGAAAGACACTCCCCAGAGCATCTCTTGCACAGCAGCCACCTCCTGCAGTGGTCCTCACCGGCAGTGATACTGCTCTGCAGGACAGCAGGAATGGTCCTGCAACTTTTGGACACTTGGGGCTTATCTGATGGGTTTGTCATCTCACTCACACTCAGTCCCTTCGGGTGGATCTTCTGTGAATCCCCAACAAACCTCCCTGCTATCACACACAGAGCTGGCGCTCAGGGAAAGGAGCCACTCTCCTTGCTCAGGCTACAGTTGCTGCAACACAATACAAGAGAAAATAACTCAGAATAGCCACTGTTAAGATGACTTATAATCCCTCAAGCTACTTTGTACATTAGCTGTGATCTGAACTCGGAGAGAGGGCTTTCATGGCTTTCTTCAATTTACAATGCAACCGTTTTGCTGGACTGTGCTGTTAACAGTGAAAAGGGCTTCAAACAGAGCGGTCTTTTCTTTTTTCATTCTGAAACCCTTGAACGATTTCTGGTTTGGATGTGGACCTGGCAAGCTTGTCAGAACAATCATGAAAAACCTCAAGTAAACATTTCATCTTATTAATGAAGAATAGATTTGCTCCAACAGAGGTCATTAACCTCTCTTCCAGCTACTTATTTGCAGATTTCAAGGTACCGATACCTGAAAGAGCCCAAAGCTGGGCCAAAACCTGCCTTTTCCTTTGTGAAATGTTCTCTATGTTCAGAAGTTAATCAATAGATTAAATTTATTCTTTTCATCTTTAACTATTTCTGGTAAAAGCGAGTGTGATTCCAGATTAGGCTGGCAAACTCAAGGGCTGCAACGCTGAAAATGAAGCCAGCTTCAATGAGAGCACAGCCCTGAGAAGCCCAGGAAACAGCATTTCCAGCTCTGCATCACCCCCTGCACAGAAGAGATCTGACAAGTTAACAAACAAGAGGAGATAATCCTCTGGACAAATGCACTGAGGAAAATTCCATCACTCTAGCCTAACCAAGAGCAACAGAGAGAGCACAGTGAGCCACAGATGCTGGAGGCTAGGAAAACATTGCAGGGAGGTATCCCCACATGCTCTCCCTGCTCAGATGCTGTCCTGGAAGCATTTGATAGTGACCAATGTGGGAAATAAAGAGTGCAAGGTTAAATGGATGTCTGATATGATTCAGTACAGTTGTTTTTATGTCCTTAATCTCAAGCCTCCTCCACTTTTGCAATTGCAGCGAACTGCTCTGTATCATAAACAGTTTATGTTTTGGGTGCTTCCCAACCCAGCCAGGTACAGGCAGTTCTTAAATAAAAAGCACAAAATCCACTTCTAGCAAACAGTGACAGGAAGGTGAAACAGAGTCCCACGGTCCTCTGCCCACCAGGAGAGCTCAAACGTGCTGGGGCCTCAATATGTGTTTTAATGCCCCAGGCTATCTAGCTTGCAAAGTAAGCGGCATCTTACCGAGATACAGTAGATTTCGTCTCAAAGCCATGGCAGGTTAGAAGACACTTGGGAAAGGTAAACAGTATACATGTGCCAACCACAGGCTCCTATTTCCCCCTAAAACTCAAGATCTAAGCAGACCCAGAACTTAACCCAATTTAGAAAACTCCCCATGGTGCTTCCCTTTCAATAAGAAAACCAAATGGGAAAATGTGGGTTTGGTATAACCCGTGCAAAGTTGGAGTCATGCTCTAACTACCAAACTTCCAAAATAACGCTAATCTTCACCATTAGTCAGTTTGAACCAGGTGTAACCTGGTGCTAGTACAATTTTCCCCCAACATCCTATCAATAAGTCACAGAAGTCACTATTTAAAATAACCTTCCCAAACCTTGGCTTAACTATGAAAATATGGTTTTGCTTGTATTAAATACTTAATGTTAAAAATTTCTCCTGACACAGAGTACCACCACTCTGGAATTCTCAGGCTACACTGTGAATTACACATTTTGTATTTAGTTTAGAGAAGGATTACCTCTGTCAATCAGTTCCACTGAAAAATGACAGCATGTGAGAACGAAAGAGAGAAAATTATACAAAAGAGAAACACATTTGTTGAGAGTTGGAAAGGAAACAGATTCCAGCACATAAAAAGAGAGGATAAAACAAAGATAAACACAGGCTAACACACTTAAACATCACTCTACGTTTATACTGTGACTGGAGTTTGTGCAGAGTAAAGCCAAGCATTTGACTCCGGCCTCCTTGGGTGTTCGCATTGCCTGCCAGCGTGACAGCGAGCAGCTTTCCCAATTCACTCCCTCGCTGCCGGGCAGGGGCCCTTTTCGTCGTACAGACACTGAAGTGCAGATGGCTGCACTTTCCTTGGGTGGCTGCTTGTGCATTGCTGCCTGCTAAGGCTTGCATTTAAGCTCTTGTACTCCATCTGAGGAGAGAAGTGCAACATTTCCGGTGCTTACCATGGCCCACTGCCTAGCTTTTATCCTCATCTGATTGTAGCTGCGTTCTTCAGCGTACAAGGCACTCATAAAAGCACCAATAGATGTTCCTCCAATCATATCTACAGGTATGCCAGCTTCGATCAGCGCTCTGATAACTCCTACTTGGGAGCATCCCCTGTGTCAAGAAAAGGAAAAAAAAAAAAAAAGACATTATCAGACACTGAAAAAGCATAAAAACACGAATGCCAGCTTCTAAGGGAACTCGGGTGTGCACTAGCTTAACTGTCAATCTCTTGCTAAACAAGCCTAAATGCCAGAAAAAGATGTCATGAGTGCAGAAATCTTCAAATAGACTCCCTGAGGATCCTAGGAAGTACAGATCACCCAGCCAGACTTCAATACAAAAGACAGTGATAGAAAAACAACAGCCAAGAATCAAGCCTGTGGACATGCAAGGGAAAAGTCAACATGGCTTTATGGGAGCAATGCACTGAAAATCTAGTAGGGCTCTTGCAAAGCAGCCAAGAACAGCTGGATTTCAGAGACATTTCCACAGGACTCTTTTCCAGTGATTCTTCAAAGAAACTCAGCCTGCCTGGGATCATGGAATGGGCCACTGCATGGATTAATAATGAATGTGAAGATGGAAAACAAAGAGCAAGAAGAGACAACCAGTGATGAGAAGGCAGAATTTTCATCTGCACAGACCCAGGAAAGGGGCAGATGAAGAGGCAACATTTGAGGATGATACAAGTTCCTTCTGGACAGTAAATGTATTCCTTGATTTCAAGAAGTGAAGAAGGAACTCAGAGCAATGATGGATAAACAACAGATGAACCTCAGTGCTGATGGCACAAGAGAAAAATGGAAGTAGCAATACCTCTGCAGGAATGAGTTCTTAACTACTGCTCACACACAGAGATTTTGGAACCACTGTGGATGTTCTCTGAAAAATATTAACCTAATGTTCAGTGGAAATTCAAAAGGCAAATCAAAGAGCCCAGAATAAAGCAGTAAATGTAAGAACAGACATCCATGATGCACCAGCACTTTGAAAACTGCAAGCAAGCTCAGACTTCTCACTAAAAAAAAAAAAAAACCAACCCAAACAAACAAACAAACAACCCACAAAAAAAAACACCAAAAAAACCAAAAAGCAGAACTAGAAATTGACAGAGAAGCACAAAAGATGACCAGAATATGGAAAGGACTTCACGTGACAAGAAACTAGACTCAAATCTCCGACTGGGGAAGATCATGACTGACGGCAGACAGACGTGGCCAGCCAATGATATCACCATGCAGAAAGTTTAATGTAAAGGAAAGAATTTACACACAGACATGTGCATGTCAAGCACAAATTGGGGAAACCACTGTTACCACATGCTGAAGAGGTCAAATCACAGATAAATTTAAGTGTGGACTGGATGAATCAAAGGTACCAGGCTGTCAATGGCTTCTAAACATGAAAAATCGGAGGTGCAACCTTGTGTTCAGGAAGCTCAGGAGCTCCTAATTGCTGCAAACACTCGTTTCCGAAGCAATCACTACTACCTACCATCAGAAAAGAAAGCATAGGTGGAACATTTGATCTGACCTTATAAACAGCCCTGACCCTAACGGGAGAGGGATCCCTGTCCATTCTACAGAACCATTACAGATGCAGAGAATCTAGCAGCAGAGGCTGACTGCCTTCTTATCAGTACAAAATTATGGCCTCCGTTTTCAAATGCTTTGTCCAATTAATATGAAGTTAATCAATTAGTTCATTCTACCTGGATGGATGCTTTGCAGTCTAACCCATACAGCTGTAAAATCCTCCTTTTCCCATTTTCATCCCATATTTCTGTTCCCCCCCAGTTTGTTCTATTTCCATCCTCTTTCCCCTTGCTGTTTACATCCTATAAATACTTGCTAACAGCTGCCAAGCCCGCTGTAGGTGTCATTTGGCCAAGCTATGCTGAACACATTCTTTCCATCTAAATAAATCCCCTCCAGCTGCTGAAATGCTTTGAGACAGGTTCTCAGTTATACTGGTGTAAATGACTTCAACGACAGATCCGCGCTGGTGTAATCCAAGAGCAGAAAATGGCTCGTTTGGCTTTCCTCTCCAAATTCTTCTTCCCCTGCTTTACTACTGCTTCTTCTCATAAGATGCCCTAAGTTAAAATAATTCTGTTTTTATTCCTGCCAGAGGAGTCCATTGTTTTTCGGCTTTTCGATTGCAGCTATTTTTGCAATCTGCTTTTTGTGCCTGGTACTTACTACTGCCTTATCCCTGCGTGTAAGTCACTAGCTGACACTGATGTTTCGCTGAGGAACAGACCTTGGACTATCCAACCTGCTTTCTGGAGAAAGCTTACATCATGTGGATATGTTAAGACATGTTAAGTACTGTAAAGCATTTCCTGCTTGGAGGGCAATTTTAAACTGTCCAGGACTAGCTCCAAACTGGATATTCTCCCTTTAACCTCTTCTGAAACTGGATCTCCTCATTCATGTGTTCGTGCATCCATAAAATATGAAGCATTTGATGTGATCGCTCTGGATTTGTTTTTACTTTGCTGTATGATGCCCTTGACTAAATAAAAAAAGATTATTATTACTTCTATTGGCAAGCCATCACCTCTGTGTCTTGCACTGGTAGAGTCCCTGGCAATAATACAATCTTCCAGCTGAATGTTTAACAGCCACGTTATCTCCAACAGATGCATGGATTTCAAAGCACTGACCTGCAAGATGGGAATGAAAGTACTCTTCTTGCTCAGAAAGGGACGTCCTATTGACTGCCAGGCTAAGTTATGTTTCATTTATACATGACTAGAAAGCTGATTCTTCCAGTTCCAGCATCCTGAACAGCTTCGTGGTTGAATCCATTTGAATCCAAACTAAAATCCAAGGGAAGGCAAATGTGCCTGAACCCACCTAATTTCTGCATGTACCACCCAGCCTCCTGAAGATATCACTTCTTCCTAATTGGTTTTTCCCCTCCCTGCAGCTTTAGGCCATCATTACCCCAGCAACACTACTACATGAAACTTTTCAACAACTCCTCGCAGTTGGTTCTCTCTTGGCCACTTCTTTGCAGCTCACAGCGTACGTAAACACGGGCAGGCTGCCAAGGGAAGCTGTGTGCCGGAGCCGGCGCTTTGCCAGGCATCCCGCTCGCTGACAACATGCCGGTGCATCACGGATAGCCGGTGTGGGCAGCTCTCATACTACAACTAAAGAGGAAAACAAACTGAAGCCAGGAGCTACGTCCCTGTTAACAGTCAGAGTGCTAGCGCAGAAAAAAACCCAGGGATTGTGAGCTTTCTGTAATACCAGGCTCAATTTCACAGGGGATCTGTCCCATTTTAGGGCAATATGTGAAAATGTGTGAAAATACAAGTGTTTGGCAAGAGAAGTACAAAGGACGATTGCTTGTGGCAATGCTGTATGTACACACCAGCGCCAGAGCACTCGCATGGAGCAGAAGAAGGGATGGGGAACCTCCGGTAACCTGGCTGACACAGAGCTGAGTGTCACTCACTCCAGAGGTAAGGAGGAACAGGGGAGGCCATCTAGATGCGAGGAAGGAGCTTCTCAGATGCACAGTATGTTGCTGGAGCTGCACATGCAGCTGTCCTTTGCCTTAAGCCACCTGACAGTGCAGCTGGATGGAGCATTTCCCCTGCCAGGATTAACGCCTGTCCCCAGAACAGTGACAGGGACTCGTGGCACCAAGGACAAATGACCTAGAAGATGACTTTCAAATAATTTGCACCAGAACCCAAAGATTTGCCCAAGAAGTACAGAGTCAATATATTAACAAAAACTCTTTTCCATCGTATATCACTCCCTAGCACAGGCCTGATTAATTAGCGCCCTTTACAGAGAGAGCGGAAACAGCACCAACCAGTTTGAGGAAGAACTGGAAATAAGAGCCATGCTCCGTTTTCCCTCCTGCCACTGCCTCACAACCTGATCTGAGCCAGGCAAGTCACGGGCTGCTCTGTGCATCAGCTGCCCTGCAGTGCCACTTACTGCACTACTTACCAAGCTCATGCTTGCAATATGTTTTAAAAGCCTCCAAAAGCAGTGCCGTGTTTCCCAAATTTCAAGTGCCATCTCTTCTTTGTACTAATGATCATAAATAAGTGACCAGGAAGCAGGGAGGGGAGTTATGGGGTTGAAAATGTGCTTCCTTGAAATAACATGGCATAGCAAGCAGAGAGCACAGACCTTCTGCCAGAAGGTCTTGCAGGAAAATTCCTGCTCCTGAAACAAGCTTTGCTTTCATCCCCTGGGGAAATGCCACTGGCATGTGACTGTAATGCACGCAGAGCAGAGCACAAATCATAAAAGAAAAATTCTTCTGCAAGACGTGCATGTGTCTGCTCCACACGTGCCTGCCAGAGCTCAGATTAGATATGACTCTCAGGAAGAAGTGAGCAAATGCAGCAGGACAGTTCAGATTAAAGTGTCAGCAGGAATACAGGCTGTCCCCTGTGCTCAGGTCAGGGGGCTGAAGAAAATGCAATTAATACAAAAACAGAGCCTGTGTACCAATATTTTCTCCACAAGCCATGTTTAACATATCAATAGGATGTTGCCTGTCAGCATTAGGAAGAATAAACATGAGACCAGGAGCACACAGAGAGGGGACATTAGTTTTTCAGACCGTGACTAACGGAGCAGCAAGGCAAGGCTGCAGCTTGATCATGCCACACACCTCCAAAGTCCACTTCAGTTTCAGAAAGGAAGAGAAAATACAGCTCAGGTATTCAGCCTCCCAGCGCCCACCTCTTTGCCTAATTGACTCATCAGGATGAAGCAAATCTCTCTGAATGCACTGAAGAGGTGTTCCCTCCTTTGGTTAAAAACGGGATTAAGGTTATGGCTGCTGCAGAGCTCTACCGTGTCTCTACCCAAAGCCTCCTTGGAGCAGGACACATGGCTTGCTGCGCCACCTTCCTGATATAGGTAAGTGGCCGAGTAGGTAGAAAAACAGAAAAATTGCCAAGGGGACTTTACTGAGCTCCATCAGAGCCTAACAAACCTGAACTGAGGCTCTCATAACCTTAAAACTCCCGAAGAAGCAAAGCTATACAAATAAACCAGCTTTTCCTTCGTATAACAGCTTTGATTCCAAGCACATTATAAGCAGTTGCTAGACTACCCAGCTTACGGGGTAAGCGCAGATGAATATGTATTTACTATATCCATTTTAGAGACGTGCAAAAGTGGTGCGTTGGACAACGATCCCCCCAATGCTGGTCTGAAAGCACTAAATATAAACAGAAGGTGATTGAGCTTCCAGCCCACAGGAACGGACAGCATGTCCTGAAATACCGCCAGGTACGGCACGCGGGCTCACTTGTACTTCTCAGGCCGGGATCCCAAAAACTGGGGCTGGTTACTGAATTAGCGGGTCTCAGACTAACAGACACAGCTACATCTGCTATGGCACTGTTATATGAATAACATCTTTTGTGATGGAGGTGTTATATACCTTCTCAGTGTTATGCTGGAAGTGCTCGCTGTATTGGGGCAGGGGGGAAGATTAGATGTTATTTAATTGAAAGGCAATATAGAGTGGTATCTGGAAATGCGAGATAAAGAGAAGTTTCTTCTTTATATAAAAAGAAACATTTTTTGGTACATTTTGTTGCTAATCCTGATGTTGAGTGGCACAGTCACTGACTTAGAAATCAGGCAAGTCTTCTACAAGTTGAAAGTGTATTCTCTCTGATTTGGCACCTTCAATCCTTTGCAGCTGCAACAACACATACAAACATTGCTTTAAGAACTAATCATACTTGTATCTTTCCAGTAACATTATTCCTCAGCTTTCCCGGCTATAAAACTTCCCAGTATCATAAATTTGCCAGAATAATTATAGTGATCGAGCTGTCAGCTCAAAATGATAACAGAAAGCAGACCTCCGCATTTCTGTTCCCGCTGCACTACTTGCACACTTACAAGGAAGCTTCCAATGAGGACAACATTAATTAATTAATCCCGATTTCTAAGATAAATAGAGGGAATAATCCCACATTTCCTGGTTCTCACCCCAACATCCAGCTACCAACAGGATCCTTCCCAGCAGCTGCCCTGAAGAAAGCTTTCTCCCTTCCAGTGCCCATTTTTAAAACCGTCTCCAGTTACACGCGTATTGATCCAGACACCTGAATTCTTCCTGTCTTCCCTCCATTAGCAACAGCCTTGTTTCATCCTCCCACTTAGCTTTGCCCTCAGATTCCTGCCATCTCCTTAACTCAGAGATAAGGAGCCATTTTCCCTTTAGCCTCGCCATGCTGTAAAGATTGCACATTAACCCTGCGCACTCAGAGCTATGCAGGCATGTTTGACAGAAAAAGCAACTCCTATTTATCACAACCCCAGTGAAACTACCTTCCTCCAAGAAAATCCAAATACAATGTCCTTTTAGCACTGATCTTGTTTCTGCTTTATATACTAACTTTAGAACAAGCTTTAAACACAGAGGTTTGCGCCTGACACAGAAGTAAATCAGCAAAACTTGTTCAGCCCTTCCAGGAGGGCTCTCAGGTCTACCCAGTCCTGGGGTGTGAAGGGATACATGCGTAAGCCATTGGAGAGGAGAAAAAACACAAAATAAAGCCAGAGTAGAAGTATATCGAAAATGCACCAGGGTTTTTGTTTTCTGATCCCACCTGCCAGCAGCACGCTCTGGCAGGCACGTGCAGGAGGATAAAGGAGGGAAGAGAGGCTGAGTGGCAAACTGCACCCCCCCATCACTCTCCACTTGGGGATGCCAAACAAAATCCTGTCTCTTACTCTGAGCCAAGAAACAATTTAGTTATCTGCAAAGTAAAATAATTTCTTCAGAAAACAAATGTATCCTCCTTCTCCCACCCCTTTAAGACTTATTTGTGAAAAGTCTTAGAAGAACCCATTTGAGCATGTGCTGGTTTTAGCTGGGATAGAGTCAAATTTCTCCACAGTAGCTAGGATTTGTGCTGGAAACAGTGTTGATAACCCAGGGATGTTTTCATTCCTACTGAGCAGGGCTTGCACAGAGTCAAGGCCTTTGCTGCCTCTCACCTCACCCCAGCAGCAAGTGGGCTGGGGGGGGCACAAGGAGCTGGGAGGTGACATGGCCGGGACAGTGACCCCAACTGACCCAAGGGATGTCCCACACCGTATGGCCTCATGCTCAGCACATAGAGCTGGGGGAAGAAGAAGGAAAGGGGGAACGTTTGGAGTTATGGCATTTTGTCTTCCCAAGTAACAATTACACGTGATGGAGCCCTGCTTTCCTGGAAATGGCTGAACACCTGCCTGCCCGTGGGAAGGAATGAATGAATTCTTTGTTTTGCTCTGCTTGTGTGCGCAGCTTTTGCTTTACCTATGAAACTGCCTTTAACTCAACCCATGAGTTTCCTCACTTTTACCCTTCTGATTCTCTCCCCCATCCCACCAGGGGGGAGTGAACGAGCAGATGTGTTGTGCTTAGTTGCGGGCTGGGGTTAAATCACGACAAAGCACAATGTCTGGAAGCTGCAGAAGACAAAAGCATAGTACTTTAAAGAATTTAACTGTGATTTTACTTACAAATTCTCCAATCTCATCTTTCTTAACAGGAAAGCTCATTGCCCAGATAAGGTTAGACAGAGATTCCTAAAAATCACAGCAATGCAAAAGCTTTACTATCTTCCTGAAAGCATGTGGACTTGCCAACGGAGCATTAGGACTGCTATGTGGAAAGCATTCCCTCAAACTTGCAGCTCTGTAACACGACACACGTTTTTTCAGCTGAGAAAAAGAGGTGCAAAACCAATAACAAGTGTTAAACCGCAACTCCACCATCTCCTTGTTTAATTTCATCTGTATATCAAAGTACTGCTACGAATAAATGACTTTACTGGGTTGAAGACTAGAGATCAGGACAGGACAGTCCAAATAAACCACTTGCAATTAATTTTTATTTTTTTTAAGTCATAACTTTGAAGTAGATGGCTCCCAAGCTCCCGCTGCTTGGAGGATTTAATAGAAGCCATTAAAATCTTCAACCTCCATGGCAAATGGGAGCAAATGAGCAATTACATAGATGCTACAGATGGGAAAAAGAAAAATCAGATCATTAAGCATTACGTGGGTGCCAAGCCATATGAACATGGCTTTTATGTGCACGTGATGACCCAACTATTACACAACTCACCGAGCAATTAGCAGTCAGATCTGATAACAGCCACACAGCTCTATCTGTGTTTAAGACAACTGCACTTTGAGGCAGAATTTTGAACGGATGCATAAACATGATTAATATGGCTGAGCTCTCGGGCAATACACAAGATGGTCCGTCCCTGAAGAAATCAAAGCAAAGCCTCTTAGGAGCAATTACGCTGCAGTCTATTACGAACCATCTGCAAACAGAAAGTCTGAAGCCTTCAGTATGAGTTCACAGCCACATCTCACGAGGTTTTCTCAACAAAAGCAAATACTCAGAACTCACTGTTTTATTTTTAGGACGTGGGTTTTGTTTGTTCAGACAATATACTCTAGGGCTGACATGGGCAAGACTCAAATTAGGTATCCAAACATAAGTTATCATCACCTTTTCCAAGGCAGAGCCCACATTCCTTATCTTTCTCCTTCAGCCTCTACAAAACAGCACCAAAAGTAAAACATCAAGTCAAAGGTGTAATTTTATCTTTAAGCATAAAGAATTTAGACTCTTCTCTGTTATTGTAGCTCCTGGATATTGCCCTGAAATCAAATCTGCTTTGTGAAAGACATAGGGAATCCAAGAGCCTGACTGCATGACTGACACTGGAATTCAGATTTCAGTCTGGTTTATCTGCACGTGGCAATGGACGCTCTACTCATGACAAGAGCACAAACACGCAGGGCACAGGCCACTTCTCGAAACACCTATATGAATAATTACAAGCTCTGAAACACCCCCACATCAATCTGAGCTTCAAAAAGGGATATCAAAGAAAAATTACAATTCCACTGTGCACTGAGATACAGATATGTACCTACACACACAAAAACATGCTACAGGTCATCAAATAGCTTCCCTTCCTCTGAAAGGCACCTACCCCAGCAGCGAGCCAACCGTACATGAAGGAGGGTGAAGACCACGGGCTGATGAATGCAAAGGTCACCAGGATTAACCTCGGGGCTGTCAACTTTCTGCCCTCCCAAATGTCAAAAGACAGATTTGGCCTGGTGTACAAAGGGATTACTTTGAAGAAAGGGAATTGGAGGAAGGATATTTCAAGTATTCAGGGTTTTATTTCATGGCACAAAGCAGATTCATCCTCTTTCCTATCTTTTTGATACTTCCATGCTTCATCAGCCATTACTGACCACTGACAGACTGCAGATGGTAAGCTTCAGTCTTCTGTTTAAAAGAAGGGAAGAAGCATTTTTCAAGTTTCTTTCATATTTCAGTTCCTGAAATATGATTTCGTGACACCCTTTACAGCAATATCAGGATGAGGAATGGATTCCTTTTAGCAGTGCATATTCTTCAAGACCTGTCTTGCTACAGAAAAGGAAAGCAGAGTCCTTACATGCCATCTCAGTGTCTTGAGCAAGCAATCGGAAATGAAACACGAATTTCATGGATGCTGCCTGACAGTATCGGGGGAGAGAAAAAGAAAAAACAGGAATTGCAAAAAATCCTATGCAAAAAATCTTATCTTGCATAAGCAGAAATTAGGAAATGGTGTGAACTGAGTACAGAAGGACCCAATCTGCGCCAGACTGGCTCCGTACGGGACTGCCAGACACCAAGCTGGATACCGGGATCTCAGCCAAACCAAGCAGAGCCCAGCACCGCTGACCACCATCCTCCACACCACCAAGGCTGCCTACCTGCCTGAGGACAGTGCTGGACCCCCATTAGCTCTACAAGATCACACATCACCATGTCCGGCCATTAACCTTTCCAGTAAACCAAATGCACACCTCCCAGCTGATCAGGACCTTGCACATCCTACAGACTCAGTTTCAGAGGCAGCTACTCAGGAACTTGTTGGCTTCCACGAGAGCCCCTCTCCTACAGCATCTCTGCACTGTGAAAGACGACAGCTGAGCTGGCGCTGCCCAGAACTGACGAGGGAATACGGGGTTTGCTTGTGTGGGTTCTTTGCTGCCCAGAACAGGCAAGGATACCATCAAATCTCAACAGCCCCTGCAAAAATGTTGACCATGACTTCGCACTGTACCCAGACAACACAAACAGGGTTACCAGCAGCCTGGATATTCCCCAGCCACCACACACTGGAATAAAGAGTTAACTTTATTGTAATAATTGGGCTGGATGTCAGGTTTCAAGCAAATTCCGCAGACACATCCAACCCATGAGACAAGAGCATAAATCCATATATATTTAGAGATAATAATATCCTCCTAAAACACCAAACAATTCCTGGTGGTAATGGTTTATACTTCGCTTCCATTTAAGTGCTTCAGATCACTTCATAAACAGTGACCTGCAGCGATGCCAAAGCTGAGATGGCAAACGTCCTGTTTTACAAAAGGAGAACACAAGTTATAAGCATTTAAGCCATTTGCTCAAGCCCATGAGATGTCAGGAGCTGAACACCAGTGAAGTGAAATCCTGACTGCCCATTCCTTGCTTCAGCGATTTAACCCTAAATAGCTGCAGTAACTCACGACACCATGAGCACCTCGGAGAGGCTGTTGTTGCTCTTTCAGAACTATCCTAGCCAAGGTCAGAATGAAGAACAATGGTTTTAGTAAGAATGTTGTTTCATAATTTACTTCAGAACAAGTGTTTAATCAGACTATGGTTTTTGGATACTTCAAAGAATCAGAATCTAATTTTTACATATTTTTCAAGCCACCAGCCCTCTGTTTCCTGTGAGTTTTACACACTGTGAGCTAGAGATAGCAAATGAAGGGGATACCTGTACCCTATTATAAACCACTGAGAGCAACCTTAAACTTTGCCATCAATAATCTATTTGCAAAATGCAGTGCAGTCCCGAAGTTCACTGCATGATCTGAGAATTATTCCAAAGCCAAGTGCATTTCTGTTAAGTTGACAAATCAGGACACCCGCAGTATGGCAAAAGCAGTTGGCAAACTCGATTTTTTACAATAGGTCCTCCGAGAGAGGACTTGAAAGCAAAGACTGGGAAAGGAACAAAAGGGCAGATGTAAAGAAAACAAGCAGGAATGAGAATGGAATGAAAAGGGTGCAAAGAAACTGGGTCATCTTAAGGCTTGGATGTGTCACGAAGGGAAAACGGAGACTTACAGACCAACAGAGACATGGCCAGATGGAAAAAGAAGAAGGGTAAATAGATTACATATGATCTAGATAGGAATGGAAAAATGAAGAAGACATTATTAAGCAAGTTCTCAAGATGAGCAGTACTGTTATTCTCCAGCACAAGGAACTGGCAATACCAGCACATTTGGGCTTCATAGAACCCTATCCCTCGTACCTTGGGGTGGCCCTCATTAGACTCTGTCTATATAAAGTTTTGAACCCAGCAAAGGAGCTGAAAAACATTTACTGTGTTCCAACTTATGTGGGGAACATCAAGAGTCCAGGAAATTCCCATGGGATTTTCTTTCATCCCTTCCGTAATCTCTATATTGAGTATGTTTAGGATCCCATAGGGAAAAACACTGCTCTGTGTTCTTTATGACAGTATTTTCAGTGCACGTGTCTGGAGGTAGCTTCTGAATTCAGGCAACAAATTCCTTTCTCCCCCTCCACCACTCCCCCCCACACATTCTTGCACCATCTGGGTGCTTGTGGTCAAGCTTAATAGTTTAAAAAAGCAACTCTCTCCATACTTCCAGTTACTACCCTGTATTTGAGGCACAGTAATTGATCTTACAAGCCCACCACCTCCATTTCAAGCGCAGCAGCTCTGCAGTGGTAGTTTTAAGACAACGTCCACACACACACTTCTCCCACTGACAGGAATAAAAACCCTCAGATCGTCAGTTATCCATGCTAGCTGAAGAATAAGAATTAATCTTCCTTAACTGCTGGAACTGAATCTGAAGCACCTGCATCATAAAACTTAACAGAATCTCCTGGGGACACTGCGTGATTGCCCAAGGCAGAACACCAGGGTTTCATAACCACGACACTGCTATCACCTGCACCGCAGGAAAGGAAGCTACAGCACAGAAAGTGCGTTGTCTGCATCCTGTGAGCAAACTGTCCATCCTGAGGACAGCACTTTTTCATTGGAACATCGTTTCCACCTCAAATTCCATCTTTTTATTCCTCAGATGTTTTATCATGCATTATAGGCTGGGGTATGAGATGTCAGCTCCACCGCTGCACCATCAGCCAGCCTTTTCCACCCCGTGGCGTGCAAACTTTGGTCCTGACCTAGGAGCCTTCACTTTTACTATGCCCTAGAAGACTCACTAAGCTTAGACATTTTCTGTGCAGTCTTCCCTACTTTCAGGGAACAGACATGTTTCTCTGTGCTTTTGTGGACCATGGAGCAAAAGTCAACAATCCAGAAGGGATCTCAGTCGCTAGAGAACTTGCACAGCTGCAGCTCCCAGTGCTCTTCTCCACGGCAGCAGTGCTGGAAACTAGACCTTCCTGCATTGCCGTTTGACTTGGTCTTTGGTAGAGCTAATAGCCCCAAAAAAAGAAGAGGTTTTATTTCTAACATCCCTTCATTCCAGCACATTGCCCCAGTAAGTACAGCTGTTGTGTTACCACGTTATGCTGCTGAGTATTTGCACATTCATTAATTTTGGCAGCTTGTCAACTTTTCCTTAACCAATTCAAGCAAGGGAAAGAAAACAGTGATGTCATAGCTTCTCTCAGAAAAAGCTGATGAGAATTTCACCGGAGGTGAAAGCAGAATTTCTGTTGCCTGCAACATATCCTCTTGCCAAACAATGAAGACCTGCATCATGCAATGAGAAGTTTCTCAGAGTTAATATAGCAAAATCCAATTGAGTAGGAAGCATCAAGCAACTAAATAACAAAGTAAGTGTTTTGGTAACCACAAAATACCTACTGTCCTCAGTTATCATAGGAAAAAGAATTAAGAATTAGCCTGCCCTCACCTGGGATGAGACCACAAGGTTTTTGTACATTTTAAGGCTTCTCTCCAAGTTAAAATAACAAACCAGACAGAAAAACAAAACAAACCCCAAAACATAGTAGTCTCTTCATTAATCATTTCTGACTCCTCACATAAGCATACTGCAAATTCAGCCTCTGCACTTAATGCCAACTGTGATACCATTTAATTGCTGAGACTGTAATTAAAGTACTGTGTTACAGTCTGTGGAACATCAGCCACACATCCCTTTGTCTGCTAAAGGCAGTTGGGAGCTCCCTGGAAGACTCTCTGCCCTGGAGGACAGCAATGTGCAAAGACACTATAGTAGGAATACAGTATCTCAGAGCACAGCATATACTCACCTTCATGTATTTTACACAAATAGGCAGGTCACCAATACCCAAATTCAATTCCTTTTTAAACAAGATGAAGCAGGTGAAACACGACAGGGTTTGTTCATATGCCAGAGCTCCTCACCTCCTAGCCAAACTGGCACACTAAAAGCATGCATCAACATTCAGAAAAGGAATATGATCTTCTGAAGTTCTAAAATTACTATTTCAAGTTTTTCCTTATGTTATGTTGGGAGCTTTTCATCAATCCTTCTCTGCCATGATTGCTCAGAAACAGCAAGGGGCACAGCGACAGCTGGGAAACCTCTCAATGTGCTGCCAACATTGGACCCAGTCTTCAAATAAAAGTTCCTTGTACCTGCACTGGGAGATGCACATGTGCATCCACACATCCCAAGGTGGGTGTGGGCCTGCCCTGCCTTGTCCTTGCCTGAGCCAGGTATATAGGACAATCTGACCTGTACATGCCCTGGTTTCTTCCAACCTCAGAATGCAGTTTTGCCCAACCTGACCATGCTAGGGATTACTCATAAACTGTAGGTCTTTGTCCCAGTGCAGACTAAGCACAAACAAATTCCATCTTTGTGCCTCCTGGATGAACAACAGTGCTGAGGGATTGGTGTCCAGTGGCAGAGAAGATAAGCAAAACTGATAAGCAGGTTTTTACTCAGACTTGTCTGAATGAACTGGAGCTGCAGCCAAACATAATGGATGCAGCAATAGTAAAGCCTCCTTGTTTTATTCTTTGTGCAATCAGTGGTCTTGGAGTCAAACACTGAGGGTGCAGAAGGCAAACGTGACCTCCTGAGAGCAGAATAATTATGAGGTCTGCCTCTTGGGCACTCTTCCAGTCTTTTCATCACTGGGTAAAGCCATCAAATCAGAAGATAAAGCCAGGCTGAAGGAGCACAGAGACCCAAGTCAGGCTCAGCACAGCAGCCAGTAAGTGACCAGAGGGCAGATGGACCTGCATGTTTGGCCTTCTCTAAATGCATGGAGTGTGAGCACCCTGCACACGGCACAGGCTTCAGGAGCACAGACAGACAGACAAGGCAACAAGTGGGTTCATCAGACACAAATATCTCCGTAACAAGAAAGGCATCACTTGCTTCTCCTATGCTGCTGCTGCTTCTATCCTTCCTTTTCAGAGGGCCAAAGCTGAAACTAATGAGGAAAAGGCAGAAAGAACAATTTGATGAAACAGGCCAACTGCCCAAAATGAAAAGGCATGAGCGAGTCAAATCCTTAGTGTCAGCAAGAAAGTGCTGTGGAAAAAAAAAACTACTTGACATAACAAGAGCTGAGGTGAAATAATAAGTTAGAGGAGAAAACTAAATGGAAAAAGGAGAAAAGAAAAGATGCCCTGATGAAATATCTACAAATATCCTTCAACAGCAGCTCCTCAGGGAAGACTTAAATGCTCTGCCTGAAGGAAAGGGCAGTGGAGAGAAGGGAAAGGCACAGTGTGCTGCAGAGCCCCATCCACCCGCGCATCACGTAGCACGGACGGGGCAGGACATGCAGACTCCACAAGTGCCAGCTGGTAAAGGTCTCTGGCACCAAGTGCGTTCATTCCCAGCATGAACGTGCAGCTGATTATTATGCCTTATTTTAGACAGCACATCCAAAAAAGGCAAGTAACTTCTTTTAACAATAGCTCTTTCCTTCTCAACAAGCATATATCTTATACATATCATGTATTTGTATCATGTGTGTTACTGCAAATACAGCTTCTCATCAAAATAACCAAACTGGAATAAGGCTAACGCTTTGTATTTTCCCATTATGCCTATGTAGAATAGGCATGTTGGACTAAATCCACTCCTAGAATAACGACATAATAATCAACAACAACGCTTGTCATCACAATTTTGCTTTAGTCGGTCTTCTGAAACAGTACAACCCTTTTTTTTTCCCCAAAGCCCTAGGGATTCCCAGGTACTTCTGTATTAATTATTTACTCCCCATATATTTTAGTTTTCAAACAGCTTTGCTAAGACAACTATAGAAAACCAAGGAAAGGGTGGGCTGTACGTGGGATGGCTAAAGGTCACAAGAATGATTTACAGGAGGGTTTATGCCTTTGTTGCAGGCTTTGATGTGTCATTATTCTTGCAACTACATTTCAAAGGTATTATTTTTCTAAACGCAAATCCCCTTTCCTTCCCTCAAACTCCACTGCTTCTAACTGAAATTAAGTTAGCACTTAACAAAAGCAAAACACTGTAATTTTAGAACTGTATCACTTTGATTTGTTTTATTTTTATACTCACAAGAGAAAGAAAACCTTTAGTTCCCATGCATATTTTGTCATGACAAACCACAAAGATAATTACTAGGAAGCTACTCTGGCAAAACCTCCCAAACTAACTGTCACTGGGAAGCCAGACAAACATTCCCAAAATAACAACTAAATAATTGATATCACTGGAGTCAAAGAACACGATACCTTTAACAGAAATAACCACCAGCCAGCACTCTCTAACAATTAGCTCTCTCTGGTTTTTGTGACCAGTGTGATTCATGCTTCTAGAACAAGGTAGGAGGTTACTTTGTGGAGTGTATTATCCCAAGGCTACGCTAACTATCAAGAGTCTGTGCAGTGACCCATCAAGACATTTTCAGCCAGAATGGGCTTTAATCACAGGATGATTTTAAGAACCTAGTGCATAATCCCTTGAAGTTCCCTTGTTAGTAAACATAGGGACCTAAGAACTTATTTGGACCTGTGAACCTTCCAAAGGCAGATTTTTACAGAGTTCAGAGTAACTTCATGCATTTCCCCAGAGTCTTAATTATAGTCTCACTTCAAAAACAATTTTTAAAAAAAGTCCCAATCTTTTGCCTAACCACAATTTAGATGACAATTCAGTTAGAGAAATAGCGTACAAGTACCTTTCCATTGGAAGCACAATGCTGACACCATCCGCATGCCAGCCTGAACCCCCAGAAAAAAGCATTTTAGACCATGACAAATAGGGTTTCAGAGAAAGAAGAAATTATCGTATTTATCCATTCTGCCATTTAATCCTCTTAAAGTCCTCCATATTGCATGGATGCAGAAATGAGCAAATTAATGGCTAATGGGACATGGTCACATTGCTGATTGGGTGGTGTGCATCCAGAAATCCTAAAGCCAACGCAGTAGCAGTGCAGCGGTTCAGATTTGCGGAGGACAACACAGGACCAACAAACAGGCTCAATAATCCTACTCTTCCTTACCTCTGCTCTTGAAAACCAGCAGGTGGGTGCTTGCAAATTAAGTAGTAGAACAAAAAAAATAAATAGTTTGGCAAAAATTACAGCAGTGTTTACAGAAGGAAGAAAGGAAGGGAATGAGCAAAATGTGCTGCCAGAAATACAGAAGTGCACATATTTTAGCATGACAGAGGCTTCAGCAGAGACAGAGATATCAGATAGCTTGTAATAAAAAAAAAAAACAAAACAAAACAAACAAACCACCAAACATGAGTGCTTTGCATCAGTTGGTTTGAAGCCTCCTGAGATACCCAGATTAAGTAGAAGCTCCCCTCCTCTGCTTTAATCTCCACAGGATAGTGCTTATCTCAGAAATGAAATACTGAAATCATCTTAGGTGAGGAAACTGTGAAAGCAAGCAGGATAAAGGCATCTTTGCAGATACTCAAAGAAACAGCCAAAGCAGTGGCTGTCTCAGCATCAAGTGACTAATCAGAACAAGCTGTCACAAAGGAGCTCTAACCTTTACCATAGCGAATACTCCGCCCAAAGCATGCACTGGCCCAAAGACAAAAATGCGATATTTCCATGGATTTAAATAGACAGAATATGTGCAATTTTTTTTTTTTTTTTTTTTTTTTTGAGAGCAGTATTTCAAAGTGCTGTTTTAAAGAAGGCCTTCAAGAACACGGTGATGAAGACAACGAAGACAGCGCTCTCTTGAGACAAAAGGCTACTAAATTCTATGTCTGTCTCAACATAAAACTCTCGAAGTAAAAATGGATTCCAAAGAAAAATGTCAGTAGTAATTTATTTCCAAAGCTCACCAGGAATTCCAATGGAATGCTAACAAGAGTGTTCAGCAAACACCTTGTCCTTGTGTCGGCATAAAAACAATCCTTCTGCAAAGTAAGGCTGTCAGAAGTGTGAAGGTACCTGTGGTTTTGGATGAATATAAAAAAGAGGACATTTGCCCATTAGAGGACATAATTCCACTTGCTGCTCAAACTTTGAACAGCTTTGGGGGCCTTTGAAATATTGTGAGCCATTTTCTAATATAAGAATCCATAGGGGGAAAAAAAAAAACAAAACAGTGTAGGCCAACAAAAGAAAGAAGAGTCATATTTAGTGCCCTGGTCATCTCCTGGTATTAAGCCCAACTTATGAGAGGGCTCAAGAGGTCACAAACACTCATGTTCCTTCTGCAGAAATCCAAGCACAAATCCACACAGCAGGTTAAGGTTGTGTAACAAAAGCTACTCCTCAATTTCTTCCCCAAATGCTGCTTACAGAACAGTGCTGATTTTACAGGATGCCTGTTATCCTGAAGAATCTGCCGCAGCCCAGTGACAGTGGTCTGGTGGCAAGGCACCAGCATGCCTAGGATAAGCCACCTACCTTGCTCCTCCGCCCCCAAGGACCAGCGCAATGGCATTTCCAGTCAGAACACGAGCCAGGCGAGAAAAGTCAGAGTGACGGTCTGGTGGTTTCTGGAATACACGTTCATACATCTCTATCTGCAGAAGAGAGACAGAAGATGGTCATTCTAAAGGCAGGGCAGAGTCTACACTACCAGCCAACAACATACTGTTGAAAGCGGATAGCTGTTCTTCAAACAAAAAGAGGGTTAAAGAACTATCCAAACAGTTCTAGCGATCATATGGATCTCTCATACTTTCATAGTAGCTGGGAGAATTTCATGATAGTACAGTATTTTCTTCGTAGCTACTTCTTTTTCTTGACAAGGATTTGAAGTTACTGGGAAGCATCCCAAGTCTGCCTCTGCTTTACCTTTGGCATGATTTTCACAAGCCTGGGGACCATCCCAATGAAAAGGACTCTACCGCATGTACACACCTATCAATACGGCCTTGGAGATAGTATTTACTGTCTTCAGCCAAGCCAAGTATGCATCCATAAGGAAGATATGAGCCCCTTATTCCTACATTTCCTATAGTAAACTGAGGCCAAACAGATTTAATAGAGTATTACCTGTGTTCAGTTGCACATCAAAATATCATGTAATAACATTATATCAGATTACCTTTGATACATGGATTACAAGTAACATACTACAGCTAAGGGACCAGCCACCAAAGCAGGAATCTCCTACCAGCTTGGGCAGGCTTCTTTTGGAAAAGACTCTGCGTGGACAGTGGAGATGAAGATGAGCAGAACACCAACTCCGCATATTGAGCCATTCCACGGTTCGGGAAGGGAGAGGCCCATCCTCCTTATGGAGCAGGACGAGTTGCTTCTGGGCTCGGACTGCGGTGTTCTCCAGCATCCTCTCCAGCTACAGCACGTTATAGACACCAAAGGAATGGGGGTGTCAGGTGTTTACTGCTCCAGTATCAGTTTAACAGAATACTGTATTGTGAAATATGTATACACACACACACATATATATACATCTGACTCCTATTCCTATCTGAATCTGCAGACAACTATGCATACTAAGAACCCTCAAACAAGACTGATTTAGACAACTACACTGTTAGCTGTGGACTTACATAGCATACAGAACTCTAAAATCAGACAAGGATTCAAACCTGACTACTTAAAAATGAATGTTTTTTTACCTAAAACGTAGACCATTAAATGCACAGCACAGACACACGCTGTTCATGCAAAATGAGATTGCTTCCCAAGTCATACTTAAGCCTACAAATGTTCAACTTGTTTTGTTCTTTCACTTCCAATCAGATCACTTTTTACTCCTTGCATTCGTTATATTTATTTTTTTGTTGTTTTAGGCAACTGACAGTGACTTGCTTTTACTGTGCTTCCTGCCTCCCACGTACAGTCATGAAGAACCAACAGAGTGACACACAAGAACACTGCAGATGGTGCCAGTCCCAGGCTCTTTGGAGGTCAGACTTAGCACTTCACAATCCTAAAAAACCCACTTGTGACCTCATTTTTAAATTTCTTGCAGATTTTATGAGCCTAGACATACAACTTTGGTAATAAAATATCAAAAATAAAAATAGATAGCAAGGGAAATACATCTTACAGTCTGTAAGACTGTACAAAATACAGCTTACAATCTGTAATAAAATATATTAAATTATTCATACAATACAATTTATATCTACTTTTTCCTAGGCACACACCACGAATTCCATCCAGGCAGAAAAGAACTCCTCTCTCTATCTGGACATCCTGCAAAAAAATTCTGGACAGAAACGCAAAGCTTCAACGTAATCTGACGTTTGATTTACCACTGGCCAAAATGACTCTTTAGAGGAAAAGAACTTAGCTGGAAATACTTCTACATAAAACTTGCCATTTCAGAGGATCCTCATACAATTTTTTTTTCCATTTATAATACACATTTCTCAGGAATATTCCATTATTTGTGCTTCACTGGGTATTAAACCCAGGAAAATTCATGACTATGAAACAACCTTAGATCCGGACTGTTAACACTGCAAATATGGGAAGAAGCTACTTCCACACCTCTCCAACAGTAGGTTCCTGGTCTCCCAGTCCAACAATTAAGATGCAGTCAGCCTGCCGGATGCAGCGTTGGGTCCAGGGAGTAAGGGTGCTGTCTGCCTGGTAGAGTACAATACGGTGAATATCCTCCTGCTGTCCCAGCCAGCTAGTTAGTCGGTATTCATGGATACTGGGGAAAGAAAAGAAAAAACCCAATTCAAATGGTTTTTATATCACAGCTCCTAACAGAGTAGAGAAAAATCTTACATGTGAAGCACAAAATCTGAAGGGCATCAGAGACCTGCATCTCTTGCTCATCCAGTCTAAGAACCTTATCTGCCCACATTTTCAGGCTCATGCTTTCTTGATTTCTCCATTATTTATACCATTAGATATATACACAGAGAAAAGAAGATGCAGTGATACCTAATTCCGATAAGAGTTCCACGGTGTCCCTAAGAATGACTACATAATACCCACTCGGAGCAATTCAGCTTTTCCAATTTCACAAGTGAGAAAGTAACTATGGAAAAAAAACACCCACATTTGAACCAAATACTCTTGAAACACCTTGATGAGAAAGCACGATATACATTAGAACACAGGATTTTATTCCCAAACACTGCATATTTATAAGACCAGCATAGTATCTTTCTGCATTTTTTTGTGAGTAATGAGGGCAGGTACCTATCCAGTGCAGCAGAACCAAGTCGCTGTTTGATGTTATCACTGGTGAGCAGTAAAGCAGGACCTAGAAGAACAAAAAGTTTCATATGTGAACACCTGCCATTCAGCTCCTGACAAACTGTATTGAGAAAATGTAGCTGTAATAAAGGCAGTTCTGTGAATTTGCTTTGAAGATCATGATGGATCAGAGTTGTCATAGAAGAAAGAGCTGGCACAAAGTCTTCACAATGATTTTCACACTTCTCTACAATAACATCTTCCCATTTTCCACATTCCCAGAGCTCTGTTACTGCATTAGTCCCAACCTACAAGCTCTCTTATCGCATTCCTCAGTGTCACGTAGGATGACAGTTTCTACTGCAGCTGCATTTTCACAAACACAACATTCAGAGTATCACGGACCTTTTCCAACCATAGAAAGCCCAGGAATCTGGTTCCAAAGAAAAAAAGCTATTTCACTGACCTAGTGAAATACATAATTTGTCCATCCTGCACTGAACCAACTCCCCAGATGAACCCTAAAGCTCTCTGTAGTAGTACTACTTCTTATTCAACATGCCAACAGGAACCTATACCACTACCAACCCCAAGGAGAAAGAGACTCCCAAATCTGCAGGGCACAGTCCGATTCGCACTATTTCCACTATAGAGACAGGCATACACACACACCTGGCAACTACACTATATCTGAGATTAATTTTGATGCACATAAGTTTCTTGCAGGCACTTTATTTTTCTTATTAGCAATTCTATTTCGTCAGCAGCAACACATGCCATATGTGGTGGAGGTTGCAGAATAACCACAGCTAAATACAAAAAAGCAAAGGAAAGAAAAATTAAGGGATTAACGTCACGCCTAAAGAAAAGATCATCTGTCTCCTACTGAGAAATTCACATTTACAGAACATGAAAGAGCAGTCGCTTTGTATTGTTTTCATAATGTAAACCTTCATTTTTTCATTAATAAAATAACTGAAATGCATGCACAAAATAACAAAACACTTAATTACGTGAGGTCTCTTGAGGCATTAATAAAGCAGTATGGCTTAATGTGTTCAGTTAAAATCAAAGAACCATGAATGAACAACATGGTAAAAGGTCGCAATTTCACACTTACATGCTCAAAAAGCAAAACCCACAAGTTCAGTATCTGGAGCTGGCCATCCTGACTTTCAGGCCCAACTCATTTCCCCCACAATGCTTGATTCCTCCTCCGAAGACTTCACTCTGTTTTAACATACTTTAGTGTTACACCTGAAAAAACCCCTCAGAAGTATGACTTCTTTCATCTTGTATTTTCAAACAACCAAATAATGTTTGCTCTTTGTTACACTGATGATGAAGGAAAAGCAAACAGAAATGGACAAAAATACCCCCAAAGTGGAGACCAAAAGATAAAAAGTAAAAGCTGGAAAGAAAGCACAGAGAGGAGAATGCATTGAGAGCAGAATTTAATTTCCTCCAATCAAGTTTATGGGAGTTGGTTCCTACGAAAGCAACAAGTCCAAAGTAGGGGAAATTAGTTCATAAGCATTTTAAGACCTGCACTGGTTTAACCTGCCCTTCACTCCTGTATCTGTGCTGCTCCTCCATCTGTGCTCCTTGGACCATCTGTCTGTCTGCAGGGAACAGACCCAGTGTTTGTGAGGGGTTTTACTGCTTAATTTTTAACACTGGTAGATTCGTTGATCTGGTTCACCATTCAGCCTCACAAACAGTTGGGCTAGCACAACTTTGGGTGGGGAAACGGGATTAAGAGAGGTCTCCCAGAAGAAACACTCATGACATTGCAAGCTATGTACAGTGCAGGTAAAGTCTGAAAAAGCATTCAACAGCAAAGTTATCATTTGTGTTCATTAATGTGTCAAAGTTCTCAGCAAAATAGAAATGATATGTAGACCAAATATTCTTCCAGGATATGTGACTTACAAAGCTTTATGACAGTGTTGGAAGTTTAGTAGGCAAAGACAAACAGCCAGGAATGTAAAATGAGCTAAGAAATACAATAAAAATGTCAAATAAGAGAGACTAACGACAGGAGGGAACAGCATGCTCCACCTCTGCATTTGCCTGATGCCTCCCTGCACCCGGTCACTGAGATCCAAGCACATCAGCAAAGGAGCCTGGAGTGACTGTACTGATCTGAGGCACTGGGGGCATATGCCCTAAGGGGAAACCATCAAACCCAGTGACCCAGCCAGCCAGAACATCTTTTATACAAGGCAAGAGGCTGACTTTGTAGAGCTGGAAAGCTGGAGTGCAGATCATGGCTACTTCACCCACAGATACCTTGATTGGGGACAACACATCCCCATCGAGCATCAAAAGAGCCTTGGAGAGGCCTATGACTTCAGAAATCACGCCCGCTCACCTCACTTTGGTATTTGGAAAAGCAGCAGTTCACAGCATATGACACAAATGTGTGTGTACAGACAGACAGCTGTGCTGGCTCAGGAGGAGTCTGTCCAGCATCCCTTCTGCACACCAGCAGTGCAGGATGAAGACACTCATCCCCAGCACAGAATACGGTGATGCTTCCAACTGAACCAACTCCGTTTTGCTTCAGAAATAACAACCATCTGCTCGACACTTCCAATTTCTAGCAAGCTCCCAATTAATCAACCATTAAATAACCCTCGATTAACGTGATCAACAACACCAACATATGTGTTCTCAAGTGCATAAAACAGAATGACCAAAAGTGTTATTTAAACTAAACTGCTGAGAGCAACGAAGTAATAAAAATAATTCTCAAGTACATACCCCTCAAACAGCCACACCAGCAGGCAGCAATGTCCAAGACGATGTGTTAGTGCATCCTCAGTATGCATTATCATAGTTACACACCATCATCTAGTGATGCTCTCTCCACACCTGATATCAGCCTCACAAGCAGTTTACAGCTGCAGTTGGCATCATGAAAACATCCCTCCATCCTCCAGCAGCTGCCTGCACCCTTCAGGGACTGTTCTCTTTCAGTAGGATTAGACACAAGGTGAATAGCTCAAAGTTAAGAACACAGGAGAGGTGATATGAGGTAACATTAAATATTTATGTAAGCTTAATAGCTACAGTCCCTCTGACTGCGACTGGCAGCAGATTGCTGGGGAAGAGTATTAGAGCAAGGAAAACTTAATGACATTCTTCAAGCCTCCAGCAATTCGCAGCTTATGAATTTCTCAAGCCAGAGGTGGTGACTTCTGATAGCCCCTGGGGGATTTTTCTTTCAGTGAACTCACTGGGATTCTAAATCTCAACTTTTATGTGCTTTAGGTGAGAAAACACAGCATGGTTGCAGTCTTACCCCCGGGCACTGAGGAACATGATTCGTGGGGAAACCTCTTGGAGCACCTAAATTGGTACTCCAGAGTCGTCCGTTTTTCAGTACAAAACTACAAGCCCGTGAAAGAGAAGTGAGGAGAAAAAATGCTGGCAAATATCAGAGCCTAGTTCATTTTATGTTTTAAGAATATAAAGCACTCAAGAAAAGATTGAGACAGCCCTTCAGCAAGGCTTCCAAGCTCAAATCCTGCCCCAGTAAAGAGACATAGGTATCACACAAGAGACGTAACTCTTCCTTTCTTTCCAAAGATGAGCATGGTACTCACTTTTGTAATTTTTTTCCACATAACACCAATTTCATAAGATGCGAAGGAGTAGGAATACAGATATCCCAGTTCTAAGTCTAATAAAACACGTTCAGAAAGTTGCCCAGAGAAATCAGAGGCCCAGAGGTCCAGGACCGATCTCTGATGGTTAGAAATGGTTGCAAATCCACCTCACCTGGAAAAAATACTCACACAAAAAGATACTGCCCAGTACAAAATGCACTGTGGAAAAAAATTTAGCACAGCAAACTTACTTGCCTAGACTTCATCAACAGAGAATTTATATTTGGCCTAGTAAAAGTTTACAAAATTATGAGTCAAAGAGACAGAACTGATAAATGAGTTTGATGTCCCAGTGTCAGAAGATCTCGCCCAGCAAAAAATACCAGGTTGTGCCAGGGCCCAGGCACCAAATTAAATGCTCAACCTTTAAAACTAATCTGTGTGTAAAGAAGGAAAATTCAGGCAAAACTACAATTAAAAATGCCAATAAATTATTAGTAAAGTTATTTCAGTGAGCTTTCCAATACATTATACATTTTTAGAAATCAAAAGAAAGCTTATATTTAAAGGGCAGAAAGGAAGGAGAGAGACACATATGTTGAATTTGAATGCCTCTCTACTTCAGTCTGAAATTATATGCGATCACAGGGCTCCCACATATAACCAGAATTCGCACAGCCATGTGGTATCATTTAGCTGGTCTCACCAAAAGAACAAAAAAAAAATAGTTAGGCAAATACTTTTTAAAAACCTGAATACTGCAGAAGAGCTTTTTGATAAGAGATATTCCCAGCTTTACCAGGATTAAGGGTAAAAAATATTAATAATAAAAAAAGCTTGACGAGAACTCATCAGCATTGTTATCCTCACCTGAAACTGCACAGCAGTAAAACTTGCCCACCCTCATGTCACTCCAGTTCAGAAGTGGCAAATTTTGTCCCTGCTTTTTGGAAGTTTTATATTCTACATCCTTTTCTTTGGAGACCCAAAGACCAAGAGTCACTGAAGCATACAAAGAAACAGAGCGAGGAAGCAGTGATGTAGCCTCCAGTTCACCATGCAGGACCTTCCTGCTCTCTCCTTGACACTCAGATCATATTTTACATTTATACCTGTTTCCAGATGAAGGCAGAATTATTGCTGCCAGATACCAAGGAACTGCTTCACCATCCAGCTTTTAACAGAGCACACACCTTGGAAACATGAACATCCCTCAGTATTTAATTGGGACACAATCACACTGTCTGGAAACAATATCTGAATTATCATAAACCAAAGAAACACCAAATCCCAAAGAAACCAGCACCAACTGGTTGGATAAAGCTGTGGGTGGTACTGCGCGTTGATGCTCCCTGCGTGCAGAATGCAGTGTGACCTGGCCGGCCAGGCCAGCACGCTCTGGGGCCCAGAAAGCCCAGTATGGAGAGCAGTCTGGTCCCGTGAGGTGTTCCCATTGCAAATCACCAAATATTAAAAAAATATCATTAAACCCACACAGCAGAAGCAGCCAAACCAATAAGTCCTGCCTCATTACAGGCAAAAGTGTTTGGGTGGGGTGAGGGGGGAAGATTCTGAGTACTTTTCCAATTCTTGTGGACAGTATATGTTAATTTGTGGTGTTATGAAGCTTTCAGTGTCAGATTGAGATATTCTATTTGACATTATTTTTATACTCCTTTAATAAGATGGAAGCAGTTAAAAATTACCAAAAAAATCCTGTTAAATAGATTAACCTGTAACCAGCTCCAACTCACAGCACTGCCAATAGCCTTCTCATGCCAGTTGCAGGAAATGAAAAACCATCCTCTAATCTAATTTTGCAGGTTGTGTTACAACCCAGTCTGCAGCCCGACCGCTCTCCCCGGGATGAGGGGCAGCCAGCAGCAGTCCCAAGGACTGCCGCAGCCGATCACCCCCTGGGCTTGCACCTCAACACCATTCTTGCAACGATCTCGCTATTACCGCCTGCGTACTCCGAATTTCTTCTATCCTCTTGTCTCCAACCTGCAGCAAGGGGATTTGAGGCATCACTGCAATATTCATCTAAGTTAATATTAATAGGAAGAGTAAGGAATTTTCTAAAATAATATATTAAGTTGCAAAAAAAGCTAAAAACAACTGCTTTCACCCCATATACTAAGGCTACCCTCCACTGCTCTGGAACATATTTCAAGCCCAGAGCAATGAAACAATATGGAACAAGTGTTAAGTCAAGTGTTAAATGGCAACATCTGATTGCAATTTATAATTAAACATAAAGTTTGTTCTAGAAAAACCAAAAGGATAAACAATAAAAGTATGCTAACAGCAGCAAATCTACACAGCGAAACCCCTTAATTTCAAAATTAGGAACATACACACTGAAAGAGACTTCCTTAAGAGAAAGATTTTCAATTAAGCCTTCTCAAGCATATTAAATAACACCTCTCATTTCCGTAAATACATCTGTGGTCTAATCGCAGCTCCTACCCAAAGCCCAAGTGCCAATTAGCCAATTTCAAAGTTAGAAGCGGGCAAGTGCTCAGGTGGCAGAGGCACGGCACTCCAGCATGCCAGCTGCTCACCAAGGCCCTAATGCAGATCTTCTCACATAACATTTCAATTTCCCCAGATGTAGAATGGACACAGTTCTAATGGTCAGGTGAATACCAAGACAATCTAAAAATAAACCAAAATTTTGCTTCACAACGCTGACTTTACTACTTATTTCATTTTTTGATGTAAGAAGTCAGAAGAAAAATCTTTCCAAAAAGCAGCCCCTTTCCTCATAGCAACACACCATCTGGCACATTGCTCAGAGCACTTTGTCATGCACCAATAAGGAATACCCAAACAATTTATAAGCACAGTAAAAAGGAGAAAATACAAAAGTCACACACAAAAAAAAGAGAAGAAAAAAAAAAAGAGAATGCTGCTTCTGCTGGGAAAAAAAAAAAAAAAAAAAGAAAAAAAAAAAGAAAAATTCAGCCTGCATTGGGGGGCTGAATAAGCAATAGGCTGACCCGACAAAGAGAGGCTGTCAAGGCCAGAGAGCTTGCTCTGCCAGCTGTGTTTTGAACCATATGGCTAGCTGTGTTTTCACACAACACTTTCCTCTTCCCACTGCAGTCGTCTGCTCCACTTTGGCAAGAACTTCAGATGCCAAGGCTGTAGAGTACCATCTATAGCTGCCAAGCACTACACAGACATCAGTTAGAAAAAGAAAAAAGAAAAAAAGAAGAAAAAAGAAAGAAAGAAGAAAAAAGAAAGAAAGAAGAAAAAAGAAAGAAAGAAGAAAAAAGAAAAAAAGAAGAAAAAAGAAAAAAAGAAGAAAAAAGAAAAAAAGAAGAAAAAAGAAAAAAAGAAGAAAAAAGAAAAAAAGAAGAAAAAAGAAAAAAAGAAGAAAAAAGAAAAAAAGAAGAAAAAAGAAAAAAAGAAGAAAAAAGAAAAAAAGAAGAAAAAAGAAAAAAAGAAGAAAAAAGAAAAAAAGAAGAAAAAAGAAAAAAAGAAGAAAAAAGAAAAAAAGAAGAAAAAAGAAAAAAAGAAGAAAAAAGAAAAAAAGAAGAAAAAAGAAAAAAAGAAGAAAAAAGAAAAAAAGAAGAAAAAAGAAAAAAAGAAGAAAAAAGAAAAAAAGAAGAAAAAAGAAAAAAAGAAGAAAAAAGAAAAAAAGAAGAAAAAAGAAAAAAAGAAGAAAAAAGAAAAAAAGAAGAAAAAAGAAAAAAAGAAGAAAAAAGAAAAAAAGAAGAAAAAAGAAAAAAAGAAGAAAAAAGAAAAAAGTGAACAAGGAATGGCCAAGCGATCATAACAAAACCCCTTGTTTGTTACATTCTAGTTGCTTTCACCTGGAACAGTTATTTTTATTCTGAATAGTCCATCTACATACTTGAGCTTTGTTTTGTCTTATTTACAGGCTCCTACTGCTGTCACACATCAAAACAAGCTGGCAGCGATCCATAAGAAGTACCCATTAGCAATATAGCTACGGCTGAGATCTGTGCTCCGTTATGGATGTAAAATTTTTCTGCCATCTCAAAATATGAGGAATCTTCTTCAAACGCCCACAAATTAGTACTCACTGTAACACATCTCCACCATAAGCTGCATACAAATTCATATTTCAAAAGGTGAAAGAGTTCAAGCAGCAACAGCTTTTTCCTGTGCCTGCTCACCTAGAAGATTTTTAAAGCAGAATAATACAGGCCAGCTCCAGATACCCTTAAGGTCAAAAAGGAAATAACCAACAAATATAAGTGGATATACCTCAAGCATCATGTAACCTGTACTTTTCAAAATAATAAGCTGTGAGATGGCAGACTAACAATTCATCAACGGACTACAGGAGATTTACTCAAGAAATCTGTGATAGCATATGAGGATGAGAAGATGGTGTTCAGGAAATATCAAACTGTAATACCAAGCGTGAACCGAATTGTGAATTGAACATATGGTTTTGTGAGCAACTGGAACTTGCACATGTAACTTCACCAATTGATAACACAATTAATGACTCCACTGTGAGCTGAATACATGGCTTTGTGAGCACGAGACAGACAACCAAGCTGGTAACAAATGGGACAATGATTTAAGACTTAAGTCTAGACTTCCAGTGCCAACCCAGATCTCCTCCACAAGCCTCTTCCATCAAGTCTTATGCTTACCACTCACTGCACTACCTCAACAAAAGACAACTGCATAAGAAATCCTTTGCTGGATGAAGCTGTACAATTGAGGAGGCCTGAAAGACTCTCACACATGAGAAAGAGATTCAGACTCTCAGGCAGGCACCGTGGGAACGGTGCACTGGTGGGGGGATTTGTCCACTGGAGTGCCTGCAGCCTCAGGAGTGCTGATGGCAGCCAAGGTGAGAGGCCAGACTGGATCATATTTCTGAGTCACTAAGGCCATGAAGTTTTCCACTAAAATTAAATGCACATTAGGAATGGGAACAGAGAAGCAAGAGGTCATGAAAAAGCCTGATCCTGAGCGCTGCTGTAGCACCACACCCCCTAATGCAGCATGAATCCACCTTTGACTCATGACAGGTACCTGGCCATACCTCTCTAAAAAGCTAAGAAGCATTTATTTCCCATAATGCAGTAACATGTAAGCACTTCTTACCCACAGCACTGAGAGCATGCTTGAGCTCCAGAGTAAAAGCTGTAAGTGGCACCTCTTCAGAAACCGGCATAATTGCTACCGTGGAGAGATTGCTGGCAGGGTTTCCGGCATCCCACTTGCTACTCGAGCTGTGTAATCCAAAAGGATGACCTGTTCGAAAAGAAAAAAACTTGCCATCAGACAATCCAGAAAGCTCGGTGACATATCATTGTTTTCAACCGTCAGGCAGCAAGGCAAGTGTCACTGAATTGCTTAACATAAGATAAACGTAACATCTTCCATATCACGTAAGAGGAAAGAGTTCCCACATATTTCATTCGTAAGAGGATGAAGATCAATTTCCATCAGTTTTGGCTGCTGACATAGCATGCATGGGTAAGAGTTGGGCAATATTAAAAATATCTGGATGCCAGGAACAGGTTAAATACAACGTCCATTTACCTGACCTGTTAAGAAAAAGATAAAGAGGCACTTTGGATCACTTTGAATGGCCACAACTTTGGAACAGGCATTGATTTAGCCCACAAGAGGAATTAGCTTGACTAACAAAACCCCAAAACCTGTTGTCAGTATTAAAATATTCCAAAAATTAACATTCACTTTTTATGGTATTCTTGATCAAGGAAATAAATATCTGTTTTCAACAAAGTTCCTATAGGGAATGTGTATCTCCACCTGTCTTCACTTCAACGTGAGAAAGTGTGGAGCTTTACAGATAGGAGTATTAAAATAAAATATAGAACCTCTGAAGTAGCTGCAAAATAACTGTGGAAGCATCTCCAATATAATATGGTAAGCTGAGTAAGGACAAAGAGTATGGGCACAGGAAAGCATTTTTTGACAGAAGCATGTGATGCACGTGACAAAGATTAAGATCCTCCTAGATGGCTTAGAACAGGAAAAGATCAATGATAGGGGTGTTCTACAAACCGTTCCTTTGGTTTTGATACCATTCCTTTTCTCTTTGACTAAGTCTTCTCAGACAACCTTACTTTGCTGCTAATGCCCATCAACTCAGCTCCAAGTACATGATAAACGTAGTCATCTCAGTTAGGATTTAACATTCTGCTTATTTCACCCAGCAAAGGCCTAAGATGCACCATTAAGATGAATTCTTGAGATGGACATAGGGAAGTACTTGATATACCATATGAAAACTCATTCAAAGTCTCTGTGCAGGATCGACAGTACACTGCAGGGTACCAAAAATTATCAGATAAACTTTTTTCAAATATATTCAGCGATTGAGTTATTCATTTCAAGTCTTCTAAAACAGCTCTGCACAGAACATTAAATAGTTTTTTCCACTCTTTTTGGCAATCTTCAAGAAGATATATGTAGGTTCAAACAATTTACACATCACTGCTCAACTCCTTCATCTCCACCAGTCCTTCCCTCCTCAGAACTTCAATGGCGAATCTCTGATTGAACTCCTGCTACCATCACTAATTTTCCTCCCATTTTCTCCAGATCGCATCTTGCCCTATTTCCCGAGCAGTGTGGACTCTGCCCTAGGCCACAAAGGCATTTCAGCATGCACAAAAATTTAAGTACAATTATCACTAGAGATTCGTATACAACTGATTGTGTACAGAAAGCCGAGCATGTAAAGAAAGAGCAGACTTTGAGAGTCACTCCCCAAGACTGCTCCAGAACATGGGAGTTGGCTACCTCATTTTCAGTCTACTTGGAAGCGTGCAAAACCTGCAATAAAAGTAATTAAAAAAACCCCATCCAAACAAAAACCATAAAATACACAAAGCTGAAGAACCAATCCATAGCAGACCACTTCCCCTCAGACAATTCGTTAAGATAATGCAAATAGACATATTAAGTCAGTCTACATGCAGATGCCACTCAGCATGACTATCTGATTCAAGTCTGTTACAGCTGCTCTTTCCAATGCTCCCTTTGAGCTCTTCTCTTGCAAGAAATTTCAAGGAAATTTCACTGCACATATGCAGCAGTACTTTTCTATCTCAATTGCAAATCATTCCATTCCCACACTTAATTAAGCATGCTCCGCCAAAAAAAAAAATTTACACATATATATAATAAAATCACCATTCACTTGTAACAACAGCTAAAACATTTAGCAACGAATTCTCTTTTCAAGTATGTGCTTTCTGTTTCCAGATTTAACGATATAAATCTAGCTCCAAGGAAGCACCACCATCAATGGGAGTAGTCCAGGAATGAGTCTTACCTCCCTGCTGAAGACTGCCAAGAATCTTCTCGCCCAGCAAGTGAATAAGTCTAGTCACAACCTAGCAATGGGAGAGAAAGAAAAGAAACAAACATTCAGACAGAATGTACTAAAAATAGTGCATCTAAAGAGATAACATCTTAAAAAAGTTTGAAAGTATCTCAGGTTGAACCATACAGAGACATGGTTTTATAACCATAGCTTCTTTCCTGGCTGTAACATATGGTGACTGATCATTTGTCTTGATTTCTTTTACCTTATTTTACTCTGATCTGGAAAAACAAGAAAACAAAACCAAACCAAAAAAGGCAGTATTTAACTTGCTTTGGGAACAAAAGACAAAAATCCAATTATGTTGGGAAATACGTCAAATTGCATTTTCAGCTCTCCTCTTTTCTCTCTGCGGTGTGCTTGCACCTCTAAGTCACTCCCCCTATTCTGTGGCTGTCACACACCTCCACCTTCTGTAGGTACTAAAGGCTCAGAAAGGTTCAAGTCTGTACTCACACAATCTTGCTTCCACCTGACCCCCTGTGAATTAGTCAATGTTTACAGTAACCAATTTAATACATCTTGAATACAAGAGATAAATGTGCGCTCTAAACACCTGCAGAATCAGAACAAACTATCTTAGAAATTGCTTTCCCCCTCAAATCATGTTTGTCTGGTAGCTTTGAAAGCACAGATTTTTGTCCCAGCTTTTTTTCCCCAACAGGACTTACATTGATATAAACCAGTATTCAAATAGCCAAGCATATCTGAAAACTGACTGAAAGCTTATCTGCAACATTAACAATAAATAATTCCCAACAAGTGGTGTAGCAGAAGACTAATAATTGCAATACCAAGGAGTGATACACTTGGAAAATGCATCATTTATTCTGAAAAGCTATGCGCAAATGTTTTACCAAATAAGGAAAAGAGATATTTAAATGCATTAAGAATTAATAGAGCAATCATTTTGCACTCTCCCCCAGATGAATAATTCAACATCAAAATAAGTGTAATCTTCACAAGGACATAAAAAACCCCCTAAAAACCATAACAACAAAAGTTCTCCAAACTCTTAGCAAGCTAAACAAGCAGCAGCAAATGGCTACCTTGGATTTTGGACAAAGACAGACACACTGTTCCCATAAGAACAGGCACTTCGGGGTGCACCTTTCAAATAAAAGACCATGTAAGCATCAAGAAAGGACAGCATGCCCATCAGAATCATTTATATATCCTGCTTTAAAAGAAAAAAATAAAAAAAATGGCCCTAGACTATGAAACTCCAGAGCTTTACTAAGCGCCAATATATTTTAAGCATCCAGAGGAGGAAGGGAGAAGAGCAAACAGGTAGCTTCCAACACAGTGCGACTTACAGTGGAGCAAGGACTAAGAGATAAACAAAGTTATTTGAGCAATTTCTGTCCCACAGCCGTAACTGCATGTTCTTAAAAGATGCCACATCGACCATCTCCTCAGTGATCCAAGATCAACTTTATTAACATTTCTCTTATTTGCACCAGTAGCAGACACAATCATCCATACCCGCCTCACTAAGAGCACTGATGCAGCACGGCCGCCGCTGCCAACGAGCAACAGCAGAACGAGGGCAGCTCCCGACGGCAGGCGAGCTCTCAGCCTCCTTCCTTATCCTGGAATCTCAAACAGGATCTGAAATGCTTCCATGTGTTCAAATTACAACAAGAGCTGACGATCACCCAGCCGACTCCTTACCACTTCAATAGCGCCAAGATGTGCGGTTCTGGGATTTAATTAAGGGCGCTGAGTGTAGCTACGGAAAATTGCTCCAACTACAGGGAGCAGAGAGGGAAAGAGGGAATTCTTAATAAAAATTAGGAGACTGATTGCTCTTCCTAAGGGAGATAACCTGCCTGTCGAGAGCATTCACTGTACCCAGCTCACATGCATTCCCCTAACAACCTGCATCTGCATACTAGGACTTTCCTTTAGCAGTTCTGGAAGGTGTTATGAACATTTTACACTTCTGATCCACTTTAAACATCAGAATTTTAATTACTTACTAAAACCATCTCCTGTATTTATAACTTTTTCTGCTTTACAGACAGCTAAGGAGAGCTCCAGCTAAGTTAAAGAAAATGTCCAAGGGTAATGACAGAACTAAGAATAGACCCTATTGGTCTCATTTTCCAGTTGGCTGCTCTTATTACAGGGAAATATTATTTGTCTTGTTTGCTAGAGCAAACCTTACAGCCTTGGTACATATAGATATGGAAAAATTATTTCCCCAGTGACTTTGTAAGACAAGCAAATTGCTAACCATAACTGGATGAGTCACTCTGTCGCAGTCATGGCAACGTCGAAGGAACATCAATTTGGGATCGGAGCTAAGAACTGGCCTGAAATTTCCTTGGAGTTTTATATGATGTACACTGAGTTTTCTTTCACAAAAAGGCAATGTCTTCCTTTAAAAGAGACTTGTCCATCCGTCTGAGGGAAAAGTCAATATAAATCACATCTCTTCATCAGCAACAGACCCACGCTTCAGTGACTGACCTATACCGATTGCTGTGCAGAGCAGCCCTCACTAAATTCAGTACAACTGGAAGAATTAAAGAAAAAAAAAAAATAAAAACCTTACCCTTTAGGTTTCCAAACCCCTTTATTCTAACCCTTCCAGTAGCATGGCACAAGAAGGAGTGGCACAGCTAGATACAGCCCCAGAGACTATGACAAGGAACCCAGGGAACCGAGGGAAGGACCTGGGGTAGCATGGAGGGGGCCAGTTTAGCTTGGGAAGGAGAGGAGAAGGAAGCAAGCAGAAATTAGCCGTCGGGCTGGTAGGTCATGGACAGGGATTGCAGGGGAACAAGAGTTACTCCAAGCATGCCTGAAAGAGACAGAGGCAGGAGGTGGGCAGGTAACAGGGCACAGGTAGGCAGGTACCTCAGCACAGACAGCTGGGCAGTGACTTGGCGGTCGCTTATTCCCACCCTACCTATTTAGCTGTATTTCATAGGAAAAGCTCTGGGAATTGGCAGCGAGGGTTTGGGCAGAGGGGGAAGGCAGGAACTCTGGCAGCACTGCTGGGAAAACGGGACTGACCTGGAAAAAACACCAAGTTTTCGATCCTCTGGAGGTGCCACACAGCCTCCACCACTGCCCCCAGCACAGCTGAGCCAGTGATGGACTCGGGTACTGTTTTTCTAAAAGTAGGCAAGACTTCTACCCCTCTCCCATGCAAACGCCCATCCTTCCCAAGCACGGTGCCAGAAGAGCACAGAGCACTTCCCAGACATCTGTACATGCAAAATTGTCTCATTTCTATGGTGTCACCATCACTCAGGGCTAGACAACCTTCACAGCACAGTCGGAAGCGTCTGGTGTGCTCATCCCTATGGCACATCCTGGATTTTACAGTCTCTTCTAGCACCCATCCACCCAGCCCTGCAAACACATACCCCGCTCTCCAGAGACACCGAGTCACAGCCCAATCCACTGGCACAGAATCAGGCGGTTTGGATTTAAGGTTTGAAGAAAAATCTGTACTGCAGAAAGGCAGTGAGTTGGAGTCCAGACTTATCCAAGAACACCGGGAGGTTTCTAAATTAGGCGAGAGTCATTAATTGCCTGCAAAGTAAATGCAACTTTTTGACCCCTTGTACTAGGGATAGAGCCAAACTTGTTTCAGTTTGTGAGGTAGTTGAAGTTATCATTTCTCATGATTAGAAACCACACTAGCAGCGAGCGGATCCTGCTCAGTTAATCACAGTTAATCACTTCAACCAATAACGAGAAGCAGAGACATTGTAGGCCAGGCATGAGAAGAGTGGCGCCGTTGAAATTGCCACCGTGCAGGTTAAACTTGTCCTTGTGACACGGAGCGCGCTTCCCTACCCCCTGCCGCTATCTCAAACTGTGAAATGACTCAGAAAGGCCGCAAGGCTTTGCCAGCAACCTAAATATACACCTATAGGGTCTTGCAGCGTGAGTCTGGGCTCTGGAGCCACGGAGCCTGCCTGGGTCGTAAAGACGACTGCGTCAACTTTCAAAAAAAAACAAACCAAACCAACAAACAAAAAACCCCAAAATCAATCAAACAAACAAAACCCCCAAAACATACACCAAAAAACAAACAAACAAACAAAAAAAACCCAACCCAAAAGCCAAAACCCAAAAAAACCAAAGCAAACTAATCTTCACTCTCCTGAGCTTATGCAAAAGACTTCTCAGGCCAGAAGGAAGAAAAGTAATCTTACAGGGCTAAAAAACTGCATATTTCTCCATCTCAAAAGCTACTTGGGATTCCAGGTGCATCAGTATACCGTTCTCTAAAAGCCCTGAAACCTCTCCTGCTCTCACAGACCTTACTGCAACTGTAAATTCATAAAACCTGTCACAGAGCAGGACATTCAGTTGAGAGACATGTTTTGCAAGGGAAATAAAATGTTGTTCCTCCTCCTTCCACCTACTCACCTTTTCAGATTAACTCACCAGAACACTTTTGTGCAGGGCAAAATGGGATAAAGAGTATTTCTTTCTCAAGTGGTGTTAGAGAGGACTTGCTCAGCACAATTCCACCTCTCTGACCCAGCTTACCACTTACCACCTCATCTACCTAGAAACATGCTGTCTTTCTGGCTGTTTCTGAATCCACTCCATCCCCAGTAAGACCCACTTGAGCTCTCTCAGCAGCCTCCAATCCCCCCAGCTCCCTCGTACTGAATGTGAAAGTCTGCTTCTGCATCTGCTCCAGAGAAGGCTCTGGGAAAACATTAATTTTCTCTCTGCTTAACTAATGTCAAATTACTCAATAGACCTGCAGCCTCTGCATTGCAGGGCAAGGACTGAACTTCACATTCCCAAGGGGACTGTATTTCCCTACTTTAGGATGACTAATTTCAGTTTCAAAACAAGCACCTTTCAGTGACAGGGCCAGGCAGTATTACAGCTCTGCATCACCTGCTAGTGATGGTGCAAACGCACAGCCCACTACTCCATCCACTCAGGTGTTATCCTGAGCACCACTTGCTCCACAGCTACTGTAATTCCCACACCAAGTGGTTACGGTCACTCTGCAGCATTGTGTTTCCTAAAATCCTTTTAAATATTTCAACCTATATTCCACACCTAGCTAATCTTCCGAGGCTGGGTTCTAGTTAAAGCTTTTGTTCCTATTCAACTGTGAAACCTAAGAGTCGCTTTACAATAAGACCTTTTGAAAGTAATTTTCACAAGAATTCAGCTGTAAAATACTTTCCTATGGACATTTATTTCATTCTGTGAACAGTACAGGTTGCCTGGCAAATTGATTATCTGCTAATAGATAGCAATAGTACCAAACAAACCTTTTTTCTCATCTCAGTGAACTTTCAGCAAAGCTGATTTAGAGAAATCATGGGAAAATTCCACAAAATCTACACCAATATCCAAAATCACAGTAACAAGTAACTGATATAAAAGGTACTGTGTAGTACAAATCCATCTTTCTTAGAACAGAAGAAATATATGTAATAACAAAAACAAAATAATCCATTCATCAACTCTGCTCCACGCTGCACTAAGGTTCAGGTTTAATTGTATGCTATTTTGAATCTGAGCAACAAAGCTCCTGTGCAAGAAAGCAAAGGGCCAGTCCCTAGGAAGGGCCATACCACCGCGTCAGTGGTGTCTTCTTGCAGGTCCCTGGTTTAGGGACCTTGGCTAAAGTAGTCAGGGAGCAAGCCTGACGTGCCAGTTTGGATCCTGGCAGATATACAGCCCTACAAATCTGAATGTGGTTTTTCTCCCAAGTCTGTTCCGGTCCTCTCTACTGCATCCTCTACCATCACCCGGATCCAAAACACCAGTATTCTCGCAGTGAACAAGACGGCTTGCAGGTGAGTTAAGGACTTTCTCCAGTGACTCTGAAGTTTAAAAATAAGATATTTAATAGTTAAGCCATTAAAACTTCAAATCAGTCATCCAACAGGCCACCTTTAAATTAAATATGTTAAAAAACAATTTATCGTTACCTTCATAGCAAGGTACTGTAGACCTTCACATACCTCTGTGATTTAGTTAAAGGACACATAAAAGGGCTTTCTACCATACAGAGACCCAATGTGAATAAGCTAGCATGGAAAACAGGGCTGCCAAGGGGCTTCTATTCTACAAAGTAAAGGCAACTGGAGTAAAATAGTAATGTTCTGGTTTTGGCTGGGATAGAGTTAGTGTCCTTCCTATTAGCTGGTATAGTGCTGTGTTTTGGACTTAGCATGAGAATAATGCTTCATGATAATGATTGATATCACTCAATTAATGATAACACACTGATGTTTTAGTTGTTGCTAGGTAATGCTTACACTAGTCAAGGACCTTTCAGCTTCCCATGCTCTGCCAGGGGCACAAGAAGCTGGGAGGGGGCACAGCCAGGACAGCTGACCCCAACTGGCCAAAGGGATATTCCATACTGTATGGCATCATGCTCAGTATATAAACTGGGGGGAGCTGAACGGGGGGCGGTGATCACTGCTTAGGGATGGGATGGGCATCGGTCAGCAGGTAGTGAGCAATTGCATTGTGCATCTCTTTTGTACATCCTTTTACCATTATTATTTTCTCTTCCTCTGCTGTCCTATTAAACCGCCTTTATCTCAACCCATGGGTTTTACTTCCCCCCCCCCCCCCCCCCCCCAATTCTCTCCCCCCTCCCACTCAGCAGCGGGGAGGGTGAGCAAGCGGCTGTGTGGTGCCTGGTTGCTGACTGGGGTTAAACCCCCTACAAGTAATAACAGCCATTTTATCTATACAAATTCACATAATAGCGGGTTCATTTCTGTGGAGCTCCTTCCAGGAGCTGAGATTATTCTCTACTAGCCTTCTCAAGTTGTTTTTTTTTTTTTTTTGAGGGACAAGGGAGGAGGAGAGGTAAATTAGATCATCAACTTGAATAAAACCATAGTGTTATTGAAGCTTTACATGGCCCCAGATCAGATAAAACACTCTGCTTGTCACAGAATCAGGGAGCTTAGCAAGGGGTCTCCGATTAAAACTTCTGACAGTTTGAGAACCGCCGTGACAAAGCAAATCTTAAATGCTCATTCCCAACAACTTCTGGCACCTTTACAAATGCCACTAAAGCATACAGAAGAACTGAAGCTTTATTCTGGGGCTTTTTGAGCTTCTAATGCTTGTGATCAATTGTGTCTCGAAGAAAAATGTCAGTCTCGCATCACTGCTATGACTAAGCACTCTCTCCTGCCTGCCTCATGTCAGGCAGCTACAGTCAGTGACCATGCTTCCGCTGAACATTTTTCTTCTCTCCTTTTAACATCCACTTCTCCTACAGTCAAGAAAAACTTTTAATGGACCATGAGAACAAACACAGAAAAATCTAGAAGCATGGCCCCTCCTGTTCTATTCCACAGTGCCACATCAAGCTTAAATAACGTGATGCACAATATACCCAATGCCCGAGGGAAGCGTTTTGAAAAGAGGGCATGTTACTAAACTCACTTTGTAAGGCAGATAACCCTAGGGAAGGCTCCATCCACTTCAGAAAAGCTCTGGTTAAAATACACATACAAAGATAGCAGGATTCGCATGGGTTCTGAATATATTTAAACCCAAAGGGCAGATTTCGAGAATTAAAAGAAAGATACAGAAAAACTCTGTATTTTCTAGCATGCATTTCTAGCATGCAAAAGGTTGTCTTACGTTTCACACACACACACACACCCACCCCAGCTCCTAAGCAGTTTCTCAGTGCAATTTCCATCAGCTACAGCACGTCTAAATTTCAAGTTAGAATTATAAAAACAATCTCACTCAGTAGAGGCAAAGATAATCTATGAAATGTGATCCAAGTTGTACACTGATGTTAGAACATCTCTGTAATCTGTTCACAAATTCTGTGCTCTCGCTACTGCTTCAAAACTGCTTTGCGGTGCCAAAAATCGTGAGCTGATTCTCTGTCCTACTTTTCAGAACTGAAGGCAGTGATGAAAATAGAAAGAATCAATTCCCTTTCACTCCTGCAACGCTGAAAAGCTTCAAGCAGCACCAGAAGCAAGCACCGAGGCTGTCAGAGGAACAAACGCTCTGGCTGGCAGAGTGCCCTGATGGCTATGCTGCAGAGCTGTGGCCCTCAGGCACGAGTCCTGAGAAAACAAAGAAGTTTTGCACTCTGGACCACTTTCAGTTGGGAATGTGTAGGAGGCCCTATCCAGAGTGACTTGAGGTTGGGATGCTTTCCTGAGAAGCTAGAAGATACAGATTTGAGTTCCGCAGACTGAGCAGGATCTAGAGGTCAACGTCTGTCATTTCTGGGCACATACTCAGAAATTTTGGCTGTTACTTATAACTGAGATTAGATTTCCCATGCTCACCCATCTGTTTCACCCCTCAGAATAACAGGAGCTATAGTGGGTCACACCAGAGATCCCAGCAGACCAGGATCCTGTCTCTGACAGGACCAAAGCAGACAGCCAGGGGAGAAACAGAACAGAGGGCAAGCATACGGTGCTTCCCCAAGCATCAGCCATGCAGTTTTTCCAGATTGTACATCATAGCTCAGGGAACTTGAATTACTATACAGACTAATAAAGCATGATTCCCCTCATTTCACATCATTCTCATTGGCAAGCACCACCCACATTTACAATTATCTTAGCCATCAGGTAATAATTTCTTACAATGCATTCCATGACTGGTGAAAAGTATGCAGGATGAAGTCCCTCCACTACCTCCTAGAATCAAAGGGTTCTTCACCCTTGACAGAAAATAGTAAAGCTCAAGGGCAACTAATTAAAAGGGTAATTCAAGCTCAGGAACTGCCCGGTTCTTAGCTGTTAAGATACACACCATTTAGGCTCTACAGAAGCTGCCACGAGGAACACCAAAACAAAAGCTAATATCCCTGGTGTGGGATTCCTCTGAACCAAGAGAACATTTCACCTGACTCAGGGGTCAAGTACCAGTGTTTGGTCACTATTCCACCAAGTAAGACTCAGGTTAACTTAATCTTACCAGTCAGTAGGGGAGCATGTGTTTGATGGAGGTGGAGTTGTGCTTTTTTTTTTTCCGTAAAAGATGGTTTTCTGATTTGCAGAGGACTAAGAGGGGCATCCTCCACCACACTGCTGAATCACAAGCTAGCTCTTGCTACCTAGTCAATTATTTCAAAACTATTGCACATGCTATCCCTTCATTACTTTATTACTTCTGGTTGGATGGGGAAGACATCATCATAAATCCTGTGCATCAATCACTCTACTACAATAACAGGAGAGAAAATAGGACAGAGAATTCATTTGGCCCATCCGTCTGCTCAACACTAAGCACCACCTCAAACATAATTTTTTAAGGGGTTATAAAAACAAGTAACAATCTTTTAGCCTTTATAGGGAGTAGAATCAGCTTTTTGTTAATATCCAACTGCTGCAATTTCAGTGAACTACCATTTGCTCTATTCCAATATGGCGAGTAGCTTCTGCCCTTTCTATCAGAAGACAACTTTATACATTTGAAAATAACTACCATGTTTTCCCTTAACGTTTCACAGTCTTTTTGCCTTTATAGGTTAATATTTCCAAGCACCAGTCATCTGCCTTTTTGTCCTCCAGACTCTCCTCATTTGGTTTGCCTCTTCCTTAAAATGTGCTGCCACAGGCTGGTACTAAAACTTTTCCAATATCGTGAAGAATGCAAGGATTTCTTCATTCCAAAAAGCATTCTGTTAACATAGTTGTTACTTTTTTTTTTGCAACTGCATGACATTGTTCAGGCATGGTCAGCTTTTGATGCTCTAATGCCTTGATTCTTTTTCTGAGAAATGGCTACCCAGACCCTTTTCTCTGTAGGCAACTTATTAGTTTCCAGCTCAAAAACTTCTCTCCAGTATACTCCTTTAACTTTAAAGTTGACTTTGTACTTTCAACTTGACTTCAAACTTTCTACCCTATTGTTTTGCTCCATCACTTTGATTCCCTCTCACTTCTGTCCTTCCTCTCTTATCTACTGCATGTTAATAGACAAAAAAAGAAGATACAAGAACTTTGAGATCATTTAGAAAAATATATTATCTTGGGTTCTTAAGACAGTCTGAAGGCATTAGCTGCATAAATCACCTACTTAAAGTCTATCTTACACTCCTTTTTCTATTACTAATACTTGTTCTAAATAACCCAACAGTAAAAATGTAAGCTCTCAAATTTTTGATACCAGTTTAACATCTACTTAGAATTTAGAGATCTCAAACAGCAGCAATAATGTGTTTTTCTAACAAGTTTTTTTGCAACACATTTCCTTAAAAGATCTGTTTTAGCATTTTGTTTCATTGCAACTAATTAGCCAAACTATATGCAAGTCTAGAGAAAACTAATTCCATATTCAAAAAGGTCAGGAATTTGAGGCTGATGGACTGCACTCTTTAGACACGGAAAGACATTTGAATTCTATTACAAATAAATGTTTTGAATTGTACTATGAATGTAACACTCAAGCTCAACTTCAACTGCAAAGCAAAAAGAATCACATCTCCACAGAGAGCACTCTTTAGGGGAGAACAATTCTGGCAACTGACAGAATAGGAAAAGGGAAGAGAGAAGAGAGACACTGAAATCAATTCTTGCCCCATATGAAAAGGCAGAATTAAACACAGCCTTTGTGCAGATCAGCATTCAAGGCATTACATGTTCAGTGCTTACTAGTAATTTACAGTTTAAACATTTACTAGTAACATTTAAAATCATCCACTACATACAGAGAAAGGTAGTTTTAAATTCCACCTGGCTCGTTTCCTCACCTCCTGATCAGTCACAAGGAGAGTGATATTTGAAAGGGCAACTCAAGGCAGGATGCCATGCTGCCGTCACCCAGTTCGTGGCTAGTTATGTACAGAAGTTGTACGCTGCTACCAGTTCATGAATCTGGGCAGGAAGTCTGTTCCATTAAATTGAGAACAGCAGAATCAGAGGAATAATCAAGAGAGATCCAGAGAACAGGAGCACCTGAACAACCCACAACAGAAGTTCAGAAACACTTAAGCAAAAATAATGGTTACAGGGAAACCAGGAAGATTATTTTTCATTGACATAACTCTGAACAGTTACTGCAATGATGAAATTATCCTAGCAATAATTGAGACAAAAGCCCCACAGTTTTTTTACATGAGAATGCGTGAATACAGGCTTTATATTATCCAGTTTTACACAAAAATAATCAAAAATGTTATTGTGGGTCCTAGGAAAGCAAAAGAATACAAGTATTTTTGAGATTTATTAGTTTTGCAGGTTTTTTAAAGAAATCTGGTAAAAAAAAAGTATATGTCTTAAAGACAGCAAAAAGAAAAACCAGAAATAATTTGAAGTAACAGCATTAAAGAATTGCCTTTAAGGCTAGTGCAATGATTTAGTGCTTAGTTTAATGTCCCTGATGCACTTAGGGACAAAAGAATTAAATTTCAAGTCCGTCAGTCTCCAGATTTGCGGGAGAGAGGCATAATGTCAAGTGAATTAAAGAAGATGGATGAGTTGATGGATTCAAAGGGAGCAATCACAGTCTTCAGGACACAGACAGATCTGCCAGTTGCAGAATGAGGATTGACAGCCTAAGATGCAAGGAAGTGGAAAACCAACCCCCAAATATCAACGCTCTGGTAATAAAGGTACATATAACCAAGCACTGACTTTGAGTCCCAGTGAGCAAGAAAAATGCATAACAACATTTTGAAGTGATTTTAGAAGTCAAACTTTCATTTACTATCAATAGCACTAAGTGATTTCCACTTTGCATTTAGCAAATGTTTTTCCACTTTCCTGCATTTAGCATGAACTTCTTCCAGATACACAAAAAACAGCCCTGCAATAAAACACGCTAAAATTGATTAGAAGAAGGAAGAGAAGCTGGTGGAAGCCTGGTATAGATCAGATCAGGCAGAAAAAAGAGAACAAAATGTTTTCTCAGTATGCATCAATCATTCAAAAAACCCAGAGGACTTGGTGCTAACGGAGTTTTAGCTCCTCAGACATCTTTTGAGATAGACAGGAAAGACTTTTAATTTTCTTACCTGGGGGAATTTGCGTTTGATAGATGTCAGTGCTCCCTCTGGGAGTTTGGCAAGTTCTGAATCTCTGACTGCGTGTACTGTTGTGGCTCTAGGTTGATGGGTTAATGCCTCTACCTGAAAAAGTACATAGCCAAAACATTAAAGATAATTCACAACAGGCTGCAAAAATCAAATGTTAGGATGAAGAAACTGAACAATTCCCAAGAACTGGACTGTCATACTTGTTGCTGTCACACATTCAGAACAGAACATGATTTCCCCCCAAGGGTGCTTACAGAGGGAGCTCACCGAAGGCACGTCCATCTGCAACAAGTATTAGCATCTATTGAATCCACATCTCTCAGGCACACGTTCTGCTATTGGACAGTCGCAGTTTGTCACAGAACTAGAACCCATGGCACCAGACAGACAGTATTACAAAAGAAAGTTTTGTGTGAGTTTTTGCAAGCTCTCACACACTGTGCATCTCCAGAGTGAGGAGATAAGAACTGCTTTTAATGCTTGTCAGAACAACCACCAGAGGAACGCAATGAACTCACTACCACGACACTTATATCTTTTAATCCATCATTTTTAATTGTGATAAAGCCATCTAAGAGAAAGGAAAGCCCCACTTCTCTACTGCTTTCCTCTTCTTTCCTCAATGCCACCCTGAAATACTTTCATTTTACTCTCAGAAGCTGAATACTGACAACCTTGAAATAATAAGGCTTCCTAAAAATTAAGAAAGGGATGAGAAGCAAATCAGAATGTTTTGGCCAGAAGCGAGCTTTGCTTTTCCAGGTTTTGGGTTTGTTTTTAGTTGGTGGGTTTTTTTGTTTTGGGTTTTTTTTTTTGTTGGTTTGTTTTGGTTTGTTTTGTTTTTGATTTTTGTTTGTGGTTTGTTTTTTTTTAAACATACACATGGGTATCTGTGCTATGTAAACAGGAAAATGTGTGACAGTGTGCACCTACCTGAATAGTGCCCAATTATTTCACCTAGAAACATTTATTTTACTGAGAGTAGAAGTTTAAAGAAGAAAGTGATCACGCAATGAAAATTAATATGGAGACATTCTCCTTTACGGGGAGAACCGGACATGATATAAACAAAACGGGGCCCTAAAAGCCTGCTCTGCAAAATGCAGCTGTTCCCCGAATCCCCAACTGCACCATCTGCAGCGCCCTGGACCCGCCACCACCTCTTACTTTGTTTTGAAATGCAGAAATCAAATTCCTTGGTGAAATATCTTCACATGCTTAATGAGATAGCCTGCTAGGTGAGATGGCATCATTTTGAGCTCAGGCGTGAGCTACAACATTTAATTGCTTAGAAACAGCCTGGTGCTCAGTTTTGCAAGTTTTAGCAACAGGCAATGTTTACCGGGTTTAAAATCCATAGACCAGTCGTTTCGAAAAAAATGGTTATCACTGTAGTAGCTGTAATTACTAAAGTTAAAACACAAACAAAAAAATTCCTCACTCTAACTGCAATTTATGGACATTTAGAATAAAAATGAACATGACTTTTCATTTTAAGTTTTCCAGTAGAAAAAGAAACAGAAAATATATCAGTTTATAATTGTTTGGTTTGTTTTGGGGTTGGGGGGGTATGATGGGGTTTTTTGTTTGTTTGCTTTTTGTTTTGTTCGGGGGTTTGGTTTTTTTTTTCCCCAGAATTAGTTCCAAAGCTTATCTTTACAGCAAATTCCAACACCAGCAGTGCTTTTTTTATAGAACTAGAGGCTCAGACATTCAAAAAGTTAAGGCAATGTATATAACACCCTGTACAACGGCTGAGCTGTGCCAGGTGTTCAAGCATGTACTTCTGCCCACAGTACAAGAAAATTAATTTAAAACATGCAACTCCATGACCCCACTTCCAGCAAGACTGTGTTCTTGGAAGACTACATGTGCACAAAATGGACAATTCAGACAGCAGGAACATCTAGGTCTCAGAAACTTGCAATTAGTCCAGAAAGCTGAGATCAACCTGCTAATACTAACTCTAGCTAGTACAGAAGAGCTTAATCAACACCAATTGCTACGCATGAAAAACTGCACAGGTAAATTTGAAGTAACTACATTTTGCAAGACCTAGCCTTTGGTTTTGTCCAGATGCCAGGGATGTTTTGTTATGTAATCACATTTTAAACTCATTCTATAGAAGGCGAAAAAAAGGTCATGCCATCTTTGTACACACATTTACAGAGAACCAAGTCCCCTTTAGGTTCCCCAAATGATGTATAACATCTTCTGTTTTATCCCTCTCCCGTTACCAGCTTTTTATCACAGTTTTTGGCTCGTAATTTAACTTCCTTATCCTGAAAGCAGGTTAAGAGTTTCAATTGTTAAAATAAAACCTTTCCTCTCAGCCAGTCATCACCGAATTGAGTTTCATTTGTAAAAAGAACAAAAACACTTGAACTGTCTAACATCCTTTTCCACTCTTTTTGTGATATATGAGTGCATAAAATTAACTGTGCTCGAAAGGGCTCACAGGTCTTTCAGAAAAGATTAGATTTATAAAAAAGGGAATTAAATGTTAACTTTAAAACAAAGCCTCAGGGATTTTTTTCCCCCCTCCAAATTGTGACTTTGTCTTTTTGAATTGAACCAAACCTCGTCCCTGAGCAGGTCAGAGGGGAGATGAAGACCTTTTTCAAATCTCCTTTACAAGGAGCCATTCAAATCTCCAGAGCAAGTAACATCTGCAACACTACCAGTGTTAGGGAATTTGTTGAATGTAATTCCCAACTGATTAGAGAAATAATTGGATCTTGTACTACTCTTGTACTACACACAGGTACTATGTAAGTCTTGTCATTAGCTTTGATATTTTCAAGCAAATACACCCGGTATTCTAGCATGGAAGATATCCGGGTCCCAGACACTGTACACCAAGAAATTCAAATTTTTTTTTCTGCTTGGATATCACCATCTCAGTTCCCAATCTCTATTTTTATCAGTTATCCCAAACTAGTCAAAAAACTTCCTCTTCACTTGAAGTGAGAGGGCTCTTATTCAACATTTGGACCATCCGTAGGATTATTCTCAATCTTCACTACATTCTCACCTCTCCCCTCTTTACACCCTGTGGTTATAAAGCCTTCTTTGCACTAGTTTTAGATTTTCTGCACATGGGAATCTGCCAAATCAAATAGGTATTTGGCAATTCTTATGTTTTCTGGAGATTAAAAACATATTTAACATTGAGTCGTAGTTCTCCCCTGTAAATGATACTTTTCTTCTTTGTATTTATTCTCAGTAAACCGTTTGAGATGTCATCTATTCAGAGTTTTTTTTCTTCTTGCTTAGAAAACAAGAAGTTTCATGCAACATGAGTACTTAAAATCGTTTCAGTCTTAAGCCATGTTCAAATCCTTGGGCTCCTCTGTCCAGTGAACGTTTTAAACAAGTTTTCTTATTTTTCCAGGTTTGTAAAAATAAACAAGACTTAGAGATCTAGCGTGAACTTTAATATGAATATAATCCACCTGCAGTCAGAAGATCAACCCCATAAGACTATTTCCTTGGTCACAAAAAAGAAATTTAAGATTTTGGTCACCCACTACAGCTGCAGCAAACAACACAAAGACACCTCCATAATAACATTAATAAACATTAATTAATAAATGTTTCAAGAAATATTATTATCTTCCAAATCTTATTCAACCTGATGGGGGGTGGATATATTTGTGTATTTGTACGTATAATCACGCAAGGGTCTCTTCTGAGCTCCTTCCCAGGCTACCATTATCATCATTTACCCATGCCAGTGTTAACACAGCTACATTTGCTCCAGTGCAAGAAAGAACCAGTGGACTCTCTCCCAATGCTTTTCAAATTCAAGTCAACATGATGTATTTTGCTCAAGGCAATAGGACATCTCTGGTTCTTCTCCCATAACATCCATTCCTTCTCCTTAGTAACAAGCCTCTGAAGTTCTGCCTCACTGCCCATTTCTGGTCTTCTCTTTCAATTTTTAATTCACCCATATGCCATCCTTGCCCCTCCTCTCTCTCTCTCAAACAATCCTCCTGTTTTCCTGGAGTTCACTGAAGGCTTGAGCCCATCACCTCTTCTGCTCTATCTGGACTTATTATCTAGTGTTTTTGCTTTTCCCTCATGTTGTAAACTCAGCGAACCTACATCACAGCACTATTCCCACTTTGAAACCCTTCCCTCTCTGAAATCCAACTGCTATGCCTTATTTTAGCAGTCATGCAAAAATGCTAAACATTGCCCTCACTGCTCACCTGTCTCAGAGGTCTGCCTCTTGGCTCCTCCTTTACAGCAAGCATCAATGTCTCCTCTATACCTCCATCACACCCTCAGGCATCTGCCCATCCATCACTGCCTTTACTTCCATTTCCTCTAAGAGCTGCATGAAGCAATGCCTTGAATGCCATTAATAATTTGCATCAAGGAGCACATATCAATTTAGAGTGTTATATGCTCTGTGGTTCTTGTAATTGATCACGAATATTACCATAGGTCATGATCCCTCCTGCACCGCTGCAGTTCTGTTGTTCCTAACATTAACAAAAAAAAAAAAACCCAACTATAAATAGACCTATGCTCTTTTTACTGTTTCAGTTAATTCTGACAGCTAGGTTTCTCACACCTTCTCCTACTTTAGTATCAAATAGTGACAAAAACACGTATGATGCACCCATAGCGTACAATGCACATGATTCACAACCCTAGTTTACGCGTTCTTTACAAAGAAAAAGTGTTATTGTAAATCTTTTAAGAGGAGGAGAAAAAGCAATTTATATTCTCATGACCTCTTTTGACTTCATTTTCAACAGTCACCCCTGACAGTTCTTCTTACAGCTTTCTAAATTACACAGTCAGAAAGTAAAAACTAGCAAGTGTCATCTCCTGCAAGTTCGTCTAATTACTCCGAATTCCTTTTTGAGCTACATCCAACGAATCACTTTGAATATTTGCCTAAGTGTGTGCATAGCCCCAGCGCAATAAGTACAGCTATTCTCATGCTTAGCCTTAAGCATCTCTGAGACTTCATGGAGGACTTGACCAAAAGTGGGGCTGTTTTATGTTAGTATATTCGCTGGCAATAAAACATCACTTCTCCATACAAACTCAGCCTCACTTTACCAAATTACTGCATGACTTTTCTAACAGTCAGGAAACGGTAAAATGCAAATAATTTCAAAGTACAGTTTCTTGTGTAGATTAGTTCTTTCCAAGTGAGTTTTCAAGTCTGCCCAGTGCAACAGTACATAGGTCCAGTCTGAATTAGTGACACAAGTCAACAGGATCATGCTTATAGTCACTGGTCGATTCTCCCTGACCTTCAACCACTGGCACATTTATACACCCTTGTGACTCTTCCTGCGCGTTCCCTTCCCAACCGCGTTTATATTCATATTCCACACTGCTTTCAGTTTCTCTTCCTTCATAGCTAGTATTCCACCCTAGAATTTTTTATTCTCTCATACATCATATTTCCTTCTCTCATATAATCTTTTCCTTGCTATCGGCTCACAAAAAGCAGTAATCTTTCCACACCGAGGGTACCCTGCATTTTGGCCCTTGCACTGCCACCCCCTGGACACGAAGCAATACGAGGAAGCAGCAGCCTCAGAAATGCAAGCATCAATTATAATGAGATCCTGGGAAGCAGCTTAGCACCCCAAAGATTATTAAATTATGTAGCTTAAACTCTTCATCTTCCAAATCCTCATTCATGAAAGCCACAATCACCGCCTATCAATAAGCCTGGTATTTGTAGGCTCAAGTTTTCATGTTCCCACAAGATGCTTTGGCAAGACCCTGCAGCCCACAAACACACACCCTCTCACAAAAAAGCATGCCAAGGAGATCGGTCAGGGCACATCCAGCCATGCTGCAATGAAAGCAGTGTCACATCTAACAAAAAGTGAGAACTCTGATAACAATCAAAATAGCAAAAACACGTTTTCTTCTCTTCAACACAGACATGGTTTCCAGCAGCATCAGCGGAGGGGCACAGACTATCCTGAGCAGGGCTGCAGCAATTCAGCCCGATGCTTCCCAGCACGACTGCGGTGCCGCTGCCAGTGCGCACACCCTGCACAGACACCCCAGCTCCCCGCTGAAAAAACAAAGGGCTCGGAGGTCTGTCTGCCAAAACTGCCTCCTTGCTCTCTCCTTACACAACGTCCACGCCAAACTGTGCCAGGCACTATGCAAAACCAACATCTCACCCAAAGGCACTGGGGAAGGACCATCACAAGACAGCAGGAAGCACAAGGGACAGGGATGAAACATGCTGTGCAAAAAAGTGTAGAGGCACCCGTGGAGGCATAAGAAATATCAACACTGACATCTGCTGATAGTTTAGGAGGCTCAAGGAAAGGGATAGGCAACAAGTCAGATGCACAGGTAGCACACCCGTATCTCAACAGCCAACACAAGCACTGGAAGAGCGCAGGCACGAACAAGACACGCATGTGTGGATTTTCACAGCAGTGTTTTTGCTAGACAAGGACAGGAGGTGATGCGACTGCAACTGAAGACAGCAATGTAACATAATGTTACATGAAGGGCAACCAAACACGACAGGGAACAATTTTTCTTCTGGTTTGAACAAGCTGCTCTCAGTTCCTTCTTCAGCTCATCTGCACCTGAAGCAGCAGAGGCTGCTAATCTCAGAAGCTGTTTCATCCAGCCATCAGTTCGGAAGGATCTGAAACATTAACTTGTTTCTATCAGAAAAGGACAAAGGAGGAGACACTGCTGGAAGCAATGAATGAGTGGGAAGAGCAACCAGACAAGCTGCAAATCAATGCTATTTGTGGGAGCAGTGCCAGCGGATGAATGCAGTACACCATGTACTCTTCGAAGTTGTTCTAACAACCACCTTCTGCAATATTTCATGTGCCAAGTTAACCCCATGACTGAGGACATCCAGCACTTCTGCTGTGCAGAAAGAAAAATCCAAACCTCCCTCATTTATATATATATATAGATATACACACACATATCTATATATAAAGACTTACATACAGACACATCATACATGCAAGTCTTACTTTGTATATCTAGATGTGTATGTATAAGCGTATATATAAAATGTATGTAAAAATTAAACAAGACTAAGCTTGCTACCATTTGTAATTAAGGCAGTGGGAGTCATGCTGCAGGTTCTCCTGAAAGGACTGAGCCTGCATTTTGTGGCAGTGCAATGACAGTCCTGTTGCAGCAGTGAACATCATTAAGGGACAGCAAAGGGAAAGATTATAGCTGGGGAAGGGAACTGATAACAGTCCTACCTAGTGTATTTAAGTTTCACTCCTTATGTACATGTGGCTTAGAAAAAAAGATGGGAAGTTGCATGCACGTTTTGCTCCCCTAATCCAACATTACAGTCAAAACAACTCCAAAACACACACCAAAAGCTATCTGAAGCACACACGCAGAACACCCAACAAATCCATCGCATTTATCCAGGTTGTTTGAAGAGTATCTGCAAGTACACCACCACTTACAGGCATGCAGCATGCTCCTCATATGGTGAAATTATACCTGAATTTCAACAACGGAAGAAGAGATAACAGAACATGGTGACCTGCTCGAATACTTTCCAACAAGAAAGAGACCTGATTGCCTTCCACTCAGCTTCTACCACAAGAATACCAAACCTGACTAGAACTTCAGCAATATCCTTTTCCCCATCCTTCACTGCTGACTCTTTCCCCCATAAATACTTTGTCACCTCTGCTGGACTCTGCTTCCTGCAACTTGCTGGCCTCCAAGCATTTTCATGATGAAGAGGATCGCACCTCTCTCTCTTACTGAATGCCTCTTATCTAATGATGCTTGCCAAAAAGAGAAGTTCTAATCAAGAAAAAAAATCTCTTTTGCTAACAACTTACTTGTGCATTTTGCAAAGGTTAAAGGGGATGCAGTATTCACTCTTGCCATTCAAAAGCCAGCCTAGTACAATGCAGCATTTCTCAAAATGGAAGGGAGCAGAAGGCAAGGGGAGTGCAAGACTGTTCCGAAGGATGATCAGAAGTTGTATCAAGAGTTAGTTGATAGCTAGACACCAGCAATGATATTATGACAAGGGAGTTCAGCTGGAAGCAGGAGGGAGACACAAAATAGCTCAAGGAATGACAGTTCAATGTATTAAATCACCTGTCTGAAACCCAGCAGGTCACAACTTCTATCACTATCTGTCTTCAAAGATCTTAACAGTCTCTAAAAAGAATTTGGCTAAGGAGATAAAGCTCTCTGCAGTTTTATCTCTGGCAGCTACAAAGCCAAATGACTTACCCACATAACATGAATGCCAGATAATTTAACACCAGATCCTGTCAAAACTGTGCCTGTTGTTTTCCCAGCCAGCGATGAGATCACTGAACTGTACCACAACAATTTTCGGTTGTGAGTGGTCTCCTACCTCCATCAGTTGTTAGAACTTGAGGCGAATAAAGATAAAAGTTAAATTGTTGTGGATAAAAGAATACATTGTTGTAGAGAAGAGTCAGAAAAATAGACAGTACTCAGCAGCTCACACAGTAAGTGAAGATGCTCCTAGGAAGCCAAGGTTCAGATGGCTCAGAGCAGTGACTTCATTCAATCCAGCCAAGAACACCCTCAAGACAGGTTTGGAAATCAGGACAGCGAGCTTCTAATTTCAGTCTGACACTAATTCAGCTGTGCAAATGTGAACTCATTTCTCAGAGCTTCCTCTGTGTCACTTCGCTGCTGGTAAATACTGAGGGTTTTGTTGTTGTGTGGTTTGTGTCTTGGTTCGGTTTTGTTTGTTTGTTGGGGGTTTTGTTTGGTTGGTTTTGAGTTTTGGTTTGGTTTTTGGGTTTGTTTTTTTTTTAAATACAATTTCACATTTAAGATGCTGCTAGGCAAATAATAATCTTTAGTAATGTATTACCAAGACAGACGGTGGAAGGGATGGAAAGAAAACACCTCCTTTCAGAAATACGTCTTCCAGCTCAGTTCTTGGACCTCATCCGCCTCCAATTTCCACAGATACGGGCTGTGCACAGAGAGTGCCTGAGGCACCACTAACCTGAATTAACCCGAAATCTGGGGGTTTTGTGACTTAAAGCTTTAGAAACAGAAGAATTCTCACTCTGAAAAAATTACGTGCAACTAATCAGCAAAACACATCCACAAGGAAACCAGCCTTAACAGAGTAGAACTTGCCCAGTTTTAGCACTGCTGTCAGGGTACAACGATATTCAGCTGGCTTTGATAGTGTCAGAAGATGGCAGCGTATAATAACATTAATACTGATAAAGAACAAAAGCCTGACAAGTGTAATCCCAATACTGGTGTGTTTCCTTTGAGGATTACTCAGCAATTAAAGATTTCTAACAGTTAGTGTTACATCTCAAAAGGACAATGCTCCAAATCCCTAAGGAAATCATAAGCCATTTATAGATTCTTCTTGGTTTTCAACTTTTTAAGAGAGGAGAAAAAAGCCATGCACATTTAACTGTATTAACAAGATGAACAGCTTAACATCTAAAAACACTTAAAAGAGCCATTATTTCTAGAATGTAAAGCATGATTTCTTCAACAGCAGAACTGGTATGCTGCAGTGCTGGCAGGTCAGGCTTCTTTTTCTGCAATTTATCACTCATGCTGCCCTGCATTAAAAGAAAGCGTTAGCGCACAAATGCCTTTCTGCACTTGTCTTGCTATTTTGCTACCCAAAACCAGCTGGGTATAATCTTACTAATAAGAAGGGGCATTCCGGTTGTTAAAAAGAAGCAGAAAGGACCTTGAATTAACCAAAACATTGCTGCAACTTTCCCACTGAGTAGGGCATTTTTGAAAGCCAACTGGTTTACTAGTAAGCCACTGCAGACAACAGTTTATGACACAGGTGGCTGCCAATAAGTCTAGCTATAAACTACGTAAGAGCCCAGCTTTTAAAAATATTCTAAGTTCAACAGCTGTCACCAAGGCCCCTCAGAACTGCCTGGCATTTAGTCATCTTACCAACACTGCAGCCATTCTTCCAATTAAGACAAAGTGTAGACTTGCATAAAAAGTTAATTACATATCTGGATGTGATAGAACCTTCTATTTGAAGGGAGCAGGCAGTATACAAATAACTTTTATTCAGCAGGAGATTATTCTGCAAGATAGCTCTGTTGGTTTTTTCCCTTCTCCTCACCCACTAGTGTCCTTCCAACAATGCAAAAAGCAAAGAACACCCATCTCAACAGATGCTTGGAGTTGTGACCCTGTAACCCATCTGGGATAAGCTCTTTTGCAGGTTGTTAAAAAAACAAAACAAAACAAAAAAAAAACAAAAAACCAAAAACAAAAACCTGAATAACTGCCCCAGTCTCATCAGCAGTGCTAGTGACCACGCTAAATATCAAAGCCTGGGCCAGTTTGCCTGACATCAACAGGCGTAACAAATGAACGAATGAAAAGTAATCCTCTTTCTCAGACAACAATGTATTAATGAGATCAAGATAACAAGAGGAAAAACTACAATTTGCAGCAGTTAACCAAGATCAGAACTAAAGCAGCTACGGGGTGGGGGGGGACGGACACATGCACAAATATAAGCATTTTAAGCAAATAACTTAGTGAAGAGAAGCCCCTTCACTCCATCAACACACAGTGAGCTTTTCTGTTTTCCTCTGGGGTCACCTGCGCATGGTAGAAGTGACGCAAAGAGAGTTAGCGTGCATTTTACCCTATAGCTCGCATAACAATTTAATAAAATTAACATTTCAACATTTTTCCACAAGTGCATCTGTAGCAAATGGCACCAACAAATTAAAAGATTCCCCCCAAAGTGGGTCAAATCATAGTCTCTAGACAACAGGACTTCTGCCAGCTGTATTTCAAGTGGTCAACTATATTTCAAATGGGAGGGATTTATCTAACAGATTCATCATTGTCCTTTAAAAACTACCTGGAAGGCCTTCAATCAAGTTTTGACTTGATTTGACCAACTGGAGTTGCCAGTTGCAAGCAGCTGGCAACACCCCTCCAAAAAGGCTCCCAGGGAGCAGGGATCACCCTCCCCTGACATAACTATCCTCATCAGCTCTTCAGCTAACTACACAGGGAAGGCAAACTTCGGTTTCTAATCTGTTCTTCTCCCCCAAATTGACAGACCTCAGAAACAGCTGCCACTGAGTCAGTAAAAGGAACAAAACAGTTTGAACCACAAGTTTAGCCTTGGGAGCACGCACACATGCTTGAAAACCACCATCTTGTCTGAAATCCTTCATTTTTCTGCTTTCAGAAGAAAAGCACTGAAATGGCAGATACTCAACTCTTATGCATACGACACATAGCATTTTTAAAGTTCTGAGATAAAGGCAATAAACAAAAATACATTGACTACAAGACTCTTATTTAGTTAGTGCACACAGTTCAGAATGACATGGGGGGTCTTGGAGGGGTTTCAGGGAGGAACATGCTGCCATCAGTTAACCAAAATACCAATTACCAACACCAACTACTAATTTCATTCCCTGCAAGCACCTAGAAACCTCCAATTACTTTACTTTCAGGGAAAAAAACCCAACCCTACAGCAGGCTTTTAGAGGTTTATAACAGATCCTGCAGAAGGGGATAAACAAATCTTTTTAAAAGGAAAAATGTCATTCTACTAATGCCCTCTGCAAAGAACGGCTACATTAATCTTGGTAATCTTTACAAATCCTCCCCCATGTTGTCGAAAGACAGCCAGAGCATGGAGATTCGTTCAACAAATGGCAGCATGAGTCAGTGGGCCTGGGAGCTGTTGGTAGGAAGGAGTAGATGACATCCACAGAGTCACAAAAGTCTTCAAATGATTCATGTCATAACATGGATCCAAAAAAGTGACTTACGGCTTAGACATAAGCCATCCGTGCCTAGGCACTCACCAGCAAACACGTCCTAGTCCATCCACTGAATCAGCCTCTCTCTCCTCACCAGAAATGGTTGAGCTGGCACAAAATGTTATGCCAAAACCAGCACTAGTGCTCATACAGGAGGTAGAGTTTAGACTGTACGCTCCACTGTCACTCAAAACTGCTTTCAGAAAGTAGAACAGCTCTGTTGTTTTAACCCAGGAGCTCTGCAAAACTCCAGAAGCTTGACAGGGAAGCTGCAGATCACCACTGCTGAAAGAAAGCAGGGAAACAAGCCGGAAAATGCTTGTATGTGTCAAAACATGTACGTGACAAACCCTTATCCACACATTAGAAGGCCTCATACCAGCATGATTCGTCAAAAAAGATCTCAGCTTTTGTTCTTGTCAAACCATGTCATTTTACCTTTAATGAGGTATCCCAAAGAGGTAGCCCAAAAAAGAAAAAACAAAGAAATAAGATTTGTGAGTGTTCCTAGCATACTCAAGAATAGACCTGCTTCTCCAAATACAGTCGCAAGCCAACAAAACTCCTCAGCCAGATGCAGCACTGATCTTGGGAAGATATCCTGAAAGACTGTCCACATATAATTCAAACATGGTGCAGTCACCAAGTCCAGACCACCTTTGTCTTCTGCTGGGACTATCAGCAGAATTGCCTCTTATAGGCTACTGCAGACACTCCTGAATGATATACAATTTATTTTAGTTACTGGACAAGTGGAAGTGAGCTGTGAGTGCACACTGAAAAGGTCCAAAGACTTCACCCTACTTACAAGAAAACTTTTTACTTCTGTCAAGAAAAACAACTCAGATGTTAGGTCAGTTCCCAGTATCTCAGAGCACACGAGACCTCTGCCACGAACACTTTACAATACAGATGCCAGTCTGTGACCCACCTGCCAGAGACACCAGGGCTCACATGCTGATAACGCATTCCTAGTCCAGCTACAGAGAGAGTCCTCCATCACAGACATAGCCAGTGGTCAAGGGAAAGAGACAAGGTAGCAGAGGAGAACCTCTTTTACCAGTGGGTAACGCTCAACTAGATCGTGCCGCTTTCAAAAACACCACCCTCTGCAATCAGCACAATCTTGAAACCAGCCTCATACTCCTCCTTCCTCTTCCTCTATAAACAAGAATTTCTTCCCGTAGTACTACTAGCAACTCCCATGTTTTCTTTACTCAGAGGTACGCTAATTCTGGCTATAAACAGATACACATTAAATTTTTCGTTTTCAGCTCAGAAAGTAGAAGAGGGCCTGAACAACGATCTCAGAACTTCAGAAACCTTCTAATTTTAAATATAAAACTCAAACAAGCCATGCATATTTTATGATGTAGGACTCCCACTTCAGTTTTTTAACTAGGTCTGAAAAACAAAAGATGAACATGGGAGAGAAATTAAACATGGATAAATACCACAATTTTGAAATCAAAAGTTGCTTTAATACCTTCTAATAACTGCACATGCCCTGACCAACCTGGTGCAGCTTTGAAGTTAGCGCTGCTAACTTGGAGGGCGTTGGACTAGACACTTCCAGGGGCGCCAGCCAAACTCAATCTTTCTATGATACTAAATTTATTTAAATCACTATTTAGTGCACATTCCTGCAATTCTTCCTGAACTATTCTAACAGGCTGCTCTCCTCTCAGTGCAAGAGAAAGTAACCCATATCACAAAAGAGAATTCTGCAGGGCTTTTTGGTTTAGTTGTGACTTTTTTAATCTCTCTTTTTAAGCCAAGTCTAATAATCCCATTCATGTATTATTATATAAAGTTTCCAGGCAGAAGGGATTGTCCACCTTTTCAACTTGTGAAAGCCCTAAGATTAACAACTGATCGAGCAAGGTTTTGTTTGTTTATTGTGGAGTCAATACCAAATTCTCAGCTGAACAATTCATTTTTGAAACTGGCTCTTACCACTCCAATTAAGTCTCCTCGTCCATATTCACCCGTCAGGTGTTTTTTTCCATCATCCATCCGTATGACTGAGCGAAGTCGACCATTCAACACGATGAACGTGCAGTCTGACTTGTCACCCTGCCTGCAGAAAGAATAATCAATAACAAGGATTAGTGAAGGATCTTTGCTCAGCAAATGCATGCAGAGTCTTTTAAGAAGTTGATCATCTTTCCCTACCTGGCTTAGAGGACATAGGAAAATGTTTAACCAACAGCTAAACATAAGAAGCAAACAAGAAACTGAACAGGCATCTGTTAAAAGGTGACCTGGACATATGTTAATGTTTAAATTTACAGGCTTTGCACAACTGGTTAATGTCAGGTCTGGAAGCAGATGACCAGAATGCAGGTGGTCTCTCGGGGAGGCAACAGGCTCATTACTGGTTACAGCAGGAGCTTGTTGTCATTGCAAGGTCAATATGGATGCACAGAGAAATTCTGCAGGTCAAACAGAAAAACCCCCGAGTGGCTCAGGATTTGGATTCCTTTCGGTGCACACATCTTAGTCTATCAGAAAGGTTTTGCTGTATCAAGTTTGCATGATGAAGAGTGCTGTTTGGCATGGGGATTTCCAGCATAACCTAGTACACGGATGAAATGCCATACTGCTGGTAGTGGACTTAAAATTAATGCAAGGAATTCCGAAAGATTTTAACCAGATATTGACAGCTATGACTGCTTTGATGCATAAAGTAATCCAAAACTTCCATTAGCATTAGTGCTGCAGGTATAGTTATAAAAATTAATATTACAATTATACAGAACACGTACTAAATTAGGCCTTTATTCTCCCATCACTGCAGCAACCATAATGGCTCAAATGTATCCTAGTACAAAAATCCATAAAACTGGGTTTTCCCAAGCATAACTTTTACCCCTTAAACAAAGTGCAGTGCCTATTTTCAATTTACTATTGAATAAGCCTAACTGAATTACCTTTGAGTTTTGTTGTTTATTTTAGAAAGACTGAAAAACTCTTTGAGCAATAGACGTTCATGCCCTTAACAATGCAGAAACTACCACCAGAACATACAACTATCTATGTCTTAATCGATTACGTCACTTGAAAAGCTTTCCAAGACAACATAAAAGATGAGGAGTAGTATGAAAGAATTTTAATAACATCTGGAGATGCACTGAAGCAATGTTGACGGGTACTGCAGAAAGAAAAATCTCAAAATAGCCAAACAGATAAACCTGATGGAATGGTTAATAAATTTAGTCCAATGAACTGCTTCTTCTATATATCACTAAGGGAGCACAGCTCATTAACTATGAAAACTTGAATATTCAACACACAACATACAATTTTGTCCACATCTCACCTGTAAACAGCTCGTCCAGCCTCAACCTCCATCCAATCCAGGGCAAAGTCAATTTGCCTAACAAACGGGGACATTCTCTTCACAACAGTGTGGGCCACACCAAGAACTACACTTGGCTGCTCCCGCATTATCCTAGAATGAAAAAAAGTGTTATTCAAGCACTTCCCCAAAATAGGAATAGGTACACAGAGGCACAACACCCCAATGCAGCTGTTGCCAATGCAACTGGGCAGTTATACAGGCACTAATTCAGAAGTCAGCACATACCCATATACACACTCTGCTATCGCCACAACCACACTACACCAGTGATAATTTGACAAAGTATGGGGTTGGCCAGCCTGCCAACCTAGCCCAAATTAAACATTGCTCAAAGCTGATGGTGTCCTACTAGCAGTAGGACTATGCTGGTAGGATGCTGGCTAGTCCTGCTGCCTGGCCCAATCCCCTTTTTTAAGAGAGCAGTGGGATGTATGGGAGTCATGCTAGCTCTTGTTTATGAGCCACCCTCCAAACCTCCACCCAGGTGTCTGATAATCCTGGAAAAATGTTCATACTGTCCAGAAGATTATCCCTTGCTGCCATTCCACACCCCTCAGTCTCACGTGTGCACAAGCTCACAGTTTACCTTAGATTTTATTTCAGGTCAAAACCTTATTATATGTGAAGTCTCATGCTCTTAAAAAGAAGAGACCTCTGAATTACAAATGTTCCCTTTTCCCTGTTGCAAAGACCACAAAGAACTGAAACATCTCCTAATAAAGCTTCTGATCTTCATACTGAATCTTGTGAGTGATGCTTAAAGTCTTCAGATACCCTACTAAAGATACCCTGTAATTCAATACTTTTCCCAAACTGAAAAACTTTGAGAATGTTCTGCCAGTGATAACTGCAAACTCAACACTGACTGCAAGGCCCGAGGGAAATCGCTCTCACAGACACCTGATAAGTGCTTGTGAATGTCTTATTTCTCATTCTTTTTAGCCTAAAGATCACTGCATCCTGTTACCTTGTGAGTAAGCACTCAAATTCTTACTGAAGCACTACTCCACAGGAGTGAACTGATCACGCACATCTCTAGATGGTGTACCTGTTAGGACATCTTATCTTTTCTGTTCCTGCGCAGCATCAGGAGCAATTGATGGCAGACTACTGAAAAATAGTTACTTCACAAGAGGCAGCACAATTCAGAAAGAAGTAGCTAAGTGTATGCAGACCCGGTACATGAAGTGCATGCAGATAGAGATGAGGGAGCTACATTAAAGCCACACATGGGCAGAAACAAAGAAGAGAAAATGATAAATACTTAGTATGTTTTCTGTATCAGTGTTCCCTTTACAATGAAGATACCAGACTGCCATAAGACAACCTACTTAGGAGACCCTAGGTATGTGGGAACTCTAAGCACAAATCACGTGAGCTTCATATCTAACCTCGCACCCTAAAAAGTAGGGAGGAGGAGAGAAAGGCATGGAAAGAGCATTGTCAGTCTTTGTTCCCTAACTGCAATATGGTTCCTTGTGGACCACTGTAACCTGGCAGAAATGAGAGAAAGCCTGAGAAGAGATCCATAATCCTAGAACGTGGTAATAAAAGCAAACTCACCGGGAGCCTGGATGAAGCACAGAAACTGCCCTAAAGTTTCTAAAACATCAGATCTCTCATTCATTAGTCCTATAGCTGCAGCAAGAGACCCAGAGCTAACATTGGCTATGGGTCAAGAGCAGCACACAGGGCACCGCAGGGAACTTTCATGTTTATCTACTTTCCTTACCCAATGCCTCAAATCACTACTTTTCACAGTGATGAAGCTTACAATTTCTTCAGCTGAAATCCCTGAATTTGAAATGAAGAGATTCGTAGGCGTATATCCCTGTTCCTTATTGAGCTCATCACACTCATACCCCTGCACTCATATGTGCTACTAGGTAAATTAAACTGAACACCAACTCTTGCATTTAGCACTCTTTAAAATCCAGCCCTCAAAACAGGATTACGAAAAAGCAGGACAGCTTTCCTCTCCTGCCCCTCTTCTCTTGCCCTGAGGTTTCTGTGCACCCCCCATCTCCGACCCAAGATGTCTACAGACCACCTTGGTTTTGATAAACTATTATTGTACATGAAAACAACATATTATCTTACGGAAACTTTTACCTTGGAGCAAAGGACAAAGGAGCTGGAAAAGGCACCCCAGGACTAATAAGCACTAATAAAGAGACAACCCTAATCCCTCAACACATGCAAAACACTCAGCCCTATCCCCCTCTCAGCTGATCTAAAAGTTAACTAAACTCCCTGAAAACTCCTGAATGGTTTAGCTCATTGTTTTCACTCTACTTGCTTATTTAGCCCTCAAAGTCTCCTCCCGCACAGGGTGTCTGCTGTGATCAATAAAAGCCATTTATTCCTTTCCTCCCTCAAGATATGTATCTTAATACTTAATGCGTTCAAAATGTAAACTACTAACAGGCTGCTTTTATTTCCATCTGGAGCTTTCTTATTTGACTGAGTGCTACACAGCTTCTACAAGAGTATTAGCACAGAAGGTAAAAGCCCACCCTCATGCACAAGAAGAGAAAAGCAGATTTCCCCCCCCCCCATTATCAGCCAGGTTTCCTTCCTTTCACCTTGCCATTTTCATCTTTGCTCTTCTGCTTTGCACGTGCCTGACACTAGGAAATTTAAAAGCCAAAGCTCTGTACTACAGAAACCTGTTGCTGAAGGGATCCTCAAGATCCTTCATTAGAAAGCTCACCAAATATAGTGATGAAAAGGCTAAACTAGTATCTGTGAAAGCCTGGGACTTATGCAGATATTCTTGTGGATGTGGATGCAATTTGATATTCAGCTTGGCTGGCAATACAAACTAAAAATCAAAGCATTCCTGCTAATCTGGCAAGTGCACATGATTAAAACTCTAAACTGTGAAATTTACTGAAGCAGAAAATGTGACAGAGTCCCTAGTACTGCAGAACCCGAATATATTACCTCAGCAGAGTCTGCTGACAACTTGATTACACTGTTCATCAGGAGACACCAACAGTTGCAGTGTAGGCACTGCACACTTAGTACATCAGTTCAGCAAAATAGCAAAGCATTTAAGGTATATACTATATAATTAGCTTGTATCACCCCTATACTTAAACTCTCCATTTACAGATAGATATTTAGTCGTGTTAGTACCACATAAAAGGCTCCTTCCACAAAGTTTCAGTGAAAAGGATTTAACCTGTTGTCCAACATCCAACATGCAATTCTAAACCCTGGGCTACTTCCATTGCTGTGCTCTTTGCCTAACGGCAACTATTGACCATGTTCTTTCTGCTTCGCCTGCTCATTAATTATTGAGAAAAAACAGATACAGTGTTCCAGGGCAGCTCAATGAAAAAGAGTAATATATTTGACAAGAAAGGAAGAAAGGAATTTTGGAGAATAATGGAGGTTCTTGGCTAATTTATTCTGGTCAGTAAGAAAGATAAGAGCCACCCCCCAAAAAAAAAAAAAAAAAAAAAAAATCATACCTGTGAGATTCTGAGCAAAGGAGAAGGCCTAACATTGTAGGACAATGAGCACAGAATTTGGCACAAAGAGTGGAAAATAAAACTTAACTCTAATTTTATCAACAAGTTTTTCTTTCTCATAGAGTTCAAAGCAAAAATGAACAAACTTGAATAAACCTCATGCTTTTCAAAGACTTTCTACAATGACACTTTTCAATATGGGAACAGGAGTCAGAAGTGACATAAAACTTGGGTTTTCGGGAGAAATTGTGAAGATGGAACGCTGGAAGATCACAGAGATCATAAAATGCAGAGAACTGGCAATAGACTTTTTAAAGGAGAAAGATTTGCAAAGGTGCCAAAAATGATTAAGAGGTGATACAGTGATGGGTTTGACATCACTGACTGGTAAGGAGTTAATGGAAGCAAAAAGGTAAGTTGGAATAAACAAGAGAGAATTTGATTCTCAAGAGAGAAGAGAAAACTCGGGAAAATGAGCTCAAGCAAATGAGTCAATACAAGACTGAATATCAAAACTGAAAAAGAGGAGGAAAAGATAGAATCTGACTGGTTGGCTGAGGTGACATAATGAAATTTAAAGTCAGAAACAAGTAGGAAAACAACCATAGAAGAAGGAAAAAGCAGGAGCTTAGAAGAAATAGGTCTGATACTGCATGGAATGGCACAAGTGGGGAGCATGTATCAGAAATTAGGTCAAAAGAGTTGACATCCACCGCACAGTCTTGGAAAAACACAGCTAATCAACCAAGCACACTGCTGAGAACAGCGTGTTCAGTTTTATAGCATACAGCCTTTTGCCTGAGGTGAAAAAACAAAAATCACAGAATAAGATTCTGAGGTAGAGTTGATTAGGAATACAAACAATTAGAATTATTCAGAAAGTAAGAAGTACACAGAAATATACAACGTAGTAGTGGTCTGGAAAACACAACCTCAGTCTTACACGTTAACACAGGACTGATGGCACGTTCAAGCAGAAGTTGAAAAAGGAGATTAGAAGAGGAAATAGAGGTATTTGACAAATTATGTGAGTGAACTAATAGTCTTAACAATAGGACCATGGAATAAATGAAGAGCATTAATCATTAATATTGGACAATGAAGCTAACCACAGCCATCATATTGGGTTTGGGTGGGTGTTTTTTAATTAAGAAATATTATATTCCCTTTTAAGCATTAAGTCACAAGTCACATACTACTTCCAAGGTCCAGAAAGGAACCTGTCTTGCACAGGGGCGCTATTCTTTGACCTATTCTATTAGTGAGCACTGAAAACCTACAGTTACACCAAGACCAATCATTCATAACACATCCAACAGCCTGGGCTATGTTTGGAAACAGAACTGGGGTGGTTCTCCAGCAAAAAGGAATAATGAATCTAAGAGCCTGGCAAAGACACACTTAACACAGCAATGTACAGGCTCTGGCCAGACTTTCTTATTTGGATTATGAAGTATATGAATCTTGGGTCGTAAATCACACTCCATTGCGTTAAGTGCTCTATAAATCTGGAACAAAGGACATACCACCACTTAATATTACCATGTTCCCTGCATTACCTCTTGCGGGAGATAAATCCATCGGATAGATGGGTTAGAGCTCATCTGGGCACTTAAAACTCTCACATAAGCTATCTGGTTTGCTGCAGAATGTTTTGTAGCAGTACTACACCACATGTACAACCACCACTTCCATTTGTTCAGAAGGGCCATAAAAAATTAAAAATAATAATTTAAAAAAAAATCAATATATGTTTTCATGGCAGAACTCACTCATAGAAATGGGACTTGGAAATAGACAGGAAGCTGCAGTCTCGATTGGCTTTGATGGTGAAAATCAGTGGTTCCCCAGTCAGGACAGCGAGCTGGCCTACAAGCTCTCCTGGATGGGTAATGAACAGACAGGTGTCCTCCTCTGAGTCTATCTTCCGCTGGTACACGTGAAGCATCCCCGAGACCACAAAGCAAATGTTAACATCCTGGAGAAAATGGAAGAAGAGCTCAATAAAATCCCCAAAGATTTTAAAAGCAATTATCACAGTGACAGTACTATCATGACCAACCTGTTTTCCAGAAAGCTCCCTATCGTTTTTGAACAATTAGGTGATAAAATAAGACACAATATTGAATTCTTAAAAGCAGGTTATGAATATTTAAAACTGAGCAGCCACAATATTGAAAAATGTGTTTCTCTTTTTATGGTTATGAAAAATGAAGGCTGTATCTGTTAGATCTCAAGAAATAGCAACAGAATTGAGAATGGAGGTAATGGGGTAATATCCTAGCAGCATGATGAGGGACATTGCAGTTCAGCAGGGCAGGATACAGCAGCACCGTAACTGGAGCTGCCCCTCATCTGCTTTGCATAAGCTTGTCTATTTACACAGTATTATTATAAATTAATCTTGTTACATCCTAAATACACTTTGCTATAAACAAATAACACTGGATTTCTATTTTATGGGGGGAGAAAATACTTTAATAGAGCTGAGTGACATCCCGAAAGCCCGCACCGCAGGGCATGAAAAAGGACTGTCCAGTCTCCATACCTTGTCAGGAAGGATGGAGGTATGACACCCCATACCTTCTCATGAATCACAGAACAGTTTGGGTTGGAAGGCATCTTAAAGATCATCTAGTTCCAACCCCCCTGCCATGGGAGGGACACCTTCCACTAGACCAGGTTGCTCCAAGACCCATCCAACATGGCCTTGAACACTTCCAACGATGGGGCATCCACAACTTCTCTGGGCAACCTGTTCCACTGCCCCACCACCCTCACAGTGAAGGTATATAAGAAGGTACATATGAAAGTACATAAGAGCTGAAAACAGACAGGTACCACATTTCCACTCTGGCTTTGGCTACACCGCTGCTGTGTGTGGGCAGAAAGACTGAGAGCTGGGATTGTTTCACCTCGAGAAGAGAAGGTTTGGGAGGGGCGGCGAGGGGGATTTTTTATTTATCATCAGTGTGTATAAATACCTGATGGTGGGGGACAAAGACTGAGCCAGACTTGCATTCTCTCTACTCTCAGATGATGCTCACTCACCTGATCTCCTTGCCTCGATAGCACAGTCCCAGCAGTAACCTGATGCAGCGTCACTTTGCCATTCAACAACGAAGGATCCTGGAGAAGAAAGGGGCAGCGGGTACAATTTACTTGTCGGTGCACATGTAAAGATCTGAGAATGTGAAGCAGCATTGAAATAAAGCAAATAATAATAATAATTACTAAAGACAATGCAATAAGTACTTGAATCTCTTTAAAATATGGTGCGTGATTTTTATATTTCTCTACCCAACAAACATTTTTTCCAGAAGAAAAAAGGTTTCATTCCTTTCAATTGATCAGACTTAGATTCTTAAGGATTTTATATTCGTCAGTTTTGCCCCCAGACTCTTAAGAGTCTATAATGAAAAAAGACTTTTATCAGCTGGCATGAAAATCATGAAATATGAAGTTATTTTCAAAGAAAGGTGAAATCAGAGGAGACTGCCTACATCATGGAGGAATTGGACAAGATGATCTAACACTTGCTTTATCACAGTCCTTCCCTGGTCACACAGCTCAGCTGTGCTGTGCACGCATAGCAGATTTTCACATGCACTGTAGAACAAAAGCTTCCGTAAAGTAATGAAATCTTGTGTGCATGCACACATGGATCGCACAGGAGAGTGGGAATTTTCCTCCCAACTGAAGGGCACATGGGAGGGAGGGTCTTTCCAAAAGCCTGCCCTCAGTTTGGCCTCAACCCCAAACCCTTGCCATGGCAAGAAGCTGATATGGTTAAATGCATCAGCTGATCAGAAGATTCCTTCCCAGCTCCAAAGCTGGTCACCACCATAATCCCGAGTACATAATACAGACAACCACCAGGCACGCAGAGAATTTCCTTTCATCTCCAAGAACTGCCCATACAATTTGGTGTCCCATGTGCAGTCAGTATCAAACCATAATGCTTCAGGCCACCTTTGCTTCAGCAAAACTTTCACCCAAACCAGCAAATCTTCAAAAGCTCAACATTTGATTATCATCATCCAAACGGTTAGGGCAAAAGTGTACGCTCAGTTACAGGATTCTTGCTTTATGCTAAAGAGTGACAGTGCAGTCCTGGCATCTCACAGCTTAACCTCTGCAAGGCAAAGCTGGACACTGCTGTGTCCAGTACTTTGCCACAGAGCTAGAACCACTAAAACCAAGAGAGCTGTATGCACAGTAAGATACAATTCAGTGCAAGCAGCATAGCAGAATCTGCCCATAGTCATTAACCTTATTACAGCAGGAAAACAATATAGCACAGATGTAAACACTTTACCATTGTACCCGTTACGCCAGGTTCCTCTCTTTTCATTTTTGGTTAAAAAAAAAAAAATAGAGCAAATGAAATAAGCAGAATTATTCTTTACACCTACAGCTGATAAAAAGAACAGATTTTCATCAAAAAATAGTTTTATTGAAACCAATCTGTTTCATGGGAACATATCCAATGCAAGGAACCTGACAAGCACCTGTCAAAATATTTCAGTTCAGCAATATCAACTTAACTAATTTCTATAATGTTTTTCTATATTTATACATTTATGGTTGTACAGTATCACCAATTCTTATAGACAAAGTTTTAACTATGGAAGTATCTCACAGTAAGGGAATACAAGCTCCCTAATGAGCTCTACTTATCAACGGCTTTTTTTGGCTGCGTTACCTCTAACAAAAATTGTTGCAAAGATTTTCTTAATGTCTAAGACTATTTAAGTATTGGAATAGATTTCACACAAAGCTGTGAAGTCCTCATCATTGGAGATCTTTAAGAACAGCTTAGACAAAAACCTGCCAGAAATGACTTAGCAATATTTGATTCTGCCTTGAGCATGAAAAGAGACCAAATGACCTCCAACCAGTCCTTGAAATCCTCCTTTTCTGTGCTATTACTACCCTGATTAAGCAACAAAGGAGTTGACAAACAAGATCGCAGACATGATCCCTCCTGTCTAGTATCTTCTCTTTTGAATGGGTAAAACAAGCAAACCCAAAGTCAGCCTTGCATAGTTACAGGGTTTGAGCTAAGTAACTTTGCACTGATCCCTCCAGCCTCCTCCAGCCACTAGTTTTTAGGAAAAGTCGCTAGCACAACCAAATCCATTTCACGGCAAGTTTCTTTCTTTGTGTTGCTGTAATAAATTAGCAGAGGTTTATGATGCAGAAGTGAAAGCTCAAACCACTTATAAACAATAAAAAAAAAAGCAGTAATTAACTGGAACAAACAAATAATTTTTTTGTCAAAGGAAGTGACTCAATTCCCTTATACCTCACGCAGAAGATATGCCCTGCACCGTTGTTTAACTCTCATATCAAAACTGCAGACAAAGCTGAAAACATGTAAAATGTGTATGAGATTGAAGACCATTCATGAAAAAGACTCCAGGAATTCAAGTTTTTTAGAACAAAAGAAAAAAAAGAATATCTTAATTCTGAAGTCAGATACCTAAGGGTCATCTTAAATAATACTGCCTCTCTCCTATAGCAAATTATCTTCTTCTCTCTCTCTCTCTCTACCCCTACCAAACAACCCAAAACCAAAACACCACTATCTGTCATCAAAGCATCTTGATTTTATTCACACTGATTGGCTGCTCTGAAAAATGACATCTTAAAATGCCTCCAGCCAGCTATGAAATAAAAGATCTGAGCTGATTTTTTTAGAAGAGCTTACAGAACTCATTTTATTACTTGATATAAGTAGTATTAAACACAATATTTTAGACACAAGATTTTTCTTCCATTGCCTGTAGAAGAATCAACTTTTGCTATCCCACTTAGAAAAAATTAACATTGACCTTTAAATGAGATTTCTAGCATTTGGCTCATTCCATCAGATTCTTATTCGCTTTTGAAAAACTGAGTTGCTATAATATCAAAGTTTGAAAAGCTTACCTTATTTCATTACTATTTAGATCTTCATGTTAAAAACACTGCCTATTAGATGCTGCATTTTAAGCATACTGTTCCAACTAACTTCAACTCTAATCTGGTTACTATTAATTACTGAGAAATTCATTCTAGATTAAAAAAAAAAGCGCTATAATCAGTAGCTTCAGTGATCTTGGAATTTTTGCTCATGATCCAATAGGTCTAAAAAGGAAGACATCAGTTGTATATCTGATACAAACTCTTGTACAAGTGGTGTCTGAGGCCAGTCCTGTCAAGAACAGAAGGCTGAACAGAACAGATGAAAGTACCTAGTCCTACTTTATCCACCTGTAACAAGAATTTCTTCTAAAATAGTATGTAGCCTTTTCATGAGGATATAAATGCCTGAAAAAACTGAAATTAACGTAACAAGACAGTTAAATCTCTTGCAGACTAACAGACACTACTGTACCCCTTGGTCAAATCAGCGACAATGCAGAGCACGTATCTTGAGCCTCACTGCTGGTAGCTGAAGGATCTTGACCAAGATTCTGAAGTTGCAAGGGGAATAATTTAGAAGTCAGCAGCGAATGTTAAAACAAAAGTAAAATCTTCAGTTCTAGCAAGTGCCCCTTGGTGAGAGCTCGTAAGGCAGAGGAGGAAGCTGCAGCAGCTGTGCCCTCTGGCAGCATCAATGGACTTGAGTTGTTGTAATATATGCTGTAATAAAACTAGGATAACTGTGACTGACTTAGGCAGATGTACAATTCTCCCAAATTGTCTGATTAGCTGCACGAAGAGATACACCTCTGTAATGAAATGCTGCTGGAATCATAGGAACGATGAAAACAACATTTTCATTCCTTCTTGCAACATGAAGGTGATAAGCAGGGGCTGGGCTCAATAATGACAGCTGCGAGGGCACCAAGCATTTAACTTGGAACGGGCATGGCAATGGCACAGTCACTCAGCTGTGAAATGCACTCAGGGACGCTGGCCAAATACAGAGATTCAGTTCCAAAAATCAAACGAGGCACTCAGATGCTATGCCAAGAGGATTAATAAATTCAGCATCCACCTGAACACCTTTACATAACTTCTTCACACAGTACGTGAGAGCATGAAATTAAAAGGCAGCAGAAATTGCACGTTTACTTCTCACATGGGTAACTCTGTACACAGTGTGAAGAGATTCATGCAGTGCATTTCAGTATGGTCTTTTCAAATGGCAGATTAATTCAGATTTACTTCAGTCCCGCTAATAACTTCAACAGACTAGAGAATAAAACATTCCGCTAGTCTACAGTGTACTAGGGAGACAATTTACTTTTTAGTGCCTGGCAGATGAGATGAAAAGCAAAAACAAAGCTGTTTTTTCCTGTACTAACTTACATCGAGTTTCATCAAGGTTGAAAGGTCTTTCTTTGCTGCTTCGACGATGGCATCAATATGTTTGCTATTACAGGAATCTTGCACAGCACTGTAATGGAAAACTGCTGAAGGAGTTTCTGTCACCGTCACCGTCTTCTTCAGTATCGACTGCAATGAACAGATACACCACAAGTATCGGTTTAGATGTTAGAATTGGCACCTACCCAGCAAAAACTTGACGTATCATCTGTGTTCTCTATCCACCACAACTGGTGGCCTGAAAAAAAAAAAAAAAGCTAGGTTTCCAAAAATGCAACAGCTTGCTAACTTCATTATCTTTATATTTTTCTGCAAAGCTTGACACTCAAGTCAAACAAAGTTACTCATCACAGCTTGTGAAATGGAAGAATAAGAGACTTTTCACAAACTGGGCAGCTGCCAGCTTGATAGAACTAAAACTTGATCAACACTGTATACAAAGATGGAGGAAAAGATAAAATATCTGTCAAGGTCAAACTGAGCCACAGTTTCTCTTCAGATTTTGGTTTGCAGTTCTATAATTCAAGAGCATTTTTGTGCTTTTAACTTCCAGGTCAGTCTTTGTAAAAAGCCAACCACAAAAATAAAAAACAGATTCATAAATCATGACTGAAAACCTACAGGTTCACAAGTTTTTAATTCCTTGCTGCAAAGTAATTCTCACAAATAAAGCATGGTCTGACAACTTCACCTTTCCAAATAATCCTTTTCATCAGTCAGAGAAAGGTAATATACCTGAAATCAAGTAGTGGCAGCAATGCTTTCCCATTACTTCCCAAGAGAATCTCCACAGTTTCCAGATATTCATTAAAAAGCCTGAACAGTCACTAAAATCTACTGCAACAACTCTAAGTTAAAAACAGACCAATACAAGACCACCAAATATCACAGCTTGTAGAGAGATGAATACATGCAACGGCACATATTCGAAGTAAGGAAGAAAACATTTCTGTTACTCAAGGAATACAGGTGAGTAAGGAAGTGCAATGCAAGAAACATGCTGTGAGTTTCTAGAAGAGGTGACCTACCTTGCCCACAACAGGACTGCTGGCAGCGTCCTCGGAGCCAAAGTGCACTCTGGCTCTTTCATATGCCATGTCCATGTCTGACTTACCACCACTGGAATTACCTACAAGCAATATTAAATCATTTTTTTAAGCATCTCCATTATGACAGCTTGTCAGGAATAGCAGATAGTACACGAAATCAAGCAACATTTCTTTTGCATTTTTTTGTTTCTGAAGTTGACGATAAAATGGAAAGCGGCATCCTCATATTCCAATTTATTTCCTAGCTCCTTTAGCCCTAGAAGATCTGACGGGAACTTTAAATCTCATCTGAGCTCATGTATACAGTACATCCCGAAATTCCCACACCCACTCTTGTACAGCATACAATAATTATTTTGGGGTAGACAAAACAGAGTCATTCAGATCTGAAGATTATCAGGAAGAGGCAAATCCACCAAACGGACATTTTCCTTGTGGTTTCCAGGAAATGATTCTTATTAACCTTTTCTCCACTGAACCAAATATATTGTACCTGATATATGTTAAGAGCTTTCATAGAGAAAACATTATGATCAGCAACTTCCTAAAGTCTCCCCACGGAAAGCATCCCTCCCCCAAAGCCTAAAATCATTTCAGATCTTTTTTACAACTTGTCTGAACTTTCAATGCACATCATGTGCTGAGAGATACATAAGGAATTCCCTTACAGGTCTCATTTATTCCATTCATGAATCTGAAGTCACTAACAACTTCTATTCCTTATTTCCCAATTTTAACACATCTTTATTATATTAGGTGCTTGGCTGTGCCATCCACCTTCCAGGAACTTATCTGAGATAATCAAGAACGCAAACCGAACTGGGAAACACTTCCTATTTAATTACCTTGAAGAGGACACCCACATATCAGCCTGATGATTTACAGATGAGTTTAAGAATCACACAGAGATTGCAATTTCCTTTAACAAATAAACCTATAATCATTTCTATCATACTTATGTGCCTAATATATCTCAAAAATATACTGTATTCAGAAAAGTTTACATTTTCTCCCTTATGCCTTTTTCCTTCTGTTACTACATTGTTCTTACACTTCTGCTTTTTTAAATACAAATTGCTGCTCAAAAATAGGATGGGCCCTTAGGAAAAGCAGTTGTCTTTCTGACTATTGAATTTTGTTACCTAATAAACTCTGAAAGGGCTCAAATTTTTAATTCTGAATTCCTCCTCCATCTTCCCACCCCCCACCCCGCCACTTACTTGAGTTTGCCCAGAATTGCCCTGATCTTTGGAAAGCTGGCTTTTGGAAACATGGAGCAGCTCTATATTTACACCCTTGTTACATATGCTCATGTGAAAACACTACCCTCCCATGAAAAACTGTCTATAAATTTAGTTTTAAAAATACAATTATTTTATTTCTGAAGGAGTTTGACTCCTATTTCCACCCCAGCTAGGACAAGGAGAGAATCCTGCTGTCCTACAGTCCCAAGGATTCAGACGTACCTCAGAGTACTCTTTTCCATGTTATCTACAAATATGAACAAATCTTTGCATGTAGTAAATCTACATCTGCCGCTGGGGTCATAACATCATTTAATGATCAGCCTCCAAACAAGAAACCCAACAAGTTGACCCAAGGATTGTCATCAGCAAAACTTACAAAACATTAGACCAAAAAAAGCTGTTGATGCTACTAACTGAATTTCATACACACTGCAACATTAAAGACCCTAAATTAGTTATAAACAAAAAAAGCTGGTATAGTAGAAATAGCAGTATGGAACTCCATATGGGCTGATTTGACTACCTGTCAATTATACTGCCCCACAAATCACAGTGTCAACATAATTACTACACCCCAAGACACCAAGTGCATTTTAAATCTAAACATACGCTTCTCAGGTTAAACCTAAATAATCTGATAATGGGCATGTAGGCATGAAAAGCATCCTCTACATAGCTCTGCATATTAAAAAAAACAGAGAGAGGAAAAAGAGGAGGCATTCTAAGAGTGAAAGCTTATGTCTACTAGACTGCTATTCAAAGTAGAAGTCTTCATCTCAGTCATAGATGTAAGCTTCCCACACAGTGATTAATTAAACAGTCTTGTTGCTCAAATGGGAGTTAACAAGGATACAGCAGAACAAGCTTTAACTAGAACCGTTGAGTCAAAAGAACAGAAGGCAGTTGGAAACTCGAGTGGAATGCAATCCTGTTTGATGAACACATGCTCGCTGGTATCCCACACACTGCTGGTATGGAAGCCACTGCAAAAACAATGGCAAATGGCATAGTCCCTGGCAGTATTTCAGCTGCCTCTCTCCTTCCAAGTACTCGCTCACTGAACTACCTGCTTTTCCTCATGCAGGTGGTCCTACACTCCTGCAGCTATGCTGTAGGGTCATGGCTTCAATTTTGAAGAAGAAAAAGCAGCTTCTCTTAACTCTTGATAAAAGATCCCCAACAAACAAACCAATAAAAGATAACTGCCATTTAACCTTAAAAAAATCAAGTTGGGAACACTTACTTCGAGGAACAATAAAACTGATGAAGTTATCACATACAAAAGATCCTGTTGTTTTATTTCGTTCATCTAATTCTTTTGTCCACCAGCCCAGATATTCCACATGACTTAATTACATCTTTCTCCCCATAAAGGGTTAGTATACTTAAAAAGTAGACTAGCCTAAGTTGGCAGGATCATATTTCCTCATCCACACAGATGCTATGTTTCAAGTTAGATAGCTATACAAAAACCAGAAGAACAAATTACACCCCAACGCCAGGAGCAACTGAGGCAAAAATGTTTTCCCCAAAGTCATTTTTAGCAGTTTTTGTTAATTCTAATGAGCCAAGCAAATCAAAGAGATGCTGGGATAACAGCACCTGTATGACTCTAATAACAAGACAGTTCTCTCTTCTCTGAATCAATAATAAACATAATCAATATTCCCATGGATTCTGAACATGTGGTAAGGTAGTGGAATAGAATCCAAAGAAAGATCCTGATCTTTTCATTATAGACACCAAGATACTTTCTGTGCAAGCCAAACAGTGACTGTAACCTCAGTGCAGTGAACAGAAGTCAGCTCCGTTAACTGAGGCAAATCATAATTATCCAATGAGATACGCTCCTTCTGTCAGTAAAAATTAATTTTCTTTCTCTGCTAAGCTCTGTGTACCCTGACATAACTCTTATGACACATAAAAGGAGAAAGGAAGGACAAGTGGACATATTGACTGTTAAGTATGCAGGGATCCTTCCACATAAAAGCTTCTAAGAACATGCACGGACTCTACCTTGAAAGTGTTACAGGGCTGCACAGGCAGATCTCACTGAACTACTTTATTTACCTGGTGGGAGAATGGCTACGTTCAGAGTAAGCGTTACTGAATTCACCACTGAATCAAGTCTGCTGGTACATTTTACAATGCGTAGTGCAAACCAACCCAACACATACAAAAATAAAGCGAAGTCCTGCATGGGTCACTTCAATATTTTCCCTTAATTTGTTTCCCTGGTTCAGAAAGATGATCTACTTATCACTAGCCAAAATCCTACTTCTCTGCCACATCCACCCCTCTGGACAGTAACACAAAATTACAAAATACTGTAACTGGGACATTGCACATTTACATAGCAGAAACTGAAGAGAAAGTGAGTCAACTCTGTTGTTAAAAATTAAGCAAGACATAAGAAACCCTGCTACCCATTCTTCTCTTCTCTACATACCACCAACTTAAGCTGACAGCAACAAGTGTTAGAAGCCTTACATTGGGGTAAGCCCTCAACACTGAGGGCGCCCTCAGCCTGTCTCCCTCCTCTCTCCTTTCTCCATATTCTCTAACCCCTCATAGTATGTTCTTATCTCCTAAACCATTTCATGGTCAATGTAAGCGATACATGTACCTTCTAATGTATCCAGGCTACCTTTATTCCACAGATTAAGCTTTATATGACTTCTCTATTAACAACATCTCCATAATAACTACAGTATCTAAGCATGACCTTACAACTACCTCAAGATGGTTAGTTTGGGACTCAGCTAATGAAAGACAGATTCCTTCCTTTTATAGTTCACCCAAGAAGTTCCAGTTTCTCTACCTTGAACATAAAGCTAACCTAAACAACTGGCTCAGAGGAAGATGTCTACAGTGGGGATGACTGAAGTTCACTGAAATGAATACTGCAGCATCAAAATAGCTCAGCCTCATAGATGTCTCATCAGAGCGCTGAATGATAAATCACCTTTATTACCCACTCAGAAAACATTCCTCTAAAAGCAACAAAGCCATGTAATGTGCTCTTTGGGACAATCAGCCAGGCAAGAATCATGTGTCATCTTTTGCATGAAAGATGATAGCATATCATCATAACTCACTTTGTTTCAGTTATAGCAATTAATAAAGCTCTTCATTTGCAGGTCTCTCAGTAGCCAAATTACTGTATGTTTCCCATGGCTAATAGAGACAGCAAGGGAATGCTCTCTTAGATAATAGTCCATTTGCTACTTCAGAAAATAAATTTTTGACAAATGAGTTAGGAAGCAGTACTACTGCAAGATGATTATCTAACATAAACAGGAAGATTATCTAACCCAGTGCTCCAGAGAGCATGTGTCTTCCCCCATATGATTAGATACATTACCTATTTCCCACAATTTTGTCAAACACTACTTACTAGAAGCCTCTGCAGACCCTGCATGGGGAGGTGAAGAAAGGCTTCTTCTGAAAACATGCTCAGAGTTTTCTGTACCAGAAATCTTCAATGTATCTGAAATTTAGAAACAAGCGTTACACAAATGCAAACACGTGGTACTCCCTAATAAAATAAATTTCATTGACAGCAAGAACCTCTCACTACCCACTTTTAAAACTTAAAGGCTGTGTTAAAGGTTTTGAAACAGCAATGTTAAACATTGTTTAAACCTGCTTCCCACTTTTGATTTAATTAAAAAAAAGATTTCAGGTTCAGAGGCAAAATTCAACTTAATCTTATTTTCCTAGGTTCAGCTTCCATACTGACTCTTCAACCCAAAAGCCTACACATATCCAGCAATTCTTCTGGTACTACCTAGAGTGCAGAATTTTCACAGCTCCTCCTGTGAAGTTAACATGAGGAGCCACGTTTTTTTTCCCCTCCCTCTCACCCCTCAGTATCATTAACAACACAGCAATAATTTCCTATCAAAGCTAAGGACTATCCAAAAACTTCAAGCCTGAAACTGATTTAAGATAAACCCTAACTACTCTAATCAAATAAAAATCCTCTGATGAATAGCATAACGATTAAAAAACACAACAAAGGACAGTTACTACATATTTCCAGAAACATTACCTATTTCCAGTGCTTCTCCAGCCTTTTCAAACTTTTCTCCACGATCTTCCTCTGATACATTGGACACCTGTCTCTTTACTGCTTTGCCTGAACTTCCTCCAGATGTTACACTTGCCACAGAGATGAGCGGGATGGCCTGGCTCTGCTGCAAGCAGCAAGGTGAAAAGGCAAACATAAACCACACACCCACACGTGTTAAACAGAACTGGACCCTGTAGTGACCCCTGGGGTACTTCCCTCAGTCGCGGCGATCAATCAAAGACTATCGAGGGTGGCCTTGCAATGAGATCTGCCAGCTCCCTCAGCACTCCTAGGTCCGTCCCATCATGGCCGATGGACTTACGTATGTCCATTTTGCCTAAGTATTCCCTGACCTGATCCTCTTCTACCAAGGGTACATCATCCTTTCAACTGTAATAGGTAGAAGTGACTCAGTATCATTAACACATCAGGACTTGCTGAAACATACTGATGTACGTGCACAGTGATGCAGTTCTTCAAACTTTTGAAACTTAAGCTTGTTCCCCTTCCCCCAATTCCCCAGGTATCAGCGTAGGCTAGATTTTATGGGCTGGTTATAGCAAGTACCTTACTTCTCAAGTACTGTCATTATTAAATTAATATGTAACATTTGCTTTACGATCTCCTGAAAGAAGGAAAACCTCTCTGTGCCAAGTGACAGATAGGCTGCATAGTAAGAACAGACAAAATGTACCCCAAACTTACACAATTGAAGAGCTCAGTAGTCAGACCAAGGTAGTTGTGCAAAGCAAGGAATGTCACTCTCTGCAGTCTTACCATGATGATCTAGAAATGGGAAATCAAGAAGCAACAGGAATGGATTCAGTATTCTCCCACACTTGTTCCTGCATGTAGATATAGTTATGTACCAGAGTACCTGAAGGCACTTCATAAAATACAGACTGTACCCTAAGCCAAAATTCCTTTTCAGCAGCTGATAAATTGAGGCAAAGACAGATTCAAGTGATTTCCCAAAGACTTCATAATAATTTGATGGCACAAGAATCCAAAGCCTTATTTCCAAACACCAAATAATGCTTTCTGCTTTCTGTAAACGCTGATAATAAACATGCCCTGAAATAAATGCATTTGCTTCCATTCCCCTCCCCCCCATTTAAAAAAAAGACTTCAGCTTTCCCCATACAAAGCCTGTACTACTACTCTACACACACTCTATATGAGCATAAGACATCACTGCCACCTGAACTTCCTTTGCCCTGGCAGCTTATTCCCACTCTTAAGCCATCCTCTCTTTTGTATCAGCTCTCACAGAGCAAATTAAACTGGTATAATGATCTGTTCTCCTCAGCCCCATCAGTATTAGGAGGTTCACGTGTCACTAATAAATCATCCAGATACCAGAACAGTTTGCAAGGACAAAAAGATTTAGAAGTGATAGTAAAACAAAAGGACAGACCAGAACGACTGATCAGGTCACATGCGCTCGTTTGACTATTAAACCTGTGGGACAATGCGCCACTTGGCAAACTCTGCAAACTGAAACCACTAATACACTAGTCCCTGCACTAGCTTCCACTTGCAAGATGTACAAGACATATTTGCAGTGCTTGCTTGAAAACTGTCTCAGCTCCTGCAAAGCAAGGGAAGGTGAACTTAAAACTAATACAAAGCACAGCTCTTTCCTCGGGTGCTGACAATTGCTTCTGAAGTGGAAATTCACACCTCAGTTTGAATTTTGAGAATTTTACAAAGCATCACCCCTCAACAAACAGCTTCTGAGGGTACATCAGTCCTTTTTCAGAGTATGTGACAGTCTTTTCCATACTCTACACCATTTTGAAGCCTTGCTGGTGCATAACCATAATGCAGAGCCCACACTAGCACATTCTGCTCCACCAGGACCAATGAGCTTACAGTCAGGCTGATTTGAGAGGCTACCACATGCAGAAACTGTTTCAATGTATATATATAGATAGATATTAATTATTTCTTCCTGTACGTGATTAATGCTGAGACCATTAAGTCTAGGGCTCTAAGAGCGAGCGGAATAGCAGAACTAGTCCAAATCTTGAAAAGAAGTTATACTGAACAGTTCCATATCTGCAAAAGGATGATGAGCTTGCTGAACCTCAAAATGTCTTCCTTGTAACTTTGAAATTAGAGTGATTTCTCCCCTGCCCCAATTTTACTTAACAACAAAGCTTACCTGTACCACTCTAACAAGAGTTTCAGGATATTTCTGGAAGACATCTTGAAAGGCACTTGCAGGAAGTCGCAATATAGTGGATGGAATGGCTGCTCGGGCTGAGACCGTTTTATAAGGAGCAGGGTGACCCTAGTAGAAAGTTTCAGAGACACAAGGTTAATCCACCAATTATCTGACCCAATTCTTCCCAGTCGCTCCCCGAATTTCTACTTTGATATTGTATATGCTTGACAGACGTCATCTGACCACAAAAAGCCTTGAACTTATGCTCCATGAGGCGGTGTAATGAGGGCAGCATGGTCAGGCGAATTCACACCAGCAATTTCACTAGCATTAAACAGAGACAGAGGTAAGAGAAACAAGAGCCACAAGAAGGTGTATCAGGTTAAGGGGAACTGGCTAGTCTGTCAACTCTGTTACAGTTTTATTACAGACAAAGTCAGGCTTCAAAAGTATTTCAATTTCAGCTATTCAAGACTGCAGAGAAAAGAGGTTTTGTTGATTTTATTATCTGTACTGATGACCAAGCTATTTGCTGCAATAACAATCATAGACTCACATAACCAGCAAAAAAAAATATAACAAAATTGTATAGTAATTACATACATAATGGATAAGACAAAAACCAGGCAGACTTCTAGTGTTCTAAGATATATATATATATGAATATATATGAAGATACATATGTATATGAAATATTCCAAATGACAAAGCTAAACAGCTTCTCTTTACTTGAGACAAACTGGGTCTAGACCATCCTGAGCTGCTCAAAGAACAGAGAGAGAATTAACAAACCAATGAAAGATAAAACTGTAAGTGGGTAGAATACAGAGATTTTTACACTGGAAGGCAAGCCTCTGGTTTAGAATTTCCCCCCGTGAATCAAAATAGATTTTAAAAATCTCCAGACAACACCCTTTTCACCCCATTAGTAAATGCTGAAAAGAATATCTGGAAGTCATTAATTCATTTACTAATACATGAAACACTGATTGATCCAATATTTCTAAGATAAAAGGAGTCCTTTTGTGGTACAGAGCAGGAGCTAAGGAAGAAATGGAGTTTCTACTTTAACACAGTCACCTTACAGCATCTGAAGCTTTCATTCCTCCTGAGCAGCAGAATGCAAATTTTTCCAAACACTAAACACACAGATGCTAAACACTGATTACAAACAGAAAAACTTGCAAGTCTTCCAGAACATCAGACAGCTAAACACAATCACTGCAAAAGAATTTTTGCCTAAAGAACCCAGCAAAACCAAACAAGATACATTCTGTACAACTACAACCACTCTGGAAAATAAAGCTATAGCTCTGTCTGCCTTGCTGGTCTGGAAGTCACGATGAAGCAGATTCTAAAATTAAATTAAATTAATTGGAACCAATTTCTTAATCACACCAACTTCAGCTGACCTTTTTATAAAATCTGGGGATGATATTAATAGCGTTGATTTTCAAGTTCCTGAGGGATTTGAAATTTTAAACATCTCTGACCTACAGTGCAAACGTACTAGGCATCCTCAGTTTTCCTGAGTTTCTTTTAATTAAGTAAAGAAATTAACAAATTACATTTCTGTGCCTTTTGCTGTACCAAAAATAAATGCAACATTCCTCTTTCACAGGCCAGTTTAAAGCCTGGCTTCAGACAAAGAAGTAGTTTGGAATTCTCCTTATACTCAAATGTAAAAGAAAATTTATATAGTCTGCTTTTAAGTACATACATCGCTACACTTGCCATCAGCGGTTATTTCCTACCAATTTCTATACCAAATACATGGTGAAAAAACTAAACAAATCTATTAAATCTTTAGTTGCTGGACAAAGGATAAGCATTAAGTTTAACAATGTTCCATAACAGTTATTCAAAAGGGCAAAGTAAGCACTGTATGTCACATTTATATGGTCTACGTTCTACCCAGTAAAGTGTTTGGTGTTTTTTCTGAACAGTGCTTGCTTGAGGACAGGCCAATGCTGACAGTCTCTCAGAAAACCAGTTTAAGGAAAACAACAGATAGTGATGCAGCAGCCTTTTTCTCCAAAGAACAGCTTATCCCTCCAGTTTTTCAGCATATAATTTTTCCTTTTCGAAATCTCTGCATGAGAGCAGCCTGCTTTTGAAAGGGCCAACCACCATGTCTAATTGGTCTGGAACATGCTAAAAGCTGTCAGAGGAACGCGAAGAGGAAATGTTCCCATAATTGTCAGTTCTCTCAAATATAATGTAATCAGCCGTGCACAGAGAATACCACATTTAAATTATAATACTTTACAATCACACACTGAGGTCACAAGGAACAGTTAAGTTATAATCAGTAGTGAACTAGGGGTTTTTCAACAGAGAACTTTTTGTTCTCAACACGGATAACTATTTACTCCTGTCTTGCTCCAAGAGCTGCGGAGTAATTAAATATTGTAGGTAACAAATGTCACAGCTAAAGTAGCAGTTGAATCCAGACGACGGCCAATAGCCAAATCCAAATGAATTTGGCTAAGAAATCTGCTACAAGAGACACAGGTGCCTTACATTCTCCCACTTGGAGTGGTAACTCCTTTTTGTACCCAAAAATCTGGCATATTCTCTCTATTCCCATTGCTTGGATTTCACCTTCCTCCGCACTCCACAGATACTGCTGCAAATCAAAGTTCTTGCAGCAATCAATTGCTTCTTTATACCCTCATCTATCTCTTCCACTGTCATTTAAACAGACTTGAGCCCTGCAGGCTCACCTTACCCAAGTGTTTTTTCAGCTTCTTTTAATCCTCGGACTTTCATTTTTTTTCCCCCCCTCAGTCACTGGCAATTCATCAATATTCCTCCCAATTTCTTCTTTTTCATTCCAACTATGCCACCTGCTCAGTTTTCCAAATACCATCTCCACGCAGAGGACAAAGGAAGAGTAAAACCCACAGCTCTAGCAATCAGCATCAAACGCCATCTCTATTTGTCTCGTTTAACTCTGAATGAAAATTCACCGTTCAGGAAAGAGATCTGACTGCGCATAGGGGTAGAGTGAGCACTCAGCAACAGCTTCTGAAAACACTCACATGGACATCACCAGTGTTCACTTCAGAGACTTCTTTAATATTTGAGGCAGTATCAATTCAGAGCCAGGTTAAGCACAACACAGAAGTGTTCCAAAATACCAGGAAAGGGCTAGCATCTACCTGGATTCAAAGCCTCCAATTTCTCCTTTCAGTTTTGAGAAAGCAACATTCATCTGTTCTCAGAATAAATGAAATACAGAACAAGCCTCTTATGCCATAGCTGCTATCTTTGTATTTAGTACATCTAAGGGGACTTTTCAATTTAAAAAATTGGAAAATTAAAATCAGAAAAGTACCTCTTGTGTGACCTTTCTTTTAGATCCAGCAACAAGAGGTTGCCACTTCTTGCAGCAACCTCAATTTTCTTGCCCATCTCTCAACCAAGTGGGGGACCAGCCTGATGTCATGTGTTACAAAATCAGTCAAAGGAATCACAAATTCAGCTCAGATAACTCAAATCCTCTCTGAATACATTCTTTCTTCATGTCAGATCCATGTGCTTGGTGGTACAGTGAAACTTAATTAAGGTTACGGTATCTGCAGGAAGTTCTAAGACTCATCCATTAATTTGAATGCCACTGAGAATTCTCCTTTATTTTGATCAACGCTCCTTTCTCTCTCCTTGCCCATTTTCATGCTGCTCCTATAACTAAAGTCAGCAAGGAGCACAAGGAAGAGGAAAAACAGAAATAAAACAACCAGTTCACAGAGCTGGGAAACAAGGGAGAAAAGAGAGAGCTGTAAAAATAAATGAGAACAAGTTACTTTAGCAAACAAATTTGCAAGGTTTTTGGTTATATACTCTTCTGCACATTGATAACTCTTTTCAACACACTTTCAATAGTTTTTATTTTCTGATTCACCAGTGGTATAACTAACAAGAAAGAGAAAAATAATGATACAATGAGAATTAAAAAACAACAAACACACAACACAAAATGAATGCAACCACCCTTTAAAAAACAAAACCACAAACCATTGTTTTACAAGAAAGATTTCTTCTTGCTTATTCAAAAAGAATATAGGAAAAGAACATCACTAGCATTCATTTTCCTATACTATGGTCCTGCTCTTTAGAATATCAAGAAAATTTACTGGCGGAAGTAACCAAGGGCAAAGATACCTCTAAATCTGCTATTAATGTGCATTTGACAGCAAGAACCAGACTTGTACAGTCCAAATTATTCACGTGCCATTACTTTCTACAGAAGAAAGCGTGACCAAGCTTAAAAATTGTATCATTTTCAATATGTTTTATGGAAATTATATATATGGATATAGATATATAGGTATATGCTTGCATCTTGAAGTGGCAAAGGACACTTTACAGAATCATTAAAACTACTTACACAGAGAATAACAGTACCTTTTAATGAAAGGAGACAGCGAAGCACAAGAGAAACATGATGCAAGGTCAAATATGAACAACTTATTAGTTAGATGATCTTCGTCCTCTCAACTATCAAAATCCTTCACGTAAGCACTTTACGTGCTTGCACATTATCAAAGATGATGAATTCACCACCTTCAATTTAGGTATTACTAAATAGATGCACATGACAATTTCAGCAAAACCGTCATTGTAATTACAACTGAAACAAAATCCACACCACTAATTTGTGCAATAAATACGACCAGCTAGCATTTAGCCCATCTTGTCGCCTGCCAAAGAGCACAACCTTCAGATGGTCACCAGCAACATTAACATATTAGGAAAAAATTAAATCCATCAACTGGCTTCACAGTATAATTACAATAATAACAACTGTCAGATTTATTTTCATTAGACTAAATAGAAATAAATTCAGTAAGTAACAAATCAAACAGTGTAAAAGCCTAGACTTCCGGGCCCTAACCTGGTCCTCCTTACTGCTTTGTGACCTTGAGCAAATCAAACCATACCTCACTTTTTCTGCCATAAAAGAATAATTCAAATGCTACTGCTCATCAGAAATAGCCAGTGTCACACTGTCAAGCACACAGGTTTCACACCGAACTTACATACCACAGAGCTAAGTTTACAGCTCCGAAGGCCTGGGAGGAGGAAAAGAATTGGTCAAAGAAACATTTTCCATTCTGATTCTTTCCTAGCAATATTCAAAGTCTACTTCCCCCAACAGGCTCTGTGACATAAAGATGCACTGCAGAAAACCTGCACATTCAAGAACTTACCGTGATAACATCAAGAATGCTGAGAAGGCTGTGGACACTGTCTCCTGCCAGCACCTCCTTAACAACCACTTCTGTTCCATCCTGCAAGCGTAGGATAGAAGATTACTGCAGGCTCAGTTGCACATTTGGCATATATGGAGAATTTCAGAAAGCTTAACTTGCTCTCATTCTCCCAGATACTCTGAGCAGCCCTAACAGAAATGGCTCCCCATTATAACTTCGATGATTGTTTTCTCCCTGCTCTGATGGAAATATACTCATTCAAACCACTGAAGTTTGAAACTACCATTCTAAAAGTGACAAATTAAAAGAAACTAAAAGCCAGTTTTGTCTAGGGGGAGAAATGACCTGCTTGTTTTTGCTACACAACAACAAAAAAAAAAAACCCAAAGCTTCCTTCACTCTGAGACAGAATTAGCTCCCTTTATCAAGAGATTACATGCCAAGAGGTAGTACAAAACAAAGCACAGCAAAATACAATAATACCCAGAAATCAGCAAATTTGGGATAATATACAAACAGGAAGCCCCTGTGTTTTCACCCATCAGAAAACTGTTCACATGTTAAAGCTAAATTCAAAGTTCAGTCAAGAAGAAGCTGGGGGGAGAATCTAAATTGGCAGAAGGGATCGCAAGGGCTAGCACTCAACATTTTAAGACTCACCTGTAGCACAAGCCGTCATTTCTTTTCCCTGTCTGCCCAAAAGTGAATCTGAATCTTCCACCTCCCAGGCAAACCCACCGACCACCACGCTAGACTCTTACGGAGTGAAGTGTATTTGGTCTCTCCTGATCTCTATACCTTAACTATTTTATATAACTACCATCCAAAAGGAGAATGCTTCCAACGCTATGCAAAGCCAGTCCTGCACCCTGTCCTTCCTCAATAACTCTGCAACTAGAGTATGTGAGGGTATTTCAGAATGCCGGATCAGCATTGTGTTTCGCTCTCTCATCTAAGACACAGGGAACAACAGCTCTAAACCTGGATCTTCATAAATATTGTGGCCCTGAAGGGTTGGAAGTAATCCTTTCTAAATCACTATGATTCAAATGTCTAGGCTTAATCAATACTTAATGATGCATGCCAACCTACATGCTATGCCAACAGATCAACGTCAAGAACTATGGATCAGTTTATTCTTACACTTTCTTGAATGCAAACTTCCAGCTTGCCATCCTGCACAACGTAGATGCTGTTATCTAGCTGCCCAGGACGAAAGATGTATTCACCTTCATGCAATTGCACAAAAAACATGTGTTTGCACAGTTCCAGGAAAAGAGGTTTCTCAAAGTGGCCAAGGACCCTGCAGGAAAGAAAATAAGATATTAGCCTTTTTCTCTTTTCTGCAACGGTAAACCTGACATCATCACTGCTTTTGGAAAAGCCTTCCTAAGTTAGCAAAGCCCCCAGGCACGAACAGCAGAGGAACCCCCGGGGCAGCTGCTGCATGGCACTTCAATGGCACAGCAGAAGGAGCAGAGCTGCGCAAGACAGAAATGCAGAAACACTGAAAACTGTAAATACTGGAGTTTCTTTTTGAGTAGCACTCCAAGCAGTGCCAGGAGGCTCAGAAGGAAGTATATCCAGTCTTCCTCATGCAAACACCAGCATGGCTTTTGAAGGGGAAGAAATATAAAAACCCACAAAATTCACACATTGCATGAGAAAAGTTAGCCTATGGAACTTTCCCTTTTCATACAGCTACCCTGTCCACGTAAGCAGAACACATGAGAAATACTGAAAACAAAGGGAAAAATTCCTGTCATCTGCATGTACTTTTAAGTTTGGAATATTCCATATTCTGCAGGAAACAAGCAAGCGGGCTCCCGCAATACTGAAACTAGTCAGTCACTACCACGCAGACAGAAATACGCATCTTAAACCTGATCATTCTATGCACCGCACCAGAAGGGCCCTTCATACAGCTCCATTAGCTCACATTTAACAGGATCAATCAATCAACTTCTACTGCAACATCAATTAGTCATACGAGGTCATAATTCCACTGCAGAAAGTTCAGGTGATTTAAATAGCAGTTTTATTACAATATGTATGACCTTCAGGACTCAATTATATCATAGCTGGGAGAAAAATGAACGTACACAAACAAAACCAAAATTACAGGTCTGAAGCTCTCGTCCTCTTTGCTGTGCCAGCTATATAAACACTTGACTGAACGGGCACAAAGACCATCTTTCCTCTCAATCTGCCAAAGAGCTGTAGGGATTAAGCTGACTTTGATTCTGTTTGCAACCTTTTTAGCCAGAGAAATAAAAGATTCTGCAGTTCAGAGAGTTGTCAATACGGCATCAATTAACATTTACCAATTATGAAGCCTTTCTGCACCAAGAAGTTGTCTGATTATAGTCTAAAGGGAATTTTAAAAATGTACTAACAGACATCTATTCATGTTAGAAAAGTTTTATTATCATTATCCCCAAATTTAGGCCACTAACCTACATCTTTTTTTTTTTTTAAAAAACACACTTAACTATTTTCTTAATGTTTCTAGAAAATTAGAAGTTATTTATTCTTTCCTCATGCTCAGATGAACTTCCAGTCAACTGCTGAAAAGATTCTGACCATGCAGTGATAAAATTAAGACTTAACACAAACTGCCAAATATTTAGATCACTTGAACATCTGTCAAAAGGAAAATCCAAACTTATTTTTCCATTTAACATTACCTAACATTTTTAAGCATGTATAGGACTTCTGATGGCAAATGGGAATTCTTTACATCAAATTCAGTCAGATCTGCCTCTAGCAAAGAGGGAGGTGGTTCTTTTCGCTGTAGAGTTGGACACTCCTTCTTAATACGCAGAATCCTACAAAGAAAAAGTCAGAAAGTTCAGGAAGTCTCCTCATTTGTCTTGAGTATGGGCTGTACACTGACCCCATAGCTTGACTGCAATACTGAACGCACACCATGCCAAGTCACACATTATCAAGTAGATACAACAGTCGCATTCCACCCTCCAACGGCTCCTTTCCTTCAGCAAAACTAGAGACAGCGCTGTGTGCATAAACCACTCCATTTCAGCAAACTTCCCAACAAAATGCAAGGCCAATGCACAGCTGACAGGACTGCGAAAAAACAGCAGCTACGGCAAAGCGCTACGCTGGGGATAGGTTCCACCCCACAAACAAAAAAAACACAAAACCAGCCTCCACGGTGTGAATTTTCCCCTTCCCAGAAGCCCAAGTACCTTTTAGCCAAAGATAAAACTTTTGCCCGCTTCCGCATCCTTTGGCGAGGCACAGTGTTCCCAACCAGAGAGTTTGGAAGAGTTGTAACCTAGGAGGAAATAATGAAAACAAAAACATTTACTAAAAATCAAAACAAACAAAAAAATCCCAACCTACTGGTTCCGACCCTGCAAAGGCTCCAATTTATCTAGCAAGTCATTAGAACACGAGCAGAGTGAAGCACTCGTATAAGACCTTGGAGGACTGGAACAACACCTTCTCCAGGATCACTCCTTCTAGAAGGCAAGTGGAGTGTACTTCAATTTTAATAAGCAACTGCTACAGTGGTTATGGATGGTAAAGGGGGGAAAAAAACCTTAGCTATACAGTTCTCACTCAGGAACACTCAACATCAGGCACAGAAGTAACATTTAAAGCTCCAGTATTCCTATGGCAGTCTGTGATGCCGACAAACTAGGGCCTGGCTCATTTTTGAGCTGGTGACAAACAGCAACACAGACATGCAGCAAGGCTTTTACTTGTTTTTAACTGTTACTAAGTGCCACCTTCTGGAGAAATGCAAGAACTGCGAGAACAAGAAGAAAATCTCAGTTACTTTCAGAACATTACTAGCTCTCCATTTGTTTCTCAGGGAGTTTAATCCCAGGAAAAAGTTTTTCTCACAAAAAAAAAAATAAATCTTTAATTTGTTTAGAGACTCACTTTTTCTCGTTTTTTAGAAAGTAAAATCTTGGTATTTTATCAAAAATTAAGTACAATCAGCAGTAGTTAGTTGTAATATTCTGTGTCTTATTCAGGAAAAAAGGCAAAAAGCAAGGTCTAAAATCCCAAACCAAAAACTACCCAAAATGATTTTACCATGCGGAATTCTAAGCATTCTTTATTTATGTGCATTACATACAAACAATTATATTAAAGAATATTAAAATTAAGAAGTTGCTGGCAACACACACAGTTTCTTTTCACTGGGGGCTTTTTTGATCAAATTCTATGTGAAGCCTGATCTGCAATGCAAAAGCAAGGTTCAGGGAATAATCTCCTCCCTCCACAGTGAACCACAGCCCCAGAACTGAATATTAAAACCAGCACAGTATCTAATTATTAAGCCAAAGTATTTGAATTCACCTCAGCGAAGTTTAGCAGCGTGTGAGGCAGAAGGCTGCAGTTCACAAGAGGAAGCGTTCCTTGAAGAGCAGTGACTAACAAAGCAAGGTTGCTTACCTGTACCTTATTTTTTCTACAGATGCTGTTTTTAAGTGCCCTAACAATGCAAGTGCACACCTGGACTCCAGCAGGTTCTCCCACAGGGCACAGCTAGGACACCCCACGCTCTGCCTGTGGCCCCAAAAGGGGCCAGTCCCAATCCTGCCTCGCAGCTCCCCCGCGTCAGAGTCCACCAGACCTGCCCCCCGGTTCTGACTCTACAGGGCAGCGGGCAGGAAGCACTTATCACAGTCAGAATTCAATAGCTTTTTCCTTCACCAGCCATTTGTATCTACAGACATAAGCAAGCAATAACCATTTGCTACTCTGAAAAGGGGTCAGAGTTCCCACCTGAGTAAGAGGCAGCTTTCCAGAGTCAGGCTTTATCAACAGCATCATATATACTAAAACTGCACATGGAGTTCCAAGAAGTTGCTACATAGATCTTGGTATGGGAAGCGTTGAGTAAGGAAGTCACCTCGACCTCCAGGTCTATGCACGAGCTTGTTACGAAACCAAACACAAAATCTCTGCACTGACATAGCCACTCACGACATCTCTGCAAAGATGAGTTCTTTTGACCTTGGTGGTACTATCAATAAGAAAAAAAAAGAATCTCACATTCCACATACGCTAAGTAGCTTCAAGGGAAGCATGTATTTTGAGGAGAAAGACAGAAAGATTTAACTCCTCAGTTAAATGAAATCTAGGCAATCAGTGGTGAACACCTAGCAGGCCTACTACGATTAACCTAATCCATTAAAGGAAATGTCTGTCTTCAGATTTCCTCAAGCCTTCTTGCTGCAATTTCCCAAGAAAAACCACTTGCAAAGACAAAAGTAAAAAACAAACAAAAAACAGAACTAAATATCAAACAGGCAGCCATAGACTGGAAGGATTTAACCAACTGATGCAGAAACAGATTCCTGACTGATGGGAAATTCTTGAGGAAACCTTTCAGAATAACAGGACAGGAACCACATCAGGACAGGAACCTGAGCGCACAGGTGGTATTCCTTGTGACAAGCCAAGGCAAAGTACTGGACGTCATTACCTGAAAGGGACAATTCTGAGGCACTGAATATCTCGAATATAATCCTAAATACTGAGAAAGACAGATTACTATAGATATATCAAAAACCATCAACTCCACAGTGGAGTTAGATTTACCCCTACCCTCAACGTCTGCAAATATTCTTGAAAGAGGTAACGTTTGGCCAGAAAGAGAAGCTAGTGCTGTTCCATCAGCAATTCAGGCAGAATTCCAGGAGCTCCGAAACATCCAGTGAGATTTTATAGGCTGAAGGCCCTGGGCCAGGCTAAGCAAGTGAAGTATTTCAAAATTTATGACACCTCGTGAACCGGATTTTAATCTTCACGTCCCTCCCATCATGCCAGATGCGCTTACCTTTCTCATGATCTTCCGCCCATAGAACATCATTTTGTCTCGCTTGCGAAATCTGTATTGAGGCACATGTGGCTGAAGTTGTTCTGAAAAAGAGAAGCATCGCATCAGAAACCGCCTGCGGCTCTGTGCTAAGGGAAACAAAATGGTGCACAGGCTGTCAGTTTTGCTACGTCCTTAACAGCTGTGGCTCCTGTCTACTAAGCAGCAAGCTCTTGTGGCCAGCGTTTGAAATTTAAACCAACTCAAGATACCTCATTATCCAACTCTGGTTAGCCACACCAGGCTAAGGAAGAGCTGGCTTGAGGCTCTACCTAATCACTGAAGGAGATAAAAAGGCTCTCTGAACAGATACAAGGATCAGGTAATTTTAATCTCACAAAGGAAACCTCTAATTCACCCATTTCTCATTACTCTAACAGTGAAATTGCAGCAGGGTTGAAATTACTTGCCTGCCAACTGATACTAAGGCTATCATATGCTAGAGAAATAAAAACCTCCAGCGTCCTGCACGTGACAGTTATGAATTCTATGTTCAGACCTGGGTAAGTGAATCAACACAGGTTCTTCACCCTTTTAAAGCTGTTTTCCTGCAAGAATCAGTACCCTCACAGCAAGCAATTATTACAAATTGGCACAGAATCTACCACATACTGTTATAAAAATAGTGAAGATAACTAAGAAAACTGCTTTTAAAACATACACAGGTATTGAGTACTTACTAGATTGTTTCACTCTTCTGTAAACGACAAACACAATGATCGCTATAAGTAATAACGCGACTGCAGCTCCAATTGCAATTCCAGTCAGCTGTGAGAGGAATTTAGGGGGAAAAGAACTTAGTAAGTTCTAAAGTTGAAAAATTAAGTGCTTTTTGGAGGGCTGAAGAACACTTAGCTCAACAAGATATCTAGAAGTCAAGCACATTCATAAATACTTAATTTTTAATTAAAACATCACACATGCAAGAAGTTTAAACTACATCAGTGTCTCACTCATAAGCTCACATGCAAAATATTCAGCATTCTTCCCCCCAAGCTGATCAACTCCATGTACTGGGATGAAATAACAGGAATTATTTCCTGTCTCATGCACAGCAACAGCGAAGAAACAAGCACTCAGACTTTACTAGAGTTCCTAGAACTTAGGAGAAGCTACACACTATTTACGCACACCCAACCTTTCATCCAGTTGATTAAAGCTATACGTTACCATAGTAGTCTGGATTCTGTCTTCTACAAACTGAAGAATTCGTGTTCCACCCGCTGGTAACACAGCCTGGCACCAAAAGGAAGGTGAAGTTAGTTTCCCACAACCTGCAAAAAACCTCCATAAAAACATCTCAGTGCCTGGTCTGGCACATACGACGCAACTTGACTGTATTTTCAATATCTTTCTTTCAACTCCAGCCCACTTTGCAAATGCAAGACATTCAGTGGAGAGGGGTCATCGGTGTCAGTTCAATGCATTCCTAAATAGTCCTAAAACAGGGTCAAACAGTGAGGCAATAACTTTTTTTGATGATTCTGTTATTTAGAGCAACAAGGACAAGAATTGAACGTAAAGGACTTCATGAGACTGGGAAAATAAGTCATAAAATAGCAGATTAAATTCACCACAAAAAGAAAATTACGCACATGGGAAAAAGCTCCAACCTCAGGTACATAGTCCCGGGCCCTATGGCGACTACTGTTATCCAGGAAAAATATCTGGCAGTTACAACAGTCTCACAAATGCCAGCTCAAAACTTACCAGAACGGGGGGAAAAAAAGCAAACCAAATATTAGGAACAAGTAGGAAACAACCCGAGTACAAGGACAGATACATCCCCCTGTAAGTCTTGAACCTCTCAGGTACTTGAGCCTTAAGTACTACAGGCAGTTCTGGTCCCAGGTTTTGCCCTTGGTTCCAGATCTGGATGACCTTGTAATTTAGCTTTGCCACCAAGAGAAAAATGAAGTGCACTCCAACAGTCGCCAAACTAGTCTCTCTCACGAACTTCGTTCCAGTTCTACAGCACAAATAAAACGCCTGCCTGACCAATCACCTCAAACAGATCGCCCTCTTAAGTTTGTCTTCTTGGGTTGCTTTAACACAGCATATCGACAATTTATCTTCCCAACATTAGTCAAACAAACCCTATCACTATTATTATCAGACTGTTATTAGTGGGATTGTAGCGGAAAGTCACAAGTATTAAAAAAAAAAGAGTTGAAAATGTTAGCAACAAATACACCACATTCTGGTAAAATACAGCGAGTTCTCAGTGTAAGTCTATTGTGGTCACTTCATTTATTTCCCCTTGAGAGTGTCAGGGACACGCACGGTTCTGCTCCTCTCCGGGCCTCTATGATCTCAAATAACATCAAAAATAGTAGTTGTCAACTGACAGTCACATTGCTGCTACGTGAGGAGAAGAAACTAATTCATGAGCAAAAGAATTAAAAACCACATGCACACACCGAGCCCTCGTGCCTCGATACAGAAAAACAACGAGGGAAAGAAGAAATTCAGACCTCCAAGAAAAACAGAGAGGTTCTTGCAAGGCTTCTCACAAACACCGGTGAAAACGTGATGTTCCCCCCACATACTCTGCAGGGTATCTTTTCAAGCACCGGCAATCCTTCTGGAAAAGCAGAGAAAGCAAGCAGGCAGGTTGCAACCTTGCAGGCGCTTGAGACTGGCTTCAGGAGGACTACAGCCAGCACTGACACTCAAACACTCCCTTGTGCACCCTCAAACAATTCTTGGAGACAAAACACATGTGGAACAACCCTGAAAAGACCCTCACTTCATCAGAAAACGCAGTGATGATATGCTAAGTGTAGGCATGAGCATTAATAGCATTCATGCTATTTCCAATTATATTGAAAATTCATTAGGAAAATGAGAACGAACGGTCATTAACAAAAACATACAGCTACATAAATAACTCACGCTCATCCAGAGCGCCACACACAGAACAAGCAGCTCTGCTGAGAGTTTAACAACTTCACGTTACAAAGGCAAACAGTGAGACACACCCCATTTGAGGAGGGGCGGAAAACGCTTCTCAGCGTCGAAAGCAAGGCCTTAAAATTCGGATTGCCCAGAACGTCAGGCATCCTCGTGGCTCATGAGCACCCGGGTCCGCGTGCCTGTGCTTCGACTGCAGATACTGGATCTCCACAACACATTTTTTGACTGCCTACACGTAGGATATACGTATTTTTTAGTTCTCGTATGAACTTTTTCCTACCACGGGCCTCGCCTTTTGCTACCACGAAAAGCACCACGTGCTGTGTTGGCCTGTGAGTTTTGTATTTATGATTAAGAATAAAGGCAAGAAGAGCTGGCTGGCAGAGAACTCTGCGATGCTTCCATCTTTAGGCTAAACACGTGCTGTTGAAGCAAAAGGTACTTAAACTGTGTCATTCTGCTAACAGGTTAGAATATGAAGCAGAGTGTGGATGGTCTGTAGTAAAAAAAATTAAAATTAAAAAAATAATAATGAAAACATACACACACACAAGAATGGTACCAATCTTGAAATTTTTGGAAGGATAAAACTCTATCAGGAAAGATCCTTTAGGGGCATCTAAAGACGCCACCCAAATGTTGTCAAGATTGGGTACGGCAGCCTTCAGCTTCTGGGAATGCTAACGGGGAAATAAACATGTTCAAAAATAACAGCAAAGCATGTTGTACCTCAAGGCTGGTGCTGTTGCCTTCTTCATCCATGTCTGGAGCTACAGTGGGAGCAAAAATAAACAATAAAAGATTAGACCGAGTTAGGGGACGCCGCCCGCGCTCCCTGACCCGACGGCTCCGTACCGGCCACGCACCGCGTACTGGCCATCGCGTACCGGCGCTGCTCGGCCGGCCTGGCAGAACAAGACAACTCAAGGGGAACAACGGGGGTTTTTCACTTCGTTGTCCTATTTTCTGTGTGTTGACCAACAAACGCCAGCAAGCCCTCGAGGAGGAGCAGGGCCACCGGTACCGACAGCCGCCGGAGCCCGCCGGGAAGCGGCGCGGCGGGACGGGCTCGAAGGCTGCGCCCTCCCGAGCGACGCCCACCCGCGGCCCCGCCCCGGGCCGAGGAGCCCCCGCCCCCGCCGCCACGGGCGGAACCGGCGCCGGGGGACGTTCGCTTCACGAAGAACGCAAACACCGGCTCTGGAGCGCCGGTGCGGGGCGGCCCGGGGGAGAAGCCCCGCAGGACGGAGCCGCGGCCCCGCCGGGGGTCAGGACGGACCCCGGGCCACCGCCGGGCCCCCCGCCCTTCCCGCCGCTCCGGCCCCGCTCCGCTCCTCTCGTTAATCACGGAACGCGGACGTTAGAAACCAACCCCCGCTCGGGCCGGGGGCGCCGGTCCCTCCCGCCGAGCTGCACCGGCCCGGCCCGGCCCGGGCACCCCGCAGCGGGACCGGGACCGGGCCCGGGCCCCTCACCTGCTGCTGCCGCCGCTGCCGCCGCCGCCCTCGGGGTCAAAGGTCAGCCCCGCGGGCCGGGAACGAGGCTGGCGGAGAGAGGGGAGGGCCCCGCCCGCCGAGGGGAGCGGCAGGCCCCGCCCACCCCCGGGCTCCTCGCTGCTCATTGGCGGGAAAAGTCCCCACCCACCCCCCACGCCGAATGGCCCGTCGTAGGTTAGGATAGGCGTTGCGGATTGGCCGGCGCTTTTGGGCCTATGGGAGCGGGTGGTGTTGGTGTGTGTGGAGGTGGGAGCGCGCAGCCGTGAGGGGAGCGCAGCGGAGCTGCTGCCGGGCGTGAGGGGGGACCGGGACCGGGACCGGGAGCGGGGCTGGCTGCGCGGAGCCCGGCATGGGGCTGCTGACCGCGCTGGCCCGCGGGCTGGTGCGGGGCGCCGACCGCATGTCCCCGTTCACCAGCAAGCGCGGCCCCCGCAGCTACAACAAGGGCCGAGGAGCCAAGAAGCTGGGCGTGCTCACCTCCAACAAGAAGTTCATCCTCATCAAGGAGATGGTGCCCCAGTTCGTCGTCCCCGACCTGGAGGGCTTCAAGCTCAAGCCCTACGTCTCGTACCGCGCTCCCGAGGGCTCTGAGCCACCCATGACGGCCAAGCAGCTCTTCACCGAGGTGGTGGCTCCGCGCATCGAGAAGGACGTGAAGGACGGTACTTTTGACCCCAGCAACCTGGAGAAGTACGGCTTCGAGCCGACGCAGGAGGGCAAGCTCTTCCAGCTCTTCCCGAAGAACTATGTGCGGTAGGGAGCAGGCAGCCGGGCTCCGGGGCTGCCGCAGCCCCTCTGGCGTGCTGGGAAGAGCATCGCCACCATGTGAGACGCAACCCGCACCAGCAACTACAGGACGGTTTCTGTCACTGGTTATTAAAAACAAATCCTTCTACTTGTTCTCTCTGCAATGTCTGATTTAAATTGCTGGGAGGGGAAATCAGTGGTTAACTTCCCAGCCCTAAGGAAAGCATTACCTGTGTCTCACACTGCGTGTCATGGTGTTGTGCGAGCGTGCAGGTGTCCTGCTCTCAGACAAGAGCTGATTGACCGGGCACTGATAATTAGCAGGAGGCAGTTTCTCTCCAGGCTGCTGAAACATCATTCCTGTTTTCTGGGAACAAGAGAGGAGGGGTCTTACCTCCTCCAGAGAGCCTGGAGTTGCGCAACTGTGGTGAGCAGGCCACGGAGAGCCGAAGGGTGGGCCCCGGTCAGGGGGCACCGCACCACTCGCGCGGAGGCACAGCTGCAGCCCGCGGGGAGCACCTGGGTGGATTTACCCCAGCCCCAGCGAAGTGTTCTGCTAAACCGGGAATGAGACCTCTGACAGGCAAAAGCAAGTCTGTACCTTAAACTTTCTCTCTGAGAAGAGAAGTGCAGCTTGTATTGAATGCCACAATTATTCCAGACTTTACAAGCCTTAAAACCACTCTTTCTTTTAGAGCAAATCAAGATAGAGTTAACAGGTATATTTAACATCCTGTAGCAGTGCAGCTGCTTGAAGTTGCAAGATAACTTGAAATTTGAACCATACCTGAAGATTTATTGATTTTTGGACATATATTCCCACAAGACCAGTGTCTTGCTGTTCACCAAATTAAATGGATACAGGTGGCACTTACGTAGACAGCTGTGTGCAAGTATTTAAAGTAGAAACTGCTAAATTCTGGTTGTCTTTGGAAACAACATGTTTTCTCTGACACCCAAGTGCTGGAGTCTTTGAGAAGATGGTTCTTCTGTGCAACGGTTCTGTGTCTGGGGACTGCAGCCTTGCCAGGAGGTACTTGGGGTTTTTTTTCCATAAGGTTGTCTGTATACAAAGTCCTGCAAAGGTTAAGCATTAGAGAATTAAATCGCAATAAAAATGGTTGCTTTTGGAGAAAGGAAGCATATTTACTGTGTTCTCGGTGAGCATCCAGTCTGTAACAAAGACTGACCAATGAGTCCTTAAAGCATTGTTAAAACGCTTCAGTCACAACAAGCCCATGCAACGCTACGGGCTTGGGGAGAGTGGCTGGAAAGCTGCCTGGCGGAGAAGGCCCTGGGGGTGCTGGCTGACAGCCGGCTGAACACGAGCCAGCAGTGTGCCCAGGTGGCCAAGGAGGCCAACGGCATCCTGGCTTGTATCAGCAATAGCGTGGCCAGCAGGAGCAGGGCAGGGATGGTGCCCTGTGCTCGGCACTGGTGAGGCCGCCCCTCGAATGCTGTGTTCAGTTTTGGGCCCCTCGGGACAAGAAGGACATTGAGGTGCTGGAGCGTGTCCAGAGAAGGGCAACGGAGCTGGGGAAGGGTCTGGAGCACAAGTGTGATGGGGATCGGTTGAGGGAGCTGGCGGGGTTTGGTCTGGAGAGAGGAGGCTGAGGGGAGACCTTATCGCTCTCTACAACTACCTGAAAGGAGGTTGTAGTGAGGTGGGGGTTGGTCTCTTCTCCCAAGTAACTGGTGATAGGATGAGAGGAAATGGCCTCAGGCTGTGTCAGAGGAGGTTTAGATTGGATTTTAGGAAAAATGTCTTTACTGAAAGAGTGGTCAGGCACTGGAACAGGCTGCCCAGAGAGGTGGTGCAGTCACCATCCCTGGAGGTGTTCAAAAAAACATGTAGATATGGCACTTCAGGACATGGTTTAGGACACATGGTAGTGTTGGGTTGGCAGTTGGACTTGATAATCGTAGAGGTCTTTTCCAACCTTAATGATTCCATGATTCTAGAAAGTATGTATTTTCAGGGCTGGATAGGGCTGTGACGGGGGGGGGGAGGGGGGGGGCGGTGCTGCACTGGCTTCCGCTTCTTAGTGCTGCAGCCCCAAAAAACAGCAAATGCAGTTAGCGCACTTTGGCACAGAAGGTTCAAGAATTGCATCCATAGCGGGGGTGAGGGAAGGCGCAGTTTTTTCTAATTAATTAAGCCCAACCTGCTTTTTTCACTTATTTTTCAGCTCACCCGAATAATAGTTGTATTATTGAATAATGGTGGTTGTTTTCTGCCTGCAGCTTTGGATGCTTTTGCTGTGGCAGAGGCAGTGCTTCACCCCTTCTTTTCAGAGATGTCGCTTTCTTTGGCTCCACCTCATGTTGGTCGGAGGGGGCGGAGGAGAGGCAAATGCAAGGCTGCAGATCCCGTGCCCTTGGATGCTAATACCAGCTCGGACTCGAACAAGTCACGTGCCATACCCTCCCTGTGTGAAGGCAGATGATAACAGGAGACTCCTCCCTTCTCAGGACAGAGCAAGGACTAACATAGGCAGGAAGTGAGTGCCCTAGTCTGGGCGTGTTCTGCAGCACCACTCCAGCTTCACTAACCTCTTCATCTCACGCAGCAATAAAAAAATAAAAAGCATTACAACCTTTTAAGGCAGAGTCATAGACAAAAGCCATGTGGCTACAGGGATACACCCTCAGAGTTCTCACCGAGGTGTGAAGGAAGTGGATTGTCTACTCTGACTCCCAAACATTTGCCACCAAATGCCTTCAAAGGGACTGAGCCACCACGGGACGAGGCGGGAGGTCTTCACAGGGTCTAACTGTGAAGGCCTCTTTAAAAGCAAAACGACCACGGAAGATGAATCACTTAGATTGATTTTATTTTAGAAACATCCAAAAATAGGGTGTTTTTTTTTAACAAAAGCTCTTGTTTACAATACCAATATGAATCTTCATGTAACAGTGCTCAAGAATGTTTTCTAAAATACACATTCACCCTTGAAAAAGGAGTTTCAAAGCAGCAAAATTCTTATCTGCTGTACCTCAGTTTAGATGCAGCACTGTTACAGACATGTAACAGAGATACCTGTTGCTGGTGTTTCTTTCCCTCCAGTCGACTAATTCTTTATGACCCTCAAAAGAGAAACAATGCAAGCTAGAAGGTACTTACCTAGTTCGGCTGGGTTTTTTTGTTTCTAGGAAGATAATAAAGTGTTCCAGAAACGGTGTTTTGCTGATATTTCACAGTGAAAAAAAGAAAGCTAATGGAGCAACCGTGAGAAATTCTGCAGCCATTCCTGGAGGTAGTTAGGGCAACGTTGTTAAGATTTTGGTTTCTGTACTTATTTATTTTAAAACTTAAAAGATGTCAGGAAACACTGCTTGTACTTTTTGGAGGTTTTGATCTTAAAGCTGTTCACCTTTACATAACTGAAAGATCTTGACTTTGGACCTAAATGTATGTCTCGCTGGGGAGAGCAGAAAACATGAGTTTGATACCAAGAGGCTGGGGGTGGTTGAATGTGGCACCAAAATGCAGCAGCGCTCGCTACACAACTTCTGCTAAACCAGATTGTGCTTAGCTTGGAGAGTGACAAAGTGAGACTGCAACCAGGTGATGAGTCTGATGCAGAATTAGGCTGTGCAGATACACCAGAACCCTTCCAAGAAAGGCCCTGCTCAGAACAAAGCCTCCTGTCGCTGAACTGCTGTCCGGCATACCAGTCAGTCTGGATTTCCTTCTAAAAAAGACCTTCTCTCTACTAAAGATCACTATAAGCACTGGCAGTATCTGGGCTGTCTTCGAGTGTCTTCTCAAGGTCTGTACTAGTTTACGGATCACACAGCAAGCTACACACACAGCTAAGCCTCTACTCATGGGCTTTTCTGAGACATTCAGGGAAAGCTTTGACCACAGACCGTGTGTTTGTCTGCACGCAGCAGCGCAGGCAAGTTTGGTTTGTGATGGAAGGAGGAGAACGGCCTTAACAGATCAATCGTACAAATGCAAACCAGCCTCGAAAGGATTCAAATATAAGGTACAAACAATCAGCCTCTGAGAGGAAGGCTGTCCTACTTTGAACTAGTACATTAAGGGAAAACTAAATAAACAAGTCTGTGCTTGACCACACGCCTCAAAGCAAAGGCTTTCCTCAATGCTGAAAACAAACCACCAGTAATTCCATCGGCGTCGGCCTTAAAAGACTCCCAAGCTCAACAATAAAACTGGAAAAGCCCAACACAAATTAGACAGGGCACGAGCTCAGATGTCGCTCTCAGTGCAGGAGTTTTCCTACCCCTCTCCCTTGGGACTGGTCAGTGCAAACTTTCAGCTGTTCTGTCAGATGGAGATGCAGTACTTGGTGTCTCCAAAGGGGTCACCAGGCTCATCTCCCACTTCCAGACATGGAGGATATTGTCATAGAAAGAACAAGTTGCTACAATGCTCATTTCTTTTGGACTTTCTAGCAACCTGGCTGAATCGCCGCTTCTGTCCAGGCCTATTCTGTTGGGTCTCTGAGCTCCCGAGTCAGAACCGCTGACTGACTCAGGATCCCCTCCTCGCTCAGGACCCCCAGCCAAATCTGACCTCCCCTTCGAATCAGAGCACCTAACCAGGTCAGGATCCCCAGACAGCTTAGGACCCCCTTCTCCTTTGAGTGGCAAGGCAGGGCCTTCGCTCTCCTCATCCAATATTACATCAAAAGTAGCTGTAGGAGACTCATAAATTATCTTCAGGTTTTGAACCTGCAAATTCAGGCTCTCGTCTCCTTCCTCTGATCTTCCCACACGCTCCTCTGAAGACTGGCATGCGGCAGCCAAGTCCTGTGTTGCAGTCAAGGAATTCCTCGGACAGAGCCTTGACCAGTCAGCCCCGTAGGCCAAGGAATTGTGCAAGACATAGGATGACAGGACGATACATTCCTCCATGTTTTCCGCTTAACGAAAAAAAAAAAATATGAAATGAGCAGAAATCAAGTTGTGAAATGGTTTGTTGCAGACTGCTCACGAGCTGTTCTAGCATTGGCTGTGTTCTGCAGGAAGAGTTCTCTGGTTATTGCCTTATAACAGAGTTTAGCATTCTAGGAGAAATGAGGTTCTGGCTCTCCTGACAATTTTTCAGCTACCTCTCATTAGCCTTGATCTTCCCTGGTTCAGTAAGCAGATAGGAGAAGATTTAACGTGCATTAACGTGCATCATTATTCAAAATACCTAAAAAGGCTCAAGACAGATCACACAGTGACCCCCACTGAGCCACAAATACAACTGGTAAGGTTGCCAGACCAGGTTCTGGTTATTAATAAATTGCAGATGTGTTCTTCCCATGAGCTTTCAGCATTTGACTCTGACATTAAATGGACATCAAGTTCCTCCCTTCCCTACAGAGCAGAAATATGATCCTCATGTCGCAAGCTGTGGATCTGCCCAAGGCCTGCAGAAACCTAGGAAGGCAACCATTTTATGCAAGACTGTATTTGTAATGTAAATGCAAACAGCTTTTAATCATGTAAATACCTTCTGATTCACATGGAGAGCTTAGTCATGTTGTTCTAGATTAACCAGCCTGCACAGCACTTCCTTTCTGAGGCAATAATGAATTCACCAGCAGGTCAGTAACTTATGCTGACAGTAAAGCATCACCTGACGTTCAGAAGAACCTCTCTGAACCATCAAGATGAATACAAACCGGAATGGTCACGTTAACAGGTAATGCCTTTACACCGAAGCAAACAGGCTTTCTTCCCACAGAAAGAAGTTGTGAGAGATTTACGCATGAATAGTGACAGTGTGTGCCTTTGCACAACCGATCAGGCCAACAGCGAGGATAGGTCTGGGAAAACTGGAAGAGTTAGCTCAAGTTGGAATAAAAGTCTATGGCTGTTAATGAGATCTAGATCTTTAGAGCAAGCTCAGAGCTGGAGATCCCCCATTAACCTGGAGGTAGGAAAGGAGAGCAACGGGGCAGCGCAGAGCTTCTCTGTTCCACTGAACACTCACCCATGCTTCCGCGGCAGTCAAGGATTTTGAATCCGCTCTGCATGCAGGCTGCTAATAGCACAAAATCACAGGTTGGGTGCCACTTCAACCTCCAAACTCCACCTTCAACATGGGTGTCTGCCAGCGGCTGCTTCATGTTCCTGGTGTCCCACAGCAGCACGTGCTCGTCGTAGCTGGAGACGGATCACAAATAAATATGCAGACAAGCAGCAAAGCTGATTCAGTGCAGCAAGTACAGAAGAAAATCGCAGAAGAAAAAAGAAAAAGATCGCATGCTCTTCACCACAATCAGTGTCTGAAGAGACCACACCTCCAGCAGCAGTAGCATGTTCAAAATAACAGAGGAGGCTGGTCACGCTAGCAAAGAGCAGCTAGAAGGGATTTACCTGCCAGTAGCCAGAAGATTCTCCCGGTGGGGACTGCACTGAATGCTGCACACACCCATTGAGTGTCTGCAAAAGAGTAACATACAGCAGAGGGAACGTATAGCAATGTACGATTTTAGAAGGGATTCTTCCTTGAATTTCAAGGATTTTGGCTCCACCTAACTACATCAAGGTGTCTCAGGAAAGGAGAGCAAGGTGAACTCAAATTTCAGCCCAGTGAAACACACAGGCAGAGTTCCATCCACACAGTCCCACAGCCTTTCCAGGGCAAAACTGCTACCCACATAGTCTCTCAGCACAAACATTTTCTAGTAATAGCTGTACCATAAACTGCTGCTCAGAGCCCATAAGATTTTCAGCACAACAACTCCATTCCCTCAAGACTTTACTCTCAATGTTAATATTTCCATAGCAATAATCCCCAGTGTAAGGTTACATATAAAACTCACTGGAGAGTTGTGTATATTGTCATAATCATATTCTAAAAGATATGTTATGCCACCAGAAAAGAAAGATTACTTCAAATGAGTGAACAGTGGAGAATATTTTCTAAAAAAAGTTCCATAATAAGATAACCAAATCTAACACACACAAAAATTCCCAAAATAAAAGTGTAAATCAGGATCCTTCTTTTAGAAAGAAGCTACCACCACCTTCATGTGTAGAAGTGAGCTGTTGGCTTAATATATTGAAGGACACAGAGAAGAAAGTTTCAACCTGAAATTGTCCTGATGAAAAAAATCTAAAGGTGTCTCCACTTCCCGAGGGAGGCAGAACTCCACTGTCACTGCACATCTCTGAATTCAGTGGCTTGGGAAGGGAGAGGGCGGCATCCTACATTCATACACGATCGCTTCAGGGTCCAGCTGCAGACACGGCTCACTTACCTCCTGCTGGTGAAGACGGGAGCCTCTGGACTGCACCTGGTGTCCCAGCCCTTTAGCAGGCTGTCATCTCCTCCTGCATGAAGGCAAAATGCTGTTGCCCTGAACACCATCCAAATGACCACTGCAGGGCACTGGGGCAATGCAGTTAACACCCAACTGACACTTTTCAGCCCTAGGATCTCAGAGCATTTAACAGACATACAAAACATCGTTTGAGGCTCACAGTACTCGTCACCACAGATGAGCCATGCATTACCAATATCCTCACTTTGCTGAGCAAAAAAATTCAGAAGAAAAAAAAGATCGGGCTCTAGAAGCTCTCCGCTCTCTTTTGCGCACCACAAGAGATTAACATCTTTTTTGCCAATAGCCAGCCACAGTACAGTTTAAAAGGCACAGCTTCTCCTAATGAATTCCAACCACTTCCCACAATCAAAAAGCCTTTTACTCCTGGCAGAGGCCCCAACTCTTACAAGTGGTGTGATGCAAGCAGTGTACCCAACCCTGGAAAGTAAAATCCCAAGGAACACACATCCCTAAACAAGGTGCCCCCTCCCCAACACCCCCAGATGAGACTCCCAGCCTGTACAGACCTGAATACACAATATCGGTGTCCCAGTAATTAAAAGCAGCAATCCAGGCCTCAAATTTGTGAGCTTCCCACTGGTTCAGGACATGCACAGAAGGAGCAGATTCATCTATGGAGAAAAGGTTCAGCTTCCCCTCTGAATCACTGCTGATCACTCTCAAAGGACATCCGCTACAGTGGAATACAGAGAAAATATTAGAAATTCCTGAAACTCGTGTCCTAAGAAGTTATTAGAGTAAAAAAAATAGCAGCCAAAGTCTAGACAGGTAACATAGCATAATACTATATATGTTTGATTCAGCTAGACATTGACAGAAACCAGTAGTACAGTGGAAGGAATGCAGGCATTTATACAGTTCTTTTTAGCTTCAGCCCATCCCACCTTAAAATCACCTCCATCAGTGATCTCCATTCCCTGATCTCACAGGGGGAGGAAACCCTCACAGTTGTGTGAGGGAAAGAAAACCACCCTTGGGTCTTTCTTTCTCCTCGATGCATAACTTTTCTTCACACATGCTTGATATTACATCAATAAACAAATTCCATGTGAAGAGGGATTTTTTTTCCTCTAAGTCAGAGTGACAAGGACCTCTCAGAGTCTCTTCCCTTTTCTGGAGGATGAAGAAGTGTTTTCTTTCCCTGCTATCACAGGCATCCGAAGCACTGGCTGATGCTGACCCTTCCTGCTCTCTTCCCGTGGCACAGTACAGTTGCAGTTTCTGGACACAATGTACTTGAAGCACCAGCAAAAGTTTTGCAGCTCAGAGTGCACAGATTTTGACATTCCCTGACATGAACTAGGGACCTTCTGTTTGGTTACCTGCAGCTGTAGGTACAGATTTGGTGACTCAGGGCTTCTTTCCAGTTCTACATCACATGCTAGTTACTAATCTGTACTGAGTCTCCCAAGAGAGAGAGGGTTTCCCCCTTCCTACAGAGGTGTGAAGACTGCACTTTTGGCTTCTAGAAGGGGCAATTTGTCTCTCAAGTGACAACAGTAACAGGCTTTAAAGGGACTTTTCATGGCAACAATCATTTATCTTGAAGGGCAGAGACAAGGGGAAGAAGGAATGTAATGAAGAAGAAAGAACTGGGAATTCTACTTATTCGTTAAACAGCATGCACAGAACCAGCTTTAGTTAGCAAAAACTACTAAATATTTGCCCTACAGCATTAAGCACACGACTGCCCGATCCCCTGTTTCCAGCCTCACGCCAATGGCACCACTCTCTGTTTTGCACTTAACTTACAGAAAACATATACCCCACCTCTTTCAAGGTATAGCTAATTCACATTATTTCATGCAGTGGTGCCAATTCTGAAATCAAATGTATAAGCATTTGAGAGAGGAAGGAGCCACTTCCAAACCAATTCTCTCCTGTTTCTCATTAACGCGTATATAAACTTCCTACACGTGCTATTATTAGCAGTTCTTAAGCAGAACTTCACACTAAAATTTCAGCCGTTCTAAGAGCAGAGCTGGAACCAGCGGATCTATCTACATCCCGTTCTGGTCTTTCCTTTTAGCAAATGCAACAGAAGACATGTCCCTGGCTCACCTGCTACCATTCACCACAGCACAATCTCACATTTGTTGTTGGTTTAATCTCTGTTACAGTGGCCACGGTATGCCTTCTTGTTCCTTTGTCACCCTTGCTCTGGAAATAGTAACTTCTAGAGAAGGTGCAGGGAGACAGCTAGGACCAAGAAAGTCTTAAGCCACTTCACAAAAAGTGATTCATTCATCAAACTCCTCAACTTATGCCTGAAAACTGTCACACACACCCCGACCTCCAATACCAGCCTTTATCTCCCATCCTCACCATTGCTCTCGTCCTGTGGACCAGTCTAAAGACAAGGCCAGGCGCTGTGCACCAAGATCGACCCTGAAGCATGGCTCCAACATGCAGCTGTTCTTCTACTGGAAAGAAAAGGGATGGGTTAAGACTGGGAAGACAGCATCTTCTGCTGTGTTTACCAGTTAGTCCATACTTATTCCCAAGTGAGAGTTTCCAGGGTTTGCTTCTGCTCCCCTCGTGCCTCTCATCTCCCACACTCTGCAGGTGGGTAGAGCCCAGCCAGTCTCTCTGGTGACATGAACAAATTTGTGGAGTTTATGAGAAATGTTATCAGAAGACAAAAGAAGTGTTTAAAAAGCTAAGTATACCAAGGAAGCCATGGAAACCATACAGCCTTCCTACATGTCCCTGAACACTGCTAATAAATCCAGAGATGTATTAAATCTGGGTTAAACACAGCTTCAACAGCAGCAGGAGTTACAGCCACCTACCTCGCTTCCAGTCAGATGGCAAAACTCCACGGCGCCTGTCGAGTTTGCAATGCCAACCATGGGATGTTCTGCTACGGGAATGTGGCACCTAGAAGATCAAGTCAAACAAGTCTTGAATGTCCGTCTTTCTTGAATTTAAGGAGAAGAAAAAAGTCATAACTTTTATTCCGGGATGCAAAAGGAGAAGGAACTTGACCAAAAAAATCTCATGAAGAAAATCTAAGGCTCCTCAAGTTCCCACAAACGTGCATGGAGGGAATTAGACACATGGGAAATCTAGTATATATTATTGTATAAACAAAAGAGGTCCACAGTCACCAGCAGCTATCATAAATAAGCAGAAGAGTATAACAGAAATGAGCGCAGCCTTTGCTCACTGGAGCAAACTGAAGAATACTTCCCTCCAAGAAGCCAGGGACAGTTTAGTTAGTAGATGCTACTGTTGCTGTCCTACCAACAGCCAAAACAGGACCCCAGCGGGGCAGATCATGCCGCTGTGAGCAAGAGGCCTCGATGGGCTGGCATTACCATTTGATGTCCAGGATGGCAGCAGTGTCAATCCTCTGGATTTCGGTCAGCGGGATGTAAGGCTGATCCTCGTTGTAGTGGTACAGGTAGAGGCGCCCAGTCCGGTCACAGACTCCATTGCTTCCTCGGGAGTCAGACTACATCAAAAATTGGAAAGGAGAGAGCAGCCTTAGCAGTGATTCTACCTCCCCCAGACCTCTCCCCACGCAAGGCCTCGCCAGGAGCGGTGGCAGGAGCAGGGCAGCGGGCTCCCGCTTTCCAAGTCCCTCCCTGAGGGGACTAAAGCCGCCACAGCTCTCTCAGAGCCAGCCACGCTCACCGGCGGGGCCCGCACAGCCCCGCACTCTGCGGCCACCTCAAGCCACCCCTGCCGGGACAAGGCACGGCCCCGCAGCGCGGGGAGCGGGGCTGAGGTGGCCGGGGGACCCCGGCCCGGGCTGAGGCGGCCGCGAAGGGCGGGAAACACCCGCCGAGCCCGGGCGCGGCGGCTGAGGCGGGCGGCGGGCGGAGGCCGGTCCCGGTGCGGTGCCGCGCGGGCTCACCGCGGCGGGCGGGCGGAGGTGGTAGGTGCCGCAGGCCAGGATGCTGTGCCAGCCCTCCACCGGGCACCACTCCACCGCGTCCGCGCTGAACTCCGTGTCTACCACCTGCAGCGTCCGCGTCCGGCACGGCGCCGCCATCTCAGGGCGGGCTCATGCTGCGCGGGGCGGCGGGACGGCTGCGGGGACGCCGCGCAGCGGAACCGCCATCCGTCTGCTTCCCGGTCACGGGCGGCTCCGCGGGCGGTGCTGCCCCCGCCCGGCCCCGCCGAGCCCGGCCCCGCCGAGCCCGGCCCCGCCGAGCCCGGCCCCGCCGAGCCCGGCCCCGCCGAGCCCGGCCCCGCCGAGCCCGGCCCCGCCGGCACAAGCAGCGCGGGGACTTGCTGAGCTTCGCCTTTAACCGCCCTCGGGTGAGGCTTTTCCATGAACTCGCCCAAGCTCTTTCCAAACGCAGTCTCCTAGCGCCCACCGCATCCTGCAGAAAGGGGTCTGCAGCTCGAACGTGCGTTAGGTGAAGGACTGCTGCTCAGTTTCAACCCAGCAGCTGCTAGTTAGAGAGAAAATCAGCATCAGTAGTCCCTTGGCATCCTCCCTCTGCCACTCTCAAAGACCTTTTTCCTATCCCTGTCACTTATCTCTCCTCCAGAGCAGAGACGCGGTCGATGTAGCTGTGCCTTTGCAGAAGCCGTTCCAGACCACGGCAGGATCCTGTTCCCTGCCCTGAGCCTTTCCCCTTTCCTCGCAGTCCTTTCTGAGACAGAGGGTGAGAACTGCACACCCAGGATGGGGCGCACAGCTAATTTATGCCATGGCGCTGGTCTCTGCTCTCCCGTCTGTTCCTTGAGCCTGGTTTGCTGCTGCCATCAGTGCTGGTCCCCGAGGAGAAATTTCTGCCGAACTGTGTTTCACGACCCAAAGGTCTCACGGCTAAGTGAAAACAGTCAGCTAAGGGCTCGTCTTCTGATATTTTCCCATAAGGAACACCACATTTATTGACACTGAATTTCTTCTACCAATCTGACTCATAAGATCCTTCTGCAATTCTTCACTCAGCCTTTATTATATTATTATTACGCTGAATAACCTCATCAGTGGATGTTGTCACCTGCCTGATTCATTACTTTTTCTCAATTAGTTTTTAATACGTTGGGCATCCAAACGTTTATTTCCCACCCCCAAAAAAACCCCTCCCTTTAACTCTTCCTTTCCTGTCTTTTAAACAGTTGTTTGCCCACATGACGACATTCTCGCTTTTCCCATAGCAGCTTTTTTTCTTTAAGAGCCTTGAGCAAAGTCATGATCAAGTGCATTTTGGAAGTTCAAGCAGACCATACCAACCAAATCAGCTTTATCCCCTGCTTGTTGATGCCATTAAAACAATTCCAATAGAATTCTGAAGCACAACTTCCCTGTACAAAAACTGCGTTGACTCCTCCCCAACATTTAGCCATTGATGCTGCATCATAGCATCTATGAATTTGCTAAGTGCAAGCGCTATGTTCACCCAGCTGTAGCTTGCCACATCTGCCCTGAAACTCATTTCAGAAGCTGTTGCCACATTCACCATGGGTACCCAGGGAGAGGTTACCATCGCAGCTGGCAGCTTGGCTTATTCATCGTTGAGCTCCCTTAGAGCCAGTAGGCAGCACCGTCTGGTCCTGGCAACTTGTTACTGCTCATTTCATCTGAACTTTAATCTCTCCTAAAAGCACTTCGGTCTTAAACAGATTCTCTGTTGAGCTCTCCATATGGAAGTATTCCTGTGTGAACTTCCCCAGCTCTTTCACAACAAATACATATGCAAACAATTCACTTTTTTTTTTCTGCTGGGACTTTATCTTCAGGTCAGACCTTCCCTTTACTGTGCGTCATGTCTACTGACTCTGGCAGTCTTCCAGCTCCTGATTTTTTCAAAATTATTTGTGCAAGTTTTATGACTTGAATATTCTTCATATTACACTTTCCTTTGCATTATTTTGGGGTTTGGGTTTTTGTTTGCTTTTTTCACATTTAACCTGCAAAATCTTACTCTTTCCATCTTCTACATTTGGACAAAAGTTCCGTTTCTAAAGGATTTCTTCTTACTCTCTGAGCATCCCACACTCTGCTGTTTAATCACACCAACCTCCTTTTGTCCTCTCTCCATTCTGTCTTGATGGGCCGTAAACATTTGCTTCTGGCCCCAATGTGGTGTCTCACACTGTCTCCATGCCACCTGCAAGCATTTAAGTCTTTTAGCTGCCCCTTTCACCTTCACCAGTTTCATTTAAAATTAAATCACCGCCACAGAGGAAAACTTGAAAGTATAATCCTGTGGGTGGATTAAAGGCTCAAATATCAAAAGGTAAACGCCAAGCCCTGCAATACATCATATTTCAGATTTGGTGTTCCTTAAGCCAGCCATGATTTTTATCAGTTTGAATTGTGCAAATTGTGCACTGCACTCATTCCCTCTCTCTCCATAGCCCAGCAAGTCTTTTCCCCCAGAAGTCTTTTGGAGCTCCTCTTCCAAACAGATGTTCCTGTCTCGGAAACCTGTCTCATTAAACCTTGGTTTGGTACACATTGAATCAGGGGTGTGTACAAACAAAGAATACTCCATGCTTCAGAGAAACAAGGAATAAGACATAGATGCAGGGCTTTTTTCCTCCCTGCAGGAAACATCTTAGTTGGAAAGCATCTCCATCAGGATAAGTCCTTGAAAAGTTGGTTCATTTACTAGTACTGCACAGGCCTGCTCCAAGGGACCATGTACTCTAACCCTGTGCTTTTCTAGATACTTGCCCATATGAGGATATCGATCTCGGACTGGTTTCTTTAAGAGGGGAAAGGAGGTCCTTTACAAGCAGCTTCATCCTCTGAAAAACCATGTAGGCTACATGAAGTGGAGCTGCCATGTTCACATGTCACTGGTTCCTTTCTGACACACCTTACAAAAATGTAAGATCTCTAAGTTACAAAGATCTTCTGCCAGAATTGTTGATCACACAACTCCCCACAGCAATCAGGAAAAACTGTTCTGCAGGCAGTGACGTGCTTATGGCAGTCCCCTCAGGACCTTTCCAAAAGTCACAATCCCTGCAGCTACTTCCCTCCTCCGGCACAAGGACAGTCTGGAGTCAAAGCTACACACTAAAGTCAGTCCCTGTGTTATTTCACCAACCCCTTTCAGGATGTCCGGGGCAACTTGTTACTTTTCACTCGGTTGATGGTCTAACAGACCCTTAACCTAGTGGGCATCTTCCCTCCTCACCTGCTTCACCTTTTCCTCCCATTCCCTGCCCTCCCCATTCACTGGTATCAGGATTGCCCTAAGCACCCACCATCCTATTTTTGCAGACTCTTTAGCTCAAGTCTCACCCTTCCTTCATTCCCTTCATCTGCTGCTCAAGGGAAATCTACCCGTTGCCCCGACAGGGCAGTCTTTGTCCTCATTTCTCTTTGCAGCAATATGACAAACATTAGAGAATTACAGAATGGCAGGGGTTGGAAGGGACCTCCCTGCTTGAGCAGGCACACCCAGAGCAGGGGGCACAGCACCGCGTCCAGGCGGGGTTTGAATATTTCCAGAGAAGGAGACTCCACAGCCTCTCTGGGCAGCCTGTTCCACTGCTCCGGCACCCTCACAGGAAAGAAGTTTCTCCTCATATTCAGGTGGAACTTCCCGTGTTCCAACTTGTGCCCATCGCCCCTTGTCCTGTCGTTGGGCACCACTGAAAAGAAGCCGGTCCCATCTTCTTGACACCCACCCTTCAGATATTTATAACCACTGAGAATATCCCCCTCAGCCTCCTCTTCTCCAGGCTGAACAAACCCAGGTCTCTCAGCCTTTCCTCATAAGAGAGATGCTCCAGTCCTGTGACCATCTTCGTAGCTCTCCGCTGGACTCCCTCCACCAGTTCCCTGTCTTTCTTCAACTGGGGAGCCCAGAACTGGATGCAGTATTCCAGCTGTGGCCTCGCTACGGCAGAGTAGAGGAGGAGGATAACCTCCCTCGACCTGCTGGCCACACTCCTTTCAATGCACCCCAGGTACCATTGGCCTTCTTGGCCACAAGGGCACGTTGCTGGCTCATGGTCACCTTGCTGTCCACCAGCACTGCCAGGGCCTTTTCAGCAGAGCTGCTTTTCAGCAGAGCTGCTTTTCAGCAGAGCTGCTTTTCAGCAGAGCTGCTTTTCAGCAGGTCAGCCCCCAACCTGTACTGGTGCATGGGGTTGTTCCTCCCCAGGGGCAGGACCTTACACTTGCTCTTGTTGAATTCCATGAGGTTCCCCTCGGCCCAGATCTCCAGCCTGTCCAGGTCTCGCTGAATGGCAGCACAACCTTCTGGTGTATCAGCCACTCCTCCCAGCTTGGCATCAGCAGCAGCCTTGTTGAGGGTACGCTCTGTCCCTTCATCCAGGCCATTGATGAACATGTTGAACAGGACTGGACCCAGCACAGACCCCTGGGGAACACCACTAGTTACGGGCCTCCAACCAGACTGCCCCGTTGATCACGACTCTGAGCTCTGCCCTTCAGCCAGTTCTCAATCCACCTCACTGTCCTCTCATCTAACCCACACTTCCTAAGCTTACCTATGAGGGTGTTATGGGAGACAGTGTCAAAAGCCTTGCTGAAGTCAAGGTAAACAACGTCCACTGCTCTCTCCCTTCATCGACCCAGCCAGTCATGCCATCACAGAAGGCTATCAGGTTGGTCAAGCATGATCTCCCCTTGGTGAATCCATGCTGACTACTTCTGGTAACCTTATCTTCCTCTACATGCCTGGAGATGACCTCCAGAATGAACTGTTCCATCACCTTTCTGGGGATGGAGGTGAGGCTGACTGGCCTATAGTTTCCCAGGTCCTCCTTCTTGCCCTTTGTGAAGGCTGGAGTGACATTGGCTACCCTCCAGTCCTCGGGCACCTCTCCTGCCCTCCATGACCTTTCAAAGATGATGGAGAGTGGCTTGGCAAGAACATCCACCAGCTCATTCAGCACTTGTGGGTACACCCCATCGGGGCCCCAATGACTAACCACAACCATTAGTTATTAAGACTAACCATGACCATTTTCCCTGCTCAGTGCTGCAGAAGTGTTTAAATGCTCTACGACTGCACTTCAGTTTGCTAAACGTGATTACTGGTAATAAAATTGAAAATTGGCATAACAAATAGCAGCCTTTTAAAAAGGCAAGGAAAAAAAAGGCCATACTTCTGCCCTTCTCAATGGATTACCTCAAATAAAAAAAAATTGTGTCCTATTTATATTCATCAAGAACTGTACAGTTCTTTTAAAGCAAATAATTGAATGTTTCCTTAAAAAAAAGTATTACCCATTACAAGAAAATTTCATTAGGTCCTGCTTGACTTGTTCATACTTAAAGGCCTTTTAGGCTGCCTAAACAGAAAAGTTACAGTATAACCATGAATTAAGAGTTGCAACTTGACAGTGTGCCTACCAAGTGAACTTCCAGCAGGAAGCTTCGGAGTTCTTTGTTATTTCCCGAGATGCTTAAAGCCAAAGTACAAAAACCCACCCAAATACTAACGATTAAGAACTTCCTGTGCAGATATTAGAAACATAATATTGGAAGTCCACAGCAGTTTGACTTTTCTAACAAACTGAATACAAGCAAGACCAACACTGCAACACAAAGTGGCAAAGTGAATCCTGATTGAAAAATTAAGTTCTTAATAGCTTTCACAAAAAAATTTAAATACCTATTTCACTAAGCACTCCAAGAAAGGCTCTGCATTAAGCATTCAACAGCTCATGTTCTTCTATTGTGAAGTAAGACTAACACCTGGCACTAAATTATGCATTTAGTTCTTCAGGAAACTCAGTGGATACTCGTATTTCTAAGGCAAAAATGAAAAAGAAAAAAACTTTCAGATTATACATGACAAAATCTCTGAAAAGAAAAACAGGCATGTACTCTGCAAGTCAAATCCTCCTCCCATATTATTTTTACTCATTACTACATAAAAAAAAAGTGATTCTTGGATTGATGGCATCTCTTTAAAAAAATTAATAAATAACTCAAATTACCAAAGATGAGATCATTTAAACATATCTGCACATCACTATAGTATTTGCTATGCTTACAGGGAAGCCACAAAGGCAACCACATCCATACACAGCTGACTACCTCAGCTTCCCTACAACTACTTCACAGACAAAGGTTTCATAACAAGAAAGCTAATTCAGCTTTCTAAAAATACTGGTTGCTTAAATCAGAGTCTCCAGCAGCCCTTCTCTAAAGGCAGCGACACGCTATAGCTCGCCTGTATGCACAGATCCCAGATGGTCCCCTATGCTCCGCTCCAGTTTCTGGTGCACTGGTTCCTACCGAGTAGGTATTTCCAACACCCAAGTGTGACTGTGCTCTGAAAGCAGCTGGAAGGGAATGGGAGAAAGCCAGAGAGTAGACAATGATTCACTCCAACCTTTACTTTGTTTGCCCCCCACCCCGCCTTTTTTTTTAAAATATAACTTCCATGCAGAGTTCTCCGGAGTAACTGCTGATGTCGCAGCCTGCCTTCTGGCCTTGGCACAGCCACAGATACTTCTAGCCACATGGGAGAAAAAGCTTTTGCTACATGACTTTTCTTTTTTTTTTTTTTTTTTTTGAATTTTTAGGCCGACAACGTGTTCTCATCTGAACATTACAGTTAATGAGTCCTATCAAGAATTTCTAACAAAAACTGTACATGAGTTTACAAATGTATTAACATATAAATAATGAGAAGCTTCCTGCCTGGAGCCTCCACAGTAGTCTTTTTGCTTGAGAATATAATACTGGAAGGGTAGACCCAATCCCTTTCCACAGCACCAGTCAGAGCTTAGTTCAGTCAGCCGTTCTGCTCAAGCATCACAGGGTTTTTCTTCTTCAGTGCCTCTGGCTTCAATAAGCAGTCTGTCATTACTGTGCAAAAGCAAGAGTCCAATGCCTTTGAGAAGGAATCCTGCTGCTAAGAGGCCTCTGCCACCCGGTCATCGTTCTGGTCCGAGCTCTTGCTGGAAGGTCCGTTTCTTCTCCCGACAGTGTTTCTTGTGAGCAGGCCAGTCTTTTTGCTGGCATTGTGACCCACAGTACCTTGCTACCTGGCATCGGCCACAAATGTTGAATTCACGTAACTAGGAAGAACACAAGACAGGGTTAGTGAGCCTGCTTAGCGCCAAGGAGCACCCCTACATCATTTCCCAAGTAGGTTTATGATCAAGTCTTTTGCACCCATCACAAATATGAACATCCCACCATCAGTGTCAAGAGTATCAAAAGGTTTTGAAGTAATTGCATTTGTTGATTTTGCAGTTGCTCTTGCAAACTGGACAAAATATTTGAGCACTTCACATTTATTCTCACTGCTACTGTTTTGCCAGCTGAAGTTCTGTTTACAACGACAAACATCTTAAATTCAGAAATGATTAGGAGGGCTGCACAAGCTCAGCCATTGCCAAACTTATCATTATCCAGGACGCTTTCATACGCGGACCCAAACAAAAAGTAAAGCTCACTTTTTACAAATGGAGGACATTTAAGACCATTTTTGCAAACATTCCCTTCCCCAAAGAAAGGAGTGGAGCACAATGGTTTTAGCCTACTCAGCGTTTGTTATCACAAGAAAAGCCCTTCTTATTCACAGCTAAGGACATCTGTCTGACAAAGAGGCACAGCTCTTGGACATCTCATCCTCTGACTACATACGTTGCTTCATTTCACCCACCCACAGCAAAGAACTAGAACCAGCTTTCCTCCCAGCTTTTCTCCCCTGAATAAAGGCCACTCATACCCAGCCTCTTCTCATGAAAGGTAAAGCATTTTTTTTTTTTTTTTATTCCACTACCACCCAAAACCTCTTACAATGCTTTCTCCTCTGTCTTATACAGCTGCTTGCTCATTCCAGCTCTAGGTCCCTAGAGGAATGCTTCCACCTGCCTTTTCGTACACTCAGCAGAAATTACACTCCTCCCAGTGAACCACTAGGTCATTTATTGTCCCAATTCAGAACTATATTCTCTCAAACTGAAAATTATCGTAGGGTCTGAAGATTCAGGCCAAAGAAAACCTGAGTTAAAAAGAACTATTGCTTTTAGCAACTGAATGGCACGTGTAGAGCTTTACATTTTAAGGTACAAATCCCTGGACACACATGGTAGCCCGAGTCATTACGTGCTTACTTTCAACTCTGCTGAACATACCTGTTTTTCAATCATTGTGCATGGGGGGTAGTGACATTCATAATATGTGCATGAGTTCTCTTCCTCCTCCACAACGTCCCCGTTAGCGTTGTAGTATCGTGTTACATTCAGTACAGGAAACTGCTCTTCTATAGGATCTGTAGGAAGCTGTTGGATTGCCAGCCAATACAGACTTTGTTCCCTGTAAAGAACAAGTGAAAGTTTGGTCCATAAATTCATAATAAGCATACAGGGAAACTGATTCTAAACTCTTTAATAAAGTAGGTAGGGTTAACATTGTATTTAGCCTGTTAAGCCTCAGTCTACATATTGTCCTCAAATACAGCATCCTTTTAGGGTTATTTTAGCCTAAAGGCAAAAAAGTTAAAAAGTATCTATCAAGAAACATTTACATCAAGGAAAATTATTTCTGTGTAAATGGCTTGAGGTCCGTTTCTTTTTCTTGAACTCCCAGAGACATGCTGGGATAGCATCATTGCCATTCACCGCTCTCCTCAAAATCAGTTTAATAAGCTCTGAACATCCCTATCTTATGGGTGCTGCAGGGAAGTGTCTAAGCGTGATTTTAAGTCTATGGGTATCCAACCAGAAATGAACACACCTGCATTACATCATTTATTAAACCAATCCCTCCTGACACAAAGTCTGTTGTGCTTTGAGTAACATTAGTGCAACACAGCACGTAGGAAGTTCCCACAACCGACTAAGTGAAAGGCGATAGGAGCTGATCCCAGGAACTCATTTGGTTTTCAACCCGAATATACGATTACAAGTCTAAGCATTTCACAGCTGCTGGCTTCTACAGGCTGTGTTAGAATTTCAGTGCCTGAGGACAAGAGCCACAAGCCAGTAAAATCTGCAGACCAAATTCAGCGTGCCCAGATGCCATCACTCAAGCGGAAGGGAATGCAGGCTTACTGTTTTGCTGTGGTGACAACATCTGGCACGGCAGGACCTCTGCGAAATACCATGGGGTTAGATGGTCCCCTCACAGCTAGCATGAACGGCGAGCATTAACTCTGCTCCCGACAGGAGGAAGCTAAGATGTATAGTGATGTGTAAGTAGCCCAAGGTCAAATAAAAAAGGCTCTGCCAAGATGAAAATCACTAAAGGAAGGAGACGCAACAATTTAAGATATTTTCAAGTTTTTAACGGCAACCCCCTGTCAAATATTGACATACCTTTGTTTACTAGAGATTTCTTCAGCTTTGGGTTTCCAACCCCAAGGAACTAGGCGCAGATTGTCTAGGCGGTTGTCCACTGTCACTGAATTCAGATGTACCACCTGAAATCCAGGAGCAATCCCTCCCCGGTGTCTCTCCCTGGAGGAGACAAAACCAACTTGGAGGTCAGTGATGAACAAGACTCCATAGCTAAAACACAAAGAATCACGCTAATTCCAGAAGATACGCTGCATTCTAGCCTGCTGTCTGGTGTCACTGAAACGGTCGCAGTAAAACTTGGGCTGCCAACAGGCTACAGTGGCTACTTCGGATACATCAACTCCCAGAAGAAAGAGACTTGTTCCAGGAGGTTATTTCCATTATAAATGAGCTGAATCAAAAGACAATCATAGTATATTTTAATTGTAAGCATATTGCAAAGACTTCCAGAGACGACTACTCCAGTTACTGCAAGGGCTTCTGTGTAATTATTGTGTTCCACAGAGCAGACTTGAAAGGTGCCAATATTGTTTTATTATTTTAATAGGAAATAGGAAAATCTATCAGACACATTTATGCAAGTTTGGCACTGGTGTGAAGTCAGAGGTTTTTATTTATGAAGAAATGTCTCTTAACAAGCAACAGGACAGAGGTTTCACCAAGTATGCAAATAGTTTTTAGACTCTAATTGTGCATAACACATAGAAAGTCTGCAGTGACTTCACAATTGACCAAGAGATATCTACTGAAACCTGCTCAACACCAAAGCAGGACTATTAGCAAGGAGGATGGCTGCACAGTAAGTGCTATCGCAATTCTTCCCTATTGCCTTCTAACAGTTTTCATTTCCCATTCCACCTTCTTTTCATCTCTCCTTTCTTTATTTCATGAAGCATCAAGTTCACTGTCAAGCACCCTTACACCTGGATGAGTTTCTGTATCACTTCTTGCAGGAATCCCCATCCCACCTGAAATGTAAGGCTTGGACAGAAATGGTGTCTCAGTATGTTTGCTATGCCATGATTAATTTCACAGCACACACAGAACATACTGGCAGCAATCAAGGACAACGTAAAACTGACTGCGCTGAGGTTCATTTCCTTCTAGGAGACCGTTCCAACAGCTACTTACAACTTTAGCCAAGCCTACTTTGGATGCTGCTTCCAGCTCAGTGTTTACCAAATATTTTAGTTCAAAGAGCTCATCCAATTTTGAAGATATACAATTTGCCCAAGTTAAAAAATTCCCACTTTTTTTTCCCCTTAAAAAGCTCTAGCATTATCCAGCAGAACAGGGAAATTAATTTCAATGTGACTGACAATGAAAAGCGTAGTCTTTTGTTTTCTTTGTCAAAATCCATCCAGATATGGTTAAATTACATACCTTGGGGGAAAGAAAAACACTTGCAATTCACATATGACCCAAAACTTCCTAGAATTTAGTAAGTAAAATTCCCTCGGAGAGGCTACACACAGCACTCACACACGGCCCATGCTCCAGCTCATAGGCAAAGCAATTCTTCCTGTAACGGCAGCCTTGCACAAGAACAGAGTATGGATGGAGCCTCCTGCTAGGGAGTCTTTTGGGCCTCCACAGAACAGGGAGATGCTCTCCCCTTTTAAGGTAAAAAGAATAAAAGCCTTCTTTTTGGGGGAGAGGTGGGGGGAACCAACACACAAAAGCAAACAAACTGCAGAAAGAGTCTGCTGAAACACCCTAAATGAGGAAAAGCTGCTTTTGAGGTGTCAAAGGCTCCCGGAGTGTCTGGCAACGAGATGAGGAACCCTGAGGGCTACAAGTGGGAACCCAGAAGTTACATGGACCCAAACACATGAAGGCGAGCATCAGTCAGTTATGGAGACAGCGAAAGAGTTAAGGGTCTTAGACTGAGACTAGGACAAAGTGCCAACAAGAGAGATGGGATAGATATGAACGAGGAATCTGGGAGGAGGAGACAGGAGCAAGAGCGAACTGTGCAGGAGGGAAAGGGAGGAGGGGAGCCTAAGACTAAATTAAGAAATATTTTTGAAATGGCTTAGATAATGTGAGTTTAAGAAAGGTTGGAGGTGGGGAGAAAGAGAGGATTATGAGAGATTGTTCGTGACACCAGGAAGCCACAGCAGAATGGCACATGCCTACCACTGCTCCCACAAAGTCTAGGTCTGCACCCACAACCCTCCATAAGCAAATACTGATAAAATTCACTAGCACAGTGAGACCACCTTCCTCACTTTGTATAAACCCACATTTGTCTACATCACTGTCAGTTTCTCCTATTACCTCAAGTGACAAAGGTCTTCAAGCAAACGTGGAAACTGGGCCTTGCTGATGACCAGTAAAAGTGTTAACACAACACCCCTTGACTGAGATGCCAGAATTAGCACTAGCACATTTAAGACTGTCCCTTTTCTCTGTACATAATCAAGCAACCTTTGAATGCACAAGCACGTACTACTCCTCTCCCTAGACCTGTGCAGCGCGGACCTTCTCCAGAAGTCGATCGGAAATGTGCAGGGAAAGACAGGCTCACAGAAGAACCCGCCTTCTCCTTGCAGAAGGGGACAGAGAAGAAATAGGCTCAGTAACGCAGCCCAATCTCCTGCAAAGCCATAGCTTCCACCTCCCCCACCACACCTGAGTTCCTACAAGGTGCTAGGCAAAACACTTCAACCAAAACTTTTCAGATAATTAACTGGATACTGTTCTTTTTTTTATTTCAGCAGCTAACTTGAGAAGCGAGGCCCATAATGAAAGCGCCAAGTACGGACAACAGCAATTCAAGTCAAGAGGAGCCATAACTGAGTAGGTTATAGGCAGTATGATGGTAAGTGCTCTTAAAAAAAATAAAAAGAGAGAAATCAGGTCTTAGATGTCTTTTTGAACACACAGTTAGTGATACTTATGACTAATCTCCTGATGCTGCTATTCCCGAGGGAACATCACTACACCCAGCCAAAACACAGCAAGCTGGGATTTCTATACAGGGAACAGGGCGAGAAGATGACAGACTTATTCTGCGGGTCCCTAGCCAGAGACATTCAAATCCTGCTTTGGAGGAGCTAACAGTCCACCCTGAAAACACAGCAAGCACCACAGAAGCTGCACAAAGTTCTTCCTTAAAGAATACTTGCAGCAAACGTGGGCATTTTTCAGATCTTGGTTCCCATTTAGTACTGCAGTTCACTCTGCAGAGGCTTTGGGGAAAGAGTGGGAGAAGGTCCCTCCATTGCTGCAGATTCAGTAGCTAGCTACCTGTTTCCCAGTTTGAGGGCTGTACTATGTGAAGAGCGATACCTGCTTAAAGAAATTAAAATAGAAAAAAATTAAAATTTAAAAATCTGCTTTACTTGCAATAGCATCCAACACATGCCTTCTCACTTCATCTTAAACCAGAAGCCCACACTCAGGTTAGTTTTTTCAGCGTGAGCCAATTTTTTGGGGTATGTTTGGGGGAGAACAGTTAAATTACACTCCTATACCTGCAGTAATTCAAGTTCTTTGCTTTTAGTTTACCGAAGAAGTCAGGCTGGCACTGGAAAGAGTAATGACTGCTACTGCCTATCTCTGCTGTCTTTCAAAGGCTCCAAAACCTCCAGCATTACTCTTTCTCACAAAGGGAAGGACCTGCCGCTAAAATACATTTCTGTTTCGTTTTCAAAGCAGTCCCCAGTGCAAGTAAGTAAAACCAAACAATGGGCCTATTCTGTTTAGGAGGAGCAGTAACTACATAGCACACATAGCCAAAAGACTTTCTAAGACATTAGGAGCCTCAGTCACAAAGGTATACTAACGTGCGTTGCATTAGCTTGTAATTAAAGATCACAGAAAAACATACACCCTCAAAGGGATCAAACCAAATTTACAGAAACAGCTGAAATACTTCGTATTTTCTAGTCAAAGAATTTGACCTTGCAACTTCAGAACCGCAGCTCCCCTTGCTTGAGAGTTTACGCCCCGCCTTTGTGACTTCCAGAAATCCCTGCTACACACACACATCTCAGATTTTTTAACATCAGTGCATGCTAGAGTGACACAATTTGAATTACTTAACTGAATATGTTAGAATTATTTCCTAATTTAAGTAAAACAAACCAGAAGAGGCAATGACTGGGCTGTGTAATAAGCAAACAGCTGGACTGTCATCATCTAGACAGCCTTCAACAGTCAGCCAGAATAATTTTAGGGTGCTGTTTAGTGCTACTTACAGGCGATAATTATTACTGTATGAGGCTCACAGTTAGCAATAGCTGACGGTGATTTACCCCACATACTGTAGCCGACTTGGTAGTAATTTTCAAACTTATATGTGCAACAAGATTAAACATTAACAGATGCAGGTTAAAATCCATATTTAATAAGCAGATTGTAAATAATAATAACAGTCTCTGATATTCTTCCTGCCTCTCTCCTCTTGTACAGAGACTGGTTTGGGGAATAAAAAGTAACCTGGAACGATACAGAAAGCACAGCTATATCTTGGGTGCTGCAACTAAGTATAGTTTATGGAACCGAATAGAAAACATGCTTAATTTCTGAAAAAAGGCTTTTAAAAGAAATAACAGTTCCTTTAGCATACCCTATCTTTTCTACAAGCTCATGAACACACCTAGGAGGAGCAATGTATTAGCTCACTGGGTGAGCTAACCTCTTCTCTCACAACTGAGTAAGTTGGCCTCTGAATCTAAACTGACAGCTACAAAGGATATCAAGCAATGATTCTTAGAATATGGAAAATAAGGCAGAGCAGCTAATAAGAAGCACCATCAGCACCACTTGAGGCAGATTCCAGAAGGCCGAACAAAAAACCCCAAAGTTTTAAGTTATCAGAGGTTCTACCTCTCTCCAGTACTCTGCCAGTTCTCACTGGTGCCAGTAAGACATACCCGATTACCACAGGGGGGAGAAAAACCCCACAACCCCTCAAAAGGTTAGTCTTCCCCTATTGCTCCCTCACCCCTGAACTGAAGTTTTAGTAGCATTTCCTAGATTTAAACACTCTCTTCTAAAATAATACTCACCTGTCCCTGTTTTCCCCGGGAATAACGCTTTTAGAGGGACTCAGCTGTTTGAAGGCTCAGTGCAAAACCAAAGCGTAATAAGATCTACTGGCCCCCCCCGTGCTGGGTTTCCAAGAAAGCGTAGCTGCAAGCCTCCTGAGAAGACTTAAAATACTACCGGCAGAGAAATAAACATACAAGTTGGTGGCAGCAAACTCCACCTTAGCAAACTCTTAAAGTATTTAGCTCTGCTTACAATACCTACCAGAGCAGCTCATGCAGGAGACGGCCAGATCCCCTTCCACGATTTTTGTCGAACGCATAAGCAAATATTTTAGCACCATTTCCATCAGCATCTACCTCCATCCGAGCCTAGAGAAAAGGGAAAGGCTGTGAGAACATCCAACACGGAGCAGCAGAGCACACACTTTACTGGGATACGGGAAGGACCCAATATTTAACACTTGTCTCCTAGAGGTCACTTGACCTTAATGGAATTTGAGTTGTTTCAAACCTCCGAGGGGAACCAACCAGCTCAGCTATTGTGGTTTATGAAGATGGGAAAGGGAAGAAAGGAGGCTGTGCACAGCAGGAGTCCCGCTTGGACAAAGAACAGCGACAATCCAGTTGTGAGCCTGTAGGGCCAGGATCCATTCTCCACTCTGGCGCAGATTCTCTGTACAGCCATCAGCAAGCCACCAAGGCTTTGTTTCTGGTGTTGCTTTACACCAATCTAATTAGGGGTTGCTAGTGCCCTCTTTTCTCCACTCCGTAACTCTGTGGTGGTGCTAATGCTCACGAACTGGACTAAGGACTACACGAATGTAGGATACTCGCAGTGTACTACTGCTCTCCGCAATAGCACACGCTCACGGTGAGCTACCACAGAGGAACGGGTGAACATGGTATTTTCTGGTAGAGCATTACCATGGCACATAAAACTCTTAGGGGCAGCTCTGACATACCCGCTGCGCTGCAGGCACTAAGCAAAAGATGGTCCCTCCTCCAAAAACGCCTTAGTTTCAGCAGATTTTGTAATCAAGAATTCTTTCCCTTTCAAAGCCCTGGTAGGATCCACTTACCCTTTTTCAGTGGACGTTAAGAGAAAGCATTTTTTTTTCTGGTCCCACAGTAAGCTACAATAGAAGAAGTTTTTCTCATCCAAGACTATGCGCAGAGTGAAAATTTTTAAAGTTTCCCAAACCAAATAAGGGATGACAAATTATCAGTTCTCAAAAAAATATATAAACAGAAAGCTGAAAAGGAAAAACTACATAATGAATTAATTCGTTTAATTAATTAATTTAATTAACTGACGCTGGCTTAAAATGACAAAAAACCAGAACTCTTCCTGCTGGAAAGCATGCACGGTCGTATTTTGATAACTTCAAACTTTTCTTTTTCCCCAAAGCACGAAAGTTAGGGGGCAGAGCGCTTCCATACGCGGTTTTATCTCAGCATGTCACAGGGAAAAAGGGGAAAAAAAAAAAAAAAAAAAAAAAAAAGAAACAAAGCACACCTTCAGCAACAGATCGCAATTCCCCCCCCGGAATGCCGCCAACCGGCCCCGCAGCAAAGCCCACGCGGGCACCGGCGGAGGGCGGGGGGGGCTGGCGGCCGGTCCGCGGGGCGCACCGGGGGGGTGGGTGACGGCGGGGAAAGGGATTTGCAAAATAGAGCAATTAATGGGGAGCGGGGGCAGCGCGCGGGGGCCGCGGCGGCGAGAGGCGGCGGCGGGCGGGGCCGGGCGCTCACCTCGAAGGAGTAGCTCTCCACCAGCGGGATGTCCTGCTCGTCGATCAGCGTGTACTTGGTCTGGAACACAGCGCGGCCGCCCCCGTCAGCCCAGCGCGGCCCGGCCCGCCCCTCCCGCCGGCACCGGCCGGGCCGCCCGCCGCCATCCCCCGCCCCGGCCCCGCCGCCCGCCGCTCCGCCCCGCTCCGCCCGGCGCGGCCGACCCGGCCCGCAGCGCCCGGCCGCGCCCCCCCGGCGCCCCGCGGCCGCGCGCACCTTGCCGGCCACCCGGCCGAGCCGCACGATCCCCAGCTTGAAGTCGGTCATGGCGGGGCCGGGCCGGGGCCGGGGCCGGGGCCGCCGCCCCCCGCGCGCGCGCTCAGAGCCCGCCACCGGCGCCCGCGCCGCTGCCACGCGCCGCCGCCTCGCGCACACCCGGGGGGGGGGGGGGGGGGGCGGGGCGGGGCGGGGCGGGGCGCCGCACCACCTCCCACCCGCCGCCGCCCGGCCAATTGCGCCCCGCGCCGTCGGCGCGTCGGTCCTACTACGCCGCCGGACCGTCCAATCGGCGGGCGGCGCGGCGCGAGGTCACGTGGGGAAGGGGAAAGTGGGGGGGCGGGAGCCGCGCGCGGGCGCGGGAGCGGGAGGGGGCGGGGGAGGGAGGTGCGGGCGGTGACGTCACGTTCGCGGGAAGCTTTGTGCCGCCAACACCGGAGAGCGCGAGCGGTGGGGGCAGGGCTTAAAGGGGCCGCTCGCGCCCGCTTCCCGCCGGGCCTCGGAGGGGCCGGGCCGGGCCGCAAGGCCGGGCCCGCCAAAGCCCAGCTCCCCGAGGCGGGGCCCAGCCGCAGCCCGCCCGGCGCCGCGTGGGCCCTGCGGGACGCTCGGGCCCCGCCGCCGCCCCCGGCGCTCCCCGCGGGGCCGTCCCCCGCCGGCGGGGCTGCCGGGCGCCGGCGCTGGGCCGCGAAACGGCTCGGGGGGGGATTCCGGCCGCGGGGCACGAGGTGCCGGCGGGGCCCGTGGGGGCGGGTGTTACTGTGCAGACCCCCCCGGCCCCCCCGATAAAGCCCCCCGTGCTGAGCCCCCCCGGCCCCCCCGGGCGTCCCAGCAGCTGCTGCGCGGGCCGGGCCGGCGGCCCTGCCCGCACTCCCGAGGGGACCGGCGGAGGGGCCCCGCTCCGGCTCTCGATGCTCCGAGGGGCTCCGAGGGCGTTCTGCTCTTGGGGAGTTACGCTACTGTTTATTTGCGTGATCCAATTGTGACCAACATCTAAACGGCAATAAAAATCTCCGGCACAAAAAAGTTAATCCTTATTTCATGAAACCCAGGGAAAGGGGTTTGCAGAGCTTTCCCTCGCAGAGACTCCGCAGCCAGAGCCGAGCGCGCCGAGGCAGGTGGGTCAAGAACTGCCTTTTTTTCCTGACGGACGTGTCGGCTTCTTCAGCCAACCCTTGGAGGATGTATCAGAGGGAATTCAAAGTGCAAAAAAATGGATAAAGCGGCCGAGGAGGGCTGATAAAGCAGCCTCGTACGTCCAAAGTTACAAAGCTCCAGGGCAGAATAGGACAGCTGTGTCCTGAGCAACGTGAACGACAACGGAGGTGGGTTTAAACCAGTGCTAGGAGCATCTAAACCAGGCAAACGTTCAGTCTCAAGATGAATCTTGGAAAACTTCTCTGAATCTTTCCCCCCTGCAATGGAGCAGCCCCACAGGAGAGGGGTCGCCTTAAGGCTGTAGCGATGGACCGGGGAAACTAAACACGTGAAGCTGTTTGGAGCAGTCCGTCATGAGCGCGTTGACCCACCAGATCCAGGGAGCACCTAATTCTGCAAGTGCTGCATCCGCAGCTTGGGCACAAACCCGCCTCTTTTGTCACGACGGCAAACCGGACAGGTGAACCTTCACAACAGGATGGGCAAAAATAACTGTGTTTAACAAAAAAGCCAATCGAGATGTTGAATTTAAAACAAAATACCTGCAAGGTAAAAAGAACGTTTTGCTTTTTAAAGAATGTCTAAAAGTAAATTGTTGATTGGAAAGGAACATGCGGTGAGTTAATGACTGTGCGTGTTGGTTTATCGGGGGGATCGCTTCATTTTTGATGATTGTGGCCATATATCTGAAAGAGAAAAAAGCCAACAAGCCCACGGTACTGCTGTGGCCAAAAGCCATTTGGTGTTCAGCACACAGGGCCTTCACTCGGGGTGGAAAGAGCGGTTCCCTGCAGCGCTGCTCTTTCATGTGGTTGGGAGACACCCTGAGCAGAAATTGGGGTTTCTTTTTCAGCAGGTGGGGAGAAGAGATTGTCTGGGCCAGGGAGAAAATCAGGGTGACGCTGGTGATGCCTGCATGCTTTGAGGTTTGCCTGGGGGTGGTTAACGATACTCCAGGCACGGGCCACAAACTCACTGTGCCCTGGCTGGGGAAGGCAACCAGCCCCAGCTGCGGTGGGAGACATGGAGGACAGCAGACCTCACAAACCGCCGCTGGGAGCTCTCCCCGCGGTGAAGGGATCCCCATGGGAGCAGTTTACCATCGGCCCTTCCAGCACCAGTGGGTATTTCGGGCTGTGCATGGGCATGTGAGAGCATCACAGCAATGTGGGTTCATGATTTCAGCATGGAGAAATACTCTGGAAGATACTCTGCATCTTCCCCCAAAAAACCCCCTCAGGATTTGTGGCATTAGCTCCCTTTTGGAAGTTTGCTGTCAGTGCCGCTTGCATTTAGCCCCTCGCAGGGACGCCAGCCTGCCTGGCTCCTAGGAAGGGTGACGAAGCGCTGGGTGCTGCTCTGCTCAGATGCCCACAGCAGAGGTGGGCCATGGGCGTGTGCTGCCCAAGCCCAATTTCCAGCCAGGGCTTCTGCTTGCAGCTCCTCCAGAAAGCAGGCTCCTCCCTTCCTTTATGCCAGAAAAAGCTCTCTTTCCTATTTGGGCTTTTTTTCCTCCTTTTGACACCCTCTGTAGTTCCCATGTTGCCCGCTAAGTGCGGTTCCCTGCTCTGGGGGATGTTGCAGAAGGGCACAGTCTCCCTGAGGCCACAGGAGATGTGGCAGGAGGTGATGGATGGAGACCACCTCCCCTCCCTTGCAAAGAGTGGGGTATCTCCCCAGCACTGTCATCTTCTGCTGGGGGGGGGCCACAGCGTCAAATTCCTGCTTGTGGGGACAGACGCCCTTGGCAGCTGGCTGAGCACCATGGCATCAGGCTGGGTGCTAGCGAGAGCCAGCATATGGCCCCAGTGGCACAGCCACGCTCCACCTGCTGCCACCACATCGTCTGATCCACCCCAGGTCAGAAATGGCAGAGCCATAAGGAGCCCCGTTACTGACTCCCCGACAACATCCTTCTCTCTAAACTGGGGAGATAGGGACTTGATGGGTGGACTGTTTGGTGGATAAGGAATTGGTTAGATGGTCGCATCCAGAGGGTAGCAGTCAATGGCTTGGTGTCCAGATGGAGACCGGTGGTGAGTGTCACCCCTCAAGGGTCCCTACTGGGACCAGTACTCTTTAATATTGTCATCAATGACAAACAGCAGGATCGAGCATACCCTCAGCAGGTTTGCAGGTGACACCAAGCTGAGCAGTGCAGTTGACACACCAGAAGGACAGGATGTCATCCAAAGAGACCTGGACAAGCTGGAGAGGTGGGCCTGTGAGAACCTCATGAGGTTCAGCAAGGCCAAGTGCAAGGTCCTGCACCTCGGTCGGGGCAACCCCCGATATCAACACAGGCTGGGGGATGAAGGGATTGAGAGCAGCCCTGCCAAGAAGGACTTGGGGGTGCTGGTGGACGAAAAGCTGGACATGAGCCAGCAATGTGCGCTCGCAGCCCAGAAAGCCACCCGTGTCCTGGGCTGCATCCCCAGCAGCGTGGGCAGCAGGGCGAGGGAGGGGATTCTGCCCCTCGGCTCCGCTCTGGTGAGACCCCCCTGCAGTGCTGCGTCCAGCTCTGGGGTCCTCAGCACAGGAAGGACATGGACCTGTTGGAGCAGGTCCAGAGGGGGCCGCAAAAGTGATCCGAGGGCTGGAGCACCTCTGCTACGAGGGCAGGCTGAGAGAGTTGGGGTTGTTCAGCCTGGAGAAGAGAAGGCTGTGGGGAGACCTTATTGCGGCCGCTCAGTACTTAACGGGGGACCATAGGAAGGATGGGGACAGTCTCTCTAGCCAGGCCTGTTGTGACAGGACAAGGGGGGATGGTTTTAAACTAAAGGAGGGTAGATTTAGACTGGATATAAGGAAAACATTCTTTACACTGAGGGTGGTGAAGCGCTGGAACAGGTTGCCCAGAGAGGTTGTGGAGGTCCCATCCCTAGAGACATCCCAGGTCAGGCTGGACGGGGCTCTGAGCAACCTGATCTAGTTGGGGATGTCCCTGCTCAGTGCAGGGGGGTTGGACTAGATGGCCTCTAAAGGTCCCTTCCAACCCAAACCATTCTATGGTTCTGTGATCCACACCCCACCGTCAGGCTCACGAGCCTGCATGGGACCCACACCCCCATGAGCACACACCAATGGCTCCCACCTGCTGGACAATGCTGGATTTAGCCCTCCCTTTCCCACTGTGCCCACAGTAAATAGCACTTAACTTTACTGCATCTACCATTAGAGCACATGTCATGGGGGGGGGGGCGGTGGGGGGGACCTGGCCCCATGGGCCTTCAGTACCCTACACCAAGCTATAACAAAATTCAGATTTTCTATCCTAACATTTCATAACGCAGGCAGACATGAATCCCAAAGATTTGGCTTTTTAGGGCCTGTTTTGTCTCAGGGAAATGAGAAAGCTAATTCTCCTTAAAGGGCATGAATCTCTTATGCCACCAGAGCAAAGTCTCCTGGGAAGGGCTCAGTGCTCCTCAATGTCCCTTTCCCTCTTTTCTCCTGAAGGTGCAGTCACCATAGTGGGAATGAATCCTGGCTTTGGAGCACAAACACAGTTACGAAGAAGATGGATTTTAAATGTGAAGTGAATGTAGGTTGTTACTATCTTTAACAAGCCCTTTGCCTCCTTTCCAAGAAGCCTGGTTTGGAAAAAATTAATTATTGGCAGGGTAGTACCCTCTTTCCAAGCACTACGTAGCTTCTACCAGAGCATGTGCCCTAAGGTAGCATGGGAAAGGTTAGATATTCTGCCCCAAGAGAATTTCCCTTAAGCAAAAGAAATCCTTTTTCCAATTATTTCCAGCACTGCCAAGTGGGGGAAAACCCACGGTGTGCGTGTGTACTGGTACAGAGGACAAACCCAGGCACCCACGAGGCTGATGGCTCTGGAGACTCTCAGGGTTCACACCGAAGTGGGGGGTCAAACACTTTAAACCTCTTTAAACTATAATTGCTGCCGAGAGGGGTGCTGCAGTCCTCTGCCAGGCTGTCCTACCTCATGCAATGTAAGCGTTCGTGCAGCTTTGTTGTGGAATCGCTGCACGATGTCAGCTGGAAGGGACCCAACCATCCACCCAACACACAGCCAGGCCAGCTTGCCCAGGACAGCGTCAGGCTGAGCTTTGTGTACCTCCAAGGATGGAGACCCCACCACCCCGCCACATCCCCATTGCAGCCTGTGACAGCTCATCACAGATGATTTGTTCCCCCTATGCCTTATCAGAATTTGGTGCAACTCGTGCTTTGAGAGGTGGGCAAGATGCCAGGTTACAGAGCATGAGGAACCACACCTGACCTAGTCCAGAGAGCATCCTAGCAAACTAGTTCCTAGCTTGAAACATGGTCAACTCCAAGCCAAGGAGTTCAAGATGTCAAGTGCCTAGGATTTCAGCCTTGTTTGTTTTACTCCCTGGTTGCCTCAGAAAAAGGCCCTACAAACAGCAGGAGAAAAAGCACAAGAGCAAAGCCACAAACTGTCCTGCTTTCTGCTCCTATCAGCCACAGAGGCTGCACAAAATTCTGCACTGCCTGCAGCCAGGAGAGGCCAGCAAGGGCCTGGACTGTGGGCAAAGCTGCCCAAGATACTGCCCATGCTACAAAGGAACAGACAGACCTGTACCTCCTTGTGGGCAAAACCTCATGGGTTCTGCAAGGAGCAGCAATTCCTGGGGACGCCTGGGTCAGGCTTTGGTCACTTTTGCTTAGGAATGAGGGTCCAGCTCCTCCCTCCACACTGGCAGTCAGAGGTTAGGATGTACTGTAAAATTGGTGTCTGCCATGGCTGTTTCATCTGATAAAAGCTAATTTTTGTCATGCTTTTCCCTATTTCGCTACTGCCAGTCTTCAGTCTCCGTGGCGCCCAAGTCACCGGAGCAATGTACTGGCATTGCATCAGGGAACACAGGACAAAATTGGATCTTCTCAGAAATTGTAAATGCACTGGTCAGCCCGAGCTCCTCCACCCGCTCATCCCCCCTCCAGCATCACTTACCCTTTGCTAAACTGCCATCCCGGGCTTTCTCCAAAGATCCTGGCAACTCCCTTGGTGTTGTCATGCGCCTCCCTCCTGCCCATGAACGCAATGCAAAAGTACAGAGTTGTTGCTTCATTAAATGCTTCAGACAGCAGGACCATGGTGGAAAACAAATGTGATTTGCAGTTTCTCTTGGCTGGCCTTGACGCTGACCTGGCATTTCGGATCATGCAAGGACAGGCTAGGAGACTTCTCCTCTCCCAGGGTCCACCTTCATAAAGTTTTACCTGCCTCACTAGCAGGTACTTTAGGAGAGGCAGAGCAGATATGAAACCAAAGTCTTGTCAAAGCAGCAGTTTGTTGTCAAATCATGTGCACAGGTGATTTCTGAAGATCCCACTGCTAACACAGCTTACATTTTATGCTTCACCAGCAGTACCAGGTACATTCCTACGGCATGACTCTGCTGTGTGCCGAGAGGCAGCACTGAAGACTCAGCCCAAGCCATGCTCCTGGCTTAAGCCAGAGCAAACACAAATGTTTAGTTTCACCAAACCAGCTCACAACTGCTCTGCAACCAAGTAGCCTTCAACTACAGCTGCTTAGGAATTGCAGTGCCTTGTGTATGGGAAAACACCACATTACTTGCGTATAATTTAGAAATAAGCATTACTACGGGTGCTCACCTCCTCCCGTTCAATTTGGGATGGAATTCATTTGGAGACTTGAGTTTTCCTCTTTACAGATGCTCCAGCTCATTCAGCACCAGGTACGTCTGACACAGCAGCAGACAATTCCCCACTGCAGCCTTCACCCTCCTGCTGCACTGGCTGCTTCCTGCAAAGGACTCAGGCAGATCCTGGTAAATAACCCAGAACCCCGTTCGATGGGTTTTAGCAGCCCAGCTAGCGCATGTACCATACTCTCTCCTACACACCCCTAGAAGCAGTAGCAGAACTGTTGTTTTTCATCCCCCAATTCTTGCAGTGCACACCACTTTGGAGTCCTGCTCGCTACAGTAGAGCTCCAGCCAGGGAGTTTTCCTCTGGGGCAGTAAGTACCCTCTAACTTTTGAGAGTTATTTGCAAAACTGAAGAGACACTGGCAAGCAAAAAGTTCATCATGTACTGTCACCACTTTGCAGAGGAAAACTTACCTTGCAGAATATTTTTCTGAGACCAAGGCTCAACATCTCGGGAAGAATTTGACCCCCTTTCCCTTTGGAAAAATGGATCTAAATTAACATTCACAACGCTCTTTTCCCAGGATGCTCTGTTGGGACTGAAGTAAACTGCAATCGTAATGCTGCTGTTAGTAACACTTCAGCTAAAGCATTCTCATTACCAGGATGATTTCACTTCACTTCTAATAGAGCTTTTCCACAGCCTGAAAGATCATCCCTTGCACTGTGCCACCCCAAGGGAAAAGCCAGCCTTTGCCAGAAACAGAACAAGGTTTCCCCAGGATCTTTGGGGAACTTCAGTTCTGCCCACACGCCCCAGCTGTACCACTGCGACAGCTAGACAGAGCTTTCAGGAGCGAGAACCAGGTATCAAATACTGACTGTGAAGTATGATTTCAAGCATCAAGCCTGAAACACACAGGAACCGCTCCAGAGGTTAAATAGGTAAATGTGCTAGAGCTGAGGTTAGGTTTGTTGCATCCTCATTCGATGAGATCCCCGAGATGGTGTTTGCAAGGCCCTCCTTAAGAGTTTTGCCAGAAAAACTCATTTTGAATATGCGAGGCTAAATCTTTTGCTCTTTCCTCACCATGCTTTTCAATAGCTGTACTTCCACCCCTACCCCAGTCCATACCACAGTGGGCAGACACCTCTTACTGACAGCTTTCCCATCTCAAGCAAGTTGCTTTTCCTTCAGGAAGATGCTATTTGTAGGGCAAACTCCTTTTGCCTGTGAGCAGCGGCCCTTCATCAGCAGGTTAAGCTGGCCCTCCCACAGGGTGCAGTTACTAGCACAAACAGCTGGAATACTCACTGCTAAACACAAGTTTTGTGGCTCAGCCAGGTTTTAGGATCTGTTTCTTGACAAGCAGTAGCACTTGATTTACAGAATGCCCATGCAAAGGGAAATACCAATACTTAAACATCTTTTTCTTTCAGAGAATATACCAGCACCTGGAACATACAATGTAGAGGGGCTACCTAGAGCCTGCTTACCCCGCTCCCGCAGTATCACCATTCAAGGAATCGGGAGACCCAAGAAACATGAGACAAGGCCCTGTACAACTCTGGAACTGGAGAGGACCACAGCATTTCACCCATAATCAAGGGACTTGCTCTTCAGTGATGAAAAAAGCACAAAAGAAATTCAGCTTAAGAACTAGAGTGCGTGTACTTGTCCTGGTCACCAGAAAACCCAGTACCTCCTCTGCTTCAAGGCAGGAGAAAAAGCTGAGCAGGGAATCCAATCTGTTCTACCACAGCAAACCCACAGTGCCACCTAGGCAGGAGGTTCCTCCCAACAACAATGGAGGAGAGGCAAAGCCAAGCACACCCAGCCAGGCTCACAAAGCTCTTCTCCCCTGGCTCCTGCGTGGTCCCTGGGAGTGCTGACTGAACAGCCACACCTTGGATTTCATTTCCAACAGGGAGTAGCCAGAGCGCTTCCATCCCACAGGCACATGCAGCTGCTCTGGCACGGGGTTAGGAGGCAGGCATTCTGCAAAGTTAATTTCAAGCCTCAGTATGTGTTTGTGTCCTGGCTGTAGCGGTTCAGGGAAGGTGGACCTGTTACTACACCACTCGCCCCAATGAAGGGCAACACCTACTGCTCTCAGAGCTGCACATTTGGTACTGGCAAGAACAGAGCTCACAAGAAAGCTCTACACCAGCCACAAATTAGCGACGTTTGCTCTTTACAGTGTGTTTGGGAATGCTGGCTTGAGGAAACTCCACTTCTCTAAGCTCAGTGTTGCTGCAAGCAAATGATTTCAGGGCAGCAAATGGGAAAAAAGCATCTTCTAGCTTTGAAGTCTGCGTAAGAACCATCACCTTGGCTGATGCAGGGAGCAGGCAGTTCCCAGCCAAAACCCACTACTCATGTAGCATGGGCCAAGGACCAATGAAGGCAGCAGCACTGGTTGCAGACAGCTGGGTCTTTTATTAGGTATTTAAGGTGCTACAAAAAACTTCATGAGCCTTCCTACAGCAACTTCTTTTCTGCAGACTTAGCTCTGTTGAAAGAAGCAAATACAAGCTCATTAGCAGAGAGCCTTGTAGCAAATGGCCTAATAGAGCCATTTCAGTCAGAGATGGATACTTACAGCTGGGCATTCAATTGCACCATTATTGATGTCATCAATGATATCATGTGGGTGCCTGCCATCGATGCTGCAGCCCACAGACTGGGCAGTTCCAAGAATCTCCTTGATCGTCCCTGCAGGGGAAAGAGACAGCTTGTCAGTTCTCTAACAAAGGAAAAAAACTTGGAAGAACACGTAGAGAACTCAATTCCTTGTAGCCCTCAGCTGTCCCTCCCTCCCTCCCTGTGGCGTTCACAGGCTGTAGCCAGCAGATTCCCAAGGGGGACAGCAAAGCCCCTTTAGCACACTCCTTTCCAGGGAGCACACCAGAAAGCGCCACTTCTGTTGCCACCTTTCGCCATCCCACACTATCTTCACCAGAAGGTGTGAGGCTGGCTCCCACAGCCAGCACGTGGTTGTTCTGTGGTGCTCAGTGCCTGAGCAGCCAAGCCGCACAGGGAAGCTCCACCACCACGTCACAGCTCTGGGGCCCTCCCAGGAATCAGCCCCAAACCTGGCTTGGGCACTCAGAGCAAGCCGAGGGAGGGCTCGGGGCAACCCCAGCACCAGTACTTACCCGAGAGCTCTCGAGCCAGGGACCTGTGCCGCATCTGCCGCGCAATGTTCACTATCTCATCGAAACTGACACTGCCACTGTGCTTAACTGCAGCAAAGCAAAAGCACCAGTAAGTGCATGTGAACACAGGGCACTTCCAATCCCCCCTGCTTCCTTAGAGAAAGCACCACTCCCAGCACTCAGGCCACATGGAAACCAGAGTTCCCAACTCCAGCGGGGTGCCATCAGCACACCTGTTCCCAGACTTCGGCACAAAGTTACCCACATGAAGAATAACTCTGTTTCCTAAGTCGGCATCTTCTCTCAGCTCACCTCTGGACCGTACCAGCCAGTGCATTACGAGACCGGTACAGTGGCGGGTGGCTGTTCTGCCCCATCTTCCGAGAAACTGAACCCTGCTAGCTTACAAACTGCTGTCTGTACTCTGATGTTTAAGGGCCCAAAACACAGCCCCATGGCACTGGTTTGCCAGTTTATGCTGGCTAATCTCAGAGGCAGGCACCCATTCCATTCTCAGCACCAAACCGCATTCAGAACTAAAGCCAGATGAAAACTTACTGTTTTTCTGCTTCTTTCTGTCACGAGGAGGCTCCTTCAGAGCTTTGATAATCAGAGCAGAGGCAGAAGGAACAACCTCAATCTAAATGAAGAGAGATTAATTCCCCCCCACACTCCAAGCAGAATTCAGTAGCCAGAGAACACCCAATGAAGCAGTCAGTGCCTGGAAAGCTACTGCCAGAGCACTGCCGTGTCGGTTAGCTCACTAGCAACACGAGGCTTTTTTGTGACGCAGAAACATGTTCCCAGCCTTTCGGCACAGGCCTCCCCACACCAGAAGAGGACTGCTTCCTGGGCTGGGGCTTCCTCTCAGCTCACCACTGGAATATACCAGCCACAGAATTCAGGACAGGTATAGTGGCGGGTGGCTACACGACTAGCTAAGGTTTTTTGTTATTTCTACATTGCTTGAAATAGTTTTTTTTCCCTGGTTAAACGTTCCGTAGAAGGAACAATTTATGCGCAACAGGATAAAAGATCAACTTCTGCACATGGGCAGATCTCTCCCATCGCTCACAGGCTGGGAGCCTGGCAAGGCCCAGGCTTCACAGACACACACACACGAACGGCTGTGGAATTCGAGCCAGAGGTGCTCAGAGGGCTCATGCGGGTGTTTTAAGGTCTCTCCCAGAAGACCCCCACGCATTTTGCTACGTGGAACTCATTTTATCCACCTCGGAAGGATGAAGGGCTGAGTCGACCCTGCCGGGACTTAAGCTCGTGGTTCGAGCAAGCAGCGCTCGTCTGCGCCCGATGCTTGCACCACGAAGCCGTCCCTGCTGGCGTTGAGTACCTGGGCTTGCCTGTTCTGGATGGTGAGCTTCACCGTGATCCGCAGCCCCTTCCAGTCACCCGTGGCCTTGGCGATGTCATCCCCGACCTTCTTGGGGGACTGCAGCAACAAAGCACGTTACAGCCGCCCCCCGCCGCCGGTCCCGCCCCCCGCCCGGCCCCGGCGGCCACGCTCCCGGGGCAGGGAAAGCGCCTCCCGCCGCCCCCGCCGCCCCCGCCAGGCCCCGCCGCGGTACGTACCAGGCCGAGGGGGCCGATCTTCGGGGCCAGAGCGGAGGTGGCGCCGACCTCCCCGCCGGTGCAGCGCAGGTACACTGCGGGAACAGCAACGCGCGTCAGCCCCGCCCCGCCCCGCCCCGCCGCTCCCGCCCCGCCCGGCGCCCCCGGCCCGGCACGTACCGACTTTGATCTCGTTAGGGTCGAACTTGGGCGGCATGGCGGCGGCGCCGGGCGCGGATGGCGGCGGATGGCGGGCAGCGCGGCTCGGCCAGGCGGGAGAGGCGGAAGAGAGGGGGCGGTGTCGCGCGGGCCCCGGATATACCGGCCGAGATCTCGCGAGAGGTGGGGGGCGCGCGCAGGCCCCGCCTCCGCCGCCGGCGGCCTTCCCGCCGCCTGGGGGCGCGCGAGTGCTGGAGGGGACCCGCTGCGCAGAACTCGATGGTCCCGATGGCCGGGAGGTCACGTGGCCCCCGCAGGGGGCGGGCGGGGCCGTGTCGCACCATGGCGGCGGGGAGCGGTGAGCGGGGCCGGGGGGGAGCGGCGCGGGGAGCGGCCCCCGGGGCCCCGGCAGCGTGTGCGGGGCTCTTCTCCCCTCAGCGCGGAGACGCGGGGCCTGGCGGGGGTGCGGGGCCCCGTGCGGGTGTCAGACCCCTCGGGCTCCCCGGGCCCCGCAGGGAAGGCGCGGGGCGCCGAGCTTGGCCCGTCCGCGGCCGCCGCCCGGCTCCCCGTCGCTGCTCCCCTCAGGTGCCGGGGCCGGGCTGGCGGCGCTCGGGCCGTCAGCACAGAGCGGCTCCGTGCGGGCGGGTGAAAGCGTAAAGAAGAGGAGGACGGAGAAGGATCGCCTTGGGAAGCTGTGCGATACCTGGGGGGGGCAATGCAGGGGGTCCCTAAAGAGGGGAAGACGGTAGTGGTAACGAGGGAGGGAAAGGACTGGGAGGCGGAGCTGGAGCTGGAGCTGGGGAAGAAGAGGGATTTGTTTTAGGCGCTGCCAGGGGAGGACCTTGACAGGATCAGCAGAGCCTGGTTGTTTCAAGGGGTGGGACAGCTCTCAGGACAGCTCTCCAGCACAAAAAGCAAATCTGCTGTGGGAGAGCAAGTTACAAAGCTGCAGCTCACCTTCTCTCCCTTTTCTGACTCTTGTTCCAGTGTGTCTCGGGCTGCAGGGCTTGCTGGCACTGCTGCCAGTCACTTGATAACCTCCCTCTCAGTGAGCAGGACCTGTTGCCTGAGAGGTGTTTGGTGGCAGCTCTGTCCTTCGTGACTAGGTGGCATCTCTGCAGGAGCCCCGCTCAGATCCAGACGCTGACTCACTGCTGCATTGCTGTGCTCCTGAGCGTGTTTTCCCAGAGAAAATAAAATCTCGCTTCCTTCCAGACCCCCATCTTGTCTGTTACAGCGCTAGTATTTATGACATCCAAAATGTTTCAAAAACTGGGGTTTGGTTTGGGTCTTTTTATATAGCCATGTTGCTGTTCCCCTTTGATTACATTTGTTTGTAAAATTAGGGTTTTGTTTTTATTTTATTCTTGGCATCCAAACAGCTGCAGACTAAAACACCCAGTGGGCATTCCCCTGCCTTTTCTCGCCCTGTGTGTGCGTTGCTGCTGCTTCAGCAGGCAGAGTGTCTGCCTGCACAGACCAGCTGCTGGCAGCCGTAGGGATGCGGGGTTTGCAATTCATGAATGCTCACTTACTGCAGGCTGGGTGCCACCCTAGGCACTTACACATAGTTCTTTCAGTAACTTAATAATAAACAATAATTGCATCATATCAAATACGGTCACATGGCAAAGGCCCTTCTCATTGCTGACTGCGGAGTGCTAGCCTCACTTAAAATTGATGATGGTCAGCAGAGCACACAAAGCCAGCGTCACAGAGAGAGGCACAGCTTTGCTGTTGCAGATTTGACATGTCTTTTCGCTAAGGCAAGTTTTGACATTCAAAGGCTGTTCAATCCATTTAACAAGTCTCTGATCTTTCATCTTTTGACCCCTGATATGATTCATTCCCTGTTCAGCTGTCTGTCCTTCAGCCTGCATGTCTTTATGTATTTTCTAGGGTGAAATTTTAATGATTTTCCATGATCCACGTGCCTAATAGAAGGTATCTAGCTGTAATAGAGAAAAGTAAGACATGACAAGGGGATGTAAAAGTCCTCAGCAAAGACCTGAACACGTTCAGCAAAGTTATGGATATCTTGCTGCAGGCACCCTTGTCTTTCTGGTTTCTCATCTTTAAATTTCCTTCCTTTGTTTCTGTCTGTGATGGCTGACCCTTGGTTATGGCTCTTGATTGCTTTCCCACATTTCCATACTGTAGCTCCTGACAATGAACTTCCCTTCTTGCTTAATCTTCTGAATTTTTGCTCTTACCTCCCATCCCAGGGGCAGGTGAGTCTGAGGGGCATTTCAGTCATCTGAACTTGTTAAAAAGACAGCAGAGTGGGATGGCAGGGAAAGAGCCATGAAACTGTTGGGGTTTGATTCTAACACACAGCATGAGTTTGTTTGTAGCCACCTTCTGCTGTGTCTCTGATCTCATTCCAGCAGAGCGGTATGACAGCAGTGCAGCGAAACGAGACATCTTTGCCTCCTTGTTTCTGGAATGAAATGAAGGGTGGTTGCTTGGATGCATTTAGTCTGAAGTTATCTTTTGCTTTTACACTAAGGATTTATCTACATAAACCTCTGTTTAGATTTTGGCAGAGACCTGCATGTGCGAGGAACATCTCTGGCTGTATCCTGTGGCTACGCGCTTTTCAGTATATTTGTAGACACTGCGCCGGCGGAGAACCGTCTTTTTTATGTACAACACGTGAGCTTCACTGAGCACTAATGTAACTGCATTGTATAGCTGTGCCGTTTACTGGTGAACACACTGGTGAGCTGGTGAAGTATTGATTCTTTGCTATTGTTTTAATAAGCAATTTTAAAAACAATGTTTAAAAAAGTCATTGCAAAGTGAACCTTCCAGTGCAAGCCTCACAGCGTGTATCTCAGTTTGGACTTTCGGCAGCTGTAGCTCCTGCCGGGGCCCACCCTCTTTGCCATGTGGTGCTGATCGTGGCTCTTCAGATTCCTCGTGTACCCCGAGGCTCCTTGCCCAACCAGTTCAAGTCTCCCCGTCTTGGGCTTACTGTTGCTCTTCTGCTCTCATCTTATCCCAGGCTTATCTCCAAGCCAGATTCCCTGCATCAGCTCCCTTTGTGAGTCCTTGTTCACCAGCAGCCCCAACTGGGACTCATTCTGCACTGCCAGTTTTTGCCCCCTGCTCTTTTGCAGCCTCAGATGAACCCCTTTTCCTCCTTGATTTTATTGCTCAGCTGGTCTCTGTCCCTCTTTTCCCAGCATCCCAACTGGTACCCATCTAATTATCAGCTGGTCCCCCCACTTCTTGTCCAGCCTTAGCTTTCTGCCCTTCCCACAAAATCTGGCAACACACTCCCTTTTTCTCCCCTGCTGCTTCAGTCCTCTTCCAGAACTGGCTCCGGTTTCTGTTACCCCTTCACCCATGTCCCGTTCTGATTTCATGAGGCATCTTACCGTGATCCACTCTTTCTGGTTCAAGTTCTTTTCCCTTTATACTCGAATCAGCTGGTGGCTTTGCATACAGTCCAGTTGAATTAACAGAAGAAACATTCTCCAGCTCTCAGTCCTGTAGTGACTCAGAACAACCATTTTGGGGAAGCTCTGGCTGCCCTGTAAGCCCAGGATGGAGTATGGTGATCTGACCTGGAGACACACGGCCCGGGAGAAGCTCCTAAGTGCCGGGAGGGCAGATAGCACACCCCAGCAAGAGGCTGGGGCAGCAGTGATCAGCTCTGGTTTGTAGTCAGCATTTTTTTGAAGTTAGGTTCTTCTAGCTTTGCAGGCAGTTGTTAGACTATTGGAAATTGATTTAGCTTTATTTTATAAAAAATCTGACTTTATGCTGTTAGGTGTTTAAGCAGAATCTTTTCATCTCATTGTGACTAAAATGGGGAAAGTATTCCTGTGCAACTCTGCTTCTGCCTAGAAGGCAAATGAATCAAGTGTTTTGTTAACTTGAGACAACCTTTAGAGCTGAGAAGCAAAGTTTAGCTTGGGCATCCTGATTCCAGTGTCTATCTGGGGTCCCCACGAAGTCCCGGGAAGCTGGGACAGGCTGTGTGATGTGCCAGAGGACGCTCTGCTGTACTCAGGAGTCATCGAGTCCCTTGCAAACAGTTGTCTGTGTTTTGAACTGCTTTGGGGTCTTGTTTATTCTACCTGCCGTGGAAGGAGAAGGCAGCTGTGGTGCTCTCACGATTAGGAATGTTTCACATTTCTAGCCTAGCTTTATTCTAGACCATTTTACAGTTGCTTATTATTGTGCCAGAACTGACTTTGAGTTTAAATAGTTTGGGTTTTGTCCCTGGTGCTTCATCTCCTGATACAGTTACAACTTTTTTAGTTCCTATCCTAGAGTGGACCCTGTGTTTTGCTGATAACTCAATAGCCTTTCTCTGCACATGTTCCAGCTTGACTTAATTTATCTTGCACAGGGATGACCAAGATAATTAACTGTCTCAGAGACGCAGCAGTGCTTTTGTGGCTCGTGTTAACACTTCCACCCTGGAGGTGTGCTGGAATCTGCCTATTTGAACAAGCCAGAGAAGGGCTTAAACAAAGACAATTGCTGAGACAGTGATTTTTTCCTTTTTCCCTTTTTTTCCCCACTTATTAGAGCGCAGTTCTGTAGACCAGGCCCCCCAGCAAACGCATACTTCAGGACCCTTCTGCCTTTATTTATGCTGATCATTGTAAGACGGAGCTATAGTCAAAACTAAAGATGCCACTCTTCTTCCGTAAGAAGAAACCCAGCGATGATGCTCGGAAGCGCCTTGAATACCAAATGTGCCTGGTAAGCAATGCTGAGGTCTTTTCTGTTCTCTGTGTCTAGTCCTGGATGCCAGGTGAATCGGTATGTCCCCTGCATTACCAGTGATCGTGTTACTGATCTTGCTGAGACAGCAGGTTGTCTTCCTAATGTACATCAGAGAATTCCTGCTTTCCCTGTCCTGCTTTGCCTTCCCATCCACAGGTCCCCTTCGTGCCACTTCCATCTCTCTCTGCCGCTGTGGTTCCACGTAACGTCCTCCAGCCCACCCCACCTGCCAGCCTGCATATGGGACCACATCCCTCCTTTCTTCTCCATGCCCCTTCACTCTTACAGATCTCCCAGTTTGCTTTTCCTGCCAAGGAACCTGTCACATCCCCTCTCCCATCGTAAGTGGCTTTCCTTGTGCCCCTCTTTTGCTTCTCATTATCATTTCATTTCTTCCTATCATTCAGAGGATTAACTTGTTAGATGCTGCTGTTCGCTTGCCTGGACTAGGATTTGGCCAGGATCCCCTGGGGTAGATCCTCAGCAGGGTGCTGTCATGCCAGCGAGGTCGGCAGAACTACCTGCCTTACAGCAACTGCAGAGTTAAACTTGGCTTTCTGAAAGCGATCTTTTGAATTATTTCACCTATTCTGCCGTAGGAGCTGTGGACCAGTGCTGGCATAGGGGATCTGCTGTGCTCTATCCCAGAGGCACCTGCATTTTAAAAGTGACAAAATTATGCCTGTTGGATGTCTGTAAGGTATTTTGGAAAGGAAGGCTTTGTCATGTACCAATAATGAAACCAGTTTTACTTAATTTATTCAGTTGGAGGGTTTCTGTTCAGCTCCTGTGGGGCTGGGGAGGGATAGCTTAATCTGTCCGTTGTAGGATTAGTTCTGTATTGCATGTGCTTAGTTTAGGGTGAGATACCCAGTTCTAAAGACTTAACAGAGGCACTAAAGCAAGCAGTTTTTATTGCCTCGTGCAGTACCTTTTATTTAAGAAAATAATTCCAGAGATGCAGTGCTGCTCACGGTGAGGTTTGTCCATTTTCATTGCTGTAGCAGCTGCATTGGATGTAGTTGATTTGAACATGGAAAACCATTTTTGTGGCTCCTTGCGCCCTCTTATACAGCAGAGCTGGCTCTGCAGGTCCCTTGGAAGCAAAAAGGCAACAGTAGGTTGTTTGGATTTCTGTGCACAGTTCAGAAGAAGGTCAGTCTGCTGGGTGAGACGTGCCAATGACACAGCAGGCTCTTTACAGGCTAGGATGGCACCGCTGTTGTTCCTAGGAAATCCCTCTCTTGAGAACCCATCATTTCCTTTCCATATCCTTTCAGTTAAGATTGCAGAATTAGGATGTGCTTTGGTTCTTCATGCAGAAATTCATTTACTGCACCAAGAGGGTTTTTCTGCAGTTTGGTTTCCCGATTGCTTTTGCTTGCTGCAGTTGTAGCAGCACACCCTTTGCTCCTAGCATCACCATTGAATTACATAGCTGCAGCAGAGAACTGCAATTGCATCTTCTAGGGAGGGGCCAGTTGGGTAGTTTAGTCAATATGTAGCAAGAGGCCATGTACTTTTGCATGGTCTAATTCTCTGGGTACGTATCTTCTCTCTCCAGGCAAAAGCGGCTGGTGCTGATGACATTCTTGACATATCCAAGTGTGAACTCTCAGAGGTATGTTCTCTACAACTGCCAGTATTAGCTCACAGGTCTGAGTTCTCTGTCTGCTTCTTGTCACCAACTGTCAGATTTGGTATCATGTCTATGAGCCTTGAGACAGAAATAGCCTTGTTACTGGTCTGCTTCTTCCTATGTCTGCTGAGCTCTGGCATTCAGGTGAGGGCTACTTCTGCTTTTTTTTGTGGGAGGTTGCCTGTCCTGCCTGATGCTTCCACAACATTTCTGTCCTGGGATCCTTTTTCATTTGACAAGATGGGAAGGGCAGAGTGGTCTCATACCCTCCACCAGTACCTTGGTAGGACCCTAGTTTGGGACCTCATGGCCTAATTTTGCATGTCATAAGGCAATTTGTTTGCCAAAGGCTGACTGTTTCTAATCTTAGAGCTACAACGTCTGCCACCTGTGCTTATTTTTCTGTATAAGTGAAAATCCCTGGTTCCAGGCTGCTGGTTAAGGACGGAAATCTCGCTTCCAGCTTGGCTTCTTTTATGACAGCCAGTTAAATTAGAAACAAGCTGTCTGCTGGCGTGAGAGCAGTTAGTGACAGATTGCCAGGCTTTCAGAGGAGAGACAGCTTTTCATTCTGGCAGCCAGGCAATCCTGTTAAGCAGAAGCCCATTCCTATTTCACTTTCAGTTTTTATTCATTGTCATGTGTTTCTAAAACACGCTGGTACCTGTGTAACCTTTGTCACAGGATGCCTTTGCCAAACAAGCTAATAGATATTGTACTGCTCTTTGGGGAGAGACTTAGGACCATCCTGGAGAGGACGGCTGTCTGCTGTGCAGTATGAAATGGCTTTGCAGTGCCTTTGGGATGTTTTGTTCCAAGATAAGAAGCCAACAGCATCTTGAGTGTAGGTTTGCGAGCTGTGTGGGACAGTCTCCGAGCCAGTCTGGGTAAAAGGGTGGCAGACAGAGGATGCATGCTGAGCCAGCTCCATTCATAGCTGCAGCTGGTCTTGGATCCCCAGCGGCTCCTTTTGGATTGGTACCATAAAATTCTGTCTTGCTTGTCTTCTTTTTAGCCTTTGTAGTTTTAATAAATAAAGTGGGCCATCAGTTTGGTCTTAAAATTAACTCTGGACAACAGTTTGGCTGATGCCAGTTCCATGCTGCAGAGCAGGTCATGGTGCTCAGAGCCTTGGCTGGCGTGGGCTGAATTTGCTGGAACATCCCTTTTCTGACTGCCCCTCTCCTACAGAGCCTGGCACATATGAGGACACTCAGACCTGCCTGTTGCTCACCTTTCTCGCTTAGCCCACTGCAGCATGTTTGCCGAGGTTGCAAAACCATAGAATACATTTGTATGATGACTAACTGAAAATATGCCTGAACCCTGGAGTCATCTGCACATCGAATATTAAATCACGCAAGACTTGGACTTCTGCCTAAACCTTAGTTTGTTCTGTGCTGTGCATAACGCTTGTATTGTGGAGGGCCATTGCCAGCTGTTTAAATGGAAGCTAACTGGGAAGTACTGGCATCGTGGGCCAAAACCAGGGGCCAGTGATTTTAAGTATCACTTGTGTTTTCATTAAAGTTGATTATTCACACTTTACAGGTGGATACTATAGAAGTGCTTACAAAGATAGTATCTTGAGAAGTCTGACACGACTATTTTTTTTTAATTGTTTTTAGGTTCCTTATGGGGCCTTTGCAACTTGTAAAGTCTTGCAAAAAAAGGTAATGTTGCAATTAGAAATTATTAGATAATTCTATTATTATGCTTGGGTATTATTTTTGTGTTTGAAATGACTGTATGTGGTTGTTTATATGTTGCTTCAGAAGAAGTTTGCTTGTAATGAATTTGGCCACTTGTACAATACTACATAGAGAGCAATTTGGGTAGGACTAATCCTGTCTGTGTGCTTTAGAGCTAACTTCTGGCATGAAAGATGAGGTGATTGTTTCTGTCTTAGCCTAGCTAATGATATTTCTCGTGTAAGAAACTAGGCTCTTGTTTAGATCTCACGTTAAATATTTGACCTGTAAAAATCCATTTATTATTTTAATATTTTATATGATACTGAATAAGATATTAAGCTCTTATACAGCCTCCGCAACTAAATCTCAACAAATGTGCTTGTTCTAGACACCACCGTCTCTTGTGTTCATGTTTCAATGGGATTTTTCCTCCTCAGGTGCTGATTATTCATACGAATAATCTGACATCTTTAGTTCCAAAGTCCTGCAGCCTTCTGAGTCTCATGACTGTGAAGGTAACTGTGATTCTTAACAGTTAATCTGCAACTTATTTTCCTTGCATTCTAGCTGCATTAAAACACGCTAACGCAAATAAATCCTTTCTGTCTGACTGTCTTCGCCAAGAATTGGTAACAAGGTGAAACCTGCCCCTGCCTTTCCTAGGTTTACCTCCCAGGCAGACAGCGGTCACTGAGCAGTTTGTATAAAATCATGATCAGTCCCAGGATTCATTTATCCTCTTCATAATCCTACACTTCCCCCCCTCAACAGCCTCTCACAGTGGTGGTCAGTCAGGGCTGAGTGTGTTATGGGGTAGATCCATCTCTCTTCTGCACTGGTGGGTCATCTGAATGTGAACGAAACTGGTGATGGGTGACCGTGTGTGATGGGGCTGTATTGCCGTACCTGTCATATAAACGCTGAGGACTTTCAGCTCCACCACCCTCGTGCTGTGGTTCCACAAGAGGCAGAGTCACTCCAGCAGCTCACCTATACCTGCGGAGGAAGGTCTCCAGGCATAGTCCTGCCCTCTCCCTGTGCCAGCGCTGGTGTTGGAGCAGTTCAACTCACTGATCCTGCAGAAAATGTCTTTTTCTGCCAGGCTGGCTCCGTGGAGGTGATTTACCCAATTGGCTCATCCAGTTTTGTGGAACAGCTCCCTTGGTGTCACTCCTCTTCCTAGTCTTTCATTTGTTTATCAATGTATAGAGGCTTGAGTTTTCAAAAGACCTACAAGAATTAAGTGTCTATGTCTCCTTGAAAACTTAAGCCACTTTTCAACGCCTCATTGGAAGGGAAGTAATTTTCATTACTAGGTAATTCATGACCTTTCATTCTTGCACCATGACTTCTTTTCCCAACCTTGTTTGGTGAAATCATCTACTCTTCCAGGTTCTAGACCTGCATGACAACCAGCTGGCATCGATTCCTGCCGATATTGGACAGCTGACATCTCTTCAGGTAAAAGATCTGCAGCTGCATCCCAAGTGTCTGTAAAAGGCATGTTACAGGACAGCAAGAATATGGAGTTACTGCTATTTGTTTTATAATTAATCACAACTTCAATGATGGTGCTCATATTGTCAGATCTATCTCATTGACTTGAGTGTCGCTGTTGAACTGGCTTGTTGGAGAGGGAGAGCAGAAGAGCAGGAGAAGAGCAGGCATGCCGAATTATGGAGTCCCAGCTTAGTGCAAGGGCTGTCATCCAAATGGCTCACACTGCCAAGCAGGTGCTATGAGCAAGGAGAGCTGGAGCTTCCAGTCCTGTGATTTTCCAAAATATTCAGGTTTTACCATTCTCCCTGGTGTGATTATGTTGAGAACGCAATGCAGCATGTGGTAGTGCATACTGAGGGTCTCCCCTGCTCCCTCGTGGGGGCTGGGGCGGGGGAGCGCTGCCCTGGGCAGGAGGACACCCTTCTTCCCAGTTCCTGCATCTGGGTTCAGCACCTACTGCTGCTCTTGGTTGCAAATAGGGTTTTTCACTGCATGTGGTAGCTAGACATACCCTGTATCCAGATATCCAGAGCTTCTGGAAAATATTTTTTTTTTTAACCCAGAAAGTATTGTCTAAAACCAATTTAAAGTTGTCCTTCTGGGCCTGAAAGTATTCCCAACAGCATGGATGTGTAGAAGACCTGAGACTTGCATACAGAATATCTTGAATATCTTTTCTGTTAATACCTTAGGTCCTAAACCTTGAAAGGAACCTTTTAAAATGTCTTCCACAATCTATAGGAGACCTTGCCCAGCTCCAGATGCTCAATGTGAAAGGTATGGCACACGTTTCTTGTTGGTGCTCTGGGCAAAGCACCATTTATTATCTGGGTCATGTTGAGCTGCATTAGTAATTATTCCTTTCAACCAAAGCAAGTACCAAATGGTTTACACTATGAATGCTAAGGAAGAACACAAGAAAGATTTGAATTCAAATAGTTGGCAAGGCAGGAGAAATCATCTAAGCAGAAAATGGGTCAGACTTGGTCCATATGATGTTTTCATTCAGCCCATTGCCTTTTCTCAAAGGAGAGGTTGTTTGATCGGTTGTGCCCAATCTCAAAGGCTGAAAGCTTACTTGTGTGCCTGCACATGACCAGCATTTCAGAGCCCCAGCTGCCTCATTCCTGCATCGTGGAGTGCCGAGAGGGCTGGAGGCACACATCTTCCTCCGGGAGCACGAGGCCCACCTCGAGCTGGGAGTGCTGTGTGTGCCCTGCAAGAGGAGTCCCAGGCCAGGGTTTGTCCCCCCCAGGATAATGACTTAGACCAACCTAAGAAATCTGTCTATGCTGATTCAAGTGTAAGAAAAAGAGTAGGTCTTTGGCAGAAGCAGTTCAATAAAGCAAGCAGAGCAGTCAGCCCCGATAAACTGAATTACAATTAAGTCCACCCAGAGCTCAGTACTGTGAGCCTGTGTAGCCCCGCCAGGTTTGCACAGCCCTAACACAAAGGTCACAACTGTACCTCTTTTCAAGTCTCCTGGACATTTTCCAGATACACAGTGCCATAAATTTGGGAGAAAAAGGAGACTTTGTTACAGGGAGCTGTTGCTGAAATAGGGAAGGAGGGTGAGGAACTTGGAAGTGCAGCTCAGTTCATTGTCATATCTGTCTGCAGCACCTGGCCTCTGACCCCTAGATGTGCAGTCCCACACTCAGTCTCCTTTCTCCCATCTCTGGTACTGGCACCAATGGGAAAAAGACTCCGTGTTACAAATATTCTCCTGATAAAGACCACAGATCCAGCCTGCAGCGGTGACCTCAGCTGAGAAGGTCATTTCGGCATGAGGAACCACTGCTGGAACTGTGCACTTGGGCTGTGTGCAAGTAGATCTTGATCCTCATTTGCCCTGGTGGACAATGGCAGCCTTTGGAGTCCTCGTGTGACCCATGATAGCCCCGTCCCTGTAGCAGAGTATAGAAAATGAGTCATATGTATGATTATGGTTTGGAGATGAACTTGGTGGGTCCTGCTTTGGAAAAGTTATGTGGTACTAAATGACTTTTCTCTCTCTAGGTAACAGGCTGAAGGAGCTGCCTGTTACTGTGAGCGGCTTGCGGAGTTTGCGCACTCTGGATATCAGTGAGAACATGCTGCAAGAACTGCCGCGGGTGCTGGCTCACGTCCGCACGCTGGAGGTATGCACCCAGCCAACCGTGTCTGCCTCTCCCCTTCACAGGCTCTTTATTCTGTTGCGGGCTGCTTCCCTCCCTACTTGCTCAATATGATAATAAATTTAGCATTAAAAAGTGAATTTTTAGGGCTCGGGCAGGACTTGCTATTGGGGATTGTAACAAGGTTATATGCGGTTCGTGGTGTCCAAAAGAGCTTTTGCATACCCTTCCTGCTTTGATCTTTTCTGATCACTTTCTGCCATGGCTTAATCATGGCAAAAGTACTCCACAGGGAGTGAACCCCCAGGTATTTTCTGCCAGGGCCGTCTTTCTGAAAGCACGAACCAGTGGGCTCAGGTTGACTCGGCTGCTTTCCACCAAAGCTGATTCTAAATGAGCAGATGGGATGTTTCCAATGAGGTTTTTGCCTCCATTGCCGTGACAGATCTCTGACTCATTGTCAGACTCTGTAGGTTTCTGGCTCCCTGGAGTGCACATTCGAAGCGTGTTACCTTCTGGCTTCCAAATTTGCAAGTACTAAACTCTGCAAATGTCAGGCAACAGGGCTGACTCAGACACCAGCACGGAGGATGCGAATAAACCCTCTCCTGCCTCGAACACACAACATTAGGCTTCACTTCTCTTGTGGGCTGTCTCTGAGATGAAGGATCTGTGCAGCTTGCTCCCCTGAGGTTGATTAAGTGGTTCCTTTCTGGGCCTTCCTGCTAAGTCGTTCTCTACAGGAGGCAACATTAGGTCCCCTTCTGGTGGCCACAGTAGTACAAAATAGCAAGTAGTCCTTCCACTTATTCTTACTGGTACCTCTCTCGTCTCCATGTCTTTTGTATCACCATCCCTTCCGTGCATCATGCTTAAGGGCTCCAGCATACAGAAATTAGTAGAAAATTTCTGTGATTGAGAAGTGCCATGCCCTCTTGTGCTTAAACACAAAGTAGACATGCCTGCATGAGGGAGGTGTTCCACTGAAGTACCAGCTCAGAAGCTCCCAAATAAGAGACAGTGGAGTCACCTCTGAAAGGTGTCACAACACCCAGTGGAAATTCAATACAAACTCATATTTATGTCAGAATTTAGGGTAACATTAAATTATCACTCCATAAGTGATATTTTGGGGAGCTGCAAGGCTAACTGCAGTTGGACTCTGGCTGGGCCACCAGAGTAACCAGCAGCTCTGTGTTCTCTTTTGGAGACGCTGACCTTGGATGCTTCTTCCATGACCTACCCATCACCTGATATTTGCAGTGCAGGTACAGAGTCCATTCAGCAGTTCCTCTGCAAAGGTAAGCAAGGAGAGTCTGTGGATGCTAGTGAGAATTTGGGGGACTGCACTGTGCTCTCATTAGGTGCTGTGGCGTGTTCAAAGATTGCATTAATGAAGGACAAACATCGGGTTGTCTCTGCTTGGGATGGTTTCTGATGCTCTGCACACATGGCAGGCTGGTCAGTGAGTGATGCGTCTTTGCTGGCAGACAGCGAAACAGGAGTCCTTCCTTGAGACTTGCTTCTTACTGTCACACTGAAATTTATAATGGTTTTGTTAAAAAACCAGAATAGCTGAGTCAGAGACTGTCTCAGTGACCATAAGAAGTCTTTGCATCTCCCTGTGATTTTGTTTTCTCACTTGTATTTTCTCACATGGGAGGATTAGGCATTGTCCAGGTGTAGCTGCCTTGGGACAAGGAGATAGACTCAGTAGTCACTCGAGGTCCCTTCTACCCTCATTTTCTATGAGAAAGGACTTGGGGGCTGCAGACTGATGATTTGTTAAGAGAAAAATGAAACCAGATGGAAAACTCAGAAGACAAAGATAATGTACTGTGAGGTTGTACACACTGAATTTAATACAGACAGGAAGGTTTGGAAGAGGTTTTCTGGAGGTGAAGTGCCTTGCCAGACATTGTGCTAATCCATGAAATAAAAGGACGGTCAGAACTTATTTTAATATGGGCAGTAACATTTGCAGCCCTGCAGAAGTCAACACGCCTGTACCTGTGTGAAGGAAGCGTTTCTCGCTGAGCAGGTTAGCTTTGATCATCTTCCTGGTGGGAATGGGGTGGCACTGTCTCCTCTCAGAGCTTCATGTCGTTAAGCCTGCCTGAGCTGAAGGAGGTCTTTTGGGCACTCGCCTCTGTGTGGGGAGAGGGACCACAGTTGGAAGCAGTCTCACACACCAGCCAGCCCTCAGCCATGCTGCCAAGAAGGTCTTGAAGCACCAAATATTCTTGTTTTGTGTCTGATACCTTCCAGAGTGTGGAATTGCATACTACCCTCCCTCGCAGGATCTGCTCCCCGTCCTGGAGAGTGATGGAGGAGGAACATCAGTGGATGGGGTGGACAGGGCAGTGCATAAGTACCTGGAGGAGGAGAGCAAGTGGCAGGTGAGGCTCCGCTACTTGTGAAGTTGTGCGAGAGGGTTTTGGAGTTGTCTCTCCACTCCATCAATGAATCTCACAGCACTCATCCCTCTCACATCCCTCATCACCTTTTCCCCCACGAGATGTGTCCTTCAGGTTCAAGAGAGCATCAGTGCCCAGAAGCAGGCGTAGCACTGTGGGTGTGGGTGGCACAACTCCCCGACACTTGGGGATGGTGTTACCACTGCTGACTCCTGCAGCACACATCATAAAGAACTTTCTCCGTCCTTGAAAGCAATGAAGCAGTCAAGAGATAGGGGTGACAATGTTACATGATGTGTGCAACATGTAACACATGCGGTTTTTTGGGGGGACAGCAAACTGCAGAACGACCTTGTGATTCCCAGGCAAGTGCTCAGCACGTCCAGCCCGACCTGGGAAAGCTGAGGCTAGACATGTAATTGTGATAAGCCATGCTAATTTCTGTGCTTTTTAGCAAGCACAGAGTACATTTCTTTGACCCTGGAGAAGCATGAATGACTGGACTTTGTGGCTATGTTAATCTTCTTGTGCCTTTGGTTGACGTCTTTACTCAGTTGGGGGAAGATATAATGTGGGCTAACAATATCTACAAAATATTGCTCCTGGAGGTAAATGTCTGCTGATATTGCTTTGTTTTTCAGAACAAATTCTTGGATTATGAGAAGAGGAAGGTAAGGATGAACCCTGCAAATGCTTTGTCTGCAGAATAGCTCCACTTTTTTTTCTTGTTTTCCCTCCCTTTATCCAGTTTCTCAACCAAAACTGAACGTTTTGAGAACTGAATTCTTGCAGAAAGCCCCCGGGAGCTGCTCACTCCTCCCTGCAGAAGACAAGTGGGAGCGTGGGGGAATCTGTGGCTGACTCGTCTGACACACAGCTGATGAGCTGCAGCCTCTCTCATGAGCGAGCCATTCCAGTTTAAATCTGTCCGTGTTTGCAGAGTTGAGTCTGGGGGCTTTCACACCAGGTGGCTTTTTTCTTGCCTCTGTGCTGAAAGCTCAGTTTGTTTTTCACGTGAGGTGGGCAGACGTGTGAGCAGTCTATGCACGGACTGCTCAGTACATCCCTGCCCTGAACTCCAGCCTCTCCATGACTCCTACCTTGACCCTTTGGCTCATAGTGCCACCATTCCTGCTCTCTCCTAGCGTTCCTTGTTTCTGTCCTCCATTCCTCTCGCCTGGCTGCATTTTTAGTTTGCTCTTTGTATTTCACTGGTCTTTGTTTCTTCCCCCATGCGAGGCTCACTTTGAAATAATCAGAAGCTTCTGTCATGCAGTTCACCTTTCCTCTTGGCTAGAGCTTCTCGTAGCTGGCTGCTGCCTTCACTCTGTTTTCTTCAGACAAGGGAGTCCCCTGGCCATCTGGAATTGACACAACCTTAATTTTGGGCTTCCCTCTGGGTGTTTGTATGGACTGTTTCAGTTGTATGGGTTGATGCCCATGAACTAGGGCTTCGTGACTTTGAAATGAGTTGTGGGGAGTTTGGAGACTGTCATAAAGAGAGCAGCACCTTCTGCTTCACAATTTTTGGGTTACTAAGGAATATTTCCATCCTTTAGTCAAGCCTCCTGTTTGCCATCTAGCTTGCTTTCTTGTAGTCGAGGGGATTACTGTGCCTTGTTTAACATTTTTACCAGAATTTGTTCTTGCTTGGGAAGGAGCAGAGCCAGCACTCTACTGATTTCTGGCATGCATCTTTCTCCTTGCTGCTCTCAGGAAAGAAAACTCCAGGAGAAGCTGGAATTTGAGCGGCGCCTGAACATGGGGCAAAGAGAACATGCTCTGCTTGTTCAGCAGATCAACAGTCAGAAGGATGAGATACTGCAGACAGTGAGAGAAGTAGGTCTCCTCTGGGCAGGCTCCATACAAGACACTGCCTTTCCTAAACCGACCGCTGTCGTGGTTTAACCTCAGTCAGCAACCAAGCACCACGCAGCCGCTTGCTCACTCCCCCCTGGTGGGATGAGGGAGAGAACCAGAAGAGTAAAAGTGAGGAAACTCCTGGGTTGAGATAAAGACCGTTTAATAGGCAAAGCAAAGCCGCACGCACAAGCAAAGCAAAAGAAGGAATTCATTCGCTACTCCCCATGGGCAGGCAGGTGTTCAGCCATCCCCAGGAAAGCAGGGCTCCATCACGCGTAACCGTTACTTGGGAAGACAAATGCCATAACTCCAAATGTCCCCCCCTTCCTTCTTCTTCCCCCAGCTTTATATACTGAGCATGACGTCCTATGGTATGGAATATCCCTTTGGTCAGTTGGGGTCAGCTGTCCCGGCTGTGTCCCCTCCCAGCTTCTTGTGCACCCGGCAGAGCATGGGAAGCTGAAAACATCCTTGACTAGTATAAGCACTACTTAGCAACAACTAAAACATCTCCACATTATCAACACTGTTTTCAGCATAAATCCAAAACATAGCCCCATACTAGCTACTATGAAAAAATTAACTCTATCCCAGCTGAAACCAGGACAACCACTTTCTCCTTTGGTTCTTGCTTTGCCTAGGACCAGATGAGGCTGGAGCAGGGTCTGACAAAGCACCAGCGCTATTTGGAGGAGGAGCGCCTGAAGCTGCTGCAGCAGTTGAAGGAAGCGGAGCGAGGCATTGCCAGCCGTATCCAGAAGCTGCTAGAGGACAACCAAAGGTAGGGTCCCAGGGTGTCTTGCAGTGATCTCTGTCCCTTCAGGGCTTGTGTTATTTTGTCCCATTCTGAGCGGTTCATTTTGCCCTTTCTGAGCGTTACGGAACTGGTCAGGATCAATGTCCATAGGTGGTGCCTTAGGTGTTGGACTGCCAAAGTCCCATTTAAAGTAAGTGGAATTTGACACCTTAAAAAATTGTGTTTCACACATATGTGTGCTGTTGGAGTTTTGCAGTGCTGTGGAAAAAATAGAATTCCTCATGGAAGGTGCATATTTCAAGTATTTGAAGGTACCACTGCCCAGATCTGCTGGATCTCCTGCTGGGCTGGTGCTGACGCAAGGTTACCAGCCTGTTTAAAGCTGCTCTTCTGTGCATGAGAAGCAAAGTTGTTTTCTGCCCTCTGGGCGAGTAGGATGTCCTGCTCAGCTTGATGAAAACCTCCTGTTTTATCTTTTTTTAGGCAAAACCAAAGTTCAGACATTCTGAAATCCTTGGAGAATGAGAGGTGAGTCTCCTTGAAATAAGCTCTTCTAGAAAAGGGGCAAGAAGCTGGGAAGAGGGCTGGGACCTTACTTTCAGAGCCACCAGACTGAATCCACCTTAAGTCAGGGGAGGTTCATCTCATATCTGCAGCTGGTTCTGGTCACCATTGGAGGCAAGACACTGGACTAGATGTGCCTGGTCTTACCCAGTCTGGCAAACCCAATGGGAAGGTGATTTAACTCTTTTTCATCTCTGAATGGTCCTAGCTAGGGAGTTAGGGAACAAAACCCTGTATTCCACTATTACGGACCAACAGGAATCCTACATCTATTGGAAAGCAAGGCATATATGAAGATGGTCCAGTAATGTGTACAGGCTGGGAGGAATACATTGAAAGCAATGCTGCCGTTCAGCCAACACTCTGAGCTAGCTTTGCCACCAAAAGTGGTTGTCCCCAACTCTCTCCTGCCTATATGCTGCCCTCTCTCTTAAACCAACTGCTTGTGCTGCGGCACAGCACAAACTAACTGGTAAACTGGATGGGGACACTGACCTGGCTGAAAATAATCCCTTTGCACATCAGGTAGTTTTCCAGCCACACCAATTCCTGATCTGTTAAGTGGCATTGTGTGTGTTTGTGCTGGGACGAGGACCGGGAAGGTGTGAATGGAAGCCAGGCTGCTGCGTTCAGTGGCACTGCTCACTTAGGTCAGCTTTAAAGTGCTTGTCAAGCCTCAAGAGGAAGGAAAGCCAAAAAAGGGGCTGGCACTGTGTTTGGTGAGAGTGTATTCACATTTGCACAGATGTTCTGTTTCTCAGAAAGATCAGCTTTCCAGTCTAAGAAGCAATTGTCCCTATGGTTTTGAGCAAAATTTGTGTAGTCTCCCATAGACTTAGAGGTTCCTTACCAAGAAATCACTGAGACTTTTGTGTCTCTGATAAGCACATGGCTTTCCTGAGCAGGTGGCAGCATGAATCTGCTCAGCCTTTAGGCTCTGAGCTGGGTGGGTGGAGGAGAAGTGACAGTACTTGTTTGAAGGTGTGGCTGAATTGTTCTTGTTTGTTCGGCAGAATAAGGATGGAACAGCTGATGGCAATAACACAGGAGGAGACGGAGCATCTACGCAGAAGGGAAGTGGCCTGTAAGTCCAGACACCTCTTTGGGGTGGTAAGGTGCAAGAAAGACCAGGTTCCTCTGGAGATGTGCTGAATAGATGACAACCACATGGGAGATGGTCTGTCACACACACATTCTTGCTGTATTGCTTGGTGCAGTGGGGCAGAGTTGCAGGGGACAGCATTCCACATGTACCATAGCTGATCCACTGCTTCCACCTTCAGCTCCCTGCCGGTTCTCCTTGAGGTACAAGCTGTGCTCCCTGTATAGCTACAGCATGTCACACAAGATGTTTGTGAGACTGGATATAAGCACACAAAGTGCTTCATATTTCAGAGGTGCCAAACAGATGTTAACTGATCAGGTTCATGAGGCAGGAGGTGTATGGTAAACAAGAACGGTGCTAGGGAGCCTTTGCTGCTCATGATGACCATGAACAGATCTGCTGGGGTTGCAAGGGAAATGGTCTGTGTTGTCACCCTGAGGATGGGTTACTCACAGTGGGACAGGCGGAGCTGCAGCCCATCTGAGGGTCGGTAGGCAGTGACTGGGCTCTTCTGAGTGCTGAAGAGATACAAGCACAGGCAGAGTGGAGTTTGCTCAGCTAATTTCCCAATAAATAGCTATGATTCTTGCAGCTGAATGAGCCTGCTCTGAAATGAATGAAATGGAAAAAGCTAGGACAGGTTGGAAATGAGAGAGAAGGCACTGTTAATTGCAAGTGATTGTGGCAGCAGTGGTAGATGAGTGCCTGTTCTAGACCCCTGCTCCTGATGCAGACTGACAGCACTTCTTGTCTCCTAGCTGCCATGCAACAAATGCTGGCCGAGAGCTACAAGAACAAGCTCATCCAAATGACCTACGAGTCTCGTCGGCAAGACCTTGTCAACCAGGCCTGTTCCAGGTACAGTGGGAGATGTCTGGGGCTGGTGGTACTGTTGTAAAGTCCCTTTCTTTCCAACAGTCCCCAGTGTAATTCCCATATATACACCCAGGAACTCCTGCAGCCACTGGAATGCAGCAGGACAGCTGTGTAAGAGCAAGTGACAATGCAGTCTATACATTCTGCTAAATATGGAGGGTGAAATTAGACTGGTGGTCTTCCTGTTTAGTTAGCCAGTTCAGTGTCAAACTCTAGCACAGAACTCCTCTCCTCACCTCCCAGGGTTGTCTCAAGGATGCAGTTTGTATATATGTAGGACTTGTTGCGTTGCTGTAGGTACAGAGAACATTCTGGTTTGCTCTATTTACAAGAAGGTGAGAAATTTTAATCTGGCAGCATCTGGCACTGAACAGAAACAACCTTGTGTGCCTGTGACCTGCCCAGCAGAGGGCGGTGGGCACACACGGTCCTGCCGGCAAGTGCAATATATGGTCACGTCGTCGGGGTCTCCTTCGTCAGCACACCCTTTCCAGTGCAGAATACCAACGTGCAAATTCACCACCTGAGCAGCTTGCTGGGGCAGCAGCAGCCTCTGTTTGAACTTCAAGCTGCGCACATGCAGGCAGCGGTGCTTCGGCTCTGGCTTGGTCTGTGGTGCAGGTCTGGTTTGGTTGTAGGGAAGGAGGTTTTAAATCTGTCAGCCTTCAGCTGTGTGGTGCCATGGCTCTTCACCCATGTTCAGTAACAAATTTCTCCATTCCTGGATTCCTTGTGGCCTGCTTTTCCTCTTGTTTGCGTCAAGAGTCTTAGACCCAGCAGTAACTCCATGGCAAATCCATCTTCTTGCAGCCTAGCTGAGACGGATCAGAAGTTCCAGCAAATCCTGGCTTGGCAACAGCTGGATCAGAACAAAGCTGTTAGTCAGATCCTGCAGCAGGTAGGCAAGGGAGCAAACTGCTCGCAGAGGGAGGACCAAGGGAAAGCAACTGCACGTGAAAGCAGGATGGAGAGTGGATCACAGGGGCAACGGTGGTTGGGCTGGGTTGCATGCAAAAGTTATTTTATTTAACACTGATTTTAGTGTTAAATTAGTATTTAACACTGATTTAATAGTAACCCACTAAACTTTGAGAATCTCTGGTATTCTAACAAACTGACTTGCATGGTTGAAAGAAAAATGTATTTATTTTTTAACTAGACAGCAAATTTTCAGAAAAGACAGCAACACAGACCACGAGATGCAAAACCGGTCTGATGATTAATAGAGAGGTTTTTGAGACAGAAGTCTTGTCTTTTTGGCAGGTTTCCTGGGTGTCTTGGGGCAAGCTGCCTCCAGGAAGCATTTTCAAAGCCTCTGCTCCTTTTAAATACCTCATTTTGAACCTGAGACCTCTGCAGCTCATTTTTCAGAAGTGCTGGGCAGTCATGCCCTATTGCACAGCCTGGGTGCTCAGTGCTGCTGAAAATGAGAGGTGGGGTTCCTGCAGAGCATGCAAAATGTGTGTTTGAAGAACAGGAATATAACTTCTGTGACTGTCTGCAAAGTGGGTTTTACCTTTTGGGCCTCTGGGAACTAAGTCATGGTGTAATCAGGACACTGTTGCCCAGAGTAAGCACTGTTCAGGTGCTTGTACATGAGTCACTGCAAAGTAACAGAGTTTCTTAGCCCATCTGCAGCTGCATCAACGACCTCACTAAGCAGGACTTTGTCTGTCCCTTAGATTGAGATGCAGAAAGCTGCCTTTGAAGCTCTCCAAGTGAAGAAGGATCTTATGCACAGGCAGATCAGGAACCAGGTGAGTCAGCAACAGAGGAAAGAGCAACCAGCTACTCAGCTCATACCACCATTCGTTGACACACTTCTAAGGAAGATGAAAGCGCTGCGAAGCATAGAGCAGGGTCTGGAGTAAATGAAGAGCTCTTGTATTGCTAAGAGCTCTGTAACAAAGTGTTGGGCGGCGTTGGTTAAACTGCAGTCTCCCAGCTCCATAGGAGGGAGTGTCAATGCAGGTTTTAGATTTGCGGAAGTAGTGGAATTGGCATTGCTTCGATCATCTCAGCACTAATGTGGATGAAGTGCTGGAGAGTGGTCACTAGAGGGCAGATCTGCATTGGCTCTGTGGGGGTGATCTGCAATTGCAACTACAATTTCCTTCAGGTTGTGTACTTAGCAGGGCTGCTGTTTCCACAAGTCCACTGCGTCTCCATCCAGCACATCGGAACTGCACCTTGAGCCATATGTTCACCTTTTCTTTCCCATTCTCAGCCTGCCTTTCTGAGCTCCATTCTGCAGAAGGTGCAATGCGATAGTTGGTGGGGGAAGAGCAAGAACTGGTGGAGAAAATAGTGGTGGTTAATGCATGAAGATGGGAAAGTGGTGGTGGTTGATGCATGAAGATGGGTAGCTGGTTTCTGACACAGTGCTCCAGAATCTTCCCTTTCCTGACCTGACACTAGCAGAAAAGTCTAAGGTCAGGATTTGGTGGATAAGCTTAAGAGCTTGGATATATTGAGTCACTCAGTGATCAGTCTCTGCTAGAAGCCTATGGACTGTGCATGCACAGTCCAGGGAATGAGTCTCACAACTCTCCATTCCTTGAGTTCATCAATAAGAGCCCTGCAGTTTGCTCGCACTTGCTCTGTAAACAAAGGGAGCTTGTTCCTTGATACCATGGCTAGACCTTTTATCACTGAAATCCAGCCCACCCCACCAGCATCCTGCACAGGCAGCGAACGGGCAGGAGCCATGGGTACTGCCTGCTGCAGGTGTCGGCAGGGATTTCCTGGTTGGTGGCAGACATTAAGCAACATGGCCTGGGGATGGTAGGTGGCCCGGCAGATAGGTGAGCTGGGCTCTCATGTTGGCTTTGCTGTGGGATATTGGGCAACTCACTTCACCTCTCTGTGTCTCAGTTGCCCCACCTGCAAGAGCACGTATCATTATGGGTTTTGCTGGAGCTGCCCCAGTTAATTTGCTGTTTGAGCGGTGGTGCTAGGGGGATTCTGACAGTCAGTTGCTCTCTTCCAGAGTGGCTGCAAAAGGTTTGGCTGAATGAACTGATTGCAGTGTGCTTCTAGACTTGAACAGAAGGTGTTTAGAGTAGAGAGACAATTAGAGAGTGGGGGACACAACTCCTCAGGCAAAAGACGAAGAGCGACCCTAAGAGCATGCATCATGGAAGGGCATCAGCAGGTTCCCCAACCTTCTGGGCGGCTCTGCAGTGCCGTCCCTCCCAGGGCAGCAGTTAGACCTCATTTTAAAAGAGCATAAATTAAAGTCATTTCAAATGTCAGTAAAAAATGTTTCATCTTCTGTTTAGATTAAATTAATAGAAACAGAGTTATTGCAGTTGACACAGCTGGAGTTAAAGAGGCAAGAACTGGACACAGAGACGCTGCAGGTATGTAGGGCTCTGGGGCTGCCCCACCACCCTCTCTCTGCTCTGGGATCGCAAAAGCTCCACTTGCTTCTTTTGCTCTTTGCAGTTTCCGGATGGTTTTATGCTTAGTCAGAAGGGTACTTACCCACAGGACACCACAAACCCCTCTTGGTCATAGTAATGTGGGAACGTTGCTGTTTCTCCTAAACACCTCGATGCATTTTCAGGGAGAGACAAACGAGCCGGCCATGATAGCAATGGGCAGTTCCAGGTTTGCTGCGTGGGGAAGGATTTTGCGATCCAGTTGTTGGCTGTCCCAGAAACACCTGCCTGCTGCGCATCGCATGGCTTCTTACATTGTTGTGTTGTGTTTTGTTTTTAAATACCTGCCAGTGATGGCTGTCAGCTCTCCCCCTTCATTTCTAAGCCTTGTCGCCCAGGCTACTCTGCCTCACCACCCCCCCATTCGATGGGCTGACTTCATCAGCAGTCACACACTGAGGAATATCAAGTTTGGCTTAAGCAGCTTGGCTTTAAATTTTGTTACTATGCCTTTGCATCAGTTGTTTTCTTGTGTGCGCTATTCGCCAGGTTAGGTCACCTGTTTAGTGAGCCCGAAATCAGTAGCAAATGCCATATACTTTCTGAGAGTAGAGCACCCAGCAGGTTGGTAAGTGCTAAGACAGGATTGCCTCTGAGCTCTGTGCTGGACACCTTGAAGTGTAGGATATAGGGTATGCTACCTTAAGTCGTGCAGCTTCTCTGTATAATGCTGCAGTGTTGGAGGCCTGATGATGGGGGACCACCCAAAGTTCATGCAGGGAAGACCAAGGAACCCCAGGCAGATGTAGTTCAAATGACACAGGACTTGGGTTGATTCCTGTTAGGTGACCACAGGAGCCTAAAGGGGTGCGGAAAACAAGGCTCTGCCCTAGTACCCACCTGCAGCCCAGCAGACAGCACAGTACATTTGCATCTTCAGCACTGGACACTAGGAAACAAGGCACAAACAGCTTCATCCCTCTGTCCATTTGGCAGTGTACAGCCCAAAGGTCCCCTGCTGTGATTGAACCCCCCAGTGCACAGGCAGCACCCACAAAGTGCTTTGGCAGAAGCTTTTCTGCAGTCATGCTTGATGCCTCCCATGCAGCAGATAGTTGCTTCCTCCCCCAGTATACAGGTGCCTTAATAATGAACTTGATAAATCATTGGAAAGTAGGAAGAATCAAAAGCACCCTGAGAAAGGGAGGTGTTTGCACAGGTCTCTCGCAAGGTCAGTTTGGGAGAGAGCAATCCCAGCAGGGTGTCTGCATTGTGGGCGGGCAGGAGAGCTCACCTCAAGGTTAGCTGAAGCTGCCTGGGTTTCTTGTCTGGAGCAGCTCCCACATGTCGTTAGTTGTCCTTCTGACCTCTGTGGAGGTCCTGGTGCTGAAGAGCTTTCCTGCCTCCATCAGGGCAGAGCGTCTCTGATCAGCTAATGGTGGGTTTTACCTGTGAGAGGCAGGCGTTCCTGTCTCCTGCTTAAACAGTTGACTCTGTCCCTGTGTAGGGTCCAGATGCGAATCAGTGAAGGTTTCCCCATAGTTCTCCTTTAGGAGGTCAGCCCTTGAACAATATCTTGTCCCTTTGTCCATGGGCATCTGAAGTCCTTGTGGCCGATGACTACTGGCCTCCGCTCAGTTAATGATCCTCCCAGCAGGGATGAGCTACCTGGGACTGAACCGTGCAGAGATGCCACATGGTCTGACGTTCCTGAGACAATTAACATCTCCTCATTTCCCAGCGGTGTGGCTGCAGTGATGACATACCTTGCCGTGGTACCCGGCAATGCTTGGTGTGAGACCCCAATGAAGGCAAGCTTCCCAAAGGCATGGGGAGGTTGCTGCCTTACCTGTCCTGCATACCTGCAGGCTTCTAGACCTGGTTTCAGGTGGTCTTTCTCAGTTAAGGAGCGGGACCGTGAACACTTGTAATGCCATTGACTGAACTTCTGCTGGAGTGATGAAGAGCTGCTGCAGGCCAGCGTGGTCTGGGGCTGCCCGGGGTGTGCTGGGACTTGGCACCCCCAGATAATGGTCAGTGCAAGACCAAAAGAAGTGGGTGCAGCTTGAGTTTGCCATGCCAGCTGCTAGGAGAGGATTCAGGCTGTCCGCTCAGCCAGGCTGAGGGCCCGTGGAGCACAGAGCTTCCACGTTTGTTGCGACTGTTTTGGGTATGGTAAGTGCTGTGCTGGAAATCGGGGCAGGATGATTGCTTGCAACTATGCGGTACGGAGATGTGGATGCCAGAGTCCTTCTGTTGCAGGGGGTGATCACAGAGCAGCGCCAAGCACTCGGCTACCTGCTGCAGCAGCTGCTCAAAGAAAAGAAGCAAAGGGAAGAAGAACTGCGACAAATACTGGTAACGAAGGCCTCTAATTAAGTGTAGTAGATGAGGAAGCGCACGGGCTGGCTGCAGGGAGAGGGTCTATGGGTCAGCACGGGAATAAAGGGGAGCAGAAGAGGGCTCTGAGGGGTTGTGTCCAGATCCAGAGACTAATTTAACTTCAGAAAGTGCTAATGTAAGCTCTCGGGGGCAAAGTTAATACCACTCTGTGGTGCAGGGTGAGGCACCATCATCATCATCAATCTCCCCCATCAGGAAAGGGGGCAGTAGTGGGGAATGAGCACGATCCCACAAGGGCCCTGCATGTGGTCTTGTAATCCTGAAGGCCTCCAGACTATCCTGAGCTTCAGGAGACCAGGCTCCAGTGTCTGGGGCAAAGTGAGTGGAGGGGACGCACAACCTTAGACTGGCTGTGGGGTATCAAAGCAGGACCAGCCTGCAGAAGGCCAGAAATGCCCATCTTATCATAGCTGTGCCCATCGCAGTGCTCTGAACTGGCCCTGCACAGCCCAGGCTGTTGGTTTCCCCTCCTGCACGTCCAGCTCGGGCTGCCCTAAATACTGCTTGCAACGTTATCTCGGGCTGTTGAATGAATGCGTTTGTTTTTCAGCTGGAAATGGAGGCAAAGAGCGAAACCAAACAGGAGAACTACTGGCTGATCCAGTACCAGCGCCTGCTGAACCAGAAGCCCCTCTCCCTGAAACTCCAGGTTGCTGCTGCAGTTAATACTTTCACTGTAGCTGTGCTCTGCTCTGCAGAGCACAGGGTGGGGAACAAAGGCAGCCTTGCCTGGACCCACAGGTTCAGCTAAGGCAGGGAGCAGGGCACAGACCCCTCGCACAGGCTGACAAGCCAGGGGAGACCCCGGGCTGCCCTGCCTTTAGCCATTGTGCTCTGAGCTTTCCTGTACGTTGGTGGTTATGGGGCTGCCCGAGTCTGCAAGGAGCCAACACCGCAGCTGCCTGCCAGCGGGAGCGGCCATCCCGCCATCCATCTGCTTGCCTGGAGCAGAGGGCTCTGAGCACCCTCCAGGCAGGGCTTTTCGTTTCAGCTGAACACCCAAACAGCTCTGCTGGGCTCCCCAAATGCCCCTGCAAATCCATCTGAATGCAGCAACTCCTGTCCGTTCCTGCCCTAATGTATTGGGCTGGGGACTTCGTGCTGTAAAAATACCCACAGGGGCAGCCACAAAGGGATGGATCTGAGCTCTGCCCATGCTGCGTATCAGCTTCAGTTTGCAAAGCAGGTGCTGTTGCAGACATCAGCTGCCACAACGGTTATGTTTTGAATTGTGCTCATAAATGCCGAGGGCCAAAGCTCCTCCGGCTGTTGGGCTGTCGAGCTTTGGTGTCTTCAGGGATGCAAAATGCTTCGAGCAGGGCAGAAGGCAGGAACGAGCCCAGTGCCTGGCCGTGCTGCCAGCCTTGCTGCCGCCTGTCCCCGTGCTTTGTCTTGAGAGTGAAGTCTGGGAGCTTGCCTTGTGTTTTGCAGGAGGAGGGCTTGGAGCAGCAGCTGGTGAACCTTTTAATCGAGCTGTCCGCTGAACAGTACGTGCCAGTCTTTGCACACCATCGAATATCCTTGCAAGTGCTCAGCACCATGACTGCCAGTGACCTGGAAAAGGTACGAGACAGCAGATACACAGTGCAGGATGAGACTGACTCTGCACTGGGACTGAACCTGCCCTTGCTCTGAGCCTGGCCATGCACATGGCTATGCCCGTGGTCTGGCAGGAGGGAGTGTTGGTGCTCCTGGTGTGTCACCTCCCAGCAGGGAGAGGTGCCAGTGGTGCTCTCTGCCCTGTCCAAGTAGGCAAGAGCTCTCCCAGAGCACTTGCAGGGTGAGCTGTAGCTTGGTTCCCTCTTTCAACATTCCTCAGATGTTCTTTGTAGTAAAAATGGCACCTGGGGAAGTCCCTTATCTGTTGCCTGGCATTAGGTGCTTCCCTTGGCATGGCTGGCTCTTGCCCGCAAGGCCCGAGTTCACAGTGTCCCCCTGGGGACATGCGTCTCCCTCTTTCCCCTCAGAGAGCTAATGGCCCTCCTCTTGCACCGCAGATTGGAGTGACGGAGGCTGGCCTGCAGCGTGCCATCCTCAAGCGAGCTCAGGAGATCCTGGCTGTGGCCAAGACAATCCCAGGTACCACCAGTTCTTTTCCACCTAGTCCTTGACACTCATAGCAGGTACCTGAGCCTTGAACAGGGAGATCTGCGGGGCCAGATGCCTCCTTTTGGGGAGCGGAGCCACGCAAGGCTGGTGTGAGTGGGAGAGGCAGGGACTGGTGGCAGAGCTCAAGCTGCACTGTCACACTAGTCCCATCAACTTTCTTATTTATGGGAGCCCCGAGCTCCCATCTGCTTGCAGCCATCCCCATGCATGCCGGGTGGGTGGGAGATGGGCAGCTCTCCTGCTGCTCAGATCTCCGGCTTGCGGTTGCAGAGCTGCTGAGGACAGTGGACGCTGAGGTCCCTGCAGCCCCAGAACCCAGTGCTCCCTTTGAGGAGCCTCCGAGCCCTGTGGTCCCGATGGCTCTGCCGCTGCACTGGGATGAGAAGAAGTCAGAGTGCATTGTCTGCATGGAGCAGGAGGTGAGACCCCCCCGCACACGCGTGATGCTGGAGCAGGGGGTGGAGCGAGGGCAGCATCCAGCACATCCCCCCACCTCCGTATCCCCAGCCTGGCCCTGGCTAGTGCCTGGGTGCTCATCCCTTGAGCTCCTGAGGCTTGGGCATCGCAGCGGGGAGGGAGGCAGGGCAGGGCTCCTTGCAGGCTCGGGAGGGAGCTTGCTGAGCTCCTGTGCTGGTCTGTCCGCACAGCAGCCGTGGGAAGTGTTCACAGTGCTGCTCGGCCCAGCCCTGACCCGTGTCCTTCCCTCAGGCCTGTTGCGCTTGTGCTCTGCACAGCCCAGCCCCTTGTGCACACACAGCACTGGCTGCGCCCAGGGATGGGGATCGGGATGCAGGGCTCTGCCTCCCACCCTGTGACACCCCTGGGTGATCCCCATCTCCTCCAGCCCCATTGCTTCCAGTGCTGGAATATGGCGGTGCTGGGATGAGCATTACAGGACAGCAACACTCTGTGTCTTCTCCTCTCTTCCCCCAGACCCAGATGGTTTTCCTGCCCTGTGGCCATGTCTGCTGCTGCCAGACCTGCTCCGAGCAGCTGCACACTTGCCCCCTGTGCCGCAAGGATATCACACAGCGCATCCGCATCTTCCATAGCGGCTAGGCAGGGTGGAGGAAGGCGAGGCTGCCCGGCACTGCCGCTGTCACCCCTTCCTGGAGCAGTGTCCCCCTCCTACTCCATGTCAGCGTTAAACAGAGACTCGCAGAGCATGACCAGCACTGGCCTCCCCAGCACGGCCCCGGGCTGGCTGCACCCAGGAGTCTTGGCACCTTCCACATTCCCCGATGGCTTCTCAGCCTCTGCCTTCTGCATCCCCTCCTCCTGCCTGCCTGCCCAGCGTCCTCTTGCCTGGGCGCACTGGGTGATGGAACTGGGTGCCCCTCCTCTCTGGCTAGTGTATTTGCCTTCAGAAATGCCCCTTGCTCAGCAGGGACACGGTGCCATCTCTGAAGCCACTGTGACCTTGCAGCTCCACCGCTGTGGCTGGGGCACTGCCGTGCTCCTGCAGCGAGCACTGTTGCCCAGAGATGGGTGAATTTCCCATGGGAGGACTCGGCCAGGGGTGTGCGATGCTGTGGGGTGCTGACAGTGCCTTGCACCTGTGTCATGCCAAAGGTCTGGGGCTTCTGCTGTGGCAACCCAGAGGAGCGTGCCTGGGCCACTGGTGGGCTGCAGCCACAGGCAGCAGGTGCCAGGGCAGAGCGAGGAGCTCTCCGACACCGAATTTGTCCTCCTGTTGCAGGAGAGAGTCTGCAACAGGCCCTGGTCCCGCATGCAAGGGACCTGCTCTGGCCAGAGGAGCCCAGTGGGATCTCTCAGCCAAAAAACACGCGTGGGGAGCAGAAAGTGTTGCTGCCACCCGACAGCCAGCACAAGTCCAGCAGCAAGCGGGTGGGCTGGGGCTGGGCCCAGCGCAGCGCTGCATGGCCTCCGTGCATGGGCATGTGGGTACTCCTCTCCTGTCATTAATAAGTAACGATCCCAGTCAGTCTTCTGTCTCTTGACCTTGAAGTATAAAATACAGAGATAAACCAGGTCCCACTACAGCCCTTCCCCCAGGAGAAGCTATTAAAAAGCAGCTGGTTTCTGCCGGTGGTTGTTTGCTGCCTTTTTCTGTCTGGAAGGGGGAGGATGCTTGAATGCTGGGGGCTGTGGAGCAGTGGCAGAGCCACCACGTGCCTGGCTGTCCCAGTGTCACCTCCCCCCCGCCCCGGTGACCTCCAGGCAGGGGCAGGCCTTGGACACTCTGCTGAGCCCACCTGACATATGCTGAGCCCATGCAGGGCCATCCCCGTGGGGCACATGTGGAGGTGGCTGGGTGGGTGGTGCGCAGCGCTGGCTGCCACCAGACACCCCAGGGGACACGCTGCAGCGGCAGAGCTGGGCCGGGTCTGCGTGGCCCTGGCCTAGCCCTTTGGGGACAGCCCCGGGGACGTTTCCCTGCTGCAGCCTCGGTGCTTGTGTTGAAGAGCTGCTGCACGTAGGAGCCAGCAGGTCCCATCCAGGGATTGCTGGGTGCTTGGGTGGGGTCCTGGCAAGGGGGGACACACATGGGAGCAGCTGGCGATTGGGGCTCAGCGAGGGGGGCCCTGGCAGGGATGCCTGAATAGGGAAGCTCTCAGGGTTCACCTGCCTGCACCCCTCCCTGCTCCACCTCGCCCAGGCAGGCTGTGGGCAGCAGAGGGGCTCGGCATTCCCCAGGGTCAGGGAGGAGGAAGGAGTCAGGCGCTGACCTGCCAGGAGATGAAGCACGGCGAGGCAGCAGGGAGGGTGGCAGGTCCCACAGGGAGCCTCTCCCGCATCCCGCTCCTCCAGGGATCACGCTGGGAGCCCACGTGTCCGGCTGGACAGGGAGGAGGGACACCCTGCGTCTGCCAGCTGCCCCAGGCCCTGCTCGGCAGCAGCGATGCTGCAACCCACCCCCTCCATCCTGCATGGCCCTGCGCTGTGCTGCGGGGTGTAATAAGTGACAGGAGCTCAGGGCAAGGTCCGCTGCCTGCCCGTAAATAAGTGCCAGCTTTTCCTGGAGCATCAGCAGTGCCAGGCTGCCCCTCGGCCCCGGGGCCACCGCAGCCCCAGGGCTCACCCACGTACGCGCCACCACAACAGCGGGAGCATCGTCTGGGGCCTGCCACCCGGTTCCCACCAAGCCATGTCTTGTGTCACCCCCCCCCCCACCCCCCCATGCTCAAGCATTCTCAGTGACTGGGGGCGCCGGGGGGCAATGAAAAATAAATTGAAAAAAAAAAAAAAAAGGCAACCCCACCCTTTGCCCACATCCAACCTCAAGCCGTGTAGGGGCTGTAGTGGTCTGCAGCCGCTCTTTGCTCAGCACAACCAGGACCTGAACCCCCAGATGGTTGCACCAGTTGCTGGCCAGGGCTGTCCCCTGTGCTGGGTGACAAATATGCCCCAGGTTTGGTGTGAAATGAGGCTGAGCATGAATGGAGGCATTGGGGGGGGGGGGGGGGGGGGGGGCGGTGTCCCCCCTGGTGAGCTTGTCCTAAACTAAACTAATAATAATTAAAAACCCCACACATCATGTTTGGGAAATAATAAGAATATAATTGATTTGTAAAGGGAAATGGGAAAAAAAAAAGGTTTTTTTTTTTTTTTGTGGGCAGCACCTTTCCAAGGGCGGTGGAGGAGGAGTGTGCCGCTCCAGTGCCCACCAAGCGCCCCAGGGCTCAACTGAAGTTCAGCAGGGGGCGGCTGCCCTTGCCCCCCTCACGCCTCCTGGGGCATGGCCATCACCCGCCTCCCATCTTCAAAAGCTGCGGCAGCCGGGCTGTGCTCCCCTGGAGCGCCATGGCGGTGGGGCCAGAGACCGGCGGGGAGTGCGGGATCTGCTACGAGACATACTGGGGTGCTGGGGGGGGGCGAGCCCCACAGCAGCTGTCCTGCCGCCATTCCCTCTGCCTGAGCTGCCTGCGCAAACTGGTGTGCCGCGCTACCGCCGTCGCCTTCGTCAGCTGCCCCTTCTGCAGGATGGTGACGCTGGTGCCTGAGCTGGCTCCGGGTGGTCCCGGGGCAATGCCGGCCTTGGGGACCCCACGTGGGGAGGAGGAGGAGGAAGAGGAAGGTAGCGGTGCCTCCTCGGCTGCTCGCCAAGCCTCACCGCGCTCCATGGCCGAGGAGGTGGCGTGTACGGCTCACGCTCCCATCTTTGCGGTGAGTGGCATGGTGTCCCCCTGGGGCCTCCGCCGCAGCTCCGAGGCAGCAGGCGCCTTCGTGCTGGGGCTGCCGGGGCGGGGGCTGCTGCTGGACACCCAGCCCCCCCTCGCCTCCGTGGAGAACCTGCGCCTGGGCTTTGCCACCGGCATCCTCGTCCTCATCGTCTCCACCTTCTTCCTGCTCGTCTTCCTCAAGTAGGTCTGGATGGGGGAGAGGGGCTCCGATCCCGCACCACAGCCCCCCGCCGCCTCCCCTGGGGCAGCCGGGATGGACTCAGCGGCGGGGCAGGGACTTCTCACACCACGGGCGGCTCGGCCCCAGCACAGCGGGCAGGGTCAGGGCTGAGGATGGGGCTGGGGGCTCTGCACCCCCCACACCCAGCCCAGCCCCGCGGGGGCCGCAGGACACTCGGCTGCCCTGCACACGAGCCCCAGGGCATCAGATTCTTTAAAAATTAACTTATTGCAGAGCTTTCCTTCACCTCCTGGCATCTGGCTGCGCTCTCGTTGTGTTTGTAATGTTCCTGGCGCCTCCAGCGCCCCCCCCCCCCCCCGCAGCAGCTCGGCAGGAGTCGCAGCGTGGGGCCGTGCACGCTTCCTCATGTCGCAATCCCAGAGACTGGAAAATTCCCCCGGCTGCGCTTCAGTTCATCTCATCAGGCAGTGAGGACGGGGTGAAAGGGGAGGGGAAGGGTCCCATGTTGCTTTTCTGTGGGTGAAGCAGTTCAAAAGCAATTAAAAAAGCCCTTTCCCCTTGAGAAGAGAACGTGGTGCGGTGCACACAGAGAGATGCGGCAGCTGGGGAAGGACACTGCCCACAGAGACATGAGCCATTAAAGACGGATGTTGGCACAGTACAGCCTCCCATTGTTTTTCTGGGTACCTGAGGCAGGAAGAGTTTTGCACCAAGAACGACAGTGCCGCCCGCGCTCTCAGCAGGCAGCACTGGGGGTGTGTGTGATAACCTGGGCCCAGGCATGGAGGGGGCCCTCACCTTCCCTCATTCCCTGGGGAAGCCGGGGTTGAACCCCAAAACTCCACCCACCACCACTGCCTCAGACACATCCTCAGCAAGGTCCCTCCCTCTGTGGTACAACCACCCCCGGCCCCAAAGAGCACCCAGAAGCAGGACCAGCTCCTTCACAGTCCCCCATGACAGTACCTGCCCCCTCCTCAGGACAGGGCAAGCCCAGCGCTCCCAGCGCCCCTGTGGCTGCTGTCCCCGCAGGGAGCCGGGAGCTTTCTCACCATCACCAGTCCCACACCAAGGCAGGCGGGCACATGGGACAAACGTGGATTATTTTAAGTCCTGAGACTGAGCCAGAAAAACACCTGGGAGCTACAGGCCGAGGTAGCAGGAGATGCCACCGTGGGGAAGCAGTTGTGGTACCTGCTGTGCCCACTTTTTAGAGGGACAAGTTTCAAACCTCAACTCCTGCACCCCAATCCATGCCACTGCACACAGGCACAGCTATTAGCTAGGAGAGAGAGAGGGGGAGAGAGCAGGCTGCTGCAAAGCCTTGGGAGACGCCCGAGGCCCCTCTCCCCTAACGCCTGATGGAAAAACCAGGTGCACGGTGCCTGTGTACGTCACCGTTATCTTTTGTACTTCAGCTTCTTACACGAACACACTGCAAGGCAACAGCTTCACACGAGCTGTAGTCACAGCACAGAAGGACCATCTCTCCTTTCCCAGGGGAAGGGTTTCACAGCAAGAATGCTCCCAGAAGAGCTTCTACATCAAATTAGTCCTGATCTGAGTCAGAGCTAAGTCAGTTTTCAAGCGCATAGAGCTAGATCAAGCCAGACTAAAGTAAAACCCATGCAAGTGAAAAGTACAGGTTTAATTGCACTTTATTTTTCAAGAAGTGAAATGCAAATCCCTCAGGTTGTCTATCTGTAACGGGACACAAGAAGTGGAATTTGTTAGTATTAGCAACGACCTCTGCTAGGACCCCGCCACAGCGGGGGGTCCAGCGGCAATGTCAGGGTACCTACGCTCAGCCCAGCACAGGGAAGGGGAGCCCCAGAAGATCTGGGTTTCACACACTGTCACATTCAGCATCAAATAATGATTCGGTGCTTTGACTTCTGGAGCGGCTCCCCAGGAAACCCCAGCCAGGTTCACTCTGACACAGGCGTTCGCATGGCAGCAGCTCAGCTATTCCACAGACTTTGGTCTCTTCCATAATTTTAGTTGCATTTGGCAATTTGCCACAGTAACTCAAGAGAAGCAGCGTGTTACACATCTGAATTGCTGCTTTAACTGCCTGTGAAATAGAACCCAGCCAAAAAAAAAAAAAAAAAAAGAAAATAATCTCCCTGCTGGCCCCAGAGAAGAAAGGAGCTGGCTGCACAGCCTGCGCAGCGCATCATTTCTGCGAGGCCTCTGCGAGCCTCGGGCTCCTCCATAAAACACAGCTGGGGATTTGGCTTCTTACAACAGCAATTACTAGACCCTCCATCTGTGCTTGCAGCACCAATCTAACCGAGCGCTGACTTCCAGTACTGCTAAGGGGTGGCTCTGCCGAGCTGGCTGCGGGTCAGCGAGCGCCACGTGTGCCGCACCTCTGAACGTACGACGGTGCCGACCGGAGCCGCCTCAGCCTCCGGGGTCACCACAAGCTGCCTGTGCCGCGCCGGTGGCTCACAGGAAACACCTGCCTGGGGTCTCTCGGCCAAATCTCCCGCTGCGCAATGCTCGCACGCAGTGATGGGATGGCGTGGAGTCCCTGGGAGCCACCCTGGGGACTAAGGGGAATATTCCAAGAAGATTTTCACTGAGGGAAGGAGAGATTTTTAGTCTGTTTTTTTTAAAAAGTAGTTGCCTACTGCAGGGTCCTGTCAGACTTGGTCTTCTGAAGCACTTCACAAAGTTCGTATTTGCATAAAGTTTCAGATTAGTGAATCGACAGTTCACAGAAGTAGGACAGCAATACAAACGTGCAGTAAGACTGGCTGGTTCCTTCAGCTCGTCCCCAGCCTCTGCGCGTTTGTCAGGTCAGAGCGATGGGTCTGGGTGCCCATAAGTGCAAAAAGAGCCCCCTGCTCTCAGGCCCCCCCAGGCTGCAGTACAAGAGCCTGGGAAGTCCCTGGTTGTTCACAACTGTCCCACATATGCAGCTCGTTAAGCGCTAAGTGCACAGGAAGAGGCCATGTCCAGAGGAGGGGGCTCACAGGCTCACCAGCCAGCTCTTCATCCCAGCCAGTCCAGATCATCGTCGTCATCATCACCGAAGAGCGGAGCTGGAGGGGGACGCCCCTTCATGCTCTGGAAGTCAAACCAGAGGGAAACTCGTCAGCCATAACAGCTTCCCAGTATTTAGTAATTACTACACAGTTCTGGCTCTGAAATTTCCATCAGCTTTAGGGAGATGATATCAAGAAGCCTCATTACTGATGTTTTTGACCTTTTCATATAATGGCTTAATATTCCAGGAGAGATGCTTGCAGGCTAGAAGGGACAGGAGAGGGGCAAGACACCAAAACCCTTCAATTAACCCAGCAAGCCTCACTAACTTCATGCCAGCAGGAGTTTGTTATCACTATCTCAGCCCAGGCAACCCCTCCAAGCTCAACAAGAAACAAACCCAGATACTCTTGATTTATACAGAGGCCACAGGGAAGCTCTGAGCTCTGCCAGCAGGAGCCAGGCAGCCCCCCGCTGCCACGGGAAGGATATTTCTCAGACAAGCTACAGGTTAGTGCCTGACCCAGTCTCATAGGAGTGGAAAGATACAAAAACATACCACTTCCTCCTCATCCTCCTCCTCAGAGGGAACTCGAGGCTTCAGTGCTTTATGAGATGCTGTTCCAAAGAAGTTGTCATCCTCGAAGAGGCTAGAAGATAAAGAATTCGCTTGCAGATGATGGGATCTTGGTTTTACTAGTTCTTTTAAAGAATGATGGAAAAGTTTTGCCACTGAGACAAACTTTTTAGGCACGTACTATTCCCCAGTGCAGAATGACACTGTGTCCTGGCAGCCAGCAGTACCAGATCCTAGAGAAACCGCACGCTCCCCTCTGTGCTCAGCTGGGAACCATTCCCTAGGGGTAGTGGCACCACTGCCTCCCCCCAGACCCGAGCCCGCTCCGCAGCTGCCCTCCCAGCAAAGCGTGCCCTGCGCAGCCTGGTCTCCGCCAGCGCCTGGCTCGTGCTGCGCAGGGCTGGCACCGTGACGGCACTCCCACCCTTCCGCGTGTGCCGCCCTGCAGCAGCGGCACGACTGACGCAGCCTCTGGGCGCGCTGCCGTACCAGCCTGAGCTGAGCAGCAGGGACGCGGGACTGGGGCTACCCCAGCAGTCACACCTTACCTGGAATCTTTTTGCCTGGGGCTGGAGCCCACCTCCTGCTGTCCTGGGGTTTCTCCAATGATAGCTGAGCTCTGCTCTGCTGTGTTGGATGCTGACACAGGCTCCTTCTCAGAGCTAGCTCCATCTGATGGGTCTGTGCAGTTCCCTCCCTCGCCATTTAAGGGAGGGGGCTCTAAGCCTCTGACAGGCTCCTCTGCCTTCTGCTCCGCAGTTGGCTTTTCTAGAAGCACTGCCCCATCCGATTCTCCTGGCTTGGCTGCTAGAATGGAAGTTTCTGCAACTTCTGCCTGCAAAGATACTCTGGAGGGACTGCGTTTAGTCTCAGCTTTGCTGATGGGACTGCTCTCCTGCCCTTGCTCAGCTGGGACAAAGTCCTCATCCACCTCAGGAACAGGCTCTCCTGCAAGTAGAGGCCCCTTATCAGGACCCGGGCAGGATTCAGTGGTGGAAGAGAGATGCTCCCCCCGGACATTCTCGTCTTCTGACACCACACTGCTCTGCGCCGCCTGCTCCTCCTCGGGAGTTCTGGGCCTGGCAGACAAAGGAGCAGACTCGCCTTCCTGGTCAGGCACCGTGGAGCCTGCAGTTGCTTCCCCAGGATCAGCTGGGAATGCAACACTCTGTGCTGTGCTATGCTGCATGGGCTCTTCATGGTCAGCCTTTGCTCCAGGTGATCCCTCCCGTCTCACTGCCTCTGTTCCAGATTCCTCCTTTTTACTGTCATGATCTTTCTCCTGCTGCCTGTTGAGTAGCTGCAGTGTTACAGTCTAAAAAATGGAGAACACAGGTTATACCCTAAACATAAACCATCACAGATCCCTGTATCATCTTTACTACCGGGCTGCTTTGCCACCCACAAGTTTCTGCTTCACAGTTATTTCGGACTCGCAACATAAATTTGTGGTTTTAGCCCAAGACTTGCTCTCTCTCAGAGACCCCCTTGTATCTCTTATTGCTGTTGTACCTTAATAGTGGTCATGACAACACCCAGAACTGTCCTGCCACTGTATGTCTCTTCCAACTCAAATTCACCCCGAAGAGATTGAAATACACCATTCATTATCTTCTTTACCTGGAAAAGAGCAAGAAACGAAACAAAGATACGATTCATTAACATGTGAAGCACTGGACTCAAGATCAGATACTTCTCCAGGTGAAGGAACAATAAACCCAAACATCTATGGTTTTCAAATAATCCACTTTTCAAATCAGAAATTCCAGTAACAAAGCAGAATACATCATACCATTTTAATTCAGAACCTTTATATGTGCACCAAACCCATCCCTCCAAAACTAAGGCAGGTTGCACAAACCCAAAGGAGACTACACTTATTTCTTATTATTCTTTCAATTTATAAATCTAAAGTTCAAATCTTGAGTTTTAACCTAAAAATCAAGCAACAAAGTGGGCAGCAGGAAGATCACATCCTTTCTTTCTCTATAGACCCTGCAACTAGAAACACAGTTTCTGTGGGGAAAATAATGTTTTCCCTTCTTACCTCTGCTCAAAGAGAAATAATTCAAGGCAAATAGAATATATTTGCTTAGTAAGGAGAAATATTGGACAAGCTTACTTCTTCTGTGAAGTCTGCAGGTGAAGATCCGTCCTGATCCTTCTCCAGGTCTCGGATGCGTTCTTCATAGCGAGCCTTCAGAACCACAATATCAGACTGCAGGGCTGAATACTGCCAAAGGGAAACTGAAAGTTAGAGCAGCCCCACAGACACCACCACCACGAACCTTGCAATGGAGGGGTCATCTGTAAAGTTTTTTAGTGAGGGGTAAAATGCTGAGTGGAGTTTTAAGCAGGGCTTTGATAGTGAATTGCAAAAGACTTGGCTGAAAGTAACAGCAACAAAATAAAGATATCCAAGCAAGCCAAAACCTTGGAGATTCACAACCGTGTCATTAGTGCTTCAAGTGGCACCAAGAATGGGCATAGCATGACTGAGATCCCAGTGAAACGAGGGCTAGGTCTCATCACTGGACCTGTTCTGGTTTGCTGGAAGCAATGTGAAGTTACTCCTTCCCTCTCATATTCTGGAACTTGTGTTCTTGTTGTTCTGGACATAGGTAGCCTGAGCCTAGTGATTACTGCACCCCAGTTCATATTGAGCCGCTGTGTTATTCCCTTTACCTTCTCTTTGATAGGCTCTAGTTGCTCCAAACGTTGCTGAAACTCAGACAATTTTTGCTCCTCTGCTTTTTTCAAGTGTTTTAGAGCCGCAAGCTGTAAGACAAGAACTAGAGCCCATCAGTTTACAGCCCCTTTCAGTGTCACCCACTTCAGAACAGTTTCTGCTCAGAAACAGTCACTTAGAACAGTGCAGACAAGCAGAAGAGATCATAGCTGTCACTTTAGTCTGAGACTGACACCATCTTGGCTCTCCCTCATTCAGAATGGCAGTAATAAATTCACTAGCCCGACAACCCAACGTAACAGATGCAAGTACAGACACATCCCATGGACAAGACCAAATTCTGTTAACAGTCAAGAAATTAAAAAGCCAAGCCACAATGAGGTGAGAGAGGACTGTTGGTTACAGTTACTGGTTATTTGGCATTACATTTAGTAATAAAGAACAGCCCTTTACCTTCTCTTCCAGCTGGGACACCTGCTGCTGCAGGGAATCTCTCTGCTCACACACCTCCTGGTATTGTCTAACATGCTGCTCCTTGGCCGAGGCCAGCGTACGTTCACATTTGGCTTCCCACTGGGATTCCAGCTCTGCCTGGATGAGTGATAGCTGCCCATCATGTAAGAGAGAACATTAGGAACACGCGCACACACACACAATCTGTATTTGCACAAGTGGCTGAAAGCTTGGGGCTGGACAATATCTCCTGCCCTAGGCTGGAATACCTGCGGGCAGACAGCAGCCCAGCAGCTGTCACCAGCTCCTGCCCACACCCCTCAGAGTCCAACTCTGGCTTCAGCCTGGCCTGAAGGTCTGGCTCAGATTTCAGATCTCTTGGCACATTTCTAAGCAGTCTCACTCATCAGCAGTCCTGTATTCTTCTACTATGAACTCAGTTTGGTGCCCCTCCTTTCCTCAGTTTGACACTCTCTTTAACACGGTCTAAATCTGACACTGCGTGCCAGCCTGCATCAATGCTGCACCAAAACTCTGCAGCCACGTCAGTGGCCTGTGATTTGACTCTGAGAACAAGTGGAACCTAGCAGCCTTCCTGCCTACTCAAATCATGCGCTTCCTTAGAGAGACATCAGTATAAATCCCAAGGTCAGAAGCAGGGCCAGAAAAACATCAGCAAAGATATTTTAGAAAGACAACAAAGCGAACCCTGTGTTAAAGTTAACCCCTAAAATCAAGCAGATAACATCTTCATTCTTCCACTACCTGAGCATTTTCATGACTATTTCCTACCTGTAGGTTTCTATAAGCCTTCCAGGCACTTGCTGGGGAAGCTCTCATGACTTCTCACCTGCTCTGCTGCTGCCTGGTCAGTCGAAGTCCGTGCCTTTTTCAGCAACTGTCGAAGCTTGTCCAGTTCCTGCTGATACGATCTGCGTATTTCTTCCATCTCTTCCTCTGCTTGAGCTCTCTCTGAGAGGGATTTCTTCTTCCTCTCTGCAAGATTCTGCAATACAGAACAGCACATAGAATAGGCCAGACTGCACCAAAGTAGCTCTCTTCCTCATGCAGAAAGAGCTTCTTTGAGCAGGGAATCTTATCACTTTAAAATCAAGCTGAGATTATTTTAGAGGTAGGAAGGTTAACGTATTACTAGCTAAGATATTTAAAAAAAAAAAAAAAAAAAAAATCACATAAGCACAAAGGATCCACCAGCACAGGGATCCTTGCCTGCGGATGAGTCAAGATTTACCTAACTTGCCTATTTACAAGCAAGAAAGTTGGGTTAAATTTCAGCAAACAACTGAAACCCTGCATCTCTCTAATGCTGGCACTGGACATACCCTTTCAAGAGTGTCCTTTTCCACTTTTAGGTCTGTTAGCTCTTCTTCTAAAGCTGTAATCTTCATGTCCAGCTGTTTGCGGCTCTGCTTCTCAGCTTTGAATCTAGTCTGAGTGTCCTCAGAGGCTTCTTGGAGCTCTGCAAAAATACACTTTATTGTGGGTTTCAGCACTACACATATTTCAGGTTAGTGCATTTAGGGCTGACGGGAAGGAACTGTGTCTCTTGCACAATGAAATCAACAACACTGCTTGCACCTGCAATGGGAACTAGAGTTTATTAAGAGCTGCTTCTGTGAAATGGCCATGCTTACACCTCAGCTTTTATCTTAACTTTTCAATGACTGGAGCATCTCTGGTTACTCTACAAGATGTTAGACAGTAATGCCAAGAGATTGCTTCTACAAAAGGCATCCCTGTGACACGATGATTTTGTTCATTGATTTGGCCCACTTTCCTTTTAGTGGTAACAAGGATGCACATACCCTTCAGACATTTCAGCGCAACAATATCCTTCTTCAATACCCTTGCAACTGATCCTAGGGAAAGCAGGAATAGATACCCCAGAATAAAGGAAAAACCTACGACTTACAAAAGAGGAAAAAGAATGAGATAAAGGAGCTCTCATGGAACAGGCACAAGAAGTCTTACCTGCTAACTGCGCTTGCAGTTTGTTGAGCTGCGTCTCGTGTCGCTCTGCCTCCTGCAGGGCAGCAGACAGCTGTTTCCGCAGGTCCATTTCCTTCTTCTGGTGGGCAGTCAGCTCCAGCTGCAGCTGGGAAACCTGTGCCGTGGCAGCTGCTAACTCCTCTGCAACTTTGGCCTGTATCACAAAATGGAGCAGGGAAAAGGGAGAAAAAGAAGTACGGGTGAGTGTGAGGAGGCGCCAGAACTGTTCTCACAGGAAGAACTGATAAGGTACCAGAGACCTTATCAGGGACGTGCTGGGATGCAGCACCTTACAGACATCTCCAAATCGAAGAGGTAATGATAACTTTTTTGCCATGTTACTGTGGGTCATTTTGCTATAACCTGTCCAGACTGACCAGAAAGTTGCTCGAGGCCACCAACAACCTCATCACCACATTAGTTCAACTCAGTGAGTTTTCCTGAAAAGCTTAAACATATTTTTAAGACCAGTACCAGTGCCTGATGGCTCTGCTCAGAGTTTTCAGGCTATGACAACATCTATTCAAGTAAAAGCCTGGGCTCCAACATCTAATTACCTTCTATATCCTTACAAATCACTGAAAAGCCACACAAAACATAGGCTTGTTCCAGCCAGAAGAGCACCTGCCCTCCAGACCACACAGCATGTAGTCACCTTCAGGTGCCTGCACGGGCAAGGCTGCTGTTTTGGAGCATAGTTCTCACAGTAACTTGTTGACCTGTTTAGATTTAGTATTGCTCCAAGTCAGTGATCCACATAAAACCAGGTACTAATACAGCTTGTTAGACAACTTGTAACCAATATGTTAGGAGAGGCTCAAGGCATCAAGACAAAGACACAAGGTCATGTTCCCAATCTTGCTGCATGACACAAAATTCAGAGGATGCTCTGCAAAGACAGAACTACACCCATCAGAAAACCTCTTGCTGCAGGGAATACCTAAACAGCTTCTAGATCTACGCCTACATTCAGGTTCCCAACAGGCTTTCATATTCTTGTAACTGATAAGTTCAGAACTGGTTCCTCTCTGCTTTATCCCCATAAGAGAACTAAAGCATTTCTCTTCAAACTAGGACTACCATCTTCTGGCAGAGAAGAGCTGTGAGCAAAATTATTCCAACTACGGCGAGGATGAATATGTGCTGACCTTGAGGGCTGGCTGGGATACTACACCCTCAATTTTAAAGAGGAGGCAGCATTTCAACAGAGACTGGCAAAAACTAGATCTGCTTTCCTCTTATGTTTCCATAAATGTCTCACTGCAGTTCAAGACACTAACTCCTAGCATGCTAAAACCAAAACAAAACCCCATGGCATATCTGAAGGTTATTTTAACGCTTGCCTTTGTCTTCAATAGCAAATGAAGAAAAATAAAAAGGAAATCCTATGCCAGGAACTGTTACTAGACTGAAGTTTCTGCAGTGAATGCTTCATATCTATACTAGCTCAGCTCCAGCCTCCAGCTTTCAGGTACCAAGAATCTTAAGTGATCTGTATCTGCTCTGACAGTTATATGATCATCTCCTATTTCTCCCATGGGGGAGGTGAAACGAGCAGCAACGTGACAAAGTTCTTGGGCAGCCCTTTGAAAGAAAGAGGGGGCCAGTGGCTCCACTGCCAGTTATAAAGCCCTTTTCCAAATTGAAGATCTGTGCTAATTTGAGATCTGAGGCAAATCATTTAATGCCAATCAGCATCCAGCTAGTTCAAGAGGAAGCTGGGCTGGCACTACCTAGAGCACAGTTATCTATCACCTACACAGTCAGCAGACACTGCCTCACCTGGTCCCAGCCCCGATCCACTGGCAGCATGTGCTAGGAAGAGAAAGCAGCAACAGGAAACAGGAAGAGTTAAGAACACAACTTGAAAGGCAGAGGCATTAATCATCATCAGAAAAGCAAAATGCTTCATTACAGGAGCCTAAGACATGCCAGAGAAGCCTTTAAATTATTCCAAGAACTGTAAAAGCTTAGACAGAAAAAGGTAGCGAAGCCTGACTTAAAGAAAGAAGCTAAAGGTATCCTTACAGGTACATTACACACCACAGATGTAGGAGCAGTCCTACATGCGACTACCCTTTCACTGCACTGGAGAGTGTGGAGTATTACTTATCGTCATGGTACATGAAGCCTTCACCTAAAGGTGTGATGTGCTCTGCCAGGATCAAAGATCTATAACCCAAAAGCAGCAAGCTACTAATGCCTCTTCTCAGTGATCCAGGGTACAGATGCCTGGCCTATATCATAAAATAAATGGTGAGTCCCTATTTTTAAGTAAAGAATAGATAAAATAGCTTAAAATTCTCTTCCCTGATTCTGTCTCTCCATGGTGACCTCAGCAACTGCAGTCACAGAGCAAGCTAAGTTAGATAAACAGAACAGGAAGGAATACCAGCCTTCATATTTACAGTCAATACTCTCACAAAACTAGTGAAAATCTTCTCCAGTGCAAGTCATGGCTTTTCTGGTCTTAGCGTGAAGTCTATTCATGTAATAGTGTTATCACCTAGGCAGCGCCTGCTGAATCAGGTGGAGGCCTATTGAAGACGAGGCCCAAAAGATTCCTGAAGATCATGTCTTAAACTTCCAAAAGATGCTTCCTCCCCAAGTTACTTATCATGCAAGCTGGATGTTGCGCTCCCTGACAGAAAGGAATTTTATTTATTACCTCAATCTGACTTATTCCTGGTTAGAATCTCTCACACTCCCTACATATTACAGGTAGGCGAACCTGGGCTCTCAATGGAAAAATATAGCTCTCCTTCATTGTCTGCTCACCCCAGCATACAATTATCAGGCATATATTGCTCTGTTCTTTAGCATACTTGCTAGCATACTTTGGAAAGCTGCAGTTTCTGTCATTTTTAGGTGCACCAAGTTATGGTTCTCATGCAGAGCATTTATCATCTCACATTTGAATTGGAGAGATACACAACTCAGCAGGGGAGCATGGTACAAGACTGAACTGGGTGTAATTTAAGAAGGCAGTGCTTGAGAAAGCATAGAAGCCACCATGCAATTACAGACCTCAAAGCTAGCCCACCTGGGCTAGGCTGTCATGAGTGGACATCACAGGATATGCAGCCATGCATAAGTGCATTTAACTGGTTTGAAAGCTATTTTCCAATAGCCCCTTCCACAAAATGCACCATACATTATTGGTAGAAACAACCAGCTTTTCATTAGTGTAAAAAAAAAAAAAAAAAAAGCATGAAAAAGTACAGTGAAGAAACTCTAGTAGAAAATAATTTTTCTCACAGCTACATTCACTCTATGTCAGTTAAATAGAAGGAATAAGAAAAAAACCTTCTAAAACTGTCAGTGCAGCTAGGTAAATGAAGTACATTTTCAACTCGACAAAGCCCTGTGATACACCCAATTCCTCAACATGTTGGCCATATACCTACAAAGTTAACAATAAATCAGACACTTCCCTGTAAGATAAGAATATTCAAGCTATGACAGCATAAAAATCTATGTTTATAACCTCTGTGCTGCTTTTGTTAAGAAAGTCATGAAAACATTCAAATTGTTTCTCAAAACAGCTTTCAAAACGTAAGTTCAGAACTGCAGATGTCTTGTAAGAGAACTGACTTAAGCCTTGACTAACAAGGCTTCAGCATATTTTAGTGCAACAAGCAGCCCCTTTCCTGGCTGCAGCCAGGTCTATGGCTCTGCTCATTTGTCACCATTACCTTCTCCTGTTCTGCATGCAACACTCTTGCCTGTGTGTTTTCATTTGTTGTTTGCAGTGAATGGTTCCTCTGCTCCATTAGCAAGTTACTTTGTTCGACGTATCTGTGAACAGGGGAAGACTACATGAGCATTTATGTAAATACATGACTTGGAGCAAAAGGCTCAGATAGAACAGGTAGTATGTCAAAGCAGTTTTTTTCAGGACAAGTCCCAGACAATTTTGCATGATGTCCTTCACTAAGAGCCTGATCTCAAAAGGGCAGAATGGGTGTGCCTGGCGCAGCAGAGGTTATATCAGTTTGGATAAGTGCTTTTCCTCTTTGCAACAAGTCTAATGTCGCTATCATGCAGTCAAGAGTTTTGATAACCTGATATTCACTAACCTTTGCCATTTCCTTAAACAAGTTATTCCCCTTCTTAAACTGAATGGAACAGACACCCCACAGTGGAACTAGGGACACCACATCCCCTACAATTTCTTCCACCTTACTAAAAAGCTAGCAAAAGAAAAGTAACTGCCAGAAGCAGAGCAAGCATGCTCAAAGAAGATGGCATGAGGTTTCTTCCCCTTTTACACATTCACATTTACTGTAAACCACAGTTTTGGAGATATGCCCTGCAGAGAGAGATGGGGGGAAAACCCCACACTTTTAATGGCTTAAAAAAAACCCTGAAAATATCAGAATATGTCTCTATTCTGAAGAACACCCCTCCTGGTGATGCCTAACCAAGTATAAACTAGAAAGCCTTTGCAGATGCAGAGACTGTACTCTCCCTCTCCTTACCTCTGATTCCGCTCAATCAACTCGCTGATCTTCTCATTCTGCTCCTCAATACGACTGCTCTTCTCAAATATCTCTTGCTTCAGTCTCTCGTTCTCCTAAAGCATAGCCCAGCATGAATATTCATCTTAGACTTCCTCGCAGCAGTACCTAAACCTTTGTTTTGTATGGATGCAGTACAGTGGTGAGACTTCTCACCTTCTGCGGTAACATCACAGGAAGGTGCCATGCTACGTTTCGCAGGACTCCTGGCACGGGACAGTGGTTGCCAAACCACATTCTAGAGAATATTGTGTCTGGTTGACTTTCACCCACAAAACCCTAGATTGTAAGGCTGCTGCCTAGAAAAACTACAAAGCATAAGACTAAGTAGTGAAAAACAGAAGTAGGTGGTTCTTGCAACACGGTACTTCAGCTGTGAAACTCCATTCTGCAGGATGCTGTGGGTTGAGTCCCTAACGGTTTAAGAAGTGGCTGAATTTCTCTCACATGAACCTTTGCCAAGGCCTATTAAATACCAATATATCAACTCTGTCTCAGGAAGTACCCAAACTACAAACTGTTGAGAAGAGCTTTTTTCGGTGGGAGAGGGGTGGAAATCACTGTGTATCTCATGCTCTTACCTAGGCTGCTATTTTTGGCCACACAAAAATAGAACACATGGGTGGATGGACATTTGGGCCAAGCAGTACAGCTATCCTCATTAGGAATAACATGTGGGCTCCAGTTCCTTATGGAAGTAGTCAAGTAAGGCTGGCCGTGCTCACCTGAATTATGCGTTGGATGTTGCTCATGATCATGGAGGCTTCCATAGTAACAGAGGAGATACCAGGCAGTAGTGAGCTGTTACCAGCGTTTTGTTTCTTCAACTCCTCCACCTGCAGGGATAAGCCATTCTTAAGCCAGACGAAATGAATTTATGGGTGTAGGTAAGAGTCAGACATCTGCAAAGATCCATTCCACTGTTCCATCAGCTGCAGGGTATACGCTACTGTATCAACTGTGACACCTCCTGAAGGGCAGTGCATCTCTCCAAACGCAATGCATCATATGATATTTAAGACAGTAAGAGGCAGCACCTTCCCCCAAGCCTAGTCTTAGCTTTTTCATAGTAGCTGAATTGCTACCATGCTTCAAAATCCGATAATACCGGATTTTTCACTAAGTTAGTACCTCACTTACAAACTTAATGCAGACATTTAAAGAGAGCCAGCTCCTCAGACTACATTTGGAGAGCAAACAGCAGTAGTGTCATAACAATCCTGTCTATGCCATACATTACCTTGGCAGCCAGGTGATCCATTTTATCTACTACTTTGCTAATGGCCATTCGGATTTCAGTGTTATGCTGTCGAGCTTCTGCCATCAAAAAGGAATTAACATCCCCGGGTGCTTGAATGGAAAGGAGAGAAATCTATAGTCACAAGGGGAAAATGCCTGCATACAGATGTATCAAAAGCAATGCTTAGCAGTCTGAAGCCTGCCAGATAGGACAACCACTCTCTTCCCAGAAATAAAAGTGACATGATATCTGGAAAACTAATAATGTAGGTATTTTCCAAATAATACATGACAGCATTTCAGTCAACATTAGGGAAGCCCCCAGACACACTAGAACAGTACACAAAGAGGTAAAATAAAACAATAGGAATGAAGGTTGGCTTCTGAAACTCTGAACTGAAAAACTGTGCTCCAAGAAAAGTTCAGCTATACTCAAGTCTTCATCAACAGGGATTACCTAAATGGTTCTTTAAATGCCTTTAGTCCTTCTTAGGTTGCACCTTTCTTTGGGCTACAGCCTCTCACTTAGTAAAGACATGTACACTTAAATTCTTTCCCTGCTGATAAGATAGCTGTTGACTATTACAGTTAAAAATATAACTGGAAGCACCAGCTATAAAATACCTTTAGTAATACACAGCCTTGGGAATAAACCTAGAAATTCCCTCCACTTTCACACTGCATGAAGCTCCTTAAGGTAAGAAAAAGATGGATATTTACTGGGAAATGTTTGCCCCTATTTGGTATCAAAAAAATAAGAATTTGTGAAACAGCACAACATTACAGACAGGGTGAATATGTATGTGTATGCTACCACTGCTACCTAAATCATCATTATAAACAGTTTACTGCAGGTATTGCAGCCTTCTGAAAAGCACGTACTTTTTTTTAAACTTACCTTGGTAAGGTGCGGGATACATCTGTCCTACAGGCTGGAGTTGAGAGGCAGATGCAGCAGTTTGGGTGTAAGTAAATGCCATTCCTGGATATGCCTTGCAGAACAAGTTCAATAGATTAGAATATGTTTTGGTATTTTTTCCCCCAACACTTAAAGTGGTTTTCATGTTTTTTAAGCCCCAGAGCAATGATGATATTTGGAAAAAGACAGAATTAGGGAGCAGGAAGTCAAATTACAGAACAGTCATAGTAAAGGGGAGAAAAACCAAAGCCACTCTTCTTTCAAGGCTTAGATATGTGTTAAAGTTACCACAGTTTAATAAGTTACCTTCTCCACTGAAGTTTAAGCAAGAGCATGTTACCCTATCTTTTAAAAGGCAAAGATCAGCATGTGAACAGCTCACTGCAGTTTACTGGATGGGCAGTAATCTGAAGGTATGCTAACTTGAACACAAGGCTATTCCTAGGAAAGGTTCAAACAGTGCAACACAACTTGACTGCAACTTTACTGCTCAGTGCTCACTAGAAGCGGTGACTGAACAAACAGATTGAAGAATGCATTAAATGCTAGGAATACCTCACTCATATCAATTTACTCTCTCAGGCAAGGAAAAACAAATTACAATACAACTTGGACCAAGTTTCTATCAGGGTCAAACTTTCAAAACAATACATCAAATCACTGTCAGATTAAAACTTCACTTTAATGACTAGTTTCTATTTCATCAAACAGAAAAGCCTATCTTTATATCTTGTTACTTGCCACAACTTCCTCATTTTCAATACAAGGAAAATGCAAAGCCAAAGCAATGCACCGGGGTTGGTTCCCCTCCCCACATAGTGTTTGTATTCATTATCAAATATTTTCTTCCTCTGCCTGGACCCTTTAAAAATTAACAGTGCTTCTATGCAGCACAGGCCACTGATTCCCAAACCCTCCCAAAAACAGGTTAAGTGAAAATAACTACAGAAACCATAGGGTAACAAGCTTGGGTTTAGACTTCATAGAATTGTTACTACAATAGCTTTGTACTTAGTCTTCGCTACCTGATGTGGCAAATACATTGTGTATTAAGCCCCCAAAGTTTCCTTGTTAGCAAGCAGATTACATCGCTTTACAGCAGTAGCACCACGAGCCTTTTAAAAGGATTATTCTCTTGCTGGATGAAAAACCACAACCCATAAACATGTTAAGTGTGCAAATGAGCTCTCGCACAAAACCAGACCATAACCAAGAAAAATTTCAACTAAAATGCTTTTGTTTTCACCTGCTCTACAAGTACTTGGAATTTTTATTTTATCCACTACAAAAGCAGATGTTAAACAAAGTCTGGTTAATTCTTGGTTCAAGTTTAAGAAGCCATCAGCAGGCAGAAAATTAGCCCTTGTTGATTAAATTCTAAGAGGCATGTGATGGAAACCTGAGAATGCCAAAGCAGAGTCACAAGAAGCAGCCTAGGATTCTCATCCTTACTTGCTGCTATAGAGTCCTTGCTCCCAGCAATGGAGAAGACAGTAAGGCTTATTAGAAAGGACAGAAGTGCCAATATTCTCCTTGATTTCATTTTGGTACCTGAAAACCCTGTGCTCCTCCAGGCAGAGCTGAATGGGGCTGGATCGTTGCAGGAATTAAAGCAGCAGAAGATACCGGGGGTGTAGAACCAGATGCTTGAGGTACTGAAAGGGAAGAAAGAAATTCAGCATGCCATAAAGTAGCTAGAAATAATTTAACTCACCCAGAGTGAAATGGCCAAAAAACGTCACTAAATAGACAAAAATTTAACACAAGCCTGTCTGCAGCCTTCTGAAAATTAAATCCAGTCAAACAAGTGATAAAAGGTCAAGAAAAGAGTAACCTTTCATAGAAACTTCACTTCTAGCAACATTTAGACAACCTCTTCATTCAAACAAAGGTGGCTCTGAAGTTTACTGACACAAGACGTTAGTCAGACCGACTCTAAAGACTGCTCAGCTGACCAGCATCCATCATGGGAAGACAGGTCAAGCCCACTCCAGAGCTGCCAGCCCTCTGGTGCCCTTTGCTATTTTCAAACAAGAAAATTTCTGTTCACTGGGAAAGGATTTGTAACATTTCCGTTTACAAATCACATGTCCTAGAAATCTTAGTGCCACCTCAGCACACACGATGACAGAGCAGCTCATGCACTGTGGCTGCTCTTCCTCAAGCAGTAATGTGTGCACAAGATCACAATGAAGACATGCTCCAAGGACTTCAGTCTTGTGCTTTATGAATTAGTCTACCTTTGGATCAGCAGGCGTTATTAGAATCTGTCTATCAGTTCCCATTTCAGTTCCTGAAAGGAATCCTCTATTCGTACAGCCTTTGTGCTTGAAGCCTGCAAAGAAGTGAAATTTCTCTATACCAGTCCCAGGCTTACCAGGATATTACCTTGTGCTGACACTGTGGGCAGTACTGCATGAGCTGGCTGTGACGGCCTCATGGAAGATGAAGCCGCTGGTTGCACTGTCCCTCTCAGTGTATTTGGATCCTAAAAAAAATTTCTGCATATTACAATGAACGCTAAAGAATGAGTGAACAGTTTGAAGCCAAGATCACTTGAGACTAGATGTTATCCAATTAACCCAACTGAACTAGATAGGAACAGTGGAATCATTAAACCCTTTTGCCACAGAAACAGAGTATGCTTTCCCTGTACAAAGGGAGAGCTATTGCTACAGACTCCACTTCAAGGAATTCACACTGTTAGAAAAAGCATCAAAAAAGACAAACTTATGTGATTGGTGATGTACCTCTATTTCCGAGTCACTGGAGTCAAGTTGACTACCTGCTGTTCCGGCAAGGAAAGGCAGCATGGGCTGTCCCATTTTAGCCATCCGAGAAATTAGCTTTGCCTTTGCTACATCTGGATTCTAAAAGAAATGTTTGCAGTTACTCTTCCTCTGTCTCTCAGCCCAGGATTTTCAGACATTACAGAGACATCTATCCGGATTAGACTCTTCTAAATCACTGACTTAATAAATCTGGTTCTTTCAGTTTCTCAATGACTGTGTGAAAAACTAATCTTCAAGCACACAAGATAACACTGTGGATTTGTTAATCCAGCTTGCTTTATATACTCTCCTTCTGGGATGACACTTTTCTCATTACATAGAATACCTATCCCTGCACAAAACACAGCAACAAGAAGAAAATGTGTGAGTTAAGGAAGCTGCTTAGCAGCTTTTTCTATCCTGCGGCATGCACAAAAAGCCTTCTCACGTAGATATATAAACTTAAACTGTATGTTCCAGTTACTCTTCGTTATCCATTTCAAATTTGTTCATTTATCCGAGAAGACAACCAGCCTTGCGAGTATCCACGTGGTCAAGGTAACTTTGCATTTAAGAGTAGGAATGGGGACTGAGGTCCCACATGTTCTGCTAATCCCTTCAAAAACAAAGCCTTAATCTGCTGGTAGTAAGGTGGACATTTGAGAGTGTCTTGCTTGCATCATGTTCACTTTATCTTCACCAACACTGAATGCATAGGTGAAACCAACCAAGCTTCCCTACTTAAGGCTTCAAATTAGTTAGGAAAAGACAACACCACTTACTGCTAGCTGTTCACTGATAGAGTTTGACTTGGCCCGAACAGCTGGCTCCCTGAAAAGCCAAAGAGGTGTATGTTGATATTGGAGATAAACAAAGATGAAACTGAATACCCTAAAAAGTATGACCGATCCATTTAGTCAATTTAAGCAACAAGTGACAACATAAAATTTGCAATTAAACAAATCAGCAATTACCCAAGACCAACTTATGACTACACTGCCACCTGAGATGAGAAATCTGTTGTAGCAGTACCCATACAGCTTAATCACACTAGATCTCAGTAATGCTGTAGAAGAATGACTCCATCTGTGTCCATTTCAATTTCTTTAAATCTGAAAGTCAGCATTCAAGTAGAAAATGTCCTGCAAGTGTTGTTAGCATTCCTCTGCCACACTGATGGCACTGAGTTGGCACACAGAGGACCCACATTTGCCAAATGATGTGCGAATGCAGCATCGTGCCAGATGTTTGTGAGCATTGCCATCTTTTAATGCAGCAAGTTGTTTTAGCTGTGCTGCGTCTTACCCAGGCTTTGGAGGTATCGTAGATGGAGGCAATAAACCAGTGTCTGCAGAGAATCCATCTGAATTGGGTACTGGAGAGGGTGCAGGAGAATCCCTTGAACTAACACTCTGTCCATCTGAACCAGAGCACTCCTTTACCAACTTCACCTTAAAAAGCATGTAACAAAAAAGATGTTTTTCTGGGTTCCCAAAAAAGTTTTCAGCAACTTGTTTACTTTTGACGACTACTTCTTTGTTGAGCATCATGCACTTCAAGTAAAAGCATGCAACTGATTCAGAACTGGAGAAGCTGAGTCGTTAGATCCTGTCATTCCTTACTATGAGTATTTTGTTTTCTCAAGTGACTCACAAATAAGACAATGAAAAGCTCCCAAGACAGTTAGAACAGATGTGTCTTAGTAAACAGCCTAGAGGGATTTTTTCCGGTTTAGGGTTTTGTGAGGTGTTTTGGGTTTTTTTTTTTTTTTTTAAATTAAAGATATGTTATCTTCCTGAAGTATTTGGTTTATAACAGTTTCTGAGCTGTAGTTCTCATGCCAACAGCAGGTTTTCACCCTGCAGACAGACCTTGCCACCCAATAGCCACAAAGCAGATGTAAAAAAAAACACTTGGCAGAAGACACTCACCCGCTTAACTTCCACCTCAAAAACTAAAGTAGAGTCTGGAGGGACACGGCCAGCTACTCCCTGAGCCCCATAGGCCCATGCTGGAGGAATAATGAGATATCGTCGTCCTCCTTTCTTCATCCCCATCATTCCTTCTTCCCATCCCTTTGGTTTTCAGAGACACAAGAAAAGAGAAAGCAAACAGTTTGATCAGTGGCATTACGGTTTCTTTTAATTACACTGATTAAGACTGCTTCAGGCACCAGTTATATTAGATACCAGAACACGTATAGGGAAATTCTTGTAAAATCCTATCCATTTTCAGTCTGCAGCACTAAGCCTTTGACTTACAAGTCATAACGGCCAATTATAAATTGCAACATTAACTTGAGAATAAAGATGCATCTCCTGACATGTTCATAATGAAATCAAACAGATACAGCAACCTCTAGCATGAAGGCCTGTGGCTTCCAGGTCTCTGTATGGTTACAGATACCTGGTTCAAGTTTTAGATATCGCAACTTAAGCAGGTATCACAGATCAGACTGACATCCTGGAGAAAAGAACTGCATGCTGTGCTGTGTGCACAAATTCTGCAGTTGCAGGTGGCTTGCAGGGCACACAGCAGCGACCTCTCTCAGCATTCTGGGAAAGAACAGGACTCCATGTCATTGAGAGATCACTTCTGAATTGCTATGGTTAGACTTACGAAGCACCTGCAGAAAACGATTGTAGCAAAGGAGAAATCAGAGCAATGCAAAATGTCAAATGGATGCCAGTATTTAAAAGGATGACTATTACACCCAGGCAACATTAATAAGAAAATACATGTTCCAAAAAAAAAAAAAAAGTAGAAAAGTAGTTGATCTTCAGTAAAGGACAACTTGTAACAGGTCAGATATGAATTACTCGTGTAATGGAAGTGACTTGAACACAAGCATCTCTGATTCACAACCTGATTTTATGGAATAACATAAGGGAGTACCACACCACCTGGACTAAAAAATTATTACAGTCAAAACACTCATGATTTGACTTAGAGGGTAAAACCACTCTAGGCAGTATCTTTTACTACACCATCCTACAACTTGTCAGTTGTCTTCACCCTCCCACGCCCTTCTCCCACATGTTGTATCAGAGCTATGTCATGCTCTGCTTCTGAGGCATAATGAGTGAGGGGGAACCTGAAGTTCTTCTCAAATTGAAATCTTCCTTTAGAGATAGGGTTCCCTGAGAACAAGGTAATGGATTAAGTGACTTCCAGAAAAACAGAGACAAAAACCCAAAAATCCAGCTCTTGAAAACAGGAAGCTTCCTTTTTACCAAACTTCTTTCTAACACTGCCATTGAGAATGAGACTTGGCTATACTGTGCAAATTACGAGGAAAATAAAGTTTGAGTGAGTCACTGTTACAGAGTGTTTTCTATCAAATGAAACATGTAACAGAAATAGTGTATATGAATCCTGAAGATCTTCAATAATCCAAAGCTCTGAGACTGCCGTTATTATAATGAAAGTGCCAGAAGTTCTACCTTGATGACCTTTCCAGATCCCAGCTTTAGCCGCAACAGCTTGTCTTTGTTAACATTTGAGTCAAACACCTAGAGAGTTGAACAAAAACACAAAATACATGGATTTCCCAACTGGTTCAGGGTTCTGAATGCTACTTTACACATTCCATAAACTCTTAAAATCTCTTATGTGCTATTTCCCGTTCTGCTGCTTCCAAAATTAATTCTCAACAGATGTAAGACAGAGATGCCTAGAGCTTCTAGTCCATTGCACAGTACAATTTCTTAAAGTGAATAATAGCTAGAGACTCAGACTTTAAAACCGCTTTGAGCTTGATGGTCAAGACAGGATTGGGCCAAGTAAAACACTACACAACAGGCTTATATCAAGCAGCAAACAACTGTCTAAGTTTTGTGCATTAAACTACGACACATGCAGCTGAACAACTCTTTCAGGAGATCAGAGGTAAGCTCTGCTATGTATCATTGGTAGATAGAGAGAAGCATGCCAGGCAGACCAAGAAAAACAAAAAAATCCCCTACAGATGAAAAACAGAAAGCTCTTATTTATAGTAAAAAGATTCAACTGCAGATGGATGCAAACGCAAAACCCTTTGCCGTTAATTTCACCAATAATAAAAACATCGGAAGTGTTTTAAAGGTAATGCTTTGAAACATCAAAGCATTTATTTTGCTTATTAGCAAACTGGATTGGACACAGCTGTAGAGGATGTAAAAGCAATCTCATTCTTTTAACATTTGGAGATGTGCTTTGTGTCAGACAAGGCATTATCACTTGCTCAAGCTGTTTCCAAAGGAGCATAGCTAGCTTCATCATCCCTTCTCACTGTTTTCATTAATATTAATGTGTGAGAGCGCCTTTGAAAGTTAAAATCATCTCAATCACCTCCTCCTGAACAGTAATGGAATTCCTTATTATTCTACAGGTAACACATATGACCTCACGGTGCCACAACTGACTGAAAAAATACCTTTACCATCAGCACCAATACTATGCTAGATGTGGCAGGTCCCTTGCAGGGACTATCACACTCACTTAGTATTAGGAGGTAGCAGAAATGCCTTTACCTGTCCAAGCCCATGGTTCTGGAACAGCCAACCCACGTAGGCAATCTCTAGAGAGTCTCCCACTTCTACTCCCTGCCCTTCTCCAAGAACAAGATCCTGGTAGAGGATTGAATCGAGCACTGGGAAGCTGTTGCATTTGGCAATGCATACCTGCAGAAGGAGAGCCTATCAATGTCTCTGGCCATTAAAACAGACTGGCAAGTTCCACTATGACGTTACAGATCTGATCTGTTTCTTACTGTACTGATCAAGCCCGGGTTATAGATGCACTTAAGAGGTGTTCTATGTTTTGTTGTGCTGAATTTTGCCGAGCTATATAAGAAGTAAATACCTTCTGCTCTACAGAACCGTTGGTCTTACAGTAGATGAGAATCTTGATTAAAAATCCCATCCGAAGGAACAGGCTCCCTGCCTCAGAGAGGCCTGTATCTAATGAACAAAACTCAGCCAGGCTCATCACAGATCTGCCTCAATCACAGTCATGCAGGTACTCAAAGCTGAACTTGAGAGAAAAAGTATGACTCTGACTTACATCCTTTCAGCAACAAGGTGCTCTCAGAGATACACCTTGACTTGCCTGTTGTTCTGAACAGGCCAGCAAGTCATACCTTGCAAAAAGTAAGTAGTTACCTGCTTACTGAAATCCATTGCTGCCTTTTCTGACTCAAACATGATGGACCAGTTTTGTCTCTGATCATCATAGAATGTACTGTAATTGTTGGGTTGAACCTGTGGGAAAGGAAATCAGTCCTACGTTATACATGAAAAGATGCATTCAAGTAAAATTTAAAAAAAAAATCCATGCCCAAAAAAAGCTTAAAATAAAAGCTACTGAAATTAAGCAGAGGCAGAATCCTGCTGTATTACTACCCCAGTTCAGAATGCACAAATTAGCTTTTATTTGCATGCTCATGATCATGGAAGAATTATAAAACTCAAATACTTGACCAAGTATTAAGTTCTTCATAGATGTTGCAGCTTTCACAAGATGGTGAAAGCTTTCACAAGCTTCTTTGAAGCTAGGTTCTATAATATATACTGAGATTTTTAAGTGTAAGTAATCTACTTTTCCTAAGTATTGATTACATTGAGACTTCCAGAATCAACTGGAGGAGTCACTCCTTCCTCAATTCTAAAAATCCATGTCACCACTAGCTGAGTACATAACCCATTAATCTTTCAAAATGTGCTTATAAAACTAAAGCGCAAACTAGCATCCTGGTCAGAAATTTGGACTGAAATTCTGCTATTTCAGAGTAGAATTTCTGTCTAGCAAACCAAGAAATTCCATGTCGCCTGATAATGAGCTAAGAGTAACAAATCGACACACAAATTTTCTGTAAAACTGGCAGAAAACACAGAACCTCCTGAGAGATCCCATTTCAGGGCTTACAGTGCTCCAAATTGTTCTTATCAGCAGGAAAATGCTGAGTGTCAGATTTCTGAGGGAAAACATTTCCTTGTTATCATTTCCTTCTGCTTCACTTAGTCACTTAACTGCATATTATTAGCAAGAGGAATTTTGTTCTCTTTCTATCCATTGTAGGACTGCAAAACTGAAACCATCTCCTCTGCAATCTGGAGGTAGTAATATACCTCCTACAGTGTACGAGCTTGCATTATGAAATCTACTAATGAAGTGCTCTGCAAGAGGCATATGTGACAGTCTCTTGTGCAATACACATTAGGAGGAGCAGCAGAGCAGTGCTCCCAGTTACTGTGACACCTCTTCCTGTGTCGGTCAGATGTTCGATCTCAAAGGCTATAATCTAAGACTTCAGAAAGCATTTCAGAGTCAACTCCTGTTTGCCGTGAACAATAGAGATCATTGGAAACTTTCTCATCCAGAGATTTACCGTGAGTATGAAGCCTGGATGGATCCTTGCAGTTGCGATCTGTTGCTGCTGACTGATGTAAAGGAGGATCCTGTACTGGATTCCACAAGGAATTGGGCAGGAAAGAACAACAAAGAGTAGAAACTCAAAACATCTTCAATTCTAATGTGCTTTGTCAAACTGTGAGCCAAAGGCTACAGTATTTATTTCCAAATACACCTTGCAGCACCATTTTTCACAGCAAAAATACTTAACACCATACTTAAAACCATTTTGTAACCTATTAAAAATCCCTTGAAAATATGCAAGCTTTATTTAGCTACAGGAATCAAGGAATTCAAACTAGATATTTTGCAATAAGCAAGATGCTTTAACTAATTCCACATTTTTTGCAGTTACTGCGTAAAACAATGGTGCACTAACCCTTCGATACATAAAACTCATAACACATGATATATATACATAATACGTATGGTATACAGGCATAAAACACTGTAAAAGATTGAGTAATAGTAAGTTGGAAGGAGCTTTCCAAGTGCTAAACAATGCAGATATAACATTATATTGACATATTTGGCTCTACTAGACATGATCTAGTAAGGAAAAGTGCTTTCCTTTATGCACCTGTAGCAATGGCTTCTTGGCTCAGCACAGCTAGGTAGTGAACTCGGAGAGATCTGCTAGCTGTTCCCAGCTGTGCAAGGTGCGATATTACAAAGGCAGCCTGAGAAAGGCTGCGTTACCTTCCTTCTGCTAGCCCTGTCCTTCCCTGCTCCCCCACGACTGCCACACCTGGACACTTCTCAGACCAGTGACTCAGGAATTAGTTTACTGAACTACTATTTTTTGTTGTTGTTGTTCTTGCCAAAGCAGAAGCAACTTAGTGAGACAACAAGAATTAGGAATTGGGGGATGCGAAACACCATAAATACCAACATCAAGGACAGATCAGAGTATCTGAAGTATCTTTTAAACACACCGATTCTGGGCACCCCAGCACTGTGTTCTTAGATGAGTACTTGGGAAGAAAGGATTGGGAGGAGATATTTTTGATACCAAAATAACAAAACTTAAGCAAAGCATCTCTGTACTATTGGACAAAACTTTGCTTTATATTGATTTCCACATATACAGATTTGTGATCCAGTTGTCCAAAGACATTCCGAATAAATATCAAAATCACTTCCAGAAATATTAGAAAAGGTGCAGTGCCTGAAACATTGCAAAATATTTCAGGCACAAGTTGTAAGAGATCTTACAAACTCGTGGATTGCAGAAAAGAAAGATGTTGCCAAGGTAAATGGTTAAGCCATAAGTAAACCCAGGACGGCGTAAGCAGCAGTGGAACCAAGACCTCCAACATCAAAAGCAAAGACATTCTGGTGAGCTCAGAGAAACACTGCCTCATACCAGTGCGCTCTTGGCATGAAAATGTTAAAGAAGTGAAGTGTTTCTCACCTCTTTAGTAGCATGGTTTCCCACTACAGCTGCTCCATACTTGCCTTGCTTCAAGTACTGCCCGTTTGTACTGGAAGACAAGCGAGATATTCAGCTGCAGAACCGCCCCTGCCTCCGATTTCTCTCTACGGTTGCTGAGCTTTTCTTCTTTAGAGTTCAGGTCCCTTTCCTCATGCCTAAAATGTCAGGCAGTCTTTCTTAGCTTAAAGACACTAGAACTTTCTTGTTTGCCCACAGATTACAGGACCATGCATTATGGAGTTTGAGTTGAAAACCGCTCTTTTCCACAGATCCAGGGCAAATGAGTTTTTTCACAATGGCAGTGTCAAATGGACAGAGAATTTTACCGCTGTCACTCTATGCTCATGCTTCAGTTCTCCACAAAGGAACATGAAACATAAGCATCTGACCGAGCTGCCTGGAAACAGTGCAAATGTCAGGCCAGCACCCCAGAACACAGCTCCCTGTAATGGCCAAATCCAGAACTTGCTATTTATTTGACAACTGCGTAACCCCGAGCTGCAGCACAATAACTGAAACATTTTTTGAGAAGAAGCTTGCATCAACTTGTAGCATTTCTACCATGCAGACACATGTCTATAAGCAATGGCCTCCCCACTCATCTGAAGATATCTTCCCTTTACGATTAGGTCTTAATCTCTCAGAGACACAGACTCTAAAAGGTCATGCAGGAAATCACCACTGCACTTACTATCGATAAGCATGAACCGCAGTGGCCATGAACACTGATGGTGCTCCTGAAGCTGCTGGGGCCACAGGAGCCTTCTGGACTGCCTGAGCTGCTGAAGAAGAAAAAGCAGGAATACCTGTCAGTGATACAGAACTGCCACATTTGCTGGCCAGTGACAATGCCATGACACATTCCTTCCCCCAAGGAAAAAATAACTCCAGAAGAGAGTGGAAAAACAAAGAGTGATATTCCAAAGTCACCAAAGGCCACTAGAGTAACTGGGAGCAGTGAGGGTGCTACTAAAGGAAGAGAATATCGTTAAAGAAAAGCTAAGTGAATTATCTGTGCTGCTGTTCTTCACAAAGGCCCTCATTCTCCCAGCAAGACACAGGCTGCTATGTTTTTTCCCCACGCTCAAGCCCAGTTACTTACCAGCTGCCATTTGACCCTTCTTAGGCTGCTTTGGTGCAGTGTACTGGAAGAATTCGTTTCCATGGCTTGAGACTGTTTGATCCAGACCAAAGAGAGAGGCCAACCTAGCACTAGAAAGAGAAATTAATTAGTTCACCTTATTTAACATGGGCTTTATAGATAAGGAACACCATTAATCGTAAGTTATATAGGATATAAAGTGTTTACCATCACTTTACAGATAAGCAAAGGGATGCATGTTAAGCAGCTCTATACTAATTAGCTGTTTAATTTTCAATAAGCAGAACTTTTAGATGAAGAGGCTGGGGTAAGGAGTACAACGGTGTTTCATTTCCTCAAAAGCTACCGTAATGAACAAACAAGGAGTGAAGCTACACAGAAAAAGGGGTTACTTTAAAGCAATGACTAGGACTACCCCCCATATGAGATAGCTGCTGAGAAAACGATGTGACAACAGAGAAGCCACTATTCAGCACTAAAATTTTTCTTCTTGAAATGTCCAGGAAACTATTCTTCCATTAAGTTTTACACTGGCAGATGCTCTTCTGTCACAGGGCTGACGGTTTAACACTGCAGGCGAGCAGGTTATTCCTACAAGACATGCTGTTTGCAGTTTTACTGCTTTAAACCCATTTAAGCTCACCTGCTCCTGGGACAAGTGAACAATCAAACTACGAAGCAGAATCCACAGAGGACACCACCACTGTCTGTGGACCTGCAGCCTTTTACAGGAGATGCTTTAAAAACAAACCTTTTACTAGAAAGGGAGAGGGTTAGTTTCAAAGACTTGTTAAACAGAAGATCCTCAAAGAGGGCGAGGAGCGAGCGCTGCTGAAACTGCAAGTGCTGAGGACTCTTCCAGTGGTAACAAGTTACGCAGCGTAAGAAAAACTGAACGTGCTACACGTTAAAATATCAACAAAAGTTCAAAGCGCTGAACACACCTGAAGCAGCCACCCCTGCTTAACCCTCCCAGCCCGGCATTTCCAGGACCTCCCATTTATACCCTTATTTAAGTGAAAACACCAGCCTTCCCTCCCCCCCTCGCCCCTCCCACCACAAGCCGCAGGCCCCAAGCGGCCGCTCCTCCCCCTCCCCCTCCCCCTCCCGCCGAAAGGGCCCCGGAGCAGAGCCCTGCGCGGCGCCCCCGCCCCGGGGGCCCGTCCCGGCCACCAGCCCCTGCCCGGGGGCTCCTCCTCCGCCCCCGCCGGCACGGAGCCGGCACTGGATGCGGTCACGGGAGGGCAGACCCCGCCCCCGGCCCGACCCCCGGCAGGCTCTCGCCGAACCCGAAGACCCCGCGGGGCCGGCAGCGGGGAGGGCCCCGCAGGGCTCCGCAGGCCCGCCCGCCGCTCACCGGGCCGGGCGGGAGCGAGGCCCGGCCGCGGGCTGCGCAGGGGGCGGCGCGGGGCCCGGCCCTCACTACCACGGCGCTTCACCGGGGCTGCCGCCCCCTCACGGCGGCGGGGACGGGAGGGGCGGCCCGGCCGCGCCGCGCCGGCCGCTCACCCGCTGGCAGGAGACAGGAAATCCGCATCGTCCTCCTCCGCCGCCGCACCGAACATGGTCACGGCCCCGCCACCACCGCGGTCCCGCGATGTCGTAAACGCGTTGTCCGGCAGCGGAGCGCTTTGCGGCCGCGGCGGGACGGGACCGGGCCGGGAAGGCGGAAGGGAGCCGCGTGGGGGCGGGGCTTAGCGGACACGTCCAGAGGGGGCGGGGCTTATCGGACACGTCAGAGGGGGCGGTGCTGGCGGGGTAGAGGAGCCGTGGACTCGTGGCGGTCGCGCGGTGAGTGACGTGCTGGGCCGGGGTGGTCTCGTGCCCCACCGCCCCCACACCCCCACCTCCCCCCCGTCGTCGCCGCCTGAGGGGGCACGCGCGGTCGCCCCCCCCCCGCCCCGGGCGCCCTTGGCGGGACGCGGGGCCTTGGCGGGGGCCGGGCCGGGCGGGGGCGGCCGAGCGGCAGCGGCGGCGGCCGAGGGGCAGCGGCGGCCCCCGGCAGAGCTGGCCGGCCCCGCCGAGGTGCGGAGGGAGCCCGGCGGCCGGGCGGGAAGCGCCTCCCGAGCGGGTGCCCGGGGCGCGGGAAGAGGCTCCCGACGGAGCTGCCGGCCCGGCCCTGCGGGTGGGAGCGCGTTTGCGCTCAAGGTGACAGCCGGGCCCCGGAGCAGCCGTGCGCCCTCCGTGCGGTGAGCGCATCCCGCCGGTCCGCCGCGGGCCCTGGGGACCCGCCTGGCTCCGGGGGATGGTTTGGCTCTGCCCGAGCCCCGGGGCGCTGGGCGAGCGGCCTGGCTCCGGGGGATGGTTTGGCTCTGCCAAAGGGCGCTCCCATCGCTCCGCTTGCGCGGCTCGGGAGCGACCCTGCAGATCTGCGGCAGGCTCTGGGCACGGGAGGGTCAGGGACTCGGGACACAGGGGCACTGCTGTGCTCCAGATTTGGTTCTCGTAATTCTAAGTTGCCGAGGGGCGACAACTGCCGTGTAATGCACCTTCTTCTGAGCATCAGAATAGCTCCTTGGTTTTGAAAACGTCTGAGCTGGCCCTTGTTAAGCAATTTTCTACTTTTGCCTTGTAGCTTGAGAAGTATGCCTCTTCGGTTGTTTTTTTTTCCACTTGAAAAGCTGGTATCTCTAGGTGCTTGGTGAGACCCACTGCCTTGTCTTCAAATTCAGCACTTCAGAAACGGATGAGGTTGAAATCCAGCAAAACTGACTGCGGGGGAGAGCTAAATGGCAATAAGGGCTGAATAATTTCCTGGCTTTGGATATTTTTTGGCATTCGTTGGAAACTTGTACTAATAGTTACTTTTAGGATGTCTGAGTCTGAGCACAAAGTTGTCAGGTCTGTTGGAGCACTGCATTTGCAGTAATTTGGGGGGTTTATTGCAATGAGAACACAGCATGGCTGGGATATCACTGATTTCACTTCTAAAGGGAAAAAGGCATGGGGACGTGTTAAGTAGCTTTTGCATTGCAGAATGTGTGATTATTTTAGAACGAAACCAACAAAGGGTCAAAAGTCTTGTTTCTGTTTAAAAAAAAAAAACCACCACAAAAACGCACACACACAATAGTTATACAGTAATTTGATGTAAATTCCTAACGGGATCAGATTGTTCCTATCTTGATATGGCAGGTGGACATGAACTTCCAATAGGAGATGTGGTTCCTGTGTTCCTTAGATGAAGAGATAGTTTGTTGCTTTGCCTCCTTCCATATTTCTATCAAGTTAGTACTTGAGGTGTATTTTTTAAACAGTGAAGACCTGTTGTGGCTAAGTCCTAGTGTTCCCCTTGAATTTAGGGGTTTTTTTAGGTACAGGTAATGTTATGTCTGTACCCAACTTTTTCCTTTTTTGGTACAAAGTTTAACTTGGACTGTTGGAAGCGGAAACATAACAGTTCTGGTACAGTCAAGGATTCCTGTCCTGTGTACAGCCTCTTAGCTGAGAACCCGGTGTGCTTTCCTACACTGGGATTCAGCACGGGCAAGCCTTAATGTCAGTGAAGTGGGTAGGTGGCTAGTAGGAGTATGTACTGCAGTGCTACAGCAAGCATCACATCTAAGCCCTGTCTTAGCTGCTTCTCATTTTTTTTATTTAAGCTTTGTTTGTAGCCCTGTTCTACATGTGAGTTTGCAGTGGGCTTGTGGCTTCACATGAGCTCGCAGTCATAGACCAATTTTTCCTGTTGGTGCTCAAATTCCAAGCTTCAGAATGCTTAGTAGTATGGCATTTTGTGCAAAGGTAGATTAAACTCTCTTCACAAGTATTTATTAAATTTACTTTTAATCCGTTTGATCTTAACTTGCCTCTGCTTGAGCCGGAAGCAAGTAAAGCTTTTGCAGTGTTTTTCATGAGTAACAATACATGGTCTTATAGGGTAAGTTAGCGTTCAGTTTAATGGTCCCAATTCATATAATTTATGATGTAATATTTCCTGAGGCTTTCATCAAGCTTTGGATTATGCATTATTTTTTTCCCATCCCTAAAAAGGGGGCTCTGGAAATAATGTGTAAATATTGCTATTTAAATGCATGTTGGCTTCTTAACCATGGACTTGTCGGTGAAGCTGACTGTGAGTGCCCTGCTGCACAATACAAAATTAAAGTGATGCTTTTTGCTATGAAGACAAAAATTTTTGCAGTAAGCAAGTTTTTTCTTATTCCACTGCTTCCCCCCCCCCTCAAAAAAAACCACAACAAAAAGAAAGGATTGAAAAGACTAAAACTAGCAGGAGTTGCAGGCTCCCACACAACTTCATATTGAGAACTGAGAAATTCTGTATGGCTGTTTTCTAATGAGATTTTGCTGCTTGTTGGAATTTGCAGAGAATTATTTTAATTTCGTATCAGTTTTCTAATCTAGAGCAGCTTTTTAACTAGGCTGAGAATTAGAATAATTTCTGCCAGTAGAGAGGAAGAATTAAATAAGCTTTCCAAGACACTTTTGCATGTTTGCTTTTTTGTTTTAAAGGTATATTCCCTGCCACTTCCTCTGACTTGCAGTGGTGCAAGGGCAGGAAGGTTTGTGTTTTCTTTTTTTTTTTTCCTTTTTAGAAAAGAGGTTTGGGAGGATTTGTTTCTCACTTTTACATCTTTACAGTGTAACTTCAAGTTTTGGATTAGTGAGACGCTCTATCCCTGAACAAAAGCTTAATGCTTGAGAAGGGAAGGCATTGAGTATAGTAACCTGTAACAGTCTTCTAGTACAGATGGGTGAGAAGATCTGCCGTATTCACGTGGTGAGTTTTGAGTCAGGGCCCTAAGGAGCTTCCTTTCAGCTGCCTAGATTTCCAGTCAGACATTAGGTCAGAGAGAAGACAGAACTTTTTGTTCTTTGAACTGAAGTCCAATATTTTTTCCTTTCCTTTTTGGTTTCTGTGTTTGCTATAAAGACCCCTCTACCCAAGAGGGGGAACATTTCATGCCTCTGCAGACCTGCCTTCTCCACACTTGACTGAAGGTCACCCTGAAAGTTAGCAGTAATTTGCATCAGAATTTTGTGAAGTTTTGCTGAAGCAGACTGCCAGCGTGAACGTCTCCAGAAGTCTGCCAGGAAATCACTGGGAGTCTTGGCAATTTTTTCTTGGGGAAGGATGAAAAAGACTCGATCTAGTTTATGTTGCCTTTCTCTGGGAAATCCAATCTTAAGTTAATTTACTCCATTGCCTTTTGTTTCAATCTAATTTTCTGGAAATGTTCCCAATCAAGTGCCAGGGGAGTCAAGGCGAATGATTTTTTTCATTAACTTTTTTTTTTTCAGCTGAAAGCTGGAATCTGCTAATGCAGAGAATAATGGGACTAGTTATTGTAAACAAATTAAACTCCTATTTTGCTGCACTACAAATTAACTTTCTAAAACCTGTTGTTTGTTGGTCCTGGAAATACGCTTTTCTGGTTTAGAAGCCAGTCTAGAAGCAGGGGGCTGTGATGAAATACCTCCTTTTTGTCCTCCTTCTCTGTTTCCACAGTCTTTGATGTCATCTTCCCAACATAGCTTTCACATGTCGTTTCTTCCCTCTGTCTCATCAGTTCATACCTGCAAGGGTCCTCTTGGTTTCCAGTGGCAGTTGAGCCACCTGTGATTGCTAGCTAGAACAATTGCTTGTGTGGAAAATACTTTAAAATTTTCTTTTCACTCTTTCACTCTGCACATATATAGTGTTAGAAAAATCCCGCCGTCATTGTTTTACCACAGATGTGAATGTCATTTATAATCTGTTTAAAAAGTTGTGCATGCATATAATCTGTTCACTCTAATGTTTCTCTAAATTAATGTAGCAGACCATGGTAGCTCTAGATCACAGGCCAAAATGTTGTAAGTGATTGGGCACCTTCTGTTCTCACTGGATGCTCAACACATCCTGATATCAAGCCTGAGAAGCTGGGAGAAAACTAGGAAAAGAACACAGCTGTTCTGCCCTGAAACCAACAGTGAGTCCACCAAGTTCTCTCCTGAGACTTTGTGAATGCTACTTCACTTACAAAGCCGCCTTTTCCCACGCACGCTCATTAGTTATCAAGGATTCAAATCTCATTCCTCTGGTGAAGGTACATGAGCTTGGAATATGAGCTTTGTGATATATTTAGCTGATCTTTTGGCTAGCCTGGATAAGAGAAATCCTGACAGTTTTGGCTTTTTTACTTTTTTAAACACTTAATGTGTCTCTTCTTGGGGGAAGAAGTGTATATGGGAAATACAGTTTCAGGCTTTTTCTCACATTAGAGATAATTTAATTGGACTTGGATTTGTAGGATTAAGAAGTACTTTCAGGCCACCTCCAAGATGCAGTGCACTACCTGAGCTTACAAGCTAATGCTTGTTAGCGAACCAGCTAGCCCGCTCCTGTGTAAGCTTGGAAAAGCTGCTATTTGAAAGGTATATGGCTTCAGCCTCCTGATGGAGATGCTCGTCCCTGTGACCCAACCTGCTCCTTGTCCGACTTCTTTCAAATGGTGAATGTGCTCTGTATGGGGAAGCAGGAGCAGCTCTGTGCCATCCCGGTGCGGGCTGAGCACCTGGCCTCAGTGCGCTGTGCAGCTTGACAGCTCCCTGTAGCTCCTGGCTGGGTTCCTCCATGTTGTGTCTGGATGGAGGCTGCACTGAGAGCCAGGGATCCGATGAATCAGTTACTGCCTCAGTTAACTTTTCCTGCTCTGAAAGGTGTTGTACTAATGAGACTTGACGACATATTGTCACAGCTTGACTGCATTTTCAAGCTCGCATCCTTTACTTGGGAAAGAAACACTAACAAAAGTGGAGCAGACTCAAAGCCACCACTCCCAGCAGGCAGGCGATCCCAGGTCATTCTCTTCCAGCCCTCCGGAAGTGACCACAGAGGCTGCTGTCAGTGTAGCGCTCTGTGGGAGAGCAGCGAGATACCGTGCGCGTTTCCGACATAGTAAGTCAGTTCTTGTACATCAAAGTGATGAGGGAAGTAGAAGGTCAAGCTCCTGAGGAACACACCCAGCCTTGGAATACTGTGGAAGTGAAACGTGACCCACAGTGTTGGTCTGGTTTTCTAGGGTGCCTCTTTTACGGTTCCCTTGTTTGTCTGAGCTCCAGGTCTAGTGGATTTGACAAGGGACTGAGTCATGATTTCTGGGTTCTTTGCCAGGAGAGTTTTATACAAGTTACAGTTGGCCTTGATGCCCTTCACTGACTTCGGGTGAGACATTATCTCACAAGAATGTACTGAACCTTAATGTTTAAGGTGGTGTCAGGTGAGACTGAAGGATGCTGGAGGAAAATGTTACACATACTGTCAAATTGAAGCCTAAACAATTTAAAAGAAAGATGGTTGGGAGTTTTACAGCTGCCCTCATGATCCTGCTACAGGTTTGGCTGTACTTGTAAAGCCATTTTTGTGCTGCTCTCTTCATACAGGGCGTAAACACTGGGTAGTGTCCTTGGCTATAAGATGTCCTGCTATATGGATAGTAAAGCCTGCTATGCTTTATTCTGACTGTTTTGCTTCTTTGGTAAGACACAGCAGTTTAAAAAACATTTTGGCAGTAGTGTGACTTTCCTTAATTTGCTGAATTCCTTAAGTAAAACCCTCTAGTACATCACCATAGTAGGATCATGTGCACTGCTTGCCAGTTGATCCCTTTTTGTGCAACTCTTGCTTTTGATCTTGCTTGAAAGCACTGCCCCTACAATAAGGGCACTTGCATTGCAGAGCACAGTATGGCTATACTTCCTGTACTTTTTCTCCTTTGTCACATTTTTTTCTTCCACAGCAATTGCTGATGCCACCTTTCCGATCAGAGAGGTCAGAGCCAACTACCCTGACAGGATTTGTCTTGTAGACATTGTTGAAGAATTTCTGCACAATTTATGATATATGTGTCTTGTTATTTTTTACCACTCCCCCAAGCTCCTAAAAAAGGGCCTATAGCTTTGAAAACATCGCATTTCTTCGTTATGGGGTAGATACTAAGGGAAACTAAGCTTGCTTTGTTACAATATCCAAAAGCAAGCACAACGCTAATTTCTTTGACAGAGAAATTAATGTTTTGAAATGTGTTTTGCATAACGTGTTTGAAAGTCATCTCTGCAACATGTTTAATCTGGCCGGGGAGTTCTAAAAATCTCTTTGTATTTTTGCAAAGATCTCGTGACAAAGACTCGGGAGTTACTTTCGCTATTACGTGGAGCTTTATGTGAGCATCCCAGTCCTTGGTCTGGTACTAACATGATTGGCTTATGCCTTCAGTGGGCAGCATAGTCCAAGCAGTAAATATTTATCTTGGGTCATATGAAATCTTTGGCTGAAACAATAGGGATTGTCAATATTTTGCGAAGGATGGTTTCACCCTGAGCAGAATGTAGCGGAAATCCCTGCTGTTTCTGCCCTCACCCCTGTTTTGCACAGCTAGGAGAAACTGAATATAAGTTTTTCCCACTAACCATATTGCAAGTAATGGTTCTGGTTCGAAAGAGGCTGCAGGTCGGGCAATAAATAGGCTTAAAGCGGAGTAAAAGTGATCATAGATAAATCCAAGCAGTAGTTAATGATTAGCCTTTGATATAGATAATGATATGCATTCTGCTTGTCAGCATTATCTGAAAGTTTAGAAACTTTGATCCATCTCAGACTTGTTGCCTGTTTGGAGAAGACTGCTCTCCTGGAAGCAGTAGATGGAAAACCTGTCTCTGGAATAGTAAGTACTCAGCTTTTTTTTAGCTCTGAGTCATTTCTGCTTCGGATTAACAGCTCTGTGGCAGTCTGAGGGTTTGAAAGCTAGATGAAAAGGGCAGTGTTTGAAGCGTTTTCTCAGAGTGGTTTATTGTCACTCATAACTAAAATAAAAAATTCGTTGGTCGCTACTTGTTCTAGCTTTCCATGCCCTAGAGGTAGTCCTGTCAGAAGACTGTCATGAGGCCAAGGCACTTCCAAAGGCAAGTTCCTTCCCAGAGAATGGCTTGATTTGATTGCCCTTTCGGTCTTCTTGGTATCAGAGGAGATCTTCTGCCTTGCTGAGCTGACAAAGAGTGAAGGTGGGATTGTATTTTTGCATTTCCAAAAGTGAAAACGTAGAGGTGCTCTGTTCTATGGACTAGGGCTATGCATTTGTTCTCCGAACTCTTACAAGTATTTGCATTACTACCTGGAAGCGCTGTATATGTCACATGTTCCATCCTCTTGCTATTATCCGAGATCACAGAGCAAGAGTAGGAAAGTGCCTCTGATGATGTATAGGTTGGTCTTACCCATCTGCCGAAACTGAGATCAACTTCCTGGGCTTAATTAAAAACACAGTGGAATGGGTTTTGCTGATGATGACCTATGTTCTACCTTGCATTTTGCTCAGAAACAGCTTCAGGCTTCTCAGAACAACAGGAGTTTTGAAAAAGTAAAGCACAAAAGAATTTCATTCTTGGCTGTGGTAGAACAAGCTTTTGTTTTGAGGGGGAGTCATAGATGGTGATGCAGAGTGAGATGAACACACATTCATTTCCCTTCTGCAAGAAGGTAAAACGTAAGTATTTTTCTAAAAGTCAGTCTCGCGAACTCTTAGGTCTTTAGTGAAAAGCCTAGATTTAAAAGGTGACCCTGATGCACCAGCATAGGAGTTGGAAGTCCCAGCGTATTCCTGTAAGAGCTGACATCAGCAACGCGGGGCTATTGCGGCAATGCCTGGCACAGGCTGGAACGTGACAGCTCCAGGGAAGGTGCATGGTTGAGTGGCCACCCTAAAATGCTGCGTCTGCACATGGACACGCATCTAAGGAGTAATTGTAGACAAATAGCTACTTAAATATTAAAAGAAAGGAGTGAAATATGCTCCTGGGGTTTTTATTGAAGGAAGCTTTCACATGTGTTGGAAGCTAATGCACAGTGCAGGTGTTTCTCTGTCATGAGTGTGTGGCAGTAGTGGACACAGAAAAACGTATATGAATTGCTTAAACCAACATGTCTCATATCGTATGTGTGGAATGGGTGCCTAAAACATAATTAACAGGGAGTTTTGAAGGGTGGTTTTCTTCTTGTCCAGATTCTCAAAACATACCTGAAAGCCAGTTAAGAACTTGTACAAATGTTGCCTTTTCTGGGCTAAGTCTGGTTATGATGTTGAAAAACAGCCAGAGGGGAAAAATGAGCTTATTTTCCTCATGTGCAGGTTTGTGTAAATGGTTAGGTTGTTATCAGCTGACCCATTAACTTAAAACTACCTTTGTTACCACTGCGCAGCAGTGCCTCAGGCATTGTCTGAGTTCACTGGAGGGAAGATTTTCTGCCAAAAGGATTCGCGGGATGTTCAAGATAAGGAGCTTTTTAGTTCAGCTACAGGATCTGTATCTGGGACCATAAGTGATGGCCTTGCTGTCTGGAGCACAAAGCACCTCCTCGCCATCTCTGCAAGAACCGATAAGTCCTTGATGTGTACAGGTCATCAAACTATATGTGCAGTTGTCATGCTTAGGGGGTGATAGGATGCTGACTGGGCAACCTACTCCAGCTAAGCCTGCTTGAGCGGGGAGGTTGGACTAGATGATCTCAGGAGGTCTCCTAAACCTCAACAGTTCTGTGACTGCAAATCTTTACCACAGGTCCTCCTGCGGTGACATATGGAACAAGGGCAAGCAGGGTAAGATCTGGGAATCTTCTGTGAGTCTTCTGAATCATCTGTATTGATGGACTTTAGGCTCCATTTTACGAGGCGTGTAATAAACCGATGCCATCCGTTTTATTACCCTCAGCATTAGTTTTATCTACATGAGACAAAGGTATTTATGATGTTGCTAGATAGCATCTGTAATCTTGCACCTGTATTAAAGGCCAGGTAATGCACTTTTAGGGCACATTGAGTCACATCGCATGTTTGCAGCTGAGGAAACTTTTGCTTGCTTACTTGAGAATGCGCTCGCTGACTCCTGGTTTCATTTTATGTCTCCTGAGATTATTTTACAGTCTTACAGGGCTTGAGGCCAGAAGGTACCATTTTAAATAAATCTGGTCAGAGCTGTTTATACTGTTTAGCCCGGTGTGTGTCCTCCCCGCTTCAGCAAACCATGTAGCAATGGTTTATTGGGTATTAACTTGCAAGTAGTACCCTGTCTTGCATCCTGACATATCTAGCATTCCTTATAGATTGAATGCTTCTGCATGTGGCCACTGAACGGTCACAAACAATGATACAACCCGTTACCCTCTGGACAGAGACACCCTTTCTGTGCGAGACAGGCTGGCTCCTTTTCATACATACCAATGGTGCAGGTGGCGTGAACTTGCAGGAATCTGGATGATGAATTAGTGAGCCTGATGGCGGATCTTGCGCACAAAAGGGGTTTTTTCATTTTAAGATTTAAGTTTTCCCTTCATTTAAAAAAAAGTCTGTTGTAGGTAGAAGAATGCATGCTAGAAGCTGTTCTTGATTAGGGCATATAAAATAGGAAGAGAAATTCTTCACTAGGTGTGGGTTTTCTAAGGAGGCGGAAGTTGTCTAAGATACAGTTCCAAATGCTAAATTTTTTTATATTAAAAGGTTTTTGAAGAGTATTGCAAGGCTCAGGACTCTGTCCCACTTGTTCCTCAGCATACAGTAAGGCAGCAGGATGTTTCCTGCTCTCCGGCCATATGGATCACATCTCCCCAGTCACCGTTCCAGTGCTTTGTTGTGTAACGTCTCTGCAGAAACCGCCACAGAGGATAAGGAAGTACCTCTTTATTCAAGAAGTTATGTAATCTTGGAAAATACGGGTCACATGGCACTTCTTTTCTGTCTTCTCTTTCCTGCTGTTGTCCTGTTTCTCTCCACGGGTAAGAAGGAGGGTTAGGCAGCTTTCTTCAGCTGAGAAGTGAGTGGTAAGCGGTTTTTAGCAAGACGGTCCTCAGGTGGTTTCGGACTGAACGTCGTGCACGGTAAGCCGGCTGCGCTCAGCTATTCTGGCATCCCAACAGGACCGTTAAGCCACTGGGTTTTAAACCATTCTGCCTTATCTGTGCCTAAATACAGCATGGTCCCTGGGTGGAAGGGGAGGCTTTCAGGTTGCTCCTCCCTGAATGCTGAATACTGGGTATTTTGTGGCACAGGTACCTATTACTGTATTACTGTTCCATACCCTTGATGATCTGAGGAAGAGAGATGAAGCTATGATAAAGTGGGCTGCCAGACTGCAGTCCTGGGATAATTGCTTCAGAAGTCTTTGACGTGCACAGGGAGTGCTGAAGAGGTTCTTCTGTAGATGCCTCCTGGGAATTGCCTTTGATGGAGACTTGTTAGTACTAGCTCTGAATTCATGCTGGTGTTGGCTATAAGGAGTTTTGGTGTCTGACATGCTTTTGTAGGAGCCGTTTGACCTGGATGTTTTATAAAGAAATTGTAATGTAGCATCCTGTCAGCTTTGGCATCTCTAATGGCATGCTTTTCTCTCCAGATGAGTGCTTAAGTCAGCTTTTGTATGGCATCTTTTCTGCTTTGGGAGCTGTGGGACTGGCATTCACTCCTCAGGTCTTGCATGTTCTGACGTGCCTCAATCCTGCTGCTCTCCAAAAACTTCTGTGCTCTTGGATGTCAGAAAAGGGGGACAACTGCCTCCTCCAGCTAGACAGAAAGGAGAACAATAAACAGTGCAGAGCAAATGTAGGATCCACAAGGCTAGTGGTGGAAGAAATAGAGAAGCAAAAACAGGGAGAGGGGAAATACTGCACGTGTACAGAACGGAAGACACTGTGCTTGTGATGGGTTTGAGCATGGCAAGTCGCTCTTCCTCAGTGCAAGGCCTGCTGCAGAACTGATCGGCTCTGGCTTTGGCACCCGATACGACACTTGCATGTCCTTGTTTTCTGTGCCCAGTGAGAAGCGCTGGCTGGAGGTGGGTGCTTTTCTGTTGGAGCTGGAGCAGTGGTGCGAAAAAGTTTTGTGACACTCGGAGATGAACAGGCAAACTTTGAACTACTGAAGAGATCCTAATTGCGTTTTAATTGGTATCACCTTTGTCACCATTCAAGTTCACTATCTGCTGATGTAGCATCTCACCTTTATGCATACTGACTATAATGTTTGGTGTTTGTTAGCAGTAAAAAAAACACCTTGTGGTTGACATGTCTGTTCCTGGCCTTCTGCTTCTGGTCAGCGGGTGGGCAGCTCTGGGCCAAGTGAGCTGTGCTTTGTTCCGTGAACTGCACTTTTGATTTGCTCAGCTTATAATAGTCCCTCCGGCTGGGATTGTCAAAGACAGCCAAGGGTGGAATATGCTCAGATCCTTTGAAAGTGTCCCACTGGGGACTTCAGGTTAATTTGGGCTTACTCGGACTGAAAGTTCTCCTCTTTTATCAGGATGGTAGCAAGTTGTTGCTGGTGTAGTAGAATACTTCACGTCATTTCTGACATCTGTTTCTCCAGAACTTGTTTGCTGTGTCCTGCCTGGCTGTCCTTTGTGTGGATAAGAGTCATGCACGAACTATCCTCAGCCCTGTGACAGCTTTCAACATCTGTCCATCACCCAAAAATAAATCCCTCGAGCCACGCTCCTGTGAGAGATGTGCGCTCAGCAGTGTCTGCAGAACAGACGAGTGCTGGGCTGCATTTTGCAAGCCTGTACCCTGTGGTGTTCACAGGAGCTGCCAGATCCCATTGCAGTGTCATTCCTGGTATCGTGCCCTTCCTACTGTTTTGCATTTGTCAGGGCAAGGACTGTGTTGTATTTGGAACAGCATGAAAACGATCTAGTCAGATGTACCCTCTGCTGTATCCTGAGCCCAAAGGCCCATTGCGCACCTTCAAAAACGTTTTTACTTTTAGCACTGTATACGGGACGTTAAGAAGCAGCTTGTTGCTGCTGTGCTGAAGAGGTGGTGTTATTGTCTCATGTCCTGCCAAGAGTGGGGCAGCTTGGAGAGCATGTGTAGGTGGTGACCCCAAGATTTGGGCCAACAGTTGGAGGCATGGATGCGTCTATAAGATTGTAGTTCTTCTTTCAAAGGAAGACTTAACGTTCGCTAGCCTGCGTGGGAATGTGTCCAGGATTCTGTTGTAGGTGAGGGGAGTTCCTACTGATTGCTGTGCTGATGTAGTCCCCCCCTGCATTGCTGACCTAGAATTTGTGAGAAAGAGACAAACGAAGGAGCGATGGCATTGGTTCTGTCACCTCTTGCTAAAGGTCAATGTGGTCATTGTGGGAGTAATCTTATCAAGTAATCTTACCTGCTCTGCTGAGACAGGGATTGAGGTGGCCAGCACAAGTGGAGGTGCTTGAACCTGGGCTGTAAGTGTCAGACTTCTCTAGCAGAAATGGGGTCACAGCCAGGAAAACATTGGCATGGACTCCTCAGTTTTGCCATGCTTCTCGGGGATATCCTTCATTTATTGCTCTTCCATCTCCTGTAGTTTCAGTATGGCTGAACAAAAAGCATGTCCAGAGAGGAGTGAGTCTGTTGCTCAGCCTACCTAACTCACCATTATTTTCTCCATCTGTACATGTTTCTTGCCAGCATTTCTCAGCCTTTCCTCCTATGTTGTCAGTCTTAGTCTTAGGTTTTCTGCTCTGCAGGATTGTTTTCTGCTGCCTTTCACTTTGTTGGGCCTGTTAGTAATGACATGGGCTGGCATGATGCTCTGCTTCATGAAGTTCAGTGCATTGTCCTGTAAAGAACAGTCTGTCCTTAGTTATTTTTTTTTCTTGTTCAAAGATTTAGAGATTTCCTGAGGAGTCTGCAGAAGCTGGAAGATTAGGAATGACCGTCCCCTTCTAGGGAAGCAGATCAAGTAGGGCCTTTAACAGAAGGTGACCAGACAAGTTTGCTATGAAAATAAACTCTATCAAAGGGATGTGATTATACCCATGCTGAGGGGAAGAGCTCTGGCCCATCCTCTAGTAATGGGGGCTGTGCTAAGTGAATGCGACCGGCCTTGCCTTAGTTGTATAGCTGAGTGTTGCTTTGAACCAAAGCGAAGGACAGGACCTTAAGGGTTGAACTGATGCTGAAACTTTATCAACTTCTTTTAATCTTCGTTTTAATTAAAAGTTGATTAAGGTATATAACTGCACTGAGCTGCCAAATAACATTGTGCAACTCCAGGAAGCCTGTGTGAGCCAGCATCTCACCTGGAATCCATAGTCTGAAATTGGACCGCCTTTTTTTTTTTTCCCTCTGTCCACGAGTGCTGTGCGATAGTTACATGTGGGGGGTACAGCCTGTCTCCTGGGGACAGAGCCGCCCTCTAATGAGAGTGACAAACGTACAAGTGTGGAATGTGGGAAAGAAACAAAAGGATTTGGTAAGAATAAAATAAGCAAATGGTGGCAGCCATGAGCCCTGAAGAATACAGATTTGCAGCTCAGGTAAGTGTGAGAAAACAGCAAAATGACTCCACTTGGCAGGGCTCTCTTGTGATCTTTGCAAAGACCTGCAGACTCCTGTGAGTTCCCCCAGGCACTGAGGAAGGGGCATGTACTCTCAGAGCGTGATTATTGGACCCAGTCATGTGATCTGGCTGTGCTGCAGAGAACCTGAACTGAACTCTGGCTTAATCCTTCACCCCAAAACCTCCCTGCGTGGGTGACATGAGGCTTTGCTCCACACTCTCCCCATATCCTGCCTCTAGGGCTTGTCAGGGACACCCTAAGAAAGGGTCTATGTCAGCCTGGGCAGATACCATCAGTTGTGGGCATGGCTCCTGAACAATGGAGCATTTTTGATATGCCATGTTCTCTGCTGTCACCTTCAGCATCCATGACTGTGCTGTAATGGTTCCAGCCTGGGATCCGTGATGGAGGTGATGACAGAGGATCAGTTCTCCTGCGTGGTTTTCTTCCCTCATGAAAAACTAACAGCCTTGTAGGTGTTAAAAGTCCATTCTTCTGCTTGTATTGTGTGTGATGCCTGCCAAAGAGCTGGTCTCTACATGCTGCCAGCTTGGCTGCATCTCCCTCCTAACGTCCCTGCTGACTGCTTCCATCTCTGCATGTCACAGTCTGCCCAGACATCGCCCCCTTTCGAACATAAGATGATGTCTGTAGCCCTGCTCAGCAATTTTCTTGCTCGTTGTCCTCCACTCCCTGCACTCCACCCTCAGGCATCTCAAGCTGGACATCCTCTAGAGTATCTGTCATCTTCCTTCAAAAGCTTCTGAAACCCACCTGTATAAATAGCTCAGCTGCATCCCTTCCGCTTACAGGTGGGGAGGGAGAATGTGGTCTCTGTCACACTGTGTTTTTCTGCTTGACTCCACTGATCTGGCTTGAATCAGTTTGCAAGCTTCTTTGGTCATGGACAAAACCCAGGAAGTACAAACTAATGCAGCCTGACAACCTAACCCTCAAAATGTATCAGAGCTCCTCTCCCAAGCCATTCCCTTCTTTCTTGCTCTTTTTCCAGACTCCTCTAGCTTTTAGGAAGCCTTAAACTTCTGGTAAAGGCTTTTGGTTGGGACTCCGAGGTGGTGATGTGGTATCAGGCCACACCACACAGTTCTGCTGTGACCTTGCAAACATCCCTTAAATTCTTAATATAGCACTAAGAGCTCCTTCTTCAGGAGTTGCGCAAGGGAAAAAGAGGTGTGCAATTAAGAGGTGTGCTGGGCACAGCACAGTTCCTCCTTGTGTGTCTGAGTTCCAGCCTGGGGCTGCTGAAGCTGCTGGGGAGAGCTCCGAGGGGAATTTTGGCACTGGAGAACAACAGCGTGTATCTGTAAAACATATTATATTACATTACTGAAGAATAATCTGTCTGTTCCTCGTATCTTTCAAGTGTGTCTATATAGCTTGACTCAAGAGGGCGCTGGCTGCCGTTGCTGGATACTCCTGCAATGTGAACAGGCAGAATTGGTCTGTCCCTCAGCTGTGCTTTTAAGCAGCTCTGGAGCTAAGCCTGGGATCCTGGAGGAGTCACAGCAAGTCCACCCATTTGGAAAGGAAGCAGTTAAAGTTGTCAAGTTTGCCAGGAAATTGAATAAACTAGAAGCAGTGCTTAAGTCTCATGATGACTAGCTCAGACCATTCAGTGGAGAGCACAGTTAGAGCCAGTGAACAGTGCTGTAGTGTCTGCAGACTCCCTGCTTCCCCTCCCACCTCCATTTACAGCACTTAAAAAAAAAAAAAGGATTGGGCTTGAGACCACAAGCTCAGAGCCAGTGGAGCTCAAATAGTCTGCCAGCTGGACTGCTGTAAGTAGAGCACTGATAACTTCTAGTTGCCTTTTCCATTACTACATGTTTTATATGTAGAATTCCTTTGCATCATGCAGGACTGAGACATACGTGATGTGCAAGCAAGAGATCTTTGCCTTTCCAGCTTGCTATTTTTAATCCTTTTCCCTTGGATTTCTCTCAGGAGCTTTCATTTTAATTCTCAGTAAATCTTACCAGGTCTTTTTCACTTCTCCAGGAGAAGAGAGGGACCTCCTGACCCTGTTCTTGCTACCAAAAGCATTGGTGGAGAGACCCTAGGTAAGAATTACTCCAGTTGTGTTGAGACTGAAGTCTGGAGGCTTCTGTGTGGGAACCAGCCCTGTCAGCATGGCTGGCATGCTTGCTGCTACTGCACGCTGGGCCACTGCAGCAAGCACCATCTCTGTTGAAAAAGTAACTAGTGTAAAGAAGACTGAAGAGGTGTTTTTTAAGGCTTTGGTCCTTTTGGGCAAAGCCAGTAGAATTAATTTTATTTCTTGCTTTTTCAGAACCGGCACAGGAAAGATGAGGCACTGTTTTGAAGGGAAGAGCTTGCTGCTCTAATGGGCATTGACTTAGGGCTCTGCTGTTAATCCTGTTAGACTTCTGGTTTGGAAAGGGCTTCATTCCATTGAGTGTGACTGTAAGGAAGCTCTGTTTGCACAATGTGTTTCAGACCGAGCTGATTTGTGAAGTACTTTCTGGGAGCTTGGCAGATCTTTTCCATAGTCTGTCCTGTTTGTGCATGTCTTGTTTCTTCTGCAAACACATGGAGCAAGCAGCAGTTGAGAGATCAAGTCACCCATTCAGACAAAAATACCTGCTGCTGAAGTGCTGGGTTTGTACAAGACTAAACCTATTTAAAGAATTTGCCATAATAGAAACTTATGTGCGTGGGTTTTTTCCTCCAGGTATTGAGTCAGACTTGTTAAAAGCAGCACCCTTCTTTTCGTGGTACGCACAGCTCCATGTCAGTCGGCTTGTCTCTTAAGAGTCTGCACAAGCAAACCAGAGATCTGCAATAATAAGCTTGAAATATTTCACAGCCATTAACCTGTGGCTGCTGCCGCCCTAGATATTGTTTTTTACCCCAAGGCACAGGTAAGCTGTAACTCAGAGAGGGATTGTACTGGGGTGTTCCACTGGAAGTGATTTATTTTTAAACAAATTGATCCACGTGTTGGTTACCTTTAGTAACACAAAAGACAGCTGAAGTGGCTTGGTCTAGGTTATTTCCTCTTATGCTACTTGATATCCCATCCTTTTCAGGATCTAATAAAATGTCTTTCAGTGTTGAGTAACTGCAGTAGGGGGTTGGATTTGGTGTTGGAGCACTAGTATAGCTGGGTGGGAAGGAGCTACACCGTCTACCTCAAACATGCTCTTTATAACCTGTACCAAGACCCTGCCCATGCAGCCACTTGTGAATACTTGACCTTGTTGTTTGTTAGTACACTGTAAATATTTAGAGAACACATCCCCTATTTCTCTCTTTCTGAAGATCAGTGGTGGTAAATCAGTGGGAAGTTGGACACCTGAACCACGAAGGGAGTTTTTAATCTGGTAAACAGCCAGGGCTTTTGTGGAGTGTATTGGAACCTGCAGAGTTTGACAGGAGCATGAAATCCTAAAATGAATAAATAATTGAATTGGACAGTAGTCACTAGCAAGAATGTTGCATCCGAAGCAAAAGCAGTGAATCAGTCAGCTGAAAGAAGAGGGAGGAGACAAGATTTGGGCTGAGGGAGAAGGGAGGTTCTTAGGTTACTATTTTCCTCTTGTGGCATGCTTATCTTTGATCCCATGGTGTAAAGCACTGTGGCTGTTCTTCTTCCTTCTCTGCTGCAAAAGACGATTTAAAGTTTGTGTTTCTTGGCAGAGGATTCCTTTCCCAAGTGTTTGTATTTTGGGACTATAGTTCTAGAGCTTGACTGTTTCATCCTGGAATGGGTATAATCTTCAAAGCTATGCTATATGAACATCACACCATTTGTTCTGCAGGTATCCTTTGGTAATGCTTTTCTGTCAGGTGAGCTGCTTCTTGCATTAGTCTCTCTTTTTTTCCTCCCTTTGAACATTTTTCTGAGCTGTTTTTCTGGATTTTAAATATTTAAGCACAAATTGGGGGCAGACTGAGCTAAAAAATATTAGTGCAGAAATATGGACAAGGAATACATTCTGCTTTTAGCCAGTGCTATTAGATTATATTACAAGTTAACTTTCCGGGGGAGTTACTGTGAAGTTGTCTAATGCAATAAGAGATTGGCTACAAACTTCATCTGCACAGAGATGCAGAAAATACCTGAGCTGTGTATTGCCGGTGTAGCTTATACCAGCTGACTTGGGTGCATACAGGTGCTTACTTGCATTATTTACTTTCAGTGTTTGCAGGGTGCATTAATTCTTTCTCTTGAGTTCCTCCCCAGCACTGCTGACTTAGTTTCCTTATCTTCCTCAAATCTTTAACTTCTCTTATTGCTCTTTTCAGTTTAACTCCAAAGCCTTTTGAGATCATGCCGTCGCTGATGCTCTGCGAGGCTGCACTGGTGGTCATGTTCTGGGCTGCCAGTGATTCCTGCACGGCTGTGCCATGAGGTCACTGTCACAAGCTGAACCAGCTCCACCATCAGGTGGTTACCATTTGGGGTTTTGTTTGTTAGTGCTGCTTTCAGTTTAGAAAGCTCTTTTAGAGTTTTATTTCCCCTTTCCAATCTAAATATATTCATACCTATCTGTTCAAACACCATATTGTCTTTTAGCTTAAAAAGCTCTTTTTTCCCAGTTGTAAGCACTCCTGAAGATCTATCTGGAAGGAAGTATGTCTCCTCTCATTTTGTTTTTTAAACTTTAATTTGATAAAGTGTCTGTACTTTGCTTTTTATTTCACTTGGTTTTACTTGAGTGCTGGATTAGACTGGGAGGGTGCACAGTATTCCAGACAGGGTCTAGTGCAGCAGTGTCGGTACTTGTCTTTAGTGGTATCTCACCTGGAGTGTGCTAGGGTTGTCTTTGCCTGGCTCTGTCATGCCGACAGATGCTGTCACTTCAGGACTGACTGGTATTCCCAGGTTGTTTTCTCTCCTGTTGCTCTTTCCATCTGATGACTTCTCGTTTCACACCAGAACTTGTCCCAGGTTCCATCCCAAGTTGTGCTGGGGTGCAGAGTGCAGAAGCCATGTCCACATCTAACCAGGTGTATTTTTATTTTTAACAGAGTGTGTCCAGACATACCTGATTTGCAGTAACTACATTAGGGATTTGGACTGGCAGCCTTTTGAGTGTTTCTCTCATTGTGTGTAATGTGATTAGAGGGGAGATGTGACAATGTAAAGCTTATGGAAATGAAGTTGGATTGCCTGGGGCTATTGCAGCCCTGTGCCTGGTAAAAGGTCTTGTACCACCTAACGTAATTTCTTTGTTAAACATGTTCCCAATAAAATGCATAACTGTCAATTAAGAGAAATATTGTACTGTGATCCTTTAGTATATGCAATTTAAAATGGGACTTGAGATATTTTTGCCTCTTGTGTGACTGTAATTGAGAAGAGGCTTGGGTTTTTTCCTCTTACAGATAAGAAATGTTCCTTTATGCTGAGCACTTGTCCCCATGTGCTACCTCAGTCAGATTAGGCTGCCTTTCTGGCAAGAATGTTTAGGGTGGTGCAGCAATACTGTGATGTAAAGCTCAGAGGGACACACCTCCTTAAACTGTCCTGCTCGCTTTGCTGTGTGTTCTCTGTAGTTGAGTGCAGGACCATGAGGATGCTCCAGAAGTTTATCCAGAGGCAGTAGTTCTCAGTGGCTTAGAGTACTTTCTCTTGCAGTAGCAGTATACTATAATAGAAACCATATTCTGTTTAGAAAAGTGCTTCTTATTATATTCCTTTTTTGTTTTCCAGGGTCCCACTTTTCTACGTGCCTTTTTGAATATCTCCGTTGTAAAGATGTCTCACAACCACCACATGAACAGCTCCATGATGCCAGCCACGCATCCTCCTGAACATCACCATTCAATGGCAGGCCCAGGACATGGTCATGGATCTGACATGATGATGATGGTAAGTGGAAAAGTCGTCATTAACCAGAGAGCTTTTCCTTGTCTGTGGTTCAGTGTAACTTGTAATCTTAAAGACTGTGCTCTTGAGAACTGGAAATTAAACTTAGCTTTGGAAGGCATGAATCAATCCAGTTAAAACACAGACCCCATTGTGGCTCTTCTGGAATGAAGGAGTGGCATGAGGCGATCTGCAACATGAAATATATTTCAAAGCTGGAGATCCTTTGGCAAAATGCTCTTTTCTTGCAAAAGCCTTTCTAGCAGCCAGCCTGGTGTCTGCTCTCTAGCCAGCTAAAGGCAGAAATGCAGAGTAAGCATTTTTCAGCAAGAAATGGAGATGAATGGAGTTCTCAGGCTGTTAGTGTTAGCAAAAGCCTTAACCAGCACCAAGAGGATTGCACACTAGTGTGATGGGTTGTGCTGACCTGCAGGCAACTAACCTCTGTGCCCTTTTCCTCTTGAACTTTAAGTATGCACTCAGTTTGGGGAGCGAAGTTCTACCAGGGCTCTTTGCCACGTTGGCGTTAAGGCTGTGTTGGTCCTGAATCCTGCTGCTCTAGCTAACTTTGAATTAAACAAGTTCAGACATGTACATGCTGGCATCACTGAAGCTTTGCAGAGATCCTGGCCAGAGTTTCCATGGAGGTGACTGTAGGATCTGTGTTTGTGTGTTGCCAGGTCTAGGGACTCTTTCAGGTTTTTCTCTCTTCCCTGAATACTTTTGGAGTGAGCTTAAGATTATTAAAACATGACTCTTTATGGTTAAACTTTGAAAGGAGGGGAGAGAGCGTGCATTTCTATTTCAAATGAGAATATACTCAGGAGTATATTTTGCAAGCCTTCAGTTAAAGTTTGCCGGCTAGCTATGTGCCCCGAAGAAGGAATTGGGAATCACTGCTTCTACTTATATTGCAAACAGTATCATAGCAGGAGAAGACAGGTCTAGAACAGCCTTCCCCTTTGTGAACATGGCCCAATACAAAGCCCAGCAGTGCTGGTGGAACTTGCATGGTCTCTGATGTCCTTGTGAAGCTCTTCATATAATCTAACAGCTAAATACTGGTGTTCTCTGATCCGTTACTTTCCATATACATGCCGTTTCTTTACAGGTATCAAGTGCTCTTATCTTCAATGGATAGTTACAGGGCCCTGCCTTACCCTGCTACTGAAAACTGTGATTAATTGCACAAGATTTTTGAATTAACATTGCATGTAAAACTGTCAGGAAGGAAGTAAAGAGGTACAGCATCTTAGTTAATAGAATGAACGCATTCTAATGTATGCATATTCCCATTCCTCACTTGCACCAAGTAACAGACTGTGTTTCAGCTGTGGTTTATGGAACTAGGCTGTAACGCTCTTTGGTTTGTGCGGTTTTTGTTTGAAATGTGAAAATGTTACGTTCATTAAAGAAATGGAAGTACTTTCTAAAAGGTGTTTCATAGTAATTTCTGCTCTGGGGATAATGAATGTCTGTCTGCTGATTCTTATGGACGCTGAAATTAATCATAATTCTGATCTTCAGCAAATAACCTTAATTAAACAATGAGGGGAGTTCAAAGAGAAGTTCCTCTAGCTTAGTGAGTACTTTACATGTGAAAACACTGTATGCAGCTGTGGTCAAGACATGTTAAACTCCAATGTATTTACCTAGATTGGCAAGATTATATGAACTCCAGCTGGCTGGGGGATCACTGATGTCATTCATCCCATGGCATTCACTGTGCAGGTTCAGGACCCCTTATTTTCACACAGGGGAAGTTGTGGTCCTGCTTTATATATAATACTCCTTGTTGTACCTGTATTTAGGCCTCTGTTTCCCAGAGGATGTTAGGAAGTTCTGTAGGGAGATGAGAGCCTGCTGGCATGGTGCAGGATGGGACCAGAGGATTCAGCTATACAACCCCTTATCTGTGTGAGCTCATACAAGGTCCAGGTGGGGAGAAGAAAGTGCCCCGTGCCCCAGCCCACGAGCTCCACAGAGACATCCCCAATCCCTGACTGCTTCTGATGCTGAGGAGAGAAGGAGCTCCAAAAGCAAGGAGAAGGCACTTCTCTGTTGCAGGTACTGTGAAGGACAGTGCCTTCTGCTGAGGGCCACTGCCTAAAAGAGCTGCCCACTAGAACTGGAACCTGGAGCATCTTTAGCCATGTCTCACTTGTGTGAGTTACACTAGACTTACTGAAGAGTTTCTCTGAGTCTGATGACCAGCTGAAGTGATCTAAGTTCTTGTCATAATACAAAACCCTTTGCTAAATCTTGTTGTGAGCTCCATCTCAGGATGAGCTATTCAGGTTCATCTTGATGTTCTTTATGTTTTGGGCAGGCAATGACTTTCCAGTTCACCTATGAGAATGTGCCATTGCTGTTTTCTGGACTTACAATCAACACTCCTGGAGGTTAGTAAAACTGTCTTCTCCAGTCCAAACAAAAAGTGTGCAATTGATGAATGTTTCAGGAATTACCTTGCTGTTTATGCCAAAAATATGCTGGCACACTGTGTTGAGTCTGTTTTAAATGACATCTGTGAGGTGAAAGAAAACAGAAAATGTTTGCATAGTTCAAGAATTTGACTGGTCTTACTAGCAAAAGTGATTGCTGGTTTCACTTCATGGGCGAAATTCCAATTAGCGTATGGATTAAATTCATGTTTACCATCTGTATGTGCATGTGCATGATGCCCTGCCATAGCCTGTGCAGTGTTGAATCACACCGTGTCTCGTCTGACGTGTTTTGAAGCAAACATTTTTTTTTGCACAGATAAAATGATGTTTCCTCTTTTGTCAGAAATGGCTGGTGCTTTTGTGGCCGTCTTCTTTCTGGCCATGTTTTATGAAGGCCTTAAGATTGCCCGAGAGTGTCTGCTCCGTAAATCCCAAGTCAGCATTCGCTACAACTCCATGCCAGTGCCAGGTCCCAATGGCACTATCTTGATGGAGACGCACAAAACCGTTGGGTAAGAGTTTCACTTCATTCTAAGACAAATTTCTTCAGCAGCTGACAGAGGCAAAAACTGGGACAGGAAAATCTTTATGCAGCCAGTATTACTCTCTGCAAAGTATATTGGCTCCAGATTGGGACACTGCTTGACACTGGAGGACACTGTGCTTGAGTCACTTGGCTGCCCTTTAGGATGGGGGACAAAAGGAGGAAAGCAGCAAGGAGTCAGATAAGCTTGTTTTTTTCCCCAGAGCAATAACAAACACATTTGGGGAGTTCCTGGGAACAGAATTTGGGTTAGGATCCTTCTGTTGACAGGTAGTCAAATCCTCTACTCAAAAAAGAAGCAATTCTGCTTATTGAATGTGGGAGAAGAATAAGCTTGTAGAAGTCTGTTTCTCAGCTAAAAGTTTTGTCCTCCCAGCAAGTACCATGCTTGCTTTGTTATCAGTCAGCTCTGTGGGGAAAAACATGGTTACAAGAGACAGATGCATGCAGAAGTCTATGTCCAGCCTGCTTTATCTTCTCTGCTATTTCGTGCCCACCTTGGCATCCTGTCAGCCTAAGAGCTAAGTTTTCTCTTTGGGGATGTGCATTTTCCCACCTGTCTCTCATGGATGCTGACTGTTCTTTTGGGTTTTGTGTTCTCAGACAGCAGATGCTGAGCTTATCTCACCTCCTGCAGACTGTACTGCACATCATTCAAGTTGTGGTCAGTTACTTCCTCATGCTGATCTTCATGACGTACAACGGATACCTCTGCATAGCTGTGGCAGCAGGGGCAGGGATGGGCTATTTCTTCTTCAGCTGGAAAAAGGCAGTTGTTGTGGATATCACGGAGCACTGCCATTAACACTGGATGCTGCCCAGAAGCCTCTCCACCCCACCGTTCTCTTGAAGTGCAGCCATCACGAGGACTGAATCATTCCTAAGCTGAAAGAGAAACAATATCAAGAAAATCAACTGCGGTTCACCACAAGTTCCTAGCTGGGGTGTAGGGATGTGAGGAGCTGGGATATGCTGCTCCCCCTTGCTGCAGGCTGGCAGCAGTGTTGACTCTTGAGGGTCCCGTGGTAGCCATTCTTGGCTAGGATTTACTTTATTCTTAGATTATGCTGTGATTGAAATTAGTTGGTTGACAGAAATATAGAAATTATTTCTTAAGAAAACAAAGCATTTTATTTTTGAATTTAAATGCTCATCTGTGAGGGTTTTATGAACTGTAGGTAAAGATCAAAGTTGCCAATGAAGCCCACATGTGTGAATGGCTATTGTAATTTTACTTTTTTTCAATACGTACATAATGCCAGGGGAGGAGAGCTCCCTGGCATTGTGGCTTTTGGGGCCAATGACACCTTCTGTTGCAGAAGGACTCCTCAGCCTCTGAGGAAGACTTGGAGCTGCACATCAGACATGCTCAGGTGTGCCCTGGCAAGGGAATACTTTGACACAAGTATGTGACTCATGCTCCAGGGGGATTTAGATGAGCCTGTCCTCCAAGCCCATCAGAGTATGATGAGTGTTAATCTTCTGATGTATCCAGCAGCTTTACTCAGCTTCAAGTGATAAGATTTGGGTTTGGCTGCTTTCACTTCCCAATCATGGAAACATACAGAGTAGATGCAGGACAACAAATTGTGTATTTACAGGGCAAAAAGTTTAAATAAAGCAGTGAACCTGCATTTACTTCATGTTGAATTGCTCCTGGATGGATCTAGAGCCTAGACCTCTGGTTTACTAAAACTAGTTCTGTAAAGGAGGCAAGAGCTACATAATGATTTCATGACATTAAAGGTTAAATTGTCTGAAGAGGGCATCCCTTGACTGAGACGAAGTAAAACAACCATGTGCCTGTAAAGGAGAGATCTGGGGAAGAGAAGAAAGACAAGACAGGACTACAGCAGCCTTCGGTCTCAGGTGAAATTTGAAGCAGCTTGGGCTGATGAAAAAGTATTCCTGGCCCAGATGATTCTTCTTTGTCTTAAGAATCATGCTGTGACCACGTTAGCTTGGAGGTGCAAGAGTTATCGGTGCCAGTGGTGGACAAATGTTGTAGCACAGCAAAGAACTTCCCGTTCAGTGCTGTGAGCTCTACACATTTCACAGGCAAGACAGGCTGTGACACAGGCAAAACCAGCTTACTGCATGCGTGATGCCCAGAACATGCTTTGGGTTTTCGAGGGAGAAGTTTTGGTTTAGCACTTCGTTACTAAACTGCTTGTTGCCATAGGGAATGTTGTACAGAGTATGGTGCAAAGCTGGAGTCTTCATTCTACTCAGGATGCCCAATTTGTGCCAGTAACTGGCTGAAAGGGAAGACGGTGGGATTTTCAGAAGGGCACTGAAAAAAAGGCACCACTTTCAGACTGGGACTGATGCCTGGGATGTGCCATGAGAACAGGGAATCCCTTTGAGGTGGAAGTACCTGGGCACATGCAGTAGCAGTTTTTTCTCCGAAGATGCTGCTAGTTGCGCTGTTAGTGGTAGCTGTGTAAGGAAGGCTGATCTGTGAGGAGGAATTACATTTCTTTAGCCAGTAAGCTTTACAGAGCGAGGCCCATCCCTGTGCTGATGCTACTACACCAGCACAGAGCCCACCCTTGCCCTACCACCCTCTGTGAAAGGCAGCTGGAAACCTGTTACTGCTGCTACCAGGATCTTGAATTGCACCACTAAAGTCAACTGTCCTGGGTTGATGCCCTGTATTTATTTGGACATCTTGTTTTCTTTGGGCAGTGCAAATAGAGAATAAAAGGATATGAGCTAAAAGCAGGCTCACGTTTCTAAAGAGCTTATTTCTGTAGCAAATTTGTGCCTGGATGAAAGAGGCAAAGTTACTTTCCTGGAAAAATTCTAGCCACCTCCTGATGAGAGATAGGAAAAGGTCTGCCCCGGTCTGATCTTTGAAGGGAGTTATGTCAATAACAAACTGCAGGAGGACATACTGATGTTCTCTCTGCATCTGTCGTGAAGGTAAAAATCTTCTGTGCCCTCTAAGCAATCATGCCTCTCTGTGAGAGCAGAAAACAGACTTTTCTGATCCCTGTGTGAGAGCTGTGAGGAAATTGTAGTGCTTGTCAGAGAACATTGAAGCAGTTAAGTGCTGGAAATGGTTTATGTTTTGAAAGCTTTATGCTGCAGGGGCTCGATCCGGGAAGGAGTTAGAGCCGACGTTGCCAACATGGCTCTGATTGGTTTCTCTTGAATGAGATGGAGTTGTTGCTGTTGCAGGAGCATCTCCTTATAGGGTATAGTCATGAGTGGCTTTGCGTGGTGTCACTAGTTACTTCGTATACCTCTTGCTGTGTCTTTCTCTAAAGTAGAACCTCTGCTTGGCCTGATCTTCTTGCTGTCACCTTTTAGCCACCTTTCCTTGTATTCAAGAGACCAGACTTGAATTCTCTGATTCAAGTGATCAGAGATTAATGACTTGGAGATCAGGCAATAGCTGTAGCTTTTAAAATATAAATTCAGTTCTCTTGTTAGCTTTTCTGCCTCATTCTATGTGTAGTACCTGTGCCCTTGAAATTTTTTCCCCCCGAGGAGGAGTACCTCTGTCTTCAAAGGCTCATCTCCTGCCCACGCTCACACAGGAGAGACTGCACAGCTTTCTCCAGGGTGCAGAGGGAAGTGAGGCTGACGTCACGGTGGTCACCTGGGGAGCAGGAACCTGGGCAGAAGTCTCCCAGGTGTCTAGCAAGCACCCCAGCTGCCTTCCCGCAGCCTGTAAGAATGATGGTTTGAGCATCGGGCAGTACCCGCATTAGAAATGGGAGCCTAGGCTAGGCTCTGGGGAGAGATGCACAAGGGAAGGTCTGAAGGGAAGGTGGTTAAGAGAAGAAGATGGAGGGTTGTGTCATCTTTGCTTCCGAGCTTGCTGATACAGTGAGGCCCAACTGAGGAAGGGACATTGCCAGTCCATGTCTCCCTGCCGGCTTTGGCCATGTTTTCCTTTGGTTCAATGTTGACAATCCAGAGAAACCACCAGCCTCCCCCTGGCCCACCAGATGCCACTGGCTGCCGTGTTCTTGGCCTGGGTCAATGTTTGTTTTGCCAGAGTCTGAGCAAAACCTGGTCTCCCTACTGATGACTTCTACTGCCTGCTTTTGGTGCAGTCCCAGCCTTTCTGCTGGCTGAATTTAAAGTTCTGGTAACACTAAACTCGCATTAAGTAGTGCTTGGAGGGAGGTGAGGGCTCTAATATTATGAGACTTGAGTGAATTGAACTGGTATGTCAGCGCAGGTATAGCATGCTTGGATTGTGATGTCCTGCGTCTGTCTTTGTACCCTGATGTTTGGTCTCCACATGCTGCGCCTCTGGATTGTCATCCTGGAAGAAGTGCACGAAGTATCTGGGGTGTGTTCATCAGCTGGCTTTTATTGGTTGTCTTTGAGTGCCTTTTCATTTTTTCTGGAGCCAGTCCCACCAAATCCAGCAGGGTTTCTAGTTTTGTTTACAGTGGACTGTCATTTTTGTTTTTACTCTTGCTCTTTGTGGAGGTAACTTGTCTAATGTTACTGTGAATATCAAGAATCTCCTGTATATAATTAACCAATAAAATAGATTGCATTTTACTGTGGTGGATGTGTGTTTTGGAAAGAATCCCCAATGCAGAGACTGCAGCTGAAGTGGAGGCTGGCAGCTCTTACTGCAGCATTCAGAAAGCAACTCTAAGTGCCCACTTTTATCAGCAGGAGGCCCCGCAGCCAGGCAGCTCCAGCCTGGCCTTCCCCAGCCCCTTTTCTCTGGCATGACTCTTCTGTGCCTGCTGTGATGGTGGGAGCAAGCAGCAGGGGCTGAGCATCCATCTTCAGGTGGTTGGGGATGGAAGTGAGGAGCATTGTCCTCTGGGCTTGCCCCAGCCACGAGCAACAAGCCCTGAAGCTGCTGGAACAGGAATGCAGGAGGTCACGGAGGCATGAGTTGCTGTTTGTTTCAGTCCAGTTACACTTTGCAGAGTGTGGGGAAAGCTGAGATGGAAAGAGTAATTGGTGCCTCCCAGATCTACTTTCCCCTATAGAGAGAGGAGTCAAAGGATGAGAGTTTTAGGCAGCTGTAATAACGAGCCCCCTTGGTACGTGGAAGGTGTCCGTGTATGGCGAGGAATATTGGTCTCCCTCACAGAGATTTACTCTAGATTGTATTCATCCATAGAAGAGAAATGAGGGGCTGGATTAGTTTTTCTTCCCCTGTGCAACCAAAGGATGTCTGGAACCTGCCAAGATGTTTCCCTGTCAGACCTGAGGCATGCTGGGAGTGCCTGAGGAGCAGAGCAAACCCAGATAATTTTATGTGGTGTTACTGTAGCAGCTCTGCTCTAGGCCAGACTGTGGCTTTTTCCAGTTTGAAGAGTTTAAGTTCTGTACATCTCCCTAGCCTGACCTGAAATTTGATGTACCTACAACACATGAAGCATGAATTTAACCAGTCTGGTTTGGAGCATTGCTTTAGACACTGAAAAAAAATGTAACTGATCGCTGTGCTGGAAGATGGTAGAAAACAGTCCCAGCCAGGAGCAGAGCGAGCCTCCAGTTCTACCTCTGAATTCCCTGCAGGTGTCCTGGTGCAGGCCCCAAGGCTGCTGGCACCCTGCTCTGCCTCCCTCCCCAGGCAGGAGGGAACAGAGTTTCCTAAACACCAACAAGCTGCTTCAGTTTTTATAACTTGCTTCCTTCAGGTCACCTCCCTGTGTGCTAAACTCCTCCTTTTTGGGGTTCTGCATTACCTCGCCTTTTATTATGTGCTCAGCCAGCCAATGATGGTATGAGGTGCTGCTGTAAATCCTGGTATGTGCTGGTTAGCCTGTCAGAAATCAGTCCACCTTTCTGCTTTTTATGTGACACCGTCTATAAGGAAATAGCTGATGTCCTTTGACCCAAGCAGCAGACAGCACTGGCAGCTACGTGGAACTCCATCACAGAGTGACAAACCAGCGGAGCTGGGGTGACACACTCCCTGTGGCTGAATGAAGTGAAACAGATAAGTGTAAAGGAAAAACCGCTCAATCAGAAAATACGGGATATTGTTCCCTGTCCGCGTGCCCAGTACATTCCGCTGCATCCAGGTTTGCAGCCGTTCCCTGCCAAGGGCCCAGTCTGCATCCCAGCTGTGCCACTGGTTGTGAAGTGGCGTACGGCCACCGCCGTGAAATGCTTGGGACTCGCTGACTGCAGTCAGGCCTGCCCTGACGTCCAGACACTGCTCTGTCAGGAAGTATTGCCTGTTGCAGCCAGTCACGACACCCACTGCCTTTATTCACACAGGCTCGTAAAACACTGACCAGGTGCTCCCCAGCATCTTAGCGGGGTCACCAACTTGTAGGGCTAAAGGTTTAAATGAACGCATTCCACTGGCGCCATTTTTAAGATTACTAAACCAAAAGATCCCCAAAAGATCCTGCTGCAGTGTTTTACCTCCTCGCTGTACCGGGGCGCACGCAGGCGAAGGGCACGCCGGTGCTCTTGGTGTTTCCAGCCCTGCCTGCGTGGTCTCCACAGCCATTTAAAGCAGCTCGTGTGGTATTTTATTAAAAAAAAAAAAAAAAAAAAAGACGTATTTATTTAAAACAAAACACTTGGCCAGGGGGTGTTCACAGGCGTGTTAACCAGATAAACTTAAAAAAACAAAACCAAGAAAACAAGGGCAAAACCGAGGTGTGTGGGGGAGGCCCGTCCCGCCAGCCCCGGCCCCGGGGCCGCCCGTGTCCCGTGTCCCGCTCGGCCGGGGGGTCCCGGGGGGTGCGGGAGCCCCGGGGGGGTGCCGGGGGGTGCGGGGGGGTCCCGCCGCTAGAACTCGAAGGTGCCGAAGTGGGCGGCGCGGCCGCCAGCCTTGGGCTGCGGCTTGTAACCGATACGGTCGTTGATCATCTGCTCCCGGCTCTTGTGGTCGGTGCCCAGCGCCATGGCCGCCGCCGCCGCCGCCGCCGCCGCCGCCGCCTCCTCGCCGGCCGCCGCCGCCTCCGCCTCCTCCCGCTGCTTCTTGCGGCTCTGCGGGGCAGAGGGGCCGCGTCAGGGCGCTCCGGGGCGGCGGCGGCGGCGGCGGCGGGGGGGGAGGGACCCGCCGGGGGCGGCCGCCGCCGGCCCCGCTCGCACCTCCAGGTCCTTCCGGATGCTCTCGAACTCCTCGATGTCGTCCAGCTTCAGCTCCAGCCGCGTCGGCTTCCGCCGCAGCATCGCCGCCGCCCCGCCGCCGGCCGCGCGCCTCCCGCCCTGCCCCGCGCCCCCCGGAAGGGGTTGTGAGGCGCCGGGGCCCGTGGGCGGCGCCGCGCGGCTCCGCGCTCCTCCCCTCGCCGCCGCTCCCGCTGCGCCGCCGCCATGGCCTCCGTGCGGGCTCCGGCGGGGCGCGGCGGCGCCCGGGCCCCCGTGCGGGCCCCCGCGCCTGCGGAGGTGGGCGGCGGCGGGGGGCTGGCGGGGCCGTCACCGGGGAGAGGCCGCGGGCCCGGCCGGGGGCCTCGCCTCCGGGCCTGCCGTGGGGGTGCGGGGAGGCGGCCCCGCGCCCTCGGTGGCGCCGGAGCCCCTCAGGGGCCGCGGCCGCAGCGCTCGCGTGTTTTCATGCGTTTTTACGGAATCCTTGATTTTTCGTGGAAAGTCCGTTGTAACGCGGCTGTGCTGGGGGGAAGGAGCCGGTCACCCTCATCCCCCTCTGCTTTCCAGGGAGGGCGGCGGGAGCTGGCGGGCGGCATCGCTCCTGCCTCTTCTGGGGCTTGTCCTGCCAGATTAGGAAAAACCTCATCTTCTGACGGGTTTTTAAAAAAACAAAAAACCAAAAACCCCAGAACCTTAAAACGGAGGTCAACGCAGATAACAAAGAATCGAAAGACAACACAGTCTAATTTAAGCAAATTATTTAACGTGGCATTTTACTTCTGATCTTTGCGCTTGAGGCATGGCCTTATTGTCCAAGATCAACACCTCACATAAAATTTCAGGGTCTCTTCGTGACGTACGTACTGACTTTCTGAGGCAGAGCAGTGCATTCTTGCACAAACAAGGTGTTCGTTGTTTCCTTTTTGGCCAAAACACACTTAAAATTCTGCCTTTACCTTCCAGGCCACCAAGAGCAAGCCTGCAGAAGAGAGCGATGCACCTCCGCCCAAGAGAGCCCCCATCTTTTATGGCAGTTTGGAAGAGAAGGAAAGGGAGCGTCTGGCAAAAGGAGAATCGGGGTTGCTGGGAAAAGAAGGGATGAAAGCTGCGATCGAGGCTGGCAACATCAACATAAGCAGTGGTGAGACTGTTTAACCACCCCCCCCACCCCCAGCTCTGGAATGCAACACTTTCAAAAGCCTCTGATTGACTTTCGAGTGTAATTTAAAATCAAAACCATGAGGCCGTTGCCTGGACTGTTGGTGCTTTGTTTGGATCTTCCCCTTTGAGAGGGATCTCTTGTCCAACCCTTGTTTTCAATCTGATGGTTTCATTTTTTGTTCAGGTGAGGTCTTTGATCTCGAAGACCACATGAGCGAGCGGCAGGCGGAAGTGCTGGCTGAGTTTGAGCGCAGGAAGAGAGCCCGGCAGATCAATGTGTCCACTGACGACTCTGAAGTGAAAGCCTGTTTGCGAGCCCTTGGGGAGCCCATCACGCTCTTTGGAGAAGGTCCTGCGGAAAGGAGGGAGAGGTGCTGTGTCTGCCCCAAGTGTTGTGAACGGGGAACTCTCAGTTTATCAAATTCCTGATGTTTTCCTTGTAGTTGGGGTGCAGTGAGTGCTGCTGGTCAGTAATGCTTCATTACGATGCAGCAAGAATGCTGAGGTAGAAAGAATGGCAGGCCGTGACTATTTGTCAGGTTAGCTGAGAATTCACTGAGTGAATATGACTTAATGTGTTTCTTTCCAGATTAAGAAATATCCTTTCGGTGGTTGGCACAGACGCGTTAAAAAAGACCAGGAAAGATGATGACAGGTCTAAAAAATCCAAAGAAGAGGTAATGGTCTCTCTTGTTCTCTCATTGCTGAGGGAGATGGGTATGATACTCTTTGAGATGCCTTATTTTGATGGTCTCTTCAATGTCCAGGACTCTTGGTTTTGGTCGGTCTGTGGATTCTCATGTCATCCCTTCTTCCTCCTTCTGTGTTGCCCGTTTTAGCAAAATGGTGGCAATGTCTTATCTAAATCAGGAGTGTTAGGCCTGGCTTGTACTGCAGGCTAAATCCCGTGCTGTGTACAGCACACAAACCAGGAGATCAGATGTTTGCACTGTTACTTAGTATAGCGAGTCCTTTATTGCTCTTTGTCTTCACACTCAGAAAGAAAAAAATATGTTCCTGCTATTGCATCTCTTTCTGCCTTTGATTCTTCTTTCTTTCTGCTTCTCCTTTCTCTTTTCTGAGTCCATTTTTTTCTTATTGTTTTTGGGAGTTGCTGTAAGAAGTAAGGACAATTTCTGCAGCTCTGGGCTTTCTTTTTACTAGGTGATGTGTAAGGAAGGAGGGAGCTGTATGTCATTAAGTGAAAATGGGTCAGTGTTCAATCAGAATATCCTCGAATGAAATGGCAGCACGTCATGATCTGATCTGTAGGGCAGTTTGACTTGTCTCTCTCAATCCCTTTTTGTAGGGCTTACAGTTATGCGAAATGCCCTTAAAAAGAGCCTTTAACGCAGCAAGATTTAAGAGCAGGTGCTGTGGTGGCACTTACATACTAAGAGGAGGTCATCTAAGGTAACTGAATGGACGAGTAGTACCACATCAGCTTTTTCTTCAGTTTTGTTTTTTTTCTTGCAGTATCAGCAAACCTGGTACCACGAAGGACCACGCAGCCTGAAAACAGCGAGGCTGTGGCTTGCTAACTACTCGCTCCCCAGGTAAGGAAAAACAGCACAAATGAAGGAGGGGGATGCAACCTTTTGTAAAATGTAGCTGCCGATCCCACCTCAGGTAATGCAGGAGATTTGAGATCAAAGGAATGGGGAACATACACTGGTAGACAAGTCCAGGTTGCTTAGAGCTTGAGTTCTCAGTGACTGACTGTAGCATTAGCCCAGTTTGGGGGAAGAAGGGGGAAAGGCCTGTTTCCAGCAGCAGGGCAGGAAAAATATAGGGACTTGTTACTCCACCTTTCCTCTTCATAGGGCAGTGAAGCGGCTAGAAGAAGCCCGGCTGCTCAAAGAGATTCCGGAGGCAACCAGGACATCGCAGAGACAGGAGCTACACAAATCCCTGCGAGTAGGTTTGGCAGCTGCTGCTCAGCTGCTGTGTTTAAAACTTTTTGCTGATCTCCAAGGAGATCGGAAAGAGATCAGCTGCCCAGAGGTGCTGGCCAGATGCATGTAGTTTTCTGTGCTGTGCCTGTCACCTGTTGGAAAACTCTGCTTTCTCTCTCTTTCCCGATGATATGCATAAAGCATGTTCTAACTGTTTCTTCAGTGATTCAGAGAGATGTAATTTAGTTGTCCCCTTGCATGGCAGAGGGGTGAAGAGACATCCCTGCATTGCCTTGCCACTTGCCTGTGAAGCTAAAGGAATTTGTTCCTGGCTTTGTCACAGGTTTAGCTGGCTAGGAAGGGACTGCTCACTTTCCTCTTCCTGTACAGTGGTCACTAGAGCATAAAACCAAGGGAAATAATGACCAACACAGTAATGCAGAACGTGCTTTAGATGACTCTGAGATGCCCTTTTTGAGCATGTTAAGTCTGATTCCCAGCTTAACCAAACGGAATGGCTCAAGCACACAGTGTGCCGCCACTCTAATCCTGTTTACACCCAGAGGCATTAGCTGCCGGAGGATTTGCTTGTCCCCTAAGCACACCACGCTGCCAGCTCCAGTCTTTCTGGTTGTATTTGTTAGATGAGTTGTAGAAAGAGGCCAAAACTACAGTCAGATCTCCGTCAAAGCTGTAGTTGCAAAGCAGGCCTGTGGGGTTATTGGTGGCATGTACCACAGGTGGCACGTTGAGAGCTACGCTGTGCCCCAGGGCCATGCCAGCTTACATCAGTCAGGCTGGCTCAGTGGCCCTCGTGCCTGGAGCTGGAGTGGCTCGAAGGTAGCTCCTCCCTTTGAAAGTGACTTTCCAAAGGCTTCTGCCTCCTCCTGCGTCCATTTGCCTCCTTCACCTCGGTCTTTGGCCAGGGCTTTCCCTAGGTAGTTTGTACTTTACTCATTTATCATTTTCTTTGTATTTGGTTACAGTCCTTGAATAACTTCTGCAGTCAGATTGGAGATGATCGCCCGCTGTCCTACTGCCACTTCAGCCCCAATTCCAAACTCCTCGCTACGGCCTGTTGGTAAGTTTTCTTTCACAGCACTTGCTGTAGGGGCTGCGAGAGCAACGCAGGGGCGAAGGAGAGGGATGTTATTGGAGGCCTGTGAATTGTGAGAGTTCAGAAATGCTTTTTGTTCCTACTCAGAACTCTCTCTTCACCCTGTTCTAGAGCTTAGCAGAGATTTGAATCTGAGTCCATTAGTCCCTGTGGTTGGTTGCCCAAAGCGTATTGGTATTTTAGCCAGTGCAGCACCCCCGGGTGGTTTTGCAGCTCTGTGTTTGATCTCTTCTTTGATGTTCCTGTCTACACTGACATCTATTCCTTGTGTTCAACAGGAGCGGATTGTGCAAGCTCTGGTCCGTGCCTGACTGCAACCTTGTTCACACCTTACGAGGTAGAGAGCGGCTTCCACTGAGACTCTTTGCTTAGTTCTTTTGTTCCCCTCTGGGTTGAGTTCCCTCATCTGAATTACTTTGTGACTCAAAATGTAGTGGTTTTTGGGCAGGTTTTATTGTAATGAGAGCGTCACTCAGGCTTGCGGAGCATGAGCACATGTCTCAGAATCTAGGGGAAGTCCTGGCCTTTCTCTCAGAAGCAAGACCCGAGTTTTTTTCTGTTTCTGACTAATGTTCTTGTTTTGTTTCAAAGCCTGGTTTGAGATATTTTGAGCCAAATATCAGCATTTTTGGCCAGGCCGCTTAACAGCAGTGAGGTTCTTTGACTAAATACAAATGTTAGGACAAATCTCTTGATTCATATGCTGAATCCTCACTGCATTTTGAGGGTTACAAACCTTGACATTTGGTACTGTTAAGTGGGTGCTACTGGAGCTGCAGTTCAGCTGTTTGCAGGACAGATGTGTCGGGTGGTTACAACGCAACTTCACCCAACATGGGAGGACGCAGTGAAAGTGTTCACTGGTACCTGACTAATTAGTAACAAAGAAATGCTGTTTTTCTGAAGAACTGGCCAAGATCACGTGGCAGATTATGAATTTTGATTTTCCTTTCTCTTAAGGACATAACACCAACGTGGGAGCAATAGTCTTCCATCCCAAAGCCACCGTCTCCCTAGACAACAAGGACGTTAACCTGGCCTCTTGTGCGGCTGATGGGTCTGTCAAACTCTGGAGCCTTGAAAGGTCAGAATGATACCAGGCATGCACAGCTGCAGCTTTGTTGTTTTGGGGTTTATTTTGTGTTACTAAACATTGGACATTTACCATCCTCCTGCAAATATAACCTTTTCTTGTAGTTATACCAGTGCAATTCCTGGCCTCAGTATGTGCCACCTTCTTCAGCAGAAAAAGAGATCACCCTGATTAGGGGAATCAAGGTGAGGGGGAATTGTCTGAAAAGAATCAAGTCAGAATTGCTGCTGGGCATTGGTAATCTGCTTTGGGTGATGGATGGAAGATTTGGAGATTGTTTCATTCTCACCTTTTATTTAGGAGAAAATTTCCCCTCTTGGATATTAAGAAATGAACTTTTGAGTTATTGGGAAGCACCAGTGTTCAGAGAGGGACTAACCAAATGCATGACCATGCACTGTAGCTTCATCCAGTAATAAACACAAGTGGCTCTATCATTGCACAGTGCAGTTCTGGAAGATGCATAGCATCTGTCTCAAGCCTGTGAAGAAGAGAACAGTGTAGATACCGAGCCCTAGCATCTGCTGTGTTTGACAAGTGGGGCCCTGCAGTGCACCTGAGGAAGAGGCAGGCAGCCCTGAGACCCTCAGCTGTTCATCCTTAGCTGAAAGCCACTGTTTCTAGTTGCAGAAGAACTACCTCTGCAAAGGGACAGGCTGTTTATTAGTCTCATGTGACCATGTCTATTTAGTTGGTCTGTTGGAAAGAAACTCTAAATGCTGTTCAGGTCTTCTGCTGAAGGCTACTGACCTGCTGCCTGTAATTCTGGGAGAATAAATATTCACTCTGTCCCGCCTGCCCTGCAGTTCCTCAGAATAGCTGGATTTGCTGCAGTCTGGGATGTGTTCTGTGGAGTCACAGTAAAGCTCCCTGCTCTCCAGGGAGTCCGTGTTTTGTTTCTGCTGTTACTACTTTCAAAGTGCTGTTAACAAGGGCCTTGTTAATTTTCAGGAAATAATTACCCCAGGAGAACTTTATAACCAACACAAATGTGGATAAAGGGGTTTCACTTAGAGCTTTAGCTGTGTGAACAAAAGGCAGAATTCAGAGTCATTAGTTAAAACTCTGATTTTCCCATCTGGGTTGTGTTTAATTAGCCGCTGTCTTGCTGTGATCATAATGTTTGCAAAGGCCTGGCTAGAGCCAGCCACCTCTGACCAGTGTCTGATGATTTTTGTTTCTGTTTTTCAGTGATGAACCGGTGGCAGATATTGAAGGACACAGCATGAGAGTGGCACGTGTGATGTGGCACCCATCTGGGAGGTTCCTGGGTACTACCTGGTATGGAGATTTGGTTATTTGCTTTAAGACATTACCATTAGGTATCTGGCCGGTAGCCCAGCGGGTACCACTGCTTGTCCACAGAGGAGCCCAGCATGGGCAAGTGTTGGCCATTCTTGACAATGGCTGGGCTGTTGCAATGGAAATAACAGTGAATCACTGGGATTCCTTTCTCTGCCCCTCATGTGAGACCCTGCTGGTCTCTGGCTGGAAATAAAATGCCCGCAGAGTTAGTGAAATATCCTGTTATCCTCCTTGGAGATACATTTATTATTTGCTATTTACTGCTCGAGGGTAGGAAGGCTCTGCAGAGGGATCTGGACAGGCTGGATCGATGGGCTGAGGCCAAATGTATGACGTTTAACAAGGCCAAGTGCTGGGTCCTGCTCTTGGGTCACAACAAGCCCATGCAATGCTACAGGCTTGGGGCAGAGTGGCTGGAAAGCTGCCTGGCGGAGAAGGCCCTGGGGGTGCTGGCTGACAGCCAGCTGAACACGAGCCAGCAGTGTGCCCAGGTGGCCAAGGAGGCCAACGGCATCCTGGCTTGTATCAGCAATAGCGTGGCCAGCAGGAGCAGGGCAGGGATGGTGCCCTGTGCTCGGCACTGGTGAGGCCGCACCTCAAATGCTGTGTTCAGTTTTGGGCCCCTCGGGACAAGAAGGACATTGAGGTGCTGGAGTTTGTCCAGAGAAGGGCAACGGAGCTGGGGAAGGGTCTGGAGAACAAGTGTGATGGGGAGCGGCTGAGGGAGCTGGGGGGGTTTAGCCTGGAGAAGAGGAGGCTGAGGGGAGACCTTATCGCTCTCTACAACTGCCTGAAAGGAGGTTGTGGTGAGGTGGGGGTCGGTCTCTTCTCCCAAGTTACTAGTGATAGGATGCAAGGAAATGGCCTCAAGTTTAGCCAGGGGAGGTTTAGATTGGATATTAGGAAAAATTTCTTCACTGCAAGAGTGGTCAGGCACTGGAAGAGGCTGCCCAGAGAGGTGGTGGAGTCACCATCCCTGGAGGAGTTCAAAAACCGTGTAGACATGGCACTTGGGGACATGGTTTAGGAGGCAGGTGGTGTTGGGTTGGCGGTTGGACTTGATGATCTTAGAGGTCTTTTCTAACCTTAATGATTCTATGATTTAGTTGGACAAATGCTTTCTTTTTACAGCTATGATCACTCGTGGCGCTTGTGGGACCTGGAAGCTCAGGAGGAGATTCTCCATCAGGAGGGTCACAGCAAAGGTGTCTATGACATTGCCTTTCACACAGACGGGTCTCTCGCTGGGACTGGGTGAGTTTGCGTCAGGACTGGATGTGAAATATTATTAAGGTTTTGTTGCTGACTGATGCCAAGTGCCCCAGCGGTTTCTGCTGCTGAGGCTGAGCATACTGTGGCAGCTGCTGAAGTCTCTGATGGGTAATGCTCGGGTTCTCTCTTCCTAGGGGACTGGATGCTTTTGGCCGGGTGTGGGACTTGCGCACGGGACGCTGTATCATGTTCCTAGAAGGCCACCTGAAGGAGATCTATGGGGTTAACTTCTCCCCAAATGGGTAAGAAAAGAACTTGCATGGTTTACATGGGAACTCCCGAGTACAAACCCCAGCTCCCAATATGTTCTTCCTCCACCCTTTGGCAGATACCACGTCGCAACGGGCAGCGGTGACAATACTTGCAAGGTATGGGACCTCCGCCAGAGGAAGTGCATCTACACCATTCCTGCCCATCAGAACCTGGTGACCGGGGTGAAATTTGAACGTAAGCGCCTCCCGTCTGTCGTTCCTTATCCCTCCCTCTCCTGAGCTGAGGTTGCAGGGGATGGGGCAACTCAGAAACGCATCTTCAGGTCAAGAAGGCCTCTACTAGTTAGCAGAGAAGATTTGTCATGGTTTTTATGTGCAAATCTCACTTCTCCCTTTTTCTCCTCCTCTACTGCAGCCAATCACGGGAACTTCCTACTCACAGGCGCTTATGACAACACCGCAAAGATCTGGACTCACCCCGGCTGGTCCCCTTTGAAGACGCTGGCTGGTCACGAGGGAAAGGTGATGGGACTGGACATCTCCCTTGACGGCCAGCTGATAGCAACCTGCTCCTATGACAGAACCTTCAAGTTGTGGACAGCGGAGTAGCTCAGAGGTGCTGCCGATGAACTGGCATGGAGACATGAATGGCTTTGAACTAAGACTTGCTTTTTTTATATTAAAGAAAAAAAAGGATTTGGCTATTGCAACATGTCTTATGGCAGCTGTCATCACTGGCTGGTCTTGTGTTGAGGTGGTTTTGAAACAGCTCTTTGCCAGGGCTTGGCTGGAGTCGCATCTCGGGTGATGTTCTTCTGCTTTTTAGGGCTTTGCTTGTATAAAAACTACAGCAGATACTGCTTTCTGCTGTAATTTGGAGATGATTCCATCTGCATCCACCCTCCCTTCCAAGTTAGGCTCACAGGTTTTCTCCAGTCAGTTTAAACACTTGTAGGTAGCCACACAACACCTCCAGTGTGGTGTGTTGTACAGCCTCTGTTAGCACCCTTCTTACCTTCCACTTTCCAGGAGCCTTTGGTAGGGGTCTGTGGCTTCAAACTTGATTTGCATTTGAGGAAAGAAAAACTAGCTGGCAGAGTTACGGGAACGTGGTACCCTGCTTCCCCTGCCTCTGCAAAGGTAGTCTCTGTATGCGGAGGTCTGCATCCCCTTTGTACTCCCAGCGGATGTTAAAGGCCAGGGACGTTTTTCTTTTCCACGTACCACCTCACGTCCTAGCTCCTTGAGCGGTCTCGTGAACTCTTCAAATCCACGTAGGCATCTCCTGCTTAAGTTTTTGCTGTGCTCACCTGAGGTGATACAAAGGCGGCTATTTCACTGTAGGACTGTCTTGTTCTAACGTATACTGTGGGCAGCTTTCTTGTTGTTTATTCTTTAAACTGAGGTTTTGCAAATGTGTTCTGGAAAATCAAAACATGTTTTGGATGTACTCCCTAGCCTTTGGGTCTGACTAAGGAATAGAGAAATTACAGGTTCTTCACAACACGCAGTTTGATTTCTGTCTGCTTCAGGAGAAAAGAGAAGACCGACTCTTTTCCCCATTGCCAGCTGGAGAGCAGGACAAGCTCCCCCAGGCTGTTTCTCATCAGGCTGCCATTCACGGGACAATCCTGGCCCAGCAGTTGCCCCGCAGGCTCCCACGTTTCTAGCTGGCTTAGGATGAAATTCTGGACACCAGTGAGCGTTTGGTGTTTACACTCGCATTGTTCCTGGGGTATAAATCCCAGTGCAGGATTTGTCACAGCGTGTTCAGCTCCGCTCAACCGGAGCAAGGGGAAGGAGGCCGAGCATCCCCGGCCCTGTGCCCTGGCACCCTTCAGCGCTGCCCCTCGGCTTCTCACAGCTCATCTCCTCCTCCCTTTGCCCCCAGCAGGTGCAGCCTGCACAGAAGTTCTGTAAATAAAATGCACAAGGCTTTTTCAGAAGTGAGAACTTGGCCTGAATGCATCCATGATTTGGCTTTTCTTCTAGACAGCTCTAGGGCCTTTCCCCCACCCACAAACTGAAACCAGTAAATCCCCGTGCCCTGCTGATCACACATCGCTGCTCTACAGGTGCAAGGTCTCCTGGTGCTTGTGGTCGGGGGGGAGCTCTCAGGGAATCGCATCCCCTTGCAGGGCAGTCTCTGCTGGAAAGGGTACTACGGTCAAAACACTGCCACCTCCTCCAGCAACAGGTCCGTGTAGTTACTCAGCTGGAGTACGTGAATTCCTGAGTTCAAACTGGCACACAGCAGCGTGGAGCTGTTGCAGACGGCCAGGGAGGCTAGCGGTCCCGATCCCTCGAGGCACAAGGTGGCCAGGCAGGCTGGGGAGGGAAGAGAGAAGTCGTTCAGGACGCTTGCTTTGCTGAGATGAGACACAACCACACTGACCTCCCACGTCCCACTCTGCCCATGTGCGTCCGTCTGCTCACCCGAGGAGGGTGAGCTGCACCCCTCGCTGTCCCAGGTCCCCACGTCCAAAGGCCTGCCCTCTGGAATAGAGACCCTCCACCCCCGTAAGCCCCACAGGGGATCTGTGCATGGCCCGGCTAACATGGATCCAGGCTGAGGTCAGGCTCTGCCCCTTCCCTGGAGAGGACAGAGGGATGGATGGACAGACAGACCCTGCTGGGCAGATAAGCCCCTGCAGGGCTTGCATGGAAGCATTGCCAACATGCCGCCTTCTCCCCAATCGCTTACAGTCCAGAAAAATTCTTTCTAAGGGCTGTGCTACACTCAACATGCAGTTTTGACAAATCACCAAAAGAGAAACAGAAATAAGTCCTACAATATCCAGCGCCACATCAGCCCTTCTGGTTGTGTCTATTCTGAAAAAAAAAATCCCGAGGCAGTATCTGTGCAGAGACACCAACCCCCCGCTGAGCTGCTAACAGAGCCGCATCCGACATGGACATACAGGCAACTCGTAGTGACTTACAGCCTTCCGAGAGCACCTGAATTAAGGCTGATGGTTGCAAAGGTCACACAGTTGTGAAGGCAATAGGATAAAAACAAAGCTGCTGCGAACCCTGCAGCCGTTGCAGCGTGCACGGGCACCAGGGTGAAAGAAGAGGTAAGTGAAACAGAAGGTGAGACCTTTTCTGTGGGAGATCATCGGGTTTCTATTTTCATCCTACATTAAATAAGTGTATTTGGAGATGTGCTTAGCCATGGGGAGTGTCTAAAGCTGATGACACCTACTGCATTTGATGCCCGTCTGTGAACCTGAACCGCTTCCCAAGAGGTCTCTGCCTTCTGCGCAAGGTGTAACTAACAAGCCTGCTGCTATGGCAGGGCTTGGCAGGTAAACAGCCTTTGTGTCCAGCTGGGGTGAGGACTCAGCCCTCAACAAGTACTCCAGCAAGCAGGGTTAACCCCAAAATGCCCATGATTCCCCTTCAAGAGGATGATCAAAGTGAAGGGCAGCTGCTGACCAGCCCTCAATCCTCCTGAACAACTTCTGTTCTTTACAACTTTCATAGAATCATAGAATCATTAAGGTTGGAAAAGACCTCTAAGATCATCAAGTCCAACCGCCAACCCAACACCACCTGCCTCCTAAACCATGTCCCCAGGTGCCACGTCTACATGGTTTTTGAACTCCTCCAGGGATGGTGACTCCACCACCTCTCTGGGCAGCCTCTTCCAGTGCCTGACCGCTCTTGCAGTGAAGAAATTTTTCCTAATACCCAATCTAAACCTCCCCTGGCTAAACTTGAGGCCATTTCCTTGCATCCTATCACTAGTAACTTGGGAGAAGAGACCGACCCCCACCTCACTACAACCTCCTTTCAGGTAGTTGCAGAGAGCGATAAGGTCTCCCCTCAGCCTCCTCTTCTCCAGGCTAAACCCCCCCAGCTCCCTCAGCCGCTCCCCATCACACTTGTTCTCCAGACCCTTCCCCAGCTCCGTTGCCCTTCTCTGGACACGCTCCAGCACCTCCATGTCCTTCTTGTCCCGAGGGGCCCAAAACTGAACACAGCATTCGAGGGGCGGCCTCACCAGTGCCGAGCACAGGGCACCATCCCTGCCCTGCTCCTGCTGGCCACACTATTGCTGATACAAGCCAGGATGCCGTTGGCCTCCTTGGCCACCTGGGCACACTGCTGGCTCGTGTTCAGCCAGCTGTCCCCCAGCACCCCCAGGGTCTTCTCTGCCGGGCAGCTTTCCAGCCACTCTTCCCCAAGCCCGTAGCGTTGCATGGGCTTGTTGTGACCCAAGGGCAGGATCCAGCACTTGGCCGTGTCAGCGGAAAGCCCTGGAGTTCCTCTGTTCATTTTATCATTTGTCCTTTCATTGCTGAACTTGGACATATCTTTAAAAGCCATCTTGTCATTACCTCCTTTTAGTTTAGGATGGACACCCGTCACCTCCAATGTTATGCACCCAAACACCCTCCTTCACTGGTGGGCAAGCAGAAGCCCCTGGGTTTGCTCTGGGGCATATCTCCACCCTGCCCTACAGCTGGATTAGAGTAAAACCCAGGGATTTCAGGCTTCATCATGCCCATTACCACCGGCAGACAGAAACAAAGGAAGCAGTTTTGTTATCCCAGGGTAAGGCACACTGAGTGGGCAGGGCCGTCCCCTACCTCCAGTGTCTCGGTCCCAGACCTTCACTGTGCTGTCGTACGAGGACGTGGCGATGCTGGGGGCGAGAGCTGGGCCCCGTGGAAGGAAGACGCACGAGGTCGTGGTCTGGAAATGCCCTTTGTACTCACGCACTCGGTTCCTTGTCTGCCGTAGGTCCCACAGCTGCAAGGCAACAGGCAGCCTTTAGAGCTCAGGCTCTGTTACTGTCACTTGCCAGCATGGAGCTGTTTTACAAACAAAGGAAGATGCTTTTGGATAAAGAGCTCCTTGCCAATCCTCGGAGTACAATGTCTACTGCCTTTGTCCCCCGCTCATGCTCACAGTCCTGGAGAACTTCAAACCCCGAAGGATTTTCACCATTGGTGACTATTTGAGGATGTGCCCGCACCCATTAGAGCTGATGGGCTAAGACTGCGCGGGCAGATAACCACGTCCTCAGCCCTGCTCTCCCTGGGATGGGATGGTCTCATCCTCCTGATGCTCACACACAGGGCTGAGAACCTGCAGGACTGAATCCCTCGTTTGGAAACACCTCGAGCAAGGTGTGCCTTACAGGCTTTCTGCAAGAACCTCATGCTCCTCGATGCCATTACTGAAACAAAATCCCAGTAATTTAATCAGGAAGAATATCTGCTTGGATATTCTCTGAGCAGAAGACTTACCAAAGGGACAGACAGGAAGACACTAAGCTCTGGCTCTGGCTAATGACACCAGCATAAGACCAATGCAGCAGGAGCAACAGATCCTTGGAGTGCTGATCTGCTGCCCTCCACTGTATGCCATGGCCATTGGAGAAAAAAAAAACAGAAAAAGCAGGACTCGCTGCCCAGCAAACTCACGGTCGCCTCGCCTCCCTCCCCAGCGGAGCCGCTGCTGCTGCTGAGGCAGTACCGCCCGTCCGGGCTCACGTCACAGCACGTCTGAATGTGCCGCTTGGCTGGAAACGTGTGTGCCACCTGCAGCTCCCGGCTGTCCCACATCCTGGAAGGAAAAGGAGTGGGGAAGGGGGAATCTAACGCATCCGTGCCACGGTGGGCTTCCCTCCGTGCCCTCCCGCACACCCTCGCTGCGCCCTCACGCTTTGCCCTCGCTGCTGTCCTTCACGGGGCAGTCCCCCTCCTTCCTCCCAGCAAGACAAGCTCCCAAATCTCTTGCTGCATCCTTGAGTTTATCTGTCCTGGATCAATCTTTAGCCAGAGCAGCTCTGCTGAGCTTTCTTTTTTATAAATTCTCCTTTCTACCCGCAGTCGCCACCCAGTGCTGCTTACAGCCACGGCTGTCCCCATACTGTCCTCCCCTGGCAAGAGACCACACTCCAAGACCCAGGTGAGCTGGAAGGTGGCTTCTATCCACCCCAGCAGGGTACGGGAGACCAGGTGGTCATGACAAACAGCCAGAGAAACAGCCCCCTGTGCAGTGACATCTTCCATAATCCCCATGTGCCCCAGGCTGTAACTCCCTTCTCTGTGGCCACAGGTAGAATTTACCTGATCGTCTTGTCCTCCGAGGTCTGGATGACATAATGCTCCCCAGGAACCCAGCACAGATGTGTGACCTGCGGAGAGGAAAGGATGAGCAGAAGCCCACCTCTGCGTGCAGCCCAGGCTGGTGTCCGCCTGTAGATACACAGCCACCGAGCTCCCATCCTCTCCCTCCTTGTGCTGGCTTGTGACTAGGAAATATTGGATGAAGTTTTTTTCTGCTTCCCACCAATGCAGCTCCCCTACCAGGTTCAATCCCAGCATGGTTACTGGGGGTGATCTGCAGGCGGGGAAGTGCCAGCTGCTCAAAAGGACATGGAGCCATGGGAATAGGGGTACCACGGGCACCAGAAGACGGTACCCATACCAGCTCCACTGCTGGGCTGGTACAGAAGGGAATGCAGCCCCCACTGCACAATGTGCTTCCTAACAGCTCTGAGTTAGAGCATTAATAAATTGCCGTATGTCTCTTGGTATCTTTGTGCTCCTGGATTTGTTGTTACCTGGAGAACGGAGTAAGCAGCCTCAAGCTTTGGTCTCCCCAGGTGCACAGACAACCTGTGTGGTGCCTCAAGGGCTTCTTGTAGCACCATGCTCAGAGCAAATTCACTCTACACGCCTTCACGTGCAAAATAACCGAGTAGGCAGTGAGGTGCCATGATAGGATGCAAGGAACCAGCGGCTCCTACCAGATTCCTGGAGATAGCGGCTCTGCCCAGACACTCTCCCGTCTCTGTGTCCCACTTGCACACGGTGTTGTCTCGTGAACCTGTGCACAGCTGGGAGGCATCTGCAACCACGAGTTAACATAAAGAAAGGTCAAGAAAAGTTGTCAAGAAATCCCTGGGGAATGGGAGCGTGTTGCCCCTCACCCGGGCTCACAGCCAGTCCAGTAACAACCAGGTCATGTCCTGGGAAGTGCTGGCTTGGCCCCGAAGTCCCATGAAGCTCCCACATCATCACCGTCTTGTCTCGGGATGCGCTGAAGGCTCTGTTTGAGTCAAGGGCAGAGGTGACCTGCCAAGGACAAGAGAAGCTGGATAGCCTACCCACCCAGCCCAGCTGTGCACGGGGAGAGCACAACACTCCTGCTGTCGTGTCAAAGCCCAAGACATGCAGAAACGTGACTGGGGAGACCCTGACCTTCAAACTCTGTTTTGTCCATGCTGGATGTGCATGTGTCAGGTTGCCTGGTGCTCATGCTGTGACTCCTGCTTGTTTCTGCTCTGCCGGATCCCAGCCACAGGCAAACCCCAACGCAGCGGGGCCTGGGGAAACTGCTCAGCCTGAGTGTGACTGCTGCAGCCCGTACTGTGGCCGTGCGTGTTGTGGCGGGGAATGTCGGGCAGCTAGGGTGTGCGACCCGCTAGCAGGACCCATGACCTCTCAGAACCAGGAGCTGGATGGTGGATGGGTGTTCTCAGATCCCGTTAATTTTATGGGAAAAACTTCCTTAAAAACCCAAGTGAGCCCACTGCATGCTTGCTTTGAGCATTGGGATGAATGAAGCCCCCTTCATCCCTCCAATTCCCACAGCACAGGGGACCCTCTGGGGCTGTCCCCAGCTGGAGGTGCACCGGCCACTCCATGCACGCATGTACACACTCCTGCGTGCTTGCTCTCCGAGTAGCATGTCTGGCTTTGTAATCAGGATGCCAGAAGGAAAATTAAAGCCCCGCTGTTCCCACGCATGGCTGATTCGCAGAATAACGACAAGTCTAGCGGAATGAGACCCGAAGAAAAGTGAACGGCATCTCTGAATCAAAAACTTGACCTAGTAATTCATCCTGAGTTTTTGCTACACAGCCTCTTGAAGGAGAAGTCAAGCACATGTCCAAGCCTCCTGGAGCCCTGTTTAGTCTGGATGCAGCCACTCCATGCTGCTTCCCTGGACAGCAAAGTATCAGTTGGGACTTTGGGAAAAACCTAATGCATTCTGATACCCTGGTCCCTCTTTCTGATGGAGCAAAGTGAGCCCTCTGAGGATGACAAACCGTGGCTCCATCATTCCTGGTTCCCCAGTTTCTGACAGGTGACAGTACAGGAGACCCCACCGCACGCCATCAGTTGTCGCTCACCTTGGTGACCTCCCGCTTGTGCCCGATGAACCGCTGCAGCGCAGCCCCAGATCTCCAGCTCCAAACAGCCACGCTCTGCGGAGCAACAGGGAGAGGCAATCAGCAGCGGCAGCAGGAGAGCAGGTGAAGGAGGGTTATGCATGTTCTTGGTTACATTATACCAAGACCCATGCACAGTCCAAGCTTGGAGAGGGAATGGGTTCTTCTGGTTTTGAGCAAATACAGTTGTCTTTAGAGCCCATCTCTTGTGACGTAACGTAAGAAAAGGGCCAGTTCAGTGATTCCAAGCCTGGGTGAGAGCATGTGATGTGATCTGAGCTCTGGAGAGGTTATAAAATTTGATTCAATGTGCTTCAGTGTGTGCACTCACTCTAAGCTCATCTTTCTTTCTGAATTCAGGAACTGACACAGTTGTTACCATTCATGGAAATGTTTAAAGCTCACATTTAAACCCGATTTTCCTAACATGTCAATACATTTTCCTGTCTGTGACCGTGCTTTGTGCCCCGTGGCGGGGGGTACCTCACCTTATCCCTTCCTCCTGACACACACAGGTCTGGTTTGAGAGCAGCCACAGAAGTGACGGCATCGGTGTGCGCGGGGCCGTGCTGCTGAACAGCTCGAACAGGTCCCATCTCTTCCACGGAGCCATCGGCCCTGCAGCAGGCAGAGAGACACCGGCAGGAGCTGCAGGGCGCTTTAAGGCCAAGCTGGGGTGCAAGCACGTCGAGTCCCCCCTGCTGCCACCCTGTGCTCTCAGATGATCTCCAGGCAGAGATCTCCCACCTTGCTGCCAGATACCAAATTATTTCATCTTGCTGATGAAAGCTAATGACAGTCTCTGAAGAGACAATGAAGCAGTTTGGATATTTGGGCCAAAGAGCCACCCCTGGAGCTGTTAGCCTTCAGAGCTCTGCCTTAGCCATCACAGAGCACGATCACTGGACACATTTACATGCTCAGCTACATTTTGGATTTCAGTCCCCCAAAGAAGCTGAACAGACTTTAGAAGCGAGGGTCAACAATGAAAATCTGATTCATACATTCAATAATGAAACTAAAACCACGTGCTTGCTATATTCTCTGTTCATTTGCTGTTTTCTGTTCACTCTCATAACTGGTTTATTAACTTAAGACATGATCATCTGGGACTGTTTTACCTGTACTTGGAGGTGTGGAAGCTGGTTTTACTCTGCAGTTTCCCCATAGCCCTGCCAATGAGCACGGCTCCCACTACAGCCAGCAGCAGTGAGCATCACATCAGCATCTCGGGCACCTGATGCTGGGATGTGACCTGTGGGTGAGGAGACACAGCATTACGGGGAATCCAGAGAGGTTTCTGCTTGTTACATATAGGGGATAAGGTGCTGATTAACATGTTACCTACATCTTAACTTCATTTAGAGTAAGAGGAAAAACCTCAGAGGAGGGGACATCTGGAGCTCCCTAATCAAACCTTTAGCTTAGAGCAGAGCCAGCTCCAGAGGTGAGGTTACTGGGACCTTACAGCTGAGCTTCATAAATATCCAAGCTTGGTGAGGCCACGATAGAGATGGAGCTGCTGCCTGTAATTCTTCTAATGCCTTATGCCTCCCCTTACTCCAGTATCTGCTCCTGACTTCTGTATTTCCTGGAGATCCCAACCTCTAGACTGGTGAATGCAAACACCTTCAGACTGAAGTTCATACAGCTGGCTGGTGGGACTGTATCTTTAGATCAAGATAACTGCAGTCACAGGAAGCCTGAACTTAACTGGACTAGCCTGACTTAAGGTAAAGCTTGAAGTGGTCTTTCCATAGGCTGAGGAACACTTTGGGAACAGCAGCTCCTATGTCCAAATTCCAACCCCAGGTCCAGGCTAGACAAGACCATCCTGATATAACCCAGATGCATTCAGCAAAAAAATACTCGCTGTCCAGGCTGAGACCAGCCTGCCCCGTCCCAGGGCATCCCTCACAAGTGGCATCATGACAGCCAGTCGCCGCAGGAGCAGCCGTCCAGGTGGAGGAGCCTTTGGCGGAGCAGGACTCGGGCCGAGGCAGCATCTCTCCCTCTCACCCTCACGGGTCACACACCGAGCAGAAACCAGTTTCAATGACAGCGAGTGACTTCTTCTTAGCTCAAGACACGCTAATTGGATTTAGTCTCTACTAGGTGTACATTAGCATTCCCGTCTTCTGCGTCGCTAGTATTTTGCTAATAAAAATCAGAACACCCCCCCCCTCCGCTTGTTCCAGCAAAGAACAAACCTGCTTCAAGGCTCTGCCCACAAAAACTTGGAAACAAATACTGGAAGCACTAAGCAAGAGGGGTTGGGTTTCTACAAAACGTTCCCTTTGTAATTCTAGCCTTAGAGCCTTTGTGATTAGCAATTAGTAATACCCAGTTAATCTCCGCCTGTTCTATCCATGAGTTTGCATGTTCAAAAGATGTGAAGAATGATAAATCACTGAGAGGCAGTGATAATTCAGCTATTTACTTCTTTCAATCAGACTGAGTGTCCAAATTGTTTCAGTACATTAGGAACAAACATGATTTCTCTTTGACAACGGGAGAACTCTGGAAGATGTTTCTCTTTCAAAACAAGATTCTAGGAAAAAGCTAAGACATAAATTCTGATTTTTTAATTATGATGATTACTATGTTTCCCAACCAGTGGTTAGTTTCCCTGCTCACGTGGTTAATGTACACGTGCAATTGTCCCTACCCGCACATCAGCTCAAACCGAGCTGGATGCAGGCAGAGAGCTGCCAGCGGCCGCGGGAGGCTGCAGGGGAAGCGGCAGGTTCTCCTGCCTCTTGCCCACTGCTAAAAAGGGTAGATTTTTCTGAATCCTGAACAAGAACAGTAGTTGCTCAGGCAGGATGTTTATCTGAGGTTTTACTATCTGGCAGACTTCCCTACCCACGTTTATTGTGAACCTGGTCCATCACAAAGCTAATAACACAGGGGTCCTGCGGCAACTGCTCCGTACACAGCTACGCCTCCAGAATGCTGAATTTCACGCTGGAGGATCTCCTGTCCTCCCTTCCCCTCAAATGCGTTGCTTAACAGAACTCAAAAACATTTTTTTTACTACATTGTTTTTAAAAAATAACCCACGCTCCTGCCTAAGCCTGTTCAGGCATCGCAGTGAAATCCGTACTGTGGAATAAGGAAGCTACAACATCCACAGCAGCGGGCACAGAAATCATAGCAGAGCCCTCTCCCCATTTTCACGGGGTGTTAAATATCCTTCAGGAGAGGAGGGACCCCATCTTTGCAGAGGACACAGGGGCAGCCCTGAGTCCTGTGGGGTGACCCCACGGCAACGAGGCGGGTCCCCACGGCCGGGGGTGACCCCGTGGTTGGTAAGTGGGCGCGTCCCGGGTCCCTACAGCCGGGGAAAGCCCCGCAAGAAGGACGTGGGGCGGCCTGGCGGGTGCGATACGGGTGCAGTCCTGGTCCCCACAGCCGCGGCGGCTCCTGGGAAGGGCACGGGGGCGACCCAGGTCGCTGTAGCTGGGGCAGCCGCACAGGAGGGCTGCGGGGCAGCCCCGGGGAAGGATCCGGGGACAACGTGCGTGCCGTGGGGCCGGGCTGCGCGGGCTGCCCCATATCCTCCCCGCGGGGCTGGCCCAGCCGCAGCGCCGGGAATCCGCCGTGCGGGGCCGCCCCGCCGCGCACTCACCAGGGGCCGGGCCGGGCCGGGCCCCGCCGTCCCGTCCGGTCCGGTCCGGTCCCGTCCGGTCCGGTCCGGTCCGGTCCGGTCCCGTCCGCGCCGCCCGGCTCCTGGGCGGTGGCCGGGGCGGGGCGGGGCGCGCGCGGCCCGGTGCGCGCGGCGCGGTGCGCGCGGAGCCGCCCGGGCGGGGCCGCCGCCGCCGCCGCCGCCCCCGCGGCAGGTGCCGGGGCGCAGCATGGCCCAGCGGGGCGGGGGGCCGCGGCCGCGGGCGCTGGCGGAGCGGGCGGCGGCCCTGCGGGTGAGCGGGGAGGCGGGAGCGGGGAGGGACACCCCCCCCGGGACCCCCCCCCCCCACCCCGGGGGCGCCTCCGCCGCCGGCCGGGGCCCTTCCCCGGTGCCCGCCGGCGGCCGAGGGCAGCCCGGGCCGTGCGGGGCTGCCTGCGGCGGGGGGAGAGGGGCCGCGCCTGGGACCGGGATCGTCCGGGGAGTTCTGGTGGGCCGTGGGGGTCCCTGGGGAGCTGTGGGGCCGTGAGGGTGGTCCCTGTGGGGAGGTGGGTTCTCTCCGGGGCCCCCGGTGGGGTGTGGGGCTGTGTGGGGGCCCTGGCGGGGCGTGGGGCCGTGCTGGGGCTCCCCGGTGGGGATGGGGGCTCTTTGTGGGGCTCCTGGCAGGGCGTGAGGCTGTGTGGGGGCCCTGGTGGGGTGTGGGGCCACATGAGGGGTCCTGCGTGGGAATGGGGGCTGTCTGTGGGGCTCCCGGCAGGGTGCGGGTGCGTGTGAGGGGTCCCCCGTGGGGAGGGGGAGGCTCTCTGTGGGGAACCTGGCAGGGTGTGGGGCCACATGAAGGGTCCCACATGGAATGGGGGCTGCCTGGGGGGCTCCTGGCAGGGTGTGGGGCCATATGAGGGGTCCCCTGCGGGGAAGGGGGCTCTCTATGGTGTGGTGCATGAGGACCCCGGGATGCATGGGGCCGGCTGGGGGCCTGGTGGGGGCTGGCTGGGCAGGCTGAGTGGGGGGCTCAGGGCTGCCATCGCCCCATTGAGGCCTGGGCGCTGCCCGCCGCTCTGTTTCACTTGTTCTAGAACAGGATCGTGGACCGGTGCGAGCGGCTCCAGCTGCAGAGCGCTGCCATCACCCGGCATGTGGATGAGGTGCTGCCTGCCAAGGACCAGGGTGTCCTGGTAAGTCCCTGCCCCTTCTCCTAGTGCAGCGTGGAGCGTCCTGGCCCCGCATGTTATCCCGTGTTCGCTGTTCCCAGCGGAGATGCTGAGCTCTTGGGGGTCTCATTGGTGTGCAGGTGTTGTCCCGCTCCTACCCCACAGCTTGTGCAAGTGGAGTCGCAGGGTGCACCTGCGATTCTTGCTTTATTTGCCTAAAAAACATACACAAACAATAAATTTTTTGGTATTAGTGTACAGCCATCAAACATCCCCCTAGGACCAGTGTCTTACTGATTCCTGATTTTATTTGTGCCTCACTGTCACTGAGGACAAAAGGCAGTTCTCATGGTGGCTCTGTTGCTTGCTACTAGCAAATCCAGGAAGATCTGCTGAGGGGTGGGACTCTGGTCCCTCGCAGGCTGTCAGTTAGGTCCTAGGGTTAGGCCAGGAGGCAGTAGGCAGGTTTGGGACTGGTTGTCCCATTTACCTCTGCTTGCATTGTGATGATTACTGTGGCTTGAGCTCAATTAACAGAGTCACGTTAACAGCTGAGCCCAGAGAAAGCTGGCAGGAGCGGTTGGTGCTCTTGTTGGAGTTGAAGCAAGGCTGATGTTTCTCCTCTCTCCTTGCTCTGGCAGAACGCAGCCAATGCGGCGCGGGAGCTGGTAATCCAGAGGCTGACCTTCGTGGGGAACGCGTGTGAAAATGAAGAACAGCGGTTGCTGGAGAAGGTGCACGTGGAGGAGGAGCGGGCGCACCAGAGCATCCTGACCCAGCAGGTGCACTGGACGGAGGCTTTGCAGAAGCTGGCTGCCCTCCGAACCTACCTGGTGGACATGATCACCAACCTGGATGACCAGCGCCTGGTGGTGAGTGCTGCTGCTTGTACTGAGGGACAGGTCAATCAGCCCGTAAGTGACCTAGACTTTTTATCATGGATATTATGGGACTTAAATATGGTGTTCAGCAGCTTGCTGCACTGACAGCAAGGAGGCGGAGTTGGACAGGACCTACGTTTGCAGGTCTAGCTCAAGGAACCTTCTTCACCTGGTCCTGATAAGCCCCCGTGGTTTCTTGGTGATTCCTAGAGCATCTGCTCTGCCCAATTCTGCTTTTGCTTGCAGTGAGGCTCAGAACCACCCAGGGTCAGGTCTCCAAGCTCTTGGCTTGAAGCTGCCAGCTCTCAGATGCCTCTAGGCTTGACACCCAGGACAGCTATGGGTTGAGAGCTGCTCTTACAGCAGTCAATTGGGCCACCAGTTTTCTATTTTTGTCTAGTTTTAATCAAAACGTGACCCTTGGGAGCACCTGCAGCTCTTCTTGAAGGTCTGCTCTGTTGTCTGGCATACCTCTGTTTGGGATATTTACTGTGCAAAGCAGCCTGTGCTTCGCTTTGCTCAGTTCCTTTTCTGACTTTTAAATTGTCTCGGTTTACCTGAGCGATTCCTCTCGTTGTAGATGCGAGCAAGTAGGCATTGATTGCACCTCCTGTTCCTTGCTCTTAGCCTCTGCTTGCCACATGTAGCTTTCTGAAGAGGGGGGCCGCAGCTCTGCTTGGAAAACAGAACCGATCCCATGGACAGAAGGTAGATGGCTGTTCCTTTGGTGGGAAACACAGCTTCTGCCCTGCCCCAGCGTCTTAGCTGGCTGGGCTGTGGCCTCACTGTGGAGAGTAGAGGTTGGAAAGCAAGATACATCAGATGCCTGTGGCAGAAAACAGCGAGACTGTCAATTTCTCCTTTTGCCATGTAGTGGAGGGGAAATAGGGATCATACCTTCTCCACCTTGGATCATTGGTGTTGCTATTTGTGTCTCTCAGGAATCGCTATGTGTCATGCCACAGGAAAGTGAAAGGCACGTAGAGCACTCTGCAGCTCATATTTGAGCAGGAATCAGATATTTTCCTACCAGTTTGCTAATTGGGCTGTACCCTGAGAATGCACCATTGCCAGCGGGTACAGAAACAAGTGGGGCTGATCACGAGGTTATCTGACTCTTGGCTTAGGTCCTCTGCAGCTTCACCCCTTACTGAAAGCTTTGGGGGTTGTTTGCTGCAAGCACAGGATGTTCTTGCAGCGTGCCCTAACAGGGTGGGGGAGGAGGGAGGACCTCAGGGCTGGGGTTTTCACGCTCTGGGCAAGGCAGGGTGCAGCCGTAAGAGCTCCCAGATGCAGACGGGCTGGTGTCTACCAGAGGGTATGGAGTCAGAGCTGGTTCTTTGTGGGTCTGAGACTTTCCATCTGCCTCAGCTCTCCCACATGCCTCCTTTGTGCCAGACGATCCAGCTGTACTTGCAGCCTTCTGCTCTCACAGCACTTGTACGCGCAGCAGAGCAGTGGCAGGCTCTATCTGGATGCTCCCATGCCCTTCTCGAGCTATTTGTCACCCAGCCACCCAGTCCCACTGGTGTAGCAGACATTACCTCTAGCTAGATGTAGATGTGTCACCCTCAGCCATTCCCACTCACTTTGAGTCAGGGAGTGCGAGGTGCTGCAGCTGAAGGAAATGAATGTTGGACGCTCCCCCTGCTCCCCAGGGCCAGCATTGGGGTGAAGAGTGGTTTCTCTGGGTCAGGAAGGAGAACCCTGGGTCCTGGGTTTGCTGTGCCCCAGCCTGTGTTTGGGATTTTATCGGGGGGGATTTCAGCTGTGATGACTCTTTCTCTCCTTGTCCCCAGCACGCAGAACAAGAGATCTTCGAGAGGTTGGTACCTGGCTGCTCCTGGTCCTTTCCCTGACCCCTGCTCCAAGCTTGCCTGCACCCTCTGCAGCTCCCACTGTGAGCAGCATGCCATTGCTCAGGCAGCAGGTGACACCCCCTCTTTCCTTGCTCGCGCTGCTTTTGCTGAGGACATGGACAGAGCACAAAGATGCCAGCGTGGTCTCTCGTCTCTGCTTCACATGCTGTGCTGCAGCTCAAGATGGAGAAGTCTTGGCACCTAGAAATGCTCCATGTGCAATGTCTCCCCAGAGGCATTGCCAGATGTGCTGGCCCTTGCTTATGGGAGACTGTCTCCAGCTCCTTAGTAAAACCCCCATGGCTTCCTGGGAGATGGAGCAAGCCTGTCCCTGGCCTGTTGGCAGGAGGTAGGATTGTCCACCTGGAAAGCTGGTGTGCTCCGTGCCTGGGGGGCTGCTGGCACAGCATTGCTCAGAGGGGCAGCACACCCAAGCTCTGCACTCGCGCTGCCTCCTTCCCCAGTGGAGAGGTTACATGGAGGGCAGAACTAAGTGCAGGTGTCAGCATTTCTGACAGTCATTGTCAGTACTGTTGGGCTGCCCTTCCTTGAGAAGGCAGCTTGGTGGCTGCATCTTTACAGGCATTTATTTCCGTGGCTGCTGCGAGGGTGCTAGCTAGCACTGGCTGGACTCTGCTACCCAGAGCGCTTTCAGGAGTATTTTTGCCTGGAGCCTGCCTGTAGAGAGTAAGAAATCAGCCACAGCACATCACCAGCAGCCAGTGCCAGAGCCTTTACTTACAACCATGAGTTCATGTGTGTGCTGCAGGCCGCAGGAACCCAGCAGATCCTCAGTCTCCTTGCTATGCTGTATGAAACCCAGAGTCCTGGCTTGTTCTCCTGTTGTATCCCCCTTTGCTCTGACAGTGAGGCTTTGTTGACAGAGAGGGAAATCTGATTCTCTCAATGCAGCCTGTTCATTCTGCTCCTCTTGTACCTTCATGGCCACTGTTAGAAGTGTTTAATCTGTGCCTGCTGAGTGAGGAGGCTGTTGACTCAGGCTGCTGGGGTTGTATTTTGAAACACTGAGGTCCTTTCAGAAGGGACTGTAATCAAAACCAACCGAAAGTATCATGGGAGGAGAGTTTGTCCAGAAACCCGCGGTGCAGTTTCTCTGCAGCGAGCACTCCTCTTGCAACTGTGCCAGCTCATATTTCTGTCATACTTCCTAGTGATCTTAAACACCTCCCAGCATTGGTCAATAAATCATTGTATTTCCAAATAACTCTTGTGTTCCTTTGCTAGGACAGAGGTGGCGGAGGGAATCTTAGACCCACAGGAGTCCCCGAAGTTAAACTTTAATCAGACCTGTGTTCAGAGTCCACTGCTGCATCGACTATGGGCCTCTGCTGTTCTCTGCTGCATTGCAGGTCAGTGTCTCACTCGGGTCTCATGCTCTCTGAGGATTCCTGCATGCTCATTCACGTTGTGCCCAAAGAAACATCCTAATGCTATGTCAAAACATCCTGATGCTGTGTCCTGCCCCAGCCCTGGGGTGTCCTGCCCCTCTGCTGTCCCAGCCCCTGCTAGTTCCTTGGAGCCCCCCAGCCAGGGGGGCAGCAGCAGCTCTAGGAGGTTGGGGAGCGGAGACAGTGGCTTGAAGCAGCTGGTTGTGGCTAAGAGGAGAACAGGGGTTTGAAAAGACTGTGTCTTTTATCAGCTGTGTTGATTAACCTCACTTGGTTTCTTTTGCTATTTCCTGGGTCACTTGACGACAGCAGTGAAGCTGATGCTGCTGTCACAGAAATTCTTCTTTACCGCATTTAGCATTGGCCTGACGGCGATTTAATTTAAAAGAGGGTGAAATCACGCGCGTGGCGTCTGTGAGACGCTCTCTCTGACATGCTGGAATAAGAAGTGAGTAAATGCAGTAGCTTTCTGATCATAAGCTGAGATTGTGGCTGTGCACGAGCTGGTGGTTTGTTAGAGGCATTTGTGATCTGGTTCAGCTCTTGCTGTACAGCTGAGGTTGCATCAGAGATGTTTGCAGGCCAGTGACATGCTCTGGGTATGGTTTTGCCAGGTTGGCGTCAGCTCTGTTGAGCAGGGAGAGACATTCTTCCGGCTGTGATCTGCTTGAATTGCTGGTTGTGAAATGTTTGCTTTTACTCTTGCTTCCAGGCCATCGTTAGAGCATTTCAAATGTATTTTTTGTTCCTCAAAGGTGGCAATTTCCCTCTGTTTTTACTCTTTGAGTGCTGGCAGTCATGCAAGCTCCTGCAGCTCTACATTGTCAAAGTCGAGCAGGTTCTCAGCAGATGTTCAGAGCTGTCAAGTCATGCAGTAAACCTTTCCCTAATTCTCTTTGTTGTGACTTTTTTTTTTTATGGATTCCTTTCGCAATCGCATCCTTGTCAAATGTAATGACTCTAAGGCATTCAATCCTAGTAGTGGGTCTGTTGGTGCTATTATTACATCTGGTTTGGGTTTTTGGGTTTGGTTTTGTTTTGTGGTTACATTTAACATGTCATTATTGCATGCTGAGGATGCCTGCCATATCCTTGCTTATCTCACTAGTCCATAGTCCACCCAGGACCTAGCCTTAGAGATTTAATATTAACTGCAGCGGTCCTAGCTTTCATTAAGACACAGTAATGTTATGTTTCACTTGGTGATCCCTCCTCCCAAAGGCAGTCTTGTTTATTTGCTTGAGAAGAAGTAAATTCCTAGCCTTGACGGTTTGCCTGTCGCCTCTCAAAAACTTGGAAACCAGCAGGCAAAAGAACCTCCATTTCACTCTCAAAATTAAACATGGTTCCTTTGATGTCTGTACTTGGCATCCAGGCTTCTATTTCGCTTATGTTTGGGGTTGGCAGCTTCTTCCTTAAACCGACAGATGATGTAAATCTCCTGGCACCCTTCTGGGAGGGATCTTGGTTCATGGCCACTTGCATCCGCCCTGCTGAGGGGCAGGTATGTGGTGATGCTGGCTGGGGACCTGATGGAGGACCCTCTGCGGAGGTGACACAGACCGAAGCCATCCCAGGTGGCTGAGACGTTGGGCTGCCGCATGGTGACCTTTTGCACAGGGACCAGGTTGGGTCTGGGTTCCGCCTTGGTGCCTAAATCTAGGTACGAGGATTTTAATTTCAGATGTGCGAGTTTGGAAATGGCAACTTGGATTTTTAAAAGTAGTAAAATGTGCTGCAGCTAACACATATGTACTTAACAGAGATGTTAACCATGTTAACTTAGCTACTCAGTATCCCTTGTCTCTCTGAAGGCCACTCTGATGGGTACTGTATGCAGAGAAAATAGATTTTTGAGTGAGATAAATTTCCGGTGGAATTGTCCATCAGAATATATAGGAATAGCCAGAGGACAAATTTAATCATGACAAAACACTTGTCTGTGTGGGAAAATTTGCTGATCTGAATTACTCTGCTGTTACTCTACCAGTGCTTCCCCACCCTCAGATGCTCCCCTGGAATTGTAATTCCACAAGGAAGCTACGTGGGTGTCATCGGGGTGGTATTTCCTCGTGCAGATGATCCCTGAACACCGGAATGCGAGCCCATACCTAGGTTAGATGTGTGTTGCACAATATGAGGTTTAGGGCCCTTCTTCTGTCAGAGGAAGATAAAGTCTCGTACTGCTCCGTTTTCTATGAATTCATAGCAGTGTTTGGCTTCCTGGAAAGTCAACCTACAAATAGGCGGTGTGGGCAAATACAGCTGCAGAGACCTATGGAGGGCCCAGCGTGGTGGGCAGGCATGCTGCAAAGTGTTTGGCTCCTGCTCGGTGAAAAAAATCATCAAACAAATGAGGTTATCTGCTTCAGCTGGAAGGGGATGCTGTCTTCAGCTCCTCTTTCTGCTCGCTGTTGCCTGCAATAGCTTCCACCTCACGTGCAAGCATGCGTGGCACTTCTATGTTGTGCAGACTGATAGTTTGGCCTCGGTTCATCTCCTGCCAGGGAGCTCTGAGGCACGTGCAGCCCTAGGAAACCCCCTGACCAGCACTGCTGCTTGGAGGGATGCTGACCTGAGTCCGTGTAGGTGCTGGAGCAGGTCAGGCTCTGGGATGACCCCATTGAGGGTGCAGCATAATGGTTTGATTCTTTAAGGGCCTCATCCTGCCACGTGCTGGATGCTGAGCAGAAGGGTGGTTGGGAAATGGCTGGAGCAGGTGTGATATGGTAGAGCTCTTGCTGGCAGCAGGGCTGCGAGAGCAAATGACTCACCTGCTCCAGCCTTGTTTCCCTGGCAGTTTAAGACCTAAAATGAATGAACTGAGGGTGGAGGAAGGCAGGGCAAGGAGGGGCACCCACAGGTAGAAACTCAGTCTCCCCAGGAGCAGGTTAGTCAGCTGGGAATCAGCCTCATCTCTTTGCTTAGGGAATTCACAGAGTGAGGGAAACACTTGTGCCGTTATTCAGCACTCACACCCTGTCTGCAGACTGCTGAGGGGTCTTGTGGGGGGAGTGTGCAGCCAGGGCAGGGCGAGTGGTGCTGGGTACCGTCAGCCCGTGGGTCTGAGGTGGAGCAGACCCCTGGCAGGTGCAGGCATCCTCCGGCCAGCCCGGCTCTCACCCCGGGCTGCAGCTCACTGGGTTTGCACTGTGGCACAAGGGCAGCCCTTAATTCACAGCAAAACCAAATCGAGTCATGGCGGTGCTCATCTCTAAGGCCTGGTGCCACCTCCCACTGTTGCCCCAAAAGTGCTCAGGGTGGGTTGGTTAATGACTTCGACTTTACAGGAGGAAAGGGATTTCCCCTGTCCAGCCCGCCCTGTTCCTCCTTGTTCCTGTATTACCGGCTTTGCAGGTTTTCTGCAAACAGTCCTTGTGCAGGCTCTTGACTCTGGGGGAGGAGAAGTCAGGTCCTGCTCACCCGCAGTGGGGGGGGAAGGGATGGGGCTCAGATTTGGGTCTCTCCCAAAAGCGGGATGAACCAAACCTGCTGAGTTCTGTTTTGTGGGGACTCAGGCCTGGGTCAGAGTAAGATGAGCAGCAGGGAGCTGCTGTCCCAGCACCCAGCCCAAGCCCCCAACACTGTGTCACCCCAGGGGAGCAGACTGCCTCTGATGGCCATGACTTCTTCAGGCGATTCAGGCAGGGGCCACCGAGCCGGTGCTTACTGTGTGGCTTCTCTTGCAGGCTCACAGGAGATTCACATCGATGAGAAAACTGCGAGCCCCCAGCTCAGCCTGTCAGAAGACAGGAAAACCCTGACCTTCAGCCCCAAAAAAGCAAAGGTGGACTTGGACTGCCCTGAGCGATTTGACCACTGGCCCAATGCTTTGGCTACTGCGGCTTTCCACTCGGGAGTCTGCGCGTGGAAGATCAATGTGGAGAAGAGCTGTGCCTACAAGCTGGGGGTTTGCTACAGCTCCCTGCCGCGGAAGGGATCTGGCAACGAAGTCCGCCTGGGCTTCAACACCGCCTCCTGGGTCTTCTCACGCTACGACAAGGAGTTCAGGTTCCTGCACGCCGGTCACCTGCAGGCGGTGGAGCTGATCAAGTCTCCAGCCGAGATCGGGGTGCTGGTAGACTTTGTGGGAGGGGAGGTGCTCTTTTACGACCCTGATTCCTGCACCATCCTCTTCTCCCACAGGGAGACGTTTGCAGAGCCCCTCTATCCGGTCTTTGCTGTGGCGCACCAGAGCATCTCGCTTGTCCAGTGAGCGAAGTATTGCACTTGCTGGGCGCGTGAATATACGGTGACTGTATATACACTATATGGTACCTTTTTGGGGGAAAGGAGCCCAGACAGGGCTACTGGCTTGTGTACAGTGGTATTCAGACAAGACCTGCCTTCAGACTACATCTGTTCTTCATGTGTTTTATGGCAGCTTTCCTCTCCTCCTGGAGGCTACACCCACCCTGTGTCTGCCGGGGCGAGGCGTCAGGGTGATGCCTATCTCTGCCAGCTGCTTTTAGGGGAACCGTTTAATTCCTCTCTGACCGAGGGCAGCTTTCCAGCCTGCTGATGGGCTTTAGAAAACAGGAGAATTATTAAGAGATGTGTTTGGAGAAATGGCAGGGAAGAGGCACATGGAAAGGGACACCATTGGGACATAGCTGGAGACACACTTTGAGAGCAGCCACCCTATGCCAGAGCAGGGACAGTGTGGGCGGCTGTCACCCACTGGGGACCCATGCCAGCGTAGGGGCACCCCTGAGGGGCTGTGGCCCATGGAGGAGCCCATGTCAGACCAGAGGAGTAAGAAACAAGGAGCAGCAGAAAGAAACCTAACCTGAGCTGCTCCTCACCTCACCAAAGGGAGTGGGGGGGTTGAGTGTAACGCAGCAAAAACACGGGGAAGCTGATGGTAGGCAGGGAGGAAGGAGAGGTGTTGGACCGAAGTTGAGCCAGGGAGAAGGGCAAGAAAGGTGTTTCCCTTTTTAAAATTTGTCATCTTTATTGCTCAATACCTAAATCAGTAAAGTTTGTTAATTGGCAATATATTAAGTGTAAATAACCAACTCCAGACTGTTTTGCCCGCAGCAGGAGGCCTGCAACTGCCTCCTGGCCACTGCTGTCAGGAAGAGGGGGATGCCAGTAAGGTGGCAAACCTGGGGTGCACCGAGGCGTGCAGGGCCTGTGCATGGGTCTCCTGGGTGCTCTGCATGAGCAGCCCTTCCCTGGGACAGGACCGACCCCAGCTCTGCTGCTGCTTGAGCCTCTCCCTGGGGTGCCTGAGAAGGGATAAACCTCAATGTCTGCCTCCATCCCTCCTGCCAGAACAAGCCTTCTGGGCTGTACCTTGATCCAGCCCCCAGCTCCATCAGGGGAAGACGCCACCACTGACCCTCTTCCAGAGTGTTTCTAGAGCTATGAAAGACATCAGCAGCAATGCTGAGCGTCAGATACATTTTATTGCAGTAACACCCCTCCTGCTCCGCAGGCTGTACTGCTCCCTGCGCTCAGAAGCACTCGCTTGTTTTCCCTGTCCAACCAGCAGCAAGAAATCCCATGCCAGGACTGGTTCACGGCTCAGCAGCAGCACTGGTCCTCCGAAATGCAGCTACCCCTTCTCAATAAGAGCCAGGAGGTGGCCGAGCGTGGGCAGGACGTGCTCAGGGGGCACCTCTGGCTCCTCGCCCTGCCTGGCAGCCCGGAGCAGAAAGGCATGCATGCCCACAGCTCGGGCTGCCCTGTAATCCCGGGTGTAGTCATCCCCGATGTGAGCTGCCTGCTCTGGGGGGACCCCACCAAGACGCAGCGCTTTCTCAAAGATCCTCCCATCCGGCTTGGCGAAGCCCACGTCCTCGGAGGTGAGGACGAATTCGAAGTGGTGCCGCAGGTTGCACTGGGAGAGGATGTTTTCCAGCCGGTTATCAAAGTTGGAGACCACCCCCATGCGGAAGCCACACTGGCAGCACTGGCTCAGGGTCTCAGCGGCCGCCGGCAGCACCTCCCAGTTGTGGGCGCTGCAGAAGTCGCGATACAGGTTTTCTGCCATCAGTGTTAGGACTCCGTCTTCGTGCACGCCCGAGAGCCTGAAGGTCTGCTTCACAACGTTGCCCCACCACTGCTGGGAGCTCAGCCCCTGGCCCCGGCCATAGTTGGGGAAGCACCGGCTCTGGGCTCCATATGCCTCCCGGAAAGACCGACTGAGAGCCTCTGGCCGCAGCCGGAGCCCATGAGCCCGGGCCTCAGCTGCGTAGCTCTCCCCCACCGGCTGCCGCAGCCGCAGCAGCGTGTCCTTCACGTCCCATGTTAGTAAGCGGAGCCTAAGCATGGCTTCAGTAAAGCTGAGGACTAAGGGAAACCTAGAACAGGGAGGCAAGAGCCAGATGCTCTGCTGAAAGCAAGGGGGTCTGAGCCTGGCTCACACCGGTCGTGTCGGAGGGGTGTGGGTGCTGGCCCTTTGTCCGTGTCACACCCACTGGTGTCAGTGGCCCCCGTGGGGGGCTCGGGCCCCCTCCGGGGTCTGCATCAAGATGTGGCAGGGGAGGGAAGGCCCTGCCCCGAGTCCCAGGGTGCAACGTGTCCAAAGGCGGGGCAGCTGCCCCCGTCCGTGGGTGCTGCTGGGGGGCCCTGGGGGGGGGGGGGGGGGGGCGCGCACCCGGGGCCGTACCCACAGTGCGTGGGGACCGGGTGTACGGGCCGCACCCGGGGGCACACCCGGGGCGGCGGGGGTGAGCGTAACGCGGGGTAACGCGGCCCGTTAGGTGGGGGCGAGTGGGGTCCACGCGGGTCACGCGGGGGCTGGGGGCGGGGCTGGGGTGTGCCCGGGGCTCACGGGGCCGCGCGGCGGGCGGGGCGGGGCGGGGGTTCGCGGGGTCCCGGGGCTCACGGGCGACCCCGCCACGGCCCGTCCCGCACCCACCTGCCCGCTCCCGGAAGCCCCGCCCCGGAAGTGCCGGAGGCCCCGCCCGCCGCCCTCAGGCCCGTCCCGCCGCGGCCGCCTCCTCCTTCAGCCACCGCAGCAGCTGCGGCGCGAAGTAGGTGATGATGGCGTCGGCCCCTGCGGAGAGACGAGACGCTGGAGCCGCCCCGGGGCGGGGGACACACGGGGGGGACGGGGCCGGGAGCAGGCCTCGGGGCCGCCCGCCTCACCTGCGCGCCTGAAGGCCGTCACCGCCTCCCTGACGGCGGCCTCCAGGCCGAAGGCCCCGGCCTGCGCCCCGTGCCACAGCATGGCGAACTCCCCCGAGACGTGGTACACGGCCAGCGGGTGGGTGGGGTGCTGGGGGAGCGGCGGGAGGGGGGGGTCAGCCGGGGGACACCCCTCCCGGCGCCCGGCCTCCCCTCCCCGTGCACCCCGGACAAGTGGGGAGGCCCCGGAGGTGCTCCGGTGCCCACCTCGGCGTGTGAAACCAAGTCACGTCCCTGCCCGTTTGCATATCCAACTTGTCCATCCCAATCACACACCTCTCCTCCCCCCTCCTCCAGGGATGCCCTGTGCCCTCACTGGCGTGCAGAAAGAGCTTACTCGAGCCTTGACGTCCCTCACGAGGTCCAGGTAGGGCATCCCCGGCTTCACCATCAGCATGTCTGCTCCCTCACGCACGTCCCGGTCCTGCAAGGGGAACACATGCACGACCCCAGCAGCTCGGGGTAGAATAACATTTTCCAGTAAGCCCACGGTTGGTTTTCCGTAGAAGTTTTGACCTGGCGGTTCGTTTTCCCAGGAGGAATTACAGAAGGGTCTGGTGAGCCCCTAATGGCCACAGGAACCCAGAGGTGGGCTGTGACGGGGGAGAGCCGATGCTCCCCTTGCCAGACGCACAGTGCCCGGGGAAAGCCGGTGGCTGCACGTCCCTGGGCCTGGCACCCCAAGTCACAGCAGGGTACGGGGTCACCAATCCACAGCTCCCAGGACATGGCCCTCAGGCCAACGCTGCGGAGCAGCTCACTGGCAGGCCGATGGGCATCACATTTCTCTCAGAGAGGGAAGAGCCTTGGCCATTTTGACTGGTGTGCCTCCTACTGCCTTCTGCCTACAACAGCCCTGGGCTTGCTCTTCCCAAACCCACGACCCTTGGTGCTGCCCTGGGCAACCCGACCCCAGCTCACTCACCACAGCACGTATCGCCAGGCCCCTGGCACCCGGGGGCAGCTGGTAGCATCGCCTGTCTCCAAAGGCGGGTTTGGAGAGCGCAGCGTCCCTGGTGACAGGCAAGGCAGAGGGCAGGGGATGAGGACCAGCATGGCTCCCCATGCCACTCACCTTGTACAGCTTAAGAAATGTGAGGAGTGCCTGAGCCATCAGGGCCAGGAAAGGGGGGGAGGAGGGGGGGGCTCTCCCGACCCACCTCAGCACCCCAGAATTGCTCTGGGAGGTCCAACAGGCCCAGGCTGGCCCTGGAGCTGTGCTTCAACACCCAGCACCCTCCCCATGCCCAGAGTTTGGGGTAAAATCATGTCAGATGTCTTCCTTTTGCTCTTTTCTGAGGCAGGTCCCTTAGGGAAGCCCCATCAGGGTCAGGCCTTTCTTGGGATGAGGTCTGCTAGCTGACCAAGCTGAGGCTTGTCCCTAAAGCCACCTTTTGGGGCAACACTGGCTCCTGTGACTCCCCTCCTCGCTGCTCCTGGCAGCTGCGGGCAGCTCCCTCTCTGCCTGCCTTGCCACCAGTGCCCAGGACGAACAGGTGAAGGGCTGGGATGGAAGATCACCCAAGGTTATCTTCCCACCAGCCAGTCTCTCCAGGGCAAGGTATGCTTGTCTCCCTTTTGCACTGGGAATTACAAGGAGAGCACTCCAAAGCGACCAGCATGGCCCCAGCTGTGGCCCAGGCTCTGGCCAAGCCTTGCTCCCAAATAACTATCTGGGGACGCACCTCCTGGCCAGCCTGGTGCTGGCTGGGGACATGCCCAGCTGAGGGACACACCCACCTGAAGGGACCGTAGAAGCATGAAGCAAACTTGGCGCTGTAGCTCATCACTGAGACCTGCAGAGGAGAGAGAGCAGTGAGGGCCAGAAGCTCAGTGCTGCATCCCTGCGCCGGGACAGTAGCAATTCCCTCCCATGGCTGTTTTATACTCTGCCCCATGCCCTCCTTCCCCTGCCAGAGGCCTGGCGCCTTGCTGTCCCCCTGTCCGGCCAAGGACATTCCCTTCCTGTGTGCACGGGGGCAGGGAAATGCCTGCAGCACGTCCTGGGCAAGGTGGGATTTGCTTCTCCCACCGCTTGCCCAGGACCTGTTGCAGTGCAGCCTCCCCGTGGACGTCGCTGCTGCCTTTGGCACACGCGGATCCCAAGCTCACCTTGTTGCCCAAGTCATTGGAGATGAGCGCCTTCTTCATGGCCGCGATGCGCCCGTCCATCATATCTGAGGGAGCAACGATGTGGCAGCCTGCGGGGAAAGAGCAGAGGTGGCAAGAAGCGCCCGAGGCTGTGCCTCTGCCTGCAGGAGGAGGTGACCCCAGGGCCAGAGGGGCCCTGGGTGCCTGCAGCTCTGCTGGGGCCAGCGCGTGGAGGGCAGGGGGAGCCTCCTCCAGCTCGGAGCAAAAGCACTCCCAGTTGAAGCCCGGCCCAGTTTGCTTTTGGGCCTGCTGAAAGCGAGAGGGGGTGAGTCTGCGAGAGTCAAACTCAGGTACCGCTGCCAAGAGACTCCTCACCTGCTTTGGCATAGGCCAGCGCTACTTCTGCCAGCCGCTGGCAGCTGATCTCGTTCTGGATGGTGCCATCTTCACGCAGGATGCCTAGGAAACGAACTTGGAGTTAGGTGAGGGGCTGGACGGTTGGTTGCCTCAACCCCTAGGGTGGGCGCATGGCTCTCGCTACACAGATGCTCAGAGCAACGGCAGGGAACATGTTAAGGGAGCTGGATAAGGACCAGAAGACCAACGACACAGCCCTCAAGGGACTGGACACAACACGTGGGTGCTCCTGGGAAGGGAAGATGGAGATGGGGTACACAGAGGGGCGCTCAGAGAGATTCAGATGGTCAGGGAGTGGGTGTCTTAACCACCTGCACCTCCCACCCTACTCTGAAAACCTAGGAGAGGTCTCAGGCTCAGCTGCACCAGTACTGGGGAGGTACGTCTTGGGGCAGGAGCTGGTCAGGCCCCACCAGCACCCAGAGCTCCTCAGCAGAAAGCAGCAATCCCCTAGAGACTCCCAGTCGCAGGAAGGTGCCCATGGGGCAGCCCGGGACCCCAGGCTGTGCACTCACCGCAGTGCCCGTGGGAGGTGTAGGGGCACAAGCAGACATCGCAGGCTATGAGCAGCTCTGGGAAGGTGGAGCGGATCTTTCTGATTGCCTGGATGGCAGGTGTGTCCTCTGCATCAGCAGCAGAACCTCTCTCATCCTGAGAAGAGAAATGCTTCAGCATGCAGAGCTGAGGGTGTCCCACCAACTCCTCCATGGCAGCAGTTCTGCCCAAGAAACATTTTCTGAACCACGAGACCATGTAATGGAGGGCAGTGTGACCACCAGTGATGGAAGAGGGTGACAGAGTAGTGCCTCTGAGCAGTGAGTGCGGGTCTTGGGGCCACCTGCAACAGCTCCCAGCGCAAGGCTGGGTCACGGGAAGCCACACGGGAGGTTCTCTTCTCAAGTGATCCACCCTGCTTTCCACAGCACAGAGCTCCCTGTTCTCCTCTGCCCTGCAGGGATGCACCGCTTTGTCAAAGGGACAGAGGACACCCAGAGTCACCAGGAATATTTCAGGTGTCGCTGCAGTCTCCCATCCCCATCCTGCTCTGCGGAGCAGGGTGCAAGCACACCCAGAGCCCCTGAACTGCTCCTGTTTGATGAGGAGACCCCCTTGGCACCGCACTGCTCTCCCACACCCCTGTGGCTACCCCAAGCCCCCTGCCACCACCATGCACACGCACCTTGTGGACCTTGCTGGGCACCCCAAAGATGAGCACACACTTCAGACCATCTTCGACGAGGGGACGCAGCATCCCCTCCAGCTTGTTGACTCCATACCTGGGAAGGGCAAAGTGAAGGGGGCTGCCAGGCACCCAGACCTGCTCTGTGGGGCGAGCTGCTCTGTGACTTGGATGCTGGTCTGTGAGCGATCAGCACCTGCAAGCATCCACACTAAGCAGCAGCTGAAGGTACAGGGGAGGTCTTGCCCGAACATTGGGAGGAACAATCCAGGACCTTATGTCTGGGGCTACAGGAGCATTATCTACTCAGCATGGACACTCTTCGCTCTGAAAGGACGAGCATGCCCTGCACTTGGATCCCTTATCTCAGCTTCCAGTTGCAGATGAAGCCCACCTCCCCACAGGACCATCCCCCTGTGGCCTCTCTGACCACAGCCCTGCTAACACAGCAGCAGATGAAGACGGGAGCCGTCAGTCCAGCAAAATCTAATGCAGGACCAGAACCCATGTCCTTGCACAGGTTTTCTAGCTGCTGCTGGAAAGCCCATTCGCTTCCAACTTCCCCGTGTGCCCAGCCCACACAACGTGTGTGTGCTCTGAGACATTGTGAGACCCTGGCACTATCCCTGCCAGTACTGGTACTTTCCCAGCACTCCCAGTATGATTCCCTCCACTTCCATGGTGGATGAATGCTCCTGCCCTGCCTGACACTGGGGGACCCCCAAGGCAGGGACCACAGAAGGTTGGAAGCATCACCCCTGGCCCATGCTCACCTCGGGCCGTATATCAACCCTGCTTGGGCAGGGGGCAGGGCAGCAACGGGCACGCAGCTCGAAGGGACTGGGTTCTTACCTGGCTTGTCCAGGGAGGCTGGGGATCAGCTCCACTGCATCAGGGCTGTCACTGCAGGAGGTGGATGGGACAGAGATGTGAGGACTTGGCATGAGAAGGAAGCCCCCACCCCAGGCTTCTGCACAGGGAATCTTTTGGGGAGTCTGAACCTATCTAAGAGCTCAGGGAGCACCTAAGCCAGTTAACCTGAGCTTGGCCCATCCCTAAACCAGAGAACCAGGGCTCACTCACGTGACAAAAATGGGGTAGATGAGATTGGAGGCATCGAAGGTGGTTGCCGTACACTGCCAGGAGCGTAGCACAGGGTGGAAGTAGCCACTGTGAAGAAGGGAGTCTGCCTGCATCGTGGGCGTTCACTAGGAGGCTGTAGAAGGAGACTCTGAAACACCAGAAGAAACCAGCAGGCTGGTTAGCGGCAGTGTCGCAGTAAGCCATGGCTTCTGGTGCGTGCGAGGAGGGGGCTGAGATCCAGGCAGCCACTGCAGGACTATCCCTGTCCTGCCCCAGGCATGCGCGGGGAGCGTGAGCTGCATCCCAGCCAGCTTCAGCCCTGCTCTCCTGGGGGCTGCCCCGGCCGGGTGGGTGTTGCAGGACCCCACATCAGCAGTCACAGCACTGCACTTCCCCTAAAAAGGGATGATGCCGACTCCCCTCCAGCAAACGTGCCAATTCTCTGTGAAACTACCAATTTACAGCCACCAGCGTCCTCCCGCAGCAGAACCACGTTCACATGGTTCGACACTACCATCCTCGTCAGGCTCCGTCTGTTTTAGCTTGCATAGCTTTAACAACAGTTTTCTAATGACGGGATGGTCATGCTGAATTCATTTTAGTTTTACTTAACGCTTTACAGTTGTGTGATACAGCTTTTGTATATGGAGTAGTAAAAAGCTGCTCTGCATAGCACGAAGTATTTGTGGCTGCAGTGTAAAGGTGCAGTTACAGAAGAGCACGGGCATAGATGAGAGAGGGGTGCAGGACCATCCTGAAGACACCAGGGCTTTAAACCCTGCTGTCACACAACTCCAGCGGCCGCTTACTTCTGGATAAAGAAGCTTGGGAGTTGGGCAAAACCTATTTCAGGGGTAACAAAGAGCAATTACTCAATATACACAAATCAAGCGTTAGCTGTGTTATTGTTGAAACTTTTTCTGTAGCAATATTCTTCTGTAACAGTTAGGTCTAGTAATAATTCTGCGATTAGACCATTAAGATTTAAATTTCCACTAGCACTAAATTCTCATCAACATGTGGTTGGTGAGAGCGTGACGAGGGGGCAGGGGGAAGGCAGCTGCCCCAGGACGAGGCATTTGGTTGCAGCACAGAAGAGAGCAGCTGTTCTGGCTGGGACACCCGGGGAGCCACAACCTGAACAACAGACTGTTTGTACAGAGTGGCTTCAAGGACTTCTGCTGGCTGCGCACGCAGGGCCGCTCCCCACAAACGCCCCGCGCAGAGGGGCCGGGGGTGCCCCGGGAAACAAACAGCAAAGTCCCTACCGGAGACCACAGATTTTGTTTTGTGAGCTGAACCTGGAGGAAGGCAGGTGGGAGAGCTGGAGATGGGCTTCTGAAAGAGCAAGCGGGACACCTCTGCTGGCACTCCCAGGCAGGGCTTCCCACAGGAGACTGAGCAGCATGAGGATGGGACCTGTCTCAGGGGAGCTGCCCCGTGGTCCCCAGTCCCATCCCAGGAGGGATTCCCCAGCAATAAACCTCGCTGCCTCCGGCTCTCTCTGGAGAGCAGACATGGCCCACTTGGCATCCCAGGATGCCCTCCGGGGGAGAAAGTTTTACACCAGCACCCGTGACAGCAGTCAGCAATGGAGCTGGGCAGGAGATGGCTTCATTCTTCTGGAAAACCTTTAATTTGAGTTGTTCACCTATTTTATGCACACAAGACCCTTCAGATATTCTAATGCTGAGCCAAATTCTCAGTCTGTGACAGGCCACCCCAGTGCACAGGGCACTCGTAACACAGGGGCATCGCGTTCAGTCCAGGGCTTGAACCAAGTCCGTCATAGCCCTAGTAATCACCTCTGCTTAGAGATGGGGGAAAAGCACCTCTCAGTTACTTACAGGCTTACGCATATAAAAACACTGTCTGAAAAAATTGGCTGGTGCTTGTGGGGGATGCAGAGCAGCTGACAGGCACGCTGGCAGTGTCACAGCATCACTTGGCAAGTAATTTTTAGCCCTGGAAAACTGCCGCTCCAGTCCTTACTCGCAGGGAAGGGGACAGCCCTCGGGTGAGCTGGAGTCCGGCAGCCCCAGCGCAGCGGCTGGGCTGCTCAGGCTGGCCTCCAGGCCGGGCTCCAGGCAGGCAGCCATGGAGAACAAAGAGCTCAGTGAACAAAACCCACCTCGAGAATCCAAAAAATGCTTTAAACAGTTAATCCCACAGGAGGAAGGGGAGGGGGGACCGGGTGGGACCAGAGGCACCTGACTCTGTAGGGGACAGATAGAGGCCACAGCTCCAGAAACTGCCCTCTCCGGAGAAGGAGGAGATGGGCACCCGGCAGAATTGCAGAGCGGAGATAACAGCCGGGACGGGTGGGCCCCAGCGGAGCACCCGCCTGCTGCGAGGCCCGGGGAGCGGGCGCCCTCCTTGCAGCCCCACGTGCAGGAGCAGCTGCCGCCAGCTGAGGGCTGCCGGCTCCCCTTGCCCGCTCAGGGCACCTGGTCAGACGAGGGCACCGGGACAGTACAGCGGCAGAGCCACCGCGCACCCCGCAGCTGCCCGACAGCCAGGGAAGGACGGCAGGGATGCAGAGCAAGGACTGCGAGAATGCCACAGTAAGGGGATGTCACACCACATATGTTAGCCCTAGAACGGGGCTGTTTACCCCAAGACCCCCTTAGGGCTCCCAGCAGAGCACATATGCCTCTTTCTCCAACATTAAATGCCCAAATCTGTGTTTCTAAAACAATTTGCCTCATGTGCACCAGATCATCGTTAAGGACAAGTTTAAGAGCCCTGCACCTTCCTCCCGAGCAAACAGCTCCCCAGCAGAGTGGTTCTACCTGTGCTCCTCCACACTAGGACTGCTCAAAGACCAGCTCAAACCCGCAGCGCCCAAACCCTTCGCCCAGCCGGGCCCACTGCAGCAACCCTGGGTGCCTCACTGTATTCGAGGAAAGAGAAGCAACTGCAAAATGAGAGCACTATGGCCACGCCGCCCTCCCACTTGCACTAGTGCAAATGAACCAAACTTAGTGGACGGGTTGAAGCCAGACCCAACGCATGCAAACAGTGAGCTGCAAGGTCTGCTCCAGCTGCTGACAGCTGCTTGTGCGCTACCGAGAGACAAGGAAGCTGCTTTCCAGCGTTTCAGGATACAGAAATGCATGTGGCCTTATCCTTCACTGCACACCTGATGTCCTGGAGATACGCAAGGTCCCAAAATCCTAGGTGGGAGCGGGGACAGAGCGGAGCGTACTAGGAAAGCTGAGCTCCCCTGGGAGACAAGGGAGCTGCGGGTTAATTAACAGTCACTACCAAAGGTCAAGGCGTTAATGAAGATTTCCTTCTCCAAGTGGGAATGTGGAAATGGGGATGCTCGGGGCGGGGGTCTAACTACACCACAGGATGAGCGGGGGCTCAGGACCCTCGCCGACCCGCACCATTGCTCGGTGCTCTCCCCACGGCAAGCCCGGGGTTACCGAGCGAAAACCGCGCTGCCCGCGCCCAGCGGTGCCCCCTTGCCCGGCCGGGCCCCGGAGCCGTCCCGCTCTCCGGGCGGCCCTACGAGGGGTCGGGGTCGGGGTCGGGACCCCCGCTCCTGCCCCTGGCACTCACCCACCGCCGCGTCCCGCTCCGGCCCTGCGACTCTGCCCGGAGCTCTCGCGATTTGCATAACCCCGCCCCCCGATTAGCATGGACCCCGCCCCTCCGCGGGAAGATGGCGGGAAGTCTCGCGAGGCGGAGCGCGGGAAAGGGCTGGAGGCGGCCGGTGGGAGGAGCAGGGTTGTGGGGTGTGTAGGGGCTTCGAGGAGGGTTTTGGGGTGCTGGGGGGGTCTGGAGCCATATTTTGGGGTGTTCTGGGGTAGCATGGAACAGGGTTTTGGGGTGCTGGGAGGGTCTGGAGCGGGTCTCTGGTGTGCTGGGGGGCATGGAACATAGTTTTGGGGTGCTGCGGGAGGACCTGGAACCAGCTTCTGGGGTGCTGGGGGGCCTGGAGCAGGGCTCTGGGGTGCTCAGGGGGACAGGAGCAGGACTGGGGGGTGCTGCATGAGCCTGCCAGGCTGAGGGAGGCTGGAGCCACGCTGCAGGCCTGCAGCACACATGCAGGATGTAGTATCTTCTCCATCCCATCAGTGCATGGGGGATGCACAGCTTGGGTTTATTGCATGGTGTTCTGCAGCTCCTGCACGTTCGCCTGCCGTAACACATAAACCTAGAGCCTGTGTCTCTCCTCTGTCTCCCCAGCCCCACGCCTCTCCCCAGGAGCAAGGGCAGGCCGAAGGCTCCTTCCACCAGGGACACAAACACCAGCACCCAAACCTCACTTCTCCAATAACTGGAGTTCTAGTTCTTTTGGGTCTCTGCGCTTCCCTCATTGCTCTCACACAAAGGCCAGGCTGCAGCAGCCTTCATCCTCCCTTTGCTCTCAGCTGCTCCATAAGCAATTTCATAGCAAGCTTGCTTCTGCCTTCGCTGCGCACTTACGCAACCGCAACCAGCCCGTTTTATCACTGACAGAAATAAGAGACTCCATTTCTGTAAAAAAATTCTGGCTTTTATTTAGATACTGTTCCCTTCCAGAAAATGCACCCGATATGTACTAGAAGATGAAAAAAGAAAAAAAAAGGAGGAAAAGGAGCTGGAAGGCAGGCCTTTTTGTTATTGGAGATCTTGGGAAGACATCGTCAACTCAGTCTTTTTTTCCATCTGTTACTGCCTGTACGCCCGTAGAAACTAGACAGCACAAAATCTTTGTTGATTCGGTTCTTTCCGGGAGCTGGGTTTCTGTGTGTGAAGCCATCGTGCCATAAAAGCATAAAGGCAGGGTAGCTCGTCGGTAGCTCTGCATCAGTTTTTTGGTGACAAGGACATACTATTCCTCACAAGCGCTATTTTAAAACTGCACATCAGCAAAACTCGTGGGTTTTACTTAAACATACCTAAAACTTTCCTCAAGTTTCCTTCACCAGACCTCAGTTAAGTTCAAATATTAGGTTTATTAGTCTTCAAAAAGATCAGTCAAATAATAAAGCTGTTGGGTTTTTCCCCCCCCAAAAAGAAGTCTATTCCAATAGATACTTTCTCAGAGAAGAGAAAGGCATCAAAACTAAGAATTGAAGTATAAAAGAACAAATCTATAGGAGTACTAGGAACACAACTTGTTTCAACCCATCTTTCTTGAAGGAGATATTTCAAACACCGCAGGCCTGAGGCCGGCCTTCCTAGGCTGGAACACCCTGCCCTCGCTGCCCTCCGGAGCCCCTCGCACTGGGAGGCAGCCCCCACCTCTGTAATGGCTGATGGAGGCTAAAGAGGGACCTCTGATCTAACTAGTCCATTCCACCCAGAAAAAAAACCAACTCACCGAACCCCACCACTCTCTTCCACCACATTTAACCTTGCTGCCATCACCGACCTGTCTGCAGGAACCGCAGCTCTGCAAAGAGGGGGAAGGAGGTGAGACCACCAGACCCACCGCTGCCCCGCAACAAATGTTGACAACCACTTGACACGGCTGCCTTTTATCATCCTGATACACATTTTAGCCACTAATTTTGCTTCAGATTTTTAATAAAATTCCTCTTGGTCTTCCAGGGCTTTAAAGACACAAACCAAGCACTTTTGGTATTTAGTTTTCATCATAAGTGCTGCGGAGTTTTTTTGATTTAGGTCGATTTGGGGGAGAAAGTCGGCTGAGCGGAGCACTGGTCCTTGTACGGTTGTGCTGTATTGCTGCATACGACTGGTAAGGTTGAAAGACACAGCATCACTGTCACAGTTACAGCAGGAAGAGAAGGCACAGCCAGAGAGCAGGAAAATGAAGGAAAAAAACCCAAGTCACTTGGATAAAAAGCTTAAATGTTCAGCTTCCAAGCCTCCTGACATCATCAAGTCAATTCTAAGCCCCAAAGGGTTAATGGTCTATTTGATTTGGCCCCTGACTTGGCTTAATGAGCTTATTCAACAGTCTCTCAAGTTCTCCTGGCCAGCTTCCGTAATGAGCATCCTGCATTTCTTTTTTCCATTTCAGAGCCAACCCAGCAGAAAAAGCCCAGTCCCATTCCTGTCAGCTCAGAACCCGGGGAGGGTGCCCAGCCCTGCGCAGGGGAGGAGCCGTCCTTCCTCGAGGAAAGCTTAGCGAAAGTCCGGTACGTACAAGTTAAAGCCAAAAAGGGACGGGCCCCAGAGCAACAGTACAAAGCTCTACTGGAAACAAGAGGGGACACAGCAAGGTTGATTTACAGCGTTTATATCCCCCCGAACAAAACCCAGCCCCTCACACATCTCATCAGCAAGCTCAGTTGTCCACCTCTTCCTCATCATTTTGCTCTTCTTCCTCCATCCTTTCATCATCGTCGTCATTCTCTTCCTCTCGGCTCTTATCTTGCTCCTCTGAGTCTGCCTTCTTGTCTTTATCTTTCCTTGCTTCTTTCTTTCCTTTCTGTTCACGCCTGTAAACTGAAAAAAAGAGAGAGAACACTGAAGAATTGCAAGGCAGTGCTTCCACGGCACGAACAGTGCAGGAGCTCTAGTCCAACGTCCACTTGCTCTCCAGGCTTACGCGGGGAGCAGGGAACTCAAAGCAGCAACTCACCCTATTATTTGAGCTGTGCTGACCAGCTCCATAGGAAATCAGGTTACGTTTCAGCAGAAAAATGCTGTTCATTTCATATTTACAGGCAGCACCTAAGACTTTCCTTAGATAAACGTAATAGGGGAGTGACAGCAAATGACTTTCCCAATCCTCATCAGTTGTGAAATAATGTTATCCCAGTCCTGTTAAGGTGCACATTATTTATTCCCCAGGCAAACTGCAGTGTAGGATGCTGGGCAAAGAGAAGAGAAACAAGACAGGCAAGTAAGCGTTGCTTGTCCCGTGTTCAAGGAAAATAGGACTCGGTGCTGCTTAGACTCCCCTGACATGAACTGAGGACGATACCTTCCAGTGATTCTTTCAAAGGGGCTACAAATCGCTGAAACTCCATTTCTTCCATGGCAGAGAGAACATCGCCAGCATTCAGCGTTTTCCTCTTCCCCTTCATGGCAAAGTTATTTGCACTAGTCAAAAAACAAGAAGGAAAATAGAGTTAATTGGTCCTGTAACCAATTTCGCCTTGTTTCTTAAAGTGACAAGTGACTTAAAAAAAAAAAGCCATCTCTTAAACATCCAGGGTTTTTTTTAATCACTTACTAATAGTACTTTAGATACCTTCATGTTTACATTGGCTGTTCATGCTTTCATCTAGCCACACTGCTTTCCCCCAACATTAGCTTTCTGCTTGTGCAGACCTTTTCTCCCACTGGGTGGAAGAAGAACGTCTGACTGTGGGCTGTAAGGTGACAGTTCCCCAAAGCCGCGTGAGCACCTGACACCAGAGAAGTGACTGCCTATCACTTCTGTCACTGTCACAGTGAGAGCCAGCCCAAAGGTGTTATCGTGTCCTCTTCGACCAGCTCCAAGGCTGACTGGGCTGGCTCATGCTTGCCCTAAGGCGGTCACACGGTGAGCAGCTTGGAAAGTCAGCAAAGGGCTCTTGCCTTTGCCAGGAAAAGCCACGCAGCCGCATTCGAAGGCTAATGGCGGTTTGGGACCCCTCTTGCCTCTGCCACCGCTGCGGGCAGAGCCAAGCTGCCTCCTCCACGGGTTGTTAAGGGCAGTCCAAACCCAACCGCTGCCGCCTGGTAGACTGGGCTGCGCTAAAGGTTGTTTTATTTATACAAATAGACAACACCGAGACAAACACTGCGAAAAGATCTCCAGGACAGGCAGCAGAGCAGTGAATTATAAATCAACCGCACCGGTCATCTGATGCGACACATTCTTACCATGACGTTGCATAGAGCACAAACACACTTGCCGCTCGAGATATTGCGCTCCGAGCTTCTTTGGAAATATTTACTCCATCAGGAAGCTGAAAAATAAATTCAACTTTTATCAGCAGCTGCTCTAAACGCCGAAAACCCGCACAATTCACATGTCAGTTCCACTGCGGCATTCGGGGGGCTCAGCACAACTGGAAGCTAAGCGTTGTTCTCGGATGCTGTCACAGAAGCTCTGGTGCCAGCCGAACGAGAACCCGGGCCGCGTTCCCTCAGACGCGGCGCGCTGCCCGGGAGCTGGGTAACTTCTGGGGCAGCGGTGGGCCCGGCCCCGCCTCCGGGGCTACTCATCCGGTAAATATCAAATCCCCGAGCAGACGGGTCGCCCCGCCGTGCCCAGTCCCGTTCGCTGACGTCTCGCTGCTCAAGACCAAACATATCGTTAAATTAACGACCGGGAATTACTCTCGGCGTCTCTCGCGGCAAGGAAGGGCTTCCGCTCCGGTCGTGCTGGGGGGCTGGGGCAGCCGCCCCCCGCGAGGGCTCCCCGGCCTTCGGGCTCGACTCTCGAGCGTTGCTTGGAGCGTCGCGGCGGGGTTTGGCAGGCGGGGCCGCCCCTGCGGCGCCGGGAGGGGCCGCGTCTCCCCGCGGGAGGCCGCGGGGACCGGCAGGGGCGGCCCCGGCCCGGGGGCTGCCCCCGGCCCCGGCCCCGGCCCCGGCCCCGGCGGGGCGGCACAGCCGCGGGCGGGCCGGAGCCCCGCCGGCCGCGCCCCGCTCCCCGCGCCGCGCCCCGCTCCCCGCGCCGGCACCCACCGCCTCCTTGATGATGCGGGTGATGACGGCGTTGGGCAGGTTCAGGTCCTCCGGTCTCTCCGCCATGCTGGGCCTCCTGCAAGGCACGCGGGGCGGCACGCGGGGCGGCACGCGGGGCGGCGGGTCCCGGGGGCTCGCGCGGTACCGCCCGCAGCGGCCGGGCCGAAGCGCGGGCTCCGCCGCTGCCCCCTCACCTCTGACCCCTCCCGGCGTGCAGCGCGGCCCCGCCCCGCCCCGCCCCGCCCCGCCCCGCGGCCGCCGTTGCCTGGTGACAAAAGGGGCGGCGGGAAAAGTGGTGGCGGGAAAGGGGATGGCGGGAGCGGGCCTGGGGGCGCACGTGTAGCGGCTGGGATAATGGGGGCCTGGGGCTGATGGGGGCCCTGCGCGGGGGGGCTGGTGCCCGCGGGGGCGGGCGTGCCCCCCCCCCCCGGCCCCCGTTACCTCAGACGTGTATATTCTTCTTGCATGAAGTGGAAATAGTGTGGGAGTTATTAGTAGTAAGAAGGGATCACAGTTAGGGGTGGAAGCTAAAACCTGAGGATTTTAGGATATTCAAGGTAGTAAGTAATGCTTGGGCCAGAGAGGAGGGTGTTAGCAGTTAATGCCTCACTAACAAGAAGGTCCTAAAAGAATACAGCTCAGTAGAACTTCCACGACTGACAGTGGAAACACCTGGCTACAAAGAAGGTTGTGAAAATAAGGGAAGGCCACAAATCAGTCAGCAGTGAGAAAAGGGAACATCCGGCCTCAGAAGGCGCTGAAAAACCGGACAATTGCCGAAGCACAGTAACTGGGGGAAGGTAATTCTGGCGGGGGGAGATTGTGACCACCGACTCAACTGAGGGATGAAAGGACTGTTGCCACCCCACCCCCACCCCCCGCCCTCCTTTTGAGCATGGGCAGTGAATTAAAATCACACTGTAGCTTTAAAATTAAGCAGAAAAGACACAGACCAATGGAAGAAGAGGATGCTCAGCCAGGTCAATGATGATGCATTAGATAGGCGTGTGAGTTACCTGCCATGTATAAATGTCAGAACGAACGCCCGTAGGGGTGCCTGATTTGCGGGAATATTCCACCCTGCACAGAATAAAACAATGTCTCCTCTCTAAACATACTTTGTGTGTTTCAGGAGTTACTTTAAATTGCAGGTAATGCACCCACACGCCCACACACCCCCGCCTGATGGCTTTTGGCAGCTCCCCGCAGTGCTGGTGATATCCCAAAGAAAATGGAATTTTCCGCTAAGCCATAACAATGACCCATGTGAGCTGGGCAAAACAGAACCTGGTGGCCAGAGGCAGGAGCTGAGAGAGAGGGAAGCGTTTGTTTTACGTCTATCTTATTGAAGAAAAGCTGAGAGACTGATAAAAGGGAACATCCTGTCTCAGAAGACACTGAAAGCTGGGTGATAAAGTATATAGTCAAGGAGGACAACTAATTGGGATGTTGATAAGAATTAAAACTAAGTGTCCTTTAGGTGAACTTTCCTCATTGTAATACTAAAAATCACACCCATAGGCCAGAAAACCCCGTACTCAAATAAGCCACTTACTCTCTGAGCACGCATGGTAAATTCAAAGGGAGCTGTACCTCTAAGATGAAGTGAGAAAGAAACTAACCTGTGATCAGCTGGGGAGCAGGAACATAACTGTTACCGACACACTGAACTCTATAAATACCTTGAGGCTTCTTGGTGCCGGGTGCTAGCTTTGTGGAGTTACCACCTAGCGCCCATCTTTGCGCAAAAATTAAATGAATGAAATACCTCCGCTCTGTGTGTAGTTTGGCGTTTTGCACCCCGGGCCAATGAACCTGCTTTTTGGGAAAACACTCTGGGAGCGGGAGGGCACGCGGCCTGTGTGCGTGCCTTCAGCTGAGCCATCGCTGCCCCACAGACCCCAGCCCCACACCTGGCCCAAACTCGTGTTAGTATCACAAGACTTTATCGCTATTGATAACCTGACAAGGTCATTAAAGTAATGTAATAATATAATTGATAAATAAAGTCAGCTCCGAGCGCAAGAAGGGGGTAGATTAATCTGGTACTGTGTCAGTGTGATATCTCAAATTGAGAACAGTGATTGCAACGCAGCTTTTTTCCATACAAAGTGTATGTTTTCCAGTAGCAAGGGTGGTATTACTGTAATGGGGATAGTTTACAGACATTTGTGAGACAAGTTTATAGGTAAAGGTTATTGTTGGTGTCAGACGTAACAGTGTGCTGGGGGTAGTATGCAGCATTTTGGGTAGACAAAGGGTCAGACCCAAAGAAAGGCTTGTGTGCGTGAGGGCTTGGTGACCCTCCCAGTTATAGTGATTGGATTAATAAAAACAGCACTGTGTGTGCAAATCATGTCTCTTGATACTCATTTTTAGCACACTTTAATGGATTCTGTTGTTAACTCTATGGTCTCTTTATGGGTCTCGGAGGTGAGATGCTGCAGCGGGTGTTGCATTACTTTTCAATGAAGGCAATGACTGGTTGTAACCGATCCATCTGTAACCGTAACAGACAGTGCTATGGACGGGCTGTTGACTTGCTGCTGTCAGGAGAGCCCTCAGAAGGGCTCCTAAACAAGCTGCTGCAGCTTGTTTTGTTTTCTTTTTTGCCTGAGGGCAAGGTTGTTTTGGACATGATTTGAGAATAAAGTGAGGCAGAGTCGGGTTATTGTCTGTCAGGGGGTAGGACGGGGTAGGAGCAGGCCCAGAGCCAGGGGGACAGCCCAAAGCTCCCCTGCTCACCAGCAAAGGCCAGGCGCTTACTATTGAGTTGTGGGTATCTTCCTGATATGATGGCCTCTCTTCTTTCTTGGATGCTTTGGTCACTATTAAAATAACAAGTAAGATGGTTTGTGCATACATTTGTTTTTAATTACAATATCTGGAGGGTCGAAGTACATCTATTGTAGTATTAATTTGTACTTTCATGAGGTACAGAAAATGATATTGTCTCATGCTTTTTGCTTTTCCGCTCAGGCTGGCTTAGCCAAGCCACTGCTTGTGTGTCACGGTGTTTATACCTGTGCTACAAATAGCAATTTTTTTGTACCTGTGTAAAATGTGACTGGCGGTAGTAAGCTTGACTACTGCAGGTCATGTTGACATTTCGTGTTTTACACGTGACAGCTAAATGAGACCAGAAAGCTGTTTTAATATAAAAGCTCTGGTGCTACAGGATATAAGGCCAGGTTGTCAGCCTACCATGACTGAGGATGTACCCATACCTGAGGACTACCTGATTCCTCCAAAATTTTATTCTGTTAACTTTATTTCACACTGTATACATCCTTAGTGCTCTGGATTTTTTTCCTGCTAAGTTAATTTGCACAGATTTTCTGTTTTGCAGAGTATTTACATAGATGATACCATCTTCCTGCTCTCCCTGCTGGAGTGCTTGTAAAGATGATGACTGCAGATGTGAGCCAGTGGGATGAAATTCTTTGTGGTACAGTTACTTGTCAACATTCACAGTGCTGGGATACACTAAAGAAAACTGAGGAGGGACATCCTTGGATCTGTTTAGCAAACTCTTTCAATTTTTAGAGCCTTTTGGAAAGGGAAGGTAAAGTTATGATTAAATTCTGATTTTCACTAAAGAAGTGAAAAGAGCATTCTTACTCTTGAGATAACTGACTTGGAGTCCTGGTGAAGTTAAGGCAGGTTTTGGGTTTCAGATGAGGTGGCCAGTCAGGCTGAACACTGTTCACAGATACTTAGATTTTTAAAGCTGGTGGTGATCTATAGGTTGCCTAGTCTGACCTGTATAATGGGTGACCTCACCAGAATTTATCTCAGTAGCTTGTTCAAATAAAGCCTCTGAACTTGGATAGCTGACATCAAAAAAGAGAAATGTGTTACTTTCCTTGGCAGGAAAGTATTTCCTACGGCAGGAAATGGCTTGTTAAATTTAGGTGCTCAATTTCCAACATGATTTTTTCCTCATGTATACACGTGCATATAACCGCAGTCACTAATGATTTTATTCCACCTGTGGACCTCAGCAACTTGCTTTAGTTTAGTCCTTACAAGTGAGGTTTGTGTATCAGCTGCCTGGAGCTTGCTTTATATACTCACTGATGAGTTTCTAGTGCATGCCTGTAGGTGTGATCTCCTGTTTAACCAAGTGATTCATCAATATTAGACAAATCTTGCAGTCCTAAAAGGGTATTCTGCTGGCTGTCAACAAGAACTGGATCACTATGGACAGATAATTAAGAAGAAAGAATGGTTATATTTGCCTTACTAGAATTTCTCGAGATACACAGGAGTCTGACCATGTGCCCTGCTCTTCTGTAGCTGGAGGGAGCCCTTTAATGGCAATTCTGAGCAGCAAAGTGGCTATTGGGGTTGCAGTAACCTTCCTGCCCTTAGAAGGAAGGGTTGAGGCTCTGTAGGTCCCATGCACGGCTCCGCGAACATTGTGGTGTGAGAGATGTATTTTTGGCACTTAGGCCCTGGGAATGTGCTCTGCATATAGGAAAAATTGCAGTTGCTATAAGGTAAATTCTTGTTGTTTGCTTAGGTTGTTTTCTTAGCTAGAAATTCTGGCTTTTGGTAAATGGAACCATTGTGGCAGTGTACTCTAGAGTTTGTCATTATCAGGTCCTCGGTGTTCATCTTCTATTTGCTTTACTTTTCTTAGATGAACTTCCAACACTGAAAATAGTAAACATCTCCCCCAGCCATTCTTGAAGGAGGAAGATTAGATGTTCCGAGGGTCACAGGACTCCTCCCACCTCTCCTGTGCTCTCTCTTCTGCGTTCTCTGTTTCAAGAAAGCTCAGAAGAAGACACGGATGTCAGGAGGATTACACTGAAGGCCTATCTGAGTTTTAAGCCTGCAGTAAGGGTGGGCACTCCCATGATAGCCTACTTGTTTTTCTCAGAATTTCACAAAAATGTTGCATTTACGGTCCAACTGGCACAGAGCTGTTGGTACTGTGCAGAACACACTGTTAGTACAGATGGGTTGAATCTTGCTTAACTTTACTTCTGTGAAAATGATACTTCAGTATCATCATGGCCAAAGAAGGAAAAACAAAAATATCAACCACAACAGATTATTCCTGTATAGAGTAGTGATTGTGGAACACCTATATTGTTTCCATCATTCTTGAAGCTGTATTACAGCAGGTCCGATACGAGTCCTGTAATGAAGAGGCTGTTACTGCAATAGATTAACCTTTTCCTCTTCTAAAACTGGGGGAGGAAGCATGCCAGAAGGTGGTACATATGCAAGTTGATGTTCTGGTCTGCAAAACCTTCAATCCCGGCACTGAAAACAATCCTGTTGGGTCTGCTGGGAATGGCTCCTGGGTTGCAAGATTAAATGTAGGCATAAGGCTCTGTGAGGGCTTGAGCCTGCAAATCGTTAAGTGTGTTTCTAACCCCTGCAGACCTGTGAGTGGTTTCACACCTCTTCCTCCTCATTAGAGCACACTGGATCCACCCTAAGCTGCTCTTGAGAGCAAGTTGTCCCTGAAGGTCAGTCCGAGGGGACAGTGGAGCGCTCAGGCTCAGAGGTAGGTGCGTGCCCTGTTAGCTATCACTGTTTGTAACAAAACAGCCAGAGGCCAAATGTTCATAAAGCTGAAGGCAGGGATGCAGCTACACAGCTCACGTCGGAGTGGCTTCAGTGGTGCGGGATGTTGTTGCAGGGATTTGCATCTAGTAGTTTAGATTTGTCTGGGGGACTGTCCATGGCTGCTCTGCTCTGCTTTTTTTTGTTTGTTTTTTTGTTCTAGAAGAAGAATGAATTTTAAATACTTGATGGTATCCTTTTTAAAAGCAAATAAGCTTTTACTTATTATTATATTTTTTATTTTTTTTTAAATTTTGAAGTGCATCTGTCCTCAAACTTAGCTCTAATGTCTGGAATCATTCCATCTTTTCTTTCCCTACAGACAAAACAGGCACTGCAATGAGGAGCCCCATTCCCAGTGGATTGTGCTACTGTGTAGAAGTCACTCGCACGCTTCTCTTCCTGCCTCAGCTCTTTTAAGGTTAGATCATCTCTGACTAAGGCCTCCAAATACAGCAGTTTCATCTGCAAAATATCTACCTGGGATCCTTTTTTACCATAACCTAATTCAGCAGTTTTGACTATCAAAAATTTGCCAGCCTAAAATTCTATTGGTTGAGTGGACTTTCCTATCTGACCTAAGGAAGATTTTTGGACAAATTACGTGTACCAGTTAAGGAGCTATTTTCAGCTGCGTGGACTGACTATTACGTTAATGCTAACTTTGTTAATTCACTTTGGAAAGTGCTTTGAAAAGGAAACCTGTAGGGTAACCTCTGATTTGCCTTTCATGCTGTTCATTTGCATTTGTTTCCCCATGAATCTTGCTCCTATTTGTATTGTTGTTCAGAAAGACCTATTTTTCCAGCCTGAACTCTGCAGCAGGGTCAGACATTATCTCACCTGCACAGATGAACCTCATGCTCTTTAATAACACTGTAAAAGTGAGTGCTTTCAGCTTGGAGGAAGGGGAATGCCTATCTGACTACAGATATAATATAATCGTTGTGAAACAATATATGCAATAATCAGGCTCTGCTAATTGATTCAGAATGCAAATTAATCCACAGAGGTGGCTTAAAGTGGCCACATTAAGGCTGAACTAATGGTGTGCTGCCACCCAAATGGGATCCAACTCCTACGGCTGCAAAATGTACAGTAAAGTTCAGTTGACCCTGTTGTAGTGGAAAGTCCTCGAACTGAAAATTGTTAGGGGCTGGGCAAGTCTTTTGGGAAAATGTCTTGTGCCTGCTCTATTCTTGTGTTCTCCCCTAGGCATCACCTTCTGACCACTGTCAGAAACAGGATACTGAGCTCCACAGACGTTTGGCTGACCCAGTATGTCTGCTTTTATTTTCTTAAATATTCTTGAATTCTGTTAGGAAAAGGCTCTTCACTGAGAGGGTGGTCAGTCACTGAACAGGCTCCCCGTGGAAGAGGTTACAGCACCAGGACTGTCAGAGTTCAAGGAGCATCTGGAAGATGCTCTTGGGCATATGATTTAATTTTAGGTAATCCTGCTAGGAGCAGGGAGTTGGACTCGATGATCCTTATGGGTCCCTTCCAACTTGAGGGTTCTATGTGTCCGCTCCCATGCTTGGGCAAAGAGGGGGAGTTAGGATCATATAGTTATGGGGAGAGAACGAAGGCGGCTGCCCTTTCAGCAGCAGCCTTCAACTAAATTAGCTTAATCTGAACACAGAAGTGTAGGAGTACTTTGGTACGTTTTATTTTACTTTGTGTTTGTGCAGACTAAAGGTGGGGCTTCCCCAGATGACAAAGGGGATCTCTGCCAACAAAAAGGGCAACTTACCCCTTTCCATTGTGCTGCTTCTGGCACGTGATTTCTTGTCTCCCCCCATCATATGCTCTGGCCAAATCTGTTTGGTATGCTGATGCCAGAAATAGTTAATTTTCTGTGAAATTAGTGAGCTAAACTGGCTCACTGAGAGGTTGAACAGTGCCAGACCCTGGGTGAGGCCCTGGAAAGCAGTGCCCAGGTGCACGGTGTCAGCTAGCTGGTAGAGCAGCTCAACTACTTCATGTAGCTTCAGACTGTGCACACAATTCAGCTCAGGTGACAGGCAATAACTTTTAAAGCTGTTTTAACTTAATTACTTCAATCCATGTGACCATACTAAGGCCAAGATCATAATTCCCAAGAGATCTTTTGCTATATTGAAACCTATCTCTTTTATGAGAAGTGTCACTACAGTTTTTAAAGACTGGGCTTGATTATTGTATTATTTTTATTGCATTAAAATAAATCAGCAATGGATTAATACATAGCATTTGTCAAAATCCAGTAATCCACAGCAGCACTGCAGGCTCACAAAAGCGTACCTCTTGAAGTGCCTAATTGTACCGTATCTGTATGCTAGCTTTGAGTGTTTCATTTTCCTGAGATAGTTGCTTCTAAGCAGGGTTACAGTTCAGACAGTGGAAATCTGGTTGTTAAGTTGGTCCCAAATAAACATCAAAAATATCAAAAGCCTGAACTGAAGCAGTGTCAGAGTGAGTAACATACCCAGAGGTAACCGGGGCTCCAACAGCAGAGTGCTGGATCCCAGCTCTGTGCAAGGCAGCAGCGTCTGAGAGCAGGGACTCAGAGATCAGGTAGCCCCAACATCCGCACAAGAGTTCCTAAGTGGCAGCAGCTGCTCCAGTGACCTGTGGGAGTAGGTAATCCTTGTCCAGGGTTGTGGTACCCTCACCACTTGCTGTTGAAGTTTTTGCTGTACTTCCACTGCATTTATTTTTTTGCATATTTTTCTGCTTGACCTAGGTTGCCTTCTTGATCAGATGTAACGGGTCCTAGGGCTGCTGCAGAAGGATGTTTGGATCAGATGTCCTCTAAGAGACCTGGAATGTCTCACAGTGCTACTTTGGCAGCCAAGAGGGCCAACTGTGCCCTGAGGTGCATCAAGCACTGTATTGCAGCCGGTTGAGGGAGGGGATTGTCCCGCTCTGCTCTGCGCTGGGGCGGCCTCACCGCGGGCGCTGTGGGCAGTTCTGGGCACCACAGTGCATCAAGGATATAAAGCTACTGGAGAGTGTCCAGAGGAGGTCCATGAGGTTGATGAAGGGTTTAGACGAGAAACCGTACGAGGAGCGGCTGAAGTCACTTGGTTTGTTCAGCCTGGAGAAGAGGAGGCTGAGGGCAGACCTCATGGCGGTCTGCGGCTTCCTCACAAGGGGAGGAGGAGGAGGGGCAGGCGCTGATCTCTTCTCTCTGGTGACCAACGACAGGACCCGAGGGAATGGCAGGCAGATGTGCCAGGGGAGGTTTAGGTTGGATATTAGGAGAAGGTTCTTCACCCAGAGGGTGGTGGAGCACTGGAACAGGCTCCCCAGGGAGGCATCACGGCGCCGAGGCTGGCGATATTCCAGAAGTGCTTGGACAAGGCCCTCGGAGACACAGTGTGAATTTGGGGCTGTCCTGTGCAGGGACAGGAGCTGGACTCGATGATCCTTGCGGGTCCCTTCCAACTCAGGACGTTCTATGATACTTGTCGCTAGCGTAATTGAGGGTTCAGAGCGCATGGGGAGGAAGGGTGCTGTGAGTTTATAGAGTGCTGTAATTAGCTGTGCTTTTATTCAGGTTAAAGCCTGTAAGACAGGTATGTGTTAAACACCTTGCCTGTGAAAGTCCCTTAAAGAACTGCCTTAAAGAAATGCAAAGCCAAGGACAAAGCCTTGATGTGGTAAGATTGTGCGGTGTTTTTGTAATGTTCTCGAATTAGGTGTGTGCCCAGCCTACTGCTATTCTGCAGGCTACAAATGGCTAAAGGGAAAAAGGGAGAGGGGGGAAAGAAGAAAAAAATAGTTTACTGTGACCCATTGGTGTTATGGGGTCAGTATCTCCTCTCAGCCTTCTGAATTGGACTGTCCCATGTTCCTTAGGTTAACCCAGGGGTTGCTCTGATTGTCAGTATCCTCTATTGGTGCTGTTTCCTCACTACAAAGGGTGACAGTGGGAGTCTCTGCCAGCCCCTGTAGGAGATGTTTTGTACAGGACATTTCTGTAGTGATCAGGAAGCATTGCTGTGATTTGAAGGGATCCCCTCTGAATTAACCTCGGATGTCTCCCCTTAACAGCCACAGGGCAGGCGAGGGAAGCAGCTGGGCAGTTTCTGTAGCCTCAGAGCGTTCAAGACAGGTGAAAGTCTTCGAGAACTGAAAATAAAAGACAAGCTTCTCGCTTTCCCACCTGTTTCTTTGCTGTCTCATGGAGCAAAGCTGATTTATGGAGTAGCTCCAATACAAACCACAGCCTGGTCATAGCTGCCGTAGCCTGAACAGTTTCAGCCACGGTTTAGCCTTAGCAATAGAAAGGGGTGAGGGGCAAGATGAACTGTTTTCAGAGTTCAGCAAGCTTGGCCCTGCTGGAAGATGGGCACAGGAACAAGTAGTTGTGCATGCAGGCTGTTCTGTGCTCTGCATTCCTTGTGAGTAGCCAAGGAGGTTTGTAACAGCTCCTGCTCATGTGGAATTTGTTACGGATCCTTTGCCTGCCCTAGAAGTACTTGCTGTGCTTTAAGCCACAGACATCCTGAGTTCTTACGGCAATGCCTCACCAGTACAGAGGCCAAGAATCGCTGTGGGTTAGACCCTTTGCATGTTCAGACTGTTAATTTTTTGGGGAAGGGGCAGAGAGATTTAGAAAAGGGATCACCCAAAGAAGTTTGTTACCCAAAGCTATGGGTGAAAAATGCCAAACGTGTCAAGTCCTATAAAGGTGCAAAGATGGGGTTCTTGTAAAAACACTGGACATTGCAGAGACTCTCATATCTCAGCAAAGCAGCAGTGCTGAGCTGAGTGATGTGTTGGGATCCTGCACTGGCTGTGGGAGACACTGCAGAAAAGGATGGACGGCTTTGTGCAGTGGGCAGGAGCAGCTCATGAGGCATTTCCTAACATTGGGTCAATGCTAGCTCAATCCCCAGTGCCACCTTTGCTCCCTGCTGGGAGGTGTAATTTTGCAGGAGTGTGAAGTCCCAAGTGCATCTGCCTTGAAAGCCTGCCTGTGGTGTGAGCAGACAGAGCTGCAGTTTGGCAAAGGCAGCAGCAAAGACCGTGCTGGGGCACAGTGTGGGTGTTGCTGGGGGTGCTGCGGTTGGCTCGCAGATTTGGGCTCCAACAGGATGTGCAGAATCTGGGATGTGAGCAGAGAAGGTGCAATGTTTCTAAAGATACCCTTGCAGCAGGGGAAACCTTTCTTGGATCCTGGATTGGAAAAGTATTTAGTAATCAGCCAGTCTGCATCTCTGCTGGTTTCCTCACTGGCATTTTTCAGGGAATGATTCAGCTGTGCTTGCTGCAGAGGTGGTGGTGGGGACAGGAGCAACCTGGCTGTGCCCTGTACTCGATGCTTGCTGTAGACCCTGGGGAGAGGGGGCTGCAGCAATTCCACCGCTGGGAAAGTGCTGAGGTTTGTGTGTCTGCCCTGTAGGGCAGACTTTGCTAATCCCAGAAATCTGCCCTCAGGATTGCCCAGAAATAGCCCAAACCCTTTCTGTTCCAATCTCTTACCATTTGGGAAGCCAGGTAATTTTTCCCAGTCTGATTTAGTTTCTTTAGTTTCAAAGCCAGCTTCAACCTTGCAGGATTTCTGTGTGCGTATGTTACCCTTTTGCCTGGAATAACTGTCTAAGCATATGTTTGGATTTGAATATCCAGCCAAAGGCAGATCCTAGTGCTGGCAAACTGAAATCTGTGACGAAGAACTGTGTTAAAATTTAAAAGAAAGTCATTAACTCCCAAGCCAACCAGCTGAATGTGCAGTTTGCCGGAGACTGTAATAAAATGCAGGTTAAGGTCAGTCCCCAGGGGTTTGAACGTTAAGAGGGAAGTTAGAAAGAGTTGGTACCTCACTGTTGGGAGCCAGTAGAGAAAGGGGCTGTTGCATGTGCCACCGCCACCATCTCTTCCCGGCATGCAATTTAATTTGTAACTTCCTAGTACAGGGGCTCTGCTCCCTTGGGACATTTATATACCTTTTTTTTCCCCCCTCCTTTACAGTGGTGCCAGGGTCAAAGGCTCGTGGCAGCTAAATCACAGCTTGAGCGCAGGACACTGGTGCTTGGAGGTTGCTGGAGAGAGTGACCATCCCACGTGGGAATCATGGAGCAGCTGGGAGAGCCAGGGCTCACACGTGAGTGCTCAGATGATTTCTCTGCTTAGTTTGCAGTGCTGCTTCTGTCTCCTGGGTGAAGGATGGATTATGACTGTTTATCACCACTGAACCAGATCCTGGTGCTTGGAGGAGATGAGGGACTGTATCTCACACATGCCCTTTGTGGGATGTTGCAGATGCCCAGCTCTTGCGGGATCATGTTTGATCTTGGGGCTCTCTGCTAGCACCTTGCACTGCAGGATGGAGCAGACTTGACTCTGCTGGGTTTGAGAGTTAGGAGTGATTTTTGCAGACAGTAAGCCTCAAGCCCTCTGGGAGGAGGGTGTGGGGAACTCCCATGTCCTTGGAATCCCGGAGTCCCAGAGACTCTTCTTTACCTTTACTATTTTTTTTTTTTAATTTTGAAAAACTCTCTCGTGGAATTCTTTTACCTAAACCTGTGAGACTGCCAGCTTTAGATAGAGAGACAATGTGTTTTGTTACTGTCCTGTTTGTCTTTCCTTTTGCCTCTTAAAAGCATTTTTCCATACAGGCATGGAGAGGGGAGGCTTTGTGTGAGCCTGGGGAGCTCCTGGGAGACAGGGTAGCATGTAAAACACCTCTTGCCACTTGCTGCATCTGCTGGGGAGAGCTGCAGGCTTGGCAGTGCCGGAGAGGAACAACACAAACCGTAGTCTTGATGCTGTTGTGGGGATGTGCAGTGAAGGAGAAAAGGACATGGCAAGGCTGGGCTGGTACACACTCTGCTTGCATTAACAGAGGTTCAGGATACCTGGGACTTCAGAGTGGATTGTTTGCTCGTTCCCTCAGTAGAACTACTTGGTGTTGGGCATCCTGTGGGTTGAGATGTGCTGTGCTGGTCATTGATAGCTGGGGATGCTGTGCACTGAAACATGCAATCACAGACTGTATTTTTGGAGGGGGGGAAATTAAACTTATTGGGATAAAGCTTTAATTTTGATGGGTGGCAGATGGAGATCACTGGGAATGTCAGCAAATGGATTCAGTTGAACAAATGAGGGGAAGAGTTTTTGATAAGCCTGAAGGGAGGAACATTTTGAAGTGCCTTAGAAATTACCCTGTATCCCTGAGCAGTGCCCATCCCACCTGTGTGCAGGTTCCTGATTGTCCAAGGCAGTGCTTTGACACCATTTACCTGTGTCTGTGGTGCTCTGGCATCAACAGGGCTTCTGGGGGATGTGGCAAGGGATAGATGGGTGTTGGGGACAGTGGCAGGGTCTTTCTTCAACCCTTCTCTCCAGGAGGTGACAGCAGCACTGACTGCGACCCCAGGCAGTCCGGGGCCTCTCTTCTGGGGACCTCCATCTGCGATCTTGCTGTTAGACACAGCCGTAAGAGAGGGGGTTTTAGCCTCTGTGAGGTTTCTCTGCAGACCCCAGGGCTGGGATGATGAGGGGTTCCCAGACCCTCCCTGTGGGAGGAAGGGAGAGCTCTTGTAATATTCTGTAATATAAATACATGTGACTCAGTTCCTTTCCCAGGTTCATTGCCAAGTGCTGCCTGTGAGGACAGGGGATGAAGGTGAGGATGGGAGGAAGGGGTTCATCCCCTTCCCAGCTCTGTGTCCAGGGCTCTCTTGCATGTCAGCTGATGTGGCTGGAATGTGGTAGAGGATGGGACACCTCCAGTTTCAGCTCGTTACAATTTGAATGAGCTCTGATGTTGGTGAGCTCTGCTGGAGCCAAAGGATTCACTGTTGGGGAAAGCCGGACCTGCTCTGCTGGCTGTACCCATGTCTACAAGGGGAGCACAGAGCAGGCCATGGGGACGTGTTTCTAAATGCCAGGGTGCAAATATCTCCTTGGGCAGCTGGGACAGGGAACTGCAGGATGGCATGGTATAGGCTGTGTGCTTGGCCAGGTTGTCTTGTTGCTGGAGATCCTGCCTGTGGTGCAGGGATATACTCCTGGCTGCTGGCAAAGGATCCGTTTCCTCTCTGGGGCTCTGTGTTCCCCTCCTTGTGTTTCTGGGTTCTGTCAACTGCATTAATCCCTACCTCACACAAAGCAGCTGTGCCAGATGTGGAAAGCCAGGTACTTGTTGTGGGCAGAGATGCTTTTATCACACAGCCCCAAGAGCTGGAGCAACCTTTTCCCTCCCGTGTCCACCATGTTCCACCAGACCTCGCCCTGAGCTTGCTGCTTCAAGTGTCTGTTGGAGAGGCAGGAGCCAACAGCACCAGCTTCCCCAGCTGCCTGTGGGTTACTGGGTCCTGAAGGACTCGGGAGCTCTGGGGGCTGCAGGGTAGCACGGGGAGCTATGGGGCCACCAAGCAGCCTAAAGGGTTCAGCTGGGGGCCCAGGTATGCTATGCAGGGTCTGGACCAGTGTCACCAGGCTGCATCTTCTGCTCCCCTCCCACGCCTCTGACGTTGTCAGCCTCGCTGGTAAACGGGGATCCATCTTTCCCTTATACTCAAGTCCAGCAGTATTGTGCAAAAAGACAGATGTTTTGGAGCTGCTGAGAAACCAGAGGATGTGTGAGCTCCTGGTGTTCTGGCTCTGCCTGTCCCACAGGTGTTTCTGCTTGTTGAAATGTCCTGCACTGCTTGTGCATTCTCTGCATTTTGATTAGGGCTAAACAAACAAGCAGCAATTGAAGAATAAATCACGTCTTTGTTCAGGGCCTTCTCTTTACCCCACCCTGAACTCTGGATCCCTGCAGCTGCAGACAGCAGGAGGTGATGGGGGGCAGAGCTGGAGCCCGCTGGGCTCCCAGGCATTGCTGCCAAAAGGCTGAGCAGCAGGAGGGCTGCTCAGCTGTGCCGACAGCTCTCACCCATGGTTGTGCCTGGTGCCTCTTCCCCTGGGCTGTGCAGTCCCCTGGGTGCAGGAGGCTCCAGCAACACAGCATCCATGGAGATGGATCTAGGTGATTCCCTGAGCAGGAAGGTAACTCTCGCAGCCTGAGTGAACTCAGCTCTGGGCCTTTTTGTTTTCCCACCAATTGCTGAGCTGAATATCGTACAGCTCACATCCCGGCTTGTGCCTTGCTGTGTGAAGAAGGGGTAAGGAGGCACCTTGGCCCCTTTCCACCGTGGGGCTTTGTGTGGGAGCTGCCAGCAGAAAGTCCTGCTAGGGCTTCACTGGCTCTAAAGATCTTAAGAGGCAAGTAAAACTGTGAGTGGTGTCAGCTGGCTGCTTGGCTGGGTGCTTTCTCAAGGCCCCTGAGGGTTGCCAAGGTTAGGGCTGAGCACTGCGGGATGGGGAAGGCAGCCCAAACAGAGACACGCTCTTTGTCTGGAGGCCTTTGGAGACTGCTGGGTCATTATTTGTCTCTCCCCTGACGCCCAAAGGGTCTGTGATTTATGGCAGAGGTACAATAAGCATCTGTTGGCAGGGACGGATTGGGCTGTCCAGAGAGCATCCCTCCTTTCTTCCCTCCCTTGCTCGCTCTGTGTCCCTTCTGTTGCTTTTCCTGCAGTTTCAGACAGTTTTGCTGGTGTAAATTCAACTGAATCAAGCCAGTGCCCCTGCCAGAGAATAAGCCAAACTTTGGGGGAAAAGGCAGCTTTTCTAGCAAGCTCACAGCCTTTCCAAGTTGCTTGCCTCTCTGTGCCAGGACCCTTTGGCTAGGGGCTGTGAAGATGGAGCTGGGGGGATGTTTTGGGGTACCTGAAGGCACTGGGCAGTGTGCACTAGGTCCTCTACGTCCTGGTAGACACTGCCGTGTCATGGGGCTGAGTGGTGCTTCCTGGCTCCAGAGGGCTTGATCTTGCATCAAAATCACAGGGTCACGCTCTTTTGCTTTTATGGATGTGTGTGTGGCGTGGCTCTATCATGGGGTGAGGGACACTGCTTTGCCCTGCTGCCCTTGCAGGGGAATTAACCTGTGACTCTGCAGCTCGGACTGTGTTTGCACTGGATCTGCATAAGGGCAACGTAAGACACTTGTGCTGCACTGATCCTGCACTGCTCATCTCTGTGGATTCCTCCTAGGCAGATGTTTCTGATCCTGAAGGGTTACTGGGCCACTCTGGTTCCTCTGCTCTGTGCTGTGGCTGGGAGATCTCTCCATCAAGGCTCCCATTTCTGGGTCTGTGCACTTTTGTCTCTATCAGATGGGAACCTGTGGCAGGTTCCTGGGCGGTGGTTTGTTGGAGGGGCAGACTGGGGCTGGTATGCCATCTGCAGGGTGCTGGCCACAAGGAAACCGTCCAATTCCTCCTTGTGCAGAGCCTCCCTGCTGCTCTGAGCCCAAGCACATCAGTAGGTTGTGGGCTGGGAGCTGGATCTGAGCCAGAGCTTTGCAAGACTGTCCCTGTCCTGTCCAGTGGCAGGTCAGCATCTCTAGTGTCCTGGAGAGCTACTTACGGATTAATGAAGCCCTGATGGGGCTGGTCATCTGTTTAAATATACTAAAATGTAAAAGTGCTGAGCAGAGCCTCTGGGATGCACTTGGTGCGTGGCATGTAAAGGCCCCTGGCCAAGGCTGCAGCTGAGACACGTGGCAGGTGTGGCTCCCTCTGAACATGGGTCTGTGTTCTGATGTGACACTGCATCTAGTGAATCGCCATCGCTCCTCTCCTTTCTGCCCACAGGCAGGGCTGGGCGGTGGGGTGATGGTGTGGGACAGATGTGCCACGCTGCCAGCACGTGTCATGTTTGTGCAGAGGTGGCTAGGGGAAGCTCAGTGCAGGAGACCTGGCAGCATGGTACTCTGGGGAAGGCTGGGGCAAGGTGGAGACATACCCTTGTGGCAGGTAAAATCAAAGGTACTGCAGAGCCTGTGATGTCCCCTGTGTCCCAGCTCCCCATTGTGCTGTGTCCTGTTCTCATCTCCTCTTTTCTCTGGCAGGGACAGGGCAGAGTCCCTGGTTGCTGGAGTGTCTGCCAGCCCCGATGAAGGGGCAATGCAGGGCTGTACAATCTTCCCTGCAGAAGCAGCGGGGACCATCGCAGAGCAGGAGGAAGATCAGCCATGCACGAGTGAAGGGGAAGGGTAAGTGATGGGGGTGTGAGAGGGGCTGTGGGCCAGCTGGGGGCTCAGCCCTGGCCAGGAGTGCATGGAGGGGCGACCATGCAGAGGAGTGGCAGGGGTGCATGTCCAGCACCCTGGACTCTACAGGAGATCCTGTCCTTTTCCATGCCAGAGAGGTCGATATATTTAGTATTCCTTCAGTTGGATGCGGGCTGGGAAATGGAGGTGCCTGCACAGCACTGACAGCAGCCATCTACGCTGGCAGCATGTCTGCTCAGAGCCTGTGCTGGGCTGCACCCTTGTGTCTCCCAACCTTCACTTCACTATTGCCCACCTCTGCCTGGCCCCAGGGCAGCAGGACCTGTGAATCGGCCACTCTCACCCAGAAAGCCCCTACGGGGCTGACCCAGGCTCAGCACAGGCCCCCCATGCTGTTGTGGACCCTGTAGCCTCACAGCAGTGCCACGAGGAACAAAACACATTGAGTGTGGCATTTCCTGTGGCATGGGGTGGTGTGGGAGCAGGTCCACTCTGCTGGGCACTCTGCTTGAGATCAGTCCCCCGTGGGGTCCTGAGCCGTGGGGAGCAGGGCTGCATGGATCCGTGGGTGGGAAGCAGAGAGTTCTGGGACAGCCCAGCCTTTGGTGAGGGGTTTTTTTTGGTGTTGGGTTTTTTTTTTTTTTTTTTTGTTTGTTTGTTTGGGTTTTTTTTGGAGAAACCATCTCCATCATTCCTCCACACTCTCCAGAGCTTGTGCTCAGCTCTGGGTACCTCCTGGTAAGCTGTGGCATAGCGTCCAGAGCTGGTGGATGCATCACCAGCTCCCGGGTGATGGAAGGGGCTGCTCTGGGGTCTTGCAGAGTGACCCCATGAACCTGGGGGGCTGCTTGCCTCTTTTCTTGTCATATGAGAGCTAAGAGGTAACCCATGCCCTGCCATCCCTCCCTTTCTTGCCTCAACCCCACAGACCAATTCTCCTGCACCCTTTCCTTGCCTGCAATAATTTCCCCAAAGTGCTGTGAATGCTGCTGTCCCGTGTTGCTCCGGTGGGGCAGTTCCCCAAACTGCTGAGCATGTGCTAGCGAACCTGATGGCATTAACAGTCACGGGGATTACTTACAGCCTGGCATACTGCAGAGGAGAGGAAATGTTGCTCCTTTTCCCAGGAGCTCATTCCTGGTACATCAGCAAGGTGGCTGTGGGATGGTGGTGGCGTGGATCTCGGGTCTACAGGGGAGGGCAGAGCGCCGCTCGCATCCTTGCGCGTGGCTGCAGCACGGGGCTCGGGCCTGTTTGCTGAGACAGGTGCAGCCCCCGTTCAAATCCGCGGGACCAATGGGAGCCGCGCCGTTCAAACGTGCGGCGGTTGGACACGTGTCCCATGGAAACCCAGCTGCACGGCTGCCTGTCACTCCCTGCTTAAACGGCTGCTTGGCTTTCCCGGGCTAGGCAGGGAGGGCTCCAATTACTGGCTAATTAGAGGTGTCCTGCCATGGAGCCCGGCAATGTCCACAGAGTCTCGCTCTGCACCCGCCAGGCTGACCCCCTGGGAGCTTCCTTCTACCTCACCACGTTCGGTAAGCGTTGAGCTCCCGGGAGCAGGGGGTGCACGCAGTGCCTGGGAGATGCGGCTGTGGCCCTGGCTGGTGCGGCACGGGGAACGGCGGCTGGCCATGGCCAAAGCCCAGTGTGGTGGGGACGGGCTGGAGAGCTGCTCCCCAAAGGCATTAACGCCGAGCAGCAGCCTGCTTGCTTCTGCCTCGCTGAGCTGGAATAATACGTGGCTCCACTGAGCTGGCAAATCGGGGAGCGCCCTGAAACCAAGCTGCAGCCGCCGAGGCGTGCGGCAGCAGCCAGCCAGATGCCGAATACCCAGGTCATTTTGCCTCCTGGATGGGCACGAGCTGGGATTGCTGTGTAGGGCTGGCCAGACCTGTGGCCCCTGTTAGAGCAGAGCCCCATTTTCCTTCTTTGCTCCTTGTGGGTCTTTCTGTGGCTGCCTCAGTTTTGCTGCATGGGCTTGAAGAAGCCCATGGGCAGTGGTGGCTTGGCTCTGCAGGCTGGAGCCGGCCCAGCGATGGCTGGGCCACGAGCCCTGTATACCCACCCTGCAAGCAGGTGAATTTGGCAGCAAATGTCATGGCCGTTGCCTGTGGTGAGTGATGGCTTGTCAGCAGCTGTCTCACGCAGAGGGAAGTGGGGTGCCCTTCCCAGGTGCCACTTTTTAAGCAGCAGTTTTCTTTCAAAACTTCTGCTTGTTTTAGCGAGCACGGCAGGCAATCATGCAATGCGCAGTTAAAGAGGCTGCAGGGAAGCGGAGAGGGTTACATTAGTAGAGCAGAGTGTCCCTTCCCTGGGCAGCCAGGGATGCTGATCCTTCCTCCTTTTGGCTTGTAAGCGTCAAACTGCTGAGGACAGCCTGGGAGCTGGAATCCTCCTGTCTTGGTCTGTAGGCCTTATGCCTGCCAAATAATGTGAGTTTTGTGGTGCCTCTTGGCTCTGTAACCAAGTGTGGGCCAAGCATCATCTCTGCAGCCACAGTTGCCTTCGTGGCTGACTATCACTGGCGAGACATGGCATTGCGTGCTCTGAGCAGGAGAGCAGTGGCAGGACAGGGCCAGCACTACCCTCTCCATGTGGGTGACCAAGGAGAGGGTCTTCAAAAGGGCTGGTGCCAGGGCCCGAGGTCGTAGATGGTGATCTCGGGGTGCTCTGCCTTGTGCCCATGGGGACCTCCTGCCCAGGCAGTTATCTGATGCTGCTTTCCTCTGGTAAGAATCCCCTCTGGTGTGTGCACCGATGGTTGTTGGCTGTCCCAGCCAGGGCAAAACCTGCATTTTTCCTACAATGAAACAGAAAAGCATTTAAGGGGCAGAAACCCAAATTTTCCATTTGTCGGGGATCATCAGTAAGGAACAGATTTTCCTGCCTGCTAGGTCTGCTCCCAAAGGCCAACATTCACATGTCCCCTCCCTCAGCCTGGCAAACTTCTCTCATGGGTGAGAACCTGTTTAATTACCCTCTTCTGCTTGTTCATACCTGTTTTTACCCTGTTCTCCTTGTGCCAGCTTTGTTCATGAGCTTGAATTGCCTCTCCTGGCCCTGTGGGGTCCAAGTGGACGGGGCCTGGGTGCCCTTGCTGCTGCAGCCCTGGAAGCCCAGCTGAGCCCTGCTCTTGTGATGGGGTGTGCACCCAGGAGCTGCATGTGGGTCCTGTTGTGAGATGAGCTGTCTGCTCTTTTGTCTCTCTCTGGTCTTTCTCTGCACCTATTTTCATTTATATTAACCTTTATTGAACACAGGTGACCTGGACAAGCTGTGTCAGGGCCTCTCTGCTGAAGCTGTTTCCCTTAGTTCATGTTAGGGATGTATCAAAAGAGATAAACCCAGGCGATAATGTTTCTCTGACCCTCTGCTCTTGGAGTGAGGTGGCAATGCAGCCCAAGAACTTGCCTTAATAGGGGTTGCGTTTCTGTCTACCCAGGTCTGGAGGAAGGTTACTGCTTCCGCATCTGAGAAAATGTGACTGCTGCCACTGAGCTGGTCTGCCCAAGGACAGACGGTGGTACAGCAAATCCCTTCCACCAGCTCAGGCTGGATTGCCTCTTTCCGACAGCAGCTTCCCTCTCTCATCCTGGCCCCATACAAGCACTGGAATTGCTACAAAGCCAACGAGTGCTTCTCCAGCTTAGCAGGCTGGGACCCCTTTGGGGTCAGACAGGCTCGCTGGGGTGGGCTGGGGAGTGCGATTTGTCCCCTTCGTATGCTTTGGAGATGCTTGGGAGCAAATGCATTAAGAGAGAAATGTCTTCTGTTCCTCATGGGAAGGAGACGACCTTCCGACCGATACTCCCAAATCCTTTCTACTAGGGGCCAATCTGTGGTACTTCTGAAAAAGGCAAAACTGCCCGTTTTCCCCCTGCCCTCCTCTCCTCTCTTTGGTGCTGGTGTAGCCTGCGACACACGGGCACCGTCCCTGCACCAGAAGCAGCAGTAGTGCACACGATGTGCGAGGCCACAGTCCTGTCTGACCAGATCCCTCGTTGTGCAGAAGCCTTGTCCCCACGTGCTGCCCCAGGAGCCGAGCGGTCCCAGCCGTCCTCAGGCCAGTGCTGGGTGTAGAGCTTCCTCCCCCCGAATTACCCAGCACAAAAGCTTCCTTTCTCCTCCCCAGGGCCCATTCATTACTGGGCTGCCTCCTCGTCATGCTTGGTTAGATGGGGGCATTTTGCTTTTGTGTTGTAACGGTTGTTACATGCTAATAGTGGAACAGCGAGAGGGTTCCCACAGCATCAGAGATCTGGGATCGCAGAAGAGTTAAAGTCTTGGTCCAAAAGGCTGGGCTGGCATGATGAAACTGGGGAACAGTATTCTCCCTGTTGTAAATCAGTTATCAGCTTCAATAGAGCTGTCCTGATTTACCCCACCTGGCTCTTGTCTTTATTTTCTTACCTTGCTCTCACTTGCACATGTATACACGCACATAGAGACATGCATTTTCACATGTGCACACACGTGTGCTGTTTTCACACATGCAGACGCACACATGGACACACATGTGAGCTAGAGGGAGGTTTGAAAATTTTATGTCAATGTTTTTGGAGTGAAAAATGAGATATGAGTTCTCTGAATTGTTTCAGGTTAAACAATCCCATAAGATATCCCCGCCCCAGCAAACCTAAGCCCTTGGGTACGTCATTTGCAAAATGAAATGTTGTTTTTTAATTTGAAAGATGCTTAGATGTCTGTAAATGATGTTTACAAGTTTATTTTGTTTGTTGTGTTTTGTAAGCTGGAAAACAAGTGAAAATCAGGTATTTTGCTTTGGACTAAATGAAATATTGTGCTAACGATGCTTTCACTCTTTTGATTCTCCAGGAGCACTGGGAAATGTTTAATTTTGGGTTGGTCCAGAACAATTACACAGATTTCAGACCCTGCATCACCCCCAAAATCTGCACATCCTATCCAGGCTGGCAGGCGGCAGCTCCCTGGGAACCCCCTTGGGGAAGTGTTCAGAGGGGCAGAGCCCTCCGTGCCTGAGCGGGGCCAGCGAGCCAGGGGCTGGCAGCCCCCAGCAGCGCTTCACCTAGACCCTGGCAAATGCCAATCTTCCTGCCAGTCGAAGTACTGTGGCTAGATTTTAGGGCTGATGCAGAGTCACTAGCACATGGGAAAGTGAGTGTGTAACTGTAAGTAAGCTGGCAGAGCAGGGCTGATGCCCCGGGACCCGTGCCCTTGCTCAGCAGGGTTTTACACATGTGGCTCTCCCAGGCGCTGGCCTCCTGTGCAGCGTTTGTGACCGCTTGGGTTTTCAATGCTGGGAATCAGTTGCTGGCAGACAGGTCCAGGCAGTGCTGAAAATCACAAATTGCAGCTCCAGGTAAGAGGTGGGAGCTCAGGGATCTGGCACGGGCATTTCAAAAGGCAGTGGGAACTCCAGGTTGGATTTGGAGCTGTGTAAGAGCTGGATTTTATTCTCAGCTCTGCTGAAGGGCCCCCACCTATGCACAGAGCGGGCTGTGAGCAGTGTATTCTTCTGTGTTTTCAGGTGGTGACTTTGCCTGTTGCCAGCCAAAGGTGTGTTTGGGATACTCCTTCCTTTTGTTCTTTCTTTGGAAATAATCCTCCCATCTTGTCCTTGCACCTCTTTAGAGGGGTTTCTGGATTCAGCGGCCTGCCTGACTATCCCCAGCCTTTGTACCTGGGCTCCACGAGCCAAAAAATCTTGAGTTAACTACTGCTCATGAGCACAGAGGTTGGATCTGCCCACGTGGTCCACGCTAAGAACAATTCCCCAGGAGGATGCTCAGGCTGAGCTGAGTTACTCTGGTGTGCTCCCTGTGGAACCCTGGTCTGACACTTCCCTGGCTCCATCCCTCCCACCTCCTCCCTCTGCTCCAAGTCCTCCCTTCCTCTCTCTTCTTAGGTAGCTGTTGTGGTTTAACCCCAGCCAGCAACCCCACACAGCCACTTGCTCACTCCCTCCGGGTGGGACAGGGGACAGAATCAGAAGGGAAAAAGTGAGAAAACTCGTGGGTTGAGATAAAGGTAGAGCAAAAGCCGTGCATGTGAGCAAAGCAAAACAAGGAATTAATTCCCATGGGCAGGCAGGTGTTCAGCCATCTCCAGGAAAACAGGGCTCCATCACGTGTCATGGTTACTTGGGAAGACAAACGCCATAATTCCAAACGTACATCCCTTCCTTCTTCTTCCCCCAGCTCTATGTGCTGAGCATGAGGCCATACGGTGTGGGACATCCCTTGGGTCAGTTGGGGTCACTGTCCCGGCCGTGTCCCCTCCCAACCCCTTGTGTCCCCCCAGCCCACTCGCTGCTGGGGTGAGGAGCAGCAAAGGCCTTGGCTCTGTGCAAGCCCTGCTCAGCAGGAACGAAAACATCCCTGGGTTATCAACACTGTTTCCAGCACAAATCAAAAACAGAGCCCCATACTAGCTACTGTGGAGAAATTTAACTCTATCCCAGCCAAAACCAGCACAGTAGCTTAAAAGTCACTGGTGGGTAGAAACGTTGTGCGCTGGGCTGCCATCTTATACATGCGGGCTCTGCAGCACCCATGAGGTGCTGAGTCCCACAGTGAGCTCTTGCTGCTGTGCTGTGCCAATCCATGTGGGGAGAAGCCTCCTCCTTAAGGGCTGCCTGTGGAGTGGGTTAGGTCCTGGTCCTCCTTTAACAAGTCAGATCAATCTCCTGCTCCAGGAAAGATCCTGTCATTTGCTCCAGGCACCAGATCTTGGCACTTTGAGCTCTCTTTCTCTTCTATGTTATCCTCTGCCCTGTTGAGGGGCAGAAGTTGACGCCCGTGTGCTCTTATTAAGATCTGCTCTTTTGGCCTGTTAATGACTGTTGGACCCATCCTGCCTTTGATATCTTGACCGTGCTTCTCGCTCTGCTCATGATGATGATGGACAGCTGGTGTCCTGCAAGGCTTGGCAGGGCTGGCAGTGGGGAGCTGAGCACCCCAGGCAGGCAGGTCCTGCTTCCTGGCTGAGGGTAAGCCGGTGCATTGGGAGCAGGGGGGATCTCCATCCAGACCTGCTCCAAAGTCATGTTTCTTTCATGTAGCTCCTCAAGGCTCTCCCCTACCACCATCTCCCCAATCAAAAGCTCTCGGTGCTGTTGAGCAGGGAGCCAGGCACTTCCCCGGAGGTGCTGCATCACTGGGAGCCAGGGGTCCCGCTTGGTCCGAGCCCCTCCCTGGGCCCTGCGGCAGAGGGATTGCAGGATGGTGGAGCATTGCTCTTCCCTGGGGGTTGGCTGCTCCTGGCCTCGTTGGCCACCTGAGAGTTATTCAGTGTCAAAACACATGACTGAAACCATTCTTGTTTAATCCTAGATTAAAGCAAGTATTGACCCTGGTTTTAGGAGATTACCTGTCTGCTCACCAGCCCGTACTGTCTGGGATCCCGAGGAGATGCAGGAGGCTGCAATGTGGGTGCTCTTGCTGTGCTTTGATTCCTGGGGGCTGGGTTTGTGCTGCAAGCAGTGCCGCATTAGTCCTTGTCGCTGTGTCTTCTCTGCTCGATAGTGCTGGTGATAAACTGTTGCTGGACGTGACAGTCAGCGAAGGGGTTTTTGAGGCTTTCCCATTTCCCCAAACCACTCTGGAGAGATGAGGCATGCAGCAGGGCAAGCAGGGAGGAGGCGTGTGTGGAGCAAGGTCCCGCAGCAATGGATGGATGGATGAAAGCGGGTTAGTGCCGTGCCCCAGGCTTCCCAGTGGAGCCTGCCTTCGCTGACCCTGCGCCAGCATGTTCCTGCCACCAAAGGCACCGGTTGTCCTTGGCGTTCATCCAGACCGTCTGCAGCTTGGCCCACTGTCACCTTCTGCAGGGATGACAGCCCCTTGCCCACACAGAGGCTCAGGGGAGAGGCAAAGGGGAAGCTGAATCTGGGCTGGGGGAGGATTTGAGCACACTGCATCCCTCTGTTAAACAAGGGCTAATTCATCCCACAGCAACTGTTTCATCTTGGTGCTCCCACTTCCCCTCTGCCATGGGCTCGTGCCTCCTGCCATCAGTTTACTGTGTGCTGAGAAAAAATGTATTCAGGTTTTCCTACAATGTTTTTGCATCTGGAGCCATAAGACTTTCTTGGTAGCAGAAGATGTTTCCTTCCACCTCTTTCCCCTTGGCTCCCTGAGTGATGCCCCTGTGCACAGGGGTGGGGAAGCAGGATGGGTTTGGCCCAGAGCCGCAGGGTCCCTGTGCTGCTGAGTGCCAGGGGCGGTGGGCAAGCCCTGCCTCCTTCACTGTCTCTCCTCTCCTTTCCTCTAGGCCAGCTGAAGCTGTCTGTCGAGGTGCAGGACCGGATCCTGGTGCTGCACAGTGAGTATCTCCCTGGGGCACATGGCGAGGGCCCCAGAGCCATGGGGGGCTAGTGGTGGGGACAGCATTTCCATGCCCTTTCTTAAAGCTCTTTGGAGCTTCATGGCAGCTGTCGGGAACAACTCTGGTAGAGTGGCACGACTGGGAGCTCTTTGATCTAGAGGCCAAACAGAAATTTCTGAAGACCTTCATTTCCGGGTGACCACGGTGTGTTTTGCGTCCACTTGTATAAATTTTTTTCTTTAACTCCATGTCAGGAGAAAAAAAGGCAAACATAATTTGGGAAAGAAAATCTGAAATGCTTTGTCTTCACTGAAACGTCTTTTACATTGGCCAAAACCATTTGCCACGTTTGCCAGGATTTCCAAATTGTTCCATTACCTCCAAATGCTGCATTTTTTTTAACACCAGCAATATTTCTTCAGCAAAAGTATTTCACCTGGTCCAGGCTGGGGTTGCTGTCCCTCAAGCCATAGCATGTCCCACTGGGGACAAGAGATGCTTTTCTTCCTCTGGGGCCTCAGGCTTGGCCACCACTGCTGGGTACTGGTGCAGGAGGGTGATGCAGCACCTGGGACACTGGCTCCATCGCAGCCGTGAGGCAGGTCCCAGGGAACTGTGTCACTGCAGCTTTAATGGTGTTCATTAGAAAGAACTAGCTCCTTTCTTTAGGAAAAACCTGTCTGGAGACACTTGGGGGGGCCCTTAGGATTGCTCCCACAGTGAAGGATGTGTGTGTCCTGGTCTGGCACGGAGCTCTTTCTACCAGGGGCTCATCAGGGCTTCATGATAAGTAAATGGTTAAAGAATCAAGGAAAAAGCTAAGAGTTTGAAATGGGCAGAGAAAAATTCCCTCCCTGTGAACAGAGCAGGCTCGTTGCTGCCCTGGATTTGGGCTCTTGGGTGAAAGGAGAAAGCACAGCCTTGGGACTCGCAGTGCCCTTGGGGGTGGCCATGCTTTTGGAGGTAAGGCACCCCCATCCCAGAGACCTTTGCAGCAGGGCAGGAGGGGATGGCAAAGGCTTTCTCTTGAGCAACATCCCACCTTACAGCCCAGCCTCACCCCTGCCTGGATGTAATGGAATGCAGGCAGAGGATGGCCTGAGCCTGGTGAGGCTGTGGGGACTTGCTGAGCCACATGCAGCCCCTGTTCTTCTTGGCAGCCATGAGAGCTTGCTGCCCTTTTCCGGCTGTGCAGGCAAGCTTTGTAAAGAAACAACAGCAGGAATATGTGGTGTTGTTGTTTTGTAGTGTTTTTTTTTTTTTTTTCCTCTCCCTCCAAGCTGCGTGTGGTTCTGAGGGTCTGGCACAGGCTTTAACCCAAATCCCTCCATCTGGAGCAGCCCCAGTGTGAGCTGGGTGTGAGGCACTGTCTCGTTCTCAGGCTGTCTCCAAAAGACAGTCTGGGAAGAGGGAAATGGTCCAGCAAAGAGGCAAAGGAGGCTCAAGGTCTGGGACCTGACATCCTGCTGCACATGCTGGATGCTCGGGGTACTTGGTGTGGGCAGGAGGAGGCTAGGTGATGTGCGTGATCCGTCTTACTTTTTCATTCTCTGCCCCAATGTCTTTAAACCCAAAGCAGGTCTGGCTGGAGGAGGAAGCTCTTGGTGCAGCTGTCCTGGAGGAACCTTGCAAACTGCTTTATGAAGTACCAGAGGATCTTGCAGAACCCCTTTCCCCTTGTGCACTGGGGTTTCTGTCAGGCTGACCATGTTTATTAGGAGCACATATCTGTCTCTGATGAAGGCAAAGTCACTGCTGCCTTGCCGGGCTTGTTAGGAGGGAGCTTAGCCTTGTTCTGACAGCCCATTCTGGGCTATCCAGACTCTGCTGCGTATCTATTGCCTCCAGCCACACAGCTGGGAAGCGCAGGGTTCCCAACTGTCAGAAGCAGTGCAATGCTGAGTCCCTGCTGGCGGGGCTGCCATCAGGATGCGGCTGTTCATATTTAACCTGATGATACATTTGGCTCCGGGGCAGGAAGCCCAGAGCTGTGTGAAGTCAGGCAAATGAAATGCAATTTGCCATCCAGACCCTGAACTGCATCTGCTGCCAACCTCACCCACAGATGCTTGTGTTTACAGCATGGGTATATTAAAATAAAAATACAATAAAACCCTTCACCTCTTTGTGGGTGCCCAGTGAGACCAGGCTGCTGGGGAGGTGTGCGCAGGATCCTGTTGGGGTAGGAGGTGGGTTCAGCTGCAGAAGGAGGGAGCACTGCATGGAGCAGAGCACTGCAGCATAGGAAGATGCCTTCCGTGCTGCTTTGGGGCATGACCATTTCATTTCCTTTCCAGTCATGGAAGCAAAAGGTCTGATGGGAAAGGAGTACCAGACATGTGACTGCTATGTGAAGGTGGGTTCTCCTGGGGCTTTGCTTGGGGAACTTTGTGCTTTGTTGGGATTTTGCGGTTGGCTCCTCCAAGCATGTTCTGGGCTGCCTGTACCTTCCCTTTCCACCTTTGTCCTGCTCTGGCTGAGCATCCACAGCATGCAGGGAGGTGGCTGGTCTCTTGCCCAGTGCTGGAGGGTTTTGTTGGCATGGTGTCTGCATGGAGCCAGAAAAGCAGAGGACAGGACCCTGCTAAGGGCTGTGTCAACCATTCATTGCAAGAGCATCCCACTGGGTGCCCAAGGACTGGTGGGGGTAAGTGTTTGGTCAGCACAGCGTGGCTCTGGGCTCTCCTGGAGGTCACCTTGGCAGGCTGCTCCCACTGTGGTGTGCACAGTAGAGGAAGCATCTCCCCTACAAGGGGACTGCAAGTCAGAGACCAGCCAGCAACATTTGTGTACGTCTGTTCTTGTTTTTTCTGCTCTTTTCCTTCACTCCCCTGCCCCGGGGAGTTTTGTAATGCAATTACTTGACACATATAGGGTGAAGTGATCTAAACCACCTGTTAGCATGGGCTCAGCTGGATCTTTGAGGCTTAGCCATCCATAAAAATGGCTGTGCTGGTCTCCTGCAACTGCAGTGGTAGAGCTGGCAGCTGTGTGCCAGTGCTTGCTCTGAGAGTGCTAACACGCTGCTTGTTTTTCTCTATAAAGATGTCGATTGTGCCAGATGCTAACTGGAAATGCAGGCAAAAGACGAAGACTGTGCCAGACAACAAAAATCCTGTTTTCCATGAGCACTTTCTTTTGTGAGTATGACAGGGCAGAGGTAGCTCTGACCCATCTGTCAGCGCCGTGTTCACAACTGAGCAGTGGAGGACCCACGTGGCTGCTGTCCCGGGGTACCCTCTTAAAGCCAAGACCCTGTGTTTGCTTTTGTATTATGATCTATAATAAACACACATCATGCATGAGCAGGTCTGCTGCTGAGATGAGGAGTGACAGACATTATTCTGCTGTTTTTTATAGCTGAAATGCCTTGAACTTTTGGGCAGAGCTCTGCAGAGGCTCATAAAGCTGTCAGCAGACAGCCACACGGTTGGGCAGGAGTTGGGCAAACACACTCCATTTCCTAGACCTTGCCCCTGCAATAGTATGGCAAATGAGGAAGTATGAATGAGGAAGGTAAAAGGATTTCCTATGGCTACAGCATGTCTCTGCATGGGAAAGGAGCTGTATGGCTTGTTGTGTTCCGGTAGAGCTTGTCATTGCTAGCTAACCAGTCTGTGTAAGACCTCTGCTCCCATGCAGCATTTAATCAGGATGGTTTTTTCAGAGCATGAAATGTGGCTTGTTCCTTGCATTTACCCTTTGTTGTTGGATGTGCGTCTTTCTGCAAGATTATTTTTCCCCTTAAAACACCTGAGCGGTGTCCCCAGTGCCTGCTCAGGAGAGGTCACATCCTTTTGCAGTTGTCTGTCAGGAATAAATGAATCAATGCAACAGTGGCTCGTTTGAGGAGGTTACCACTTGGGGTGATGCTGCAGTGCTCTGTGCAGAGAATGGAGGAGAAGACTTGGCTTTGAGGAGGGCGAGGGGTCTCTGGCTGTGAGGGCAGCCCTTGCCGAGTGCTCCTGGGGAAGATCGGTGCTCATGGGCTGTCCCCTCTGCTTGTTACAGCCCGGTGCAAGAGGAGGATGAGCAGAAACGTCTCCTGGTCACAGTCTGGAACCGAGGGAGAAATTCCAGGTAAGGGTCTGCCAGCTTGCCATAAAATTTCTTTCAAATGGGGCTGGCATGGCAGCGAACCTGCCATCTGCTCTGGCCACTCCACGTGAGATCCTCTAGTGCCCCAGGCCTCAAGGGCTGGCCCTGACATCAGGGCTGCCCTGCATGAAGGCTGCAGGCTGGTGAGGTGGGGGATCTTAGCAGCGGGGCTGGAACTGGGACCTGCTGGTGGGGTGCCCTGGCCAGGGTCATTCTCATGGGCAGCCTGTGCTGCTGAGCACCATGCCACATGCAGGCTGGTGGAGAGGAAATCCTGCCCTTGCTGCTCTCTGTCGGCATTGCTGCTGCTTGGTAGCTATCAACATGACCAGCGTTTAAAATTCCTGCAGCCATTCATGCTTGCACTGCTGGCTAAAGCCACACGGGGCTGGAGCCTGGCTCTGGACTGGGGACCTTTCCTACGTCTGGGGGCAATGCAGTGAGGAGGAAAGCCCAGCAGCAAGGGGTGTGGCACCTCGCAGGCTGTGCCGCCCGCTCAGGCAAGTGGCATCTTCCTCCTCCGCCAAGCTCCTGCCAGCATCAGGTAGGCTGGAGGTGACCAGGATGCTTCAGCCCAGCTCCTCCTTGCCTCCGCTGCAGCTGAGCTGAGCGGTTACACCATGCTTGCTCAAAGCATGGAGTAGGAGGCACGTCCTGGGCACTGCCCAGGTGCTGGCGTGGGCAGGGATGTTTGCGGGGTCCCTGCAAAGGGGTGCATGTGGGGAGCTGGTCCCAGGGGAGTTTTCAACAAGTGTGTGCTGACGGTCTCCGGCTCTCCTGCAGACAGAGCGAACTGATCGGCTGCATGAGCTTTGGCGTCAAGTCCCTCCTGTCCCTGGACAAGGTATCTCCGTGCAGGATTGCAGTGCGTGGGACTGGGGCCTGGCTCTCTCAGGTCGGTGGGTGGATGTAGTGCACCCTTGGGGCAGGAGCAGGCTTCTCCCACCGTGGGACAAAGATGCTCTGAAGGTGCCCAGGGAGTTCCCTGACCCCGTTCTCAGTATGGATGGCCACTGTGAGACTGATGGTGGTGTGAGTGCTGGAGGCAGGGGTGGGGAGGCTTTAGAAGAGGGATCCTGGGACAGGGGACCGTCACTCCCTTCTGCAGGGACACAAAGAGAACAGCAATTGGGGGTGCAGAGATGTGGCCCCAGCGAGTGCTGCCTGCCCTGCTCACAGCAGGGCTGCCTGGGGGACAGGAGATGGGGCCAGCCTCATTCAGCCTGCTGGCATGTGTCACCACGGGGTGGTGGCCGAGTGGGTGCAATGGTGGGGACGCGCTCCTCCTCCGAGGAGTCTGCCTGATTCCCAGTGTTCAGCAGCCAAGGCTTCACCAGCTGAGGTGGTGGTGGGGAGAGGGCAAATGCAGAGGTCTCAGGCTGTTCCTGGAGGCAGCACTGCTATCTCTGTACCAGAATCCATGTCCCCACTGCTGCGGATTTGGTGACAGTACTGCTGCCCCAGCCTGGCTGCTGCTTGGTAATACAGCTTTCACATCAGCTGGGTTTGCCTTCCTAAAGAAACCTGCAAAGCTACTGCTGTAAATGACTCCTGCCGACCCACTAAAACACGGAAATGTTTCATCCTAGCTGCCAGTGGTTAGGGGTTTCATCCCTGGACGGCCCTGCTCTGGCGTCAGCACATCAGAGTATCTTGGCAAGCTGGAAAGGGTTCGTGAAAGAGTTAATACATCACCTGAGGTGTGGAAATTTACTCCCTAGCAAGAGGTTAAAAAGGAGCTATTTGTGGCAATGATCTGAGAAGTGGGTAAGAGGTAGCTTGAGCATGGTCTCCTCTGGAATTTGGACAAGTGAGATGCAGCTTTTTATAACAGTGAAGATAATTAGGCATAGCAGCTCTAAACTGCAGCTCTCCCCAGGAAGAGCCTCTGCTCTGGTCATATTTGGCCTCCCCAAAGATGTCCCCTCCTTGTCAGATTTTGGCAATGAGTTTCACAGGGTATTATTGTGTGTAGAGAGGATGGAGGGTTCATGAGTATAGCACCCCCACACAGCGCTCTGCTCTGGCAGGGATGAGAGGAGGATGCCGGGGACGTGTGGTCCGCCTGGGACCTCAGCTGGGGCTGCGATGAGCTGGCCCTGTCTCCTGGGTGCTGCATGATGCTGCTGGGTATCTCCCCCTCTTCTCAGTTTCCTCATTGTGGATTTAAAACACTAATTTTAAAATGGGCTCCTTCCTCTGGCCACTGGGAATGTGGTTCCTGCAACCCCAGCCGATGCCTGGGCTTGGTCCAGGATGGTTGGTCCCTCTGGCTCCTGCTGGCAATGGGAGACAGCAGCAGCTCCCTGGAAGAGAGATGAGGGATTGCCAAGGTCAGCTCTGTCCCCTTTGCTGCCCTGGCTGCATGGGTATGGGACAGGGGCAAAGGAAGGCCCACTGAGGAGCACCCAGCATTGCTGAAGGCTGGTTTGGGCATCCTCCTCTGGTGATAAGGCTGGAGCTGTGTGCTCCCTGTGAGACTGCCAGCTGCTGCAAACATGATATGGACAGTTTTACTGGAGACTGGCTGTTTTTCTGCACCTAGTCTCCCTCTAAAAACCTAGAAGCTTGTTACTTCAATGATGCTTGGTCCCTCCTTGCAGGGGAGATGGAATTTTAGCTGTTGCTGTGTCTTAGGAGAAGGTCTCCAGGCTGTGCCTCTGTGTGCGAGCGTGTCTGGCCAGCCTCTGTGTACTGGCCTGGGGCAGCTCCTGCAAAGGGACCCCTCTGGGGCTGTGGGCAACCAGACTGAGTTAAATGGGGGTGAGTATCTGCCCCCGTATTGACAGCTTCTTTCCTCCCACCCAGGAGATCAGCGGCTGGTACTATCTCCTCGGGGAGGAGCTGGGCAGGACCAAGCACCTGAAGGTGGCCACGCGGCGGCTGAAGCAGGGCAGAGGTGTGTCTCCCCACTGGGATGTCCTGGGGAGTGTTGGCAAGGTTTGGAAGAGGAGTCAACCTCGTGTCCGTCCCTGTGCTGGCATGGAGCAGCCCCCAGCCCCATGGCACCTATGCCCCCATGAGCACTTCTCAGCCCTGTGATGCTCAGTGGGCACCAGGATCCCAAAAGACCAGTGTTGGGGAGATCTTGGCTGGTTCAGCAGGCTCTGCACAGGCACTGAGCTCTCCCTTTCAACCCTCACTCCTGCTTACCTGTGGCTGTCCGGGGCTCTCTGTGGGGACCCCAACTTTGCAGCCACATCTCTCCTTCTTGCTGGGCCTTTTACTATGCTGATTCCTGCTTCTCAGATCAGATTGGGGCTGATCCCATGGCTGGACTCTGGCTCCTGGGGTCTGTGCAGAATGGTGGGGAGCTTCTTTTCCTGCTTTGGTCTCCTTGCTGTGCTGCCAGGGTGTGTGGAGGAGGACAAGCTGGCACAGAACCGGGTGAGACAGCAATGCCTGTCCCAGATGTGCAACCACCCCACAGCTGCTGCCATGCAGGCCTGCCCCAGCCTGGATGAGATGTGACCATGACATGTAAAAATCTTCTATATAGTGTGTAGATGCAGTGTGGGGGGAGAGGGATTGTCAGGAGATGTGGGCTGCCAGGCTGATATGGCCTTTCCCTTTTTCTTTTTTTTTTTTAAGAGCTGATGCTGGGAAGTCATGGTGCAGCGCAGGAAAGCCAGGATGCTGTGACCATGAGGCAGCTGAAGGTGGGTATGACAGGGGTATGACCCTCCAGGGGTGCGAAGACGTGGGGTTGGGAGCTGGCTGGCAGTGGAGCCTGCATGGAGGGGTTTCAAATAAGCCAAGGCACAGAGTATTAGCGAGGGTGATGCTGCGGTGTCCCTGTTGACACCATGACTTTTTATAGGCAATTAGTTATCCCGATTGAGCACCAATTGGTGGAGGTGAGTGATGTGGGTAGTAACCCCACACTTGCTCCCTATTGCCATACAGGGACCTCCTGTTTTTCCAGTGTATTGCCACAGAGACAAAGCACCAGCCATTGGCTGAGAGCGATGGGGTCTGGGAGCGATGGGGAAAGGGCTGGCTGGCTGCCTGCCACACAGATCAGTCCCTGGCTGTCTCCATGTCTCCGTGGATGGGTGCGTCTGCTCCCCTCCTCCTTTCAGGGCCGTTTGCTCTGGGAAGGGAAAGGCCCATAGTGGAGCCTCAGTGATTTATAGGAAAGGCAAGGATGGGAAATGGGAACACAAACACGTAGCCTGCATCGGAAATTGGGCTCAGCCGGCCCCGTGATTTATCTGTGCCGAATTCCGCTTTGCTGCTTCCCTCAGCTGCATTTTCAGTTATTTGTTTTAAAGTGTAGGATTGAGAAGACAAACAAAGCCAGCGCCCCTCTCCTCCCTTCCTCTCCGGCAGTCGCCACTGACTTGAAAGATGGTGGCTGGGAAGGAAGACCGATCCTCCTTCCAGCTCCAGCCTGGCGGTGCGGCTGGCTGGGACAATGTGCCCGGAGCGGCCCCAGGCAGCGCCTCCAACAGCCACCACGCTGCCGGGCCCCCTGGGAATGCTGGGGCTCCTCGCGCTGCCTCGCCAGCCTCCCCTGGCCCTGCCACCCCAGCTGCTGAGCGAGGAAGCCCAGGGTTTAGGTTCCCTTGAGCCTTTCCTCTCTTTTCCATCCCTGGGTTAGGAGTATGGAAGGTGCTTTCTTCTCTGTTGCAGCCCCATCTCCAAGGAGTTGTGCTGCAGCACTGGCAGTTGGGGCTGCATGGTGCAGACTGGCTGAGTCCTGCTTTGCACCCTGCTGCTGGCTGGGTTAAGAGTTTCCCTTTGTCTGTAATTCCAAAATTACACCACGGGTGCAATTCAGTTGACCTCTCTGCTTCCCCCTCCGTGACTCTGACAGCACAAAGCATCGGGACCTGGGGAGCCTCTGGGTCTGTGCTTTCAAAAACAAACTCTGCTTTTTCTCTTTTAAATTTTTGTTCCAAAAAATCTCTCTTTACGAGTGTAACGAGTGCAAGCTGTCTTTTTAATGAAGTGAAGCTCGCACAGCCGGTGCCTGTGAAACCCCGCTTAAACATCCTCAAAGTGTTTGTGAGAACATTGCAATAACAAAGTGCTCCGTGCGGCTGAAGAATGCCGCGGGAACAAAAGCCACAACAACAGAGCAGGGACTAGGGAATACTAAATAGTTGACAGGAATTTTAATATAAAACTCTCTCTCTTCCTTGTCAGTTAGGGTTTTCAGGAAGCCCTCTGGCTTATCGTAAAGCGGCATACAGCACAGACAGGGGCTGGGGAGGTGAAAGGTGGCTTCCTGCCATTCTTCTCTGGAACTGGGTTCCCATGGGCGGTCATGCCAGTTTGACTGTGGTTTGTTCCACACTCGTGTGATACAAGGAGATCGGGATTACGGCTGCTTTGGGGGACTGGATTTTCATGGGCTAACGGCAAGTTTAGGGTTTCTAGCCATGAACCGCTTCAATGGACTCTGCAAGGTGTGCTCGGAGCGGAGATACAGACAGGTCTGTATCTCCTGTGGAAAAAAAAAAATCTGTGTGCCAGCATGTGTGTGCACGTTGCTGCAAGTCTTGGTTAAGTTTATGAGTGTCTGTGGGCTTTTTTGCCATTTCTGGGCTGTGCGTGTGCTGTTTCTAGGGTGTTGATTTGCTATCGTTATAATTTGCAAATTATAATATTGGGAATATAAGGCAAGCATCTTCAGATATGTGTCTCTGGCTGATCTCTGCCCATTGCTGCAATGTGTAAATGGGGAGAGAGGGAGAGCATTTACTGTGTAACTTGAGGGTAGCATGCCTACGATGAAAGCCCTAAGCTGTGAGGTCGTGTCTCAATTTACCACTCATTAGAGGAGAGGCAGGCACAGCAGGCAGCTAAGCCTCTGCCAGGCTGCTACTATCTTTTTTAAAAATTGTTTTAATATGAATGTATTTGGGAATCAAATGTTGCTTGAAGCCGGTTACAACCAACGGCGACTTGATTTTATGAGAAGCAGATTGCTGTGCTCTGTAAGAGCCAGTGCAAGTTCTCTTGGACCTGCTCAGTGTGTGATGCCAGGTGCTGGTTTTGCTTGTGCAGGTCCCAGTCTCCTGCACTTTTGAACACAATGGATTGGGGCTCCCAGCTCATGGTCAGCTTTTCTCTGCACTCCTGTGCTAATCTTTCATGTCATGCTAAAGCTGTGGTGGGGGTCAGTGTATATTGGGAATTGCACAAAGAACCAGCTTAACTAAAAATGCCCACTTCTTATCAGGGCTATAGTGACTGTCTCATGCAGGAATGCTGCCCTGCTTTGTATTAATGACAACTGACTGTGATTTGTGTCTTAGATCTCCTCAGTTCTCTATTTTGACAATTCCTCCTGTGTTTTTTGACAAAGTTATGGGTACAGTGAGCCTCTGCAGTGCTGGAGTCTCTCTCCACCTTGCCACCCACCTTTCCAGCTTGTGTCAGATGCTCATATTTCTTAGTTCTGTGCACAGAGGCAAAAATGGACATTCAACTCCCTGTAATGGCCATGGTGGTGGTTGCTGAGGAAAGCGAACCATCAGCAGTGAGAAGCTGCTGTTTGGTGGCACAGGGAAGGTGTCTCCATTGGCGGTGGACAAGTGCCAGCCGGCTCAGGGAGAAGGAGTGAGAGACTTCTCAGCATGGGGGAAGCTTTGGGTTGGAAAGTGACCATGGAGTGTCCATGGTGGGAGAGATGCTGGGCTGGCTCCTGAGGAGCCGGTGGTAACACTCCTTCAGGACTCAGATCCCCTGTGATTTGTATTTGAGATGTGAGATTGGTTCAAAGGTGCAGAGCCACAAGCAGCCTCCTCTCCTGTTTGAGGATCCAACAAACTTCAGAGAGAAAAATACTCAGCATAGTGGGACTGGACCTACTTTCTGATCCTGCCAGGGAAAGACAGTTTCTCTTTTGAAGCCTCATTTTATGCTGAGCAATCGAGCAGAGGTGCAGAGAAATGAAAGCTCTCTGTGTTTGTCCTCCCGTGGTAAAGGAGTGAGGAACCAGTTTCCTCCTTGGCAGCTTCTGCTGAATTCCTTGTCTTCTCTCTGTTTGTTCTCAAAATAATACAGGTCAGATGTTGGATTTTTTTCTTTTCTTTTCTCTATCAGTAAAACAAGGATCTTGTCAAATGTCTCGGGGGATAATCGGGTATTTACAGAAACTGTCATGCTGAGCTGCTGCTGGAAGCCAACATCAAAAAATAAATGTCTCTTATTAATAAAGCTCAATGCCTCTTGAATCAGGAGGAGAAATGAGCCTAAATCAACACAGCATCCATCCTCTCCAAACTCAGTGAGAGATAACATACCCACCCCAGCTAATGGGGTGATGCGCATGGAGCCCGCTCCAGCACAGATGCCTTTCAGACAGGAGTGCACTGATCCTTCTAGCTTCTGCTGGAGCAGAGGAGTGCTGCTATTGCTGTATTACCCAACTGAAAATGAAATGTTTAAGTGACTTGCTTAGAGAAGCCGTGTTAGAAATCAGTGTCAGAGCCAGACTGCCAGGTTTTCCTTTCTAATGGCTTATCAGACCTTTCTTACACTTTCAGAAGTCATGAGTGGAGGCTTGTGTATGTTCAGTAAAGACTCGTTTTGTGGCATTCCTCTCTGTTGATCCTCAGCTTGATTTTTGCATTGCTTTTTAGCACCCTTTCACTGCAGCAGGAGAGAGACCTGTTGTCCATGGGGTCCACGGAGTGACAGTGCTCACTGTGACATTCCTTTGGGCTCTGCGACCACTTCTAGAAATGCCACATGCTTGCATTTCCAAAGACTGTGGGGCAGTGTGTGGGTGAAAGGGGGGATGCTTGCTGATCATGCAGCGGCTGCTTTCCCACTTAACAGGGTGACTCCGGTGTCTCTCTTCAGATTACGATCCCTCGAGGAAGCGATGGGTTTGGCTTCACAATCTGCTGCGACTCCCCAGTCCGTGTGCAGGCAGTGGACTCCGGTAAGAGATCAGATAATTTTTTTCCCTCTTAGTTTGAATGAATGACTCTGCTCCTGTTTTGCTTCCCAGACCGTGTTGTGATTCAGAAGCTCTCAAGTCTGCAGGACTCTGGTTATCTCCAACAAACTTCACTTAATGAATTCTCTGTTGCCTCTAATGAGGTCAGAGGCCACCGGGTTAGCGCTGTGTCATTATTTTGTCAGTGTGCTGCAGTAATTTGCAGAGATTTTGTTCCCTTCCCTCTCCAACCTGAGAACTGTCCAGCTGGTTGGGAGAGCTATGGAATGCATTGAGAGGTGCATGTGTGTGTCAGACAGGTACAGAGTGGAGCAGGATCGTGGGGGCCCTCAGTTGCCTGGGTAGATCCTCTTGATGTGGACCTGTGGGATGGACTTGGTGTCTCTGTTGCACCCTGGTGCTCCCCACTGAACACCAGGAAACACGGGAAGTTCATGCAACAGCTCTGGGAGAACATTTATGACTTTATTCCAGGCGCTGTGTGTGCGTGTACGTGCACGTTGGAAGGTGAAGCTCCAGGCTAGCTGGCCCCACTTTGCTTTCAGGTGTGAGTGTTAGAGGAAACAGACTGGGTTTGGAGAAGTGAGTGGTGCAAGCTGTGAAGCTATTTGGGTGTCTCCTAGCCCCAGGGCTTCCTCCCCCTCATACTCCCAGCTTTCTGTCCAGCAGGTGACTGGCATTTATCTCTTCTCTCCATAGGCGGCCCAGCAGAAAAGGCAGGTCTGCAGCAGCTTGACACAGTGCTGCAGCTGAACGAGCAACCTGTGGAGCACTGGAAATGTGTAGAGCTGGCACATGAAATCCGGTGAGTATTCACCCAAAGCATCAGCACAGGGCTCTGGAGAGAAGGTTTGAGGGAGCCCAGGGCAGCGTAGCAGGAGCTTTGAGTGACTATGGGAAAGGGAAGGCTTTGAGGGATGCAGGAGACTGGGAAAGGATACTCTGGGGTAGAAGAAGAAAGGATGCAGGGGCTGGGGAGGGCAGGACAGGGGCAGAGACATTAGAGGGAGGAAGGACTGCGGGACTCATGGCTGTCTGAATGATGCGGGGTGCCTCACTCCCTATTGCTCCATCTGACTTGCTCCATGCCGTTTCTTTCAGGAACTGTCCCACTGAGATCATACTACTGGTCTGGAGGCTCGTCCCACAGGTCAAGTCAGGACAGGAAGGCATGATCCGCAGATCATCCTGCAAGTCTGCCTATGACCTCCAGTCACCACCCAACAAGCGGGAAAAGAACAGCACCATGCCTCCGCGGCCTGAGCAGCGCCGGAGTTGCCACATACTGTATGATGGGAGTGATGGGCTGGTGCTGAACAGCTGGGAGAGGTACACAGAGATCGGCAAGCGGAGCCAGAACACCATGCCACCCTTGTCCCGGGTCCCCTCCACTGCAGACCAGAACTACATCATCTTAGCACCTCTGAACCCGGGGAGCCAGGTACGGCTGCTTCCCAGCCCCACACTCAAGTTACTGCATGTGGCTGTTGGCAGTGCTTGCTGGGTCCTCTCTTGGCCTGTGCTTCAGCCTTATCGAGTATCATCTCTAAATATTTGCTAGAGCACATTCTGTTTTTACAAGCCAGACCTGTGTCCCTTGGTGGAGCTTTCATTATTTTTCTCAAACATTTACCACTAGGACTGTAGAGCTGGCATGAATGACCTGCTGCCTCCTCCCAGGGCTCACTCAAGGAGTAAGGGTATGGGAAGTGTTTCCACTGCGTAGACCACAGTGCAAGTCATTGCTCTCATTTTCTGCTGGCAACAAGGCAAAAATGATTTTCACCTCTCTGGAGTGCTTTGGCTTTGCTGGGTTTGGCATGCTGGAATTTGCAGTTGGTTGTTGTAAAGTCTCTCTCAAGCCTACTTCAGGTGACCGTGTCCTTTCTGGGTTGTGTCTTACAGCTGCTGAGGCCTGTCTATCAAGAGAACAACGCTACTGTGGGTAAGTTGCTGATGTGCTGAAAACGCTGCTCAGAGCACCTAGCAGAGCTAAACAAGGGCTTTCTAGCACTGGTGAATCCTTGCCCTTATCCCTGCAACAGAGTCCCTCATGTTGTGACGACAGTGACAGAAGCCTGGGGCTTTTGGGTAGTATAATCTTCCTACTCTCTGCATCAAACATAAAAGCAAGAACCCTACCCCCAAGCCCAGAGGAGAGCACATCTGCTAATGTCACTGCGTGAGCCTCAAGGTGAGAAGGTCTCTGTGGGAGCTCACAGAGTGGCTGTAGAAGGGAGGCCGGTGGCAGGGACTTTCCATCGGGGTATGATGAAAGCATAAAGTGTGAAAGTGCTAAGCATTGTTGTTGTGGCAGTTCCCCAGACGTGTCTTTGGCCTCTTAGCGTCTTGTGCATGATGCCTTGCTGGGGGTGCTCTAATACCGTGGCCGCTGCTTTGAGTTTCATTTTATTACTAAGGGAGGGAGGATGGCCATGACTCACATTTGTACAGACATTAGTGCAGGTTGAAGTGCCAGGTTTGGGGAATACTCATTTCCTGAGCTGCTACAAGGCCTCTGGCAGTCTCTAGACCAGCTTTCCTCAAAAACCCTTTGAAGCATAAACTCATTTCTGCAACAGGTATGCTTGGTCTTCCTGGAGAAGTGGGTATGGATGGGCTCACAGGAAGAGTGGGGTGAGGTGTGTGGCAGGGCACTGCATCAATCCTGGGCTGCGAGACAGGGAGCAGAGACTAACAGAAGGTCTCCCTGAACTAGATATCATTGGGTGACTGTCATTTCAAGTGGGAAACTGGGGACGAAAACAATCCAAGAACAGCGAGGCCTGGAGATACTCCCTAAGGTGCTGGGTGCTGTTGAACTTGCAATTGCAGTTTTCAGCATGCCCAGCTCCATGCAGAACCACCTCTTGCCAGTTCATTATTCAGGAGCTTTGGGAGGCCACACTTGCACCCTGGTCTGTTAGGATGCCCTTAGGATGAGCTGTGTGTCTGTGTCTGTAGCAGAGCTGACCTCCTAGGCATGAATTTGCAGGAGTGCCTTTAACTCAGCAGTCCCTCCCCGGTGTGGGCACAGCTATCAGCACAATTTCCAGCTAGAAAATTTTGTGCTGCCTGTAAAGGTGGGGCCATGTCCATAGAAGGCAAAGTGTGGGGCTGGCAAAGCCGTGGTGGGGATGCTGGGGAGCTTGAGGGAGCAGCGTGGGTCTGAGGCCCCTGCGCCTTGGATGCTCCCAGCCCTGGAGCTCTGTGGCCAGAAGAATCTTCCACAGTTCAACTGCAGGGGATGTTTTGTACCATGGATATTTGCAACTCTTTCCTGCTGTTTGTGGATCCTGTGAAAAGATGGGCTGGACCATGGGGGCTTGTTCTTACAGCAGGGTGGAATTTGAAAGACTCGGGCTTCATCCCATAACGATTCTTAGTGATTGTTTTCAGTTTATTTAATGTTAAGTCTTCAGAGGGAAGAATGCACTAGTTAACCTGCACGGTGATTAAGCGTGATGGTGTGGAACTGGCCACCAGTCACACAGTGGCAGGAGCTGACACTTCGGGCAGGCTGGATGCGTTTCTGTGCCAGTGTGCAGAAAACAGGACTTGTGCAGGTGATGAATTCCTCTGATAAAATGAGGTGATTTAGGGATAAGAGGAAAAGCAGGTCCTGAACAGCCCAGACAGATTGTATCTGTCCTGTGTTGAGCTACCTCTCATGTTTTGATTTTATCTGGCAGCGCAACCATGAAAAAGGGAAGAGAGAAAATGTCAGGATTATTGCACTTAGAGGTGGAAACAACGTTTTGGGTCACAAGGGCCACCCCCCTGCAAAGGCAGACTGTTAAAGCAAGCAGTAAACAGCAGGTCTGGATTGCCAACAGAGCACGGTCTGGCTCTGCTGGCGTTTATCTGAAAGTAAATGCGCTATTTCCTAATAGTTAATGGAATATGTAATGTTGGGTAGGTTTGTGTATTTGCTTTGGACGAGACCTTATCTGCTCTGAGCCATGTTCAGAAGTGTTTTGGCTCATTTCTGCGAGGGAAGGTTATGGGTATCCGTTACAGTGCAAAGGCAGAAGCCGCTGTGCAGAAAGCTGCTGTGGTGGGAGCAGAAACGGCCAGGGCTGGGTGGCTGGAGGCAGGGAAGCTGTGGGGGGGTCTCTGCCGGGACACCCTGTAGCAGGGGGCTGCAGGAGGGTTTGCTCATACATGTTCCTGAGGTATCGCTGTGGGGGAGGATCCTGGGCTAATGCTCCATTTTCTCCCCTGGATATGTTAAAATCCAAGTGGAGAGTTCTGCCTGCTGGACCCGAGCTGGTTTGGTTCATCAGCTTCAGGGGGCAGGGAGAAAATACTTCAATTTTTCAGTGGGGCTTCTTTTGAAGAAGGCATGAATTTTTGGTTAGAGACATATTCAGTTCCTGTTGGAGTTGTTGCCTGCAAGTTTTAGGACAGAGCGCAGGTTGCTGGTGCCCTGTGGGACATGGCCTGCGGTTAAGGGCTCTTGGGGAACATGAACCTGGCCCACTTTCTGTCCCCAGTGTGGTAGGTGCTGCTGCTGCCGTGATGTGAGTTTGTATGGCAGGAGAGATGTGCACTGTGGGGCTGGGGACATCAGAGATGGCCAAAACTGTATGCTGGGGTCACCAGAGAATGCCGAGGCCCTTGATTCTAGTGGATTAATGTCATTAATGGGAAATATTTCACAACTGCTCCCTGCTCAGCAGTCGTGCTGTCCCAGCACACCTGAGAGCAGAGCAGCCCAGCGGGCAGCAGCACGGCAGCTCCTTTCCAGTTCTGGTCCTGTGTGTCAGTCTCATCCTGGCTCCATGCGATGGGTCTGGGGAGGGGGATGCATAAAGCCACCCTTAGCACTGCAGCCTCCACCAGATCACCCACCAAACCATCTAGTTGCTCACAGCTGGCTGTGCGTACAGGCACTGGCTCCCAGCAGTCTGTGATGCTCTCACCTCATTGTGCTGGTGCTGAGAAAATGGTAGTTTCTATCTAGGCAGAGCATCCTCAGAGCACCCCACATCTCGTGCCTGCACTCGTGAGACAAAACACTGGTGGGAGCTTGCTGGATGTATTCAGAGGCATTCCTCTGGGCTGGGAGGAGAGGCCTTAGAAATCCTATATAGCAGCAATTGCCCAGCAATAGGGGAAGGAAAGACTCACCCATGCAGCAGCTAGCAGGGACCAACGATAATTTTTGATAATGATCAATAATGCTTTTAATCACAAGATTATCAATTATATTAGAGATTCTGGGACTGGTTTGACATACCACCTAATGTCCCCTGGCCTCTAGCGATGCAGACTGGCAGGTGTGGAGTGGCCACAGTAGCTGGTGTTGGCTTGTTGGGAAAACTCATAGCTCTGCTCGACCAGCTGAGGTGGGAGGCTGCAAAGGAAAGCTTCTGTGTAATCCCTCTTTGAATGAGAATAACGGCTTTCTGCGATGAAGAAACAACTGAAAAAACAGGCTGCTTGGACTTTTTCCTGCACTGAAATGTAATGCTGAGAAACAGTGGATGGTGTGCCATCCTCATGCAAAATGAGGTCATCCTTTATAAATACACCCTCATGTCTGAGTAACCATCACACCCCTGGGAGCAATTTGGAAAGGCATGGATTGATCCCATGTGCATGAATGTGTTCATTAGTTCTGTCCCTTTCTCTGACACCTCCAATCTTAGTATCTTCTAAAAACTGTGATTAACCCACCACCCAGCACCCCATGACATGAAATTCCTGCACTTTGCTAATTCCCATGACCAGAATCCAGAATAGGCAGGACTTGTGTAGATAAAAATGTCCCAAGGTTTAAATTTACAATGTTATGGTTTTTTTTTTTTTTTTTGTTTCCCTCCCACCCTGAGTTAGTCAGAGATGGTTTTCCCCTCCCTGGAAAGGGAAGGGTTCAGTGGTGCAGGCAGATAATCCCCGATGGTGGGAACCTCCTTGATGCTCCTTTGATTCAAGAATGACCATCTGAAGTCATGTTTGGGGTTGTTCTATATTTCTTATTTTGTCCTTTCAGCACTGCATAGGGAGGTGTATATAATAGTACCACATATCTTCTTCCAAAGTACTGTATTCATAAATTGTGCAGAAGGCAGCGTACACCCAAAGAGAGACAGATTTGCCGGCTGGCAGCTGAGCTTGCTGTGACTTCCTCGAGTTTATGTTTGTACCCGCATAGATGTGTTTGTGCTGCTGCTGCGATCCGCTTCAGTCCTTGGTCCAGAAAGTGAGTAGCTCTTGATTGAGCAGAAATATCAAGGGATCATCTCATTTTGCATTAGGAAAAATCGTCAGTGCTGTTATTTCATGAATCCCTGGGAAACTTTGATAGCAGAGTGACGAATGTCCCTGCAGCTCTCAGCTCCAGCTATTCCCCTTAGGCTTTATGTGCCCTCCTCCAGCCTGCAAGAGCAGGAGTGCAGCCAGCAGCGTGTAGCAGCTCTGCAGGAGCTCTCTTCTGATTCTGTGTTTCTTTCTGCTTCCTCTGTCGGTCCAGGAAACGCATGTAAAGGGAAATCACACATGGGGTCTGGGAGAAAATCCAGGCTGATGAAGACTGTGCAGACGATGAAGAGCTATGGAAACTACCAGAACTGTACCATAGTGAGGCCACACATCCCGCACTCCAGTTACGGCACGTATGTGACGCTGGCTCCCAAAGTGCTGGTGTTCCCTGTCTTTGTGCAGGTAAGCACAGCTGGAAGTGAGGTGTTATGGATCTAATGCAGTCAGGGCCCAGCACAGCAGGTTGTATCAGAGCTTGCTGCTGTAGATTGGGTCCAGGCTGTCATGCAAGGTGGATGTATCTCCCAGCAGTATACACCATAAACGCATGGATCCCCTGTCATTCTCAGCTCTCTCCTCTGGAGCTGGCTGTACTCAGCACAGTGCTGGGTACTTTCTGAAAGGGTATTGTGTCCTGCCCGAGAGATTCTCTGTTGGAGTTTTTTTCCCTTTTCAGCTTTCAAATCTGCTTCCTTGAGTCAGGAGAAGGTATCCCAGCTTCTGGGCTTCAGCAACCACCTTCATGTAATTGAAGATCAATATGGTTTCTTCCCATGTATTCTTTGTGCTGTTAATTATAGTGTGCAAACAAAGATTTTTTAGTTTAGCTGGTGGCCAGCACTAAAATAGAGGCATAGAAGCATAGAATGGTTTGGGTTGGAAGGGACCTTTAGAGGCCATCTAGTCCAACCCCCCTGCAGTGAGCAGGGACATTCCGAACTAGATCAGGTTGCTCAGAGCCCCGTCCAGCCTGACCTGGGATGTCTCTAGGGATGGGGCATCTACAAGCTCTCTGGGCAACCTGTTCCAGCACTTCACCACCCTCAGTGTAAAAAATGTTTTCCTTATATCCAGTCTAAATCTACCCTCCTTTACTTTAAAACAAGCACCCCTTGTCCTGTCACAACAGGCCTGGCTAGAGAGATTGTCCCCATCCTTCCTATGGTCCCGCGTTAAGTACTGAGCGGCCGCAATAAGGTCTCCCCGCAGCCTTGTCTTCTCCAGGCTGAACAACCCCAACTCTCTCAGCCTGCCGTCGTAGCAGAGGTGCTCCAGCCCTCGGATCATTTTTGTGGCCCCCTCTGGCCCCGCTCCAACAGGTCCATGTCCTTCCTGTGCTGAGGACCCCAGAGCTGGACGCAGCACTGCAGGGGGGTCTCACCAGAGTGGAGCCGAGGGGCAGAATCCCCTCCCTCGCCCTGCTGCCCACGCTGCTGGGGATGCAGCCCAGGAGACGGGTGGCTTTCTGGGCTGCGAGCGCACATTGTCGGCTCATGTCCAGCTTTTCGTCCACCAGCACCCCCAAGTCCTTCTCCACAGGGCTGCTCTCCATCCCTTCATCCCCCAGCCTGTGTTGATATCGGGGGTTGCCCCGACCCAGGTGCAGGACCTTGTACTTGGCTTTGTTGACCCTCATGAGGTTCTCAAGGCCAAGTGCAAGGTCCTGCACCTGAGTAGGGCAGACATCATGGACAAGGATCTGGAGCAGTAATGGCTTGACAGAGGATGTTCTCACTCCCCAGTTCCATAAATGATTGTCTTAAAATTTAGCCCTGAATTTGGTAGTAGTAGCTCTAACTACCTCTGTGTCTTCCATTTTGTCCTTCATATGGCCAGAACCCCAGAAAGCCTCATCTGATCCTGTATATTTAAGTACATTACTGATGAATACCTTTACCTCTGAGGCTGTGGGGGACCATCCATCCTCCCCTGCTAGCAGCAATGACACTGTCATGTCAGCTCAGACTGGTGATTTCCTTTGGTCTCAAACCCATGGTCCATGTTGTCTGTCACTCCAGCCTGAGCCAGCAGCCTGCTTGGGGGCAAATGTGGGGCTGGGCTGGTCCTGGGGGCAGGCTTATGCTCACCTCCATCCTCCCCGACAGCACCTGGGTGGCCATTCATGTTAGCACCAGTGCATTCACCAGCCCTGGCTGTGTGCACAATTTGCCTTTTGGTAGGAACACAACTGAAACTTCTGGCTCTTTACTTCCAAAGCTTGTGTCTTGGATTGAGTCTGGGGTGTTTCTGCCACTTCAGGAACTGGTTTTTATGCTTCACACTGTCTCCTACTCCAAGGCCCCTGTGTAGGTATCCTCACATGCCTGCTGGCCGTGCTGCTCAGGAGGATCGTCCTGGGCTGGTTTTGCAGGGCTTGTTCTGCAGTCAGGACAACTGAACCTGTCCTGTTCTTCTCCAGTGTTAGAGAAGGTGCTGACTGGGAGGCTGAGCGTGCAGTGTGGCATGAGAAGGGGCAGCCTTCTTAAAGTCACTTTAACTTATTGTGAAGAGTAATCCATAAAATCATGTAGCAAATATTCTTGTCTGAGGGACGTGAGAACCTAATGTGCTACTGTTGTGGTTGTGTTTCCTGCTAAAAAGCACCCATAACGAAGCCCGCACTGTGCAGAACAGTTAACGTACAAATAGGCAAGCGGATGATTGTCTTTTTATAGATGGGTCTGACGTAGGTGTTAAGTGTAAGGCTTTCTTTTTATCATGTAGCTGGACTGCAGACTTTCTGTCCTTTTGAGCACAGTGTGGGGTGGCTTCTCCCTGAATGAGTTACAGCTTGAAGTTAAGACAAAGTGGGTTTGGTGGGCGGAAAGTTTTTCTGGCAAACCACACTTCCAGTGGAAGGTTTGACTGTTTCTTTCTTTTTCTTTTCTTTTTTTTTTTTCCTTCTTTCAAACGTAGCCCCTAGATCTCTGCAACCCAGCTCGGACTCTGCTTCTGTCAGAGGAACTGCTTCTTCACGAGAGCAGAAGCAGGACTATACAGGTAAGACTCTTTCCATGCTGTCTGAGCTTTCTAAACATGCTCTTCTGCAGTCTTATATAGTAGATTGAGAAGGGAGATGTTTAATTGTGCAGTATTTATATTAATATATGATATTGGGAAAAACTTGTAGTCTGTTTATCATGGGATAAACTAAATATCAAAACTCTTCTCTGTTAGAAATCAACTTTTTTTTCCTTGTCTTCCTTCATGCCGACAAAGAAGAAATTGTGCGTGGCAAATGCATGCCAGTTACAGCCTGGCAGTTGAGGCCACCAACAGACTCAGAAAGAGGGAGTTTAAGAATATTTTCTGCCAGCTTAGAGAACTAGACAGAGAACTTGTTACAGGGGTTTTCAGAAATTTAGTTCCTGAAACAGGTCACATGTCCAAATTCCTCTCTCTTTTCTTACTTCAGCTTCTTTTCTGCAATGTTATTGGAGGGCTCTTAAAAATCTGGGGAAACGACTATGCTTTGGCTACATGCAGAACCTGTGGATGTGACAACTTTCAACATCCAAACTGGCAGAGTTTGGAAGTGTTGCTTAGATTTGCTGCTGGCTTTACTTGCATCCAATTGTAAAGTCTGCAGAGCCCTGGAATTTGCGACAGAGGAAGCAGGAGCTGGGAGAGCCCACTCATGTATCGCACACAAGTGCTGAGTGGAAACTGCCATTTCTTTTGGGGCATTTTCAGCCAATCTCACCACTGTACAGAAAAAATTTGTTTTGAATTTAGTTGGAGTGAACAATGTGTCATCTTCCCAGAGCCACAGAGGAATTTTTACTTGACTAATCTTAGTTTCTGGGTAACACCTTCTGGGTGGCTGACAGCAGAATACCAGAGACATGTCATATTGCTGTACAAAACAGTACAAGATTGTGTTATGTTAAGTGACTCCTCTCTCTTTCTGGTTTTCAACATGTAATTAATCCCTTGCTTTGACTTGAGTCTTTTTTTTTTTTCTTTCTGCTGAAGTACATGAAAAATTGCATGATCCATTAGGAAACTTGTCACTGATTTGTAAATAAAACTCTTCCCTTGCCTGTCCTGCTGTTCTTTGCTGCTCAGGGTCTTCTGGGCACCTGCATGAATAAAAATCAGGTAAACACGTGGCTGTGTAGCACAGCTGTGCTGCGATGGCTTGGAAATATGGTGGCCAGCCTGAAGTCAGGATGCTTTTCCTGGGTGGTTTGGAGTTGCTTGCTTTTAGGTCAGACTCAAAGGTCTGTAGTAGCAGCCAAATGTGCAATAATTATGAATAACTAATGCCATTTGTAGCCTGGGTGGAGCATGTGTGTGTATGGGGGCGTTTATGTTTAGACGATGGAGAGCCTCAGGACAAGCATGTTTGGAGGAGGTGTGCTGCTCTGACTCCAAATGGCCACGTTAGCCATTTCAGAGACACAGCTGTGGGCAGGATCAGGAGGACATCTCAGGGAAAGGACTCTGCTTACAATGCCCTAAGGATGAGCGTGAGGCTGGAAGAGGATTTCCCAGTTGGAGCTGCTGCCAGGAAAGGGCAGGATGCTGTACACTGGCCAGGAACGTGAGACTGTGTTTGAGAATGATGGTGCCTTGAGGCTGTGATGTCTGTGTAAGCCTGGCAGAGGGGCAAGGCAAGAGGTTGTGACTAAGCGTAGTGAAAAAATAGAAGCAGTGAATAGAGAACAAGCATGTGGCAGCGTGTGCTTTGGAAGGCAGGAGTCTTTCCCTTGGTGTGAACCCAGGCGTGGTGCTGAGCCCCATATTGCCAGCAGCTAACAGTTGTAGGTAGCAACACCGGGACATCAGCCATGTCCCTGGGGACGGTCTTTCTCATATCTGCAGTGTGTCACAGGGTCATGGCAGGCTTTGCAAAGCTTCAGGGAATCGGTGCAGGTCTCTCTCTAAAGCCACAGAGACCCCTTTTCCAGTGGAGCAAGGATGTCTGCTTTGGTCCTGATGGGCTGTGAGATAAACCTAAACTTCTGAAGCCTGGAAGACCTAAAATGGCCTGGACACAATGGAGTTTCCCCTGGTACAGAAGGGCTCTGACTTCTCTTTTTGCTGGACTTGAGCTCCCTCCCTCTCCAGCCTTCTCTGCTGCCTGAACAGAGGCTATCTTGTTTCAGATTGGTCCTTTCTTCTTTGCTCCATGTGGTTTTCCCTTTTCCTACTGCTCCTCCCACCCAGCCTCTCTCAAACTGGACCACGGCTCCTGTAGTTTGCAGGACTGTTTTCTGCATGTTATTCTGCTTTGGCTAAGTGGCTTGAGAAAGGAGGGTCCAGGTGCAGGGACTGGAGATGGAGGTTCTGTTTCTTTAAAACAAAAACAAAAACAAAAACAAAAAAAAAAAAACAAACAACAAACCCCAAACTAACCCCAGAATCTTTTTCCCTTGGCAGTTTCTGTGGCAGGCGCTGCATCCTCATCACTGAGCAAACTCTCTCCCATCTCCTGAAGGAGTCAACCTATCTCTCTGGAGGCTTGCCAGGATCTGTCCTTTCCCTGACCTTACCTCTGGGGCAATCCTTATTCAGGCCTTAATCACATCCTGTCTAGACTTTGTTGCAATTCCCGCTTTTATGGTCTTCTGAAATCCCTCCAGCCTGCGGAGTGCCATGGGAACCAGCATGTGATGCAGGCGATTGTGCACAAGGTGTTGAACATGAGCTTTGTCCTTTTCAGTCCATCTCTAATGTATCTGGAGGCAACTTTCCAAAGCCCTGAGGTACCTTCACAGCGTGGGCCATGCTCACCCCCTTCTCAGCTCTCTTTTCTGCCATCCCAGCAGGGTCTGCAGATCGGGATGGTCCTCCCTTGAACTCTGAAAGGCCCCAGCTCTGCCAGGAGTCTGGAGGACATGGACTGGCATGCCCAGGTTTTACGCTCTCCTGCCCAGGGCAAGAGGCTTTTCTGTCTCATCCCAAGTGTTGTGCTGCAAGTTCCTGGCACTCCTGGCCTGGGATGGGGTTTGCAGGTCCCTGTTTCAGGGGGTGGCTGAGTTTGGCCAACACAGTGGGTTGACCAAAACCCTACTCCCTGGCACAGGTGTTTCAAGATCTTGTTTTCAGCCTTTTTTTAGACACTTTAATTTGGATGAGAATACCAGAAACTTGCACTTACCTCCTCCCTCCACCACACTAGTCCCACTTACTCTGTCCCTTCTTCTTCTTCACTGCCTCTAATATCTTTCTCTTCCTCATTTTTTACACCATTTTCCCCATCTGCACAGCCACTGCTTATGCTAGTGTTTGAGGGTAGCTGCATGACCCCTTGAGGTCTCAGTGCCTTCTCTCCCCTGATGTTCATGGTAGAAGAATATTTAATTCAGGTAAGCCAAGGTGAGGTTCAAGGTTGACAGCTAAAACCTTCACCATGGATCTCTTTTTGGCAAGGGTGGTGGTGTATTTTCATCAAAGTCTAGCTGAGTGTATAAACTCCTTCCTGAGTGTATAAATTGCTTACCAGTAATTTTGGCAGAAAAAAGTGTGTGAGGTGGTAAAAGCGGGTGAAAGCACTGTGGGCTAAAAGACTGCTGAGAAGTCTCAGAAAACATGCATTTAATATGGATACATGCAGAAGAAAAAATCCAGGAGCAAAGGAGCAGGTCATGTTTAGAGAGTTAGGGCTGTAGCATGGAAAGCAATGACTCAAAGGTTTTGGTGTATCACTGAAGGGTGGTAAAGTTTCCCTGACCTGGGAAGTTTGTGCCCATCTCCAAAGTGCCGTGCCTTGTGTATGTGCACCTACCCCACCTGCAAAGCCTAGACTCCTTCTCTTTTTAGACCGGAGCTCAGCTGACTGAGATGCTAATGTATGAAGCTATGATAACTGGATTATTTTTAATCATGTTCTCCTATTGCTCTGGTCTGTGTGAAAACTAAGTGAGTAACTGCCAGTGCAAAGCCGTAGCCAAGAGAGCTACAGCTTTGAAGCATATGATCAGGGGAGCACTGAATAGAAGTGACTGGGTGATATCACCCTGTATGTGGGGAGCTGCGTCATTCTTGGTCTGATGAGTCCAACAGTGATGTCTGCTTTGTAGAGGATACTGATAATTTGGATGGTCTCACAAGAGGGCTGCAAGGATAAATCAAGATCTGAAAAAATTGAGGAAGATTAAGAAAGCTTCATCCATTTAGCTCAACTGAATGAGTGGGGACACTTGAACTTTCACATACAACCCTGATACTGGTGTCACTGGAGTTTCTCTTTGGGGTTGCGCCCAATTTTTCTGGAGAAGAATCCAGTACTGGTAAATAGAAAATGTGTGTAAATCAGTCCTAGGGGTGGATACCTGTCTTAAGAGCTCTCCACCAAGGATGATAGGATTTCTCTAGCTGGCTGCAGGCAGCATTCTCTGACCAGTGATGCAGGGGATCATCACTATGTTTTCATTTGGCATCTGAAAGCTCTATCATAAAAGACCTCCCTCTGCTTCACTCCGCTTCCCTGGCTCCCTCTGTTTTGCTGGGCATGGCTGTGAGCCTATTGCCAGAGAGGGAGTGAGGGTGATGTCTCAGAAAGCATCCACTGGCTCAGGCTTTTCCTGCCGAGCACTGGGACAAGCAGGCAGGGTTTGCACTGATCCATCGTGCCAGTGTCTCTGCTGATGCATGACTGCAGTTGCAATGTGCAAACTCCTCTCTGCCTTAACCCAGGTGGCAGTGGCTCTCTGACGGGGTTAGGAGGAGAATTAACTATTCTTAAGCTTGAATGTGAAGGTACTTTAGCTGCAAGGCTTAATTTCTGGGCACCTTTTCATAACACTTTTGTTACTGTATTTTCCTTTACAAGGCATGGTTATTGCTTCCTCCTTCCTACGGTGGGGCTCTGTAGCAGTCCCAGTGTTGATCTCCTGTTCTCAAGCACACTAACCCACTGCTTTCCACCTTCCCTCCTGGCTTTCATTTTCTCTTGTTTTCTTTTAGGAAACACTTTAAACATGCCACTTCCTTCTGTAACAATGCTTTGCCAGTTATGTTCCGTAGCTAGTCAAATCTATCAGCAGAAGAGGCTTTGCTGTTTGCCATGGTGCGGAGCACACCCAGATGAACAGTGTCCAACACGTCACTGTCAGCCTCTATGAACATTTTTTTTTCCCCTGTAAAATCTATTCACAGCCCCCTAAAAGGTCTGTGTGACAACTGCCATGTGGCCTTGATCACCCTAGTATAAAACAGGTGTGCCTAGCTCTGTCTTCAGAGGAGTCCTTTCATCATGCCAGTTTTATTTCTGATTTTGGGGTAGGAAATTAGTTCTGGGAAATACACAAAGATGCTCTGACTCTCCAAGGAGCAACTCTGGTGGATTCTGTGTCTTGCCTGGATGAATTCAGGTGCTGTGTTTCTCTTTTGTTTGCTCTTTTGCTTTTATGAGCCCTGTGATTTTTCATGGTAGATACCAGATCTGTTTGCAAAGGGCTGTTAGAGACATGTTACAGCTTGTCAGCGGTGTGATGGCAACCCTAGGCAGAGCTCCAGATTACTCACTCCAGCCATCCCCTCCTACACCTGCTGACTGCTGCCTTAGGGTCATCCATGATTCGAGTTTCCCGTGCTCAGTTCTGCAGCTGGGGTAAGTGTTCTGCCCTGCAGAGCCAGTCCTGCTCCCACCTCTGTGAGCAGGGTCTGCTGGAGCCCTGGGTCTTGTGGTGCTGGGATGCTCTTGGCAGGCTCTGGCTGTGTGGGTGGAAGGGACAGCCTCGTTTTCTTCCCCCAGCAACTTGGAGGAGCAAAGGGACCTCTATAAACTGTTCTGTGTGGAGCTGCTCTAAAATCAAGCGTCTTCCTGGAAGCAGCATCTAATAGAGATGCTCTTATGTAACCCACATGGGCTGTGCTTTTGTCTTCTCTACATCCTGAATTCAATCAGTCCCATCTTCCCATAAAAGCACAATGTTATCTGTAAATACTTTTCATGTATCTCTGTTTCCATGATTCCCTATTTATGTCTTCTTGGATCTGAAGTGATATTTTGTTCCTGTTGATTCTTCTATCCTTTTTTCTACCCTTTAAACTTCTGCGTATTAGGTCTTCATTTTCTGTCCTCCATTTCCAGCATGGCCACTTGCTGATCATCCTTTTATCTCCTTCACTTTGCTGAGCTGCTATTCTCAAAATCCCTGAACAGCTCTTCTTTGAGGCTGAGGGACCTGGGATGGCACCAGGCATGTCCCAGAAAAGTTACCTTTTGGAACAAGATGGGCATGGGAGAAAGTTTATAATGCAGTTTGTACTTCATTATTCCTTGTATTAATAATGTCAGAAGTAATGAAGAGGGTGAATGTGGGCACTAGGCCAACAGTGTGTTGAGAGCAGAGGAAAGGATTTTCCAAATAATACAGAGGTAAACAGACACTCCCTGGTTTCATTGTCAATTAAACCTATGCCAGTAGCTTTGTGCTTATTAAGAATCCCACAAAAATGAAGTTGCACATCAAGGAGAAATCTTATGGCAAGGGCTTGATTTTGGTTTCAAAGCCAGATGCTGCTGCACTGACGTGAGACTCACCACCATGTGATAAACTGTTACCCAGCTTGTCCTCCTCCTGACATGTGTCCGTCAGCCGCTGGGCATGGAGACAAACTGTACTGGCAGTGCGTCCCTGTAAACAGTGACTCAGTCCCTGTCCAGAGCAAAGTCACCTTTCAAGGGGTGACTTGGTGGTGGCAGCGGTGCCAGTTCCCAGTAAGCCCCTGGGATGCTGGGTTGTTTTCTACTTTTGTGAAAAGGTTGCTAAAAGGCCACAAAACCTTCATTGCTGTTGCTCAGAGTTGCAAAGCAGCTTTCCCTTCGCTGTGGGAGGTTTTTGGGAGCATCCCAAGGAGCAGTTAAAAGCAGCCACGTGCTCACAAGCTGCGTCCTGTGCTGAGAGCAGTGTGTGGTTTGGCAGTATGCAGAGGGTCCAGCATCCAGCATACCCACTGGCATGTTGCGAAAGCTTCCGGGCATCTTCTAAGTTTTGCTGCATGCCCCCAACTTCTGACAGGCTCAAACGTCGGCTACTGGCATAGTGATTCCACCAAGCTACTCACCTCCAGTAGGCTTCTGGGTCAAGGAGCTCCATTACAGTGGAGAACCTCATTCTTCTTATTTTAAAGATCATGCTGTCGGTACTGATTGAACTAGGGACCTCAGGCAAGAGCCAGAAGCGGAACAAAATCTACCTTTTGAATAGCACAGAGCTGGGCAGACACTCGGTTCAGTGTTTGCTTTCCACCCGTCAGCATGGTTTAAAGGTGTTAAGTTTATTCCCTGCAACTGCTCTTGTGGGTTCTGCTGTTGTAAAAGCCAACCTATTATTTTCTCAAAGGGAGCAAAATGGGGTGTGCAAAGACTGAGAACAGTGAGAAGCTCTTTTGTGAGCGTGTTCAGGGAGATCACGTTTGCTTTTAGGTTGCAACTTCTCCAGTGTGCTGGGATTAGTCGGCAACTTATTCCCTCCTCCTGCTCCTCTGATTTATAACTTATGTAAATGGGAAGTGACATGAGAGAGCAGAGAGGGTGTGTTTGTGTGGCGTTAAACTGTCGGGCAGGTTTATCCCTCTTGTCACAGGACTCCACAAGCCTTGGTGGGTGGCTGCCAAGCCCAGGGAGCCCTGTCCAAAGCTTGCTGGGAGCACCCTGAGGGGTATAGCAGCAATCACCCCCTTAGGGAAGGGGTGCCTGGGCTGCCTGTCATGGCTGGTGTGTCTCCCCAGGGTAGAGGATCTTTCCAGGACGCTGCCTCTGTGCCAAGAGATTAATTCCTTATAGCTTCTTCTTTGCTGCTCTTGTGCTTCCAGGTGACCCTCTTTGTCTACTCTGACCTGCTGCTTTTCACCAAGGAGGACGAGCCTGGGCGTTGCAATGTGCTGAGGAACCCTCTCTACCTGCAGAGTGTCAAGCTCCAGGAGGGTGAGTGGCTGCAGCAGCAGCTGGAGACATTTGGGGCATTTTTGGGGCCGCTAGCTATAAAGGTTTTTGGCCAGCAGCCAGATAGCACCCCACTATCCCATTGCTTCCAGTATGTAACAGTACCATCCAACTGGTGCTGCCAAATTGTCCTTCCTTGGGGTGCAGGGCTAGCATCACCCTTTCCATCCCTGCATTAACCCAGTCCCTGGGAGCTCCATCTCCTGGAACACCTCAGGGGCACCCAGGTAGCATCACTTTCCAGGGCTTTTTGCGTGCCTCTCTCAGGGATTTTGGGCTGGCATTTCCCAGGGTCTTGCTGTGCTGGGCTGTTCCCCTTGCTGGTGTTACACTGCCCACAGTGGGGTCTTGCCGAGGCTGAGAAAGGGAAGTGAAGTCTTGAGGTTTCCCCCATGGTGCCTCGAGACAGTTCAGAGGATGTCTCCAACGGAGTCTGGCTGAGCCCTACTGACCTTTACTTTGCTACTTCTCCCTTCAGCCGCCCACGGTTTTCCCCGATGCCAGCATCCCTCCCTCATGCACGCCCCATTGGTGAGGAAAGAGCAAACCCTGACCTTGGTGGGAGGCTGTGGACCATGCCCTTACTCTCTTCACCTTGGCTGGGCTTTCACATCCAGCTGAGGGCTCAGGGAGGGCTTCTAGGGCAGGAGGTGGCTTGAAATCAGTTATTTCAAGTTGAAATGCAGAGGCTGTACAAAAGATGGCCTCTAGCTACTCAGGGTCAAAAGACGAATGAATGAATTGCTCTACCACATCCTATTTGCTATGGTAGAGCCACTTCTTGGCCCCGGGCCCAGTCGCACCTTGTTCCTTCTCTCGTGCAGTCGCTTTTTGGGTACGGGCTTGTTTTGTGTACAGTTGCCCGACTGCGTCAGCCTGGGGCTGGTGCCCTGTCTCCTCCTCGAGCCCAGGCAGCAGGTGTTGCTGGACTGGGACCCAACGTGGGAAATCATGATTAGATATAAGGAAAAACTTTTCTGTGGTGAGGTTGGTCAAATATTAAGTTGCCCAGAGAGGTTGTGGGATCTCTATCCCTGGAGGTGTTCAGGACTCAACTGGGCATGGCCCTGAGCGCCCTGATCTGGGTGCTTTGGGCAGGGGCTTCGATTAGAGACCATCAGAGGGGCCCCTTCCAACCCAAATTACTCTGCAACTGTATGAGCTGATATTTTCTGCAGTCCTGTGGCCCTGACCAGAAGGGATTAATCCAGATCTGGGCTGCTTCTTCAAAGGGGTTGTTTTCTGGATTAACTTTGCCATGTTCCATGACTTTCCCCAGCCAAGCTTTGAGCTTTACGGATGACCTGCATCTCTCTACATGCCCCACGTTGTTGTGAGCCTCCATGCTGGGGATCTGCAGTGCTGTGCTGAACACCACAGGCTGTCTGTCAGTTGTTATTTCCCATTTCCAGCAATGTTTCTGCTCCCAGATTAATTCACTGACCTGTTTGGTGGGGGCAGAAACATGGTGAGGGAGACAGGGCGCCACAGCGTGAGCCAGTTAGAAAAGCCATTGAAGCTTCACCGGGGTTTGTTGAGTTTGTTCTCAGCGCTGCTTATTTCTAAGAAACAGACAAAAGAAATTGTTCTTTGTTGATGTGCTTGTTGGTCAGCATCTGCTCCTGGAGCACACACACATGCTGCCCCTGGCTGCTCTCAAAGGGTTGAATAACCCTGCTCTTGTTCGCCTCCTTGAAGAAATCGGCTTCCCCAGTGCTGGTCCCTGCTCTGTGCGCGACGGTCTGTTTGCATCTCGGCACAGGAATGTGCCTCCTAACCTCAGGCAGAGTGGTTGGATTTTGTGAGCAGTTTTCTGCCACTTATTTCCTTGTTGCCATAATAACTTGGATGGATCACATCTGGAATGGCTTAACAAGACTCTCTTAAGGGGATGTTTGTCTCTGCAGCGCTGAACCGCCCCCCCGTACGCTGGGAATCCAACACAGTTCATTTTCAGGCAGCTCACCCTCCTGATTTGAGCAGGGCCGCTTCAAAGGCAGGTGGAACAAGCAGAAAGATGTCCATCCCTTTTGGCAAGGATTTTTTGTTGGTCTCCTAAATAACTGAATGGCACATTAATAGGAACAGGCGTATTGCTGAGTATAACAATTGAGACATCTCCGGTACACTGAAGACCATTGTGATGTTTCCTGTTTCTGCTGCTTGCTGCACTGTGCGAAAGCAAATCAGTATAATCTGCTTTACAATGCTCTGTCTTCCTGCTTTAGAAGCTGAGCATGCCTGATGAGCACCACACCAGCCAATGTTTCCAGTGCGACAGGGCTGGCTTCCTCACTAGATACTGTGGGAATTTCCACGCTAAGGTCACTGCCTTGCTGGGATCCTGGCCCCCCTGGGTGGGTGTGCTCGGCTTTGGGACAGGGAAGAGCATTCCTGTTTTGCAGCCAGAATGAGGGACCCCCAGGCTGTGAGCCCCATCCCCAGCCCTGATCCTGCAAACAAGGACTTTTCATGTGCTGCTTTGCTGTCCCTGACATCCCAACCCCCACCGTATCTTACAGCAAACAGCTCCAAGATAGTCAGAGGCCAAGAGTGTGATTTATGGGGCTTCTGTCCCACTACGGCTTCTCCTGGCTGCGCCAAGGATGCTGGGAAGCACCCAGGGCTTGCACCCTGCCACACCTCCCCAGGGACATATGCCACAGAGGGTGACAAGCTTGTCCCCTTTTGGCAGCCAGGTTTGGATGTGCACAACAGCCTTCCTCTCTCCCCATGCACCCAGGGCCCTGCAGCACCCTGCCCTGTGAGCTCCTCTTTGGGTGCCGGATGCAGTCCTGTCCTCACTGAGCAGAGGCGAGCAGCTAGGGAGCAGGGTACCTCTCCTCGCCGTGGGCATTGCCGCTGTGCCGTGGGCATTGCCATGGTCCCCTGGGCCATGCAAGGAGGCTGTGGAGAGGAGCAGGACCATCTTCCCTCTTTTCCCATCCTTTTGACCCAACAGCTGGCATGCACCACCCAAATCCTGCAAAGCAGCGGGTGTTTTCCTTGGGTTGCACAGGGAGATGGGCAGAGCCAGGCTGGTGCAGAAAGTTGCTGCTGTGCTGGGAGCTGCGTAAGTGCCTGCCCCATGCGTCAGCATGGGTGCGCAGGATGAGGCTTAGCTGGAGAGGGGGATGTGTCCCCACAAAACTCGCACCCTCCTCTTGTCTGTGCTGAGTGCACACAGCAGCCCAACCCTGGGGCAGGGACGGGTCAAGTTACTCTGAGAGACAAGCCAGTCCCCGTCACAACGCATCAGGAAGAAACTGAAGTATCTTAAAGTGAGTTTTTTTTCCTCCTGCTTATTTCCTTTTAGCATTTCACTAAATTTGGCTGAGAGTATGTGCTGTTCAGCTGTAAAAAAAGGTGCGGGCATAGCGCTGCGTGGGGAACGGAGCCCTGGATTAGCCTGCGCAGCTGGCTGCTGCCTCCCCGACGTGAGCTTGTGCCTTTCCCCTTGTCTTCGTGGCCTCTGTGGTCCGCGGCGCAGGAGATGAGCAATTGCACAGCTCCAGGGCACAGCAGGCTTCAGCATGCCAGCCTGACCCTCCAGAGACTGGAAAAAGCTCCAGTGGAAGAAAGCCCGGCAAACCTGGTTTGTGCTGAAATCTACGCTCGGGTCTGCTCTTCCTGGCTCTGCCATCGCTCTACTGCCTCCCCTCGCGCCTCGCCGGGGATTGGCACTGGCTCAAGCCCAGCTGCTGGTCTGGGCAGCCAGTCTCTTACCTCCCATTTGTTTTCTCTCTAAAGGCAATTACTGGTAGAAAATGGGATTTAAGCAGTTCCTTAGCCTTGCTAAGGGAGGCTGGCGCCCTGCTTTGTGTGTCCTGTAGGCACCGGGCTGCTTGGCCATGTGTAGCAGCAAGCCTCAGAGGGACGGGGGACAGGAGCTGCTGGCAGTGGAGGTTGCTAATGCTAGATTCATAGCTCAACAGAGAGGAATTTGGAAGGGAACTTAATTCTGATGGGTTTGGGCTTTGTCAGGATCGCTTGTTAATTGCAGAAGGAATAAACAGAGGCCCAAGAGAAGCAGGGTCGTTCCCAGGGCCGTTACATTCTGACCTCACCTTTCTTTGCTGAGGGTGCTTGTCTCCAAAGGGTGACCTGTTCCTCAGATCAGCTGGGAAAGCTGGGTTAAAGCTCCTGAGGGAAAGTGGCTGGGACATGTTGGTCTTCTGCAATCTGCTTTGCAAGACAGCCTGGAGAGCTTTGGTGATGGTGCAGGGAGGAGCAGAGAGCCCAGATGAGAAGATAGGGTGTTTTTTGTACTGCTGACCACTTGGGAAGCAGAAGCAACAGAAGGGGATGTTTGACTTGTGGTGTGCCAGCAGCAGGCTCAGATCCTGCCTCCAAATCCTCCCTCAAGGGGAAATGCACTGGCTGAGGGACTCCCATTGGAGGCTTTGGCTTAGCAAGGAAAATGCTCCTTGAGGGTCCTGCTGGGATTTACGGAAGAGGATGCTGGGAGAGGTCAGGCAGAGCTGTGGAGAGCGGTGAATGGTTCTTCTGTGGTGCAGAGGTGAGACACGGGCTCCCAGCCAGGCCTGTTCAGCATGTGCTCTCAGGGTCTAGCATTGCTCCCCTTCTGGAAGTGAAGATTTGGAGGGGCAGTGCTGGAGCCCTTTGGCTGGCGGCCCTGGGGCCAGGCTGCTTCCCTGACCCTCGCATCGCCCAGGGCGGAGCAGACTGAAGTTTATGAAAACACGCAAGGACTCATCATCCAAGAGGTCCGCAGCAGCACTCCTGGTGGCTCTGGGCTCCGGCGGCTGCTGTGGCACAGTGTCCTGGTGTCCCCTTAGTGATGTTCCAGCCCATATCCTGCAACATGCATTGAAAGTGAAGCTGGTAGTGGAGGCAGGCCTGCGATCCCCCAAAGGGTAGCTGGAAGAGACATCCAGCAAATGGCTCCAGGCCATTGCATTTCTTCATGGGTTTTGCATTGCCCATGGAGTGATTCAAGAGGCATCTGAGTCCCTCAATGGGTCACAGCTCTTATCTTGACATGTGGGCTGCTGCCTGCCTGTGGCAGAAGAATTGCTTTCCTCTGGGGAACAGGGTGTTTCCACTGCTGTACAGAGCCTGTTCTCATCGTTAGCACAGCTCAGGCTGTTGAAATGAAGCAGAGCTTGTGCTGATACTGCTTTGAATAGGATCTGTGGTCATGCCCAGACTGCAGATCTGATCTCACGGCAGAGATAATGTCATTTAAAAGGGTTATGAAAGCTGCAGCCCAGCGGTGCTGTGTGATACCAAGGGCAAAGCTTGTGCAGGGCATGTTGGTGTAAAGGAGTGAGCTGGCTCTGGGAGATGGGACGTCCTGCTTCAGAGTTGAGGTGACCCTGTCCTGTGGCAGCTTCATGTCCTCCTGTGAGGCTGATGTATGCTGGGAGCTGGCTTCCCTTGGGGCTGGGGACCCTTATGTTTCACCAGCAGGGATCAAAGACCAGGGCAAATCTTCAGTAATGCCTTTTTGCTGGGGACAGGGAATGCTAGGCCTGCAGGAACCAGCCTGGTGGAGCGCTGGAGCATGACACATCCCCTGGGATAGCTGGCAGCAAGACAGGGAGCTGAACTGGGCTGCTCCACGACTTAGCAACACATGGATCGCAATATTGGTCATTGTATTGCCTCCAGCGCCATCTCCTTTCCTGAAGCTGTGGAAGTGCAAGTCCCTTGGCCAGGTCTCCTGAGCAGTGCCACGCTGGTAGGAGCTTGGGGAGTTTGCCCTCAGCCCGATGGAGTAGATGAGCTCTCCCCCCACTGCCCAATGTCAGCTGCTTCCCATTGCCCTGGGATTCCGCTCCATCTCCTTGGAGAGGCACCAACCCCAACCACTGGCACCGATGGAGGCTGGGACAGACAGCGCTAAACAGAGCTACCACCAGCCTTAGCAAGGGCTTGGGGCAAGAAGCTGGGCATGAGCAAGGATGTAGGAACAGGAGCTGCTCTAGTTAGTCCTGCTGGGAGCAAAGCGTCCACAGAGGTAAGATGGGAGATACCCGACCCGGGTGCCCAGGATGGCTGCGTGGGCACTGCGGGGCCTCCACAGCCCCTGGGAAGGAATCGGGCTGTGTGTGCCATGGCAGGTCAGGCAGAAGAGCCTGTGCATGGCTTCTGAATGAAACAAACCATTTTCCAAAAGGACAAACCCAAAGGGGAATCCATGATAGCGCAGTGAGTCCATGCAAGATACCATGCAATGCAGCCTGCTCAGCGCATGGCCCCTGCAGATGCAGCATACATCACTCGCAGATCACAGCCTGGTACTGTAGGATGACAACAATAAATATTCATTAAATGCTGTCTCTTAGCCAGTTCCTCTGCCAGTATCTCTGCTTGCAGAAATGCAGTTGTAGCTTAATTTTGATCCTGTTTTTTTCTTCTTTGTAGGTTCAGAAGATCGGAAATTCTGCATCCTTTACCTTGCAGAGGTGAGTGTTGCTGTCTTCTGAATTAACTTTGTAGTGGAAGCTGAACACATACTAGCAACTCTGATCCTTTCTGCTGGGGCAAGGAGCACCGAATGGGCTGATTTTAACTTCCTTTTTAATTAATTTGCCAGAGATCTGAAAAGGAAATGTAACGGCTGTAGCCAGAATATATTAGTAAGAAGCTGATAAAAGCAAGCTGTGCTCGGGGAGGCTGGGCAGCACTGAGACAGGTTTGCTTTTCCCCTTCCCTCTGTGTGCAGTAGGTGGATCTTCCTCACCGCATCTCACTTTCGATTTATCTTGGAGCTCTTTCGCCTGGGGACAGATTTCCTTGCCACCTGTTTTGTCTTTATTTTTTATGCATCTTGCTTTTCTTGTCTTCAAGCACCCAGGTTTGAAGCCCTCAAATAAAATAAGGAAGCTCAAGCTAAAAAAACATATAATCATAGCTCTAAAAACACATGTGGCTGGTGCATGGCTAAATGCTCTAAGGAGATTTGCAATCACTCAGACATTGGCAGAGTTACATTTGTGTTGTGAAGCAGCCAAGGAGACTGCAGAATTGGTTCACAGTGACTGGACCTCCCTAATCATTGAATGCTGTGGCTTTTATTCCTTTTCAAGTGACTTTACTGTGTTCCTGGTTTCAAGGCCTTGTATTTTCAGGGGTGGAAATTTGGATCTGGGAAAGATCCCCAGGGCGTAGAGGAGAAAGGCAAACATTGCTCAGCAGCACCATGAAATAATAAGCTATTGTGAAAGTTGGATGAAAACGATCAGAATGAAAGTTGTTCACCTTGAGTGGCTGGGATTTGAGCCAAAGCACGACCTGCTGCGTAACCATCGGCTGACGAGTTCTCTCTCATGTTTCCCTCTTGTTCCTTCCTGGTCTCCTCTCTTTCTTCCTGGGGTGGTTGGGCAGGAGCTGCCTCCTTGGGGGTTTGCTCGGTGCATGTCCCAGTGTAACGTGAGACCTGTGTGATGTCTCCCTCCCCAGCTAATCCTGTGCTGTTATTCAGAGGCTGTGATGGGTGTTTGTCAGTGACATCCCGACAGCGGGATGAGGCACTCCTGCATTTTCTCATGCATTTGGAAAAAATGTATTTGGAGCCTGAATTTAACTTACAGGCTTTGGGCCCCTAAGTAGAAGCGACTGAAAGAGCTGGCTGCATTTCATGAGATCTTGAGAGGTGAAGACTCATCTTTGTCAAGATGTAATGAAGCGCTTAGCTTTCTTCTGAGGGGGTTAAATGGCTCTCACAACTCTGATGATTGAGATCTGTGACATCCATTGAGGCTGACGTGTAGTAGTTGTATAGAAAACGTGGAACATGTGCTTTCCTACATGCATGCTCCCCCACAGAGGACAGTAGGTCTGGACCGGCCATGCTTACGGGATTCTGCAGACCCCTTCTTGTTCCTCCTGTCTGCCCGGGGTATTTTGGAGCAGGTTGCAAGTGGAGAAGGAGCTTCCTGACCCGCAGCGACCGGCAGGTCTGCCACATGCCCATACCCCAGGAGTGGCTGCTCATACCCTGCGCTATACCAGCCCATGGCTTTCAGGTGACACTGGGGCAGCCCCTGGCTCAAAGATGGCACCTGCCGAGCAGGACATCCCCCGTGCCACCCCTTTCCTCCCAGACCCCACAGGCTTGCTTTGAGGCTGGTGGTCTGCACTGAGCTGGGAAGATTAGGCTGATGTGAGATCCTGCCTGTGGGTATGTGGGGAACTGATTCTTGAGCCACGTGGTTTGGCTGGGTTTTTCCTGCAAGGAAAGGAGAAGGCGGCTTTTTTGTGTGCACCGTGAGTGCACAGTGTAGATAAAAACAGCCGGCTTCAAGGTTAAGGGGACAGTGCACTTCCAGCCTTAAGTCTCACCAGACTCTTCAGCAACGGGCAGTTTTGGTTCAAGAGGGGAAGCTGAAGTGCGGAGAGGGGGACATGCCTGTGAGTCGGCGATGAGCCAGGGCAGGATGGTGCCTTCCTGACTTCCCTGCAGCTGCTCTTCTGGGAGACGGTGACCTGTAAGTCACAACCCCAAGAGCCATGTGGAGCGGGTGAGCAAGCTGCAAGGACATGGGCTGGTGGTTAAAGCATGAGAGCAGAAATGTCTCACTTTTGCAGTGTGGGGGTTGTGTGGCTCAATGAACTGTCCTTGGTGGAGGTAGACCTCAGGTGAATGGAGAAGGGCTCTTCTTAAATGATGGGATGCTGTCGTGGGAGCCAGCCTGGCAGCATTTAAACATATTCCTGCAGGGAAGCTAAGAAGAGTGTCACCTTCAGGTCATCCCTCTCTTCCTCTTTGCATTCACTTTTTGGGAGCAAAGCTTTAGTTGCAGGGTTGTGGGGGTGTCACTGGCAGATTTTAAGTCTTGGCAGCCGGTGGGAGGGAGGGGACGGTCCCTCTCAAAGGCATTCCTGCAGGCTGGCTGCACACAGAGGCATTATGAGGGGCTTGGATGCCTCACTGGGCTGGTGGGAGCATCAGTTTGTGGTGTTGAAGTTATTTTTGCAGTGGGGTGGATTCAAGGCATGGCCTGCTGTCAAATGGAAGCTGGGCTTCAGGCCCAGTGAAGTGGCACTCTCACGTTGCAGCAGCATGTGGGGCCATGGGAGGGTCTCTGGGCCAGCCTAGAGTGGCTGTCCCCGTTGTCCGATGGACATGGTGTCCACTGGGTGCCGTGTTCCCAGCTGTGTGACCTCCTTTTGCCCTGGTGCAAGGCTCAGCTTCCTTCCCATCCATGGGAATGAGATGGTTTCCCCCAGTAAGGATGGCTTCCCATGGAGAGGGGCTGGCTCTGCTTCAGGGCCATGCTCAGGCTGCTGGGAGTCAGGGTGGAGGGAGGCCTGGGAGGGCATCTCTGGCAGGGTGCTGGTGCTGGCACGCTCCTGGCACCCTCAGGGTCCCAGCAACGTGGTGCAGCAGTGCCCTGTGGCTGGGTCCTGCTGGCAGATGCGGCTGTCCTGCTGCCCACCCCTGCTTGTGGTAGCTAGAAAGCTTTGTATAAGGATGCATAAGGGAAGGTTGCTTGTGTGGATGTGGCTTTTTTGTCCCACGTCACCCTGAGGGGTCTCTCCCCTTCCTGATCTGCTCCTGTCCTGCTCTTTGCAGCAAGTGCTCCATCCCTGGGCTTGCCAGCAGTGCTTTACCCTACCAGGAGCGTTTTGCTGGCTCTGCTCTGCCAGCTGGTCCTCTCCAGGGTGCAGGTGAGGGGACTGGGGGGTTTGGTGGTCATCATTATCTGAGCTCTTCTGTCACCATGATCTGGGCAGACACATCTGTTGCACTGCCTTGATGGGGTCTGGGAGGCTGGTAGAAGTTCTCTTACTGCTATTTCTTACCCACAAATCATTTGCAATGAGCGGTAATGTATTTAGTGCTGCTGTGAGTGGAAGGGGCTTTGAGTTGAGTCCATGGGGCCGGGCTGACTTTATGTTTGCTGTGGAAATAGTTCTTTGCCGAGGCCTTGGGCCGCTCCTTCTCACCTGGAAGGTTTGTGAGTAATGTTCTGACCCATAAGGTTGCATTTTTGCATTCGGATCTGGCATGATCCAAAATAAAATTATGTTTCAGTGTCTGTGAGTTGCTTAATTTATTTTAACCAAGAAAGAAAATTCCAACCTTCAGGGAAACTGGAGTGTCATAAAAAGCTACTGCTAGTCATCCTGTCTAATCGTGTGTAAATAAATCACGCCATAGAGTTTAAATTCTGTGCATTTTGATTATTTACAGTCAGACGGCAAGCAATAATCTTTATAGCCCGGTGTAGGTTACAGCAGAAGGGGTTTTTATTTTACAGTCTGTTCAGCGTGTGAATTGCAGTGCTTGGAGGTCCCGAGTGCAGGTGGCCCTGATCCTGGTGGGGCACGTGGCCTCCTGGAAGGGAAGGGCTAAATATAGATCGGTGTTGGAAAGAATGCAGAAATAGAGGAAGGTTCTCCACTGGGCTGTCCATTCTTGGTGTTTTTGTTCCTTGTGGTGGTCGTGGGGTAGCTGCAATAGTCCTAGCACATAAGCAGTCCAGGATTTTGGAAGTGAAGGTGGTACCTTTTGATCTGAGAAGTACTGTGTATACCTGGAAGCTTGTCTAATTTTTCTGTTTGCCAACCGGTATGTGAAAAAGTACTACCAATGCACACAAACTGGGTCTAGTGTATGTTCCATTTCAGTATTCTAAATCCAAATGAAACAGTTTAAAGTCAGTTGAACAGACCCCACCTGTGAAAGTTTTGGGCTGATTTGGTATGGACCCGTGTTTCCGCATCCCAGAGAATCTAGAGTGTGGGAGTTTGGCCCCGTTTAGCCCCTGCCCGCATGCCATTCCCTGCGGGGCACATGCACCTCCTGTGATGATGTGTAAAACCTGTCAGAAGAAGACATTTACTGTGTGGTGGGAATCGGTAGCCTCACAGGGAGCCAGTCCAGAGACGTGAATGTGGTCCAGGGCTGTATTCACACCCTTCCCTGCTCCGGAAATATCCTGTTGATAGAAAACTGCAGATCAGTGTTTTATTGAATTGTTGGAAGTTTTTGATTCGAACCCAACATATTCAGACTGAATTGACTTAAAATCAAATAGCTCAGTAAGCTTTTCATTTGAAAAGCACTAGCAAAATTGATCTTTTTCTCTGGAACTTTTCATCTGCAGACACTGGAGTTTCTCTTGGGAAACTGCTCCAACAGAAAACCTTTCCAGTAGCAACTTCCTGGCCTGCTTGCAATGAGCACATTTACAGACCCGAGCAAATTAATGCTGTGGATCTATGCTTGATCTTGTTTTGCCTTGGAGGTGTGCATCCTAACTCTGCACAGGAGATCCTCTAGACCAGTGTCAGAGAAATGACACTGTCCCCCCTTGTCCCTGCCACCCCATGCCCTGGCTCCCTGCAGACACATCCCTGCACCCATAGGGTCCCCCATAGACACCATTCCTGTTTGCATCCTTGAGCTGTGTCCTGGCTGCTGGTAAGGGTACACTTTGAAGAAATGCTTTTTAAACTGGACCACAACTGTAGTGAGGGGCAATACTGTAGCTTGTATAAATGTGCTTAACTTTGTAGTCTTCACTGGTGATGTCCCACTTGGTCCATAGGAGAATTAATTTCCCAAACTGTTCTTTGTTACTCCCAGGACTAAGTATGACTAATTTAATGCCCTTAGGGATGTGGCATTGCCCATTTCTGTCCCGCAGGGAAAGAGCAAGGAGGTTCCCATCTCCATACTGGGAATCTGAATGCTGGAGAAGCGGCTCACTGATGGTACAGAGGACATGCTGTGACATGGCAGATATTATACCCCTGGGTAATTTTGAAGTCAGCTGTTCTGGACAGCAAGGAGCTTTTTTGGGCACTGTCCTGGCAGATCCAGAGGACACTTAGGCAGATGGTTTGGTGATAGGGAAAAGGGCAAAAGGGCTGGCCAGGGGGTGACATCAAACCTATGCAACCAAGTGAACAGCTAAGTTGAATTTGTTTAGTAAAGAACTTAAAAAGTAATTATTAATGAAAGAGAGATAAAGAGTACAGATGGAGCACAACTAGAGCAGACGTCCTCACAAGCACTTGGCTTGATATGACACAATGCTTGGCCTGAAAACCTAGAAAGACAGTAAATTGCTGTGGTGTTACTAAATAGTTAAAAACTCTGGTCTGAAACCTCAGCATCATCATCTGTGAGCATTGTTCTGCCAGGGAAGGCTTGGGAAGCCTGGCTCTTGCTTAATTGCAAACAATCATCGTTGACGTGGTAGAAAACACAAATCATGCCCGATAAAGCCTGTGTATGACTTGAAATTTGGGGAAGTAGGAGATGATAAGGAGGATAGTTCAGTGATAGACAGTGGGGGTTAGTTGTTAAGGTGGGTGAAAGCTGATTATGTATTTTCATGTGGTCATGAAAAAGAGAACTGTACACACAGGTCTGTGAGGGTCAGAAGTGACTGATAAAAGCTTGTTGGGGGAAGGACAATCAGCAACCATGAGCTCCTGTGGCAGAAAGACAGCATCAGTAATGATAAAAGTTTGGGATTTGGTCAACTTTCCCATCCTTTGTTCTCTGACCCCAAAGCGATGGCCAGAAGACTTGCATTTTGGGTTGAATTTGTTTCTAACTGAAATGGGAAGGTTTTGGCAGGGCACCAAAGCAAAGGAAGTTGTTCCCCTTTTCCTTTTTCCCAGCATTAAGGAGGATCTGGTGCCCTGGGTTGGGCTCTGCTGTTGTGGTTCCCCCCCAACCCTGGCAGGGCTTGAGCAGCCTGCAAGATGTCTGATCCCTCCTTTTCAAATGCTCCATCTATACTTTTGGTTCTTAAGTACAAGGAAATACCAAAAAAATGCAATGACAAAAAGGCCAATATAGAGACATGAGCTCAGAAAACCTCAAGGCTGTGAATGAGACATGGAGCCAAGAGCTGTGCACAGCTCTGAGCCCAAAGCAGTGGTGGCCAAAGGGCACAGTCTGCGAGCCCCCAGCACAACTTGCTGCAGAAGGGTTTTAGCCACAAAAAAGATTTAGGAGTCCCTCAGCCTTGCCTGAACAAGAAATCCTGAATTTTGTGCTGTGGTTGTCACCCTGCAGATGCCAGAGCATTCTAGCCTGGAGGTATAGTGGGTTTTAAGTTCCTGGTAAGAGAAAATCAAGTGTCAACTGGCATCAGGTGCTGCGTGCAGGGTGGGAGAAGGTAGAAGAGATGCATGTTTGTCTGGGAAGTGGACTATGTCCTCTGTTGAAATTGTATCTCAATTTCCTCTAATTCATAATAGGAAAAGAGATGATGTTTGCCAGATATGCGGGCTGTGTTATTTGTCAGATGGGCTTGTTGTACTGCAGTCAGGTGAAGGATCCTCTGGGCTGGTGGAAAGGGCACCGCAGACAAGGTTAAGTCTTGGTGTTAAGAAGACAAGATAATAAGACACAACTAACAAGTGTTGGGATCGGTCATATCTAAGGACTTCAAGCAGAGAAAATCTAGACGCGCTCCTTGCTGCCTGCTCTCACCAGTTTTATTACATGAATTTGAAGCACACTGAGAGACCATGAAGTGCTTTCCTCTGCCTTCCTCTCCCTGCTCCCTGTCCTTTTCAGCATAAGGGGGGACTCCCCCTCTTCCAGCCGCTCTGCTGGTGGTGGTCAGGAGACATTAACAAATGAAAAATCCTCTCCTGCTTTCTGAAATTTCCTTTGCTTCCTGTGTGTCTTGCAAGCAGTGGCTCATTTCTGGGATGCCAGAGAGGTTCACCAAGACGGGCTGCGTCCTGCGCTGCAGCGCGCTGGCATGCATCGCCTTGAGTCACCCAGCTCATGTAAAAGCTGAATCCCTCTGCCATGTCACACCTACAGCAACAGCTTAACTCTTTCCTGAATAGAGGTTTCCATTTTCTTCCATCCAAAGGATGGTGGGTCCCAGCCACAGAATTTCTCTATGTGTGATGCCGAGAAGACCGAGCTGCAGCCTGAACTGCAGGTGCAGTGAGATAATATCAGACCAAGACTGCCAACATTTTGAAAAGTGCTTCTGAAGGATGTTGTGACATGAACCCATGTACAGATTACCCCAAATGCCATGGCATTCCTGAAATGCAGCCCTACGCAGCATCCCCATGACATGCCCCAAATTTCAACTGCAACTGAAACGTTCATCTGGTTCAAGTCAGCGCTCTCCTGGCATACACCTGGAGCCAGAGCATGCAAAGCAATGGCTGTGGAGCTTATGGCCAGGCTTGCTCCTCTGTGCAGACAGATCACTGGGCTCTGTCTCCTCTGCCAGTGCCCATTTACCTGGGTTAGATGTTGTGGAGTGACACCAGTAGCAGAAGCCCTGGATTGGCATAACCCATGGCCTGGGGTGTACTCCAGGGCAGCTCCTGGGCTTTGACAGCTCCCAGTCTGGTCTCTTCGGGCAGAGCAAGGAGTGCTTGTGTCCCAGTTTGAGAAAAAGATAAACAGGGGCACTCTGCTTCTCTGGCTATGTGAACTTTTACACAGTTCAACCTGAATCTGAGTTTTGAGATGACCACAAAATGTGCTTTTTGGAGCAGAATTTTTTATTTTTTTTCCCCAGCTTTAATTCTGTGGTCACATTTCCCAGGTGTTGGCAAAAAAGAAGAGATGATATGATGCGGTTACAGTACTGAAGAGATTTTTAAAAGGCCTAGGCACCAGTGGGGAATTTTGGAGGGGAACTGCTATTCCCTGGGGCTGGCTGCAGAGGCTGGATCTTGCTCTCTTTGGCAATGGGATCCATCCCAAGAGGGATGGATAGCTCTGGGGCTGTGTTTGCAGCAGGAAGGTGAGCTCAGTGTTACTGTTACGGGGTCTGCTCAGCTCTGAGCCATCTAACCTGAGAGGAAAGGGTATTTGCAGAATGGAAAGGTAGTGGACCTGCTTTTTCCCTGGACCCTCTGTTTGCCAGAGTGGTGTTTGCACAGGGACCTCTGTGTGTGGCTAGTCTCAGGGCTGGGGATTCCTATGAAGGCTATTATATGATGAGCCAGTTAAGGACAACCTGCTGGCCTGCGAAAGCAGACCAAGCCCTGTGTCCTCGTTGGCTGCTCCAAAGTGGGTGGAAAAGGTTCTTCAGGCTGGCTTTTCCTCCTTGAGGCTTAGTATCCTCCAGGCTGTGCCCTGAGGCAGTGCTCCTGTGGCATTGCTCCTCCATCGTCTCCCTCCTTAGCAGCAGCATCTAAGTGTAACAGGGTCTGGCCTGGGGTGAGCTGGAGCCACTGGTGGCTCAGCACCATGAAGTAACAGGTCCACTTTGCTATCTTGGGTCCATGGGTGTCTGTAGGACAATGAAAACCCATTTCTTAAGAGCCATCCCTTGGTGTCACAAGGAAGGATGGGCACATCTATCCTTCACCTTCATCTATAGAGCCTCCCTGGTCCAAAAACAAGCCACACAGCAACGAGCCACTCTTCTCTGCAGAGACTGCTGTGCCCTGCAAATGGCAGCTCCGTGGACATCATCTGCTCAAGCACCCATGAGATCCTGTCACCTTTTGGTCATCTCAGCTTTCAATAGGGCCCCTGCTGTTACTGCCAGTGTTTGTTTTTTGGGCACCACCAGTGTGCCCAGCAGTCCAAAAACCACAGGAAGAGACATGCTCCCCCATGGCCCCCCAGCACTGCTTAGCATGGGAGCAAACTGAACTTTCTCATCAGACCTAGCTCCGTGGGTCATGAAATAACCAGTCAGCAGTTGCCCATGTTTTGTGAACAGGATATTCCCAGGGCTTGCTGTTTCGCCGGTGGAAGGTTTGCTCTGCGACTTAAAAGCTATTGTAGTCTGGAGCCCATTTCCGAGGTACTTCCCCTCTGGGATCTCTGCTGGGTTTGGCCATGGACCAACGATCTGAACGTTCGAGGCCAGGGGCTGGGCAGAGCTGAGCTGGGCTGCGAGCCCTGTCCCTGAACCACTTTGCCATAAACCTTGCAGAGGAGAGGAGGCTGAGGAAAAGAGCAGAAGTGCATCGCCCTGATCTGTGGGGAGAACATCCACCAAAGGACCTGACCACCCTCTGGGAGCATGTCTGCTAGCATGAGCTGGGGGAGGTGGCAGAGAGATGAGAACAGCCCCAGGCTAGGCTGGTCACTGAGTCCAAGGCTTTGGAGGTGTCAGGCTGAGTCTGGCTCATTGTTGTTATTATATCTTAGCTTTGCAGTGTCATGTAGAGCCACACTTATGTACCAGATGCTGTTGTGCTGGGTCCTGCAGAGAGGCATGGCTGCAGCATGGACTGTTGGTGTGTAGAGTCTGGGGGCCCTTCCTGTGATGTGGTGCCATTCTCTGGGAGGTCCTCGGCTGATTGATGGGCTACAGAGCCATTACAGTCCCTCTTCAATTGGTGTCTGTTGGGGTAACCAGGAGCTCTGCCTGGCCAGACCCCTTGCCTGTCATCTCCCCATGCTCCTGGGTGCTGTGGGGCTGGGGCTCAGCCTGGGGGAGCATCTGCAGGGGTGAGCTTTTCCCACGGAGCAAAAGGGACCTTTTCCTGCTGTAACAGGGCCCATTTGGGGCTTGCGTTGGTGAATCCAGGTCCTCCTCTGCAATACGTGCTCTGTGTTTCCCTCCTGCTCTCCCACAGGCAGCACTGGCATGGGGTCTGGTGCTGGCCTGGGGTCCAGCGCTGCCCCGGAGCCATGGGCTCACCGGAGGCTCCCGCGCCAGCCAGCTCACACCACCTGCAATAACATGTTTTTCAAAATGCTGGGCTGAAGGCACTCAGAAAGCAACTGGCAGCCACTTCAGTTGCTCGCTTTATCTGGTCGCAAACGCCCCCTTCACGCCATCTGCATCCTCCTTTCCCAGCACTGTGAGATTAAACCCTGTTTTCTCTTTGTAAATATTGGCAGGCAAAGCGGCAGCCTCCCTGAATAAAAACAATAGCGGGGAGGCTGGTTCCCAGAGCGAGCCCTGAGCGAGGCAGTGTGCACAGGGCACGGCACAGCCCTGGCGTTAGCCGACCTCCCTGCTCCAGCTTCTCCGGTGCGTGGGAGTGCTGAGCTGGGCAGCTCGATCCCTGGGCAGGGGCAGGGCTCCAGGGACATGTGCCACAGGTAGAGCTTTATCCCATATAAAAGTCAGTCCTTTACATACCTGCTCTCTGTCTGGCTGGATCCCAAAGGACTTTGCAAGCAGGATCCTGCACTTCAAAGGCAGCCGGGGGTGCTCAGCCCCTGTGGGCTGGGCTGGCTCTTTCCCCAACACAGTTGCACATTATCTGGGGGGAGCAGGTTCATGGAAGAGGGAGAAACAGAGCTCACCCCTTGGGAAATGTGTGTTGGAGAGGTTAAATATCACTGTGAAGGAATAAAGCACTGAGATCTCACTGCACGGAAACGATAATAAAATATTGTACAGATTGGATCAATGCAATTTTGGCTGTTCGCGTCCCCCTTCAGCCTTGCCCACAATACCGAGGACGCACATCAGGGTGGCTGACTCTCCTCTGCCTTTTGAACCAGAGGGCAATCTCCTCTCCTGGCTTTAATATTCCCAGGTGGCTGAGGCTGGGGAGTCTCGCCGGCTTGCTGAGGCTGAGCAGAAGGGAGAGGGGCGCTTTGCTCTAAACAGCCAGTACAGACTGAGCATCGCTTTATGCCAAATTCAATCAAAGAGATGGGGATTATAATTGAATCAGCAAGGGGCTGCAGAGCAGGGGTGGGTGAGCTGTGCATCCATCACGAGCAGGGGGATATGAGATGTCCTTGGAATTTCTTTAAGTCTCACGCTAGGAGAATTGCAGAAGCTCGGTAGGGATGAGGGTGTGCAGTAGTTACAGCATCAATATGGGCACTGGTTTCCTTGCAGCTGCGCTGATGTCTTTTAGGCTCAGCTGAGTCCTCACTATCAGTCACTTCTGGTCCCAAGTGCAGGGCAGGGAAATGGCAGCCCAGATTTCCAGCCCAGCAGACTGGGACCTGTCCTCTCCTCTGAAAGTAGGAATGATTAGGTACTTTCCTGGGGACAAGTGGATATCCCAGTAGTACAGCCTGGTGATCTGGTGGCACGGGACTGGGAGAGACTGAGACATCTGGGATGGGAGAGAGCACTGTGATGCTCTGGGGAATGCTCAGAGCATCACTGCAACTCAGCATCTGGGGGGAAGGGGGAGCACCGCCACCTTGTGTCCCCGAATCACAAACCTCTATTCCATTCTGATAGTGCTTGGTAAGCCTGAGCATGCATTGTCAATGGTCAAGCCTGTTTCTGCTGTAGGAATAGATGTGGTGATGGCCAGACATAAGAAAGGTCAAATCTTCTCTTTCCTGGAAGCCTCCTTGGAGGGGCAAAGGACTGAACTAGAGATCTCTTTTTCTAGAGGTGACGTGGGAGGTTGGTTTATTTACGGCTTTCATAGGGATTTTGGATTAAACATGAATGAATTAGCATCCAATGAAAACAGTGTTTTAAATGGTGTGACTAAAAAGCATTTCCCCTTTTGGTTGTGTTGTGTCTCAGAAGTCAAAAAGCTGCAAGTTCCTTAGTTCTCTCTGACCTTTCTGGGAAAAACAGGCTAGCGGAGACCTGCCCTTCTGGAAGGAAATCCTAGGGGGAAATGAAAGGCCTTTTTCATGCCCTTTAGCGCAAGAGTCTTTTTCCTTGGCAGTTCTGTCCTAAAGTTCTGCTTTTTTTTTTTTTTTTCTTTTCATATCTGGCCACAGAAGGAGATGATCCAGCCATGGGCTTTTCTGAACCCTTTTTAAAGCGAGACCTGCAAAATCCCTGTGGGCAGCAAATGTTACTAATGCTTAATTTTTAGCACAAGAGATGAGCTGTTTAAGGGGCTCAGCTGGGATGAATTCCCACTGCTTCTCTCAGTTCCTTCCTCACTGCATGCTGCTTGCAGACAGTGCATGAGCAGAGCTGGAGCACCATCCTCAAAACAACCCCTGATGCATGCTCTAAGTAAGGAGCAGACCAGGCGAGGCTGGTCTGGAGCTTCTCCTGAGGTCTGCCTTCCTCCCAGCCCCACCCAGCCCAAAGGCACTTGTTTTCATCAGTTCATGCTACAGCACCTCATTAATGTTTGTGTACAGCAAAGAGCAATTTCCACTCTCTAAATTAGCTTAATAGACACGTTTCCGCTGTGGTGGCACAGAGTGCAGAATTGCTGGTGCTCTGCCCATGCCTTACCACTCTGCTCCCACTTACGAAAGCAAATGTCTGCTGCTCTGCACCACAGCAGCCTTTCACCCTCTGTCTGGAGGAGATTTCACTGTGAAGCTGATTTCCCATCTATTTTGCTTTCTCGTGCCCAGAGCGCAGGACACCGGTGGGAGCGCTCCTGTTATACTTACGTTCATCTGATACAGTGTGTTGGAAGCAAGTAGTTTGCAAACAAAGCTAGGGCCTGCAACATAGCTAATGACCTTCTCTATGCCTGTGTTTCCTTTACGTCAGAAGTCGGAGTGCTTATTAAGTTTGGAGGCTTACTCCCAGGAGCAGAAGAAGAGGATCTGCTGGTGTCTGGCTGAGAACATCACCAAGCAGCAACATCCGGCATCAGCTCCTACAGAGAACAAGGTAAGCGACCCGTGGGGGAGCTCCAAAACCCCGCTCAGAGCATCGCAGGGCTCTGCCTGGGGTGGGGGCTTTGCTCCAGCGACGCTCCTGTCAGGCGAGCTGCTCCGGAGGCTGTTTTTTTGCCAGGTGAGGAGCGAGTTTGTATTGCATTTGCATTGCAGTTATTGCATTTGCATCTGCTGACCTGAGTTGAGGCAGACTCCAGCGAGCGGGCTGCTTCTGACCCCTCCCAGCATCTGTATTTGAACAGCTGAGGCCGTGCAACTGGGTGCACAGCCTTCCCTGAGAGCTTGGCTCTAGGGCAGGACTGAATGCAGAGGGAGAGGTTCAGGCCATGATCTCTGGGTCCTGATTAAAAAACTGAGGTCATGGGAGTAGTGGTGCAAAGATGTGCTCCTTCTGTGCACTCAGATGGGCTCAAGCGTTTGATCTGAAACCCACGGATGGCCTCAAAGCACAGAAAGGTCATTTGATGAGTGCTTTTTTTCATACCTAGCAAGGCAGCACCAGCGCTTTTCCCACACCGAAGAGCATCAGCCTGGCCCGAGAGCATTGCCTCAGCAGTGCTGGCAAGAGAAATGTGTGTGTGGAGTGGATTTGAAGCACTGTGAGGCACACCTGCCCTGCATGGATGTAGTTAACATCTCCTATCTGCCTGGCTTTGGGGCTGGGGCTGCCACCAAGGAGTTGTCTGGGACAGTGGCAATCTCTGCTGGAGTCATCTCGGCCCCTGGGACGTGGGTTTGGACCATTGGTGGGTGACCCACTGCTCTGGGAGGAGAAAAACATGCTGTACTGAGTGTTTAAAGAGTTTTAAGTGAGGCAGATAGGAATCCCAGGTGTAAAACCACTGGGATATCTCCCCTTGGCTGGTGCATGGTCATGGAGCAGCTCCTGCCCCGCGTTGACGTGTGGATACAGCCTTGGTGCGTGGTCCGTTCTGACTCGAAGGCAGGCGACTTACTCTCACTGTACAGGTGGGCGAAAGGAAGAGCAGGCAGCTGCACTGCTGCCCGGATCTGGAGGCAGAACGATGTGGCTTTTGCTGTGCAGCGTCCCAAACTGGGTCAGCACAAACATCTCCACAGGAGACGGAGCGTCCGGATTCCTTTTTCTGCACGTTTCAGTTGTACTAAAATAGCAACAACATTCAAAGCCTGAGAACCTAGTTACCAACCAAACCTCTAGAAATGTAAATAGCCCAGGGCAGCTAATTCAATGAGATGACAAGACTCTGCCATGTCTTTTGTTTTCCTGTGATGTGCCTTGCTGGCATGACACAGTTCCCTGGGGCAGGGGGTCCCAGGCAGCTCAGCGTAGGGGGGATGCATGTGATGGGGCTGCTGCTGGGATCTTGGCATGGCTCTGCTCTCAGCTGGGTGCAATCCAGCCATGGGCTGGGGGATCCTCCGGGGCGAAGCTGTGCAGGGAGATGTTCAAATCTGAGCATCTCAAATAGATCCTAAAAGGGTGGATCTTGGTGGCTCTCCATCACGACGCATGCCCTGGGACCATTTGGGTTTTCGGGTGATATTGCTGTTTGCCCTCCCCACCCCAGACTCTGTGTTCATGGCAGGGCATGGGATTTTGGCTCTCTGCTGGACTTAGAAGCCCTGTTGGCTCAGAGCAAAGCCCTGGAGAGTGTCTGCTCCCCATGTTATGGAAGGAGCCTGGCTACTGAACAGGTGAAAAAATACTCTAGAAGACAACACAAACCTTTATAAGGCTTTTCTGTGCCTCAGTAATCAAGATGGTGCTCCCTGGGTGCAGTGGAGAGCCAGTGTGGGCCCTCCAAGGCTGTGACAAGGGGGGGTTTGTCTCAGCTTGCCAAAGCTGATGGAAATCCCACTGGTGGGGTATGGGGCTGGGAGGGAGAAAAAGAGCGTGAGAGCAACAGCCAGGCACTTAATTGAGTTCACAGCACCATATCCTGTCCCAGTAAGGGATAAACTGCCCAGGCTGCAATTTTAAAGCAAACCTGATCCTGAAGTGCAAGAAGGAACAGTGTGGGGAAGGGGGAGCAGCCCTGCGTGAGGCTGCAGCTCCCGAGCGGACAGGCGAGGATGCTTGGTGGACGTGCGAGCTCGGAGCAGGGTGGGTCGCTGCACACGGGGCTGGGCTGTGGGCAGAAGCCCGACACGGGTGAGCTGCAGTTGGGGCTACTGTGACCAGTCTGCACTGCAGCTGGTTTGTTGGGCAGACGTCGCTGGGGATGCCGGTGCAGCAGGAGGCAGGAGCTGGGAAATCAGTTGCTTTTTGCAAAGGAGAGGTGATCCGTTATCTTTGCTTCTTGCTTACAAGTCATTTGATACTAGGGCTATTTAAGGAAACAGAACAGTGTCTGTGCTCTGTGAACAGACAAATTAAGCTGGAAATATCATCCTCTGCATGGCTGATTTCTGCTCCAAACAGGAATCTGATTTGCAAAGCCTTCAAAACTGCTCCAATTTGGCAAGAGGCAGCTCATCTCTCTGTGGCCGGAGCCCAGCCAAGGGTATGCGGGCATCGCTGTGTGGTGGGAGCTAAGGGCCAGCGCAGCCTCGGTGCCAGGCAGAGATGTGCCATGTTCCAGCTGTGTGCTGAGCCGGAGAAAGGGACACTGTCTGAGCAGAGAGTGGCTCCTCAGCAGCCTCTGCAGCTGCTGCACCAGCGTGCCGGCTGGAATGGCTCTCCCTTCAACATGTTAACGCTGCTGTTAATGCCATCCCTGAGTCTTACCCAGAACAGATGGCTTGTGGTGGGACAGAGGATCCCCAGTGGGATGGTCACATCTGGAAAGGAGAGGCTGGACTGGTTGAACTGGTGGAGGAAAGTTGCATGGTGCTAAATTCTTGGAGCTGTGGGAAATCAGACAAACTTCACTGAGTGATGAACCCATCCTGCTGGCTGCAGCAGGTCACAGGATTGCTTCTGTGGTTATTTTCTCCACCTGCAAAGCCTTCCCCACTCTCGTCCTCGGGTCCGGGTCTGCCCTGGGAGGCTGCTCCCTGCCACTTGGCTGTGCTGAGCAAGGATCTGTAAAACACATCACCAGGGTGACCCAGCTTGGCGACAAGTCATCCCCAAACAGGGAGGAGTGGAGCCTGGAGGTGGGCTGGGGCTGGTGAGGAACCACAGTGGCGGCAATGTGATTATAGCGAGAGCAGCTTTACGAATTAATCGAGTTAGTGAGGCTGCCTCCTTGGGCCGAATAATGATCATCTGCGCAGAGCACGGTGCTTTTTTTAACCTTGCATCACTGCACTGGTCCTGTTTCCAGCCCGGCACCGCGACGAATTGCATTAGCACAATTGAAGAGATGGCAAACTGCAAAGCAGGGGCAAGGACGAGGCACCAGGGGCTGGAGCTGCTCCAGCCGGTTTGGCTGTCAGGGAAAAGATTAGTGGCACAACACCCTGCTTATAACGAACCTGCTACGACCATATGATTCTCACTGCTTGTTTCTTTGTGTCTTCCACACTCAGAACGGCTGATTACTCTTCCGTCTGACTCCGTGACCTGAGATTACCTCGGAGATGATGGCTGGCTGTATCTGAAAGATGTAGATTATCCTTAAGCTAAATAAGTGCGGACACTTTGTGGTGTGGACTTTGGGCCGTGGGAGTCCAGGACGGGTGCTCCCCTTGTTTCCCATGGGAGGTGGTGGATCCTCAGCACTTTTCAAAGCCCGGCCGCCAGTTCTCTCTCTCATGGCTGCTGACGGTGCAAGCAGGCGTGGACCGATCCTGCACCCTGGCCCTTCCTGGCAACGCTGGCTCCGGTGCTGGGAATGAGCCGCCGGCGAGTGCACGGCTGGGAGGGACTGGCCGGCCCCTTCCTGGACGTTCCTCTGGTCAGGAAGGGCAAGGCTGTTTCTCTCACTATTTACAGCATGCTTGACAAGTGCAAGTAAATGTGCTGTCAACAAGAGCAAACAGCGTGTAATCGAGGGATGATTGAAACCAGGGCCGGAGCAGTGGTGCAGGGAGGGCTCTGCGGAGGGCGGCCGTGGCGGAGCTGCAGGCGGAGGGGCAGCCACGGTCCCCCACGTGCTGGTCCCAGCACCTGCAGTGTGGGGAAGGGTGAGCATGGGTGACCCCTCTCCTGTCGCATGCCCTACCTCCTCTTCCTTGCCCCGAGCACCCTGGTGTGCCCCAGGCACCCACCATAGTGTGCACTCCATCCCTCTGCAATCTGTTCCCTGACACCTCACTGCCTTCAGCAACACCCTTCCTCTTTACACTAGGTCATCTCCCAGACCTTCCTTTGGATGGTGGCCGTGTACACCCTTGAGCTGGCACAGCCGAGGGGCTACTGGCATTGGGGTGGCCATGACAAGCACTTGGGTTGGGGACAAGTGGGGTGAATCTCTCTCTGACCGGGGTGCTTCACTCAGTGGCAGTGTAGTCAGAGCATGATCGGCTGTTTCATGAGGAAGGAGGGGAGGAATTTGCACTTTCTCACTTTGTTTTTGGCCCAAAGTCCTTCCATTTTGGGCTGGGAACCTGCTGCCCCATCTGTGCTAGCTCTGCTCCAGAGGGTCCCGCTCACCTGCTGCTGTGGGGTGGACTGGGCAGGGCACACCAAGGTGCAGGAAACCTGGAGCTTCATCAGAGCCTGCTTTTCTTCCGCGATGCCAATGTGAGAGGCTAGGCTGGGCTAAGCACATCACAACAGCACCCAGAGGGCCAGCCTGCCCCAGCCTCACACCCTCCCAGCACCTCACACATGCTGTCCGGGTGCTGAAATGGAGGAGAAAACCTTGAGGTTTATTCTGCCCCAATAAGGGTTAAAACATCAGCTGGCAGTACATATGAGCCAGGTTACAAAAGTAAAGCAAATAAGTGCATTGTTCCATGCCAGCGAGCACAGTCCGGCTCTTACCTTGGGCCGGAAAAACTTGTTACCGAGGTCAGCCAAAGGCTGCTTCAGTAACGCTGTGAGTTCGGGAGGCTGCGGGACTGGAGATGCAGTTCAGCTCCATCCACTTAAATGTCTGGAGGAAACTGTCCCTGCCAGAGGTCCCTGTGCCATCAGAGCAAATGGGACCCTTGAATCCATGCTGGCAACCTTGATGTACAGTGACATGTGGATCTCACCCTTGGCACCTGACAGGCCAAGAGAAGGACATGGTGTTGACTTTAATTCAGCCAGGACAGGAGCTGAAGAGGTAGCAGTAGGTGTGAAGCAGGCTGCAAACATAAAAGAAGTAGATGCAGTTTGAGCTACTCCAGATCGATCCATCCTGAGCCGTATTCTTGCTGGGTTTGTAGCCCTCTTTCATGGGAACAAGCCCCAAATGCAACCAGGGCATCGAAGGCTAAGTGGGGGTATTTTACAGCTCCCTGTGAGGCTTCAAAGCATGTCTCAAACATCCCATTATGAATTTAGAGACCCTCTTTACGCAGTAGCTTGACTGTTAATTCTCTGCAGTGCAGGTGAGCCTGGATGAATGCTGAGGGGTCCTGAGGCTGATCCTTCAGCCCGTTATTCCCTTCTTGCACATCAGTTGGCTTCCAGTCCTAAGAGTGGAGATGGGGTCCAAAGCCCAGGGAGGCTGGGATTCACCTGGCTGTTCACGTGGGGCTGGATGCAGTGCTGGGTCTGGGTACTGGGCTTTTTAGCATCTCCCCCTGCACCGAGCCCTAGCTTCATCAAGCTCAGTTTCCATCCTGCCAGCTCTTAGTGCTGGCCCCTGTGTCATGGAGGTGCCTGGGGCTGCCAGCCCAGGACAGCCACTTGCTCGGCCTTGGTGCCACTGGCTCATGGGCTCCCAAGGCACATGTGTGCCGGGAGTGAGTGGGGAGGAATGACCAAGCAGATGGGCCAGGTGAGAGCTGCAGCTCCGGCTTCATTTGTTCGTTTGCTTAGCTGGACTCCAGAGCCATTAGGAAAGCAGAGCTCTCCCCTCTGGCAAACACGGGCTCCTGTTTCTCTGGCACTGTGTGAAGTTCTCCCAGCCACATCCCGCATTACCAATGATCATTCCTGCATCCCCCCTGAGCAGGGGGGCATGGTGGTGTACCGAGGGCGTGAGGAGCTGCTGGCACTTTCATCATGGCCAGAGGCATTTTTCAAACCCTTGAAGGTCTGTTTCTCATGAATTCCCAGAAGGGTTGGTAAGAGCAAGCGTACTGGCAGGAGCGGTGCCGGCAGCCCGGAGGGGTTGAGTGGTGTTGAGATCATTTGCATGGGGTGGTCAAAGGCACAGCACTAAGCCAGTGCTGCTGTGATTTAATGAAGGCGCTGTAAGTGGTTTGGTGCAGTGCTGCCTGCAAAGGGGGATCACTGCCTGTGCCAGGCAGGGCTGGCACCATCCACTCGGATGGAGCGCTCCTTTCCTGTGCCCAAATGACTCCTGGTTTGGGTCGTTGCCGATGCTCTTCCCTTCTAGCAGGATGGGGGGCTGCAAGCGTATCGTTGGGCAAACTCTGAAGCCAAGTTCAAGTAACTCCTTGCAAAACTGACTTGAACCCTGAAATCTTTGTAAAGCCAAAGGATGTGTTTGAAATGCCGGGGGACTCTGGGTGGTGATGCCCGGAGCAGTCTGGGAGTGGGAGGCATGGCTTCATTGAGTCCCCTGTGGCGTCCCCTGGGCCCTCTGTGAGCCTTGGTGTCCTGCCCCATAACAGGCACCTTCCTGATGGAGTGGCAGGGCAAGGCTTGACGGCACGATTGCAGGAGGGTTGCATTTGGCTTTGGAGCTCCCTTTGTTGTCTTCAGCACTGTTGGGATTCTTCTGCTCTGTGTGCAGCTCTGGGTATGGCCCTGTCAGTGCCAGCTGCAGGCAGAGCTGCTCTGAAAGGTCCTCTTCTCTACGGTGGTTGTTCCCTTACTGTGATCTGTGCCGGCAGCAGCAACAACTTCCAGTGCCGACCTCAAGGTCCTGTTGTGAGTGACGCTGGGACAAGTCCTTCATGATGTCTCTGCAGTGGCTGAATGCATCAGCTCAGGCTCCTGCTGTCACCTCTCTCGTCTTGCACAGGGGACAATGCTCTGCCCCTGCAGATAATGCTGTGGAGAGATTCTCCCACCAACCAGTACCGTGTCCCCCCAGCAGGGAAAGGATGCTGAGGGTTGTGGGCTGAATGCCAATGATGGGATCTGCTTCTTCCTCCCCCTTTTCCACCCCTCTGCTTTTTTACTGCCAGGGATATTCATGACCCAGACATCATCTCGCTAACCTTCAGCAACGGGTCCCACCGTGCTCACCCCACGGAGCCAGGCTACCCAGGTCGAGGAGGCTGCAGGCAGTAGCTGGTACCTGGCTTGGGCAAACTGGAGTTTCATTGCCAAAACGATGGGCACAGTGCGGTGGGCGCATGCAGGTTTGGATGGTGGCTGCCTTCGTTCCTGGCTGAGAGGGGCCAGGGAGTCTGGGCTGAGGGTGCTCTGAGTCCTGGGGGCAGCTGGGCACCCCCGGCGTGGTGACATCCCTAGGCTGTGTGCCCACAGCCGTGCCGCCAGCCAGCTGGCCCTGTGGAGAGACTGGGCGCAGGACCCACCGGGCACAGCTCCCTTTGCCAGCGCAGGCAGGATAGGTGCTGACCACAGCTGCCAGGGTGGCTGTGCCATGTTGCTGCTGTTTGTGATGACATCGTGTAGCTAAGCTTAGCTCCGTGTCCAGTGAGACCACGTGAGGGAGCCTTTACATTTCCTGTACCACTGCAAAGCTGTGGCTACCTGCAAGGAAGAGGAGGCAGCACAGTTCCCCTGCTCCATCCCATGAGCATCCATGAGCCTGCAGCTGGCTGGGAGCAGAGGGACACGTGTGTGCCCAAAGTCCGTGCTGGAGGAGAGCCAAGCACAGCTTGTCACCGCAGCAGTGAGGACCCATCGGCGAACGGTGGCTGTGGTGCAGCTAAGCACTGGCAAACGTCTGTGACAGCAACTGTGCACACACATGCACCACTGTGCTCTCTCTCTGCAGCCCTCAGGGCAACGTGACCATCTTGATCAATAAAGTGTAATACCAGGAAGATACAGGTCCAGCCAAGGCGGTTGAATCCCCAGCCCAGTGTGTATGGGGGTGTCACAAGAGGGCACTGGCCCTTGTAGGAGAAGAGAAGGGGCAAATGCTCATGTGTGGGCTGTCCCCCAGATGGAGACTGTACACCCTCCTGCATATTTTTTCTCCCTCTCCCTGCCTGTTTGGGTAGAGCCACTTGTAGGGGATTGCAGTACAGAGGGCAAAGCGCCACACTGCAGCGCATCTCCTGCTTCAGAGCTGCCCCTTTTCTGTAGAGAGTAGTTCGGGAAAAAACCCAACTCTGAACCTGCAGCAGAGCTTCATTTAGCAGGAAGCACTAGAACTGGTCTGTGGCTTGGTGTTGCTCGGGGGCAGGACAGGAGAAGGGGACCTGCAAAAGCAAATGTGGCAGGTTTCAGGGTGATACATAGCTCTTCCTCAAGGCAGAGCGGTCCGTCCACTTTTATCAGCAGGTAATAGTGCCTCCAGGGATCGCCAGCAGAGCCGTAAATAGCCATGAGGGGCATGAGGGAACAGTGTCTGGGAGAGGCTGGGGCGGCTTCAGCTGCTGCTTGACACAGACTTTAATAACTGCAGAGGCAGAGCCAAGTGCTGCGCTAGCATCTGCCGAGCCACAGCTGCGGGCACTTGTTGGGGCCGGGGCCGCTGGAGGGAGATGCTGCTCGCTCGGCCAATACAGCTGGGATGCAACTGAGAGCCTGGATTTGGTAGGTTTTACTTTCTAAGTTCGCACCTTGTGGACTGTACCCTTCGCTGGGCGGGATCCGGCTACAGGTCGAGGAAGCAGCAGCGCTGTTGGGAGCACTGATGTCCTTTTAGATCAAAGGTGTCTGTTCTGCTCCCCATGCTGGTCCTCCTGCGCCCCTGTGCTGGGCTGGACCTTGCTGTCTCCTGGGGAACCTGCGGCTCCTGCCCAGCTTCATTCACTGCCAGGCTGGGTTTGGAGGGTTGGTAACGAACAGCATCGGGGGGGAACGAGGGAGCGTTTGTAGCGATGGGGACTTTTTGATGTTGCCTTGCAAATTTGGGCTGTGTATGGCTGTACCATCTGCATCGGCTGGCTCTCGTTGCAGGAGCGGCATTGCAGTGTGCTGACAATGTGGGATTTCTGTTCCAGGGCTTTTACAGCCTTTTGGAAACCTTCTGTTTACTGGCACTGGGGAAAACCCAGTAAATTCAGCCCTTACCACTGAAATCAGAGCTGTGTGTGGGCTTGTAGGCTTGGTGGGGATGGAGGACACCGGGCAGGGGACAGGTCAGGGTCCAGAGCTGGGACTGCCGGGGCGGCTGCAGTTCGGGGCTGGCAGCTCGGTGCTGCGGCGGTAGCAACTCTGTTAACTCCGGCTGCTCGGCTGAAGTACATGGCATGGGGAGGTTTTGTCCCAGGTTGTTCGCTGACACCTTCAGCAGCTGATCCCAAAACATGGGGTGCAAGCTACACCTGGAGACCGGGCTCCCTCCTGCCCACCCTCCGCTACGGGTAAGGCTGTTGCCCTTGATTAAGCATCGGCTCCTGTTTACTGCTGTGTTGCAGGGAGAGGAGCGGCTCTGGGGAGAGGTGCAGAGTGCGGCCACTGCAGTGGTAGGGGCTGGGCGATACCTAGGTCAGGCCCTGTTTGCAGAGCAATCAATTGGGGATGACAGTAATGGGGTAATGGGATTAGCGCAGGCTGCTGACATGGGATCATTTCCTCCTGCAGAGGAGGACTTCTTCCAGGGCTCTGAGACCTTTCAAGCCCAGGGTTTTTTGGGTGGTACAAATGCTCACACCAGCACGGGCGGCTCATCAGAGGCATATACCCACCCTTGCCACCCTGCCCTGGCACACTGTTGGATCCTGCGCTTTGGGTTTATACATCTGTGCTTGCTTTTGTTGTTACACTAATTTCTCTGTATCAATTATTCATTGATTCAATAATGAAGCAGGGAATGGGTAGATAACCCTGCTGTGCAATGAGCCCTTGGCTCCGGCCATCCCCACAGAGCCGCCGTGGCTCAAGGAGGGCAAGGAGCAGAGCTGCCTGGGGGGATGCTCCTTGTGAGCACTTTCAAAATGACTCCCATGAAAATTTTCTCAAGTTTTGGTAGTTCTGCTTCACATTTCTGGCTTTGTTTTCTTCCTCTCAGCCCCATGCTGTGTATTAGATGCTGCTTCCCGTAGCTGTGTGCTTACTTGGCTCTTAACAGTCACTTGTTAAGGCTTGAGGTGCTCATCATCAATGGTTTTGGTAGAGTTTCACAGAGCCAGTTAGAAGTTTCTGTTCTGATGCACCTGGGCACGGTTTGTCCCATGCTTTTTAACCCAGGGGTTTTAACCCTGAAATAGTGATTATTTCTTCCACTTTGGGAAAAACCTACTTTGGAGATTTTGATCTTTCCCTGGGTGATGTAGGTCCTGTTTTCCCCGCATCCTGTCTATGCTGGGGAGGAACGTTACCTCCACACAGGGAATGCACTGCCAGCAGCGAAGCTGGCTGCATCCTCCCCGAAATCCCCCTGGAGAGGGACTTAGTCTCATTTCCGCGGAGTTAAATGCTTTTGGGGACAGGCGGGGGACCTTTGAGCAAAGGTAGATTTAAGGGCAGGAGGAGCCAGAGAGGTTCCTGCATGGGACTCACAGAGAATGGGGCTGCCGTGGTCTGGGGAGAGCCCATGAGAGCAGATCCTCCAGCAGTATCTTGGGAGGTCCATTAACTCCTCCCAGGGTAAGAGCACAGTTGGAGCAGTACATCCTTCGCTCTCCCGCTCAGCTCGATGTCCAATAGTGTGTTACCTGCAGGGACTTTCCTGCTTTTCCGAGTCCCTGATTTTGGCTGAGGAGCTGCCTGGGCGCAGAGCATTGCAGTTCTCCTAGGTGTGTTTAGCCTCCTCATCCCCAGTATTACCGTGAGAGAAAGCTGTGCATTGCAAAACCTGAGCATCCATGTCAGGAGCCAGAAAAGGCTGAGTTCAATTTTCTTGTGTCCAGGCTTTACTTGAGCCACAGCGGCTCCATGACTGTGAAGAGCAGAGGTTTTGAAATAAGAAGCTGAGAGCCTCAAAAAAATCCCTGACATCCCAGAGCTGGGGATTTAAGGGAATGCCAAATATCACGGCACTTCTGGCAGCTGGCAGCACCGGAGGAAGGCCAGGACAGGCTTCAGCTCACAGCTGTGCTGTCTCTGTGGCTGGTGTTTTCCCAGCTGGAAGTCCCAGCTGTGGGCCACCAGAAAGGGCACGTTATTTAAAGAAATGCTGGAGAAGTCGAGGCCGCGCTGACAAACCCACATCTGTTCGTTGAAATTTGCCATGCTGGTGTCAGAGCAGCAGCAATCAGAAAAACCCGACCAAATTACAGACTGAAGAGCAGAGGGTTTGGGGTACTTCTTCCCTGTCTTGGTTTCAAGAAAACTTTTGAGTCAGTGAGTGATGCCCAAAGGCAGAGGGAGTCCAGGCAGTGGGTTACAGGTGCAGAAATTGTGGATGCTGGAGCAGGCAGGGCAATATTTGGCTTTTTTGGGGTGTGTTGAGGCTTGTTGAATAAGGAAATTGATATTAGGGACTCTATTGCTTTTGCTCTGATCTCAGACCAATCATCCTCTTTCTCTAAAATTACCCCTGATAGCCATCCTGGGGCTTTGAGGCAGCTCTTCCTTCTACTTTCTCTTCCCCTTCTTGGGACATGCTGCCTTGGCCACTTTGAGATAGAAACTGAAACAGTGAAGTGTGAGGTCCTCCAAGGAGGATGTAGCAAAGCCTCTAGGCCATCCCAGCTCAGGAGAGGGAGACCCAAATGTTGAGAATGGGAAGACCAACATGTTGAGGACAGGGAGACACAAATGTAGAGGATGGAAAGATGCAGATGCTGAGAACAGAGAAACCCACATATTGAGGACAGGGACACCCATCAATCTAAAGGTGTTTCCATTCAATCTCCACCCCTGGTCCCTTGGGGCCAGGTTATAGGTTTAACACTGCAATGAACTCCTCCCCTTGCTCCTAGTCTGGCTAGGAACAAGGGGTTCCTGCTATCGTAATTCCCATAACATGCAACTCAAATCCCAGGTTACAACAATTTAAAGGTATTTTCATTACAATCTCTGCCCCTAGTCCCTTTGGACCAGGCCATTGGGTTTAACATTGCAGTGAACTCCTCATTTGCCCCTGCTCTGGCTTGGACTTATCCACAGACTGCAGTCCCTTAGGGGAGTACCTGCTCCAGCCTTATCTACGTGCCACAGTCTCTCCAGAGGTACACCTGCTGTGACATAGACTTAATCCACAGCCACAGTCATTTTGAGGTGTGCCTGTTCCAACGTGGCCTTCTCCATGGGCCACAATGCCTTCAGAGATATACCTGCTCCAGCATTGCCTTACCCACAGCCACAGTCCCTTCAGAAGAGAACCTGCTCCAACATGGCCTTGCCCATAGCTCCATCATGCATGGCGGTTACTTGGGAAGACAAACACCATAACTTCAAACATCCCCACCTTTCTTCTTCCCGCAGCCCTATGTGCTGAGCATGAGGCCATACGGTGTGGGTCAGTTGGGGTCACTGTCCCGGCCATGTCCCCTCCCAACCCCTTGTGCCCCCCCGCCCACTCGCTGGTGGGGTGGGGTGGGGTGAGGAGTAGAAAAGGCCTTGGCTCTGTGCAAGCCCTGCTCAGCAGGAACGAAAACACCCCTGGGTTATCAGTGCTGTTGCCAGCACAAATCCAGAACAGAGCCCCATACTAGCTACTGTGGAGAAAATGAACTCTACCCCAGCCAAAACCAGCACACTCCATCTGCTGCCTCCTCCAGCAGCCCCTTGGCCATGATGAAGATGGAAAGGCAGCCTGGTCACAGCCCTGTCCTTGCTGGCCCGAATTGGCTTTGCCCAGCAAGGTGGCCCTTGGCTTCGTGCTGTCAAAGTCCCTGGTGCCTCCAGCCATGATGGGGCTTGCTGGCCAGCTCTGACAGTGTTACTGCTGCTTTTCTTCCCTGTCTTTCCCCCGCTATCAGGTGATGTTTAGCAGAGCTCAGCCATGGCACTTTCTGTGAGGACAGGATTTCACAGCCCTGGTGATGCTTTCAACCCGAGATGGAAACCTCCCTCGGTGACGAGGCTCCTGCTCATATCCTCTGTGCCACTGAAGAGCAGCAGAGTCTCTGATTGAATTAGTGCAGGGATTTAATTTAATCCCCAAATGTCTCTCATTTTAAAGGAGCCTGTTCATTTCCTTCTAGGGCCTTATCTGATGTGGGCAACCAGCAATATTAAGCAGAACGACTGGACAGATAGGGAGCTGTTGGGGAGGGGGAGGGCTTTGCAAGAGTGAATTGAGGGCTGTGTGGGTTTTTCCTCTAATTATTTCATGAAATAATGATGACAGTGATTGCAATACAAATAAGACATAAACGGCATCATTAAAACATAAGCTGGTGCAAATAGCATCCTTGCACAGCAAGTCTGGAAACAGTCCCTTTTTGCAGGAAATTACTGTGAGGGGAGTGAAACAGCCCCAAGGACAGGGTAAGCTGAGATTTGCTTTGTGTCTCCCACCAGGTCCAGCTGTTTTGGGGGCAGGGCAGACGTCACAGATGGGACTGAGGACATTTATTCTTCAGACTTGCTGGGGCAGTTCAGGTGATGCTAGATCACTGCCTGTGGCATGTCAGCTGGAGGGGGATGGAGCAGGTCCTCTCCATGCTCATAGGTGTAAGGGGGGGGTGCCCTTTGGGCATGATAAAAAAGGACAAGGCACAGTTGGACATGGGTGAGCTCCTGTGCGTGCTGCCCAGGAGGCAGCTGGCTGAGGCGCTGAACCCAAGCATCTTTTTGGAAATCTGGCCTGCTTTTTGGACCCATTAGCTCAGACGGGTGCCTGTGGATGCTGCCAGGTGCCGTGTGGTTTCTGTACCATATCCTCTGTGCAAAGCAGATGGTGCCGAAGCTGGGGCTTAAACACCTTCAGGGTGTTTCCTTGGGATGACAGCAGCTTTTGCAGCCTGACATCTGCATTCAGCTCCCTGGTGATACCCAGTGGCAGGTTATAATCCATGTGCACCAGCTCTGCAGGGCAAAGAGGTGTTTAGCAGCAGGTTGGCTGTCCCAGGGGCCAGCTCGCAGGGGTCTGCTGTCACACGCTGGGACCACCGTGGGGATACAGCCTCCATCCACTCGGTGGCTGCCTCTCTTCCCACTGGGATGTGAGGCTGGATGGGCTAATTTCTGGGGTCACTAGTCTTTCTGAAGCTGAAGTCAACCTAATTTATACAGGGGTGGTGGCTTTGTTAGCTCCAGCATTCTGATTGCCATTGGGCTCTTCAAAATGCTTGGATCTTAATTGGTGATGCAGTGATATTTTTTGCTGGGTGACTTGTTACCTGGGGCTGGTCCTGTACAATAACCCCTACCCCAGCCCTGCAGGGTCTGCATAGGTGGGAAGTGCTTCTCGGGGGGAAGATTTCTCTCTGCTTTGGTCGTTCTCCCCTGCTGAGCTGTTTTACCCCTTTGGCTCAGGTAGTCTCTGTGCAAAGGGAAAAATCACACAGAAGAGAAGACCCAGCTCTGGCACAGGTGGGCTCATTGCAGGCTCCCTCTGCTCACAAAAAAGCCTTGGAGGTTTTTTCCCTTGGACTGCCCTAGGCTTTTCCCTTTTAAAGGGCAGAGCTTGCTCAGGCCTTTCCTGTCTGCAGAGGAAAGCTGGCAAATACACCCCCCAAGGCTTAGAAAAGCAAAGGGGCTGGTAGGAGTGGTTGCAGTTGTGCAGAGCCACGCTGCACAGGGCACGGTGGGGCGGCCATGGGGACCCCCACAACCAGGGCACCCGGTAAGGGAGGCTGAGCTGCTCGTGGCCGTGGCCGGGCTGAGCTTGGGCAATCCGCAGTTGAGCAGAGCCCGGTGCTTCCCTTCTGCGTTTAATAATGCAGTGCAGGAGGGGCCAGAGCTGCTGGATGAGAGCTGCTGGTTTTCTCTGCTGCCCTGCTGACCTCGGAGAAGATCTCTGCAGGGCTGAGCCCCCCCGGCAGCTCCCAGGGAGACTGGGAAGCCATCGGGGTAAGGATGATGTTACCAGCTCTGCCTCTGCAGCTGGAGCCGAGCCTGTCTGTGCTGTCTGCGCTGCCGGGCTGAGCCACCTGCCACTGGCCCCGCTGGTTTCCTCCAAACCCAACAGTGCTGCTGGGTGCTGGAGGTGGGAGCTGGGTGGCCCTATCCCACCCCTGCTCCATAGCCACCAGCTCACTGCTGATGGGGGTGCTCCAGGGATCAGGACTAGGACTGGGTGCTGTGGGAGTGATGGGTGACCTGCCACCACCTGGGGACAATGCTGTCCCACCCCACTGGAGCACTGTTAGGGCTGCACAGATTGGTGCCAGCCTTGTGGTTGGGGGGTTAGGAGTGGAGAGGCTCCCCGGGAAGGTGGCCAGCGAGAGATTTGGGGTGCTTCTGCCTTCAACCTTCTTTATCTTCTCTTCTGGGCAGATGCTGGAGACGGACACTGAGAAGCCAGGACAGATGCACGCGGAGGACAGGAAGGCAGCAGCGGGTGATGCTGCTCTGGCTGCAGAGGCACCGGCTCCAGCCGAGCCCTGGGAGACTCTGGGAGCCACCCAGGATCCTCTCCTGGTGGAAAAGCAGCTGGTTGCCACTGAAAAGGGAGAGGAGCAGCCCAGCTCCCTGCCAGCCTTCATTATTCCCGAGCTGCGGCTCGACAGCACCTTCAGCCAGAGTGTGGCAGGCATGGCGGGCAGCACCACGGACGGCGACGATGAGGAGGAGGATGAGGAGGAGGAAGACGAGGATGAGGAGGATGAGGAGGATGAGGAGGAGGACAGTGATGAGCACTACTTGGAAAGGAACGAGGCAAAGCGCAGCAGCATGATCGAGACGTCGGGCTGTCAGCCTGTTTACACGCTGAGCGTGCAGAGCTCCCTGCGGCGCCGGACCCACAGCGAGGGCAGCCTGCTGCAGGAGGCCAAGAGCCACTGCTTCACCTCCGACACCACCCTCAACTGCTCGGACAGCCAGGGTACCAAAGGCCACTGGGCCCTGCCCTCCCCCAGGACCCTCAAGAAAGAGCTCGCCAAAAATGGTGGCTCCATCCACCAGCTCACCCTGCTGTTTTCAGGCCACAGGAAGGTATGTGAGCTGGCGCTGGCTCCGTGGGGCGGCTGGTTCCTGCTTGGCCATGGGGATGGGGGAGCTCCTGGTTGGAGGTGTCCCGGCATGTGGCCTGTCTCTCAATGGCCATGGCAAAGCTGTCATCTGAGGGGCCAGGAAGGTCCCTGCCACTGCCAGTCAGCTCTGGGAGATGGTTAGCACCCAGGGGATGTCACCCAGAGCCAGTGTGCTGGTGCTGTGGGTGGGCATCTCCCACCAATGCATCCAGATCCTACAGGATCCCACATCCTGGAGAGCCACTGCTGAGACGGGTGGAGGGAGAGGTACACCCTGGGCGTCTGCACCTGCAAAGAGCTGCTCGCAGCAGCTGGGAGAGGGAAAAAACAGGCTCCAGAGAGCCTCTGGTGACAAAGAGTCCCCGGTGTGCTCGGGGATGCCAGGAGCAGTGTGACTTTCTGCCCTGACCAGCCTCTTGCAGGGCTTTGACCATTGTGGAGGGCCCGTCTCAGAAAAAGGTTGAGGTCAGCAGCGATTTCTGACCCTGACATGCAGAAAGGAGGAGCAGCGGAGGGCCATGCAGCAGGAGCTCTGCACGGGGCTCGCCTGTGCTCACAGGGCTGGCTGGCTGGGGTGCTCCCTGTGCCTCCGTGGAGCAGAGCTTGCCTTGGCTGTACTTGCTGTACTGACATAACAAATATTTACAGGAAACAATGTGCCATTGCAGAGATTGTGTGTGAGAAGTGTTGCTTGCCCCATTCTCCCCGGGTGAAGCCTGGCTGGGCGCTGAGAGCAGCTGCCTGCCTTCCTGTGGCGCTGGCCCAGCACCCTGCTCTGCCTGACCGTGCTCATGACAGCTTGGTCTCTGGCAGCAGCTGTGGGTACTGCTCTGCTCGGGGCTGCATTGCATGGCCCAGGACCACATTGCATTGCTTGGAGTCATGCTGCACAGCTCAGGACCTCGTTGCGTGGCTCAAGACCATGCTGCATGGCTCAGGACCATGTCACACTGCTCGGGACCACCTTGAAGTTCTCAGGACCACATTGCATACTACTCCACAGCAGCTAGCTCCCGGGCAGCGGAGGTTGGTACAGAGCCCTGCATGCCACCAAGCATGGCTGGATGATGGGGTTAAACCCTCGATGGGGTTAACCCTCTTCCTGCCAGGCTCATGCTGCTTGAAAAGCCACCTCTGATGCTGTTTCCTGGAGCACTTTTTGGGCTCAGTGTCCCCGGCCAACTGGTGAGCGCTCTTTCAAGTCTGTCAGGCTGGTCAGATCAGCCTGCTGTGCCAAAGGGTAGCCCAAACCCTCTTGGAGGCTGATGCTAGCAGTTGTGGGCTGAGGGGTTCAGACCCCCTCCCAGATCCTATCAAGAAGGGTCACCTTTGTGGCAGGGACACCCATGCTGCCCGGCGCAGATGCAAGGGTGCTGGTGTCAGTGTCAGTGCCTGGTGAGAGTGTCCCGTCAGGGCTGCCAGTGACGAGGCTCCTGGAAAGAGGTTTCACAGTGCCGCTGTGCGAGCAGCCTGGGAGCACGCAGCTCTGCAGCCAGAGGCTGCTGCAGTGCTGGCTGAGACTGGGCGGGCTGCACGCTCGCTGCTGGGGGGAATGTGCCCCTCTCTTGCTCCGGAGACCCCCCAGCTGTGCTTTCTGGGCTGATCTGGGTGGATGTTTTTCAGTGGGGGCAATCTGAGCTCCTCCTGGATTAAACTGCTCTGGTGCAGATGAGACCAGGTTTTTTGGAGCAGGAACTGGGGCAGCCCGTGCCAGTGGTGAGGGCAGCGTGGCTGCTGGAACTCCTGGCACTCCCACTTCCAGCCCTGCAGCAGCTCTGTCTGGCTCTGTATGGCCGCTACCTTAACCCCCTGCCCATATGCCCTCCTCGGGTGCTCCCTGCCTGCTCCCATTGCCCTGCCTCTCCGGTTGCCTGTGGAGGGGCCAAGGCTGCCTGGGGGCCACAGCGGGCAGGGGACCCGGGCACGGTGCTGGGCCACAGCGTGCACGGGCTTTCAGGCTACTGCCATCCCCCTGCCTACACTTTGGAGGGACTTTTGTCAGGCTGTGCCTTTTGACTACTTTGACGAAACCCTCCGAGGTTTCTGGAGCAGGACACTGATGTACAATTCCCCTGTGGATCCCCTCCAGCGGCAGCACCAAGCTGCCAAGCGATACATGCACTCGGTGGCCTTGGTGGCAGGTCCAGAGCATCCATCAAGGTGCTGGTTTTTTATTCCCCCTCTGGGAGCATTTCAGAGGGGCTCCTTTTGTTGGCCCTTTTAACGCCGTCCTGCTCGGTGTGCCTCCCTGCTCCCCTTCTTCCCTCGGTGAGGGCTGGGAGGTGGTTGTTTTAAGAGCATATTGTGGCTGGGAGTGCTGGGACTCCTCGGGCGAGCTCCGCTGCTGCCTTTTGTCCCCAAGCGCAGCGGAGCCTCTCTGGACAATGGCAGGAAACGTGCTCCGGCTGCGTGTCGCCCCAGCCAGCCCGCCTGCCGGGGCCCTATCTGGTTGGGGAAGGTGCTTTGCAAGGGCTGCATTGTTTGGGGCCGATAAACTCCGGAAACCCAGGCGCAGAATGGAAGGAAATGTCAGAAACCTCGAGCCCAGGGCTGTGGGGCTGCACAGTGGGTTCCCACGGCATGGCCGCAGGGCGGCGATCCTGGAAAGCACCCTGCAGCCCCCAGCAGCGTGGGGCTGAGCTCGGTTGTGGGGTCAAGCTGGCCGTGACCATCTTCCAGTCTTGCTCAGTAATGGATGAATTACTAAAGCACCCGAGCTATGGTGGCCCCAGAGGTTCCCATGCCTGTCCCCAGGCTTTGTGGCTCAGAAGCTGCACTGGTGCTGCCCTGAGCTCGTGGTGCATCCAAAGTGCCCTTGGTTTGACCAGGCTGCCCTGGGGCAGGGGTCAGGGAGGGGAGCCCTCTGGATGTTCCTTGGATTTGAAAGCTGCCATGATATGGTTCAATTATGGCTGAACTGCTCTGATTTTTCCTGCCTGGGGACTGCTGGGGGGACCCCTGATTGATTTTGGGTGCCCACCCTGGGTCTGGGGGGACCAGGTGCTCTGCGGGCTGGGGAGAGGTCCGTGTGTCCACTCAAGACAGCAGGAACAAGAGCATCAGGAATGGGGATGCGGGTGTCCATAGGAGGTACCACTGTCAGCATCTTGAACCTCGAGGGGTACCTGGGCCATCAGCTGTGGTGTCTTCTCAGATGCTCCAGGAACACCATGGACTGAAAGTGGCATAGGACGGGCAGGGGGAGGCAGGTTCCCATGCCAGAGCGGAGAGGAGCTTGTCCCAGGGCATTGCCGCAGACAGCTGTGGTTGTGGGGAAGGAGCCCTGTGGATGCTGTGGCTTTGGGCTGTGTGGGTGCAGAGACCACAGTGGGTGCTGGCAATGCTGGTTGGTGACACTTGGAGTGCCGCTGTGGGCATGCACTGGCATGATGATGCAGATGCTGTTTTTCTGTTCCCTCCCAGCTGAGCGGAGCTGACCCTGAATGCAGCTGTGACGAAGGGGATGAGACTTCCCGCAAGAAACGGAGCAGGAACCTGTAAGTGTCACATTATGGTGGCATCAGAGTGTACCGGGGCTGTTTGCTATGGTCAAACACCTTGTCTGAGGCCCACTGGTCCAGGCAGCTCTCAGGGTCCCCCTGTCTCGTTTGCCCAAGCTTTTCCAGGAAGAAAGCAGCAAAGATACGCGTGAACTAAGGTCTCACTTCAGACAGGGAGTTGTGATTTTCAGGGAAGAGGGTGGGAGGTATGCTGGAGGCATCGCACAGCCCGGCTGGGAACAGCACCCTGTTTGCCTTGCTTTGACAGACGGGGCGAAGGAGCCAGCTCTTGCTGGTGGTGTGGGGAAAACAGTTCCCCTGGTGCCAGCAGAGCTCTGCTCCAGCAGCACCGGTTTCACGGAGAGGACATGCAAGTGGTGAAACATGAGCTGGGGGCCTCCCTCCCACTGGCTCCCTGCCGGGAGGAGGAATGGGGAGGTTTCCCACCGTGGGATGGGTTCCAGCCCTTGCAGCACAGCGCAGCGTGTGAGCAGCGTGGCGGGAGCACCGAGCACGGGGGCCACTGAGGGACGCTTGCAGCCCCTCCACCTCTCCCGGTAAGGCTTTGGGGCTGCCAAAAAGTGGATCCAGGCAAGGACGAGGCAGCCGCGGCCTTTGCTTCCCACGAGTGCAGCTGCAGCTGGGTGGGGGCAGGCGCGCTGCCAGGGCCGAGCGAGGATGTTTTGGAACGAACCGTCTCCGGTTTTGCAACGCAGGATCCGGCCGGGTGTCACGGCCTCAGGGATGCCCGGGGCTGGGTCTTTCCACGCTCAACGTGGCTTGGGGCAGGTGGAGAAGTTGCACGTGGTTTGAGCGGCTCAGGGGGTGCGAGGGGGCTGAGCGTGCCGGCTGTGCACGCAGGCTCGACGGCTTGGCCACTCATGTTGCCTGCCAGCGAGCGGCACTGTTGTCCTGCACGCTTCCAAGCTGCAGCTGGCTATTTTTAGCTCTTTTCATTATTCCCCCCCGCCCCGCACCCCGCACCCCTTGAAATTAAAATGAATCCCTTGCAGTCTGCAGCAGGGACATCCCTCCATCCGCGTGTCCCTGCTGCAGTGCTGAGCCAGGGGAATCGTGCTGGTGGGGGGAGGCTCAGCTGCCCCCGCCTTAGCGGGGTCAGGGGCGGTTGCAGAGAGGGTTTTCTCCTCACCTTGAGACTGCGCTGGGGAGCCTCTCAGCATCGCACCAGCTGGCTATTGGCTGCGCAGCCTGGTTGCCGGCCATCTGCGGGGAGTATTTATGGTGCAAGTGGCTGGGGTTTGGCGCTCGCCTCCCCTCCTGGCACTGGCACGCTCTGCCGGCCCTGTTCGCTTGCCGGCACTCCCCGATGTACCACGCGATGGTGGACTTTTCCGAAAAATACCTGGAAAGGTAGGACTTGAGCTTCCTGCGGGGAAAGGTGATGTGCTTTGCAAGGGATGGGTGATGCGCAGGGTGATGGGACTGGATGTAGCGTCCTGGCAGTGCCAGGGCACCGGGTGCAGATCACTTTATAGGGGTGACTCCAGACAGAAACTAGCACTTTCTTATGAAACACTGTTTTTGCCATGGAATTTTATACTGCAGATCGGCCACAGCTGAGGGCTGTGTGTGCCCGTGGCTGCCACAGACTGGGTTCATTCCACTTGCTATTTATTTACAAGCATGCAAGAGCAGCACTGGGTTTTAAGTTGGGGAACTTCCTTACGTGGTGCTTGCTGGCGTATTACAGCCGGCAAATCTGCCCACAAGCCGCGATCACCTGCAAACCCCAGAGCCTGGTGTGCAGCAGGGCTACCCACTGCAGCTGGCTGGTGTTGTGCAGTGGACTGTGCAGGCAGAGGCAGCCCACGTGTGCTGGGGACACACACAAGGGCTTTTCAGGGCTTTGAAAGCCCCACTGGGTGCCGAGCTGCAGTGGCTGCCTTGCTAAACTGGAAACACTGCTAAAATCGTTGCATGGGGCTGCATGGGATGGCCCGTCCTGTGTGGTGGCTGGTCCTCAGCTGCAGGCATTGCTGGCAGCGTGGTAATGGGAGGCAGATGGTGTTTGGAGTGTGAGGCTCCATGTTTGGATCTGCTTTTCCCATGTTAGTGCTGAGCCGGTGCCTGGCAGCTGGCAGCAGTGGGATGCATGTCCTTCTGGGACCACAGCCCAGATGATGCAAAGGCAGCAAAACCATCCATGCCCCCCATGAGGGCACGGACAGCACTGGGGGCTGGGGGGTGATTGTCTTCTAAAATTGTTCTTTGGCTCAGCACCTCACAGGACTGAGCCCTGGGGGTGTTGCAGCTATTTTTTTATTCCATCGATTGCTGTATTTTACCCTCCTGGGACTGGAGAGAGCTGTGGGTCCAGATAGCATCACCTGGGGTGGGGTACACCCTTGCCTTGCACCTCTCCTACGCCCCTTGTGTCCCCAGCCAGCCCTGGGCATGGCTTGGCCAGGCAGAGGTGGTTCCTCCAAGCATCCTTGTGTAGACCCACTGGCGTGGGACCTGTAGAAGGTTGCAGGGAGTGAGCTGGCTATGCCGCCCCGGGGCCCCGTCCATCCTGGTGGCACCACCAGCCTCGGTGCAGGTTGAGCATCCCATGCCACCCTGTGTGTCCCCTGCACCCCTTCGTGTTGTGGTGTCATGCAGGGGCTGTGCCACGAGGGGACAGCATCGTCCACGCCTGTCCTTCCCCATCACCTCTTCCACCTCCTGCTCCCCTGCCTCGGCCCCCGGAAAGCCCTCGCAGGGCCACGCTGGGGCTGGGCTGGGGGTTCCACTTTCCCGTGGCACTTGCCAAAAAACCTTTGTCCCACTTGGTCCCGGTGGCTGTTTCCTTGGGGAACTGGGAGCCCTGTGTCTGGGTGCGTGTCAGTCTGTCTGTCCAGGGGTGGCGGAGAGGGACGTGTGCAGGGTGGCAGTGCGGGGTGTCTGTGCCCCAGCGCCTCTCTGCACCACACACTGCCTGTCCCAACCATCCCCTTATGGAGATGTCCCCTCGGCCGTGCCCATCCTGGGCTGGCACCGGAGGATTGTGAGGGCCAGCGGGTCATGCGTGGGCTCCGAGCTCCATCCCCGCAGCGGGGGCACTGTGAAGCACTGCTGTCCCGCTCTGCTCCTAACCCCGCTTAGCCCCGCCACCAGCCCCGCTCCTTTCCCCGGGACGCCTGCGCTCTATAAATAGCCCTCATAAATCCCCACCGTGATTATTTTCCCCGCCGTCTCTTGAAAGGCCCCACTATCTGCCCAAGGCGCTGATTTTTCCACCTTTCCTTGAGTTTCCCCAGCAACGGCGGAGCCGTCCGAAATAGCAGCAGGGCTGACATAGCCCTTACTCACGCGCGCCTCGTTCACCCCACGCCACATTTAAAGCTCCTCCAGGCTGAGCCCTCCCACTTCCGTGCTGGCTGCACCGGGCGGGAGCGTGGCACAGAGCCGGCGTCAGAACACCCGAGCGTCTGGCCGCGCTGGTCGCGCCGGGAGCTGCTGCACGGGCTGTCCCAGCAGCCATGCCCTTTTTCCGCGACCTTTCCAAGCCCCAGCCGCTGGAGTTTCACGCGGATATGCTGCTGGGCGTGCAGAGACCCCACAACGGCAGCCTGCAGCGCCGGCACACCATGAAGGAGTATGTGGTGGGCAGTGGGCGGTGGGCAACACACGGGACGAGGCTGCCGACAGGCCCCCTGGGTGCCGGGTGTCCCCCCAACCCCTCACCTGCCTGCTAAAACTTGCTCTTCCCTCTAGAGCCAAGGACATGAAGAACCGGCTGGGGATTTTTCGGCGGCGAAACGAGTCCCCGGGAGCCAACCCCTCCAGCAAGCTGGACAAAGTGCTCAAATCACTCAAGTAGGTGCTGTGAGTGGGTGGTGCAGGGACTGGGGGCCGTGAGGGCTTGAGGACGAGCTACACTGGGCTGAACATCACCTCCAGGGAGGCTGGGGTCACCCTGTTTGGGGAAGCTGTGGACAAACAGTTTTTGTATCCACAGGGGCATTAAAAACATTTGTTGGCTGAAAATTCCCCCTCAGGCGGGTGGGAGGTCCATGCCTGGGAGGCGGCACAGTGGTGGTGCGGGCTGGAAATTTCCCTGACGGCTGCCTTCTACCAGTGCCTGTATGTGAAACTTAAACTGGCTGGAGGATGGTTTGAAAAACCACTTTGCTCTGGAGATGCTCCAGCAGCCAGAGAGGAGCCTTCCCTGCTCTCGCACCTGGTGGCTTATCCAGCTTCTTGAATAGGGCAGCTAAAATCCCCACTGTCTTGCAGACTCCTCGGCATTGCCTGGAACCTTTTCTAATTCTTGCTCAGACACCCCAAGCAGCACAGCTGCCCGCACAGCCCTCTGTATATCGGAATTTCTTCCTGCCGGTCTAAAGGCAGAGGTTTTCTTCCAGCAGACCCACCACGGCGCTGCCTTGGTGCAAAGCCTGGCTCTGCCAGATACTCCAGCAATGCTGGTGCCAATGTGGCAGCCGGGGCCGGCCCCGCTGGGGCACACAGCATTGCTTTGTCGGCTGGAAATGTTTTGCTCGTGCTGCATCGTGGCAGGCGGTGACCATGGCTTTCGCAGCTTCGCTTTGCCGATGCACTGTCCTTCTCCTGCAGGCCCACTCCCGAGGAAGCTCTCAAGTGGGGGGACTCCCTGGAGAAGCTGCTGCTGCACAAATGTAAGTGTTTGCCTGTCTCTTCCACCTCTGTTTGCTACTGGGGGAGTGTCCAGACACGTGCATGGATAAAGCTGGGATTTCCTATCTTAATCCCTTTCAGTGTTTGGGGGTAGACAAAGAGAAATGAGGCTGCCCCTTGCCTGCACCCCTCCTGCTCATGCCTGGCCCGGGGGGGATTTTGTGATAGGGGCTGGGGAGAGCCATGGCTTGGGGCTGCAGCCCCTCTCCAGCTTGGGGAGGAAAAGGCAGCAATTTGTATCTGTGCCTGACTCGGAGCTGTGCAGTGGGTCTGTGAAGCAGGAGCTGTTTTAGACCATTCCCCTTCTCGTGTATCACAGCTGGGGCACTGCGCATCGTGGTCACATCCTGCACCCGGCCCCCATAGGGATGGCCGGGGATCCTCTCGCCGTTGCTGCCCCCGCTCCAATCCCAGCCTCCCTTTTCTGGCTCTCCATGCATGCAGCCCGGCTGAGGACTGCGGATTCAGCACATGGATGGCTTGAAATTGCCATGTTTTGGCTGGCAATGCCATTGCTGCCTCCTTTGCACAAGGGGCTCACAGGGGGTTTTTAGGGAACAGTGTGGGGAGGTGGTTTAGGCTGCACCTTTGCAAGGTTTCTGGGCTGTTCCCTGCCTGGGAGCCAGGAGTAGAGACGTGTCTCTGTCCCTGCAGACGGACTCGCTGCCTTCAGGGCCTTCCTGCGCACTGAGTTCAGCGACGAGAACCTGGAGTTCTGGCTGGCCTGCGAGGAGTTCAAGAAGATCAAATCCCAGTCCAAGATGGTCTCCAAGGCCAAGAAGATCTTCGCCGAGTACATCGCCATCCAGTCCTGCAAGGAGGTGAGGGCTGGCTCCCCTGCCGGCGTGTGGCTCCGCAGCATGGCAGCTGCCTGCGGAGCTGCTCACCGGCGCTGGTCTCTCTGCCTGCAGGTCAACCTGGACTCCTACACGCGGGAGCACACCAAGGAGAACCTGCAGAACATCACCCGCAGCTGCTTTGACCTCGCGCAGAAGAGGATTTATGGGCTCATGGAGAAGGACTCCTACCCCCGCTTCCTCCGCTCTGACTTGTACTTAGACATAATTAACCAGAAGAAAGCCAGCTCCCCACTGTAGACCCAAGGACTCTCTTGGGGCAGGTTGGGAGCTGTGTGTTTACATGAAATCGGGCGGCGGAGGCCTTCCTGGGGGATGGCAGAAATGTGCCTTCCTGCTGCCGTTTGTGCCCCCAAGCCATATTCCTGCAGCGGACAGGTGTGGGGCAGCTGAAGGCACCGAGCATGAGGCCAAGGGGACCAACAAGCCAAGCAGTCTGGTACTGCTCCATCGCCCCATCTCACCATCGCTGGTACGACGCCTTCGGGGTGACTCTGGCATGGATTTTAGCCAGGAGGGAAGCTCCCGCAAGACTACTGTGAAGCACGCGCCTGAGCTGCGAGTGTTGCTGGAAGGCGACGAGTGATCCCCTTCGAGGAGGAGAAGGACTTTTGTGCAGGGCTCCAGCAAGGGGACAACAGCACCAACATGAATATCTTCCCCAGATAAAAGACTTCTGAACTGGGCCAGCCCCACAATGCTGCTGTGCTTCCCTGTGCCGGCAATGCCTCCCGGCTCCCCCGAAGCAGATATCTCGCAGGAGCCCGGCACTTCCTTCGCTCGTGGCGGGTCCCCCCGGGAGCAGCGAAAGCCGGGCCCTTCCCCTGCGCTGGAGGCGTGCAAGCCAACTGCCTCCCGCTCCCACCCCTGGTTTATTTATTGACCTCCTATAGCTGGACGCGTTGCTGTGTAATAGGAAATCCTCATGTCCTTTCCTGTTCTGAAATTACAAGTGCAATATTTGTGTGTGTCGCGGCGGAGCTCTCCAGTGGAGTGGATGCCTTTTTTTCTGAGTGCGTACAACATTTTCTAAGTTAGCAGGTTTTATCTGACAAAACGCGTTCCCTAGCAGCGGGCCGCTGGGGGAGCCTGGGTGTATATATCGTGCCCTGACGACGGAGGGTTTGGTGGTAGAGAAAAGCAGCTCTGCGAATCAGACGCTCTCCTAACTCTGGATAACAATATTGTGTTTTGAGGAGCGGGGGTTATTGCTGAACCTGGCAGAGCTGGATGGACTGCCTGCCTCCAGGTGCCCATTTTACAGTGCGAAGCATCTCTGCAGCTAGCAAAAATACATTGTCATGGTCATAGGTAAATAAAAGGAGAATATAATTTCTTGTAGCTGCCTTTTCTTCATGGCATGTTTCTCAGCGCTGGCGGAGCCGGGAGTCCCCTGCTTTACCGAGGAGTGTAAAATCCTGTTACTGCATGGCTAAAGATGGGAAAATCTGGTTCTGTGAATTTCTGAGCTGTTTTTCATGACTGAGCAGCTGCCAGATGCTCCTGAGGTCAGGCCCGGGTGTAGCCCTGCAGGAACACAGAAAGTTTTGCCCAAAATGAGACTGTTCCCAGGGATAGTGCTCACTGTTTAAACATGGTGGGGCATGGACCTCTGAACATGGAAATGCCCAGAAACATAAGTGACCTAGTGTAGCTCCAGGTCCCTCTGGGGACACACCAAAAGAAGCAACAAAGAGCCCAACAGTGCTATTTCAGGTCCCAGCTGCATGGCTTGGCAGCGCTGCTCCTCCCCCGGCAAATGCAGCGCTTCGACAGCTCTGGCGTATGATGAAAATGTTTTGTAAATGCCGTTCACGGTGCGTTCGGTAGTTGAAATGTCTCGTGCCCATCACCTGCTTGCGGTTGGCCTTGGGTGTTTCAGAGATGTGCTTACGGTGTCATGGGGCCGTGCTGTGCTGTGGGGCAGCGTGGCACAGAGGTGCTGCTGGTGATGCCCAGGGATGGAGGTGGTGTGATGCCCCAGCAATCCCACCTCGGCACAGCTCTCCCTGGCAGATACGGTCTCTTCTGGGGAACTGTCTGTTTCCCTCCTTAAGCAACCAGCAGGTGATGGCCAGGTGGGGAAACTGAGGCGGAGCTGAGGGGACCCCTCAGGGGTCAGCTGGAGGTGGCAGGGTTGGTGGGACGCCTGCGTGGCTCTCCTGGGGGTGTTTTTGGCACCCCGGAGTCGAGGCCCATAGGCCAGTGTCCCAGCTGCGACCCTGTCACCAACCCTGGAGCTGCTGGGACCCGGCAGGTCGGTGCAGCCTCCCTGCAATTGCTGCAACAGTCACCCCAGCTGGATCCTCCAAGCCAGATCCTCCTCTTTCTCCCAGCATTGCTGAGAGCCTTCATCTCCTCTCCTTCCTGGCTGGGAGGGTTTCCTTTCATATCTGGCCTTGATAGAGGTTTTCTTGTCCTTTCCCCCCTCTCTCCATCACCCACATACTCTTCACCTCCCCTCACTCCATCCCAAGCCGGCAGTGTTAGGAAACTGTTACTGCAGGGTGACTTTGTTGGCCCCCCACTTCTCTGTGTCCCTGGGCTCCCAGGGCAGCATGCAGGGGGACTCGGCTCAGGGGGCTTTGTGGTACCGGGCAGCTCCGTACCTGCTGTTACCTCCTCTCTCTCCTGTGGCTGTTGGTGATGCCCAGGAGCATCCAACCCACATAACCACCCCGGGTTTTGAGCCTATAACCTGCCTTGCTCATGTGAATTATCCCAGCCCATCTGGCAGGGCAGGCAGCAAGGGCTGGAACTGCTGTGGGACATATGGCGCGGGAATCTGGTGCGTGACTTTGAATAAACACCACCGACCTGCCTGCAGACAGTCCCTGCAGGGGACAGAGGCACCAGTGTGTGCAAAAGGCAGAGAAATGGGAACTTGAGGTGACTCCCTGGAGAAAATGGAAATCGCCCTGCGTGAGTGACAGAAATTTGGTTATTGCTGTATCAGAATTTATCGCTGGCCTACTAGGTTAGCGTGAGTCACTCTGCCGACACCATCCCCATGTGCTTGGGAGGCGCTTGATTTCTAGGAGAGGCAGGGCTCAGGTGGGAGGCAGAAACACTGGGTGCTCGTCCCATGTTCTCCTGGGATGGCCAGTGCCCTCTGCTTGCCCTCTGCAGCAGGACAGGTCTCACCATGGACCCTGCGGTGACACTGAAGCCACAGCTTTCTCCCCTCTGTGCTGCAGGAGAGAAGCTGTGCCATTTTCTCCAAGACTTTTTGCCAGAGTGAAGGGTATGAGAAACTTGGAGCATCTGGATGGGAACTGCATGGGGGGACGTCAGCTCATGGAGGGGGTTTGTTCTGGGGGGACGTTGGTCAGGATGGAGATACAGCCCCACCGCCCCGAGCAGCTCCTTTTCCAGGGGCGATGAGGGGACGGGGAGCTGCTGAGGCTGTTATGGGGGCACTGAGCTTCCAACACAAGCAGGAGGAGGACAGAAATGTCCCCATTTACCACAAAATAAGATGTCCAGGACAAAATCCAATCAGGCTGCAAAGAATGCAAAGAGAAGAAATTATTGAGTTGTTGATGCCAATGCAACGAGCCTGGGCAATGAAAATGGGAATTATGTGTTCCTAATTCCTAAGCTGAGGCGCAACCTCAAACCAACCAGAACTGTTGACAGCCAGAAGGATGTTCCCAGGGCAGCAATGCTGAAATCACTGGGGGTCACCTGCTTGGGGATGGCCCTGGGGAGGGAGAAGTGGCCTTTTGCAGAGAAAAAGCCATTACCTGCACCCCAACCTGCCACCAGCAAAGCCATGAAGGTGGTGGGTGGCATGGGGTGGTGACAGCGAGAGCCACTGCCTGTCTCGGGCTCATCCTGAAGCCCGCGTGTGTGTGCAGGCAGCTGCCTATGGACATTGCTGCCGCCGTGCTACCGTTTCACACAATGGGTAAAGGCAGTTTCCCAATGCGGAAAACGGTGCCTTCCAAAATGGGGAGGATGCTGTAGAGGGCCTTATCTCAGCAGATAACAAGGATTTATCTCCGGGCTAAAAATTAGTGGTTGCTCAGTTTCAAGCAGCCACAACTCAGCTGTGTTTGTCATGTGCAAACAGGGTAAAGTCCACCGAGGCACAGGTGCTCTCTGTTCATTTGCAGGACGAAGCTCACCAAGCTGAAGGCAGCCACAAGGCAAAGCACCCCAAGGAAAGGATTTAGATGGGAAAATGGGTATAATCACCAGAAAGTGCTGAATGCTTTATTAGGGTCAAAAAAATGCCATGACCCCATAGCTGAAAAAAGGTTAAGACTGCTGGGAAAAATGTTGTAAGGTCCTGGGTTTAACTTCATGGTTTCCCCCCATCCTCAGGGTGTGATGAACCAAAAGGTCTTGGGGAGGCTGGTAAGTCACTTACCTGTCCCAGCTGATGGGTCTTGACCCTTCAAGTGTCTCTCAGCTCAGTATTTCATCAGCTCCCTCATGTAGCAGCCAGAGTGTTGGGCTCATCTGTGATTTACAAAAACAAATGAGGTTCTGAAAATAGCAGCTAAATGAAAATACAATTCAAGTTGCCAAGCACTTCTCGGATGAAGACTTATTGGGAGAAGCTAATGAGCAGCGTGGGCATCCCACACTGGGGTTTTGCCCCCTCGGCCAGCACTGGTCCTCACCCGCACACAGGTGAGCGGCCACAGCATTTGGGGAAGCGTAGCTTTGCAGCAAGCAGCACTCAGGTTGCAAGGGGGTCTCATTTCAGAGCTGGCTAGCATCCGTGAGTGTAAAGCCTTTCTCTTATTTCTGCAAAAAATGAAAAGTTTGCCTTTTTTACAGGTGTGCACCATGCCCCGAGACACCCCAACAATGCACAGCTTTTACTGGGTTTTTCCAAGGCATCCATCCTGGAGTACAAACTTATCCAAATAAACATAACTTTCTACTGAGCAAAATAATTCCTTGGACCCCCGATTAGACAAATATTCTCAGAATAGAAACAAGGCTACTTTATAGCCATAGACTAAACATAGCTCAAAAGCTAGTTATTGAAACAGCAGACACAAGAATTCCCCTGCCCTGGTGAAAAAGCTGACTTGCTGTGCAAGTCACTTAACCCAGCTCATAAAGTTACTGAGGCTTATCAGGAGCACACCAAACTCTTATGTGGGTAGCTGAGGTGCCCAGAAGCTGCCGGAGACCCACTACAGGAACACCCGGTCTTTGGTCGTCTGCACAGTGGGGCTGGAAATCAGGGTTGGTCTGGGTTTGTTTGGGGACTTTTGCTTCCACTGGATTTGATAAGGGCCAGGGGGGTGTAGAGATGTAGCTGAGGGCTCCTGTCCTTCCAGATGATGATCCTGGGGCTGGGCTCATAAAAGCTGTATGGGGCAGTTAAGGGGAGTCTCTGCAGCACTATGGAGGGTACCTGGCTCAGCACTGCCCTGTGCAGGGTTTCATCCTGCCCAGGGGAACTGCAAACAGTGATGCCCTTCAGATGCATCCTTGAATTGAGGCTGTAAGGACAAGTGCCACCAATCTCTGTGGGTGGCATCAGCAATGTCACTCCTAAACAGTCCAAGGGAGCAAAGAAGGAGAAAATAAAGCCCTTCTGAAGTAAAAATAAAATCAGTCAGACTCAGATGCTGTCTGTCAAGGAAATAAAATAAGCTGAGCTGGGCTGTTGCCAGGACAGGAAATCCAGCGGCGGTAAGAGTCCCCTGGGTGCCACTAACTCATTCGGGAAACATTGTTATGACCCTCTCATTGCTCATTTTCTGGTTCTTCTCTGCATTAGGTAATTTTTACTCAGCTCATCCAGCTCACACATTCCCCAGTGCTGGAGAAGGCAGGCAAATAATGCTGACTCTCAGCCAGTCTTGAGGCACTGGGAAAGGCTGGAGAAAAGGATCGTGAAAAATACTTTCCTTTGTTGCTGAGCAGACCTGCAGGGCAGTGACATGAGGGGAGGACAAGGAGGACCTTCTCCCCAGGGTGACCCACCACCAGCATCCCCTACCCCACTTTGGGTACCGCTGAGGTGTGCATAGGGAACAGGCAGAGCTGGAGGTGATGAACTGGATTCTCATATTGGAAAGATCCGGGACACCCCCACTCTTCCCTGCCTTCATCCTTTGGCAGAGGGCGAGAAAGAGGGAGGTGGGGAAGAGGGAGAAGAGCCAAGTGGGAGCAGGTGGGGACTGGGGATGGGGTGTTTACACAGGAGCCATTTGCAAGTAATTTCTTGTCCCTTCCTGAACTAATGGGGCAATTATTGAAGGTCACACGTGTTTCTCATGGAAAGTTCCACCCAGCCCCGTGCGTCAGTTCATTGGTGTAGCAGCCCTATTCTCCCTAATGCGATCACAGTGTTTCTAGACAAAGGCAAGTGGGTGAAACCTCCTGCTCCTGGGACTGGGGACAGCAGTGACCGGTCACAGAGCACCAGACAAACCTCCGGGGCAAATCAACAGCTCGGCAGCAAATGGGCTTACATGTTGAAAGCCAACCTGCAAAGCCGAACAAACACCGCTCTGCTCTTTGATGTAACTCCTGTGCTTGACACTAGATGTCTGGATGAGTGCATCTGATTTTGTACCCTGTTCCCTCCGACCAGCTCAGGAGGGATGTGGAGAAATCGGAGGGGGTCCTGCAGAGGCTACTGAGGTGGTCATGGACCTTGGGCACAGGACCCATGTGGAGGGATGGAGAGGGATGGGTTCTAAGAGCATCCTATGACTTTTGGGAGGGCAGTTACAAAGGTGATGGAGCCAAACTCTTCTTGGTAGCACCAGGTGACAAAATAAGGGGCAACAGTCACAATGTGTGACAATTTTCAGACCTTCAGCTTGGACAACAGGAAAAATATTTTAATTGTAAGGCTGATACAGTAGAAAAACAGGCCCCCAGAGAGGTAGGCAGTCTCTGTTGTTGGAATTGGTCAAGACTTGGCCAAAGTCATGGCTGACCTGATTGGGTGCTGGTGATATTCCTGGTCTGAGGGAGGGTTGGACCAGAGACCCCTGAGGATGCACCCCTGGCACACTGAGGAATATGCCCCTTGCTTTTCTGGGGCACAGGCTTTGACCCCACGGGAGACGTGGGACAGAGGTGCAGCAGGCCAAAGACCTCATGGGAGCAGTGGAGTTGAGTCCTGTGTTTTTGTACAAGAAAAAAATTAATTTCTGTGGCTTGGGGACAGGCCCATCATGTTAATGTCTGAGCTGAGGGAAGAGCTCCTTCGTTTTGCTCTCTGAGCAGCTCTGAAGCTGTATGGTTCTGGGTAAAAGATGAGAGCTGAGTGCCAAAAATTGGACTGGGTTGGGCTGTGGGATGGTGACATGGCACTCAGGGTGACATCTCTGCTGTCTCCAGCTGTCCCCTGATCAGGCAAGCTCATCCTAAATGATATGACTATGAAATTTTGATCTCCAGGTTACAGTGTTTTCCAGAACTAATTTTTAAAATCTTTTTTTGGCCCCACAAACATGCCGACCACCCAACACCTGGGCAGCACCCTGATAACTGATAAGGGATCAGATGTGGGACGGGGATACTGGATGGCTCTTGCAGCTATTGCCCAACATATTTCACTTAATTTGCCATTTGAATGCAAACAATTGACTTAATTAACTAGATGATCTTTCAGGGAACGAAAGTGTTGTTACAGGTAGGAAGTCTGATAAGTTAAAACAGCCAATCTTTCCTTTTCTAAAATAAATAGAGAGGAAGGAAGTAGGATGGGAGTCCTTGCAAATCATGTTTTAACATAGTGTCAACTTTTATGGCTAAGCAATAAAATAGCAGTTCCTGAAGCACTGTCACAGTGTTAATTAGATCAGAATTATGGACACACTCATTACTGCAGCTTCATTACAGCCCAGGAATTGACTCCAGCAATGAGTGTAGCAGGTTCTGCTGTGCCTGCACTCATTTGCTGCCAGGTGTCCACATGTCAGGGAAGTTATTTCCTGGGAGTGCTCACCACCACCCTGCGTGTACTTCCCACCAGCTGAGGGTCAAGCCAGGCTGATCACAGCAGACTGGACAACGTCCTGGGTCCATGTGGGTGGTTTCGGGATGCACGGCCCCGCAGGCCCAGCATGGGGGCTTTGAGCACGGTTGCAGACTGATCTCGCACAAGGCAATCCCTATTTCCATCCTCTTCCTCTCCTATGCAGCAAGGACTCTGAGGAGCCGCTTTAGGGCCACCACTTGAAGATCCAGAGAGGTCCCAGCTTGGACCTGCTGGTCCATCGCTGCAGCCAAAAAGGCTTCAAGGGTACCGGCCTCTCTGTGGAGGAGTGTTTTAGAGGGATGAAAGTTTGCTGGGAAATGTAGTGGCCCTGACTGGCTCCTCATTCAGACTCCCTTCTGTTGTCCAGAGCATACAGGTCTCCATCTGAGCTGGTCAACCAGAGGCGTCTGCGGTCTGCTGAGAGAAACAGACCCCATGAAAAATTATTTAGTTGATCCCATGCAGGCATCTGTATAAGAGGAGGTGACTAATGTCATGAATTGCAGCAGGCAAATGTGGGCTGGTGACCACAGAAAGAGGGAAAGGGACAAAGATGTGGCTTGCTCTCAGCCACAGAGGTGGAAATGAGAAGGAAATACTGTCCACAGACCTGCTTGGAGGTGTTTGGTTGAGCTGGTGATCATACCACTGCACCCACTCTGGAGGAGGCTGGGCCCTGAGGCTATTTTTTCCTCCATGGATCAAGAAGCAATGCAATTCCTGTGACCAATTCCTTCCACAGCTGTCACAGCAGTGCAAACAGAAATATGGGCATTCAGGTATGGCATGGTGGAGCATGGGAAATGTTCATTGGGTCACTGGTGCGGATTGGCCAGTCCTGCTGCTTCACACTCGAGCACCTGGGAGATGGAAACGGGAGCTCTGGCAGGTGCTCATGTGGTCATGACTAGGTGGAAAGAGGTTGAAGTAAACGTGCTGGTGGCACAGACCTCCCTAGGGCATGCCCAGCCCTTGGCATGATTACTCCATCCCCTGGCACCACGGTAGAGACGGGCCAAACCCACCCAACATAAGGGCCCTCCAACATCCATTGCGCGGAGCAGCTCCTGGTCCTTTCTGGGTGAGGTGGAGTACCCATTGCCTGATGCTGTTCTGCAACGTCCGTCTGCACAACCCCTTCTCTAAACCTATTGCCCGTATGTTGGACTGTGGTTGGATGCTGGGCAGAGGACTAAGCACTGAGGAGCTTTTCCCCTGGTTTACAGGCAGGGAGCTGAGGCACGGAGACCTGAAAGTCAAAGGTTTTCATGCTCAGTGTCTGGGCCTTGGCTGTACACACACTGAGCAAGAGGTGCCCCAGCTTATGTCCCCATGGAAGGTGCTCCATGCCAGGATATGCCTTGCTCACCCCAGGCCCACGAACCAAATCAGTCCCCAGGGAGCTGAACCAAAGGGGTCGTCTGAAAAATAACACTTTCCCACATCATGTGGCCAGCTGGGACAGTCCTCACCTGAGAGCTGGACTGGGGCCAGACAAGCAATCTTTATTCTGCAGCTTTGTAATTGCTCCCTGCCTATCATCATATTCCTGAGGAGTTATTTTAAAGCACTGGGTTTTTTTCCCCAGCAATATCCTTGCTGTTGGTTTTCAAAGACATGTGGGCAGTTGTCTGTGTGGCATCACATTGGCCCCCCCTTTTTGAGCCTTCAGATTGACTGCTGGACCCGTGCTGGTGCCCAACCCATACTGGGAGGCAGAAAGGGGCTGTTCCCCCTGTCTTAGTTGCATGTGCAGAAGAGATGCTCTGCTGGTGGGTTATCCATGTGTAGAGGTGGGACCAAAACACATGGTGGTGTGGCAGACTTGGCCTGGAGGCTTTGGGACAGCCTTGGTTTCCTTGCCCAGCTCCTCTTCTTGTCCTCCTTTCCTGGCCCTCTTTTCTCCAGCTGCCTTTGGTCTGCTCCCAGTTCCTCCTCTCCACCCTTCATCTTGGTGGCTTTTCCCCACAGCCTGTCTCTGCAGAGTCTTCATCCTTGTCTGTCTCTCACTGCTCTGCACAGAGGGTCTGGCTGCCATATGGTCCCTGGCATTCCTCCTCCTCTCCCTCCTCCCTGGTCCTCCTCCTCACCCTGCCCAGCAGACCCTGTTGCCCCTGCCCACCTTCTCCATCTCTGCCCACAGATGTGGGCTCCGAGCCTCCAAGCCGCATATGATAAAAGTAAGAGCTGGTGAATCCAGGTCTTACCATGTGAGATGTGGGGACTTCTCGTGCTGGCAATGCTGCAAGGCCCTCCCAAAGTGGCTTTGCATCTGGCAACACATCTGGGCTGGCCGAGGACGCTGCTGGGCATGTGCCACAAGCTTTGTGCCTGCAGAGGTTTGTCTTCAGAGCATCACGGCCAAATTTCAGGTGGGGCTCAGGAAAAACAGCAAGTGCCTGGGTCCTGGTCTGAGGCCAATCTCTATCCCCAGCACTTCCCCCAAGCACCCCAAATTCGAAGCCCTCTGCTCTCAGGCATCCTATTTGCTCTGCTCCAAGACTATCCTCCTCCTGTTCCCCACCTTTCCATGGCTGCACGGAGTCATTAATAAATGTTAGACTCCTCCAATGTGAGGAGACAGTGATGGAAGCCCCCGGGTTGGGGAAGACCGTGCAGAGCCCCCTCGGCTTCCCTGTGCTCTCTCCTGTGGCGCTGCACTTGGTTGTTTCCAGCTGCAGCTTTTGGAAACCTTTGGTGCGTTTGCCACTTTTAGCTCTGGCGGCCCAGTAACTGCTCCTGGCAGGGCTGCTGCTCCTCATTTTTCTGGAAAAACCTTAAAATGCTGCAGAGTGTCAGAAGAATGGCCAGCTAAGGAAAAACAAAAAAACAGAAAAACAAACCCCAGTCTTTTTCCAATCAAGCTACAGCATTGTTTTTTTGTTGTGTGTTTTTTTTTTTTTTTTTTTTTTTAAAGCCATATCTACTTTTTTCCTGGAGCAGACTGGCCCTGCAAATGCACTCCCCATTGTGCTGAGCTCCTAAAATAAGAGCAGTTGTCAATGGAAATAAAGCCCTGGGAGACTCACTCATTCCTGTCTCACCATCCAGCCCTCCTGATGTGCTGCAGACCCCTGCACCAGTTACAAATCTTTGCCATGGCAGTTCCCGTGTGCTTCAGATCACAGCATCGCTTTGTGAATGGCCATCCCAAGAAGTTTATCTTCAAAGGCTGGCATAAATCAAATGCAGCATAAGGACAGCAAATGCTGGTTGGCTGGGTTTGTCAATGTGTCCCAGCAGTGTTTAACCTCTTTGTCCGCCTCAGCCAGGACGTTACGCATCCCAGGGGCTGCACTTGGGTGTGGGGTATTTTTCAGGCTCCAACTCATCCTACCATGTGCAGCACAGGGAAATACAACCCTTGGTTAAGCCAGTGATGCCCAGACTAATTTATTTGGACATGGGAGTGCTGAAGATCTGCATGTTCCAGGTCAGGAAAACGAACAGTCACAGCAGTCATTAATCTGCTTGAAATCCCCCAAATAGTTGCTTGGTGTTTTTTTAAAATGACTTTTCACAAATCTTTCCTAACTTCCTGCTGTCTCCCCAGAGAGGTCACTTACAAGCCCAGGGTGTTGGAGCAGGGGCAGCTCCGTTGGGCAGAGCCAAAGTGGGTGGCTCTGGAGGTCCGGTCTGCAGTGGATTCATGCTGAGATACCTCCCTGAGAGAGGAGAGGAGAGGAAAGAGAGGGTCATCCTGCTGAAGGATGGTGGAAGTGCCCTCCTGCCTTGCACTGATCCTCCCTGGAAATACCCTCTTCATGGTGGCACAGGTCTGCAGTCTGTTTTCTGGAGATGTGCCCGGTGAGCAGAGCTTTGTTCTGCTCCACCTGAGCACCACTCAGAGCATGGCTCGCTGTGTGGATCCACCCCAAGGGGCTGGGGGAGCCCTGTCCACAGCTGCCTGCAGCATTTCAGGGGCTTTCAGGGACTTTCCCATGGAGCCATGGCCTCGTCCCACAGTGGGCAGTGAGTGTGTCTGGGCTCTGCTCTCACCCCAGCTCCTGACCTGTCCATGTGGGACCCCCAAGCACTGAGCAGGGATGGCTCAAGCCCTGACTCTCTCTTCCAAGGGTGGCCCTGCTGCGGGCTCTTGCACAGGCACAGATATGTTTACAGGGGGCTATTTTAAACTCCCTTTTCAAAACACCACAGAAATCCTCTGAAAATGCAGAGTGAAGACCAGCCTCTGCTGAACTCCCCAGGGAGAATGCCCTGGTTTGGGGTTGCAGCAGCTCTGGGGCACAGCTCTGATTTCCCACGAAATCAGGGAGCTCTGCCAGGGCTTTTGCAACTGGACCTCACTGCTATCAGCAGCGCTGGGAGCCAGGGCCGGTCCAGGCTGTCATCAGTCTCAGAGTGCTGGTGCTTTTCACCATGTTTCTGCCTCCTACTCTTGCAGCCTTATCAGAGCTTGCTCTTCATCCCATCTCGGCTCATCCTGTCCCCCATCCCACAGTCTCCCTGCATGGAATCATAGAACCATAGAATGGTTTGGGTTGGAAGGGACCTTTAGAGGCCATCTAGTCCAACCCCCCTGCAGTGAGCAGGGACATCCCCAACTAGATCAGGTTGCTCAGAGCCCTGTCCAGCCTGACCTGGGATGTCTCTAGGGATGGGGCATCTACAAGCTCTCTGGGCAACCTGTTCCAGCACTTCACCACCCTCAGTGTAAAAAATGTTTTCCTTATATCCAGTCTAAATCTACCCTCCTTTACTTTAAAACAAGCACCCCTTGTCCTGTCACAACAGGCCTGGCTAGAGAGATTGCCCCCGTCCTTTCTATGGTCCCCCGTTAAGTACTGAGCGGCCGCAATAAGGTCTCCCTGCAGCCTTGTCTTCTCCAGGCTGAACAACCCCAACTCTCTCAGCCTGCCGTCATAGCAGAGGTGCTCCAGCCCTCAGATCATTTTTGTGGCCCCCTCTGGACCTGCTCCAACAGGTCCATGTCCTTCCTGTGCTGAGGACCCCAGAGCTGGACACAGCACTGCAGGGGGGTCTCACCAGAGCGGAGCCGAGGGGCAGAATCCCCTCCCTCGCCCTGCTGCCCACGCTGCTGGGGATGCAGCCCAGGACACGGGTGGCTTTCTGGGCTGTGAGCCCACATTCTTGGCTCATGTCCAGCTTTTTGTCAATCTTCCCTGCAAGATGGGAGGGCAGCTCGGCATGTTGCAAGCTTTGGGGAAAGCATGGTCCATGGCTGGAGAGGTTGGGGTCAAGTGTTGTCCATCCCCCAGTCTTTGAAAGGCAGGGGTGCAGCTCTCGAGAGCACCAAATTGCTGAGTTTTCTGCAGGGATGGGTTTCATTTTATTTTGAGGGTTTATGGATCACCTTTTCCACCACTTTCTGCTACCCCAGGTGACTGGGGACCCATCACATGCGCAGGGATGGATATACCTGCTGTAAATGCTGGGGAAACTCACAAAAGTGCTGGGAGGTGGGATAGAGAGATGCAGCTTTGTCCCAGGCTGGCCAAAGTACGTATGGATGTGATGTGTTGTCAGCATCCTGAGTGAGGTGAAAGCCAAGGACAGACCTGCCTGTAGACTGCGTTGTGGCATGTGCCACTACCCTGCTCCATGGGCACCAGCAAGGTCTTCACACCTTGCCCTAGAGTGGTGGGGCTGGCCCTTTCCTGGTGGACTGGTGTGATGAGTTTGGAAGTTCCCGAGCTTGAGTCACTCAAACCCAGAGGTCTCGTCACGGCCAGTGCTGAGGCCTTGAACACATGTCCTCTGTGAGCAGGTTTTGTGCAGGCCACCCATGTCTTTTCTTGTCTTCCAGCCAAGGTCTTTGGGAGAACAAGGCACATGGCCAAGGGCTGGAGCTGCTCCTGGGTCGCGCGTGGCCAAGGGCTGGAGGGCTCGCTGCGGACATGTAGGAGCAGCTTCTGGTGATTTCACTTCTCTGACAGTTGTATTTCTCAATGTAAGGGGTAGAAAAAACAGCTGTGGAGAGAGCAGGGGTGGCTGCTTTCAGCACAGCTGCCCCCCTTTCGAGGGTGGCCGCAGGGAGGAGGAGACTTGGATGGCTCTGTCACCCATGCAAGCCCAGCAGGCGTGAGGACATGGTTCCCCTACCCTTCCATTTGTACCCTGACCCTTCTGAAGCAGTCATGGTCCTCCTGGGAGCAGTTTCTAGTCTGGGACTGGATCCAGTCTGTTGCAGTGTGTTTCTTAGAAATCACCCCAGCTTCTGTTTTAGTCATTTCCTTGGCTGCATCGCTCCTACCTTCCAGCTCATCTTCTGCTGCCAGGGTTGTGTTCATTTCGCACACTCTCATTTCTGCAGTCCGTGATCGCTTCTACTCATGCAACGGCTACGCCACGGGCTGGTGTGTGGGTGGGGGAAAACAACAGTGACGGGGCATTAGATGGGAATGCACAAGGGTAAAGGGCTGAACCCGCTGGGTTGCCTCCTGCACTGCTGTCCCCAGGTGACGAGGCCCCTCCTGGACACGACTGAGGGTGATGTCACTCTAAATGCCCAAACCCTTCCCATCCTTTGACCGTGCCCTTGGGGTGGCTGGCCTGCAGCAGGATTCGTCCAAAGGTGGAAAAAAGCACAGGTCAATATTGGCTTGAGGCGTAGCTGCTATCATCCAGGGCTGGGTGGGGAAGGGAGCGGCAGTCCTATCAGGTCCTACATGGTGACACTGTGGGATGAGTCACAAGTGACATGGCATGCCGAGGTTCACAGGACTTTGGTGATTCAGCTCCAGAAGCCTCTATTACACTGCCTCCTGACACATGGCCAGGTGCTGGGACAGGACATGGAAGTGTCCCTTGACCTGAAGAAGACCTTCAGCAAAACCACAGCCAGACCAACACAGTGGTGCCTGCAGGATGGGCACTGGCCAGGGCTGGGGGCAAAGACTTGCACCAGGCTTCCAACAAAGATGCTGATAACTCCCAAGTGAATCCTATTGGAGGTCGTCTCCTGACCACCCTTCAATGGAAAGCACTGATTGGGTGTTGTTTCTCCTTAAAATGATGGGCTATAAATTCGGGTGATGCCTGGCAGCAAGGTAGTGCAGGGTCTGAGGCTGAGGTCAGTGGTGTTGTGTGGTTCTTAGCTCCTGAGCTTGCTGACAGCCTACATGAAGACACAGTGTCCTGGTGGGTCCATCCTGAATGAGGGTTTGCTGTGCTGGTGCCAGCATCTCCTCCCAGGGCATGGCTGAGAGGAGCCTCTTTTGATCAGCATGTGGGGGCACTTGGTGGCATTTGGAACACCAGGTTCTCAAATGATTGAGGATTCTTTGTGGATCATGCACAGAACAGCACCTTGGCTGGTAGGTTGGAAGAAAAGGGGATGGGGCTTTCTCAGCTGAAACCACTGAGAGTCTGAGCCTCATGGTTAGAGCAGGGAGAGGTGAATTCTGGTCCCTGCTCCAGGGACTTCAAGCATCTTGTGTGCAGCCCTCACTGGGAAGTGTTCTTCAGTGTACTGGTCCAGCTCTGTGCAAGGGGATGCACTGCATGTCCTCCTCCATGGCTCCGTGCTCCAGGAGGAACAGTTGAAAGGGGCCACTCCAAACACGGGTGTCTCTTAGCCATTTGACCCAGCAGTGTGGGCAGGAGACAGTGCTGTGTGCTGTGGATGCCCCCTCATGCTGGACCTGCACTGGATTGATCTGATAAGTCTGCTGAGAAATGCAGCTGCTCTGGGATCCACATGTGGTGTAATCCCAGAAGTCCCTTTCCAAACACCAGTGAAAGACCTAATAGCCCGAGTGAGACCTGAGCCCATCTCTGGTGGCAACCTGCTCCTACCACCATCCCTCCATCTGCTCTCTCCTCCACCTTCCACTTGCTGCTGGGGTTGCTGCTGCCTCTGTCCTCTCCAATACCTCTACTGTAGTCCATGGACTTCTTATCCCAGGGCTGTTCCTGCAGCCTGCTCCTGACCTGCTCAGTTTCTTGGCTTTTTCTGGAAATGTGAGCCAGGCTTGTGGGTTTCTGCAGGGTGGAGTCTTCATCACATCGTTTTCTCATATTCTGCTGACGGTAAGTCTCAAAGCCTTTGGAGGTGAGGTTTGTGTTTGAATGTTACCAAAGCAACCCCTAGCAGGCTGAGGAGCCTTGCCTGTCTGCGGCCACATCTGTCTCACATCTGTTTCCAGGCAGTTTGTACCTGCAGGCTTGCTGTCTGCCAAAGCACAGGGCTCTGCTCTGCAGGGTCCCCTTCTGAGGGGCGGTACCTGGGTGGGAAGCCAACAAATGGCCCTTGCATTTCATTCCCCATCTGCCTCAAGGATTGGACCAGGCTCTGGAAAGTGAATTTACAGAAAAAGACTGAACTCAAAGTAACTAACCTAGGTACAGGCAAAGGGAGTAGGACAGTGCTGGCTTCATATGGCCACATTCAAACAACAGGCTCTGCAACAGCAGAGCTGCTGCTGCACAGAAATTACATGCAATCAGCTCCGTGACTTGTACCAGACTTTTGGGTTTCCATGTCAATCCTTTCTTGGGACCTTGAAGCTCCCTTTGCAGCACTTTCCAAAAGAAATAACCTTGAGTTTTGCAGCTAAGCTCCAGCTAGGCACAAAATGAAAGTCACGCTTGGGCAAGGGGCCAGCACAAGGCTCCAGAGCATCCTCTGATGCTAACCCAGCACGTGCAGGGGAGATGACTGGGAAATAGCCGTAGGATTTTGAGTCTGTTTGTGGCTGGGACCTTGTGGGAAAGTTCTCTGTAGTTGCTTGACTCACAGCAGTTTTCCAAAAGAGCTAGCAAGCAGCATATGCCGTTGTGCACATGCAGGGACCAAATAAAGCCGGGTCCCGTGTCTGCAGGGGAGGAAACAACCCCATTCCTGTTGCTGTTTCAGTTCCCAACAGTCTGGAAGTGATTTAAAGGACATGCCTCAAGCTGCTGAGGCGGACTGCCATGGGAGCTGGGGGTTGCCCTGCTCCTGCATCCAGGGAGGGCTGCCTGTGCCTTGATGGCTGCCCATGCAAACTGGTGGGCAGTCTCAGTGTATGGGGCAAGGTGGCCCCCTTTGCCCCATGGCAGGGCCTGCCAAGTGGGTGCCAGTGTGGGACTGGCCTTGCCAAGCTTCACCTGTCCTGTGCAAATAGAGTCCTCTCCAGTGGCTCCACTGCTCTGGGCTGTCTTTGCAGGACTGCAGCAGCCAGGCTGGTTGTACGGTGAGATGCACCTCCACCCTGGGAGATGGAGCTGGTTCCTGGCTTGCCAGAGCAAACAGGGATGTGTAATCCCTGTTGGGCAGGTAAGAAAATTGCTCAGGGCTGCAGGCAGGAGGAGGAGGGCTGAGCTGCCTGTCCTATCCCATCTCACTGGGGCTCCTCCAGAGGAATGGGCTGCTTGGCCAGGTTGATTCCCTGGGATATGGTCACCCTTCATGCTGGCTTTGAAAGAGCAACATTTCTGGTGGTGAACAGGTCTTCAGCTATGTCAACATGCCCTGGACTGCAAATTGCATTTACTGTGAGGGGTGCAGAGGAAAAAACTTCTAAGGATGGCTCCTGGGGAGGAATGAACATGTTATTCACAGTCACTTTCAGAGAAGGATTCCTCAGATACTTCACAAGGGTGGAAATTTTCTAGAAGCTACGTTTCAAAGAGGTCCTTGTATATGATGTGGGCCTCTGTTTGAATTGGAGCAGGAGAACCACTGCAAAGGAACAATTATAAATTTTTAACACCAGAAACTCAGGGAATGGGAAAAAAATTCCCCTCTAATTTCTTTGGGCTCCATCGCAGCTCATGAGGATTCACTGGAACCAGCCAGGACAATTAATTCTGCATTTCTCCTGAACACACTGGATGTTCCCTTCTTCTGCAGAGACTGCAGAAGATAAGAGCCATGACCTGGCACCAGCTCTGGGAGCTGAGGAATTTCTAAACTCATTTTCTGATAAGAGCTCTGACAAAACCTTCCCTGGGATGGTTTGAAAGAGTCTGTTTTCATGGGGTACTGTGCAAGGTCAAGTCATTTAGCAAGGACCACCCCACAGTTATGCTGAGCAGACTGAAATAATGATGGGAAACAAGGCTATGGCATTGCAGACCCTGCAAGTCACGGCAGGGAGCAGGGTCCCCCCTTGAAGTTTCAGCAATATGCAGGTCCTGCTCACCCAGGAGAAGCAGAGGGAAGGAAGGATGTTTGGAGATGTAAAACTGCCAAATGAAACGTGCACATTGTTCCTCTGCAAGGGGAGGGACTGCTACCCTGTGGGTTGGTGTCACCCACCCTGGCCAGCAGAAATTGGCTCCATGTGTCTGGAGTAGAGCAATATTTGCTGGCTTTAGGTTTCATTAGCACCTGGAAACTGCAGCGTAACAGTCCCTTCCCCAAAAATTTTTTAACATATCCCACATTTGCATCTTCATAAGGGGAACAAGCCTGCTCCCCTGAGCAGGTTGAGGAATAGGGAGTTATCTGGCCGAGGAGAGCTGGCTGCGTGCTGTCTGCTGCAGATCGATAACCCAGTTTCCAGCTCCAGCCTCCCATGCATGCTGCTTCAGTGCTAGAGTGATTCAGCTCAGTCCAGCAAACCGACTCAATTGCTTATTCCTTAGAACAGCATCTTCAGAGAGGCCCTTTCTGCACACAGCTCTGTTGCAGAGCTGAGCTGACTGCTCTGTGCTCTCTCTGTTGGATTTCTTGGGGCAGACAGCTTGTGTAGAGCAGTGCAATGACCCCGATGTCAGGACAAGTCGTGTGCTCCAGGCATATGCTGAATGGCAAGAGATGCCTGGGCTGGACGTCAGGTGAAAATCCTTTCTGCTGCAAGATGCAGAAAGAAGCCAGAGCAGGCACAGGACACACCAGGGTCATGCATCACCCCCTGTGCTGTGGTACCATCGAAACATGTTGGAAAAATGCCTCTGGCAGATAACTGTCCAGCAGCTAAGCCTGTTGCATCCTGGAAAGTGTGGTTTCCACCCATTTGCATCTGCCCATCCAGCTGAAAAAGGTCTTTGCATCTCCAGAGGACTGGCCATTTGGTGGGAACTTATGCAGAAGAGGACAGGGAGTCACTCCCCTTCCAAAGCCTTCGGTGTGCTTGTTAAAGGGGCAAGTGGAGAACATATGTGCCTTGACCTGCTAAACAAACAGGCACCCACATGAGAGGCTACGAAGAGTGGGTCCCACCCTGCTGTGTGCTGGCTGATGACAAGTGCAAGGGGCAAAATGCAGCAGAACACCTGGGTCCCCAGGAGCGGTCCTGTGAGGGTTGCAAAAGGGGCTTTGGCACTGGCAGCGCTTTTTGCTGCACACAGGCCGCTTATTTAGGAGCTGATCCAGTAAAACACTTGAGCACAGAAGTATCATTGAGTTCAGAGGGACTGTGCACCTCCTTAAAGAAGGTACTTGTGTGCTTGAAGCTGTGGACCCATGTAAGTTTGCTGGATCAGGGGCTTAGGGTGTAACACAGACTGCAGGATACTGAAATGCTTCAGGGCTGAGATCACTCTTGGCCCTGTGAAATGACTGCAGAAGATTTATTGACGTTTATCTTCATTGCTGCAGAAAAATGAGTGGTGTGTTTGGGCCAGAAAGCAAAAATCAGGCTCTTGGAAAAGCAACACAAAGTGTTTCCAAAGCTGCTGTGTACTTTAATGAAGAGTTTCCCCCACTCCAGCCCATGCAATACTCCTGCAATAAAGTCCCAGCTGCGCAGCTGGGGAGCGGGTGGGCAGGACCACAGGAGCCACATCTGGAGTCAGGGCTGCCCAGAGGTGCTTAGACTGGCTCTGATGTGCCACTTCCCTGGGGGCTGCCGTGGGGCATGGAGGCCCAGTAAGACCCTTCCTCTGCAGATCAGGGGCCAGGAGGCCCCATCAGAGGCTGCCCTGGGAAGGGGGAGTTACACTTGGCTTCCCAGATTGCTATGAAGAGTTCATGTCTTGTCCTTCTTGGGAATGGGCCTGGGCAGAGCATCACCAGCATGTCCTGAGCAACCTCTGCCCTCCAATGCCAGGGTTCAGAGCAGCTCAGGGGCTTTTGGCCATGTGAAGTGATGGCCTTAAATTACACGCAGTTAAACAGCGTGAAGTAACAGCTGGAAAATTTGGGGATGGGGGGAGCGGGTGGAGTGGAGAGTGGTCCACAGGGCTTTAGTTGATGGGAGGCCGCAACTGTTGTGCGCACTATTTGTAGGATGTTCCCTGGGCTTGGAGAGGGGGTGAAGGGCACCTCTGAGACCTGCTTGGGCATGGCTGATGCTGACCTGGTTCCTTGTTCTCCCTCCTGCCAGGTATGGAGCGTGGCTGTGGAGCAGGGCTGGAACTCCATTCCCTCCCCACCAACTGGTGCTGGGAGGGCTGAGGGCTGGTGGCGAGGTTGCGCTGGTGGTGAAGAAATGCTGAACTTCATGCCGGGAGGCTCTTTGGGGAGTGGAGAGGTCCTCAAGGTTGGGGTGCTATGGTGGATGGAGGAGGTGGTTACAAGAAGGGTGGCTGTGTGTGTTCTACATGGCCACTTTGGCCTCCAAGGGCCCATCCTGCATCTGAGCAGCAGAAAAATCATCTGGGTTATTTGGAAGGAACAAACATTTTGTCTGAGTGCTCTGAGAGAGCCAACCAAACTAGAGTAGCTGATGCAGGCTGCTTGGCTGGAGGCTGTTCCAACCATGTGGCTTGGTTTCCTTGGGCTGTCCTCCCCATCTGCAGAGAGCTCTGAACAACCCCCACAGCATGAGACCCCACCCCAGAGACTGCTAAACACCGGGCTTTGAGGAGAGCCCATGCTGATCCCAGCCCCTTTCAGTGGCTCCCTGGTACAGAGCCCTGCAGTGCCTGTCTACACCTGCAAAGGAAATGTTTGGTGAGCACCCTCAGGGGAGCTGAAATGTGCTGCTGAGGGGGGGTCTGTTCCCCAGAGCCATGGGGTAAAGGGGGCTCTTGTCCTTCTTAGACATGCCACCCTGGGCCTGACACCCTTAGCAAACATCTGGAGATGCTCTTGAAGTGTGGTCTGTTGCTTCTGCATGTCTGAATGCTTTGCTAATTCTTTTTGCTGCTCTTGCAATGTCTTGTTGCTTCTTGCTCCAAGGCATATTTTTAGCACAGAGCTGCATCTGGTCTGGCTGCGGCTCTCCTTGTGAGTCCTCCAGCGCAGATAAGGAAGCAGGGAGGAAACAATCATGGCCTCAGTTATTTTTGGCTATGAGAAGATCCTTATTAACAGCATGACTTTTTAATAAACAAAATACCCCTTCATTCATGGTGAAGGGGAAACAATCGGTCCATTTATCCTCTGCACTAACGAGGCTGCAGAAAAGGAGCTAATGGGAGCTCAGTTGACCAAGCAGACAAGGGGCTGCAGAACAACAGAGCTATTCTGGGAAGGGCAGGAAAGGCTGTTGGGACAGGAGGCTGAGTTTCCTCTCCATTCTGGGGTCTGTTCCCATCCTCCAGTGCTGCCTCCCCAGCCAGCTGGGAGAGGGCAGAGCCATGGATTCCTGCGGGTTGGAGTCCACCCACCCTACACAGCCTGATTTGTTGCTTTAAGTGGTTTGGGGGATGTACAGCCCCTCTGGGTCTCTTCCTCACCCTGGCACAGCATGGGCTGGAGGCTGGGGCCACCAGTACTGCTGCTGATAGCATATGGGTCTGCAAGGATCTCCCTGCACTGGAGGGTCTCAGCCATCCCATGCTTCATTCAGCTGGCTGCTGTCATGGGGAACTCCTTGGAGCCTCCTGCCTGTCCTCACAGACCTAGTCCCCCCAGTACTGCCCATGGGCTCAACCAGAGCTTGCCTCTGACCTCTGTAGCTTTGCCCTGGCTTGGCCAGACCTCGCTCCCTGCCCCTGTGTCTAGACACTTGCCCCTTGGGAAGTCTTGCAGCAACCTGTGGTGGGAGGCAAAAGGACCCAAAATACAGGGAGGGCCCAACTCCCAAGTCAGATGCTGAGTCAGAAGTGAGGGGATGGTGCTTTTTTGGAGGCTGCTAAGCACAAACAGCCCCTCTGCTATCCCAGAAGTGCTGCAGGAGGTGCAGGCACCCTGGACCTGACTGGTGGCACCTGACAGGGGTTTCTTGGTCCCTCTAAACCAAGGGTCCCACCATGTCTGTGCTGGAGGGCTGGAATTTGCAGCCCCATGTGCTCTCCCTTTCTTGGCGATGATTCCCTGCGGTGCACAGGGCATGGTGGCATGGGTGCTGGCAAAGGGAGCTGGGGGTGCCCTCTGGTGACAGCACACTGTGTTGGGGACCTGCAGCTGGAGTGAGGTGTGGGAGCTGTGGCTGCAATGCCAGCCAGTGGTGACAATGTGATTGGAAGGGTGGCAGGTCGGCTCTCTGCAGCTTGCTGCTGCCTGGGACTTGATCTGTGATTTCAGACCAATATGCATGTACTGGTTTGAACACAAGGGGGAAAGAAGCAGTTCCCATGTTTCCCAAAGGGCTTAGAGGACAGACCCATTGCTTCCCTGAGCCCTTCTGCCAGGTGGGACTGCACAATCTCATGGTTAGTGTAGACCTCCCTTAGGGCATCCCTAAGTGCCCCCGGGGTGTGATCTGAGGAGATTTAGGCTCTGCAGTAAGAGCAGCCAAAGGAGTCTGGGTGTCTGCTGCAGGTGGCACAGGGACATCAGCCAGGAAAGGGCTGGCTGAGGACAGGGCCTCCTATGCCACTGCCTCCCACGAAGGGCTGTTCGGCTCTCACACTTGTCATGCCCTTAAACACCGGGGCAGCTAAAAATGATTTTCTGGCACTTCTGTTGAAGCAGACAGGATTCTGGAAAGCAAGAGTGCAGCCATGCTCAGGGCAGGCAAAATCACTGTATTGCTGTGCTTGCTTGCCTTGGTTATCTGGAGATTTTAGGATACCCTGTGGTTTTCTTTTTTGTGCTCCACAAGGGAGGTTGGCTCACTGGGAATGGCTCCTGAAGGAAACACATGATGAGGACATCTGATAATTGTGTTTAATGGTGAGGGACACCAGTTATGGGACGAGCGTGCGTGGTCCTTGTTAATGTCCTCAGGAGATGCCCTTTTTGTCAGTCCTGAGTCTGGCATCAAGAAGTTACAGGGTGTTGGCTCTTTACCCCAGGAGCCAGAGCAGCAGGAGATGGGATCTCTGCTCCCCGCGTCAAACTCAGTTCTCCGCTGAGTTGCTTGACTTTTCTGTGCAGTTGGCCAGTGTTAAAAGAGGAATAAAGTCTCCTCTGGAGAGATATGGCAGGCTTACTTATAAACATTTTCAAGTGCTCTGAGCTCTGCACATGAAAGGGGCTGTTAAAGTGCAAAGCATAGTCTTCTTGTAGATGCATTAACTGTTTGTCTGATATACAGCTCAATTCACCCTGCTATGTGGAACCTTCCAACTCATTTTGATTGCTCTGGGAGCTGATCATTGCAGTCAGAAGGACATACAATCTTCTGCAGCAGTAACAACATACTGCAGCAACCAGCCTTTTCCTTGCAATCTCAGTTCAGTGGCGGTATCCAGAGAGACAGCTGTGTTTCCTGGGAAAGGGGGCACCTTGGAATAAGAAAGGCAGCCAGACAGGGTGATAAAACCAGGTTTTTCTTGTATTTGCATGTCAGAAATGGGACAGTAGGGTCTTTGGGCTGCGTGGGCAAATTGTCTGACTTGACATAGACTTGGCATCTTTGCTGGAGGAACAGGTAGACCCTAGACTCACAGACAGGACCCATGGCAGCGTAGGACCACCTCTCAGGAGTCCTTAGCTGTGTCATCCAACTTCTTCAGGCCTTTTACATGTGCTGGTAAAGCTGCTCCTGCCTTGAGCTGTTTGGGTGAGTGACAGCTCTTCCAGTAGTGACCTCCTCCCACATGATGTCTGTGTGACAACTCCAGAGAATGCTGGATCTGCCACAGTGGCTGGAGGAACAGGAGGGAGCAACAGGGAATTCAAGTAGGGCCCGAATTGTTATCTGTTTGCATCTGCTTAGTCCTGCACTATTCTGGGAGTCTTAGATGTGGTCAGGACTCTGGAGGAGGTGGGGAGATCTGGCAGGCAGACAAGCATGACTGGAGCTCTTGGGATGTAATTTCCAATCAAGTGATCCCCCACAAGCTGGGTAAACATCCTTTATTTCGAGCAATGCTCCGGCAGACAAAGAGATCCTGTCATTGTGCTGTACCGGCTCAGCAGGTTCCAACACCATCGCGCCATTGTTCAAGTTCCAGCTCAACCCAAATCTAACCCTCCCAGTACAATCCACAAAAATAAACCCTGACAGACTCAAAGCTGCTAGGTTAGCTCTAGAGGGAAAGGAGGTTTTTCTTGTTTTTCTCCCAAAAAGGTAATGAATGGGGGAATGGCTTTCAGAAACATCGCTGGTGGTGCGAGGGGGCTGAGCCCAAGGGGCTGTGAGACTGCAGCCCCATGGCACAAGTCTCGTGGCCACTCATCCCTGCAAGAGCAGATGTTTCCCATCAGAGAGTCGGGATGGTGGCTTGGGTGCTCCTGTGCTTCTCCAGGACAGTCTTTCCTCCTGGTCCTGGCTCCAGTGTCTCATGTCTGAAGCCTCTCAGGGTGCCGGGTGGGAGCTGGGGGAAGCCTGACTTGTCCCCCACTCTGGGACTCTGATTTTGACTGGCTGAGCCCCTGCCTGGAGGTTCCTGGGTCAGTCCTGATGGCCAGGCTGTCCAGAGCTAACTCTTGGCTTTTCTAAGGTGACCTATGGCCATGAGGATAAGGACAGCTTAGATCTCCTGCATTTTGCCTTCAGCTGGGGATATTTGTACTTGAACATGCCCTTGTACCAGACTGTTTCACCCTGTGGATGTTTCTCTTCCTTCTTTCTCAGCTCCCACTGTGCTGGCTGACCTTCAGCCCCGGCTGAAGAGGAAGTTGTGCAGTGTAATGCAAAATACCAGGTGGGAAATAAGACCGGGATAGGAAAAATACTGCTGCTCTGTCCTTGGGGGAGCAAAGTAACATCTCCTTCCTCTGAAATGCTGGCAAGAGGCCACCTCTGCAGAGAGGAAAAGGTATTGTACATCCATGTCCAGGGTGAGACCTGGGGTGATGATACAGCTACTGGAGATCAAACATCCTGCTGTCAAGGCTGATAGCTCAGGCATCACTCCCCGTCTGTGGGGTGAACACCCTTACAGGACAGGGTCTTGCCTGGGATCTGAATGACCCATCATCTGCTCCTCCTGCAGCTTTCAGGCTTGAGGATTTCTAGGCCAGGAGGGACCAGTGGTTGCACAGGCTGGGCTCTTACATAGTGGGGCTTCAGTAAGTCCTCCCTTGCAGCAGCTAGGGCATGCCTGTTACAAAGACCTCGGTGCTACAGCTCCAGACCACCCTACATCTGGTATGGTCATCTGGGGAGCTGTATCCAGGCCAGGGCTTAGCTTGTGGCCCTAACACTGATGTTTAGCACAGGGTTCATGTACGTAAACATTGGCATCTAGTGCCTTCAGAGATGACCTGGGTTGTCCTACCTGACTTCTATCTTTAGATCAGATCTGCAGGAGCCCTGGACTGGGTCATGGGTGCTTTAGCTACCCTAATGTGTCTGAGACAGCACTGGGTGCCCATGTTCAAGCACCTGACTGAGAAAGCTGGAGAGGTTGTAATCAAGGTAGTCAGAGTCTGTAGGTATCAGAAAGGTTGCTTGGTCCCTCCAGTTCATCCTGCCTCAGAGAGGAGAGGAAGGGCTCTCCTGGAATGAATGGGCAATAAACTTAAAACAGAGGAGAAGAAATATTTCTTCACTCAGCCTGTGCATAGCCTGAGGAATTTACTCCAGAGGGGGGCTGGTGATGGATGCCGTCTTTGGATTGGAATGGAGACTCCCAGAGGGCTAATATGTCTCCTGGCCACAACTGGGGAAGAGGGCATCTCTGGGATCCCCATGGCATGTGATGATTGGATGGGGAGTGAAGCATCATTTCTCTGCAGAGTCACGCGTCAGCTGGTGTCACAGCATCCCTCCAAGGTCGGGTTGAGGGTTAGAGGCTCTCACCCCAGTGTCTCCAGACAGTGGGAGATTGCTGTCACGGCTGGTCTCAGGACAGCATTGTAGAAGCCATCTGGATTAGTCCCATTTGCAAGAGTGCACAAAGTGTGGTTGCTGAGTTACGGGTTTTTTATGAAAGGTGGGGGGACAAAGTGGGGAAGAATCTGAGGTGGAGCATGAAAGTAGTCACTCAGGTGGAGAGGGACATTTCCAATCCACTTGTTGACATGTCTAGTGAAGCGCAAGGGCAGTTGATAGACAGAAGTGTGGAGGTAGGGAGCAGTGCTAGAAACATCTCCTAAATAATCAAGGAAACAAGGTATCCCTTGGGGAAGTGGGTAGATGGTTCCTGGGTCTTCATTCAAACTCATCTCAGAGAAGGGAATTTATATAAAGGCCAGGGAGCAATCTTAATCCTGGGTCCTGCTCAGTGACCTTGAGCTTGAAAGCAGAAAGCCTGCACAGGAGACTTGGCCACATGCTCAGGCACTGCGTGGACAGTGGATAGTGGAGAATGAGATGAGCCTTTGGCTCATCTTGATAGAACCAAGCCTGGTTTCCTTTTGTTTCTATCCTTCTTTACACCATTTGTGAATGTGTTGCTCCTATTTGACTCTTAAGAATAGATATTTGCTTGCACCATAAACCTGACTTATGCTAATGGTAACTTCCCAGCTGGCTACCAGACTTCCATACCTCTGGGCACAGCAATCCCTAAAATTAGGGTCCCTCCTGCAGTCCCGGCAGGCCAACGCTGTCTATTGTGGAGAGGCACAAACTGTGCCCAGCCTCTACTTTTGGAGCCCAAGTGCTGGTGCTGTGCAGAAAGGATGCTGGGATGGGAGATCTCCTTGACATGCAGCAGCTGAGCTGCAGTGCAGGGGCAGGGCAGTGGGTGTTTTGGTCTTGCTCAGGACCTTGGATTCCCTCTGTGAAAGCCTTTTGGAAGTGTTTTAGCTCAGGTGTGAGCCGGTAGGGTGACAGGGACACGGCAGGTTGGGCTGAGACTGCCACCGCTGTCCCCATGAGTCATCGCTGCAGTGCGCAGGGCACATTGCTGCCTCTGCTCACCCTGCCTGGCACTGGGGATATTTCCAGGGGCTGCCCAGCGGTGGAGGAATGAGAAGATATAAATCTCAGCACTTTTCCAGAGGAGATGGAGTTCTTGGCAGCTGTGGGGAAGTGGGTCACACCAGAGCTGAGCTGTGAATGACCATTGGGGGTAGCACTATGGGACTGGAGGTGCAAGGGAGGGTGTGGATGGAGAGGGGCAGCATCTCCGGCGCAGCCTGGGCCTCTCGCTCCCGCGTCACTGCTTCCAGCTGAGCATCTTATGCAATGCAGAGGCATGTGATGCCGGGTGACCTTCTCAGCTCTGGATAGCCTAGGGATGTCTCAGCGCAGCACTCAGCACTGCAGCCATAGGCCATAGGCATCAGAGAGGAGGATGTGACAAATATGCAGCCAAATTCCCACAGCCCTGTTCCTTAGTGTTGTCCCATCGGGACTGGAAGTAGTGAGCCTGGAGAGGAGTTCCAGGAGCATGGGATATGTGCAATGCAATCAAATGGGATCCAGCCAGGCCTTGGCAGGATCCTGGTTTTAAGTGTTTTGTGCCACTCCAGCACTGGTGTAGGGAAAGAGATAAACTGCAAACTTTCCGATACTATGCACCAATCCATCACCTTTCTTTTGTGAGCAAGGAGACAATTTTAGCAGTGATATGCTTCAGCCCATTCATGTTTTCTTCGTGGATCCCATGTGTCATGAGGGCAAGTCTTTCCCTGCCATCACAAACCAAAAAACAGCACCTCTGATGAGAGATCAAGCTGAGGCTGCCATGCAACAGCTTGTCCTCACACTGGTGCTGCCTTCACTTCAGAATGGAGGCATAATGCAAGTGAAGGCATGAATACCAAGGATTCCCCAGATACTTTAATATCTATAAAGCATTAACACTATTAGCCCCAGAAAAGAGCGTGAATGTTGTATATCATAAGGCACCAATTGTGAGCATCATAATGACAACCAGTTCTTTTTCATTCAGCTTTCTGGATGCAATATGGCAGATAAAAACATACCAGCAGTGCCACAGCAGGGTCGCAGAGCCAGCTACTGCAAGGTCTGAGTTCAAAGGAATGGATTTCAGTGAGTCCCTGTGCTGGACTAGAGGTTTGGTAAAGGGTTTGCAGTTAAAAACTGTGGGTCTCTTAACCATACAGCGGCTGGTACAGGGATGCAGGGATGCAGGGATGCCACTTCTCATCCATTTGTCATGTAGTTTGTTAGGTTGCATGGCAGTCCCAGGCTTTAGGGCTGTCACATAAACATGTCTTCCTTGGCAGGGTATTTTGGATCCAGGGTTGCTCAGCCCCGAATGCGCAGCTCTCAGCCATGCTCAGAGCTGAGTTTCCAAGCATATAACTTTTAATGTGTGGAGAAAGCCCTTTCCGTATGTCTCCCTTCGCTTACTGCTGCTCTGCCGATTAAAACTAAGTGAAAATCGTAATGCCATAAAATCTGGGAAACATCCAGAAGAGGAATTATGAAATCATTTCCTCTTCATGTAAGTTAGTAATCAATCTCTCTCAGTGAAACTACGTGTAATTTTTGTATAATTACACTGCTTCTCATGATGCTAACTAAAGAGCCACAGCATATTTCCTACCATGACTCTGACTTATTATTGCTTTTGATGGAGGAATCTTTTCTATTGCTTTTGAAAATGAGTAAGTATAATTCTGTGTTTGGTTCGATACACAGATTCTTAATGTTTATGTATTTCAACAGCAATACTTCGTTTTTCCTAAGCTTTACATCATTGCAAATCATGATTCCCATCATATACAGCCCCTGACTCTGCTTTCTACACAGAGGTGGGCACTTGTTTCTTATTTCTTCCCTGGTGACTGGTCCAGAACATGTCTAGCAGCTACTGATAATGCTGAAATAATAAATATCTAAACTAGTATTACATTACAGCACCAAGGAAGATTGCATAAGAGCAACAGTAGCACACCAGGACTCCAAAATCAACCCCTGGCCTCTGGGGGGGTTATTTCCTCAAGATTATTGGGAAGCAAGTTGTAGAGGAAAAGACAAGTGTCTCAGAGATGAGCATCTCTCGTGCTGGATTGCAGGATGCTGAGCTGGCTGGGGTGTTTCTGCTAATGTGCTGGAAATGCAGGGTGGGAGCTAGATGTTTTCTGCTTGGTGCTTTCTAAACACAGAGCTCGATTCAAGAGCTAAGGTAGGGCACTGCATGGGCATTTAATCAGTACTTTGTATAGTATTTAGAAAGATGGTGACCCAGACTGCTGGTAGCATTTACTTCCAATCAATAAATGCAGATTTTTATGCTGCTTTGCTCCCTGGCCCACTTCTCACCATGGACTCCCTGGGTGTAATTTCTGTCTTTTTTCCACAGCTTTAGTTTCAGCCTCTGTCATCTGCTGAGATCAGCTGAAGGCTGAGACGAAGGAGAAAGGGTAAGTTGGTGAGGGAAGAAAGATGGCAAACGCATGAAATTATAACTTATGTCTCTACAGCAGAGGCACAGGGACAGCTCTGAGGTCTGGGAGTTGGGAAAAGAAAGAAGAAGCCGAACTTGACCAGAAATTATAACTGTTAATAAACAACAGGAGCCCAAAATAAAGGATTGTTGTTGTTGTTGTTGTTATTATTATTATTATTATTATTATTATTATTATCATCATCATCATCATCAATCAAACTCTGCCAGCCCTAGCTACAAGCACTCTGGGCCCACAGCTGTGATTGCATCCACTGTGGACTGTGCCAAACATTGTTCACTCCAAATCTCTACTCGATGCCCTTGAACAGCCCTTGAGATCACCCTTGGCCTGGCTTCCAGGCGTGGGGATGGTCCCTCCACTCTGCCCAGCAACTTGAGCTCTGAGGCTGCATCTCAGCGCCACAGGTCATCTCACACGTGAGTGCTTAACCCTCTGTAGGAAGCCTTGGAGCCAGGGGGTCCGCTGGCATTTCTTGGGTCTACTTGTGGTATCTTCCCCCTCTTCCAAATGTTGGCAGCCCACCTCCGCTCTTCCTCCAAATGACTTCTACCCTTCATCCTCTTTGCAATTTATTGCAGGAGACTGGTCTGTGGTCTGGGTCTCTTGTTGCCACACACAAGTCATGCAGTTCAGAAAAGCTGCGCTGCTCCAAGCCAGGGAGTAGATGCTCAGGTCCCCAGTCTCTTTGTTTGTCAGGCCAAGATATGATTTTAACCCATAATGATTTTAACTCAAAAGAGGTGATTAGCCCTCTGTATTTAGTGTTGGTGCAGCCTCACCTTGAATACTGTGTGCAGTGCTGGGCTTCACCATTTAAAAAGGATGCTGAGGTCCTTGAACGTGTCCAGAGGAGGGCAACAAAGCTGGTGAAAGGGCTGGAAGACATGTCTTCTGAGGACATTAGGTTTGTCTAGTTTGGAGATCAGCTGCATCAGGGGAGGTTCAGAGTTGACATTAGGAAGCATTTCTTTAATGAGGGGGTGGTCGATCACTGGAACAGGCTTCCTAGAGAGGTGGTTGATACCTCAAGTCTGTCAGTGTTCAAGAGGCATTTGGACAATGCCCTTAATACCATGCTTTTACTATTGCTCAGCCCTGAGGTGGCTGGGTAGTTGGACTAGATGATTGTTCCAGGTCGCTTCCAACTGGACTATTCTGTTCTATGACTGAGTGAATTTCTAAATCCTAAGGAAACCCCAAAATGTTGGCATTTACCCCAGAAGAGATACGATAACAGATTTCCACTCAGTACACCAAATTGTTTCTTTTTGTTAATGTCAGAACATAAACATTAATGTAATTACAAGTCTATTTAGCATATACCCAGAGCATCAAATTTAATATGTTGTATTACTATTGAATTAGGACATTATTATTAAACCATTAATTTAAAACTCTGAAATGCGTAGCCTATAAACTCCAAATGAAACTGCCCTGCCACAAATAAGAAATTGAAAATCAGTCATTTCATTTTGGCCTGCTTTTAAGAAAAGTTTTAGTTCCAGCGTGACCACACTCTCCGGTGGGAAACTTTCTCCCAGAACAACTCGACTGCTCTGTAGTGAGGTTTTATCCTGAAACCCATTTTCCCATATGCTCCCTTTCTTGCTTTGTGGCTCCACCTGAACTTCAGGGAGGGTCTCAGGAGGGGAGTCGGTTCACTCCCTAGTCCTGCAGCTGCCTCTGCTAGTGGTGGGCAGACTTCTCAACCCAGGCTGGCTTAGCTGCACTTGGAAGACTTCGTGCATCTATTTAACACTTGGCTAAACACCACATACCTCCTCTGCAGAGCTTGGCATGTCTTCAGGGTTTAGTCAATACTGTGGTCACCTTTCACTGTTCAGTGCTTTTCTAGGGTACAACCTGAAAAATGAAGTTTTTCCATGTACCATGATCTGTGCATGAACAACCTTTGCCTGCCGCTCCTGGATGACAACCATGTTTATCAGATACCAAACTTGGAGGAGTGTTTTATTTCTGTTCCTATTGTAAGGAGCAGCCTTTTCTTCTGGCTGCAGAAGTCAGGACTATCTCCCCATGCTTTCACCATCCATCCCACCAGTTTGGGGCCAAGATGTGGCAATTCAGCAGTGTGTGCTGGCAGCAGGAGCCATTGCTACTTTGTTCACCATGGAGCACCAAGCGTGGACACTGTAGACCTGCTCTGCCAGGGTAGATTAAGGTTGACTCCCAGGCAAGACAGGGCTTGAAGAAGCTGTTTTTGTAGCAGTTCTGGTCATGAGGAGAAAGATCCTGGATTCAGCACTTGCCTTTGGCGGTGGTATTCACCAGCTGCTTTGCCAAAGGGATTGGCTGGTTTGCTGTAAATAACTTCTGGAGCCTGACTGTCGTGTCCAAGCCTCTGACGGCAAAAGATGGTAATTGACTGCTGAGCGCATGATCTCACTGGCTCCTGTCCATTGCAAAAATACCTCGTGAAGGACCCATTGATCAAGAACTGCCCTGTATAGTCGGGTCGCTTACAATCTCTAACGACATACATACAAGAGCAGCCAGGCATTATCTGGCCACAAAACACTGCTGCTGAGGGATATTTGGAGTCCAGCAGAATCCACATGACCAGGGAAACTGAGAGCTGAGGCTGGAAGCCTGGCTTCTGCTTTAGCTCCAAGGAGCATCCCAAAGACATGACTTTCAGAGCCTCATGCCAGACAGAGAGCATTGGCCAAGGGTCATCTTCCCTTGCTCTCTCTTCCTCAAGATCTTTTTTACCTTCTGTAGATCCTTCCTGCCAGGAGGCCCCTCATTCCTTCCCTCTTCCCATGTTGTTCTTATATCTCACAGCAGTTGTCAGCAGCACTCCTGACTCTGCTCTGTGAGGACTGGTGATAGAGGGAGGTTGCTCTGGTCACTGCTTGTGCTGCTTCTGCCCTCTCTGATAATTTCCATTCCTCATTGTCCCATAGGTTGCTCTCTGGAAATGAGTTGCTGGACAGGCTTGCCAACCACTGTCCTTACCAAGACATGCTGGGCAGGCAACCTTCTCTCCTAACTGTCTTCCAGGTAGCAGAAAACCATCAAAATACTTCTCCAAAATCCATATTCCGTTTACTTCATCTGGGCTGTGCCCCTTTCCTAAGTAAAGGAATGAGAAGGAAGGACCTTTCTTCTGAATCAACCTCATCTCATTTCCCCATAGATTAACGTGAGGTTCCTTGCTCTGGTTTTTGTCAGTCTAGAGGGAAACAGTTCTTGAATAGGATCTTAGGGGTGCCTGTGGGAAGGGCCAACCAGATTTGGAGGGTCAGGAGAGCTGTCCTGTTCCCCACCTCCCTTTGGTTGCTGAACTTCACAAATGCTAGAAAAGTCCACTTGTCTGCAAAGGAGAGCTTGAAAAAGCCTCTCGATGTCCCTCATAGGAATTGACATGTCAGAGATACAGGTTGAGGGTCTGGAGGAGGAGGACAGATGTGTACTGATGGAGAAGGGGCCACAGGGGAGGAAGGCAGGACAAAAACAGCAGATGGTGCCCAGGGCAGGGTTAAAAGATGCTGATGACTGAGGAGAGAGGGAGTTTCCATGGTGCAGCCTTGCACTGTACACCGCCTGTACCCAGCCTGTGATATTAATCACTCACTTTCACCAACATCAGAAAAAATAGATCCCTCCCACCCATGATATAATAATCAGAAAATTCAACAGCTCCAGTTTAGCCAGAGCCAAAAACCTCATTCTGGAAATACTGCTCCATTTTTTCAAAGTCCTTATGCCTTTGAAACCAGCTCTTGATTTTATTGGGATGACTCTCCCTTCCCAAAGAGCACTCCAGCACTGTCTCTGCGGCCCTTCTCCCAAACCATATGAATCACTCTGGCCTCGGGGAACTGCCACAAGTCACTTGAGCGGCTAAAAATATCTCAGAGGAAGCAGGACAAAAATACACATATCCGCTGCCATAATGCTAGGCTCAGGAGTGCATTCACTGAATTAACATGTTCCCTTTTCTGCTGTTTCACTCCCTGCAGGTTTATTCGTTAACAAAAACAGATCTGAACAAACACAAAGGTTTGTAGGAGACTTTTTGGAAAGCTGCTTTTTTGGGGAGGAGGGGTGGAATAAACATTTTTGTTTTTCAAAGGTGGCCTGAAGCTCTGATTTCCAGTGTCTTTCTGGCTCAGGAGTCTGCAGTAGGAAGGTTTCTTCCAGAGTGATGAGTGAAGCCTTGCTAAGCCAAGGGAACTGAAGTGCATCTTCTGATGTCTCATCTTGACAGTCTGCCTTGGTCTTCAGGGATGGGTGTTATGAAGTGGCAGCTGTGCTTCACCTCCACTGTAGCTGCCTTCTAGGAGTGTGTGTGTTTATCTGAACCATTCCCGCCTGGAAGATTTCTTCCCAACAACTTTAAAGTGAGAAGCCACTGGCAACAATGGGACAGAAGGGGCATGCACAGCCATGCCTGTAGCTGTTGTGTACAATGAGCCACCTTGCAGATGCTTTACCCGTTTGCTGGTACATGGGCCCTGAAATGAGTTTCTTTGTGTGTCTGGGGGCTGATGGGTCTGCCCAGAGAAGCAGCCATGGTGATCCTCCAGGCTGCCCTATGCAGTGTGATCAGGAAAGGAGTCCAATGTCTCCACATCTCTCAGAAGTTCCAAACCAGCCAGAAATAAACCAATCTCTGGAAAATACACTCTTCTTCTCCTGCAATATTAAAGTCCCTTCCCCAGACTAGACTCAACCAGGTCCAGCAATATCCAGACTTGGAGTGAAAACACCTTCAGAGTCGTTGATGGCTGTAAGCACTTGTGGGTTTTTAAGAGCCATCACACTCAGGCACAGGGGACATTATCTCACCTAATAACCATAGACAGCATCCAGCTGAAGGCAGATTTCTCCTGCAATTACTTCTATTTCATCTTATACCTTGAATTTAGAGCATAGTGCTGGTTTCCTCTCTGCTGTCTTTAAAAGGAGCCTGGATGCATAGCTCAGATGGAGACATCTGCATGGGAGATGTTTACAGTCAGACTGATGAGTCTGTCCCTGCACGTCCTCAAAGGAGCCTCTGCTGTCAAAAGACCATATGCTGTCACTCCCAACAATCCCACGCCAACATTGGGAGGCTGCCAATACAGCGTGAAACCAAGTCCATAGCATCCAACTGTCCTACATGCTCTGAGAAATGTCACCTAAGCAATGAAAGGTCAACCAGACTCTGAAGTCTGAAGCTGCATGTGTAAACACGTTTAAGAAAATGTTTCCAGCAGAGGATGGACGTCGATTGTTGTTGCAGTGGCTATAATGCATGACTGCCTATGCCAAAGATAACACATGCTCTCAGTGCTGGTTGCTGTATATAGAATACATACTTAGGCTTTATGACAACTTGGAAGAATGTCGTGTCCTAAATGGAAACTAGAGTGAAGTAGATTGGCTGTTCCTCAACTTCTGAAGGAAGAGATGCTGAAATGGTAGGGGAAAGACATTTAGGTTAGGAAAAGTATAAAAAAAATTGTGAGTTAGACTGCAAACAAACCAAAGAATGAAAAAAAATTGGAAACAGTCAAACAAACATCCTCCACGATGATATTTCCAGGCATGGTCCAAAGCTGGCTTGGATTTGTTTATGCTGGATACAGTCATATCCGAGTTGAGGATTATTGCATTCACTTCCAGAAATAGCTAGAGAATACAACCACCAAACATCGTCTCTTATACAAAGGTTATATCTGCCGGACAAGGCATACCAGAGATCCCCAGACAGCTAATGCCCATGGACTGATGTCATGAACATCAGTGTTTTGCTTGACATTGCAGGAATATATCTTTGAGTACAGGATACCTGGTGCCTACTTAACTTACAGGAGTTTGGGTAAATTATTAAAATAAAGCTTATTTCACTGTGATTTTTTGCTGATTCCTGTTATTCTTTCTTCTCCCCAGGTCCCTTGTGTGAAGTGAGGTCTGAGTACACTGGGGCAAACTACTCCAGGCTCCAAGAAAACACCACCAAAATAGAAAGCAAAGCAAAATAACCCATTTAAGACCTTTTAATCCATTAGCATTTGCTTTATTTAGGTAGTACTTGATTCCCCCTCCCCAAAAGCAGGTGGGAGAGAGGCCAGAGCTGCACGTCCCACTGCTGAGCTCAGGGCCAGCTGGTGCTTGCTGGCATATGGCCAAGAAACCCAGGCACCGGGCTGAGCAAAAAGAAATAAGACATGCAGGTTCAATCTGTTTGCCCCATGCTGGCTCATGGGAGAGAGGGTTTTTTTTTCTCAGGAAGAACTCACTGGGATCAAGAATGACATTAATAAGCCAAACAGAGACTGTCTCACTTCACCGTGCTGCCTGGCTCCCTTCCAGCACAGACTGTTATTAAATTACCCAGAAAACAGGAGGAAAGAGCCCCACACGTCAGATTTCCTAGCAGCCTTTGTCTCTGATTTGTGCCAATCGGTTCTGAAACAAGACCCAGGCAGTGGGACACCACCACTGAGCTGTAACATCTCGTGCGGGGATCTCACTTCGCAGCTCCCCATGGACCCCACTCCACGGCGTGATGCAAAACTAGACAGCAGCTGCAAATTTGGCTCTCTGTCCGAGGCTCTGCAGGCTTCTGTGGGCAATCGTGCTGCCAGAGCTTTGACCCCAAAACATGCAGCTTCCAGGAGCACAAAGAGGATTTTTTTGGTGCAAATTGGAGTGGAGGATGTCAGTCCTCTCAAATGCAGGAGGTTTTATTTTCCACAGTGCAGCCAAGGGGCTCTCCAGCTCATGCAACCCACATGCCCTGGATGTCTCTGCTGGTGGCACCTGCTCAGGTCAAGGACAGGGCATTGGGGTCCCTGTTACTCCACTTGGGTTACTGGTCCCTCTGCAAAATGATCTGGGGTCAAAAAAGCATTTTGGAGGTGATGGGTTTGTTTAATGAACAACTACAATGGGCGCATCGGGTAGGAGGTATCTGGAAGGGTTCACTGGTGACAGCAGGCATCTTAACAGCCTTTCTGCCCATTGTTACCTCATTTAAAAAGTTCATGGGCAGGATGACAATGGGGCTTCCATTCACCTTTCTTTGTTTTTCTTTTTTTATCAATCCATAAAATACTTTATATGGACAAATGATGCTAATTTGAGACTCGTCCTCTATCAGAATGGGTATTTAGCAGGTTGTTGCAGTCTGTCCAAATCTGCTTATACATGGCACACACAGAGACATCCGTAACAGCTACAGGAGATCCCTGAGGTTTTGAGTAACAGAAAGAACTGGGTTTTGCAGTTCCATAATTAGACCCTTCCATAATTCAGGACTCCTAAAACATGTGCATACTCACTCCTGAAACACAGAAGTCCCCAGCAAGCCTGCCTTAAAATTTCACCACTTTTCTGATGTTTAAAATTTCCAGAAAAATCAGTATGTATTTCAGGGAAAATGATTGGATCAGGTTAAGAGAATTTCATTTGCTGAAATCATTGTGAAGTCAGGTGTTTGAAATATAATGCAAACAGCCAAACAAAATCCTTTTCTACTTATTCTGCTCTGCAGTGTTGTTGCTTTTCTTTTAGAGAAGGGCAGCATTTATGGCCAAGGAAGTTGTTGTCAGTCCTTGGCTGTAATTTACACTTTGGTGAATGCATGTGATAAATTTTGGCATGGAAAGATTGATGTAGTCTCATTTTAAAAGTATTATTATGCATTTTAAAATTATCATTGAAACCCTTCAGCACTTGCATACCAAGCACTTTCCATCTCTCTTGCCATCTGTAGTGTATTAAAGAATATAAAGACTTGGGCTGTGCTATTCCTGCTGAACACACTGGGATAGCTTTCTTAGGAAGAGAGGGCCATTTTATGATGGGCTGCCTCAACATTTCTTTTAATTTAATATTAAAAAGATCCCAAATCCTCTTAAGCCCTTTGCTAGGGGAAGGAATTCATAAACTTCTGTTACTCAACACTGAAGATCACACAATGAATTTACACCACATTTTGCTATGTTTTGCATATATGAGTTGAGCACTTAGAAGCAAATACTCAGCCCTTTTTTTTCTCCTTTAATTTTTGGACCAAATGGTGACTTCGAAAATTAAAATTTTGGGGGCAAATGATGAATCATCATCAGAATTCAAACCATTGACTGAAGTACTTTTCACATTTTCAAATATTCCTAGTGCTGTTTCATCCTTGAAAATAATTAGACAATAGATTATTCCCCTCTTAGCTAAGTTTAATGACCTGTGTGAAATGCTTTGAAATCCTCATGGTTTGAGACTTCAGTAACCACAAAGAAAAGTATTAATATTTTAGCCAAGTCTTGAATTATTTTCTCCAAAGAGTAGTTAATATATTATCGGTAATACATGAAGTTTTTGTCCGACCACAAAGTCTCATTTTAGCCATGGAAAACAACTGTATTTAATTCACTGTCAGAGTTGAGTATCTCCATGAATGATTATGAACAGGACTTCGGTACACATCTGTGTCTTCCGTGGTGGTCATTTGCTCATTTTTATGTTTTGTTATTTCTTAGCAACAAAAGGAAGTTTGAAGAGCTTTTCTTCTTAGAAATTGCACTAAAATTGTTTTTACGATCCTCTTTTACACTTGACAGTGTACTACGAGCATTTGAGAAATTTCCTTTGCTCATACTGTGAGTTATCTGCCTTTTGACTGTTACCACCATCTGTACTCACCCTTGCGCAATCCTTTATCAATTTCCATGGAAAATACAACATCACTCTCAAGATCTTAATTTGTGGATTGAAAATTGCCATTGTAGCCAGTCACAGTCTAAATCATGATATATACAAGACCATCACTTGGCCACTAACAGGTGCCCAACCAGCATTTGCTCATGCCCTGCATGAAGAGCTGACCGACCCCCCTACTCTGCCTGAAGCATACGCTGGGTAAAAGTTTTAAAGCTGTGACAACTTCAGTTGCTGTTCTGGTCAGGCTTGGGTTGTCCCGTAGCTCAGATGTCTGCTGGGGCACTGAGTAGTCAAAGTGCATCTACTGGATGTTTCTAGTTTTCTGAGCTAGTCTGGGCCTTTGGCTCAGCATAAGAAACAGATTTTTTTTTTATGAAAACATTTAGAAATTGATCTCTTCTGTACCCAAACCACCTATGTTTTAATTTAGAAGTGCTGTTCTTGGGGCAGTCCCCCGGCTCAGGGGCTATGGGGGCACACATCAGGCAGGAGCAGCTGGCCTGGAGAGGACAGTGAGATGAGGGGGGCACACTCCAGCTCCCTGCTGTGAGCAGGCTTTGCACTTGAGCTAATTTTATTTTCAATCAAGAATATTTTCAATCTGGGGGTGTTTGTTTTTTAAAAGCAGTCCTTTTTCATGGCAATGTCGGAGCAAAAAATGAGTTTTTCTGGGAAAAATCTGTTCTGAGAGTTTTTTCTACACCCCCCGCCCCAGCTCCGAGGACACTTGAAATGCCTGCTGTGCTCTCACCAATGTGCCTGCCTGTTGTTTCTCCCAAAAATGTGTAGAAGCTGCTCTGGGGCTTTCATGCATGGCTGGAAAACCATTTACTCAGTAAATCTCCCGCATTCCAGCTCATGAAGGTCACAGAGAGCCTTGTTCCAGAGACACCCTTCCTACATACAGACCGAAGCGCAGCCCCTGTCCCATGGGTCCCCACCCAGACCCACATCTTCACACTGGACCGAGGTGCCCCTCAGCAGAGCATCGGCCTCATGGGCAGAGGAGCTGGCAGGAGGCAGCTTTGCTCCGTTGCCTCTGATGCTGCTTTATGTCAGCGGAGAATCTAACCCTTTGTTTCCATCCTGACTCCTCCCTTCCTGCCTTTCCAGGCAAAATGTTCCCAAAATATCCCCCTTCCCTTAATCAGATCTGTTTTGCAGACAGTGGCTGCTTCTCCCCATGGCCTCAGAAAGTCTTTATAAACAGTTGCTAATCAAAGAAATCACACCCAAACCATGATTTTTAAAATGTCTATTATTATTATTATTATTATTATTATTATTATTATTATTATTATAGGAGATTTGGGATTTCCTCTGCTGGGTTTACATCTAGTGGAAGAATGTTTGTAACCATCCCTTGTGTGTTTCTCTCCCCCACTGGAGGCAGCCCCGCACAAGCCCGGCGTAGGGGCCACGCTGCACAAAGAGCTGCTGTAAATCAACCTGGCAAAGCAATAACATTTGACAGTGCCAAAAGAGCCCCTCATTGGCTCTGCAGACTGGAAATGTCTGGCCCATGGCAGGGTTTGTGTTTGTGCTTCTTGATAATTTGTCCATACATCAGTTTATATATTTATTTATATATTATAAACAGAGCACTTGCCCAGAAAGAGCTATGTTTTCTTTGGCTACCCCAAGGGTCTCTCTCTGTTTGGTTTCCAAAGCACACACATGGAAAGTGAAAGGGCAAACTGCTGCACCAGGAAGAGTTAGTCATTTGTCAGCACAGCCTCCCAGATTATTTTTCCAGGTGGATTTTATAAGAGCCACAAGGCAGGAGGGGGTACTGTGCAACCAACTAGGTCTCCCAGAGTGTATTCTTGCTCGTCCTTAAGATGTGAACTTCTCAAATCTGGCAGCATCAAAAATGCACCAACTGGGTTAAAAATGCACCTTTGGTTTCTTTTGTGGGGGAGGGAGGGTCCAAGGGGCTGCAGGAGATTTTGGGAGTTGGTCTCTGCTGGTTCTCACGGGGCTGACAGTTGGACACTGCATAGCCAGGACTGCAGTGCCTTTTGGACATGCCCCAGGTTTCCCAGGAGGGCAGTGGTTTGGGAATGGTGCCTGGTACCTCTGCAGGAAGCAGCACTGTCCTGAGGCTGTAGGTGAGCAAACACGGCTGCAGCCAAAGTGCTGGGAGCATCATTTGTGAGCTGGGGGAATCACGGCCCCATGAGAACTGATGGGAATGTTGCTGTGGTTTGCGGCAGAACCAAAATTTCAACCTCTCTCTGTGTGATGTGGCTGTGAACCAGGGTCTGGCACGTGGCTGTCCAAGTGACTCACTGCAGACCAGAGCTGGGAGCTGCTGGTTTAAGACCTGGCAGGTAAGGGGCACTGAGCTGGGGCACTGGGTTGCCTAAATGCAGGTAGCCAAGAAGGCCACGGTGTCCTGGGGTGCATCCAAAGGAGTGTGGCCAGCAAGTTGAGGGAGGTTATCCTCCCCTTCTGCTCCACCCTAGTGAGGCCACATCTGGAGTGCTGCGTCCAGTTCTGGGCTCCCCAGTTCAAAAAAGACAGGTTACTACCGGAGGGAGTGCAGCGGAGAGCTACGAAGATGCTCAGGGGACTGGAGCATCTCTCTTGTGAGGAAAGGCTGAGAGACCTGGGTTTGTTCAGCCTGGAGAAGAGAAGACTGAGGCAGGATCTTATCAATGCTTATAAATACCTGAAGGGCAGGTGTCAAAAGGACGGGGCCGGACTCTTTTCAGTGGTGCCCAACGACAGGACAAGGGGTGATGGGCACAAGTTGGATACAGGAAGTTCCACCTGAACATGAGGAGAAACTTCTTTCCTGTGAGGGTGCCAGAGCAGTGGAACAGGCTGCCCAGAGAGGTTGTGGAGTCTCCTTCTCTGGAGATATTCAAACCCCGCCTGGACGCAGTGATGTGCCCCCTGCTCTGGGTGTGCCTGCTCAAGCAGGGGGGTTGGACGGGATGATCTCCAGAGGTCCCTTCCAACCCCTGCCATTCTGTGATTCTGTCACTTGTGCTCCAAGGTACCTGAGGCATCTGCATGGTGCTGGAAGATTGAGCAGAGACCCACAGGATCCCCTTTGGGATATGCCAGGGTGTCTTCAAATACCAATAGAGGCTTATGTCTGGGCAATTGTGTCCCTTCCTGGGTGTCAGTAGGCAAGGCTCATCACTGTGGTCTGGTACTTCTCACATCCACCTTGGTCAAGTTTCCCTATTCACAGCACAGACCACCCAGCTGTTCCCTGAGCAGCCAACCAACATTCAGCCAAATCTGAGCACTAATACAGACTGAGTTAAAAAGAGTGGCTGAAATGCTGTGAGCTTGTCTATGGAGATGTTTGTGCTCCTCCTTTGGCTTCCTTTTCATCCTCATCTTCCCTTCCCTCCACTGGGAAGAAGCAGTGAGTGAAAAATCCTCCTTGGACTTTTAAAGTCTGGACATCTGTATTTAACCTCTTGAACACTGTATTCAGCCACCTGCAAGGGACTTGGATCCTGTCTGGCTCTTGGCTGAGCTGGCTGACACCCAGAGTTGCTGACCAAGGTGGAGTTGTGCCAGACTGACAGGAATATTACTAAAATCTGTGGTTCTAGAAGTATGGTACTCTGTCCTGTCCTTGTCCCTGGGCTCCAGGACCCTGGGCCATACAAAGCAGGTCACTTCTGCAGGGGTTCCTGACTTTTTCAAATGAGAAGTAGGGAGGCAATGATGACTCCATGAGACAAATACAGCAGCAATAATTCCTACTAGACAAACATCACACACTTTCTCATATACAATGACAAAAGTCATGGGAATAACAAATACAGCAGGTAGAACATTTTGACTTTTGGTAAAGCACTGGCTCTGAAATTTCTTTAGCATCCTTTGGTCACCCACCGGCTTGGACAGCCCCAAGGTCCTGGTGAATGTTGGGTAACTGCAACAGAGCAGTACACAGCACTAGATGGACTCTGCAGTGGCCAATTCACTTGCTCTGCACAGATTTACCTTCCTAAATGGTACCTGCCTGTGGAGAGCTGAGCTCCAGTCTCCATGGGCCATGAGGTAAATGAATCAGGGTTTGTGTTAGGGCTAGAAGTAACAGGAGATTTTGTTTTGAGGAAGCACAGGTGTGCCTGAGAGCTACTTTATTTTTTCCCTAAACATCCCAAATAAGGGCTATTATTTCAGACCCTATGTCACCTATATACTTTGGCTGACTCCCACGCAGCTCTGGGAAATGTAGGAACAGTGCCCAGAAGCAAGTCCTGCCCAGGGCAGTGCAGAGAGGTGTTCATAGGGGTAGAGAGAAACTTGTGGCCAGTGCCTGGGTTGCCCAGTGGTGAGACCCTCCCACTCCCAGGGCAGGAAAAATGGAGGGGAGGCTAGAGACTCCAAGCCCACAGCAATTTCTGCCCCAGTGTCTTGATGCCTGGGCACAGGGCAAGCTCACAGCTTGGTGATGGCGCTCAGACAGGATCCTGATGGGCTGAAGATGCTCTGCCTGTGGGCAGCTCTTGACCTTGCTGCCTCCAGCTGCACATACTGGATGGGCTCGCTCCATAATCCTTGGCCAGCTCCTCCACACAATTTCCTCTTGGCTGGTGGGACCTGAGGGATGGAGCAGGTCCCCAAGACATCCTTCCAGCCACGCTCAGCTGGCTCCCCTTGCACTAGGGTGGTTGGACATAATACACTACTTTGGGCATGCTCCACATCCCTGGTGCTACAGAGTTTGAGCAAAGACTTCTTGGCTCTATTGCAGGAGTAGGCAGCCGACAGCAGGTGCTTCTCCCTCTGGACTTCAGCTGTGTCTCAGTGTGGCCGAGGGCCTGCCTTAGCAGGAGATCTCTTAACTCCAGCACATGCCCCAGTTCTTCATACAGTCATCCCAGCTGCCTTGACAAGGTGGCAAAATCTGTCCTTTCACAGTAACCCAACACTGTGATTTTCCAAAGGAGCTGCAGTTTCTTGGCTGCAGATGGTCTCTGCTGGCTCACTGCTGAGGGCACAAATCCCCCACTGATGCTATTCTGGAGTTCACTGCTGCTCTATACATTACCATGGGATGCTTGTATCATTTTTTACTTAGTCCTATGTAGGCCACTTCTTATTTTTAAAAAGGAAGTTCAAAGTCAAACTCCTCCTAAAAACTCATTGAAAAGTGTATTAAGGTATGACCTAGTTTCTTACAAGTTCTTCAACCAGAACACTTTTCCCCTCCACGTCCTCCTCCAGCCATCCCTCTACCACAGCACCACAGGAAGCACACATCAGCTGTGTCTCTATCCGCCTGGGGACCTGCTCCATCCCTCCTGCTCCCACCAGGTGACCTAATTACATCTGTGTTGTGAGCAGGTAAGTGCTGTAGGGGATACTGTGATGGCAAGCTGGCTGGTGTGAACTCCTTTTTTTCCTGCCCCAATGATAACTGGGAGGAGCTCTTTGTCTTCTTCCAAAAGTTAGTGAAACTTTCCCCATGTAAGAGCAGAACTGGAAAAGGATGTAAGAGCAGACAGATTGTGGGCTGTGTATTGGCCTTGAGGCACCATGGTGGATTCTTGGAAGTGGTTTGCTATTGGCAGCATGGTGGCTGAATTCCACTGTGGAAGGACAATGTGCTTCAGCAGAGGACCTCCAAGAACTGCCATCCTGCACTGAACTTCTTCCCAGCTCTTAAAGGAAGAAATGGCCTCACTGTGCATGGAGTATCTTTGCTCTGGGTCACCCTTATAGAAGGGACTCCATAGGTCTCAGCCATGCTCTTGCCCACTCTTTACTCTTAAAAAGACTGTTTGCACTCTATTTTAGATCCTAAATCCTGGTTCACTGCTGAGTTTGCTCATTTCTGCCATGAGGCAGCAGAAATAGTTCCAGTCCCTCCCATGGGGTTTAGACCTGCAGTCATACTGGCAGCCCCTTCCTGGCCTGCACTGTGCCAACGTGCCTGGCTGGCCTGAGGGACCTGGGAAGGCACCACCCAACTCTACAGGCAGGAATGGCCAAAGGGTAGGGAGACACCTGTAATTACAGCTGAGCCTGCTTCATGGCCATCTTTAAGTAGCTCCCCAGAAGCAGCAAGTGCACATCAGGTGGTGGAGATATCAAGGGTGCTTACAGAGGTCAGACCCACAGTTCTGGACAGTCTCCTGGACACCTGTTATGAGTGAAGAATGGGCATAAGGCCCTGGGTGGGATGAAGCCTTGCTACAACCTGGCAGAGCAGTTTCGACAAAATCCGAGCAGTGCTGCAAATATATATAGTAGCATCACTTCTGCCAAGACAGTATCTGGAGTTAATATGACAAGTCAGTCTAATTTGAGTGGGAGAACGTTGCTTCTTTTCAGCCTGAGCAGATTGTCTGCTGGTGGGACCTTGCTAATTTGCTTCCCTCACAAGAATAAATAATCACTCAAGTCAGCAGCGCTTTTCTATTTTGAATTTTTATTTGTTTTGTTCTGCTTGTTTTGTGCTGTCTCATTAGTTATTGGCAAAGAGCACAAAATTGTATTTCCCTGGGCAAAACTGAATCAAAGAGGAAGAGACATTTCCATGTGTAGAAATCCCAGGCTGCCTCTCCAGAAAGTGCTGTGACCTCCAAACCCATCCTCTGGCTGCCCCACACAGGTAGACCCCCAACCTTCCTGCTGCTTCTCTCCACGCACACACAGTGCTGCAGCCATTCCCTCTGGCACATGCAGCCAGTTCCCAGGAAAACTTCTATCCTTTCATTGGTGTAGAGGGCAAAGCTTGACCCTGCAATGGGAGACGCTGGTAGGATTCATCTCATGGTTACCAGGATGCACCCACAAGCACCTAACAGCACTGTTGTGACTTGTTAAACCACAGTGGCTCCAGTGATCTCCAGTCCTGTCTTGAAACCACAGGCTGCCACATGGTCCTCTGCTTGGGGCAGGAGAAAGGTTGCTCTTGAGCTGGGAAGTGCCTCCTGGGATGACCCTCGGTGACTCAAAGCAAAGCAGGCAGCGTCGACGGGAGCCAGCTCTCAGCATCTTGTCTGAAGCCAGCTCCGAGCCTTGACCTCTTCCCCAGTGCCATGTCCTGCTGGGCACAGTTCATCCCATCACCCTTGGCTGGGGTCTTGGACATGACTGCTGCTCTTAGTATGTGTCCCTCAAGGGGTGGAGCTTCGTGTGGGAGACCAGGGAAGTCCTGCTTCCAAAGCTGCTTTCCCCAACTACATGAATACTAGTGGCTGCTCTGAATGCCACAGATCTGTCTTTTCCCCATCTCTGAAATCACTTTTGGTGCCCACAGGCTCTCCCCTGGCTCCATCCATGACTTTTCCACACTTGGTGCCAACTGGTTATTTATGTGGAAACCAGATCCTCTAATTGAGGCTTTCTCTGGGCTGGCAGGAGGTCCCAGCCCCCCTGCTGCTTCCTGGCACTTGGCTTTGCTTGCCCGGCCCTCTCCAAGGCTGGGTCTCCTGTCCAAACTGGAATTCTCTGTGTGTTGATTCATTCCCTCTAAGGGAGGGTGATACTGTTTGTGTGCAGAGAGCATTGGAAAAGATCTGGGAATACCATGATATTAGCCATTAAAGGAATGCTTGCATAACATAGGATTGGTAACCCCTCTGTGTAGCATCCCTGAACCTGTCATGGCTGTGACCATGTGTCAACTTCTCTTTACCACTTGTTCAGCCACCTTATTCACAGCACTGGCAAGAGAAATAGAGAAGGTTTCCCTCTTGCTTTCCCAGCCACAGATTCCCAGTATCTGTGCATACAGAAAGCAGCCAGGCAGGCACGGAGTCAGGGTCTTCCCCACTTTCTTTCATCTCAGATCTCTGGGGCATCCAGTGTCTTCTGCTAGGAGCCTGGAAACAGACATCATTTGTGCTTTGTCTGTAGAGATTTGTAGTAGAAACTTGAAAGTTGTCATGAATGGAGTATGGATGGAACCATTTGGGTACAGAAGTTCCAGAAGGAACAGCTGGAGAAGGAGAAGGGACTGGCATGGACTGTTGCCACTCAAGGTCTCAGCACAGCTACATGCAGCTCCTCGGGACACCCAGACCATGAAAATGAAGGACAGACTGAACCAAGGGGCAGAGTGAAGCTGTTACCACCTTGGGATATAAAGAGCAGGAATGGAGCAATAACACACCCAGATAAGGATGGAAAAGGCTGTGAGTAAATCTGCGATGTCACCTCCTGGCTCACTGAAGTGGACTGAATGGAGACCCAAATGACCACAGTCACTGTCGGCTCCTAAAGGGTATGAGAGGCACAACCAAAACCAGCATGTGGCTGGCAACCTAAGAAAAGCAGAAGAGATATGGCAAGGCCTTGTTGATGTCCCTTCTCCTTTGTGTCACTGCGAGTGATCCTGGGCAGACCAGTGGGGCACCTGTGTCCTGGTGCTGGTGAGTTTGTGGGCATGAGAGAATGAGCAAGATCAGCTGGATTTAAAATAAATTCCCCTTGCCTGTCTAAACAGTCTTGCACTGGACCCTGCTGTGTTGAGCTTTGTTGTTGCATGCCTGTTGAGGAATTTCATCCACCTGAGCCTCCAAGTGGGAAAAGACCTTGGGAGATTTGTGCCTGTGTTCCTAAGGTCACTCCTCTGGTTATATTTCCATGCTCAGGATGACATATCTGGCTGTGAGCTACAGTAAAGGAAAACACAAGAAGCTGCCAGAGCTAGCATGAAAGGCCTCTTGCAGACCTGAACTTGTTATTTTGATGCTGACCACTGTGCAGTTTATCCACAGGTGCTGCAGGCTGTGGGTGGTCAGTGGGACATGTCATGCATCCATTCCCAGTGGCCTCATCGCCTTGTGCATGCTGGATGTTTACCATGATGGCTGCACAGATGTGCTGCCATATCTCTGCAGAGCAGCAGACTGAGGATTTAGTACAGCTCAAGCAAGAAGAAGAAGAAGAAATGTCTTTTCTCCAGTGTTGAAGGGAGACTGCAGCAGAGCAGGGTGGCTGCAGAAAGCAGATGTTTCCTCAGTCTCACACTGCATGAAGTGGGTGTTGCAGCCTTTACTTGCCTCGTGCCACGTTACCAGGCACAATGACATCTGCCCAAGTGCTCCTGCAGGGTGCAGGTAGGACTGCAGGGAGGAGGATCAGCCAGGGGGCCAAGGCACCATCCCTTGTGGTGTGCCTAGCCCACCTGCACTGGGAGACAGACCTCATTCTCCAGCCAGCAGCTCCCAGGATGCAGCGTGGAGCCCACAGCCCCTTTATAGCCTCAGCTACATGAACCTGAGCGGGTGCTGGTCAAGGCTGCCTGAGTCTGGACATGGGGAAGGTGGGATAAGGAACAATCTGTGAACGTGTCCAGCATGGAAAGGGATGATCTGTGCCATGCTGCAACTTTCTCACTCTGCAAACTGGGAGCTGGTGCCAGGATGAATTTGACTTTTTTCCGGAGGATCTGTTTGAGGTGAGAGTTTCCTGGCTCAAGCAGTTTGTGCTCCATTGAAGATCATCTGCACAAGGAGATATTTATGACTGTTTTCCTCATGCTTGAATCTTCCCAAAGACAGTGAGAAACCTGTCTCAGGGGTGTGGGACAGAATCTGTCCCCTGCAGCAAATCTCTTCCCAGTGTGAACTTGTGGGTGTCGTGAAGGCCAAGAGAAAGTGGGTCTTTTTAATCCATGAAGTCAGGAGCAGCAGGCTATCATATGCTTGGATGTAAAAAAAGATTTGAGGATTAAAGACCCTGACTTGGGAGTGGATTCCTAGGTACCAACTTCTGAGATGTCTGCATCTTTTGTAAGGTTATCTCCTTCCCTGCAGGGATGGGGGCTAGAGAGAGCTGACTGGTGATGTGGGGACTTGAGCAGAGATGAGGGACTTGGCAGTGGGGCCATGTGCATGGGTCTGATCTAGAGCCCTGAATTCAGGAACACCTTGCAGTGCACAGGGATGAAGGCGTCCTTGAAGAGGGTGAACTGGAGTAAATATCTAACTCCACTTTCCAGTCAGGTAGTTTCCTTCCAGTGTGAATCTGGGGTTACTCCACTGTTCTGGGTTTCTCTGGTGTATTTAGTGACTCTCCCAGACCTGACCATCAGCATTCCTAACAGAGATGTGCCAGATACAGGAATAAGCATCTCGGGAAGGAAAGAGCATGTGTGATGTGAAATGTTGGCTCCTCCTCAAAGGAGATCTTACTATCACCTCGCAGGGGTCTGGGTTTCACTCAGCCTTCACAAATGAAAGAAGGAGACTCCCTGGAACATGGGAAGTGTGGCCAGGTAATAGGACTATTAACAGCTAAAACCATTATTAAAACTATTATAATCATCAAGTTTATTAAAATGCTTCTAACTGAATAGACATGTTAACAACAATACAAACAAGGCCACAGTGTTTGGGCTGACTCATAAGAAGTCAAGCATTTTCCCTCTCCACAGTAGTGGTACTGGTCCCAGACAGCCATTTGCTGCAAGCCAGTATGGCAAAATCTGTATCATAGTGAAAATTGTTCATGACAGCTGGGAGAGCCAGAGAGTGAGTCATGGTTGCTGTTGATACCTACAAGATTTTCCTGAATGACAGTGGATGCTAGAAATAGAAAATACAGTTGAGGAGAGACTGAAGCAGATAAATCACCCCAAAGCCCTGATTCATCACTTTTTTGGCCATTAGCTATGTGGGAAAAAAGTCCTTGGCCTCCACATGAATAACCCTGTGTCTTTAGCAATGACGTAGCTTTGAAGAAACGTTCGAGCCAACACAGAAACATTCAATTGTGTGAAGCTGAAGCTTGTCTCCATAGCACTGTGTATTTTTAGAAGTGGCAGGAATATTATCTGGACACTTCAGAAACCTCTCCTCATTCTTGCCCTGCCTGGTGCAATGCAGCTGCAGCAGCGCTTGGTGAAACCATGACTCACATGGACATGTTATGGGGAAAGGGAACATTGTGTGGTTGGGGGGTTCACTTGCATAATTTCCTGGGAAAGCCTGTTCCCAGTAAGGAAAATTATACATTCCAGCATAATTTTCTGGAAAGCAGGATGGGAAGTCCTTTTCCCTTGCCTTGGGGTCCCTCTATTCCTGCTAATAAGTGCTCTGGAAGAGGTTAAGCCTGTCCTTTCTTCCCTTGAAGTCAGCTGGGTTTCCTTTTGTTTTATTACTAAATCAGCACAGTTCTTGGATATATGACAGCAATTTTTATCACCAGCTGCTCTATTTTTTTTAATGTTAAAATCAAGTAGCTAGTTATGGGGCTTGGCTTTCTTTGTCTTCTTTTTTAATGAAAATATCTAGATGAGCTGTGGAGAACAGGTTAGGTTCAGGGTAGCCATAAAGGCAAAGAAAAGAGACTGAAATGTAGGAAGACCTGGTTTGTGAGCCAGTACTGTGCTTTTGTTCAGCAGATACTTAGCAGGTGAGCCTGTGAGTCTTGGAAAAACCTGCTGGGAGCTTTCTGTGGGGTCAGAGGTGCTCTGCAAAGCATTAGCACCTGAAACAGGAGGAAGAAAGGTTTCCATTCCATGGGCAGAGGCTGGAGAAAGCTGTACAGAAAGATGCTGTCCCATCCTTGGTCCTGCGTTATGTCAAAGTCAGGGTTTCTGCTTCTCCAGCCAATGCCCCTTTTCAGATGAAAGTTTATATCAGGGCTGCTCAGCCCACCCTGTGCACAGATATTTATTTATTGATATTCACCACTGCACCAAAGGGAGAGATTCTCTCAATTAAACTGACCCCAAGTTTAGAAGTAGCTTGTTGACTTACTCCTATGCAGAAAAGCACCTGACACACAGGCTGATTTCTTGCCCATGTGACCATCTAGTCCATCAGCTATGGGACTCACCCCAAGCATGGATCTCTAAGCCAGGGTTTCTCTGGACAGAGTGCCAAAGGCTCCCAGTGTTTTGCAGAGCCCTGCCCTGCCTTCCACCGGTCGTGTACACGCAGCTCTGTGGGGCAGTCACTGACCCCTTCCAGGGCTTTGGGGCACCTACAGTGTATTAACCCCAGAAAACAAGCAGCCTTGGCCATGGGCATTCCTGGGGCAGAGAGGTGGGGGCAAGGTGACAAAGGCAACCTTGTCCATGCAGGTCTCCAGTGTGAACTCCTCATTGGAAACCCTCATTAAGTGGCTATTTACATATCAATCAGCTAAATTGTTTTAAAAATCAAGTCTTAATTCTTTCTGGTTTTCAGTAAGTCCTGGAATGCTAAGCCCAGGTTTGCCAGGACAGACCAAATGTCTAAGAGACATATAGGCACTTTCTAAACCATTTCCCGAAGGCCAAATGCCCACTAAGGCATGCCATGCTAAGCACAGTCATTTTCCTTGCTAAAATAGCAAGGGATCCCCAACTTCCCAGTAAAATGCAGTGGTAATTCCCAAACTGTACTTGCTGTGTCTCTAAGAGCCCACACCTGGGTCCTTCTTAGCACAGTCCAATATGGTGTCACTGTTCCTTATTAAACTGTATCACTCTCCTGGAGCCCCTGGGGTGAGAGTCCCAGGGGAGTCTCAGGAACACCCAGCTACAGGCCCTGGAGTTATAGCAATTTGCTCTTGCTGAAGGTCCAACCTTTGCCTTTATTATTAACTTGATAATTACCTTATTGTAAAAGCTCATCACCCTTGGAAGTAATTAATTTCTTGGAACCAAGCATAACAGATGGGCTTCTAATTTATTTGAAATCACATAGGAAGCAGGGGAGTCTCTACCTCAATTTGATAAACACAGCATTTTAACCTGACAGTTTATTCCCTTTTAGAGGTCTTGGAAGTATCCCTTTGGGTATTTGATGCTGACTCACTGCAGGGCTGAAAGGCTCAGGATGTGATCAATTCATGAAACATGGCCTTGCTTTAATACTTTTGGGCACATTTCCTCTAGGCAGGATGTGCAAATAGCACGATAGGAGCTACCCTGCTGTGATGGCAGTTGGCGGCTGCTGAATTAATGACAGATTTATTAGGTTGGCCAGGTGCAGAGGTTCCCTGCAAACAGCTGGACCTCTCCTCATCCCTTCTTGACAAGGAGAATTTCTTATATATACCTGCTTTGCTCCAGCCCCCCGCTTGCTTCCCTGCCGCTGGGTAAATCGCTGCCCTTGCTGCAGCCCTGCAGGACTGTGGATATGGTATTTCTCATCTCCACGTAGGCAAAGGTTTCCATTCATACTACAATCTGCCCATCTGTTCTCTGGCTCACTGAGTCCTAAATTTGCCTTCCTGTAGATTGAAAGGACAGCTGAACTCTTGAATATTGGGATCTGAGAATGGATAGACAGCTGAAAGAGAGCAAAGCCCCCCGGCAAGTCAATCAAGAGGATGAAGCAACAGCATGAGAGCTTGGGCTGCACCGAAACAAGGAGGGGAGCAGACTAGAGCCACCTTGGGCTGGTGGAGTCTCTGACCAAAATCTGCATGGGGATGGATCAGTGAGGGAATAAACCCCAGTTGCTATGCGTGGGGAGGTCCAGCACATGGGGAACCCCTGTCTTGATGGGGATGCAGATCATCACTATACTCTGCAATTTTGGCTCCTCCAGGGCCATTCTGCTGGAGAAACAGTGACCCCAAAACCCTCAGGACACGGAAAAATGCTTTTTGAAAGATGTCAGAAATGCTGGTAGAAATTTCTGAGGAAAATCACAGTAAAAATAGCTTTTTTTTTTCTTTTTCTTTTTTTTTTTTTTTCCTGTGGTCATATTGTCAGCGGAAAAATGTCTCCTCTTCTCTGCCCTCCCAATTTTCCAACATTTTGGCAGAAAACAGATCTTTTCCAAGAATTAGGGTTTTTTTATTTTGTGTAAGTCCAGCTTTTCCCCTGGCAAAAGATTTGTGTGGGAGGCTTCCAGACAGTTGCTTTCTATCTATCAGGCATACATGAACCTAAATCCCTGAGTGAGTGTTGTGGGCAGATGATAACCAGAGGCTACTGAAAATGTGCAATCATTTAATGTGCAATCATTAAATGGGCAATCACTGATTGAGAGGAGGGTGAAGGCCCCCAGGGGTCGGCAGGGCTGCATCTCCCAAACATCAGGGCTCTCCCACGGATGTGCTTTAGCCTGGAGGAACCATATGGCCCAAAAGCCTCTCTGTCACTGCGGGGATAGTGTCACTGGTGCTCTCGCTTCCCCCACCCATTCATTTACTCAGGGACTCTGTGGGTTTTGAGAGCTCGATCCTCCATTTGCCCATAACAGGAGAGGAAAACAGGGTGCAGACCACTTGAATCCCTGACATTTTCTCCCCATTCTTGCTGGGAATGACCTAATCTCCACTATTGTTTCCTACTCCACTTCAATTTCCACTTACCCACATTTCCATTCTTTCAGCAGTTCTTAAAATATTTTTCGACGTTTTTACCAGGAAAGAGTGGAGACCCAACAATGCCTTTCTTGTTTGATTTGGGAAAAGGTCATTCTTCCACAACATATTTCTTGTTCTGTTTATACAGAACTTAGCAAAGAGAAGAAAAATGTGGAGTTTATTCATCCTGAGGAAAAAGCGGATTTACATATTACAGCTCTTGCTCAAACAGGCATTAGCCCTCACTGTCAGCTGTGCTGCTCTGTCCTCTCTGCTGCCCTTATTCTGGTGGATTAAGACCAATATGGATCTGCCTACCCTGCCTGTGACTTTACTTCCTAAAATAGTAGGCAGATGCAGCCTTGGAAAAAGGGGCAAGTCATGGCTTCTTGATACCTTGTGCTGGGTTTTCTTTTCTGCTGTTTTCAACTGGGACGCTCAAGGTTTTCTCTCTTTGGCTGGGACTTGCTTAAACCCCTTTGTATACACAGCTGCTGGGAACTCATCGTTTGACCCCAATCCATCCCAGTTTATGGAGGCATTTTTTCTTAGGAGCTCAGTAGCCCATGGCTCCTTGGACAACACATCCAAGGGCAACCTTTCCAGGTGGCCTGAATCTCTCTCCATGTCCCTCTGTTTCCAGCCACCGAACGGGGTGGCAGGGACCCACTTGCCAACTTCAAGGACTTCATTGAGGTGCTCAGGCCTGAGTGAGACAAGCAGGCTTGTAGGACTGACATGAGCAGCTGGGTTCACTAAAAATGGTGTGAAGATCCATGGTGATGATAGCAACTCTGGAGAGCTCTGCCTTCCTCCTGCCTGTGGCAGAGGCCCTTTACCACTGCCCTCTATGCAGGTTTGAATGGCCAGATGGGGAAAAAACTTCCCTTAGCAGTGATCTGGTCAGGAGGAGAGACAGGGATGTGCTGCTAGTGGTATTAAACACTGAGCAACAAGCCTAGAAAGGTGAAGGATTTATTAAATCCTGCTACATTTTCCCAGGCAGACATCTGATGATGTACCAGCTGAACTTTCCTTAACATCAAAATCTCTCAACATCTTGACTTCTACTACAATAACAAGAAAAAGCTGCACTCAGAGACATCTCACCCGTATTGGCTCCAGCTTCAGTGTCCTGTAGTGACAGAGGATTTGTCAGCACTGCAAACCTGTGGCAGTGACTTCCATGGGTTATGTGTTCTTTGTACAGCCTGGCATCCTGACGGTCTGCCCGAATCTCATGTCCAATGGGGCAGGGAATGTGCACATGACTTCCCAGCATCCTTTATTTTCTGGTCTTCCTTTGATCCTACATATCTGATGGTGCAAAGTGACTGGAAATCCCACACTGCAAGGAAGACTAGGGATAATCCTTGTCAGATTGTGCATCTTATTCTTCCTGCCCCAGGTCCCTGCAGCAGCTTCCAAATCTCCTTACACTTCAGAGTTAAAGCAGTTGGCTTAAAAGGGATCACAGCATGGATACAGTATAAACCAGACATGGGATATAAAAAGCATGCTTCTAAATTTAAGCCTCTGTTAAAAGCTAATTTAAGCAGCTAATTATACTAAAAATGCATGAGCCCCAAATTTGCCAATTAAAAGTTAATTAAATGAAAACTCAGTGAGCTTCAATTTGTCAGTTAAATCCATCTGCTTCCTGCAGCTTCCTGCAATCCCACAGCTTCAAAGCTGTCCCGGCAATGAGAACCATTCTCCGAATCATTGCAGTGAGACAGATGTCCAAAATCCTAGAAAAAGCCCAAAGCTTACTAAACCCCAGGCACAATTAGCAGCCTCAGCCTTTGGGAATCTGCCCAAACATCTCACAATAGATGTGGCTGTTTAGGAGGCAAAGTCTCTGGACAGGCTGGCTCGGTGCTGCAGCCGCTGTGCCTGCTGGATCACTTCCCATCATCACGTATGTGCAGATGGGGTGACATGTACCAGTGCAAGAGTCCACGCAGTGGACAGTCCAGCAGGTCTGCAAGTAGGCAGCCCTATTAATGTGACTGCTTATGAAAACTCCTCCTTTTTCTGGTTTCACAGGATCTACCCCATCCTCCGCCTACAGACAGCAAAGTTGCCTCCCTGGATGTGTTTCACCAGCTCGCACATGCCATGGCCGTGCTGTTGCTTCCCCTGACTGCCTGATCCCTGCTCACTTCATCTTGTAGGATGCAGCGAGACCTGGGGTGCTGTGTTGTTGCACTGGGCTAAAAGCCTGGAGTTGATGGGGTGGAGGATGGCAGTGTTGGCTGCTGTTAATAGGGTCAGCCAAGCTGATCTGCACGTGACAGATGGACACAACACGGGACAATGTTCTGGGGCTTTTGCAGCTGTAATTGGCAGCTTATTATGTTTTTTTCAGCCACACCTGGTGTAGGCTTTCTTCTTGTGTTAGTTAAATAGACTAGCACTTTAAAAAGAAAAACAAATCTAGGTATCAGCATGTTCACTTACAGCAGGAAAATCTGTAAAGGAGAGCTGCCACCCAACTGGACTGATGCATCGCAGGGCCGATGGGGTCTGCTCCACTCTTGTCCTGTGTGATGGGTACTAAATACAATGGAAAGAGAGCACGATGCTAAGTTTCTTTGCTGCTGACTCCAAGGGGTTACCATGGTTCATAGGTTTGGCACACTCAGCTTGAGATCAGTGGAATTCACATCCAAAATAAAAAAAAAACCCACCAACATTTCTGACCCTCCCTACCAAACCCATGCAGCCCATACTTTTCAGAGCAGAAGAATGGTTTTCACTAAGGTTGCCTGAGTTTTAATTTGAATTTCAAACGGATGCAAATTAATGCTCCACAGTCCAGTTTCTGCTTTCATACAGACTGCTTTTCTGCACAGCTGGGTATTATGCAAGCAGCAATGCTACCACCTCCAGTACATGAGCATCTAGTCATAGTGCTACAGCCAGACCAATGATAGACAGCAGCGCTGCATTTTAGGCAGCTGAATAACTCCAGAGGCACATCGGGAGGCAGCTAGCGCACCCCTCATCCCACCCACCAGTGTGTCTGGGCTGGGACATGGCTCCTTGATTTTCAGCACCCGCATTTCTGCAGCTGTCAACCCCCAACACCATTTGTATATTCGGGGGTTTGCTTTGATCTCTCTTTGTCTTAATTTTCTCAGCTGCCCATGTGTTTCCCAGCTGCAAGTCTTCAACGTTCTTTGTGACTTTTTCCCCCACTCACTTCCCCCACTCCACTTGCTGTGTGAGTACTTTTATTCCAGTCCCAACTGTGTTTATCTTTCATGCAACCAATTTTGTCCTTTCTTTTCAAACAACACTGGGATGGCTGGCTTGTTAGCTACGTGGAGGGACTAAGATGTACTGTGGTGCTGATGGGAGGGAAGCAGCTCCTGGGGATGGCTGTATGAAGCAGAAATGGTCAACAAGATCGGGCACGTGTTTCCCTAAATTGTCAAAGCAAACCTCCTCTGCCAGGCAAAGCCAGGGCTCCTCAGCATGTCAGTTTAGCAGGGTTACAGGCACTGTGCACCCAGGCAAACCTCCCCATGCAGCACTGCAGGAGCCTCCCATGTTGCCCAGGAGGCTCCAAGTCCCCCTGTGGTCATCGCTGCATGGCCTCGGAGGCAGTGTGGCTGTGGAGCTGCGGCAGGAGCTGAGAGCTAAGCTATGATCCCTGGGAGCATGAGGGGATGTCCATGCCCACCCTTGCACAAGCCTGGGGAAAGATGGAGGCTGGAGGCTTCCAGCTCTATGGGAATAACACCTGGGGGATGTGAGAAACCCTTTATGACTCCCCCGTGGCACACTTTGTGTCTGCAGAAGAGCTATCATGCATGTCCACCCGCAACATCACCTCCATGAGATAGCATCAGGGTAGGGCAGAAGTGCAATATGCATGTGGCTTTGTCCTGGGGAGAGCCTCTGGCTGCCCTGGCTGCAGCCAAGTTGGAGACCCCAAAGAGCAGGAGGGCAGCAAGCCCCTGTCAGGATCCTCCAGAGGGAGGGACCAAAGGTCTGGCCTAAAATGCACCAGCACTTTTCTAACCGATGCCATTTCATAGTAATATCTGGAAGCACTGTGGTTCCAGGGAGGTGTAAGTTTGAGTGGAAGAGAGAAAATAATCATATAAAGGCATAAAAGTTGGGACCAGATGACTTGTGTGGTGGGTTGAGCCGTGACCAAGGCATGTAGTCTTGGGCTAAGCACGTCACTGGACCCGAAGTAAAGAAGTGCAGAGCCTGAGAAGTCTCCAGCCAGAAACCACAGGCTATGACCAGAAACAGTTACAGCTTCATACTGAGACAGAAGCAATTCTTCATGCTCTCTTTCTCCCTTCATTAAAGGAACATCCAGTTATCTCACTGAGCAGCAGCGTCATTTCATTTTCCCAGGTTTCTTAGTGCGATTGGAGCTGGTGATCCCCCAGATTTGACTGCAACCCTTAAAGCTGCTAGTCAAGTGCTAGAGTGCAGAGACCTGCGCTCTTTTTTCTTTGAACTGGCAGCAGAGGCCTTCCAGAGAGCCATACGTTCTCCTAAGGAAGCAAATAAAGTCGTTAGTGCAGCTCACCAGTCCTCTGGCACTGGCACGAGTCCAGCCTCCTGTCTCTGCACTGCTGCTTTCTGTGCTCTGCTCCTTACGAGAACTGTTTAAATAACCCAATAACACAGTTGGAGGCTGAAGCCTTTGCTTGAGTCCGCAACAAGCCTCTTTTAAGAAAAATTAGTGGTAGTAGACATAGAGAGGACTGGTTTGTTTTACAAGGTTTCAGCGCAGAGTGCTGCCTTTATAAATGACATTGTGAATCAAATTCTTCCTGACTCTTTATGAAAGTCCATTCTATTGGAAAACCAACTACCCTTTGTTTATGTAAGGAATATTATTGCCTATGGTGATATCTTAGAGACACATATTTAATCCAAAATTTTGGCCTTTTATAGTGGCAGCGTATTGGACAGGCAATGCAGAACATGAGGATAGTTATCAGAAATGGTACTTCTATCTGCACAGAAACATGTGTGCTGGCACCTGAACTCGTTGCCTCATCCCCACTGTGCACCCAGTTGTTGCTGCACCTGCCATGAATGTGGATTAAGACATGTGCCATTCCGGAAGCATCTTCTTTAGATTTGCAGTGCTGTCTCTTAGCAGCCTTTCTGCTTTATCAAAGGGATTTGTGAGCTCAGACCTTCAGGATTTAGGGCACTATTCCTCTAAACTTATGGTTACAAATCTGGATTTCAATGCAGCATTTTGCAGACATCCCTCTGCTACTGTCTTTTTAAGCACCTAATGGCTGAAAACTGTGAATCTGTTAATATAACCCCAAATTGAGGATACAATACTGCAGAAGTGTAAACTGGTCTGCACTGGGGCTGCTATGGTCCTCTCCCATACCCAAAGACCTGTTCCTCCCTTGCCCTGGCACAGACGTGCCTCTGGCCTTGGGTGAGCGGTTCAGGGAGCTCAGTCGGGGACAGCCAGGATCACAGGAGTAGGAACACCTCCCTGGTTGGGTTGGCTCCTCCAGTCAATGTGGCTGTACTGAGTTGCAGCCAGTGCCACACACATGGCACAAGGGAAGGGGCAGTGCACCACTGGATCAGGTCTTCAGGATGGGGCAATGCAAACCCGTGCTTGCCCTTTTCTAGACAGCTAGCAACGGCAACTGCTCTGAGCAGGACATGGGGCTAGGGACCTCCAGAAGCTCCTCCTAGCCACCTTTTCTGTGATAGCACCTAGACATCAAGAGTACACTGGCAGCTGAAGCTGGCGCCAGACCACAACCATGGGCAATGCAAGCCAAAGGAGACACCACCCCTCTGAAGCAGGAGCGTGCTAATCAAGCAGCCCTGGGAAGGGTGGTTCCCCTCGCAAGGGTACCGAAGGACACCTTAACCTTTCTCAGCTGCAGCCTGAGTCTGCAGCAGCTGGTAAAGGCTGGGAAGGGTCCAGAGAAACCTTCCTCATGGCACAGTTTTATTTGATCAGTGAGAAGGGCTAGAAGGCACAGGAGTTTTGCTCACCTGTGATCAAAGCTCAAGTTCAGTGTAGTTTTTGGAGAGTTTTCTCTGCAAATGACCATCTTTACTTTGCCAGCCTGGTTGTTGAGGGCAGCGCAGACGTTACTGGACTGACTGTTCATGCAGACACCTGTTTGAGAGGAGAATCCGTATTGTTCAAACAAGTACAGGCTTCTACTAAAATGAACATCAGGTTTTATTGACAGAATAAGTAAATATTGACCAGTGGAAAGTTAAAGTCAATATTTACTCTGAGTTTCCCTAAATCCAAATGTTTACAGTAAGTGAAATGGAAGTGCTGATCCACAGATTCCCATTTGTGATACTGCCTGGCCCCAGGGCAGCAGGGCTGCCATCCAGGCCAATGATTCTCCAAACTATTTCCACCCTGAATGCCAAATGTTTCCAAAGAAGGTGCTTTCTGTGGCTGTGGGTTTGAGCATGGTGCTGACCTATATATTAAAAAAGCAACAGAGAGATGGAATTAGAGATGCAGAAAACTGGAGATTATTAAATCTCCAGTGTCAGAGTCAGGAATTTGATCAATATATGAGATAAATTCTTTGCACGTAAACTCATGAAGAAGAACAAACAGAAATGCATTCCCCCTCTACGGTTGGAAAGGAAATGTAGACAGCAGTATCTCTGCTCACTGTTCAAATGGAAGGTGAGCATGGATGCCTGGAGTTCTCAGCTGGCAACTACCATGCTGTTGCCTCTCCAGCCACTCTCTGCATGTGTGACACACCAGTTGGTGGCTTGTCCCACCTACAGGCTTAAACGTCAGAATGGCCATGCTACAACTGGAGGCCAGGGCGCAAATCCTCGACAATATCTAGGTCCAAATCCATCTGAAGGTGGAGCATGGGGCAGTTTGCCCAAGGTGACAAGTGGCAGAAATTTATTCCGCTCAGGGGACTCAGATGTGCTTTCTTCCCACTTGACTGTCCACCTCTGCCCTGCAGAAGCTGTGTGGGCTCTTCTGCTGCTTCTTCTCAGACAATGGGTTCTTACCTTCATGCATCTTCTGTTTGTATAAAACTGCCTTTCCTCAGTCTTCCACCTGGACACGGCGGAGACAGTGGAGGCAAGCGTCTGTAAAGAAAGGTCCAGATATCTCATCCAAAACCAGAGGTCTCTGTTTCTAGAAACCCCTGCATGCCCACTGAGCAGGCATCAGCTTTCAGGTACCAGTCCTGTCTCTAACCTGTGATAATCAGGGTTGCAGAAGGAAAACAGAGTGATCCTTTTGCAGAGATTTGTGGGCTGATTTTAGTCTGAAATCCAGATGAAGACAGAAATATTGATCTGTTTCTCAGAATGCAGTATCTTGACATGCTGGGTCAGCTTTCCTGAAACACTGGGCTGGGGATGAGGAAACTGCATTCTGCAAAGAGCAAAGATTTTGGGACCTGATTCACACTTTTCATCTATCACATTCTGCAAAAGTTGAGATGCTAGTGTTGAAACCCATATTTCTATGTTCTCAGAATAAAATATAAATACTGACTTGTTATAGAAAACATTGCATCTATACATTCCTGCTATGGTTTGCTCTGTGTGCATCAGCTTTTTCTTAGTGGCTGAGCATGGGCAGAGCAGCAGGAAAGGCACAGCCGGTCAGACCTACGGGGAGCTGCCCTGTTCTGTATTTGGTCTCTCTCTGCTCACCACCAATATTTGTCATGTTGCCAGTGAAAGTCAATCCATTAACAGATTCCAGCAGCTTATAGAGAAACATGCAATCCAGCTGCACATTCAGGTTGGCTGTAGATCAGGTGTGCTTCTATTTCCAAGCTCCTGAAGAAATTTCCCTGTAAGCTCTTGGTGTGCTCTAGGAGCAGTCGGCTTCTTCTCAGCAGGATCTGTGGCCAACAGAGATGTTTTTAGGAGGCTTGGTAAGAATTGTAAACTGTTTGCAATTCCTTTAGGCCCTTCTGTGGTGTTAGCCCTGCACTGGTGGACTCCTTTGTGGCCTGAAAGTGTCTTTGTTATTTAGCAGCTTGTTTCATAGATGAAGAGGTTTCCCAAAAGGACGTCAGTGATTTCAGTGATAGCTAGGCAAGCACCACCCAGTGCCACATCTGGGACATGAGTGATGGGTTTGTGATCACAGCCAGTTTCCTATTAGACCTCATCATATTGCATTTTAAGTGCTCTTATTCTACCTGCCCTTTTAAAGGTGGCACCTCTACCCTTTGAAAATGCCGAGCCTTAACCCTTCTTGATCCTTAACCTTTCCGTTAAATTCCTTGTTTCTTTTTGGCTCCCAATATTTTCCACAAGCTCACGTTAGTCTAACAGCCTCCCCTCCTGCTGTTATTTACAGCCACGATGCTTTGATTTCCATGTCGCAGATGTTTCTTTTTAAAGGATATTTACAGTTGAAAGGAATGGGGATCCAGCTGTGCTGATGGGACAGAAATAGAGCCACGTTATCACTCCTGCATCCAGGCATGAAATGCACAACCAAACTTGCAGAGGAATAAATGTTTTTAATGCAGGCAAGGCATCCTGTTCAGCACTGCCTTCAGTGATTTATTATCAGAACAAAGGCCTGATATGCCCTCATGTTTAGCACTCATGTCTAGGGCCATCATTCAGTTTTTGGGAGTATTAAAATGGCAAAACCTTGGTGAAATATTTTGGGGTAAGAATATTGCCTTGGTGGGAGAAAATACTACTGCTCCTTGATACTTTAATTACTAGCTATTTCTAGGGCAGGGAACAAGAAGATGCTTGGAGCTCTAGATCCAGCTGTTAGGAAGTAACTTAAACCTTACACCCCTCGTTGACGTCAGAGTCAGGCTCCAGCCCTGTTCAGGTGGGTCTAGAGCCCTGTTTATCAGAGGTGGTTGAAGGATGAGTCACAGAGGGCATTTTAACCCATGCCTTTATTTTCTGAGGTAGAGATGAGCTGGAGAGCAGGGCTGTGACTGCTCCTGCATTGACCATGAGGCAGCTGGAAGCTCGTTGCTGCTTCAGTGAGCCTCTTTAGCCTGCCCGGGACTTGCACTCTTAGGTCTGAGTTTCCAGGTAGCAATACAACCTCTCTGGCCATTTTTTTGCCGTCTGAGGGCTCAGCAGCAACATGAAGCTCTAGATTTTTAATGACTTTTGGTAAATGCCCACAGCAGAGGTGCAAGGCCGTGAAATGCTCAGTGTGTTGTTGCCTGGTTCCTGCAAGTCCTTAGGAGAGAAACACAAGCATCAGCCGACCCAGAAGGAGCTGCTGTACCAGCCCTGCCAAAGGCTGCACACAGCATCGGGAAGTGATCTCATCATCTTGGCTATGGGGATCTTCCAGCAGCATTTAAAATTTACTCCTTCCAGCTGGCCTGTCAACAGCTAACAGTACTTAATTGTAGGAAGAGCTTTTGCAGGACCTGGCAGAGCAAACATGACTCCTGACCTCTGTCTAGTGCTGTGAGGCAACTGTGGATTCGTTATGTCCTGCTTGCAAGCTGCACCCAATCCCCATTGGCTGGTGTGGGGGGGAAAGCAGGATGGGATGATGGACACTAAAGTCCCAAAGGTTACTAGTCTGATGATTTTCTGAGCAGAGTGAAGAACAGCCACTGTGTCTACACCATCATTAACGGCAAAGCCTGGGACTGATGAGCGCCTTGGGGATGGCTACTTTGTTCAGGTCTAGGACTTTATAGTACAAGCAGGGATTTTTCAGGTACCACCTGCAAGATAATTTGCAATGTTCCTTCCCATTCCCTGCTCCCAAAGCAGTGCTGCTCCTTTTGCAGAGCTGCTGCGTCATGGAAAATCACATGACAGGCTTGAGTCAAAGCAAATGCAGCCAGTTTCTTTTCCAGGCTGGTACCCTGCCTCATAATGGCCAATGGCCCAGGCTTAGGAAACAAGAGAAAGAAAAATTTCAAGAACAGAGTGATTCTTTCCTTGTTCACCCTGTTTCTGGCCAAAGTAATTTAGGGACATCTTGAGTTGGAAGCTGAAACCAAAAATCTTCACCTTATACATCTTGTCCTGACCCTGTTACCATCTTCCTTCCTCCTACTTCATTACCAGGATTCTCCCACCTTAGTAGCCTTCCTACCTGCATCCACGCTTCTGTCAGTCCTCCAGAAGTAATAGGAAACATCTCCATGCTGCTCAGCTCTTTGGGACAGAGTTGCACCTGGCTATGTGCTAGGAAGGTGAGACCCTTGGTTTATCTGCTTTCACTTGCCTTTCTGAGCCAGTGCCCATATAAGAAATGAGCAGCAAGACCTGTGGCAGGCAGCACTGATTCTGAGACACTACAAGGTTACTGCAGTAAAGGGTCACTCTGTATTTGCCTGCTCTTGCATTTTTTTATCTATGACTCCTCACAACTGGCCAGTGCATTTTCAATCCTGGCAGAGTGACTTGGGGACCAATGCTGGACATCTCACTGGCAAATGCCAGCCCTTGTCTTCTGCTCTGGGAACACCAGCAGCCCCACACTAATTTCTCACCCAGGTCACCACTATTTCAGAAGTGGTCTGCTTCCCCTTTAAAGAAGCTTAGGGAAAATTCTCCTCTAAAAATTTCCAGGAGCCCTCTGATATTGACTCACAAGAAAGTCTGGCAGAATTGAGTGGGGGAGAATAGAGTTTGGGGACACCTCTCCTCGGATAAGAAGCCCTGGCCAGTAGAAACAGAACCAAAGAGCCCATTCCCTCATCTCCAGGCTATTATTTTCCTTCTATGCTTAACTCTATACATGTTCTTGTTGGACCATAAGGGCAAAGAAGCTGTTTCTGTCCAATCTCTAAGGCAGAAGAAAGAGCAAACAGCCCAAAGAGAAACCTCTTTGGTTTCTGTTTCCAGATGGTAACAGACAAGGGCAGAAGAACTTGGCTTTCTGGCTTGTGATTTGGCCCGTGCAGCCCAACTGGTTGGTCTCACACAGCAGCCAGCCAAGCCCCACACATACTCCAGGCTGGATGTAGCACACCTTGCCTTTTGGCTGGGGACATTTCACAGGAGCTGCAGTGTGAAGGTGCCAGGGGAGGAGACTGGAGAAGAGACGTTGATGAGTCCCCAGCACACAACTTTGTATCCTCAACCACTCACAAAGACCATGCAGACTAATGAGAGATTCCTGCTGGCCTGGTCTAGGTGGCTCTTGGACATGCTGTCCTGGAGGGTAGAGGTCCTCCCAACCCACACTGTCCTACCACACCCCTTCTTTCTCACCCATCTTTTCTTTGTGTGGGCTTTGTTGACTTTTTGGAGATCCCTCCATGTCCTGTACTGCACCAAGTGGTGAGCTGATGCTCAACGAATTCTCAAACTCGTGTAAAAATCTTCAACTGATTGTATGAAAAGCAGGTTTCCTCCCCAAAGGGCTGTTGGTTAGTGATGTGCAAGCAAGTTCTCAAACAGCAGAGGGGCTTGGAGAAAGAAAATGGTCATGGGGATACCATAGTGCTCAGTGTGGGCCTGGGGAGATGGTTCATCTGTGACAGAAATAGGATGGCTTTTCACTCTGGATCTGAACTCTCTGGCAGGAAATGATATCAGTACCAGGGACCAGAGGGTATAAGCCACCACTCTCTTTCTCTCACTCTCCCTCAGATACACTGTCGTGTACATCTTTTACCAGCTAAGGGACTGGATCAAATGTTAAAGACTACCAAGAAAAAGTTAGAGAAATGATCCCATCCTGTTCCAGAGTACAGTTTTTTGCAATGTAAAAGGAGATGGCTTTTTGCATAAAATAAACATGTTCTTGCCTTTTCCCCCTCAGGAATGGATTCCACCTCGAGTTAAGAGTATAAATAGAGCCAGAAAAAACTTCATGTGGTAATAAAACAGTCTGATATTAACTATGCTCCCTCTGGGGCTGCTGTGAAAGTTCTCCCCCGCCTTCATTATTGGTTTAAGAAAAAGTTGCACTAACTCAGTACTTTTGGAAAACTATTTCTGGAATGTCTCTTGTTCCACAGCTTACATAGAGTGACTCCAACAGCTTTGCAGAGTCTCAAAGGCTCAGCTGGAAAAGACACATTAGATCATCTGCCAGAGTGAACCTCTTGCCCACAACTACAGCTACCACAGGCTTTTAGGACAGGCTCTGGTCTGTTCACTTTTAGTTTCTACTTCTGCTTGCCTCTACCCAACCTGTTTCCTTCTTTTCCTACTGTTTCTGGGATTTATCTTCTTTTCATCCCCTTTATTACCAGGAGCTTCTGGCCCACCCCATCCCACTCCCTGGGCATCTGTGCTATGTCTGCAGGCAGTGTTGCCCTTCCTGCTCTGCCTGCCCTGCCCTGCTGTCTCTCAGGTTTTATGCCGGTTTGATGAGGTTTTATGCCATGGTAGGGCTGATCTCACTGCTCAGCTATTGCCTTATCTTTTTTTTTTTAATTTTTCGTTACAGTTCAGTATCTAGAACAAGTGGAACTGAGAATGAAACAATGAGCAGAACAACCATGATGACAGTGGCAATTGCTTGATGAACTGTAAAGGCTGCTTTTGTCATGCGTCGTATCTGTGTGTTTAGTTACCCCTGCAGCAGAGTGCATGTGCTATTTGGGATAACCCCTCAGTGCCACTGGTCAAAACAGATAAAGAAAAATGCAGGTATTTGTGAATTTTAGTTATATTGGACATTTTCTAATGTCAAAAGGGCTTCAAGCAGGCTTTGATACAAGTGATTTGAGATGTGCCCTGCTGATCCAGCAAGAGACAGAATAAACACTTCAGGTGATTTCTAAGCATCTCCCCATCATCCTGTCTCCTTTATCCCATTTCAGTGAACCATTAGGAGATGGCAAGGCAGGTGTTAGGGCAAGGCCCACAAAGAAATTAGTTTCCTAATGGATTTTTCAGACTGGGGCTGAGGAGGTCCACCTGCACAGGCTCCTGAAAATCCCAGTATCAGGACCTAAGCTCTCCACTCATGCACCTGAATTAAGGGAAATTTGGATGCTTTTGGACTAAACAGCTGGTCCTGAAACATGAAGTGCAGTATCTGAATGAAGTGCAACTATTCTGTGCAAGAAAAACCCACAAACGAGAAGCAGCCAGGACAGCAGCTCCAGCTGAGTAAAATCATTCTGAATTAGAAAGAAACATGTAGCCATTGTTTTGGTACAATGATTTACCAAAATTTCCTGAAGGTAAGACCATGTAAATACATCTTTAGGCCACAAATACCTTTAACCTTTAAAAAGCACTTGTCAAAACAGCTACAGCTTTTAATGCAGTCAAAATAAAAGGTCTGTGGTGGTAATACTAAACTACTTCTTTCTGAAAAATGGATTTGTAAGCTGCAGTGATTGTTGAGACTCTTTTAGCATATATCAGTGGAAGAATACATGAGGATCATGGAAACCTTAATGAGGAGGTGTTTCTTTATATGCTAAATATAGGAAATACTTACAGAACCAGAAACACAACAGATGCCCTCAACATTCAATATAATGCAAGACCAGAAGGCAGAGGTGCCTTCAGCACTCAGCAAAGCTTTGGAAAACTTTAACAAAAATCAGAATAAAATATTATATGTGATATGCTATGACGATGTCACATTCATATGGAAAAAATAAATACATCTAAAATATTTAGATAATGACAAAAATAGCTTAATAGTAAACATTGAAATCTTGGTCATAGGAACAGTAGTTGCAAAGCTCTTCTATCACTGAGGCTCCTCCTCAGATTGCATCTCCCAACATGCATCATGAACTCTCCTGCTGAGGAGGTATGATCTGGTATACGTGGGAAGTATGTTGTGCCTGGTGTGTCCAGTACAGGAGAGTAGGATTCAACTTGCCTACCTGTAGGTGTCTGCAAAACGGAGGTCTCCATCAGATCCGTGGGCCCAGGCATCCTCTGTAGTGATGGAGACTTTTGCCACATGGGGCGTGAGAGCCCTGGGTGAGGTGAGTCCCCCAGACCACACTGTTTGTGTGACTGGGTCTCTTCTGACCGCCATGGGGGTGTGACACATAGCATGCTGTAGACACCTGCTTTAGATGCTACAATTAGGAAACCGAACTTGAGTATCTTTGCTGTTTATTCTGAGCAGGACTCTCCTCAGCCTTGGAGCTCCATAAAACATATTTTTGATATAGAACTGTCGAATCACTGTAAAAACATTAGAATTTTGTGGTTCTGTTTTCAGATAAAATCATAAAACCAATCACTTCAAACCTCCTTTTCCACAAAATTTTTTCCACAGAAACCCCACACTTTTCAGTACAGTGCTTCATGGAAGCAGGAGTTCAGCTGTCTGGGATGGAATTCAGCTTGCCTAATGTCCATGCTCTGCACATCTCGTAATACCTTATTTTCCCATGGCCACTTAAAAAAACCTCACTGCAGCCCTCCCAGGCTCTGCACATGTCCCAGGTCTCTTGGCAGCACCTGCAGGTCTCCCTCCATGCACTGCTTTCCCAGCAGAGTGTTGGCAGCTTCTCCCCAGGATCCTGCCTACCTGTATGTGATCCTCCTCAGGAGCCAGAGGTGGGAACCAGGCACGTGCTGTCCACCACTCGTGCAATGCTGAGCATCCCTGCCATCCTTCAGAGTGGGAATCAGTTTGGATTTACTTCCTCCATCAGTTGCTAATTCTCATAAGGCTGAACAAATCCAGAAACTCTGAATTAATTTTCTCCCACCAGATCCCGTTGAAATTGCCCAGTGGATCCAATGTAAGTATGCACGTAGGTCTGACAAGCAAGCACAACACACAGACTGTGTGTTCATTTAGCACTCATTTCTGGTGGAAACTGATCTAACATGGGTGGCCTTCCTTTGGACAGACGGACATGGTCCTGGGGCAAACAGTCTGGGTGGTGAGATATGGGGGGGAGGAGGCAACGATGCATAACACAGGCAACTTCCCACCTCATATTTCCCTCATGCTATAAGAATCACAGTCTGTGCAATGAATATGACTAGTATATGAAATACACTGATTTAAATATTGTCTCCTGAAGTGTAGCTCTTCCCTCTCGTGCATGTGAATTGTCACATACTTTAATTGCATGATGGTGTATTTTGATTTCTACTGGATAATTGCTTCTTACCATTGTTATTCACAGAGAGTTTCTCTCCTTTGTTCTCATTTCAATGAAACTGAGACAATAAAATGTCAAGAAATACCAAAACAAAAGCAAACCTTCTGTAAATGAGGCATTTAGGTGGCATAGTTGACAGAAAAAAGATGGTGAGTGTGCCATTATGGATTTAGTGCTGCTGTGAAATCACCTTCATTTCAAGTTGTAGTTTCTGTACTGTTTTCTGTTTGTTTGATTAATATTTTACAAATTCTGACAGAAAATGCATCCTGTAAAGTACAAAAAATAACATCCATGGTAATAAACAGCCTACTGAGTCTTCTCTTCCATGCTTTTACTGCAAATGAATAAAATAACACTGACTAAACATCAAGAGGGTTTTTTTGCACAAAGTTATAGTTATATACGGAAGAGAGCTATTTCTAAATAACTATCATTGGTTTTATTCATAAAGGCTTAGGCATAGAATGGAAAATAGATTTAAATGATCAGATATTTCCCCTGACTTGCTTTGAGTGGCTGGAAACCTGGGAAAGTGTCAACACATTATAAACAAAACCACGCTTCATTTATACTTTGTGTGCCTTGTAAAACAAAAATATGGATTGCAATGAAAACAGCATCTGTATATGTAATCTTACATCTAGCATAACTCCAAACTGCTTTTGGCCTGGTGGTATCAGGGATTTCATATTTCTGAGGCTGTCTCCATAGCAAAAGCCAGCAGCTCCTGGTTTTAAGCCATGAATTTTAGGTGTGCTTAGTTGCTTATTTGGCTTGGGGATCTCTTTTGTTTTACATAGGAAGGTCCACACACATGGTAGAGCATGTCGTCTGGTTGAGGACCCTCTGAGGAGCGTTGCCCATGAGTGTGGGGTAGGGAGGAGGCTTGCTCTCAGGAGCCAGTACCCTTGGCGGGGAGTTGGGCTGGAGACCAAGGAGATCATTTGGTCCTTCTCCTGTCTGATTGTCTCCCACCATTGGGATTGGCATTGAATGGGCAAGGAGCACTCCAGCTGGGGATACTGCTGCCAAAGGGGTAAGAAAGCAGCACCCCTCTGCATGAGCACATGGATTTGGGTGATCCTGTGCCACAGACCAAACAGCAAGAGCTAGTGGAGGGGCTGGGCTCTTCCACCGTCATGGTAAGTGCTGAAACAGTGGCATCAGCTGGAAATGCAGCTGCAGAGAGTATGAGATGCTGATGCAAATTCTCATATCTCCCCTTATCAGGAATCACAGTGTTATTGCCAAATAATAGTTCTAATTATAATTAGATTCAAACTGAACTCCTAAATCAGGCTTAAATCTACTACAATGCAATGGTTAATCATATCTAACCTTAATACCAGCCTAATCCTTCAAAATATTTCAAATTTAATTCCAAACCAAAGGCAATTATCTCTTGAAACTTAAAATCTAAGTCTTTGAGTTTAATCATCACCATAGATTTAACCCTAAAACTTATCTAAACCTACAGACACAATCAAAAACCTAATTGTATATTTTAACCTTAAAGGTAACGTATTGCTAATTATAGCTCAGTACTAAACTCATACCTTTATCCTAACCCAGAGTAACTCCAACTGTAATCCCTAATCCCGATCTACAATTTTAGTCATAATGTCAACCATAACCTTACCCTAATCTAAATTCACTATATAAAAGGAAAATAACAAAGGAGAAAGCTTATTTTCTGGGTGGATGTTGCACACACACAAGGGAAAGATGTGGAGAGCTTTAGCTTGGCTTTGAGGTCTAAAATGGATGTCCTTGCATCCATCTTGTGCCAGGGAAGGGACATGGAGGTGAGGTCTCCCGCAGGCATGTGAGACAGAGGCCAGTGCTGGAGCTGCAAGTAGAAATATCTTCAGTACAGAAAATTATTCTGTTTTCGGAGCTTTTTATAGCTACTGCAGCTGTGGCTTTTTGAGGGCTCACATCAGCCCCTGTGATGGTTAACGGTGGGTCCTGGCAACCTCTGCTCAGAGACATGCCCAAATCCACCAGCAAAACTTCTGCCTTTGCCAGGAAGGGTCCCTCGCACTTAACTCCCTCCCTTCCCTGGCTCACCCAGGCGTCCCATCCCCTGCAGTCAGCTGTCGAGGGGGGCTCTCAGTGGGATGGGAATGCCCCCCAGGCAGGGAGCGCAGACTGGGGGTACCAGTGCAGGTAGGAGCACGTGTGAGAAGTGAAATGCGATTTTTTATGTTGATATTCTGTCAGTTTTGCTAGGATGTAGATTATAACCCTCCTTCAAAACCTCCCTGGCTCGCACTTTACTGAACTACAATCTAACCACAAAATACAAATATCATGGAGATCACGGGCCTCAGCACCTCGTTGGGGTCTTATCCATGGCCCTTTCACTGCATTAATTTGCACCGTGCCATGGTTTGAGAGATAAGTCTCTTTTCACTCACTCCTGCCAGCCCCCAACAGCCTTGGTATGTGTCTGTTTGCAGTGAAGCCCTGAGCAGCTGTGATGGGTTAGTGGCATTTTTGTGGGTGCTGCTGCTCTTCATCCATATCAGAGCTGCTTGCTTTCCACCAGGGTGGGATATAATAGACAACAAAAAGAAAAAAATGAAACCGTCGTATGCTGGTGACTTGATTTTTTTAAGGGAAAAAAAAAGATGACATTCTGCAATTAGTTGAAATAATTTTTTTAGCTGCAGGTATAATTTAGCATTTCTCATAAGGGAGCATGTACCACCCACATATGTCATAGGGTCGTATTTAATGCAGTTATGTCAATGTTCACAGTCATGGTGGGGGACCGCTTTCTAATGCATTGTGGTTTCTGTGCATTAACTGACTGGCTTCATTTTCCTGCTTTTGCTGAAGTCTGCTTTTCAGCTATTTGTTCTCATTTTTCTGTGCTTGGGCGTGGGAGCAAGTCGATCTGTTTCTCTGCAGAGCTGCACATGTGTTTGCCAGGTCTCTCAAGTAGGGCTGGATCTTGCGGCATCCTGGGCGGGAGGGGGCAAGGGGGGACGGGGGTCTCCCTGTCACCCTGCACAGACTCTGCAGTTTCCTGCTGCCCTGCCTCCTCTCCCGAAGGTCTCTGCAGAGCAGAGCTGGGAAGGCACCACTGCCACACACCGCTGAAGGTGAGGAAAGGCTTGGCTGCTGGATGCAGGAGAAAACAGATGTGACAAGCGGGATGAAAAGGTGGTTCCTTGCTGTGGAATTTCACTTATTTCCCTGCTTGCTTCATTTGAGCTTAGGAATCTCAGATGGTGAGATATTGCTCCTGATATCCCCTCAATTCCTCCTAAGCCTCCTGTTTCCAGCACAGGACGCCTTGTCCTAGCTGCAGCTGCCCTCTATTTGCTTTTCAGTTTTTTTGTGAAGTGCCTGCAGGGAATTTTTTTTTAAGTCATGTATCAGCATCGTGGGGGTTTGAAGGGCTCTCAGTGCTGCTGCCTCATAGTTTCAGTGCTAAAGGGAAACATGCGGTCCAACGTGCGGGGTTGTGAGTCGAGCAGCACAAGCTCTGCGGAGCCAGGCTGGGACACATGCCGGGGTGTCACAACTCCCTTGCAGAGCCAGCTGGACTCGGTGAACTACAAATGCCAGACCCCGTGTTTGTGACAGTGTGTCCCTGACTGACACGTCATGGCCGCCCTTGAGTCATCTCCAAGTTGGGGTCGTTATAAGTCGGGGCTTTCAGAGCCTGAAGGAGAGCTCTGAAGAGCCTGAGAGAGGGCTGGGAATAGAGAGGTGCAATGCATAGGCTTCTTTCTTGCTCAGTGTGTAGGTTCATAGGGATGATATTGACTCCCTGGGGGGATGAGGGAGTTCTGCCCTACAAGTCAAGACGAAGGAGAATCAGCCTATCTAGAGACCCCCAACACCTGCACAACTGTATGATGGAGGGACACAGTCCTGAAACTGGTGTTTTTCAGGATAAAAAACATGTGCTATGAAGAAAAAGAAAAGAAACTGAGCAAAAATCTTTTTGTTCCAAAGACTGAACTTCAAGATCATAGACAGAAGTTGCAAGGGGTGCTGGTATCCACTGTGCCAACCATGACATGATTGAAAATAATGAAACATTCCCCCAGATCACAGATTTGGCTTTAATATGGTGTCATCTCTTTGGAGAATAGATCCTGGGGTTTTTTTACCTTCCAGTTTCTGAGTTTTCAGGTTCCTGCTTACATGATATTTTCTGTGAAATATTCTTTCTCCATTATGAGAATATTTTTATTTAGCAAAAATGAGGAACCTTATGTAATTCTGTGACTCCTGGAGCAAAAGTTCAAACACTGCAGGAAAACATAAGCCTTGGCAACAGCCTTTACTTTTTGAAGCTTTCCGGCTTCCAGCATTTCTGATACTTCTGTAACGAATGAGTCTAAATAGGAAAAGCTGGTCCAAGTCCATTTACTCTTTTTGTGCTTCCTTTCCTCTTGTGGAATTGCTCAGACAAAGCCATTTGCCTCCCAAAACTGCACTTGTCGCAGCACTGGACAAAACCACTCAGCTCTTTCTGGACACCACTATCTGAAGGGGCATCAAAATCCCATCTGATACTTTACTGTGGTCTCGTAAAAGGAGCTGTGCATGTGGCCAGTGTCTCTCTCCCTGTTATTCCTCTTTACTAGTCGACGTTGTTTCAGAGAAGAAAGATCACCCTGAGCAGCTCCCTCCTCCCACCGCTTTCTTCCTTCTCCCCATGGACAACACAACCTCCCCCATCCTAGTATTTTGGGGAAGAGAAGATGCATTCCGGGGAAGGGATGGAGGGAAGGAGAGCATCTCAGCCTCCGTTTTCCCTCCTGCCTGGACAGAGGCTGTTCAATGTGCTGGGATTGATGGGGCAGGGAGCCCAGCATCGCAGCACTGCAGGGCTGGGCCCCAAGTGCAGGGAACAGAGAAACTTTTGCGGGTACCCAAAAAGCCAGCTGAAATGTCAACTGACACTAATCTTGTTTGGCACTGATGTATGTAGTAGGGGTCTCCTAGAGCCTCGAGGTATCCTCTCTCTGACCCATCTCCAGCTGTTGGACACTCTTCATTGTGCCTCAATGGGGATAGTTTGGGCCATCCCTGGCACCTGCAGTGCAACGTGCCAATGCTGTTGACAGCACTGGCGAGGAAGGATCTGCTGGTGCAATTGGAGCAGGGTGCCTGCTGGGTCTGTTGGCCGGTGTGTTGCTGATGGAAAGCTGATGGCCTTCTGCAGCAGCTGCTTACTCTGCTTCAGGTGGTGGTGGTGGTGGTGGGGGCACCAAAAATGCAGAGGAGGAGGGGACAGGAGTGGTTACAGCCAAACTCCAAGAAGAGTAGGCAGGAGCTGCTGAAGATGCCGTTGGACCCCATGGGCATGTTTCAAGGCTAAGTAGAGGCTTGTGATTCAGAGGAGGATGGGTTGTAGAAGTGACCTGCTCATACTCCCATCACTCTGGGTCAGAGGAAACATGTATTTAGGAACAGGTTTCTAAATCAAAGAGAAAATGAAATGGAATACGTGAGTGGTTTGTAGGCTGATTTGGTAAATAGCTGTTTGAACATACACAGAAATCCTGGAGTAAATCCATGAGATATGGATGATGGTGCACTGTCACATCAACACAGTTCCTGTCTTGCAAACACAGCACTGGACAGATCCTTGCTGCTGGTGGATCTGCTCCAGTGAATCACAACACCACTGAATGACCAAGGTTGGGAAGGTCCTCTGGTGGGCTCTAGTCCAACTTCAAGTATCACAACATGGCAACCTCCCACAGACCTTCCCCTGGCCAAGCCTCCAGAGCAGCTGCCTTTCTGCTGACATCTGAGTCCTGGTCCTGCTGAGCTCCCTCCACAGAGGTGCTTCAGCACTCCATGTGACCAAGGTCTTGCCACCCATACCTGGAACTGGCACATCTCTTGGCCTGCAGGATGCACCTGGCAAATTCTTTTCCACCCATTATTCTGCCTTTGTAACTGCATAGCAGCCGGTAAAAGAAATGAAAGCCTAATGGCATTCTCTTGCCTGCTAATGAATTCTTGGCCAGTGACATCCTCCATCCGCTGCCCAGCACAATATGGGGAAGGGCAGCAGGTGGCTGCATCACCCTGAATAGCCAAGCATCAGGAAACACCCGCAAGGGGGTTTTCAGGCTGTACTGCCAGGAAACTGGGCTTCCAGGTTCCTGACTCATGTCTTCCACTGGCCGTACTGCCCAAAGCCCATGCTGGCTCTCTCACTGTCCCCGGGCTTCTGTATCCCATTCCTGGCTCCATTGCAGCCCTTCTTAACTCACCTGTTGTTTCTCTGTTGGTGTTCCTGGAAGCTGCTATGTGTGGTCTGAAACTTTTAGGATTTCATATTGTTTCCATTCCCTTGTGCTCAGGGGAAGGAGCCAGCAATGCCCATGTTTGTTCTGAAAGGATGTGGGTCTGCTTTCCTCTGCTCCCACTGCCCCCTGCATAGCCTTGGGCAGGGCTTTCACACGGGTGTCTCATAATCACCTACAGATTAGGTAGCTGGATCTTTCTCTGAGAAAGCTGAGCTTCTTGGGGCATCCCTTTACTGCTGTGACAGGATTTAAGCACTTTAAATACTTTTCTGAACAGTGGCTGGGAAAAGCTGAATTGATTATTCTTTGAGTGTTGACCTCAGTGTGGTCATTTGTGCTGCATGTTTTGTGGTTTGGTGGCTGCTTAAGACACCTGCTGCAGCTCCCACAGACCTCCTCCCACATGCAGATGCTCACAAGCAGGACAACTTCGGATTTGCTCAGTGAAACACTTTTGGTTTTCTTGCTCCATGCAGTTGAGTAATGCTCGGCTCATCCTGTGTTGTGAAACACACAGTCCTGCTGTATTTGGTTTCCTTCTGTGATGCTCTTCGCATACCAATGTTGCACAGGGAGCCTGTAGGGAAGCAGCAGGTGCACGGCCCACTCCTTCCATCCTGGAAGCCCCGGACATTGTTAGCTCAGCATTACCTGTGAGCTGGGAACGCCGTGCAAGAGGTGAACTGAAGGTGAGTGAATGAAATCCCAAATGCCTGAACTCTCTGTGGTCTGCAGAGAAATGTGAGACCTTTCCAGCTGAACTGGTTCTGTGAGGACACTGTGCTCAGGAGTCACATACCAAGAAAATGAAGAGAAAAACCCTGCGGGCACTGCAGAGTTACTCGACAGCTGTTTTCCTGCGTGTTGCTTACAAAACTTTTCCCTTCTCCATTTGATGCTCAAGCTGATGCTCAGGCATTTGATACAAGCCTCTGAAGCAGCACCTCAATTCCTAAATGCTTATGTGAATCCTGATCTTGGTGTCACCTCAGTTTTCACTCCAAGCACAGCTATGAGTGCCTTGCTTGCAGGGGTTCAGGAGAAGTATGGGCATGGTGCTCCTGTCCGGCAATGTTCTGCAGCTAGACTGCTTACAAAGTGCACCCTGCTAACCTCTGTCCTTGGATCCTCATCTGGGTCACTTACTGCCTTGCATTCCCTGAGTCTCAGGCTGCTTTACTCCCAAACTGCCTGTCTGCATATGGGGTGACCAGCATCTGTCCAGGCGAGAAATAACCAAGGTTTTCTTACCTAAACCTCCAGCACATGGAAACAGTGGTGAATGCCAACTGAGTGCCATTCGCCCCTGCTTTGCCTTGTGCACCCAAAACTATGTCCCTGCTCTTGATTTCCAGACAATCAGATGAATATTTCTGCTTGAAGCTTAATATAGTAGATGGCTCATGATCTTTGCATCACCAACATTGTCCCCTGTGAGATCCCAAGGAGATCTTGTTTGTATTCTAGGTGGGGAGTGTGTAAAAGTAGCAATTTCTAGTATGAGTCACTACCTCAGTGTTTGATTAATTCTCTGCTTCTGAAACTCTGATGAAACTAAATGGCTGGAAGCCCTAGAGGAGTACTATGGTGCAGGAGAAAATAGAAGCTATAGAACAGAATGTAGCTTAAATTAGTGGGGCCAGAAGGAAAGGACATAAACCATCAGCTGCTATCAGAATATATAATTTCAGTGCTAACTCCTCTCACCTTGCAGAAAGGGCATGACCTTGTCTCAGTGCCTGTGGAAAGGCAATAGAGTGTCCAGCAAGACAGGAGGAATTCTGCCTAAGTCCCACCAGCAACGGTTCCATGGGAACATCTTCTCACTCAACTGCAAGCTTAGATGTACAACAACAGCATCAAATCTAATGGTGTATGGCACAGATGGACCTATGGGGCATGGCAGTACCCAGCACGGTAAGTGGTATAACTTGAATCAGGGATAGTTCCAGTGCAGAAGAAATTCTGGAGAACATCCAGAGTCTGGACTAGATCCAGGACTGGACTCAAGGCTGTAATGAGAGTAAAATTTACCTTGGGGTAAAGGCTCAGAATATACAATATTTACACTTAGAAAAGCAGATCTCCAGCTGAGGGGAATGGCTGCAGCGTCTCAAGTTGTGATGGTGTGCGCCAGCTGAGGCTCTGCCCTGAGGCTATAAAAGGGGTTGAAATGGAGCCAAGGCTGCATTTTAGCCATCTGCTTGGCTGGGGCCAGGGGGCTGAATTTGCCATTAGTGTTCCATGAAATATAAAACAAGAGTCGACGTTGTCTCTGGACTTCATTAACACTTTGAAATGCCATGGGAATATCACATTTGACTATGGGGCCAGCACAAGTCAGCAGAGAATCTAACATTTCAGTTCTCACTCAGAAAAACCCAACAGCTTTGTTTCAGTTCTGACTGCTCATTCCAAAATCAACTGAGACAACCAGTTATTGTGAAAAAAGTTCATTGCCAATGAAACCATCTGAAAAGGTTCATTCTGTTCTCTTTGGGGATATTCATACTCTTTCGTTTATGCTCAGTCTATGAATTTCATGGCAGAAAATGAACTCCTTGAAACTAATCCTTTAACTTCTCAACCCCTCACGTTCACGTGTTCTTGGTATAGGATGAAATTCTGGTCTCAGCCTTGAAAAGGACATGGGATAGATCCTTAGCCGATGTGCCAAGCAGAGTATCAATGACAATATAATTATGCTGCTTTCCACCAGCATTGATGCAGCTGCATAGTCACAGTCAATTGTATTTGAATCAGGAAGTTCCTGTATGGTTCCCAGGACAACTACCTCCACAAACAAAAACAGAGTAACTCCTACAACATGGTTTTCTTCAAAAGTGAATGTGCCACCCCCTGGAAGCATTCAGATGGACATCCATGTGATGTATAGTATCTACCGAAATTGCTCTTTTGCTTTCCAGCCAGAAACACCCAAATACAGAGAGCAGCTTGTTTGTGTTCAGTTCTGTGAAAGCATTCTCTGCACTACAGCATACGCTGAGCTATTCAGTACTGTGCTGTTTCTCTGCAAATTGGATCCTGCCGCTCCCACTGCTGCAGAGGGGGAAGGAGAGAAACAAGGTAAAATAAAAGCAAACATACACCTCAAGCAGCTCTGCCTTCCTGAGAAAGGAAACATAAGGCTCACTCAAGAAAGGAAGCAAACACCAGGCTCCCTAATCATGCTATGGGTTTTATCGTTCAGGTTTGTTACTGGTGACGAGCTGGGGAATTACAGCCGTGGGTGTATAGGAAATCCAAAGGCCCGACTGGAGACTTAGACTCATAATCGCTCTCCAGTCCCCACAAATTCTTGAAACGCTTTGGTTACAACAGCTGAGAAAACAAAACAATGCAATTCACCTCCGTCCTAAGCGGAAGTAGAAGAATTTCTTGGCAATTTGAGATCCTTTTGTGAAACTGATTATACAAAGAAGCAAACAGCCCAATGGCGAACGGAAGCTGTGTGAAGGGTTTTGTTTGGACACGTCATCTGCGTAACTGAGTCTTAGACTTGAAGAAAAAGAAGAATTCTCTGTAGGTTTGCTGAACGTTTTCCAGGGAGCCTGATGCATCTTTGCTGGAAGCTCAATACCCAGGAACTCTTCCAGAAAGCCAAGGTGCTGCCCTCTCATGGTAACGGAGAGAGCCCCAACATTGACTTAATGCAAGAGAGGCCGTATCAAGCTGTGTCAGACTTCTGAGACACCAGGTTTGATACTTGTGCTGATGCTCCATCTTTTCTGTAGCTGTGGTTACCTTGAAAGGTGTTGCTGGGCACCATAGCCAAGCGGGGACAAGACTTCTGGAGCTGAGCAGTTGTGCAAGGCTTTCCCACCACCTGCTTGCCCTTGGTGGAGGACTAATGCCTCCTGGTGGTCCCAGACACATCTCACTGACAGTGCAGAAATGGTTCTGTGCACCTTCCACTGCTAGCAAGGTCTGGCTGCTGGGATGCCTGGGGAAGGCCCAGCTGGCACCTAGAAGTGCACATGGAGATGCATGGGTCACCAGCCAGGAATGCTCAGAAACGGGAGTCAAAGCAAGAAGGCAAAAGGCAAAGGCTGGGAAATGAGGAAAGGGGAAATGCAGAGAGGTGGTGTAGGGCTATGGACTGACCATGGAGGAGCAACAAAGGTGGAGCCCATCAGAGAATTGCCAAAAGCTTCAACTGTGAAGAAACTCTAGACACAGCTGTGAGCAGGTGAGATGAGGACAACCACAGAAGTGTGAACCTGAAGTTTGACTAATGAAATTCCACAGCCCACTGCTTATGAGGCCCCACTCAGTTTGGCAGAGAGCAAGGGTATGGCTGTGACTTCAGGACTCGACTCTCCCAGTCCTGTTTCCCCCCTCAAAGTGGGGACTGTGATAAGTCTGAGCCTTGACACACAGGCAGCAAAGAGAAAGACTTCTCCCTCTGCTTCAACGTTCCCCCAGCAGCACTGCAGGTAGGACAGGCCACCAGCATTTTCACCTGGACATACATGGAAAGAAATACTCTTCTTCAGATTAAAAATGTTGTAGGAAACTGAGAAAACCTGGAGGTCCTCTTCTGGAGTCAAAATGATGCAGTTGTGCACTACAGTCCACAGTGGCAATAGAAACAAAGCAGTAGCTATGATGGTACAGAGATCTGTGGAAGGAAAGGGTTGGAGAGTATTTCATCAGGCCAGTTGTATCAATTCCAACAAAAGTTAATAGATGGCCCAACAGAAATAATTAGATTGTCATATCTGGTGAGAGACAGTTATGGAATGAGCAAACAAAGCATAGCCAGTGCCATCTCCAGACTTTGCCCTTCTGCTGTTTGCAGCGTGCCATCACCAGAGACTCTGGGCAGAGGACTGAGCTGCTGTGCTAGCAATGGGCAAGGCTGTACAGCATTGAGATCATTTTACTCTGTCCCTGTTCTGCTCTTACAGGGAGAAGGGTAAGCCAGGCTCATCTGACCCAGAAGATTGAAAAGAATTGAAGGAAAACAAAGAGAAATTCTAAGCTTTCATCAAAAAACTATTAAAGTCCCTACCACTTACTCTGAGCACATGAAATGGCCTTTATTACAGTCATTTTTCCGAGCACAAAAGCTACTTTCAATAACACAGGAAGGGAAAAATCATTACAAACTTGCAAGAATCAAGGAGCATCTTGCAGAAACTCTTCGTCACGAAACAAATTATAAAAGGCTATAAATAGATGACCATTATCAGAGCAACTGAGCTCTCTAACTAGGCTTGCTGCACAGGGAATGAACTGTTTCCCGAACAGGCAGTGGGGAGGCGAGGCAATCAACAGGTACATCACAAGCTTTCTGGGGTGGAGGAGAAAGCAGGCCTGAAGTCATTACCTCCTGTTTCTCGAAATGGAAGGAGCATTTGGAGAAACAAGTTGCTTAAAAGACTGATAAAAATACACACGGATACACACAAGTATTCACACAACACAGGATGTGGCTGAACTTAGACAAGGTCATATCACCAATGAACAGAGTACAGGATGGGAGCTCTTGGCTCATGGAGTCTAGCTGTGCTATCCAGCTCCTCCACAACCTGCGGGTGCACTTTGTGACCTCTTGTGGGGTTTCCTCCTCCTGTTGCTTAGGCTGCTTGAAAAAATTACTCCCATAATTTTTAGAGATTTTTTCTTTTAAATTCCAGCCTAATATGTTCATTCACGCTAGTGACGTAATTTAGTTTAAATAATTCTTTCTCCTTCTAGTTGTTTACTGCTGTGTTATTTATATGAACTAGTTATGTCTGCTTTTAGCCTTCCTGATGTGAGACTAAACAGAACAAACTCCTTACATCCCCTCATCTGAGGCAGACCTTCTGTTCCTCTGCTGTATCCTCATAGCAGATTCCTACCCCCCATCCTGGATCTGCCTTTAAGTTCTTATTTGCATGGCAAGGTACCTAGGTGAAAGCGGATGTGGTTGGCTTTTTATAGTTTGGTTAAATTTGCAGTAATTACAACAATCTTTTTTTTTTTTTTCCAGGTCTTTCATGGAGGCATGAAGGAATGAGGGGAATGAACATGGGGGAATGAGCAGAATGAACATGGGGGAATGAGCATGTTTGCTGGGAAGGTAACCTCATATTCAAACTGCCCTGATTGGGTCAATGGTACCTTCCTGATTGAGTCCAAAACAACTATAATGCCAGTATTAAAACCTGAGGGACCTGCCATTTAGAACACAAGGTTTCCTAGTCTGTTCAATAGATGTGGAAATTGTAAGGGTGAGCACCACAATCAGTAAGAGACCGTGTTGCTGCAGCATTTCCAGAAGCAGGGTGTTGTGCAATTCACACTAGATGCTAAGGAAGAGTCCTGAAAACCTGCCTCATCAGTCTATGGCTTTGAGACAACCTGGCCGTGGGTGCTCTCATCCCATGTGGACTGCTGTTTTGGGGTTTTCTCCTTGAATCAGGGTGTAATCCTTCCCACACATTCATGCAGAGATATTTGCAATATGGTGATATTGGCCAGAAGCTTTTGATTATGAGCTGCTGTGCCTGTCTTCAGCATGGAGACGACCTTTGGCAGCTACCAGGGCTGCTGCATTTGTAAGAGGCTCACGTATTTGAAAGAAACGGTCAGTAGTGATAGGTCATTAAGATTTTCAAGGCTTCTGGAAAGATGCCATCTAAGTATGTGGTGCTGGCACCTGGCAGACTTGGGGAGCACAAGGCTACATTCACATCAGTTTTAGTCCATGGTGTCTTTGCATTCAGTCTTTCTGGGGAGCCAGAAGGTCTCACCAAAGCTGTTGCATTACTGGATTTTATGGTAATTCTCTTTTCAGGCCTTGGTGTTCAGGAGAAGCAGGTAGTGACTGTACTGGCTCCGAGAGATGACAATCTCCCTGGGAAAAAATTTTGCACCAAGGTGGTGGAGAAATCTCCAGGGGTTGGATGTGGGTGGATGATACATAGGATGTGCATAGATCTCCCTGTGGATACTGTGGAGCTCCCTGTGCCAGGCAGACAAGTACATACAGCTATTACTGAAGAATTTCTCTGTCCTCCAGTCATGAGGGAAACTTAACTTTACTGCATTTGAAAGAGATACCTTGGTCCATGGCCGCTGCAAAGTGTGTATGAACCTATGGGCATTTCTCATTCTCTCTCTTTTTTTTTTACTACCTATTTGGTGTGAACCATTTTTTCCTAGGGTTTGCATTTGATTTTCCCCAAAATGCCAGTTTGGCTTTCAAAGAGATGTCACCAGAAGGACTGGGAGACCAGCAGGTGGGTTTCCTCCCACTGAAACATCCATAGAGTAGCTGTCTCCAGCTGAGCAAGGTGTCCAGCCCCGCTTTGCACAGTTTATGAATTTTAGTGTGTGATTTATCTGACTGTATATAGGTGTGTAGTTCAGGGCCAATAGGAAAGCTGGGGTTGATCAAGGAGGCTGCTCAGGGACGTGGTGCAAGAGGATACTGCAGTGCTCGGGTAATGGTGTAGACTGGTGCTGCCAAGCAGAAACCTTTGATAGCTGCAGTCACCCTTTTTCTAGGGTGCAAGCAAAACATTTAATATTTGTTTTTAAAACACTATTGTTAAAACCACAATATCTTTTTGGCATAAGGGATCGAGTGTATTCATTCTGGGAGAACTGGAAAATAGATAAATTTTGTTGATTTTTCCCCACTCTGAATCCTGCAGTCCTGATTTTATTAGATATTTTTCCTCTGGGTTGAGGCTACAAGGCTGCCATTTGATCCTTTTGTATGTTAGATTTTAACATTAGCCTAAACTGTATTTCTAAATCTAAAAACTCTTTAAACATGGGAACAATTTCACTGGCTCTTGCTTAGAGTTTCCCTCCCTGGATTAAATTATTTATTGGTTGTTTCCCACACGACTTAAGAAATGGATTAGTTGAGGCATATGTGACCTTCACTAGAACTGAACTAGAGGCAGAAAAGGAGCTCTGCTAACACGGTCCTTGGATTCAGGGAATGACCATGGGCACCTCGATGATCCAGGCTGCTGGGCCACAAAGTTCAATGTTGTTTATATTAGAATAAATGATTTCTCTGTCCAGCTTGATGCAACCCTTCAAGGGAGACCCTGGAATGAAAAGCATCCCAGAGAAATGCACAGCATCTAGGATGTTTTTTTAAAAATAGAAATGGTATTCTGAAATTTTCAGGAAAAATATGAAAAACAAGTTATCTAGGATATACAGGAAGATACTTTTAAATCTCCCTAAACAAAGCAATAAAAGACTGTCTAGATCTGGATTAGTCATGAGTCACCAGTCATGACTTTAAAGGGCAAGAGTTCTTCCTGAGTAAACCCACAAATGGACCAGCCTTGTTATAGTCCTTGTGGCACAGCTACACAACCTTTCCTGTGTCTCGGAACACATGTGTAGCATTTCCATTTCACAGGTTGACAAAGATGAAGAGGTGCCCTTCCTCCCTCCCACATTTACACGGGCTTCAGGATATGGAAATAAAGAACTTTGCCCTCTTTGCCCCTCCTGTCAGGCTCTACCTTTGAAAAGCCCTGTTTTCAGCAGAGAAAAAGATGATGGGTAATTGATACAAAGGGATTTAGCTAGGACAGTGTCCAAGGTCCACTGTTAGAAGTGATCTTTGCATCAGGTCCATGTTTAACAAATAGCATCAGTATGTTTGGTGTTATGCATTGCAGCAGGGTTACTGGGGAGAAGAGTTTTTACATTAATATTAAGTGTCATGTAGATTAAGAATTCAGCAAAACAAATCCTGAACATTTGTCATTTTTGCATAGAGATGAAAGATATTAATTTTTCAAAGGATCATTTCCGTCACTACCAGGCTCAGCTAAGCTGAAACCATGAGCCTGATTGTAAAAGTGAACTTGAACCACAAAGATCTTTTAGGATATTGCTCAGAAGTGTCATACGAAAGCAAAAAAAAGAGATAAGCTGGCATGAGGGATAGGGTAGATAGAAGTATAGCCACAACAGCCTAGAAACAAATTCACTTTTAGTAAAACACATCTGTCCATTTTCCAGTATCTTGGGCTATAATAACAATAACTTATGCTAGTTTATTAGGTTGCAGATTAATAGGAAGCCTGCTGACTTCTGTTTCTTTAGCCTTACTGTGATATATACAGAGGAAAGCCAGGAAATTCCTGCAGGTCAATTCTCATGTGGAGAAAACACATCAACCCACCAAAGCTGTACTATGCTTGCTGTTGTGGGAAAACAGAGCTGTAAGGAAACAGGCTGAAGAGAGGTGACCAAAGCACCATGTCCCTCCTGGCACCCAGTGTCCACCTCCACAAGACAAAAATATTTCAGGCTTTTGAGCCTTCTTTCCCTGAAATGGAAAAGGCCCTTTTCAAATTCAGAAACATCCTTTTACATCACTGATTTGGATCCTTTTGATGGAATAAAATAGGAAGTCTATTTGAAAATGAGAAAAAAATGGGAAATGTGCAATAGCAGAGTATGAAATCTCATAAATCTGGACTGCAGTTCATTGAACTCAAGATGCAAAATAGGTTAATTCCTAGCTTTTTCTTTTTTCTTAACAATGATAACTTTCCAGCCCCCCCCCAGCAGAACTCTGAAGAACACTAGTGTTACTATTCCTCCACAAACCATATTTATAATTTTTTCAGCCAGCTCTGTAATTACTGAGCTCTGGAGACATGATTTGATTGTTCTGCTGAAGTATGAAGAGATGAACCAGATCTGACTGTAAATATCTAGCAGCCATTTCAGATTTGTTCATCAATGAGCTTCACAATGTCTGTGGGGTTCAGAAGGCTTTAAACCCCATTATTAGGTATTTCCTATGTCCGATTGCTATACTATGAAATATTTCGAGGTATTCTTTTGAGGGTTTAACTCTGACCACTGTTATTTACTCTGCTTCTCATTGCTTGTTATTTGGTATAGGTGTTATATGATGTTTGTATTTCACCTAGGCTGGGGTGGATGCTCCAAAAATGCCAGCAACATTTTGGAAAAAACCAGAAAGATAAGACCAGAGATCTTTGCAGGAGGTACAGAGACCCCAGGCTCCAGTGAGATTTGAACTCACGACCCCTGGTTTACTAGACCAGTGCTCTAACCCCTGAGCTATGGAGCCTCTGAGCATTGTATGCTTTTTCCTTTGCAAACATTTCATATAATAATTTTCTCTGTTAATTCTAGAGTGAAGTAAAACCTGCTCTGCTACATTGTGCTGCTCCAAGGATTTTCTATTCTCTTTCCAAATGGCACTAAAACATCAAAGTCACAAAACTAGCAACACACCAGGCCAACCCAAACCTGGATTTTACTCTCCTTCAGCTCACCCCTGCAAGGACATAAAGAGGGATACATGGCTACCCTTTCCCCAGCCAAGTAGCTTCGGAAGTTTACAAATAAGAAGCAATGATATTTTGCCTCTTTGTAGTTGTTTCACTAATTTATCAAAGAAGGAAGTTAAGCTTCTAAAATATGACTCTTTATATCCCTCTGCTTTCCTTTGGAAATCAGCTGTGTATTTGCTTTTTTTCCTCTCGGCTCTTCAAACATGTCAATTCTTCCTTAGGAGTCCGTGATGTGCTTTGGGCACTATGTGTGCGCTGTCACATATCTAAGCTATTCTTTGGTGTCTGAATTTTCAGGGTAGTCTTTGTTGTAGTTTCATTCTTAACCGAAGGCAGTTAGAAAGGGGTGTCATAAGAAACACTCCCAGCATTCATTCTGTTTCCTCCCTCATTAACACACCTCTGAAATGTTAAGAACCTCAGTGCCTCGGATGCCTTTAGTTAATTATTACAGTCAACAGAGTGTTTTTCTGTTTTTATATTTGTATGGCATAGCTCTATGCTTGTTTCCAACCCATGGATTTTGTGTGGCTTTTTGAAAAGACTTTGTCAGACAGGATTAACCAGGCAGTAAGATTCCTCAGTGCAACTGCTTTACACAAAGTGGCTGGATTATATTTCATTGGGATGTGTTGTTTCCATCAGGAAGATTCTCCAAAGCACGTATCCATCAGTGGAAATGGGTATTTCATGCTTCCTTCTTACTTCTCTTACTTCCCTTCTCTTCTGCTTCTCAGCAGGCTGGAGAAATAGGCTGACAGGAACCTCATACAGTTCAACAAGGGCAACTGCAAAGCCCTGTACCTGGGAAGGAAAAACTCCATGAACCAGGACATGCTGGGGGCAACCATCTGGAAAGCAGCTTTGCAGAATAGGACCTGGGAGTCCTGGTAGACACAAAGTTGAACGGGAGCTGGCAATGTCCCCTTGCCACCAAGAAGTCTAATGGTAGATATAGATACTTTGCACATGGCAAAGTATTGCCAGTAGGGCAAGGCAGGTGATCCTTCAGGTGATTCAGCAGTGGTGAGGCCACACCTAGAGCACTGTGTCCTGGGCTTCTTGTTCTTGTGCTGGGCTCCCCAGGAGCCCTCTTGCTGTGTGTGCCTGGAGACGTGTGCCACCACAGGCCAGAGCGAACTGACGGGGCCCTGGGAAGACACAGCCAAGTCCTCGGTGTCTGGCTTGAAGCACTGATGCAGAGCACACGACAGAAGATGTGGGGGATGGAGCAGGCAGTGGCATCGTGGTAAGCCCCAAGGTGTGTGCCAGGGCCGCAGGGCTGCTGGTGTGAGCACTGCAGGCGAGGATGGCCCATGGTGACATCCCCCATCGATGGACCATGATATCCCCTAGCGATGGACCATGACATCCCCCAGTGATGGACCATGACATCCCCCAGTGGTGGACGGTGACAACCCCCAGCCATGCACTCTGACATTGTGGCCCTCACTGCTTATATTTGGGTGCTCAGCCTCTCCCAACCAGCTCATGCCTTCACTCCAGCTAAGTGTTTTGGCAAGGTTTGGAATATGGCACAAGCCTGTGGCTCGGTGCTGGGCTTGTGTCCTGGGAACTGGTGGCTGAAGCCCTCGGTGCCCATCCCTGGAGCCACTGCAGGTTTTTCCCTGGCCGTGCCTGGTTCAGGCAGCCGGGGCACCCAAGAGGTGCACTTGCTGCAGCAGAGGTGAGCTGTGCAGGGAAACTTCACCCTGGGGAGCTGGGCAGGTCTCGTTCTTGAGGGACCTGTGCTTCTCTTTCCCCCCTCCCTGGGCCAGCCAATGACCATGGCCTCTTTTCCTCCTCTAGCAGGACACCCACCGCTGCAGTGTCAGAGAGGAGTCGTCGTCCATCCCCACCAGCTCTCCCCAGCCCACCGCAGCGCATGCTGAGCATGGCCATGGCCTCAGAGGACCACTGCCTGGTGTGCCTTGACACCTGGGACAACACAGCCTGTACCATGCTCTGCCTCCACTGCTTCTGTTTCAGCTGTATCTGGCAGTGGGCAGAGACCAAGCCTGAGTGCCCCCTCTGCAAGAGGAGGGTGAATTCCATCCGGCACTCACTGCGGAGGGACGAATTTGAAGCGTTCCCCATAAGGTCACCTGCAGCATCATTGGGCAGCGCCCAAGACGAGGGACCTTACATGCTGCCAGCACCAACAGCATCCAGGGTACACCAACCATGGAATCTGGATCCAGGGTTCATGCACGGCCTTGACCCCAGCACCTGGGGGCTCCTTTTCTGGAAGCACCCAGATCTCCTCCAGCCCCGTGGCCCTGGCTGCGTCGGGAGCTGGGGCACATCTGTGGAGAAGAGCGTTCTCAGGCTCATGCTGGAACACGTGATCCTGAGCGCCCTGCCCGTCTGGGCTCTGCACGAAGAGCGCCTCGTCGAGGAGCTGCAGGCTGACCTCCGAAGCCGCACGACAGCGTTCGTGCAAGGACTCACGGAGTTCACCGTGGAACAGTGCGGGAAGGCAGCCCACCACCTCCTGGTCTGTGAGGACTCCCGTGCTGCCGGGGGGTGGAGGACAGCCCCGGGGGCATCGTCTGCTCCGCCGTCTTCACGAGGTGGCGGGAGCACAGCCCCGTGGCCAGCACAAGCTGGGCTGCCTACCAAGGAAGATGGGAGGGTAACCTCGTAGGCAGAACCAGCTCTGCTGGCTCCCAGGAGAGAGGGGAGGGCTGCCTTGAGACCAGCACCAGCCCCGCGGCCTCCCGAGGGGGGACTCCTGCGCCCGGAGCAGCCCCCTCCAGCAGCGCTGCCACAGTGGATGCAGACGAACTCCCGGGCACCTCGACCGCTGCTCTTCGGGGGTCCCCGCTGCCCCCCTCTGTCCCCGCTCCCATCCCAGGGGAGCAAGAAGAGCTGCACAAGGAGCCGGGGAGGCTGCGGCAGGTGCCTCTGCTCCCAGCCACGGCAGGGGCTGCTCATGTCGGGCCCCGGCGCCCTCTGAAGAGGAAGGCTAGCGGCTCCAAGGACTCTGCAGACCCACCAGACAGCCATCTCACGGTGATGCTGGAAGAAGGCCCTGGCAGCTGGCGAAAGGAGGGCCGGGCCAGCAGCGGGGCCACGCACCGGGCCCCACAGGGACCAGAAGGCTCTGCTCAGGACTCAAAACCTGGCTCTCCCAGAAAATAAAGACATGAAAACGACAGAAAGCGTCTAAGTATTACCGACAATGCAGCTGGCATCATTATTCCCACCCATGCTGTCTTCTCCCCCTTTTCCTGGTGCTCAGCCCACCCCTTCCTCCCAGCTCTGCTGGGCCCTAAGGCCTTTGGGTCAGTCTGGTGGGAGAGGGGCTACAGCGGTGGACATGATCCATTGCCTTGGGCCATCCTAGCTGGATGGTGCCTGTAGCACCTCCTGAGGCCTATGGGGTCTGTCTGGTTTGGAGAGGGGCTACAGCAATGGACATGGTCCATTGCCTGGGACATGGACCTGCACAACTGGCTCTGCGTGGCCCTGCTTGAGCAGGGGGGTTGGCCCAGATGACCTCCAGAGGTGTCTTCCAACCTCAACCTGTCTGTGATTCTTGGGGCTTCTGTGAAGTCTGGGTTTGTTCCCCAAGCGGCAGCACAAGGCACAAGTTGCAGCCTGCTGGTATGTGACAGCTGCTTCTTTTTCCTTCCTGCTACAGCATACTGCCTTTGCTTTGGACTCACTGCTAGTTTTCAGTGATGGTTGTCAGCCAGTGGTCATCACGGTGTGGTTTATCACGTTCGCATCACGCACTGTCATGACCTTCCTGTTGGTGGGGGGGGAAAGGGATATTCAGTGCCAAGATTGTCATGGATATAATCTGTATTTTCTTCCTCCTTCTGCATCCATCCTCAGCATCACAACACCTCCCAGACTTTGTGCCCTGTTACAGTTTTGCAGCCAGCCATGCCACATGATGACTTTCTCCTTTAAAACCAAAGGCAATGAAATGACAGGAGAAATTACCTTGAAATGACATCAAGAGGGATAACACATACACCAAGGCTTTCCAGGGAGATGGAAGCACTGTCCCAGATTGGCCGGTTGTGCTCAGGCATGGCCAGGATACGTGGCCTTATGAGGGAGGCCAAGCTGCAGGTGGATGGACACACATTGCTCCCTGCACAGTGGTGCTCAGTTTGGGGTAACTTTCAATCCTGTGGCTGCTGCCACACTTAGTGCACGAGGCTGAATAAGCACTCTACTAAAGTCTTGCCACCAGCTCTCCTTGTTTCTGCTAGTTTGTCACTGATGCAGCTGGGGCTGTTGCAGCTCCAGAGGCTGTTCAAGCCACCACACTGCCTGCCCAAATCTGGCTCATGTCTGCCTCAGCATGTAGGAAAGATGGGAAAGTGTAAACTTTCCTGCCGTAAGGCAACATTTTGCCAATCACTTACATCAATGAGATACTGCTGGATTCCCTGTTTCACTACTGAAATCGTGCCACGTGGTACAGTCATTTGTAAGCTGTAGCTCCAGCATCCACCTTTACTGTCCGGAGGTCTTTAAACTGAGAACCATGACGTTGCTTTTTGGGGTTATGTTTTACTCAGCTGAGGGAAACTGAGACAGGTTGTCTACTGGCAGTGAGCAAGGCAGGGATACTTCAGTCCTTTCTCCTTCTCATTGCAGAGGAGGCAGGAGGGGAGCATCCAGCAGATGGATCAGCTTTTGTTTTCTTCCTTCCCTGCTGCTTTATCAAGAAAAAGATCCTCCCTTGGTAAGCCCTCAGGATGCCAGTTCAAGGAAACACACTGAATCTGATAGTCTGTGTGACTGGCAATTCCTCAAAGTTTCCAGCTGGGGATGAAACAGTGGCAAATGTGGGGTGAATGTGGAGAGAGCAAGAAGCAGATGGTGGAACAGAACATCATATTTAGCATTTGACCAAACGTTGGACAATGAGAAACCCTGTCATCCCCATGAATATTTGTGTAGAAGTGGTAAATATGGGCAGTGCCAGGCTGATTGGGAGACCTCATATAGAGCCTCCACCTTAGTCTTGTGCCCTGGGCTGTCACTTGGATGATTTCCAGGCACAGAGGAAAGCAAGCTCTTTCCCTGCAAGAGTCTCTTGTGCACCATGCCTTGGCTTCTTCACATCAGGTAGGCAAGTCCTGCAGATCTGCGGTAGATAAGCACAGCCTGGAGTACCTCAAATTTGAGGGCAATATTTGCGGAGACTCTGTCAGCCTGCAGAAAGTCTGGGAGAGGATGCTGGTTGTGCATGAAACCCTTAGGCACAGAAATGTCTCACGACAAGGGAAAATGTACAGCAGCAGCTGAAGAGGACTCTGAGTTTCAGGGTCTTAGTCAGAAGATATACAAAGAGAAAACATCAGTACAAATGGTTAAAGGGTGACTCAGAATAAGCCACATTGTATCTATTATTCCTGGTCTTTTTTGTGCAAGAAAATTGCTCTCTTTGAAAAAAATTGGAAATTAAGACCATCCATCCTCCCAAGCATAGAAAAACACAAACCCTCATTAGGTGGGCTGAAAAGCAATTCTCAGGCCTTCATCTGACAAGCTAAGAGCATGATTCTGTCTATAGCATTTAAGAGGAAATGATGAATTACCTGGCATGGGTTCAGCGCCTGAGCTTGGCATTGGGTAAACTCACAAAGAAGCTTGAAGCCAATCAAGCAACTTTGTACAAATCCTGCTGAAAGCAGCCCTTTGGGGGCATGCAGTCAGGACATATACCAACAAAATGATTCTGAAAATAATAACGAACATCCCATGCAAAAACATGTGCTTGGAGCGTGGTTTACAAGAGCAGCTGAGCTCGTAGCCTGGGAACACATGGCTGAGCCATGAAAGACACTGGCTGGCAGAAGGAAATAAGGGAAACAATTTGGTACAGGCTGTTTTCAGACCCTGATTTGAAAAATAATGAGGTTTAAACGTGTACTGATGCCGGAAGCACTTTGATGTGAAATAAATGCTTCTAGTAATGGAAAGTGATAGAGTGGTGTAAATGTGAAAGGCTTGCCGGTGCTGGAAAGGCTGTCTCATTGCTTTCCTGAGTGAAGCTCTGCTGCAACTGCATATCTCAAAGTCAGTGTTTCCTGAGATGCTTTGATATTTTCATCTCAGTGGTAGACCCTTGCAATGCTGAGAGATGTCCTGGAAAGGAGTTGTTACTGCTGACTGTACAGGCAAGTCAGTTAATGCGTTGGGAGGTGCCACTACCACCCCTGTGCTTTCACCTGTGACACTAGTGAGCACTAGAAGAGCTTGTGCTGTGCCCTAACAGCACTGTCCCCACAGCCTGGGGCTGTCCCCTTATTTCAGCTTTGTTTGATCTCTGCCACCATCCCTGCCCATCCCAGAAGCCTCTCCTGGCACAGCTCCTGTTTTGCACTAGCTCCTCATGGGTAACAAGTAGCTGCTGAGGTCTGACCCAGGCCAGGCAGGGGGTTCGCATCTTGCCTTGTGACCAATGCTCCAATTAGGGCTATACCTACATCCTCAGATGAAATGCCTGGAGGGTGCAAGGCTGGCAGTTGTTCCATTTTTATCACTAACAGATAGCTTGCTTCCCACAGCCTAGAGGTAAATCTGCCTCCTTCATGGATGCAGTGGAATCTGGCCCAGTTAGACAAGTGATGTTAGTCTGTTCCAGGTTTTCTCCATGTTGGAAAGCTGTGATAATCCTCTGCCAGCTGGTAAGAGATTGCCAGCTGTATTGCAGCAGCGCAACTAGGGTCAGTAGTAAAGCACACAAAACTCTTTCCTGCAGTGCTGGGAGGGTACTTCTGAGGGCCTCTGATGGGAATGCTGCAGTGAAAAGTGAGGAAGACTAGAAGGAATAATAATTGCTAAATGAGACATAAATGCTAATCTATTTGCTAGGTCCATGCAGTGCAGACCACCACTGCTACCAACAGGCTTGATAATAAAGGAACTTTCTGCTGGTAGAGTCTGAAGGACCTGAAACATCTTGCCCTTATGTCCTTCCATGCAGTGCTTCGGTCAAGTCCTGATGAAAGGTTTGTCCAGGGTCATTATGAAAAAGCTGTTAATGAAGGCATTAGGGCCAGATTTTCTTGTTCAGTGGGAGTTAAGCTAATGAGAAAACCATCTCTTGATTTGTTTTTCACAGTCTATTGACTAGATCTAAGTTGTGTTTATAGTTAGGCGCTATGATTTGGCTTCTACTCTAAGAAACACTTGATTATTAAAAAGATATACAGCTCTCCCCCAGCATTTCTATGTGAGATATTTCTTCAGTTCAAAACCAGCACCAATATGTTATATGCGAGCACAATGCTGTTGACATAATTCTACTTTTCTTCTGGAATAGATCCTTCATCTTCTTCATGTGGCAAGATGTAGAAGTCACCCTGCTGTCAGGCATGGTTCAGTGCTCATCTAGGAGCAGTCCTGGTGAAGCTCGTTGCTTGGGCTCTGACATGCAGCCCACCATGTCCAGCTGTTAGTGATTAAATTAGGATAAAGAGAATTTGGTGGGAGATGGTGACAATTGTGAGGGTCGAGGAATTCAGCAGGGTGGGATACGGAAACTTAATGCAATTGCAAAATTTGGAGATAAAATGTGTATTTCTTACTGTCTCTATCCCAGCAAGCCTATCTTGCTGAGATGTTTATCTAATACAGTTGGCTTTTGCAGTTCTCATGATTGACTTTTGCCCCGGTCAATGCCATCATGCTGGCTGCTATTTGCTTGTGGAGCAGTATGCATTGTGCTTACCCATATTGGCTACTGTCAGTTAAATTTTATATGTTTAGCTGCAACAAACTTAAATATTCTCTGACTACTTTGGCAATACCAGTCTAAGGATAAATCCCCAATCCTTATTGCAGATTCCAAGCATCAGAAAAAAAATCTTTTAGATTGTTTCTCCTAACAGATGATTCCTGTCTGCATGCCTGTTTTTTCTCATCCAGGCTGCTTGACAATGCTGTCGAGTTGTCCCAGTTTTACCTATGAGATGTGGAGTATGAAAAGCAAAACCTGACAGTTAAAATGCTTCTGCTTTTCATGGAAAATAAAAGCTTCTACTATGTTCTTTGCTTTTACCCAGAGATCAGGGAAATTGGTACAAAGTGGAAATGTTTGTTTACGACAAATTAGACCTTATTGGCATGAATCATGGCTAATCTTAGCAATTTTCAAAAATATTTTCTGAACAAACTCATAGAAAGAGAGTCACAGGACAGTGACCTCCCACAGCTATATAAAGGCCAAAGCTCGGCAATGGGCAGCATCTCTTGCAATAAAGCAACAAAGCAAAGCCGAGATGTTTGTTTTCCATAACTGGAAACATCCATCCTGAAGCAACAGCGAGCTTTGGTGACGTTATTTACAGGGCTATTTATCTACAGCAAAAGAAATTGTTACATCATGTTGGATTTCTAGCAAGCCAACAACAAAGGCCCACTGGAGCCCAGCTTTCAATTCAAATTGTGTGATACTGTTGATGACAGACAAACTCATCATACAAACAAAGGCCTGAGAGTATGATAGACTCCATAAATGGCATGAACAGACCCTGGTAATGATTCTACCAAATGCTAATAAGCTGCATACTATCAATTACAAGAAACCTGGCAAATTTCAGCAGTATGTTTGATCTGATGCATGGAGAAGGAAAAACATATTTTGCTATTGCTTTTGTAGCCATACTTGAAAGATTTCTTTTTAAATGTTCTAACAGTGGGAAGATGAAGCTAGATAAGTGAAAGCTGAAAAAGTTAATACAGTATTACATGGCATGGGGTTCCTTCTGGCCTTAAGATGAACCTTGAAGTTTGGACTGACTCTCTCAGGCTCTCCTTGCCTGCTGGTGCTTGTGAGAAACCCAGTGGCAACCATTACCTTAAAGTTACTGGCTTCCTTTAAAGTACCTTTGTAAAATTTTCTTGGAAGCCAGTAAGGGTTGCTTCAAGCTCTGGAAAAAAAATTATCTGATTTTTGGAACAAACATCTTGCTCCAAGGGTGCCCATTTTGTTCCCTCTGCTGGGAGAACAAGAGTTATTTCTGGAATGCAGCTGTCCCTCTTTAGGCTGCTGTAACTTCTCCCTGGAGTCCCCCTCGGAATATAAATTTGGTTGAACTTTTACCCTTGACCCCCTTCAGATTAGCAAAGATCAAAATCCAACTTGTTCAGAGAACAAAGGGTAGCTGTTAGTGCTGTGCAGGCCTAAGGAGATTTGCAGGCACAAGTCAAATTGCCTTTCCAAGAATTTTCAAGAACACTTGTGAAACATAAAGAAATTGGTATTTCTTAGCATCCTATCAGCCATTTCCAGAAGCACAAGGGTTTGTGCTCCAGCTGGAAATCTGCATTTAATAGGTGCAGGCCACCAGCCTGCTCTGCCCTGGGCACCCCAAGCCCTGCCATGACCAGAACCATGACTCTGGAGAGCTGGTGCCCATCACACAAAGGGCCTGATGGTTGCCTGGTCCCAGGAAGGGTTGGCAGAGTCACTGTTCTAACAGCTCTGCCAATGTCTGGGAACAAAACCTCAGCTAATTGCAGCCATTAGCACCTGTCAGCACAACAGCCCATAGTAAGGGAGGATGTTTTATAGACAGATGCCCTTAATTACAGATGAGTTGCTAAGCTACAGGAGCTTAACCATTTCTGAGCCATGTCAAAACCTGTTAGCACTCCTGTTAGTCGCAGAAGAAAAATGACTTTGGTTTATTGAGTAAGTCTCAATGCTGATTTACATGTTAATCATAACAGAATAAATAAGAGTAATTTCCCATCCTCGGGATAAGGGATGCATTATATCACAGGTTCTCCTGCGGTAATTGCTAGGATAGGTTAATAACGTAAGTGCATAAAAATAAGGGTTTACACTCCTGTTCTGATGTAAGTAGCTACTTCAGCAGGAGAAGTATAACCTGTATGCCTTCAGCACTGTAAAACACAGTATTTTGGTGAGCAAATAGGCAAATATTGCCACTGTCATTTTGCTGTATCACAAATCAGACCCCAGAGTATAAATCACACTAACTAGCGTGTGGTGAAACTTCCATGCTGGTCCCTGGCAGCATCGGTGCTTGCTCCTTATTTAACACTTCTCCAAAACCTCAGTTTGTCAAGGCTCAGATGAAAGGTTTGGGAAAGCACAGCACCACTGACAGTTCAAATATTTATCACTGCTCTGTAGAAAAAAACCCTGTAAATACTAGAAATGCAACAAATGCAAATAACTAAATGGCAGGAAGGCATGCTTTATGCTAGAACCTCCTCTGGCTGGATGTGGCAAACTGTCTGCTTTCCTGCAAATATAAGCTAGTAAGAAATGAGAGCAAGAAGGGGGTGAAGAGCTCAGCAGTCCTTAGGTACTGCAGAAAATTCTTGGTCCTGTGACTGGAAATGTCCCTTTGTAAAATCCACAGAGATGAAGCTGAAGGCAGTGGCAAAGTCTCCCCTTTGCACTGATGACCTTCACATTGCTGCTCTACAATACCCAATGTAAAGGAAGAAACAAGCACAGATGGTCTAATACAGAGCTACATAATGTAACGTGCCGTGAGATTTACACTCGATACGTTAGGAGTGATGCTGTACACATCCAGCTGCCTGACGATAAGGATCTCTCATACCATTTAATTTCCAGGAGACTCACTCCAGATTGTAACTGCTGTAGCTGTAACAGCACCACACGGTAAGTTTGCAGAACTAATGCAAATTCAAGAGGAGATTTAAAACTCTGTGCTGTAAAAACCTCATTGGAATGCCAGTGTTACTGTCTTGAGTTCAAGGGCTCAGACCTAGCTCATGGTTGGCAGCAGGAGGGCTGGTCTGCCCTAAAGCAGAGCACTTCAGGGACAAAATAGGTGGGACAGCAGGAGTTTGTTTGACCCAAACTGCATCATGAGACCACCAGATAAAGCACCATTCTTTGTTGTGCCCTGGTGAGGATTCACTCATTATTACATGGTGATTCCTGCGTGAGCAATGCCGATGCTGATCAGGAGGGTAGGAAACAACTTCTTAGCTGCAACAGAAAAGATGTATGAGCTGAGCAGGCTGAGCTTGACCCAATATTGGGTCTGCCAGGGCTGAATAGAAAAGAGAGGGTCCATGACTCATATACTGTAGCTGAGGGTATAATTCACTGGGGCCCATTATGGACCCTTGGGTACTTACTTACTTGGACACCAAGCAGATGTAGAACCATTGATTCCTGAACAAATATTTCCAGTCTGGCTTATTGCAATTGCTGGAGATACCACCTTCCTAACTACTCTCAAGGCAGCGGCAGGCACTTTTGTAGGATTAAGCAAGCTGTTGTTCATCCAGAATGACCAGGGTTAGGTGGAGGACTGTCTTCTGGGTGCCCTCAGGAAGCTGTCCCTGAAATCTGTTTCCCATCAGACCGTCTAATAGCATACAGCCTCATTTCTGGTCTTGTACTGAGCAAAACTCCCTCTGGGTCTCTTGGAAAGCCTGTTGCTCATTATCTTTCAGGGCATTGCAGAGAACTACCAGCATGTTTTCTCTTCTCGGCTTGTGCCATTCTAATGAACCTATTAAAAAGAAACCTAAACAAAAAACTTCAGCACACCTGAATGACTGGTAGGAATGAAGAAGCCAAAGGACCATTTATTTTGTCTCCACTTGTTTAGTTGGTTGCTGAGAGTTCAGTGGTTTCCAACAGAATCCATTGTTAATCCTGTCAACTAGAAGATAAAATACTGCAAGAATCACCCCAGAGTTTCCATAGCCTACTCTGTGCTGTTCACATCATTAAATCTGTGCTTGAGGGGGTCTGGCTTGTATTCATTTGGACAAGCAACATCTGGCCACAATTAAGTAATCTGAAAATCTGCCTCCAAGTTTGGGGAAATGTCCTTCTGAGACACACATTAGCTGCTTTGTCCAGGGCATATGCAACAGGCTGGCAGCACCCCAAACCCAGTGCTTTCTCTTTGCCACTATCATGTTGTGGTTTGGGTGACTGTCAGCAAGGAACCATTGCAGCTGTCTTTCTCTTCTGCCATCCGTTGTAAATAAATAAATTTAGTTAAGTAATAAAGTAATTTAGAAGAAGTGTGTTAGTAAATAAAGTAATTCAGGGGACTTAATGAGCAAAGCATGACAGCAAATTAAATGTGTCTTGCTCAAAGTCATCAGGCTTAAATTATGGGGAAGAGACAGTGCCCTTTTCATGTGAAAAGGCAAGGACCAGACACTGCTCTCCGGAATGTGCCCTTGCAGTCCTTCTGCTTTGAGTAGGATTATCTAGCACAAGCTAAGAGCAAGCATTTTCCTCTAAAGCAGGTACAGCCTGGTGATCTCTGTTCTCTCTTCTTGTGGGTGCAGCTATCAGCAAACAGACGGGGTAATTTTAGAATGAATGACCAAGCTCACAACAAGCCATCTACAAAATAAACACTCCAGGGACTAACCTGAAATCAATAACTCTTCACATAAGCAAAGAAACAGATGGTGTCTAAATCAATTACAATGTACTTAGAGGTGTTTGCCTATCATTTGAAGGGCAAGGTGATAGGATTGCAGGGATCTTAATATCTCTATTTAGACAGACCTCTGAAATGTTGGCCGTGCTAGCAGCTGAGATTCAATATGTTGACTTACGCAAGACGAGCTTAGGTCAGTCACGACCGACACGTGGGGTGAGCCCTTCCAGAAGGTCTCCCAGATGACTGGATGAGATAAAGGCCTCTCTGTAGGGACAGAGGAGGGTGGAGAGAGTATCACAAGCCTTATGGTCAGCACATGGACTTGGCCTGTCAGGCTGTTCATTTTGCTCCTCAAGCTTTGGAAAGGCTGGTAGGGTGCACTTAGCTGTGTAGCTGGCAAGTGATGGAGCTTTAGGGAACATATCAGCAGGTATATCAGCTTCCTCAGAGATGCTTTTCTGTTGGGTTGCCTGCTAGGGTGACTCTATATCTTAGCTGTATTTTGGGACATATATGCTTTCTTCTGCAGCATGCTATCATGGCGTGACTAAGGAAAAGCAGTGGCATGACTGCGGAATCTGGGAGGACGGGTGTTAATACCGAACTCCCAAATGTTACAGTATGAGAGTCTATGTGTGCACCAGCCTTTCTTCGAAAGTTTGTGTCCAAAGTTGCTCAGTGAAGGGGCTTTTGGACAGTACAGCAGGACACTCCAAGCTGTGGTGAGCTCAGAGGACACAGCCAGGTCCTAAAAGAGCAGAAGGTGAAGGCACCTCCAGCCAAGTGAGTCAGGCTGTCGTCAGACAAAGAGGGGACACAGCTCAACCCCCAGGAATGTGGCACTGCACAGGCCCCTGTCTCCCTGCCATTGTGCTGCTATCAGGGTGCTCCGCCTGGCTAGGGCAGCCCTGTCCAGCTGCCACAGCCTCATCACAGCACATTGGTTTAAGTATTCAGAGGCATATGGTTTGGGGGCAGATCTGCAGGCTTGGTGCATCTTGGCCAAAGCAGTTTGTCCCTGATCTGTAAGAAGGCAGAGGGGGACAGTTACTTTCTAACTGCATCCAGTGCAATATTGCTCTATTACAACCTGCTGAGCCGCCTGGACACTCACAAGTCTATGGGGCCGGATCAGAACCACCCAAGAGTACTGAGGGAGCTGGCGGAGGAGCTTGCCAAGCCACTCTCCATCATTTATCAGCAGGTTAACAGAAGAGGTCCCAGATGACTGGAGGCTTGCCAACGTGACGCCCATCTACAAGAAGGGCCAGAAGGAGGATCTGGGGAACTACAGGCCAGTCAGCCTGACCTTGGTGCCGAGGAAGATTACGGAGTGATACATCTTGAGTGAGCTCACCAGGCAAGTGCAGGACAACCAGGGGATCAGGCCCAGCCAGCATGGCTTCATGAAAGGCAGGTCCTGCCTCACCAACCTGATCTCCTTCTATAACCAGGTGACCCACCTTGTGGATGAGGGAAAGGCTGTGGATGTTGTCTACATGGACTTTAGCAAGGCCTTTGACACTGTCTCCCACAGCATTCTCCTAGAGAAGCTGGCGGCTCATGGCTTGGACAGGTGTACTCTTCGCTGGGTACAAAACTGGCTGGATGGTTGAGCCCGGAGAGTTGTGGTGAACGGAGCTAAATCCAGTTGGCGGCTGGTCACAAGTGGTGTTCCCCAGGGCTCAGGGTTGGGGCCAGTCTTGTTTAATATCTTTACCAATGATCTGGATGAAGGGATCGAGTGCACCCTCAGTAAGTTTGCGGATGACACCAAGTTGGGTGGGAGCATTGATCTGCTTGAGGGTAGGAAGGCTCTACAGAGGGATCTAGACAGGCTGGATCGATGGGCCAAGGCCAATTGTATGAGGTTTAACAAGGCCAAGTGCTGGGTCCTGCACTTGGGTCACAACAAGCCCATGCAACGCTACGGGCTTGGGGAAGAGTGGCTGGAAAGCTGCCCAGCGGAGAAGGACCTGGGGGTGCTGGCTGACAGCTGGCTGGACATGAGCCAGCAGTGTGCCCAGGTGGCCAAGGAGGCCAACGGCATCCTGGCTTGTATCAGCAATAGTGTGGCCAGCAGGAGCAGGGCAGGGATTGCCCCCCCTGTACTCGGCACTGGTGAGGCCGCACCTCGAATGTTGTGTTCAGTTTTGGGCCCCTCGGGACAAGAAGGACATTGAGGTGCTGGAGTGTGTCCAGAGAAGGGCAATGGAGCTGGGGAAGGGTCTGGAGAACAAGTGTGATGGGGATCGGTTGAGGGAGCTGGGGGGGTTTAGTCTGGAGAAGAGGAGGCTGAGGGGAGACCTTATCGCTCTCTACAACTACCTGAAAGGAGGTTGTAGTGAGGAGGGTGTTGGTCTCTTCTCCCAAGTAACTGGTGATAGGATGCAAGGAAATGGCCTCAAGCTGCACCAGGGGAGGTTTAGATTGGATATTAGGAAAAATTTCTTCACTGAAGGAGTGGTCAGGCACTGGAACAGGCTGCCCAGAGAGGTGGTGGAGTCACCATCCCTGGAGGAGTTCAGAAAATGCATAGACGTGGCACCTGGGGGCATGGTTTAGGGGACATGGTGGTGTTGGGTTGACGGTTGGACTTGATGGTCCTAGAGGTCTTTTCCAACCTTAGTGATTCTATGATTCTATGATTCTAATAGAGTCACTCATTTGAGCAGTAATTGAAATATTTCCATTTGAGTTTCATGTGGCCCAATCCTTTATTTTATTCCATATCTTTTCTTATTTTGTTTCTGTTTTGTGAAATAAGACTTCAGAGGACAAAAGACACTCTGAATCCAGTTTGCCCTCTTATGGGTCTAGAACAGCCAGGAGATCATGCTTTGCTCTTCCAGTCCTCTGAGCTCCAGCAGCTGGAGCCTGGCTTGCATGGATGGCAGCTATACATGTGCTTTGCTCACTAAATGCAAACAGGTTAGAAGCTCCCCCTTTTCTTGTTAGGTGGGCTGGATCCTGCCAGCTACAAGCACCTGGTGCTGCTGAGACAGACTGAACCCCTGCCCCTGACACAGCCGTCCTCAGCTTTGCAAGTTCATTAAAATACAGCTGGATCTCAGACCTGTCCCTTTGTGCTGATCCTCTTTGTGAAGGAAATAGTATTTTGTACTTGTTGGGTCTCATTCAGAGATGTCAGAGCTCTCCATGCTGACTGAGATAGCAGCAGTGCCATCAGCAGGCCTGGCCCCAAGGACTGGAAGACCTGTCACCCCACCCATGGCTGAGTCCTGGGCCTTTCTGGTCTCCAAGGACTGCCTTCCTCCTACCCAGGTGACTAAATGGAAAACTGGTCCTTCTTGTGAAGGAGCTATGTCTTGCTGTTCCTTGTGAAAGAAGGCCTGGCTGCAAGGGTCAGAGACACCCAGCTATGAGTAGTGAGGGGTTGGCCAGAACAAGGGAACCCAGATTTCTAGGTCATGTCCTGACTCACCAGGCACCATCTGAGCTGAGAGGCCCTGCTGCTTCCCTTGGGATTGTCTCACATGTCCTCTGTAATGGCCGGTCCTTCATCTCCATACATTGCTCCTGGCCTGAGTACTGGCTTGATGGAGCTGGAGAAACTCTTGGCTACTCTGCTAAAGTGCTAAAATCCTGAATATTTCCCCCTTCCCATCAGTTCAAAGGTGCCCAAGGCTCTGGTGGTGCCAGGCAAGGCTGGGTGGTAGACACACTGTCCCCTGGCACTTCTTAACAAGGAAGCCTTGGGACTAAACGTTGGGTTGGCTGTGTTGTACCATCAGCCTGCTGAAAGCTGCCTGCATCCTTTTGGGCATGATGGGACTAATCCCCCTCCTCCACACATCCCCCTTTGTATATTGTGGGAATTGTAGAGGTCACAAGCACAGGCTGAAGCCAACATAGGTGAGCAGTCTGCAAGATGTCTGAGGAGGAAACAAAGTCCTGATGGTGGTGGTGTTGTCTCTGTGTCTCCGATCTCCACCTCATCTCCAGTCTTTCCCATTCCAACATCTACCTCCTTAAAATAGACTCCAAAACGTCCCAGGAAATGCCCAGTGGTTTGGACAGGAGGTTGGCTTCTGCTCTAAGTGTTGAACTCCAGCCCATGCATGTGCATGCCATTACAGAGACACCAGAACCAGGCGTCTGGCTGGCTGGAGGAAGGTACTTGGAGCTCTTCTTCAGTGTCCTGAAAGGACAAGAAAGCCCAGAAATCATTCATTTGTGAAAGCAGCTACTAGCAAGTAGGGGACAGGACTTGGAGGATGGGCAGAAAACACTGACCTCTCAGTAAGGAGGCTAAGCTTTCAGCAAGGAAAAATAATGATCAGAACAACTGTCATATCAGAGAGAAACAGTGCCTGTGCATAGCTATGGGCTCCTGTTCTTGGGACTATCTGCTGAGACAATCTTATTTCTCTCCTCTCTGCGCAGACTTTCATATTAAATCTCTTATCAGTCAGTTTGTGCCAGCAGAGCACAATGCCTGTCTGCGCAGCCTGAGCGGGCAGAGCTCCTTGGGAGACAAGTGTTTCCAAACATCCAAGGTAGAAATCAGCCAAGGGAAATGAGGTCTGTAGGTAGGTTTAATGAAAGGAGATTTTGCAGAAGCCCAGAAAGCAGGTTTGCAGCCCCATCAGAGGTTACTGATGCCTGGACTCTGTCAGACTTGGGCTTAGTGGTGGGGGAATAATGGACCAAGTACATCCCTAAAAATCCCTGCAGTGAGAAACACTTGGGCCTAGGAACTCAATATTTACCTATGACTTTACACACCAGCCAGTGTTTTGACTTTAGGTATAGAAATTTGCATGTATACATCTACCAAAATGGCCTGTCTGCCTGTTGTACACACAAAACCCCATTGCTTATTCAAGCGGGAGCCAAATCCTGACCCTCTCCCCAGTGCAAGTATAGCCCATTTGGGGAAGCTCAAGTTTTCTCAGTTAATGCAAGAAGTGTTAACAGTGAAGCCATTCAGTCAACCTAGTTTCTAGCTTCTTGGGAAACTAAAATGTGATCCTTTTTTCTTCTTTATTAAGTCAACAGAAGGATTTATTATTCTATCTCTAAAGAAAGGGCAGGGCAGAGGTGATTAAAGTAGAATTTTCAAGCAGTAGCACCAGGCTCCAAGCGGCAGCCCAGACGGATCCGTTGCCTCAATAAATAAACTGGCTGCAGACAGGAAAGTTGTTGTCTAATGCTCAGCAGTCCTGTACAGTAGATGTGATACAAGGAGTCTATTTGCCATACATATCTCACATCATTTGAACTAAACCCTGGCAGCAAGTAAAAATAACACTGAGGAATCTGAGCCATGTGGGACTGGATTTTTGCAGCAAATGCAAGATCAGGCACCACATGCGTGGCAAGAACTGCATGTTGTGGGGGCAACAGGGTGGTTCCTGCCACAGAGGGTTGATGTGGTGCCAGCTGCTGCTGGAGACAGTGGGAGAACTTCTGCTTCAGTGGAAGAGAGACTTTCATGAAATTACTGTGTTCCCAAGTGGTGGTGGTGAGTCTGGAACCTGGGTTTGTCACCAGTTGTACCACTTTACACTTATCTACACCAGATTTCCTCTCCCATTTCACTGCGTGTTCACACAGTCTGGTAATGTCCTTCTAAAGCAAGTCACATTTTGCTCTTCTCCTTACTACTTCGAGTAACTTTTTATCACCAGCAAATGTTGGCACTTTGCTGCTCACTGCCTTCTCCAGGCCATGAATCTGTTGAACAGCCCAGGTCCCAGCACGGAGCCCACTGGAGACCTCCCCACCATGAGAGCTGACCATTCCCCTCCGCCTCCTCTTTCCCACCTGTCAACTACCAGTCCATGCCAGGACCTTCTTTTGTCCTCTGTCCTCTCAATTTCCTTAAAACTTTTGATAAGGATTTTGTAAAAAGCCTTTAGAAATCCAGGTAGACTTTATCAACTGGATCACCCTCAGCCCATGTGCTTGTTGGCCCTTTCCAAGGTCTCCAGATGGCTGATGAAGCAACATTTCCACTTAGGGCAGCCACGTTAACTCTTCTCGAGCAGATCATGTTTACCTAGGTGCCCACTCATTTCTATCTGAACAGGCCTAACATGGTGGTTCGAATCCCCCTGCTTGGCCCCTGCGCACTCCTCTAACAGATCTGGGAGCTTGAAACAGCCCAAGAACTAGCAAACTCCTACCCGTGTTTGAAACCCCTCCTGAAGACAGAGCTGTCCCTTCAAGGACGATGAGACCTGTACTTCATACATCTCCCTGCAGACTCCAGAAGGAGATTTTAGAGAGGAAGGAAGGAAGGAAGGAAGGAAGGAAGGAAGGAAGGAAGGAAGGAAGGAAGGTGTATGGGGGTTTCTCCATTGCAGCCCTCTCCCTCCTCATGGAGCAGCCGTGTGTCTCCCCTGTGTGCTTTGGTCTGACTGCAGCCTTGGAAATAGCCTAAATCTTTCTGGAAAGCATCAGCACAACTTTTGCATGGCAAGAGTGCCCTCTAGTGCAGACCCAGAGCTCGCTCTCCTTCACCCCAACCTTGGTGCACCTCTGAAAAAGGGAGTCCAAACCTACCCCCAGGCCTTAAAGACAGTGCACTCCCCATGAGCCATCTGCACTGACCGAGCTGGTGACGCCTTTGTCATGGGAATGGCAAGAAGGAAGAGGGACAGGGAATAGTTTTTTTAAAAGTTGTCCAATGCTTTAAAAAAAATCTGGTTATTTTAATACTTTTCAAATAGGTCTGAGATTTCAGCATTATTATGGAAACTTCCTTTCTGATTATTTGTTTCAGATTTTGCACTTGATGTCTGGGAAGAAAACCAGGTGAGAAATATCTCCCGTCAGGTGTCACTGAATAGTTATGTAATATCAAAACATGTCACATCCACATGATGTCACGGCAGAAACCCGGATCATCTCCTGAAGGAGAAACTCCCACTGAGAAGAGCCCAGCTCATATGAGAAGGCTTCTTTAACGGAAAAGGACAGCTGGTGCACCCATGGCAATTGCTGCAGAACAGAGCTGGGTGCCAGGTCACCTCCATCCCACTGCCTTCCCTGCGAGTACCAGTATCAGCGGCATCGTGCTGCAGTGACAGCAACTCAGTGCACAGGGCTGAGAACCCGGGACATACCCTCAGATAAAGCATTCAGGCACAGGGGAGTGCATGGTTGTGAGCATGCATCACCCTCTGAAGTGCCACTCACCTAGCCAGAGCACACTGCACCAGGATCAGGTCAGAGCTTTATTGAGATGGGCACATTGCCAGCCCTGAAGACATCTGGCTCAGGGTAGAAGTCCTTAGTAGCAATGATTTGATTCATTCATGAACATTTTTATTTTCTGCTGGTACTGATAATTGCAGAACGTTTGGAGGGCAAGTACCAATGGGCATCATCAAGATGTTTTGGGGGTTTTTGGTTTTCTTTGCCATGCCAATTTCAAGGTGTGGTGCTGCAAGTGGGTATTGCTTAGTTACGGGAAAGGGAAGACTAAAAAACATGGCCAAGGCAGGCAGGCTGAAGGGAGGTGCTTTTCCTCCAGAGGACCTGTCTGAAGCTATTTTCCTCTGAGCCCAGGAGGCTGACCTTGGAGCGGTGCCAGCAGATGAGTTCAGGCAGAATGAGGTAAAAGCAGCCTTTTCCCACAGAATATGGATGATTTGTCTACACTGATTTTTGACAATTCCTTCAAGCTGAATCGGCTTTCAGGGCAAATGCTAATTTTTTTTTCTCTTTAATCACAGCAAATTCTAGTCTGCTTTCCATTTTGTGAGCTGTTTCTCTGTGGCTATTCCTAACACCCCTCTTTATCCAGCTGAGACAGGACAGAGATGCAGTACTACACCAGCAAAGGCTGTGTTCTCACCCTGGAAGCAGTAGCCTTGGGTCCCAGCCTGCGATTAGGGAAGCTGGAATATCCCTCGGGTAGTCTGGGCAAGCCAATTTCTCTCTCTCTGCCTCATTTGCAAAGTGGGATAATGGCCCAGTCCCATAGCCCAAAAGTGAATCTCTGCAGCAGGGATCCAAGGGCTTTAGCTAAATTTCCTTCAAAAATCCCTAAATGAAGCTGTCCTAAATTATACCATTTAGACCAATATGACAGTGTCCGTGAAAATTGCATTTTCCCAATTGTTGGCTCCTCCTGAATTTGGGAGCATGTTAATTTTCTAGAGCAGCTAAATTGTTTCCTCTGATGATTAAGAAATGAATAATAATAGCAGTGCCCGCCTTCCCGAGGCTCATGTAGGACTCACCAGCAAGAAATTAAACACAGTAGGAAATTCCTTGAAAGAGTTAGAAAACAAATGATTGATACAATCTCTCCCTCCCTCCCGGCTCTGTGATCTGCTTTTAGAATGATTATTAAACACAGCAAAATTCATTTGGTGCTGTAACATGAACAAGACAAATTACAGTCTCTGGAGCTCAGTTAATTGCTAAAGAACATACTGACCCTCTGCGGGTTCATCAGTTATGGTAACTAATGAAAAGAAATGTAAGCCTTGCTACATGGGTCTGCAGCAACACTGCCCTCCCGCTGCATGCAGAGACAGGTCCACCTCAGCCCTGTGTGCTGTGGGGTAATTGAAGTGAAATGAAGTGCCTGCACTTCCTTACTGGTCAAAGTAAAAGGATGTGGATGCCCAGGACCCATTGATGGGATGAGCAGGTCAGTGATCACCTGCAAATCCCACCCTTGATTTGCTGCAGCTACCCTGAAGGGTCTTGCTAAAACGTTGAGTCTTCCTGAGGCGGGGTTTATCTCACCTAACTTTAGATCTTTGGAAATAATCCAAATTGCCCTTTGGCTTCACCAGCACCCGGCGAACCCTGTGGGCATATTCCGTACCCCTGCCACCCAAGGGCAGCCAGCAGCTGCTCTGGCAGTTTCACACATCTTCCTGAGCTGTTTATCAGTGTAATCCCAAATCTCATGGCAAGTTGACTTTGGAAGGTCACAAGGTTGCCCTAAAAATCACTGGGCATAATATGCCCAGTATTTGGTTTTTTGGTATTTGTATGGGTAATACAGAGGGATGGTGGGGTTTAGGCCAAATCCAGGTGATCGTTTTGATTTTTTTGGTGTCATCATAGAGATGGAAGTTTGAGATTTGCCTGTGGACTCTCAATGCTCAGTGCAGGCACTGTGCATCACAGGAGTCATGATAAAATCGTGAGTGCTGACAGTGCTGCATGTAGTTTCATAAACAGACCCATTGCTCTGTTTTCATCAGAACACGGCCAAAATATTTTTTCTTCTTTTCTCGTTCCCCATTCTATTGTATCAGACCAAGATGTAAAATTATTAATAGAATAGTCCATTAATTTTATGATATTTCATTATTCAATTATTTCCTCCATTATTCTTCCACATTAAATCTGAATAATTTATTCAGTGAATTTTGCAAGCAAAATGTTCGATGCATAATTTTCTCCTTTGTTAATATTCTCCCAGTTCTAATTGTCCATGAGAATTTGATCTAATGCTTTACAGAAGAGCAACCTGAAGACAAAAGGCCCAACACAGAGCTGTGCTGAGCACGGCTGTTGGTGGTTGTTCCCCATTTAGGCTCTCAATGCACCAAGTGTGTGCTGTGAAGCCAGCAGAAGGAGGCAACAGGCTGTACCTGGCATGGGAGCCAGCAGTAGCTCACACTGCACATGAAGCAGCATCTCTCTGTTTGGGAATGTAGTACAGAGCCTTGAGAACAGCAGAGTAGGAAAGTGGCGATGTGCACAACTCCCTTCTCCCAACATCATCCTCTCCGACCCTGTTCATAGAGCTCACAATCCCGGAGGGGGACATCAAAATGAGAGAGAAACAACTTCTTTCCCAGCCTCTGCATCAGGTCTGTGCTGATCTCCACTGGAAACCTCAGGAAGAGGAGGCAGGTTGGCTCGCCAGGCTTCCATGGGAATGCACTCTGCACATTGACTGCAGCCCCCAGCCCATGTAGGAGTCCAAACTCACCTCATATCACTCAGCTCCCACATTGGCCTTTGGGCATGCTGGAGTTTCCCCCGTGCAGTGCATGTGGGTTGAACATGCTGTGTCCAGCCCAACCACCTCCATCTGTCCCCTGGCATCAGGGATGCAGTCCTGTGGTTGTGGAGCTGCTGGAATCTGCACCCTGGGCTCTCTTATAGCACAGGCACACACAGTCTGAGCCACAGGCATCCTATGGAGGGTAATACAGATGCACAGGATCAGCTCAGAGTGTGATGGGTTACAACTCCACCTCCTGCACATGCAGACTCGGGTCCAGCGAGTGTGGGCTGTGTCCACATCGTACCTAAGTCCTTTCCCGTGGAAAGCAGAAAGTACAAGCACTAGGTAGTGATGATGATAAGGGCAGGATTAGCACCGTCTGTATTTGGCTGCCTGACAGCCTGGTGACTGTCCAGAGACCCTTACAATCAGCCATGAGAGAGCAGCTCCTTCTGCTGGTCATTCGGACCAGTTGACTCTACGTTAGGATGGACTAACAGCACTCTGTAGGTCTTTCCTACACAAGGAGCCTATGCAGACAACCAGAGACCAAACTTTGCGAAGGCAGAAGTTAGGTGACCAAAACCCTACCCCATCATGAATAACATTGACAACTTCTTTGCAAACAATCGGGTCAAGTTTTAGCTTCAGTTAAGGTTTGTTTCCAGTTTTCTGTTGTGCACTTTTCAAAAAGACCCTCACTTTTCTTGATATCTGCTAGCAATTACCATTTGCTTGGAGGGCTTCCAGTCTGGGGAGTGCCTGTGAGCAGGGACTGAGCTGGAGAGGGTGGGAGACTGGCAGCACATGGGCTGCTTCCTGACATCAGTGAATGAAATGTTTTCAAATAACAAGCTAGTAAATAAAGAACTTTTAAGTCAGAATAATCTTTCAAGCCAAAATTTTGGGGAACTTTTGGAATTCACTGTCGTTTCAATGAAAGCCTCAGCCATTGCTGGGATGTTTTTAGCAAATATGGTGAAGTCTCACAATTTCCCAAATGAAAACCACAAGCAAACTGAGCCCTTTTGTTTTTGTTGAAAACCATTGACCAGCCAGTCACCTTCATTGTTTACTCAGCTCAGCTGCCTGTGCTGTTTTATAGACAATACCCAGTTAAAATGGGACACAGTAACTCCATATTAAGAGACTGCCGGAGCCACGATGAACTCAGTGTTGGCAACGTAACAGTTACAATTTAGTGAACAACATTTTTCCTAGCCTAGTCAATAAATTAGTGGTAGAAATAGTGGTAACATGAAGTGGTAGAAAGGGAGCCCCACAAACGCAAGTTTTCCATGGTAAAAGCTAATAACTACTATTTTCTAAAATAACATATTAGTGCTACCAGCTCAGCAGAAACATATGGACTGTATCAACCCATTGCAGGGTTCCCACCAACCCACATGAATGGAGACTTTTCCAATCCACTTGGACAAAAGTCTCCAGAAATAGACCTGCCTCAAATCACCTAGAGGTAGAGGCACTTGAGACACAAAGAATAATGGGGCTAGAGTGAAAACCAAATGCTCTGGCAATCCGAGGAGCCGAGTCACCCGTTGGAAATATCCATGCCAAGTCCTGCAAAGCGTGAGGCAGTAACGGCTTCAGACCGTGCTCTCCAGGGAGGGGAATGCCACCCGGACACTTTGCTGAACTGCAGCCGCATTGTCCCTTGGTGCTTTCTGGTTTGCAACGGCCATTTGGAGGGGCCAGCAAAAACCAACCTGGAGCCTGTATCTCTCCAGGGCACTCTAGTTTCTGCCCAGGGGTGTCTGGCTGAGCCATAGCTGGTGCCTCTGGGTTAGTCCCGATGGGTGTTTCTCTCAGCAGGTCCGGGGCTGCCCTAAGCTCTGCAGGAGTGACCTGGAGAACCTCAGTCACAAAGCTTTGCTCAGTGGGGGGAACACTCTTTACTACTGACAGCAAGTGTTGCTCCATCAGTGTTTACAGCACTGGAGATCCTGGGCTGGATGGAGAAGTGGGGCAGGGAGGCCAATGAGAACTGTTTCACGTGCCCCAAGACAGGACAACATCTTGGTTTTTCACTTCTGTGGAAGACTTCGGGCAGTGTTAAAGGTGTTGTCAGGTGGTTGGACTTCCCCTTCCTCCTGCCTTGTCCAAAACAGATGTAAAAAATTGACCAAGGAAAGAATGTTTATTTAAAGGCTTCACACATTGTCCCTGCCAAAAACAAAGTGTTAGGATTGCAACAGCCCATACACTACAGGCACCCAGAAATAATGAGCTAAGTTCCCTCGGAAGGAAGCCTTGCATTTTTAGGAATCGTTAACAAAAACACAAAGTGTAGATTAAAAATATTACTTTCCATTCAACACAGAAACCACCTTAATTCTGACCTTGCTGCAAGAACTGAGCAGAGGACCCAGTAGATTGAGCAAGGAGCACAGCATGATGGAGCAAGGTGTTTGCAGTGGGCTTCAGATGGGGATGTCACCTGTGGTTACAGTACCTCTGAAAACAGTTTTCTTACCAAGTTTAGGCATGGAGCTCCTAACAGGGGAAAAATCCAAGAAAATAAATGAAGGAAAGCATTTTTTTTTAGTATTATTTCATGGGCGGAACAAGTGAGACACTGCTGTAATAGAAATGTCTGATGAGTACTATGACCGTAGACACAAGGACACTAAAAGGAAATATTAACTTTTTAAATTGAAATCAAAAAGCAGAAAACAGACTTGATAATTATTGTATAGTGCAGAGAACTTGGGAATCCACCTGGTACTTTGGAGCCATTAATTATTGCTTAATTAGAACAAGGAGCATTTGCAGGATATGTGATGGCAGTTAACGGCTGATTCTCCAGAGACACATGGATCTGGGTACAGAAATAGCAAGTTTCTTATACAAAAGGCAGGTGATTTTCTTGGGAAAGAAAGAGAAGTGGCTGACTGAATGTGTGTTCATGGACAGAGTATATGTTCATGTGATAGAACCACATGAACATCCCTGTGCCAACACCAATCCCAGTGAATGTTTTAGAGAAATTAAGGGGAAAAGGAGGTGACCTGCAGGAGAAGGTCTGGTGCTGGCACTGAACATACATCCCTGTGGAGGTTGGAGAAACCTCCCTTCTTATTAAAGACATCCTTTAGGGAAGCTGCCACCAACCACCCGTGCTTCTGTGTGGTCACCTCGATTTGGGGCGAGGGTCCCCATGCTGGGGCTGACCCTGGTCTGTGCGGTGATTTGCTGCATAGCAAGGGGTTGCCATGGGATGAATCCATCAAGAGCAGTAAGCTTGAGTTCAGACTCATTCCTGCTCAACTCTCAGCAATGGCACAAGAGAAAATCCATTCCAGACTGTCATTTTGGGTATTCTGGTGCCTCCCAGACCTGGGCTGATAATGTCAGGAGATGCTGGGTCAGGTGGAAATGGGACAGGCACAGAGGGCCACTGCGGCAGGCGGTGCCTGGCCCACAGCTGCCCAGTAGACCCAAGGCAAATTGCTGGGCTTTAGGGACCATGCAGCACACTGCACCCATGGGGCCGTGCAGCACACTGCACCCATGGGGCCGTGCCTGTACAGGCCATTTTGCATCTTTTATGATGTGGTAATAATGTGAATGTAAGAATTGAAGCAGAGGATCAGATAAAAGCCTGCAAGACCTAATAAAATGATCTTTTGTTTGGAGTCAGCTACAGTTGTTCTCTAAGACCCAATGTACAGAGACCATTTGGATTGTGGCCTCCACAAGGAGATGAAAAAAAAATACTTCTTGATATTCGTCAAAAAACATCTATTTAAAATTGGTTATCTGTTATGCAAAAGTCAGATATTTGAGTTACAACAAAGCTTTGATTTGCTTTTTTTGGAGTACACACGTATACTTTTCACAGTGCTTTTTAGAATAAGAAGGTACAGCTCACTTTGTCCCGCCTGCGCTGTCTCTAGCCATCACCTTTATCCTTTTAACAGACGTGTTTGAAAACAATGGTGTGTCCTAACACCATGGTTCCTGTTGACAGACTTACATGACTTGACTCCTGTTGTTCGGGATGTTCTTCTAACTCCAAGCCAAATCTGTTCATGGTTGGCTATACAGCTCTGTTCTTGTGCTGTCAGTGCTCTTTAGAGATCCCTTCCTTCCCCAAAGTTTACTCTGCTGTTTAATTTATAAAGATCAATCACTGCTCTTCCAGCCTGGCTTCACAAGCCAAGCTTTTAATCTCCTCCTGGAGAACAGACTCGTCATGCCCCTTTGTCACACTTGCTCCAATTTCTACTAACCTTTTTGAACTGCAGCTGTACAAGGTGTTTCAGATGAGGTTTGATCAACAGCTTGTGCAGCAACATTAACATGCGAAACCTCCTGTGGAAACACTTTGTTGTTGCCTCATACCTTTCAGAGTTTTCAGTTATATCATGATAGTGGCAATACAATGACTGTATTTGAGTATTTCTCTACCTCTCTTGCTTCCAGCTGGAAGCCCTATGACATAACAAAATTCTGGTACTGAGCCCACAAATGCATGACCTAAGCCTTAGTTGGGAGTTTCATTACGTTTCTATTGCTCCAGTCCTCAAAGTCACCAAATTCTTTGGATCCTCCACTGAACCACCCTTGCTTTCCAGTTCTGTGTCAGCAGTAATTTCTTGACCTCACTCCTGCTTCCTCTGCCGAGGTCACTGAGTAGAAGATCAGAATGATCTTGTCCAAGGTTGAGTCCTGAATCCTCCCCTCTGCAGGCCCGACAGCTCCCCTTTCAGCACAATGCGTGTGTGTTTTTTCTAGCTAAGTCTAGCTCCTTAAAATTCTTGCACTAATCCTCATCTTTTCCAGCTTAAATAATAATTTCCCAGGAGGCATTGTATCAAATACTTTACTGAAGTCCATGCAGATGAGATCTGCATTTTGTTTGCCTAGAGTATCTGGTATCTAATTGAAAGAGGGTACTGGGTTAGTCTGTCTTGAGCTCTCTTGGATAAATAGCTGTCCCTTTTCCTCCTAGTCTTTACCTTCACATCTCTCATATTTCTTTTGAAATTTTTCTTAAACTCCCAGGTACCATGGGGGTCAAACAGCATTGTTCCTGCAGTTTCTACGCTACCTTGTTCAGTTCAGCACAGAAATTCAGTGTATTAAGTGCTCTGATTCAGGCTTTTGCCTCAGGCACAGGAATGTCCAATTCAAAACTCTCATTCATCAGCCTTTTCTAACCAGAAGTTGATCTATTAGCATGGAGCTGTTACACCTAATTTTTTTAAGCCTTGATCCAACCTTACTGTCTGGTAGCCCCACATTTTTCCTCATCCTTCTGTTATTCATAAACCTAACGCCACCTTTTCTATTAGGATCCCATAACACCACGGCATGATGTAATTCTCCTCTGCTGTCTGCTCTCCTCATCTCTCCCATGGAGCCGCCTTTGCTGCTCAGCCCATTGCTCCCATCCTCAGACCTCTCTACTCACTGCTCATATACTTCCTGAAGTTGTTATTTGTGGAGTCACCTGGGAGTCTTCGCTACAGCTTCCTCCCTGTTCCATTGAGTTGCAAATTCCATGGTTTTGGACCTTTGACTTAAATCCCACACCTCCTCCACATTTAAATCCCTGAGCCTCTGTGCCCAGTTTACTTCCCTAAATAGTTTTCTTAGTTTCTCCTAATTTGCCCTTTTTAAAACCAAAACTCCACGTACAGGTTTAGTTATGGTTTTTTTTTCCTTCCCTTTAACTCAAACTAAATCAACTCCTGATCATGCAATCCAACATTATTTTCTATACCCAGTTCCTCTACAGAGTCTTCAACCCTTGCCAAAACATGTCTAAAATATCATCCACCTCTTATTGTTTCCATGCCTAACTGATGAAGAAAGTGGTCACTGTTCCATCCAGGGATACCTGGCTTCTATTAATAGGACCATTTATCCTCCAACCTGTAGCCTATAAGACGACGCTTACTGCTGTGTTCTTGCTACTGGACTTTTCATCTCTCAGACTGAGCTCCATAATTCTCTTTACAGAGATTCTCGAATGGATTTTATGTTGACTCTACCTACATAGGAAGACAGGTTTAAGGAGATCTACAAGATCTACAATTACTATCCAATGTTCATACTAGAAAACTGCTAAAAAGCATGTTCAAATTCACTCAAATAACCTGTTTCCTGATTGCAGCTTTGCAATAAGATATATGGTTACAGATGAGCTTATCTGTGGAGAAAATTCTTTCATCAATAGCTTTGAAAAATTAAAAATCATAATTTTAGTCTCTGAAATGTGCCGTGCTTTTCCAGTACAGTGCTTAAACTAAACATGCCTGTGCTTAAATCACTCACTCATATTGTCTTGTGTTGGACACAGTCTCCAGGAGAATACACAGCACATTAGTACAGGAAGGGCAGCACACACAGCTGGGGAGGAATTAGCCACTGGTCTCTGCTGGTGTTGTGCTTCTAAATATGACATTTATTAGCGGCAATACCAGGGGAAGATAAAGTTCAGGTACAGTGACCATGACTGTAATTTTAATAGACCCTTAATTTCAGTTTTCCCAGCTTAACAGTGTTTTAAATCACACTTCAACTTTACAGCCTAGCGATTTCTACAACCACAGAGTACAAAACAGAATTAGATTATTATTCCATGTTTACTGAGCCTTGTGGTCTCAGAACCACAAAACAGGGACCAAATCCAGCTTTGTCATGGGACATCATCTGCCTATTTCATATTTTCCAAGGAAAGAAACAATATTTGAGGCAGATGGTGTGACAGTGTCCCCACAAAGGGCTCAGCAGCTGAATGGGTTAGAGTTGTACCCAAGGAATGGAGTTGTGGGCATTTTCACAGGTGATGCTGCCCATCCATCATCCCTGCACACTGGCACCTGTGGAAGCCAGATGGACCTGCAACACCTGGAAAATGCTTCACTTTTTAAAAACTCTGATTGCCTTTGGACCACTAGAGGGAGGTGCCTGTGCTGACGTGAGCTCCAGAGCCCAGCAAGCGCTGCGACTTTAAAGCGTTTGTAGATAACATGAAAACATCAAAAAGGAACTTGAATCTATGTTACCAGGCTGACAAATGGAAAATGAAATATAAAATAAAAGCTTTCAACTGACAAATATGCTGCTGAGGGTATGGAGAGCTATCGACGGAATCACACGGGAGGGGAAGGCTGTGGGTGCAGGTCTGCTGCTGGGTGATGGTGGGGAAGGAGCTGGGGATGAGCATGCCACAGAATTGGACAAGAAGGGAGATGGATTTTAATAAGAAAAGGTGCCAAATCCCCAGAAATTGCTCTGCAAATTCCACTCTCTGTCAGGTGTCTGGTCTCAAGCATCAAGAGTCCTCCAAACGCCAGGCTTTTTCCTACCTGCATCCCCCAAGACATTGCAGCAAAGCTGTCCCCCAAGGCTGCGGGGTGGGCTCGTGGGGTGGCAGGTGAACTACGAGATGGCTTTGGGGCTGTGTCGACTTGTGGGAGCAAATGGGCTGTTGGCCTGGTTCTGGTTTATTCTCAGTCTGGGATGGAGGGGGAACCTCACCCAGCAGCATGTGCAGGCAAATTATTTGGGCAATTGCATTTCTCCCAGCCTTGAGTGCAGCAAAGCTGAAAGAAGAGGAAGAAAAAAGAAGGCTGCAGTGAGATTGGCCAAGGAGAACTTTTCCGTATGGAGAACACGTCTCACATTTCAAAACTGCTGTGGGGAATGAATTGTTGTGGTATCTGCCCCCCGGTTTTATCAAACTGTACATACCCATGTGAACCCACCTGTTCATGTACTTTACCCCCTCCAGCATGGGACAACGCCACCGTCACCATGCATGCCCTGCGTGTGCAATGTGCAGGGAGGGAAACATGGTGCTGTTGTCACGTGCCGCCTGCCACATCCAGCCAAACAGCCCAGCCTTTCCTAGTCTGTCACTTTGTTATGGGGAATGTATGGCAATTAGTGGCTCAGACTTCTGACTGTTTCCTGGTTTTTGCTTTTTCTTTCATATATTATTAATTTTTCCTACTTGTATTAGATGTTTGCAAGTCTTCCTGCTTTGAGCTGTGAAGAGAGCACTGGACTTGAAATGTTTGATGGTGGTGACATCTTGGATTTTTTATGCTAGTCTTTGCTTAAGCAATTTTGTGTATGAAAGTGGAATTGATGAGCCAGGAAAAGAGAGGTGCTATCTGTGAACCAAGCTGCATTGCTGCCATGGGCGCTCCTGGCTTCCACTGAAAAACAGTCCTGGAGGGTGCCAGGCTTCTTCCCATCCCAGGCCAGGTCTTCCTCAGAGATGCTGAGCAATAATGAGCTTGAATATTTTTACATTATGAAGATTTTTTCGCATACTGTCTGCAAAGTATCTGTCCTGAAAGGCCTGCAATGCAAAACACCCAAGCTTTGTTCACCCAAAATACAAAAGACCAATCTCTGTGTCCTGTGGCATTGAACGCATTTGTTAATTTTTTCTAAGTAGGTGACTCTCACCTCTGCAAAATTCTTTTATTTATTTTTGAAGAATCTATTAACAAAAATGGATAACTTTTTTTTTAAATTATTTTAGTGAGTTAGCTCATGCTTACTCGTCCCTTAACATTTCCCAAAACCTCTGTGTGAATGTGCATTTTCATCAGCACCCAAAACGAGCCTCTGTGAGGTGCTGGGGTTAAGTGTTTCCTGGAGAAGGTTGACTGGATAAGCAGCGCATCCAGGCAGAATGGCTGAGAAGGACATTTCCACACTCAAAAACCAAAGCTAAGATGAGATCGGAAGGAATATTAATGGCACAGACTCCAATATAACTTTTATTTGGAAAGTGCCAGGCAATGATTCAAAAATGCAGCATCTAAAAAGATGTCTGCCTTTCAGCATTTAAACAATGATTTTAAATTCAGTTCACACATCGATAATGTCGTTTGAACACAAGACCCGGCATTTATTTCACCTGGGGTTGCAAGTGCTGAGCTCTTGTGAAAATAGGGACTCAGAGCAGAGCTGTCCACAATTGTATTGAAAAATCTTGCTCTTAAATTTTTGAAGCGTACTACATGAGTTTTGAAGGGTCTGCCTTCAGTGCTAGACATATTCAATATTCCTTTAAAATCTGACAATGGCCCAAGCATCAATGTCCTGTTGTTTCAAACAGAGATTGTCAGGGAACGGAAGATTTTGTTAAAAAATTTTGAGGGAGGAACATATGTAAGGGGGAAAATCTTGCTTTTGTCAGAATAATGAAATCCCAAATTTCAGCAGATTTTAGACAAAGAATGGGAAGTCAGAGCAGGATATCTTGTCTGATTTTTCAGAAGAACCAAGCCAAATTGCTGCAAATGACCCTTCCATACAATGTTTAATTTGACCGAAACAGAAAAAGAATACCCTCACTCAAGTGTTTTCCTTCAGTAATAGTATTGGTGGTACTTTTTCCTCGTCCAACCATCCTTGAACAGTATTGGAAGCGCCGATATACCTATTTATGATTTTAGTGGTATCAGTGTTTTATCATATCAGAGGAGTGGGTTTGTCCTTTCTTACTAAGGTTTTGGTTAATGTATTCAGGTCTGGTGGACTCTGTCGTTGTAACCCCAAAAGCTCCCCAAGGAAGAATTGACCCCTAGAGACAGGTATGGAGAAATGCAACAAGTCAGTCCCTACACACTGATTATAGAAACATCCACAGGGACTTTCCTTTGGTCAGATCTGTCCTGAAGGAATAATTATTTCAAAGTGGATAAAATCATGCCATTTGGGATGGACTGAGATGCAAGACCGAGATTTTTTTGCCATTCCACAGAGATTCAGACCTGGGGGGAACCATTTCTACAGTGGTCAGCGGACTGACTAGCTGGTGCCACCAGGAAGGTTTGGGAGCAGCAACATTGGAGGGTTTTGAGGGAGATCGGTTTTATATCTACCACTTGTCCAGATGCATTTTATTATAGCTGCTTTGCAGCTGTGTAGGAATTTTAAGTAGGAAGGAGACTGGAAGGACCTGGCAATATTAATTAATGTGGGAGCTGGGACTCATCTGTGTGAGAAAACAATAATCTGTCTGCAGGCTTGGGATAATTCTGTTAAAAGGCCTAAAAAATCTTTAGCAATAGACACTCTGTGCCATTGTATCCACACAGGACCCGAGGAGGAGGAAAAGCTGTCCTAAACAACACAAACCAAAAGCCAATAAATATCTACATTTGCTTTTCTGTTGGAAAATAGTAATGAGACCAAGAAGAATTGTGGAGAAGTTTAAAAGGATCCTGTGATGAAGGGTAGAAGAGGTAGGGCAACTGATGAAGAGTTCTCTGTGTGTTGAACAACCTGATGGGCATCACAGGTTTGGTCTTTGCTCTGCTTGATGGATTCTGCACTGACCAATCTGGAAGTGGTTTCTGACCTGTTGGGGTTGTACCCATGTAAAAGGACATTACCTTTAGTTTCACGCAGGAGGTCTTGTACCTACTTCCCACCTTCTGCAGAGTGAAAGCAAATGTGATGGAGAAGGCCAGCAATAACTCAGACCCTGCAAGTACTCAAGATGGAGCAGCAGCTCAGCATTGGAGGGATTCAAAGGCCACTTTTCCATCACTGGGAGAAGCCTGGGGGGAAAAAATCTGCCTTTTACAAAATGGGTAGGCTTGGTTTGAGGCATGGCACAGGTCCACAGGCTGCACTGAGCAAGGTATGATGGCAAGAATGGACTGGGGGAGCCCAAATCTTTTAATATTAATGATCATCAGAGTTCTTTGCTGGGTACAGATGTGCCTGGAACTACAGAAACAGATCCAGGGAGTTGTAAGGTGTACAAAAAAATTACATTAAAAACTGTCCAAATTGTAATAATTTAAAGAGAGTTAAAAAAGGGTATTCAAGAATAGACTTGTTCTAAATGTCTCCATGCTGATTTCACTGCCTCCAAATGTGAGGTACAGGTATTTGTGGAGTTATAAGTAGGTCAGTTATTTTTGTCACTCATTATTACTTGTGAAAAATTTGTATAGCAAATGTACTAACAGACTGTAGCAGCTGAATTTGGGACACTAGCATTTCTTTTACACATTTTTAGGATATGTCTAAATGACATGATTGCCTGATTGCAATGTAAAAGCCAATTATTTCCAAAGTCCAGCATATTGGAACATGCCGTATGAAACCCCATTCTGCTATCACAAAACAGCCTCTGAAAATACCTGTGTCATTTTGCCGCACTGTGGTTCTCAAAGGAGCTGGATGCACCTTGCGGAAGCTTGGTGAGCCTGAGTCTCACCTGAGCTACAGGATTATTTCCTTTGCTGTTATTTACAGAGATGTGTTCAGCCATACAAAGCACATAGCACTCGACCCCCTGGCAGGACATGCATAATGTCACGATAGGGTATGTCTCCTCTGGCTTCAGGAGTTAATGTTGGCTGCCTCTATAGTCAGTAGAGAGATTTGGGCACCCTCAAAGGGGAATCCAGCTTGTCTGGAGGTGGGGGTTGAACCTTCTCCAGGAAGCTTTTATCTCTCTATGGACTTGAGGTGGAGATGGGGATCTTAGATGTTAATGTTAGGGGAGAAGAATCTAGAGTCTATCAACATCAGCAGGGATATTTCCACCAGCTGACCGATGCCCTTAGCTTTCACTCTTTACAAAACCCCTGTTGTAGACACATACTCTACTTACAGTGCAAAGAAGTTCAAGTAGCAATGGGCAGGAGTAACTCCTGAATGTCCACCCACTGCAGAGGCTCAGGAATGGCTAGAAAATGTACACATACCATTTAAGCAGGGCTAGGTTGGGATGCAGAGGCTGGGGTCAGCTCTTGGAAGAGCCCTAAGCTGGTAGCACAGGTGACAATTTTCGGTAGATGAGGTACAACCAAGGGCTCATCACCCTTGCCCTGAAGGAGAAGAGGCTGTACAAGGTGCTGCTTCCTGACCTTCTGAAGAGCAGATGGGGACAGATCAGTCTGCAGGGCTGTCCCTAAGGTGTGTGGAGGGTCACAGGGGAAAAATGAAATTCTGGGCCAGGTGACATGGCGTGTTGAGCTGGGTGCCTGGGTAGGGCAAAATTAAAATGGCAACTAGACAGATTTCAGGATAAATGAACTGTTTTTGGAAGGTTGCTGAGTATGCCAACTCATGCTCTTTGTTCCTGCTTCTTTCCAAATGGTAGGTCATCTTCCAGTGTCCCTGCCTTGAAGGGGAAACTGCATCTTTATATTCACAGTCAGGAAAGAACATTTTTGCTCCATTATTTTTTTCTTTTAAAATACAAAGGATGACAAATATGTAAGTGTCTCTTGGGTTAGGAATATCCTGACAGAGAACTCCCTCTTGCTCTCTGACTGCATTTGCTTCCAGCACTGCCAACTGTGGCTGATATATGGAATATTCCAGCAAGGACAGAGTCACTTTTGGACACAGACTATGCACAGAGCTCCTGGAAATGCCTATGGGAAGGTCAGGTCAGTCCCACAGGGCTTCACTGGGATTTCCTTCATGCTCTTTGGGGTGCACAGGGGTGATGGAGCGAGGATGGGTTCCTGTACCAATGTCTCAGTTTCCACTTAGAAATGACAGTAGCAATCTGGACATTTTGTCAGTGTTTCTGCTGCACTGGCAATGTTCACTACAGTACAAAAGAAACTTTTAGATATTTTGCAGGTAAAATGAAGAATTTTTTTCCTACTTCCTCATTTCAGATAATCTCTTTGGGCTTTTCTTCTTTCTTGGGGAAAAAGACAAAAAGAAAAAAAAAAGTTTTTTCTACTTCTTGCACTGTCCACTCTGCTAAAATTCTGGCTTCAGGGCTAAACTCTGACATTGAGTCCCTCAGAGTGATAATTTATTTCATTTTCTTTCAGTATTTTTAAATTTCATGTAATTCAACTTCATAGAATATTCTTTGGTGTTCCAAATATTAAAATAACGAATCAGAAAACTACTTCTTACCTCTAGACCATTCATTATTTCCCATTACCTTACCTAGTCCCCACTTTTTTTGTCTCCTTCAAAACTTAATACTCCCCATCTTTGAAGTCTGTCTTGACAAGAAAGCCCTTCTCTTTCTGTAATACCTGGTTTGAGATGGAGTTCTGCTATTCAGGGATGCTTAAGGGTGATCCTCAAAGATGTTTAAATATCTAAATTCCACAGAAATTTAAGGAAATGAGCTTTCTAAATGCTTTTGAAAAGCTGGGGATTGTACTTCTACATTAGGTGCATTTGAAAGCCCAACTCTGAGCAGAACTGAATGCAGCCAGCAGAGGTGACATGCAGACAATCTGGGCAACGGTTTTAGGATGTCCTTTGGATTTTTTTTTCTACTTGTTCCAAGAAATCAGTCAAAAGGCATTTAGAGAAAATTGTTGAGTCCATTTGGACATGCTCCCAAAGTGAATCTGTACTTTCATTCTAACAACTGTGTGCGAACAATACTTTGAAATATTCCCTCAGTTAAAAATCAGAAAAGTTGACCAAAACCAGAGAAATCACAGACAAAGTGATAGGTGATACTCACCAGGCAAACAAAGCATTTGCTTTTGAGCAAGTAAGCACTTGTGAGTGATCGTGAGCACTGCTGCTGATTGCCTGATTATGACACTGACCTATGGACCCAGTTATCTATGCTGAAATTTCCCATTCTCCTTGAATAAGTTTTCCACCTCCTAAGTCTGCCCCTTCTTCTTTAGACCATTCCACTCATCTGATTTGCCTTTTAATGTCTGAGAAAGAGAAGTTCAACTTACTTCAAAGACTTGGTCTCTATTAAAGGTGAGTGGTAGTACAGTGCCAGCAAGAACTGGATTTGGCTGAGTGCATACACATATATATACACGTATATATTTACTTATTTATTTAGTTATTTATTTCCCAGCTCAAGGAGAACCTGATTTACTGTGTGTCCCAACCAGTGGTAATCAACCCCCAATTAAACCAACACGGGCAGGCAAAAAGAGAGCAAAAAAAAAGCACACCTACAGTGCTGCTGTAAGAATATGTTTAAACAAAACCAGAGGTGCAGGACTGAGAAGTGAACTTCACCTGCATAAGAAAGGAAACCTGTAGTCTCTTTATCTGAGCAGGAAAGCACCACTCTTAATTATGTAGGAATCCTGGGTCCCTTGTGACTTGGTCCTAGGAAACCTGTGCAAAAGGTACAGCTTTCTGAATGCTATGGTAAATCCCTGCTGCCACAGAGACATTAGCTTAAAGCTCGAAATTACATTTGAAAAAAAAAAAAAGGAGGAGAGTGGGGAGGTACAGTCGAATAAGGGGATATTTTCTTGTATAAAAACTGCCCTCTTCCTCTTTTTGCATTTTTTTTCTGTGGCTTTTGTTTTGCTGGCAAGTGGCAAAATCTCTCACCATCAAGGACACCCTTCTGGGCAGGAGCTCTGTGTGTGTGTGATGAGCTGGGGGCTGAGAATGCCTCCAGGGGAAGGGACCAGTGCTGTTCGAGGAGCCTGCGCTGAGTGGAGGGTGAGTGGAGAAATTATCTCACCCAGGCCACTCACCAACCCCTCCCTGCCCAAAGCAGGGCTGAGGAAGAACGGCCCCTTCCCAAAAGGAGAGGAGAGGATGTGCCTGTGGACCTTGTGTGTTACACACTTCCCACCCATGTTCCAAGATAAGGAGATGTGGAGGAAGAGAATAATGCAGGGAAAGATTATTTTGTGAAGTGCCCACTACTGGTACCAAGAGATGTAACTAAGCAGCCATACTGAGAAAGGAGCTAGAAATGTTCTGAATTTGAGGCGTCTTATTATCCTGATTTAGAGTCTTCAGCCACTGAGTGGGTCGCAACGTCATGTCTTTCTGCTGGGCTCACAGTGTTTAACGGAAGGCAAAACCTGACTTGAATCTGTATTATGCTATGCATTTTAAAAACAAAAACAGAACAGGCTAATTCCAGACAGCATTCCTCATTTTCAAACTGGGCTATCCTTTGCTGCAGCTTTACAAACCATTTTTAATAACTGAGATGAAACATCAGACTGTGACCTATCACATCACATTGCATCAGTCAAATTGTGTTACATCCAATAATAAACTACTGCAGCTGATGTTACCCAACATGACAAGCCAAATATAAACCTAGAGCTGGAGAATTCAAAGAAAAGTGCAGTTTTGATAAGCCAAGATCTTAAAAATATCTGAGCTTCTTTTGATGGTGATTCTTAAATTTATTCTGAAGTCTAAAACCCTTGGAGAAATTGGACTGGCTGTAGGCAGACATATTTTTCTAGACAGTTTTGAGGATATGTGTCCTATAATTACTTTTAAAATAAACTTCAGCTACTGTTTCTACAGAAACAGCACTTCCTTGTGTGAAGCAGGTAGTGGAGGAACAAAAAGAAAACTAGGACCTAGAACTCCCTCCTGAAATTTAGGGTGGCAATTGTATTTGGATTTTATTAGTCCAAATATCCAGTTTTAGGATGCCCCAAGCTAGTGGTGAATTCCTGTCAAAAGAAGAATGGGTACAAATGTACAGAACAGTCAGAGCATTTCTTACTTTTCATTGTCATGCAGTTCAGCTAGAAATTTAATTGTATCGGAATTTTTACTAAAGGGAAGAAAAACTCATCAATCCAACCAAAACAACTTCCTTTGGGTGAAACATTTTGGTGATTTTTGCATTTGGAGAGCTTTGTTGTTTTAGGACACAGAAAAGACACAGAAAATATATTTTAGATAGAGCTAGTTTTAGATAGAATGCAATAAAAATATAAAATCCGTCAACTTGGAACTGAAATAAAAAGTCAGATATTTGCAAAGTCCTAATTCTTTCATAAGGAGTAGCATCATCTTATTTTCCTACATCCACTGTATTTTAAGGGCGTGCACAGGAGAATGAATGACAAGGTCAGATCTGTGCGTAATTCAGCAGAGTCATTTTCAAAGTGTGACTGTCTTGGCACAGTTTAGCCCAATTTGTTCTTAGTTACCTTTGGTCTGGTTTAGTTCCATATTTTGTCATGACTAAAAAAATGTGTACTCTGTAGCAGTAGTATGGTATGACTTCCAATAATTCCATATCTAGTAGGTATCAAGAATAACATTTCAAAAGTACTTTGCACCTGCATTTGAAAGATGCTTATGCATTCAAGTTGTAGATACTTACTCATAAATACTTATTAAAAGCTACTACCTAAGAGTCTAAAATCTAATCGGTCATACTTTCTGGTCTTTCTGACCAGTAGGCCAATCAGGGTCACCAGCTATCACAAAATCATCATTATTCTGAACTGTGAAAAAGTCATGAGGTAGTCAATTATGTTGGCAAGTACCGTTTTGGGTCAAAAACTCATGGCAGCAACTTCTTCCCCAAAAATTCAGCCAGAGCCCTGTTCTGGGGTTCTGTTGTTCTGGGGTCCTTATTCTCCACACCCGTGTGTTAGACAACAAATGCCTTCACACAGCATGGTTGAAAGACTTGGTGATAAGGCCATAAGGATTTTACATAGCAAGTCATGAGCCATTCAAAGGAAAAATCATATTAAAGTTTGAAGTATTTTACTGCTAAAATGAAACAAAAATCAGTAACTCCCAAATTTTGAAATATCTCATCCTGTTTACTGGATGCTTTAATATCAAACAAAACTCTAACAAGTTGCATCTACTCTTAATATTTCCATGTTCACGAGGAAAATATATCACACATAGTATATCCACTGTTTCTTACTCCTTTTCCTCTATTTCACACAGAAAGAGAAAAGAGATTGATAGAGCTGAAATTTGAAGCCAATCTCAGGGGATTAATTTCATATTCACGTAGTTTCCTGTAAAGCTTCTGCATTTATAGTTATTTTTAAAGAAAAACTGAACTGAAGGTTGAAAGCCATTAGCAATAACTCACTTGGATTTTAACTCATTCTGATGTTTACTTATTTTGATTTTAATGTACTCTGATATTCTTATGCCGTTTGTTGGCATATTTCCATGTATTCAAGGAGCTGAATTGTTCTTATTTGTGATACTGCAAGCAAGAAGGAATACAGAGTACCAGACCCACCAAATAACCAAGTTCCTTAAGATTAAATGTATCCATTTAATTTCTACTGGTAAAGATTTAGTTTAACCCCTTCCCAAATTTTGTCTTCATCCAGTCTGATACAAATGCCTCCAAATTTGTTGAAGAGTTCTTGAAGGCCATAAAATCTCAGAGCCACAATGACCAGAAATATTTTTTTGTTTGGTGAGGAGCAGATACCAACCTGCCAGTGCTGCTGCCCAGGCAGATGTGGGCTGTGTGAGGCTGCAGGCTCCCTGATGCTCCTGTGCTCAGGAGGCACTTTTTGGATGGCACCACATCAAGTCAGAGAGGGAAATGAGAGTTGTCTTCAGTGGAGGGTGGCAGGAATCGGTGCTCAGTGCAAGAGGTTGTAAAAACCCTACAAACCCTGTTTATAAAGTAATAGTGCAGATAATTCATGCTATGGGTGCTCACCTGCTTCAGCAAGAGCAAAGGATGGGTGGGTTGTGTCGAGCACTGTGACTCCAGACCACATGCAGCCAGAGAGTAATTCCTGGCACTGCTAATGAAAACACTGAGCATTAAAAAACTGCGGATCTTGTCACACACTGTGTGGGATCTCTTCCATCCCTTACACAAAATGTACCAGGAGCTTATAGAGGATCCTCAACTGCACGATGACAGTCTGATGACAGAAAATGCAAACTCAGCATTGCCCTACTGAGATGCAGGGGAAGCTATTTTTGGCCAGCAAAAATGTTCACAGTGTTAATGTTAAGCCGAAAGGTCCCCAGAAAAATCTCCACTGGCGTCCCTGTTAGACTACCTGGCTAAGGGCCATCTCTGTGCTTCAGATCCTGTGTTCACACAAGTTTTGTATTTCAAGGAAGCTTGAGACTTTCTCGACTGCCTTACTGGTGTGCCTAGGGCTGGCTTCATGGCTCTGCTCCAGAGGAGGGGCAGAAGGGGCTTTTTCTTAGTGCCAGGAGGGCTTGAGCAGGGCTGTTAAAAGCAACACATCTCCTCCACTGCCTCACCCTGAACAGTTCCTCCCACATAGACCCTGCCCAGCTCTCCCACAGGTCTTCTCCATGTCTGTCTGCATCCAGCATCTCCTCCACTGCATGTAAGAAGTGAGGGGCGTGCACGTGGCTCATGCATATGCCAAGGATGCATATACACGCCCAGCATGTACCCTCCCAGACACCACTGCTGGGTCTTTCAGACACAGAATAGTTATAGAATCATAGAATCACAGAATGGTTTGGGTTGGAAGGGACCTTTAGAGGCCATCTAGTCCAACCCCCCTGCAGTGAGCAGGGACATCCCCAACTAGATCAGGTTGCTCAGAGCCCCGTCCAGCCTGACCTGGGATGTCTCTAGGGATGGGACCTCCACCACCTCTCTGGGCAACCTGTTCCAGTGCTTCACCACCCTCAGTGTAAAAATTTTTTTCCTTATATCCAGTCTAAATCTACCCTCCTTTAGTTTAAAACCATCCCCCCTTGTCCTGTCACAACAGGCCTGGCTAAAGAGATTGTCCCCATCCTTCCTATAGTCCCCCATTAAGTACTGAGCGGCCGCAATAAGGTCTCCCCGCAGCCTTGTCTTCTCCAGGCTGAACAACCCCAGCTCTCTCAGCCTGCCCTCGTAGCAGAGGTGCTCCAGCCCTTGGATCATTTTTGCGGCCCTTCTCTGGACCCGCGATATATTCGCAACACACCTATTTGCACAAGCACACATAGGCACGCGCACACCCACCCACCACATTTCCACTCACTGACTCATTTCCAACCGAAGTCCCCCAGTTATCCTGACAGGGAGTAAACTCAGGCCTCAGCTGGAGTCTGTGTCCAGTTTTGGGCACCATGAGAAAAATATTGGAGAGAATCCAGAAAAGAAGAGTACAAATAATAAGAGATTGGAAATCATGACCTCTGAAGACAGGTTAAAAGAATAAGGTTTCTCTAGTCTAGAGAAGTGGAACACTCAATTGTTTTTCCTGGCTCCTTTGGAATAATTTGTAGGAAGAAAAAGTTACACTTTGTTTAGGATACGATATTTGGGTGGTTTTGCGTTGGACTAGAATATCTAGAAGAGTTGCAGAACCTCTTTTGCTGGAATATTGGGCATGGGGGGGTGGCACGCAGAACAACTCAGAGAAGTGCAGTGTAGTGCACACTTGGTCAGAACATGTCGGCTGAGGTCACATTTGCAGGTTCCCAGCTCTCAGGAGAGGAAGGGAGGGTGCCCAGACTTGCACTCTGCTTCAGGAGATTGGGAACAAGTGCATATGCATCGACACCAGTAGCCTGTCATTGGCCAAAGGTGATTTTCCAAGGAGGCAGCCCTGGCTTGTAGACACCAGGAGATGACAGAACCACTGCTTTCCCCTGTAGCTAGCTCCAGTAGTTTATGTGCCTCACAGTTAGAAACTTGAGCTTTATTTCTCATTTCAGTTAAGTCTGGTTTCATCTTCCAGCCACTGGTTCAAGCTATGTCTTAGTCTTCCAGGTTAGTAACTCTTGTTGCACAGTATATCTCCCCCCAAACAGCGCAATTAAGACACTTCACCATCTTTTATAAACTGAGACCACAAATCCTACTGGACACATTTGTCTTAGATGTTCATAGAAACATAGAATAGGATACCAGGTTGTTGTTCCTCACTGGCACCTACTGCATCTCATCTTTTATTGAAGGAACTGATAACATTGAAAAAGAAAACCCAAATTTGAAACAAAAATTTGAGACATCAGAGTTATAAGGCTGTAAACGGTCAGAACAGAAACCTGTTGTTTGGACCTTTGGCTGTCACTACATGTAACCACTCACCATGAACTCACCCCTTCTGCCATCTCCAGGCTATCGTGCCCACTATATTACTGTTATCTTCCATGATTGCTTGACGTTAGCGATCCTGTTCATGCATACTGATATCCCTGAGTGCAGTGCTTTTTTCCAAATGCCATGCAGCACTGCAAGCAGTGAGTACAATTTGAGTAGCTGAGCTCAGAGCAGCTGTAATCTCACCTGATTGGAAAGGAGTGTAACCAAAACAGAAACTAAGCTGTGAAATCTGCTTGTAAACTTGGGGAAATAATCATAATCTTCCAAGCTGAGCTTCACTACCAATTCTTCATCTGCTTAATTCAAATTAGCTTAGCTTTGACTACACTAGCTCCATTGCTCTGCCAGGTTGCAGTGTAGACACTCCATCCCACTACACTCTATCCATTATGTCAGCTACAATCACATCCACAGTGTGAGAAAAGGAGGAAATCAGGTTTGTTCGAAATGGTCTATTTTTCCATAAAGTCCTGTTGATTGACATTTGCCATATTGCTAGCTCTGCTTTCATTAGCAGCTGGAGCTGATTCTGCCTTTTCCATTATTTTGCCAGGGCTGATGCTGGTTTGCAGTTTCCTCAGGTATTCTCCCTGCCCTCTTGGCATACAGTTACCACTCCTGTTTTCTAGATTTTTGCCTTGAACTCCCAAATGAGTCAAAGATGAACATCTGTAAGACAGAGATCTCAGTCAGGTCTCTTAGGGCTTTTGGTACATGCTGTTCAAGACTGCTGATCTTAAAATGTTCTCGCACAGCAGATGTAGCATAGTGTTTTGTCTTTGGTTACTGATGATCAGGTAAATACTTCATTGACTTTACATGGGAAAAACACATCAGCCTCCTTCTTTCCATGCATATAACCAATATTTATTGCATATAGCCATTCCCATTTTTAAATATCCTCTTGACAGCAAATACCTACCAAAGTAATAAGTATTTTTAAAGTACCGCTGCCGGGCAATCTGTTGGAAAATAAGCACGCGTGTGGTTGTCTCTAGGCAGTGTGGATGCAATTAGCCCCTCTTCTTTTTGAGATGTCCAGATTGCTGAGGCATCCTTTGCAGAAAATACAGAGCTGTATCCTAAGTCTATCCCACAGCCTCACACAATGGTAGAAATAATCTCCAGCATGGTATCACCACAATACCACCCTGCCTGAGGTTACTGTCTGCAGCACTGATTGCTGGAGACAGAGGAGGATACCAGAATGCAGCATCTAACATCAATAAGGAATAAACAGCAGGGCTGCTAAAAAACAAATCATGCCAGGCAAACCTGATGGCTTTTATTTTGCTGTATGGCTGAATTGTTCCAGTTCTGTGGCTTTTTTTGCTGGGAAAATGAATCTTTTTCAAGCTTTTTATAGTGAAGGTCAAAACACAAAATGTTCAGGACAAGGCTTCTCCATGCTGGAATGACCTGATAAACTCAGGGAAAAGAAACAAAAAACTGGGGGAAGAAAAAAGCTTTGGAGGAATTTGCTCTTGGAGAAAGAGTGAAAGCACTAACTGCATTAAAATACTTAAATGAATACAGTAGTATCACAGTGTAGATTCTGTCCTCAGTATGTGACTCCAAATAAAAGTAGTGAAATAAGTTACAGAGTCAGAGTTTTGTAGATCTGCATCATCAGCCTCCCATAGATATGAGAGAATGGGATTGAGTACCACTCTCCTAAAATATTGTTTAAATGACCTGCTGCAAAATCCTCCGTTCAGATTTTGGCAGCAGACCAGAACTTGGATATGACATCAATGACAGCATGACACAATGGGTTTTCCCAGCTTGAAAACCAGTTAGATAAGACAGTTGTTTGTCTAATTGGTGCAAGAACGAGGATGCACAAGAGATACCAGACAATACTGATATGAGATTCTCTAGATGTTTAATTTCTGACTCCTTTCTTCCCATTGCATAGTCAGGGTGCTACACCTACTGCTATTGGTGGTTTTGCCGCAACAGCTCTAGCAAAGGTGCCTTCAAGTGCTACGTTGAACTGTGCTAACTGAAGATGTCCACTCTGCAGATGAACAAAACCACAAACTTTCACATGACCTGCAGATTTTCCAGCCCTGGACTATTGAATTGAGTCTGGGCTTGTCTAAAAAGGGATTTAAACTGTCCTCCTTTAGGCAGCAGCACCTCCGGACAAGCAGGCACCCTCTGGAGTTACATGCATATCTCTTAGTGTTTTGGTCTAAGATCATATGGTATGTGCAGTCAGAAGATCCATTGGGTGAAACTAAAGAGGTTTGCACATCTATGTGGACATCATAATCAGTTTTAACCTTGCTCTGTCACTTTGGCATGAGTAACATGCTCAAATTATCATGAGGAAGGCTGAAACCCTTTTGAGAACTGTAAAAATTGCATCAATTTAACCAAAACTTTATAAAATAGTGCCTTTCATTGGCAGGGTCAATGCAGCATGCAACAAAACCCACTGATAACAGAGGCTGAACCATGCTGGGGCAAGGATGAGGTGTGTTACCTCAGAGATGGTATTCGGGAGCTTCATTCACCTTGAACAAGTAACAAGCATCCTCTGGTACAGCCGTTCTGATGTGACAGAGGTGAGGACAAGACCTCTTTGGTTTTGTCTCAGAGGTATCCTGCTAATGTTATAAACAAAAAAATATGTGATGTTACCAGTTCGCAGAAGAAATCTGAGCATTTGGTTTTGTTCCAATTCAGAACATGAATAAAATGTTAAAACATCAAACAAACTGGACATTTTGGCCAGCTGTGAAGGGAAGCTCCTGCTGGTTCAGTGCAGCCTGCAAGCAGAACAACAGACGTGGTGCCAGGAATAAGACACAATTAGTGAGTGGTATTTCATCTTTTGGTGAAATTGAGGATGTCCCCATGCTGCACGCAGGATGGTGAGGATGCCTGCCATAAAAGAACACAGCTGGAATGGCAGTGTTTTTCTCCAAGGCTTAGCAAGTCAGAAAAAGGAAATTCCTGCCTTCACCCATGAACACCTCTGTATCCCATCTTTTAATTCAAGCCAGTTTTATACTTCAGTCCCTGAAGGGAGGACTGTGTGAGGAGAGATTGAAACTGCCACTCCCAAACTTATCACATCCCAAGAGCTGAATCCAGCCTAGTTTCAACCTTCCCCAACTGCCCTCTTATCGAGTGCAATCGGAAGGAGCAACAAGGAAATTATTGCTCTTGGGAGCATACTCACCTGGTGTTCCTTTAAAATACACAGAAGTTGTACAGTGATTAATGCCAGTGATCAACAACAAAGGAAGATTAGGAACTTGCTCAAATATGGTGTTTCCACGTTTGATATGTGCCAATAGCTTAAAGAACTGTACCTATGCATTACACGTGATGAGTTGCGATCTTCAAGGTACTTATTTTGGATGGACCTTGGTCTAAACCATTTGTGTTGTGAATTATCAAACCTTACCTTTTCCTTGCTGCCATCCTGTTGGTCTGCTTGTGCTCATCCCTCAGCCCATGGTTCATAAGATTCCTTTTATGGCTGCTGCTATGAGGAATGGTCGGCACACATTTTGCTATTTCTATCTAAAAAACCCCTTGTCTAGATGATCACCTTAATCATACTTGCAGGAGTGCCTAATGCCTTGTGAAACACCAAAATAAATGGAAATTGCAACTACCTCTGGTGCCTCTGACCTCTATGAGCTCTGGAAAGCAAAAGGAGGTCAGAGTGGCTTTGGAATGGAGCAGAGGCACCAGAAGGGCCTTTTGGAGCATCCTCTGTCCATATGAACTCTTCTTGTGTTTTGATCCCAGCAGACCTCTGGAAACAGCCCTAGATGAACCTCCTTTAGGCAGGGGGGTTGGACTGCAGAGATCCTTCCAGCCTCAATGGTTCTGTGATTCTATTATCCTGTATACTTGCTCTCTTTCTCTCTTTTCTCCCTTCATCCCAGACTTTCTTATCCTGCTTCCTGGCACAAATGAGCTAATATGCTGAGATCAAGCCATCAGGTTGCTCTAAGACCCATCCCTAGTTTGTAAAATGAGCATAACAGCAGTCTTCTACATGGCAGGAGAAGGTTAATTCATTGCAACAGTGTCCAAGACATGGTAAATCACCTGCCTCTATATCAAGATGTGTAGTAACAGCTCATGCAAGCACTGAGTTGGCACAAAACACTCTGCTAGTTCTAATTTCTTGGAGATTGTTTACAGGGCAACTTTGCCTTAGCAAGCTTTCTGCCTGATCTGGTATTGCCTGTCCTCCAGCTAGCAGAAAGACAGCATTAATACAATGTCACACGGTCTGGTTAATCCAATAGGAATGTGATCAATGCTCACACTTGATCCAGACCAAAATTGTACTGAATGGTGAGCTGAAACTGCACAGATTGCACTACTAGACACAGCCTGGGAAATGTTACTTGCCTTGAAATTCAGTTAGAGTAAACCTATTGTTTTACTAAGATATGAACATTAGGAAAACCCTGAGACATTACATTAACCCTCATCTGGCTTGATAGAGAATAAAAACCAAACATCCTACAGCTGCATCGTATTACCTTCAAATCTCCATTGTCTAAGGACAAGGTCCTATGCAAACACTGTTGGCAGAAAGTCCAATCAATGCATGGGACACCCACGGTTCATCCCTATTAGCTGTTATGAAAACCCTCCTGTCACCGAGTAACATGTGGGCAGATCCATCGCCCTGATCTCTGCAAACAAGAAAAAACCTCACCTTCTCAAAGTGCCCCTTTAGCAGACAGGCAAATTTGCTAACATCCCGAAGAGAACTGAAGTGTACAAAGTAAAAAGCAAGTTGCAAACCCAGCCACAGCAGTTGTGGCTGGAAGGAGGGTTGAATGCTTTGCTTCTCCTGTGAAGTGCTGTCAGTCCAAACTGAGACTGGAATCTCAAATAAAATGAACTAGTTTTTCCTGTCTGGAAACATCCCAGGACTTCCAAGTAATCTGGTGTCACATTGCCAGCAGAACTGGGCAAATTATTTATTCCACAGTTTTGGTCTCTTTTTTCCTCTTGCAACATCTGTGAGTAGTTCAGGATGTCTTCAAATATATTGCTTGATCAGATTTCTTCAATGAAATGATGGCAGGGCTTTTTTCCAGTCCGTGATCATTATGCTAGGAAAATCAGACTTCTGCCTTATTGTGAGCTGTCTTGTAGTTTCTATTCCTGTACAGTTTTCTGACACCCTTACAGGCTGAATTAAGAGCTGTTAGAAGTTACCTGAAGCATGCCTGGGCAATTCCTGCTGGGATTTAGGTTGCCTAATGTGTGTAACTCACAGTTGTTTAAAGCAAAAGGAGCAGTTGTCTTGGCTGAGACAAATGCTGTCCCAGTTCCCCTTGTGGGACCATTTGGGATGTATGAATGGTGTATACGTACCCAAAAGAAGAGAGCTGGTAGACATGTGTAACAGCTAGAGATGAGTGATGGCCACCTCTGGAGTGATGTCCCAGAGACAAGGCTGTTTGCACAGCTAGGAGCAGGAGGGTCAGTCCTTCTCGCAGCCTGAAAGGTGGGTAAACTTACTGCTCTCTCACCTCAATATTGTGCCCCAACAGCTGATCTAAGTGTGAAAGACCAGAGCTGCAAATGTACTGGGGCTCCAGACGCCTACTCAAGCTTGTAAATTCCCACTGGAACTGAGATGGGTTTGAGGGACTTCGCCCAACTACCCATTCAAGAGACCTAAGAAGTTATGGTAGTGTCTACCACATGACTCCAGAAAAACTGCTCTAAGAAGTCCGTAGCCCACTAGGGATGTTTAATGAATCTGTGAAGTGAGGGACAGTGCACATGGACAGGTGAATATTAAATTTATGTACAAGGTTGGGGGAAATGGTGGAGGCAGCTGGAGGTTGCTAGTCCTAGCTCAGAAGAGTTCAGGCTTTAGAACAAACTAGAAAGAAATAAAGATTAAAGGTCTGGTGGAAAATGGGATTCCATGCAACAAGGAAATTGCCTTAAAAATAATTCAATTTACTCTTTAAATGCTTGGTGTATCAGACAGTAACCTGCAGCAGAGTGTTTTAGAAATATATTTCATTGAAAAAAAATCATATAGTGCAGTTAAGTGTTTCCCTCTTGGCAGACAGCTAAAGAAAAATTCACTAAACAAAGAACAGAGAGTGGTCTAGCAATAAATGTAATCCAGGTGAACAGGTTTAAGGTAGAAACCAACAATAACTGCAGGCAGCAATGCCTAAACATGCCGACACTTCCCATTATGAGACTCGGTTTTCACTTTTTGATAACTTTGCCACTGCTACTTTAATTCACTTGGGCTGCAGCTCTACCAGCCAAGGTCTGCTTCAGATTGGGTTTGAAAAATAGCTACTATGGATCAGGGCTAGTGGCAAGGTCTTTATGAATGTATTAGCCCTGACTGACAGCAGCGCATGCAAGAATGACTCCACGTTCTTTTCCTCCAAAATGTTTTAAAAATTAGGAAATTCATCCAAACATTACATTAAAAGGAAAGGGAGACTCTAAAGCAAAGAACCAAGGAATTTGAAAATGGCAATGAGGAGGTTGCCCTGATCTGTTGGCCATATGGCCAAAGAGCCCCAGCTTGCCTGCCAGGCAGAATGGTTGTGTAATATCACTGCAAGAAGTCAAGAGATTATAATGCCATATAATACCAGATTTTCCATTTTAGCCTAGGAGAGAAAAGATCTGTAAAAATATGACTTTCACATTACAATTTCATTTGAAATATTTATTGCTGTTTGTGCATAGCTTCAGCAGTGGAGAGAATCTCCCGTTTCAGGTTTGTTATGACTATTTAAGTGAGGGTCATCAGTTACATCCACAAATGGCTTTTAGTGCCTAAATATCTCTTCAGCTGTTTAAATCCAACACACAGGCTCCCCTGACACTCACTGATGCTCTACTTAGCAGTCATCTTCTCTTGGAGAGACTCAGACCCTCTACCCTTTGTGGGTTAACCCACCCCAAGTCCTGGCACTACCTCTCTGTTTACAACCCTGATTGGAGTCTGCTTCTGGCCAGAACTCAGGTTAAACTCTCTGTGTCTGATCCAGATGCGTGTTCAGAGCTTTCCCAACTCTGCCAAGAGATGACCAGAGGGAGACTCTGGACCCAGCACAGATTGCTAAACAAGTGTCTTCTGTATCTAGAAAGGCGCCCTAGTGCGGACAGGCCAATGTGGACAAGCTTCTTTGGTCTCCCACGCTGGACAAGATGCTCACTGGTCTGGAAGAAAAAAGCTTGAGATGCTTCTGCTACAGCTCAATGGCTTTGGCTTTTGCCAGGGATTGAGGATAGCCAGGTTGGCACACTCGTCCTTTGATACGGTGAGAATGGTCCAACAGTGGAGCAGGTTGCCCAGGCAGCATTTGGAGTCTCTATTCTTGGAGACATTCAAAACCCAACAAGACTTGGTCCTGAGTGACGTGCTCTAGCAGGACTAGGTGATGTCCAGAGATCCTCTCAACCTCAGTGATTGTGATACTTGGCAGTTATCTCAGGCTCTTGTATTCTGAAGACCTACATCCCATTGAGAATTGAAATGATGAGATCCTTTATTTTACACAGACTAGATGAATTCTCAAAATTTGATGTTTTTATGAAAAGCATATGCTAGTGTTATATTACAGTATTCTGGGGTAATACGAGCCAAATTTGATTTTAGATTAGTCATTGGAACCGAACTCAGAGAGCTATTAAATCATAGGCTGACCTTGCTGAGATTTTTCAGCTTCTTGCTTCTTTTTGCACACAGTCCAACAGTGCAGATGTGGGTGGAGATCATGTGACACACTTTTATTTCCATCGATTTGTTCCGTATTTAGGCACTGTTTGGGTCAATGGTGGCAGGATGTGGCCCTTCATAATCACATTAAGCTGCCTGCCAGTGCTCTCATCGCAGAAGAGCTGCTAGTCCTGCTGCTCATGTGGATATTACCTTTACCTGGCATGTATTCTTAGATGAAGTTTCAGTGCAGCTTCCAGTTTTCCTCAAATAAACATGTTCTAATCTGTTCTTTGGACGACCGCTGGCCTCCAAATGTAGCTGAGGCCCTTCCCAAGCAGGTCATGTCCCTTAGAAAAGCACAAACTCGTATTTGGAGTTTGAGGTGTGCTCTAAAACAGCCCCCTAGTAATAAACAATAGTGGCTAAAAGAGTTGTTAGAGGGTGCTGAATCCTAGGAACGCCTGTTCTTACCACCATGAAGTCAGAAGAAATCTCAGCACTGCTGCTGCAAATTTCAAAGGAATCCAAAGATGCATATGGATGTAGACACATGAATTTAGTCTGCTTGCAAAGGAAAATTCAGCAACTTAACTCTAGCAGGGTAATTATACTCCTACAAGTACAACTCCTCACATGAGCACTTGTATGCAACACAGTTTTCTGTTTTATCTTGCATTGCATTCAAAGCAAAGCAAAGCAAAGACACTAAACTGTAAAAAGCATCTGTAGGAAGGGATGTGAGTGGGAGTTGGACTGGTAAAATTATAACGGTGGCATAATTATCCTGATCAATTTTCCATATAAAACAGACTTCAGAAGAACTCATTTGTTAAACTATGTAAGCCTCAGCCTTTACTCTAGTAGCGCCTCTGTTCACCAATCAACATAATGAACATAGGCAATTAAGGTGCACCAGAAACCTGGTTACATTTCCTAAAGGCATTTCCCAATGTCCAAATGCTTGATTTGCAAAATTAATGAGCTGCTAATGTCCCTTGGTATAAATCAGCACATCTCCACTGACTTCTTATATTTACCAGCTGAAGACTGGGTCATTTGTAAGCCACAGACTGCTCTGGGAAGCAGAATTATGGTTATTTTCAATATTTACAACTTGATCCTAGAAGTTAATTTGGACAATGTAACCAGTGATTGAATTAAATAGCAGCCTCGGCACAACCGCAAGCACTTATGCTAAGAAAAAACGGCAGTTTCCTATGGCGTGAGTTCTGCATAGTGAGGTGCCATTCAATGCCCTACCATAATGGCCAGGCTTACAGCCCCCAGTTTTCATCCAAGCAAATTTCTTCTCAGAAAACTGCATAAAACCTGCAGGATTTAGCCCCCCAGAAATCGGGAACCGGCTCTGCCTCCTCATTAGCAGTAGGATATAATAGTAGCTGTGGTACATTTGCCATTTGCTAGGTGAATACCATTTAAATGTATAAAAGATTCTGGTACTTGATTGTTCAGCAGCAGAAAGCGAATGGATGTCAAGTCCTTTGCTCACAACTGTGTTGGCTAATGCTGCCCTCAGGGGGTGAGACTCTTTCTAAAACCTGAAGTGTTTATGGCTGATTTGAGTGAAAGTTATTTGCTCAAAAACCTCCCTGTATTTAGCGGTTTTAGCATTAAAGGACTGGCCCTACTCCTACAGAGGATCTGATTTCAGTCCTGTCACCAGTACTTTGTTCCAGAAAGGTGTCAAGAGGAGAAAGAGTGCAAAGAGCAGTGTCAGAGATGTAGTGAGTCCTGCCTTAGCAGCAGAGTGACCCCACAGCTTCATCACCCTGTCCACAGGGGTCTGTTTTTATACCTGCACTCACACTCGGGAGCAGCACTAATTCGTAGGGGATGGTGCCACTCAAGAAAAGGGAGAAGTTTGGGATCTGAATTCGGTCCATAGCTGCTGGCTGCATCCCTCTCCAGGGCTGCTGGCATTCCTCAGACTCAGGCTTAGGTGGTATCATTAGGACAAGATTGATTATTGGGCCACCTTCACCGCTCTTTTCTTGCATGCTTATTCTTATTGGCAAGGCTCCAGGCTACACTGTACTAATCAAATATCATGCAAAGTAGGGCTTATGTATCCCAAGGCAAACTCCCTAACTTTTAAGGCAAGAGGTCTGGCCACTAAAGCAGATGTATGGAAATCCTAAAGGAGATATGTAATTTTAAATGGATGATGAATTATGGCTTTCCCATGAACCTGACTGTGTGTAACGGTTGGCACATCAGTCTTGTGCCCTATCAGAAAGGTGATTGCAGCTCTGCAGCTGAGCTACTGCCATAGAATAGGATAGAATAGAATAGAATAGAATAGAATAGAATAGAATAGAATAGAATAGAATAGAATAGAAATTTCAGTTGGAAGGGACCTAAAATGATCATCTAGTCCAACTGCCTGACCAGTTCAGGGATGATCAAAAGTTAAAGCATGTTGTTAACGGCATTGTCCAAATGCCTCTTAAACACTGGCAGACTTGGTGTATCAACCACCTCTCTAGGAAGCCTGTTCCAGTGTTTGCCGTGTAGTATAGTATGTTGGCTGGGGAGACTTACAAACAATGCTTAGGGATGAACATCCCAAGGAAAGCCAGCAGAGCACTGCTGTTTGCCAGGTCTCAAAATAATCTGAAAATTAGAGTGCACATGGTGACAATGAAGGACAAATTCTCCTGTGCAGCCCACTGCCCCAAAGTATCACTGAGGCCATGGGAACAGAAGACTGAAAAAGAATTAGAAACTACTCCAAACTTTATAAAGACCATCAGTGACTCTTAGGGGACTAAATATGATTGCAATAAGCATTTATGTTTCTGACACATTAAATGACATTTGAAGGCTGGTAGGACGTCCCTAATGTCCTTATGGGTGCAGACATCCTCTTCATCTGGCTCATCTCTTACAAATGTGCCTTTTTTCAACTGGTACCAGACCTGGTGGACCAAAGTCTGAAATGTTGGTAAATGGAGACTTACACTGTTGATGATGGGGTTTATTTCCTATTGGAGACACTATTTGTTAATGGCTTTGACAGAAAGTGAGGGGTTGGACTCTAAATTTTATACTAAGTCAAGAATTTTTAATGTTCTCCTGAGATACCAGCCATACCATGGAGAGAAATGAGAGCATATTAAAAAAAAATAAATAAACACTCAGTGGCAAAATTTTTATTTGCTTTTGATAGCAGCGGTTAGATAGCTGCTCTGAAGGCTGGGCAATTAGGAATAACTCCATTAGAGAAGATGGGTTGGCTGGTGGAGGACAGGTGAGACAGTCAGTGGTATATAACAGAAAGACATTTTCTTTGTACATTGGTCGCGAGAAAGATCAAGGAAAAGTTTGATCCACTATTTGAGTAGAGATATCAACAGGTGACATGAAGGTGACCAAAACATTTAATGCCTCTTTGGCATTCACTAAAAAAGTTAAATGTAGTCAGACAGAGATCACAATTAAAAGTGGTGTTAAATGGAAAGTCCTTAGCCTTGAATATTTGCAAGGACTTGTAAGAGAAGAAGATATGTATTTGTATTCAACAAGAGCAAACTGCTGTTTAATTTCATTCTAAAACTGGGAAAGGAGTTGTGTGTACAAAAATGGAATGGTATACCTGTACTTTAAGGACATGACTTTCAAGTGCCCCCATTCTAATAAACAAGTGAGAAAAAACAAGGTCTGAGTGAATCCACAATAGATAGATGCAGAGCTGAGTACTGAGGAAGTTGTCATCAGTGGCTACACAGAGGGATGCACTGAGAAACATCTGCACCGGGAACTGGATGATAAAATAAGAATGTGCATTTTAAAGCCATGGAAGACACCAAGTCCAAAGGGCCTGTTAAGATGTCAAAAGCCACGGTTAAATTTCAAAATTTCTTGGTAAACTTGGGAAACAGTCTAGGGAAAAAAAAAAACCAAAAAGGGTAATACTCAGTAGTGCTTTGGCACCAGTAGTCCTGGGTGGAACAGCTGGCTGGAGAGCAGGATTTAGGAAGAGATGGAGGAATACATGGGCAGTGACATTCTCCTGTTACAAAAAGACCAAACTACATGCAGGAGTCTATAAATGGTTGTTTCACCTGCTAAATATGGACCACAACTCTGATGTTCTTCTTAGTACTGGGGAGTCCTCAGCCAGAGCTGGGATCCAGGCTTGGGCTCTGCACTTCAAGAAAACCATGGGACAGTTGGCATAGAGCAATGAAGGTGACTAGAAGTCTAGAAAGCTGTGGGTTGTTTAAGCTACAGTAGAGAAGGAGGGATAGGGACAGAACCAGTAGTGCTGAGAGCATCTTCAAAGAGGTCTTGTCCAGTCTCTGGGGCAGGCAGAATGAGAAATGGGGGCTGGGTTTGCTCCAGGGATGATTTCAATTAGATGCTGGGGAAGCCTTCCTAAGGATAACTAAGCACACGAGCTGCTTGTGTTGAAGACTATGTGTGTGCCTTTGTTAGTCTTACAGAAAGACAAACTTCTCGAGTTTCACATAGACTGAGCTCATCTGGCCCTAGGGCAGAGGATGGACCAGTCAGGTCCATGAAGACACCAGTGACCTGACTGTAACTATGAAGCACTCAGTTTGCCATAGCACTCAAAACATGAGCTTTATGCTCCCATCTCTGTGCATAGTTATAACCATAGGTAGACCCACTTGCATGTACGGCTTAAGTGTTTGGCTCCGTACGGTCTCTGCCAGCAGAAAAGACTGGGAGATCAGCTATCAAAGACCTGTTCAGCAGCAACAGGACTATGAAGAAGGGCGGGGATGGTGCAGGGAGCTGTTGCCCCACTGTGAAAATGCATCTGTGTGGTTCTGGGAGATATTGAGCCACAATTCGGCAGAAGCACAGAGACCTTTTGAAGAGCCCTACACAGAAAGAGTTGCATTTCTTGCAGTGCCCAAATAGGCCAAGATGAATGTCCTTCACAGAACAAGGACACTGCAGTATTTCAGATGCAGAATTTAAAGCATTTTTAATGACCCATTCTTTACTCACATTCATTATTTAGGTCTGACTGTTTCAGAAACCTGACTATTTCTCCTTATTCTTAAAGACAGATACCAATGCTGAGCTGGAAGTTTTTCATCTTGTATTTACATTGAGTTGACCTCTGGCTCTCCTCCTAACATGAACACTGACATGCAGGATGACAAATCCAGAGTTCTTATTCTGTTCTGAAGGGCACAGAGGCTAAAACCTTTCCTATCATTGATAAATTCATGTAACAAGTTATGTCTTTATCTCACTGGGCATCTGTGTCAGGCTTATCTCTTTGTATCATGAGTGCCTTATAGCTCCTCAAAGTCCACCCTGCTTTTCCCCTGTGGCACCTGCAGACCTCATCTAACACTCAGCTATTTTTGATAAAGCAAGACCAGCTCTAGGTAATGACATGTTGTCCCTCAGTGAGCACCCTGAGAGTAACACACGGCCCTACCTCCACGAGAAGGTCATGCCAGACCATGCAAAGAGCCAGCCTAGCTCTGGAGTAGCTAAATCAGGGACAGGCAGAGGAACACAGTGGAAGAATAACATGTTGCACTATGAAATAACCAGCTCAGTTCGTTAGTCCAGCACACTGGCTAACTTGTTTTTGCTACCTCAGTTTGCTTTTTGCAGGGCTGGGTATGTCCTTTGCTCTTGCAAGGCTGGGTATGTCTGCACAGCATGGCACCATCAAAGAGAGGGTCTGACGACGCTGGAGACTTTGAGATGGTTCATACTGCAGTGACAGATATATTAAATAGTGCCTGAAAAAAGGGACCAAACTCAGCTGGAGACATTATTGTGTCATGGTTACCGTAATCATCACAGATGCTGAAAGCAAATATTCACCCATCAGCCTCCAAATTTTCTGCAGCACAAGCTCAACAAGCAGGGATGAATCCTGCTAGCAGCTGTACCTCTGGGTTTCAGGGGGTTATAATGGTTTAAATGGGGCAGAATTTGGTCTCTCACATGCTGTCTGGAGGAGGGCTGATAGAGGAGGGCACTGAGGTTTCCATGTAGAGCCAGTTAGTTTAGCCCATGATTCTTATTTTACAGGTTTTAATGTGTTCATTCTAATTTCTTGCTCCAGTAAAGCCTCTAAAGGTTGCACATCAGAAATGTGCATAGGAGAATGTCAATCTTGCACAGATTCTGTAGATGGAGATAGTGTTTTCTGACCTGTGTCTGGGAGGGAAAGACAGGGACAAGTCTCATCCTGCATCTGCAGGTACATAAGAAAAAGCCTTTTACCTTTATAACAAGTCTGAGCTGCAGCCTGAATTCTGGAAAAAAATGACTGATGGGGACCTAGCAACCTTTGGTATTTTAGTTCTCATTTTACAGTATCCATAGGCAATTAACATTCTGCAACCTCCTTTAGAAGCTCTTGTGCTCCTTTAGAAATACTCATGTTCTTTTGGGAAAGCTGACAGGCTCTGCCAAGTCACTGCGTCACTTCAATTCAAAATGTTCAGAATTGCTGTTATCCAGTCAGGAGAAAATAAAAAAAACTTCCTGTTTCTGAAGCACAAACTGGCTCCGGGGGTATTTTTATGGTTGTACTCCTAAAAACCACAATGGAAACTGGGGGCATCCACTGTAGGGCAGCATTCACGCAACATGCATTTGGAAGTAGCTTAATAGGTGTAACAGCCTAGAGAATGGAAGTTGGGAGGTCACAAAGAGAAAGCAATGCTGAAAATATTTTTCTATGTGTACAAATAAACTGATCTGTGCACTAAACCTTGAGATCAAACAAGAGGAAACATTACATTTTGGTAAAAGCAAAATAAAAAAGAAAAAGTGCTCCCTCCCACCTTGTCTCTCTCTGACTAAATATTGCTTCTTTGTGTGCGTCAAGTGGCCAATACAATTCCTGGCTTTGAAAATGCATACTATTTCATATCTCTGTGGATATCAAATTAGACAATATTCTGCAATGTCATTGTGAAGAGGGTGTAGGAAACACACTTGTGAATTCTAGAGTCAGTAAGTGGAGGAAAAAAGCCCACAAGAAAATCAAAACTGTAGGTGAACATTAAGAATTTAATGTTGTTTTTGTTTGGTTGCAAATGAAAATTATGTGGAAGCACTGCAGAAAATATTCTGTGGATATTTTATTTTCTTTTTTCTTACACTAAATGGTCCTTCAGGATTAAAATGTGGAGAAACATTTGTCCACACATGCAAAAGGGAGACACCCCCTTTGACAATTTGGGCTGGAGGGCACCATGTGATAATCTGGGAGGAGAGAAGATCTGGCTGCGAGCAGTACGTGGTTATGATGGTATTCAACAGTATGAACAGGTTGCTCCCGTGTGCTCCCCAAATTACAAGATCAAGGACCACAGTACCTCCCTGATAATACATTTTGTGAGACTATTTTTAAAAGAGACTGGAGACTTCAGAAGCATAGTTCAGAATGAGACATAGCCTGCTGCTCTCACTTTTTGGTTTTGCTTAATTTTCCCAGCAAACCTATAGTCCTGAGAACCTGCAACTACACACCTGGGGTGAAGGTCTTGAGGGCTGTATTTCTAACCTGAGTCAAACGTGGCTGAAGCTATTTCAGTCAGATCCATTTCAGGACCTTCAGCCTGAAATGCTAGGAAAAAAAATCCATAATAATTTCACCTGAAAAAATACACCAAAAATAAAATGAAAAATCGAAGATAGGCTTCACATATGGTGCAAGGAGCCGAATACTAAAATCCCTTCAAACACTAAGCAAAATGTTTCATTCAGTGCTTTCCCAGTTATACATGCTTGAGCTGTCCAGCTGTGCACCTTGGTGTGCTGTGGTGGAGCACACACCGTCCCGCTGGGCCGTGCTTGTGTAGGTGGCGTGGTGAGTACCACGCGGCTGTCGGGTGCTGTCAGTGTGTAGCTGCACTGGCACGTCCCCTTGTCCCCCTGGATCATTTGCTTTGTGCTATGGGACCTGAGCACGTCCAGTGCTTCCACAGTGGCAGTGACTGGTCCCTGGGCAGCTTTTGAAAACTGAAGGTGAGGAAACGGATAAGATAATGTCTCTAAGCTGTGCACGAGCTTCAGTGGAGCCATCTTCACAGGTGGATAAATACCACAGAAATCTGGGCTGGACCAGACAGGTCTCTGGTACTGGAGGCTGCGATCTCATTTTGTTAAACTGATCTGATGTTCTCCAAGGATCAGTGAGGGTGACATTCCCCAGGGAAGGAGTAGATGTGGAGTCCGAGCACGTAGTGTCATGCAAAGGAATAACAAAGTCTGGGAAAAGCTGTACAAGCCTGGGCCAGGTTTGGTGTAGGTTGTATGGCTTCAAGTTTAGGACTGCTTTGTTGTGTTAAGGTGTTTGCCTCATATCAGGAGAAGAGTCCTCTCCAACACACCTCTACTCTGCAGATTTCTCAGAATTTCTATTTACAGGTGATCACAAATTTTTATGTTTCTGGAGTGCCACCTTTTCCTCGAGCTCTGCCCGTCTACCCTGTTCTCTGAGAGGTGCTGGAGTTTGACAACCAGCAGAAAATTCCTGTCCACCCTGATTTCCTTAGGCAGCTTTCACTTACTTAGGTCCTCATTACAGTGTCTTTGTCCAGGCAACATCTTAGCACCATGCTCATCAGATTCCTCCACTGACCCACAGGTAATGCGGTTTTTAACCTTTAAGTAAACATTTCTATATATATAAGGAAAAAAGCTAGGAAAATTACTTCTGAAGCAGAATTGAAGGGCACAGAGTGGAAAAAGGACTGTTTTAAGCAGATTTCGCCACCAGGCTCTCCAGAAAGTGAAACTTTGCCCTAAGACCATCACACAAATCACAGCAAATCCACTCAAGGCATTCCTATGTCCCAAAGTGTGGGCTGAGGAAGGTGGGGGTGTCCCATGATATGGTGGGGCTGCAGCTTGGGTTAATGGAAGGGGGAAGCAGAGGAGAGAAGTGCAGAGGAGCCTGGGAGGAAAGAAATCAAGAGGGAGAAGCTTTAACATGGCAAATTGAAAGGTCTCTAAGCAAATTCAGATCCTGCTGATCCCAGCTGTCACCTTGAAGTTTCTACCCAGCTCCCCTCTTCATCAGCATGGGTATTTCTGATCAAATCAAAGGCTTTTGTCTTCAGTGGCTGCTCTGCTCCTCCAGTTTTTTTGGCTTGCTAAAACTAGCAGGGAAGTGACCCCAATAGCTCCAAACCCAGTGCCCCTCTGCAGCTCTGGCAGCATCTTTTCCCTTCTGCCTCTGAGCTACAGAAGGGCATTTTGGCAGCCCAGGGCAAACAGTGTAAGTAGGTTTCAGGGATGCGGATGGATAGGATGGGTCAGAGGCATTTAAGAGTGAATTAGAAACACAGTCAACTCTAGTTAAAGCATGTGTCTGTTTTATGTGGGTACCAAAGCTTTTTGAGACCTCAGATAAAAAGGGAAATTCAAGAAATGAGAAGCCAGGAATGTAAAGTATGTGCAGTTTGAGGCGAGAGGGTGCGACGAAGTATTTATTCTGGAAAGAGAGAAAAGGGTGGGAAGCAAAATAAGGGACCTCTCAGAGGTGCCGGGGGAGGTAGCAGCATCACTGTTTCCAGACTGTGCTGTAGAGGATATGCAAACACGAACTGTACGAGCTGGAAACCCCCGTGATGGGAGGTGACCTGCTCCTAGCAGGACAGGGTATTGGTTCTGTTTGTCAGGTTATTCAGCGCCTGAGAAGATGGGCAGTTCCAGCAGTTTCCCGTTTCACTGGCTGCGCTAGCCAGGCCCTGTTGTTAGCTGCACCGCACTGGTGATAGCTTTTTCTTCCATTTCCAGTGGTGAGTTTTGATGTTGCTGTTGTGTCAGCATCAGGCTGACAGCAACTTGGTGGCTGCCTTTGGAGAAAACTGGCTGCATCAATGCATTAAATACTAACGCAACTTGATTTTGGTTGTTAGTTATTCCTATATCTTTGCAAGCATATGCCCCACTCCAGCAAAAGTCTGTGTTTCCCCCCCATCCCCTCTGCAAGTGGAGCCAGTCTGCACTGCTGCGCTCCAATGCGATTTCTTCTTAACTACAGCAAAACCATGCAGTTCACGAAAGATGACTTATTTCAGAAGGAGAGCGCAGAAGCCCAGTGACTCACCTGCAATATGGTATGTATGAATTGAAACACAAAAGGGCAGATGCTGAGGCACAGCGAGGCCTCGGCACTTTGGGGTGAAGCATGGTGCGAGCAGGGTGCCATCCTCCCCCCCATGGCCCTGAGCATCCCATCACCACGACTGCGAACAGGGGGCCCCTCAGGTCACCGGCAGAATCTGGTTACTGCTGGTCCCTTCCCATGGGAGCAAGAGGAGCAGATCATCCCAGGCACTCTTCCTTCAGGGGCTGCTTGTCCCCAAACCAGACACTCTTTGAAAAAGCTAGATATTGTTTGACAAAATGCGGTTTCTGTCTCGTGAAGGACCAGCAGTGCCTCCCAGACCAGGTGCTGTCAGTCATCATGTTCACCTTCACTTTGCTGCTGACGCAACTGAAGTTGTCCAAACTGGCACAGATTTTGTGATTGCCACTAATTGTTGTGCCATGGTAATCAGAAGTGTTTTGCCTTTCCTACAAACCTGCTAAATCTATTTGCCTGCCTGTTTGCCTTTTTCATATTAAAGTGTTTAGCAGTTGTGCTTTCTAATTCTTACCACTTTTAGAAAATAGATTAATATAAAAAATAACATCATAAGCAGCAGGGATCTGATAAACTCAATTGGCTAAATGACTGATGGCAGTGTTTGTTCCTAAATCGGAAATCATTTTGTAAGGTACAGGATTAAATGAATAGTGAGGTTCAATGGTATGTTGTCTATGTATGTGTGCAAATGTGTGTGTGAGCACTTGTGGGTGTTTTTTTAAAATCAGCTCAGCATGCAAATATATATTTCTGCTAAAATTATGTTCAAACAGTCAAAGTAGAAACAGATGTATTGAAAATATAAATACAGGGTTTAATAAATATTTTATCATCAAATATTTAAAAAATATCATCTTTAAAAACATGAAAATTCAGCCTTGGGAGGACCAAAATATTTAATCATTCTCAAGAAATTCTTGAAAGGGAATCATTTTCTATCAGATTCCTTCTAAACAGAAGAATGAAATTCCAGGTGCTGTGAGCTATATTTATTTTAATCAAAATCAGTCACTCAGTTAAAGGAGATAGAATAATCAGTGAGGTCATTATTAAGTGAGATAACAACTTCTGAATGAATGCTCTCATTAATCTAATTATAAAATGGAATAGTATCTTACTAATCAGACTGTTAATTGAATCACTGAAAATGTAAGGCTGTAATCACAGTTATTCGAACCACACCAGGCTCCACGACATCGATGCTGTGGGAAATGAACAGGAATCACACTCACCGCAGCCGTGCAGGGACAGCTGTCCCCATTTGCCCAGGTGCACACCGGTGATGCAGGTAACTGCTGACAGAATATTACCTGCAGCTCATCTTCACAGAGCTGAAGGTCATTTAAAAATTGCCCGGAAAATAAGTAATTATGAAATCTCAGTGCCTGGGGTGAGAGCCTGTGTTTGGGGAATGCACACTGGATTGGGCTGATGGTCCCTTCTGAACCTCTGCCTCCTGCCTTACCCTCAGAGCTATCCTATGCCTTGGACACACAGCAAGATCCCATGAGTGCTCCCAAGCACCAAGGATCACCGGGACCTCCAGCAAGGCCCATATGTGCTCTGCAGAGGAGGGTTTGTAGCTGGGAGGGTTGTTGGAAAAGGCAATATTTTTTGGAGGAAGCAGATTCAGCTGGGCACAGGCGGGTGAGGAGGGCTCTGGATGGCTGTCTGGACTGCCTGTCTGCAAAACCCGGTGGGGGATTCACAGCCAGGGCTCCTGCCACCCCAGCTTCTGCTTAACCTGGACACACCTTTATAGACAGAAACACCTGGTTTTAACATTAGGACTTCAAAGACCCTGGTGATCTTCATACAACACACCAGGCATGTTCAGATCCTCCAGTGCTCAGCTCCACCTGCCCCAATACCCTTTTCTCTCATTTTGTGGCATCTTCCCATTTTCTATGTATGTTATGCATTTAATTAATTTTTGAGGGCTTTTTCATTATCCAGGCAAGCTGTCCCCTTGGTCTGCCCTACACAGGGGCATCCAAACCCCCCCACCCCTGTCTTAGCAAGATCTACCCTGTAGGTTGTGAGAAAAGAGCATGAGGGTCCTGGAGAGCGGGGTGGGCAGAGCCTGGCGGGACAGGCAGGCAGCAGGTTTCTCAGGGGCTCTGACCCTGTGTCTCCTGCAGATCACAGGCACTCGCCTTCACTAGTTTTTCCTCTCTAAGTTGGTGATTGCTGGTGATTTACCAGTGCCAGTGTTCCTGGGCCACGTAACACCAGGGTGAGGATCTATCAGTAAGAGTAAGCACGCACACATGGAGTATTGACCTACCGTTGAAGCATACTAATCAGGCATATTGAGTCTTCCTCAGCATGAATTGCTAAAGGAACTTGTGTCTCCCGTTGTTAAAAGCAGGCTGGTCAGTCCTGACCTGGCTGGTCAGTCTTCTTGCAAAGTCCTGGCACCTCTGGCTTTTGAGGGTGCAAACAGACAAGTTTTAGTGAAAGTCTTTGTGTTTCAGCTCTAAATCCTTCATCCAGCCTTAGACACAGGTATTGCTGCTCTTCTTAGCCCCTCCTCTCTTTGCTGCTTGCAAGACATGACAATTTGGAGCAGAAAATGCTGCCAGTACATCTCACCTTGATCCAAGTCATCCAGCAACTCAACAGTGGTGGCTCTCTGAGATTGCTCTGCTCAGGAAGGAGAGCTAAAAATTCTGTATCTCTAACTAATGCCAGGTGAATGAGGAATGCTTGCTTGTTTTAAAATGTATGCTAACAAATATACACATTAGAGCTTGATGAAAAGCTAAAATGACATACCCCTGAGTGAGCTTTCCAAACAGCATAACAGGTTTTTAAATATTTGAGAAGAAAGATAACGTTGTACAAATTGTATAAAATGTATGCAGCTGTACCACTGCACCAGCAAGGAATTCATTTCAAGGAAAGCAAAGGTTTATTTCTTGCCTAGATGTTTTCATAAATCCCACCCAGTATTCTTCTGCAGTTCTAGTTCCCAAATTCCTTTAAATTCTGACATAATAATTTGTTTCCTTGGGGGAAAAAAAAGAGAAAGGTTTTTCTCCTACTTAATGATGCCTGCTAAGAATTTTCACAGCTATTAGTATTTTATTTCACTTCAGCAGATACAGGAGCCAGGAGACCTGCACGGATGAGCAAAGAGCTTCTAGACAAACTCAAATGGAAGAGGGAGGTTCACAGTATGTGAAAAAGGCACTGGCCACTTGGGAGGAATATAGGAATGTTGTCAGGGTATGCAGAGATGCAATGAGGAAGGCCAAGGCCCACTTGGAACTAAATCTGGCATGTATGTCAAGGATAACAAGAAGGGCTTCTTCGAATACATCAGCAGTAAAAGAAAGACTTGGGAAACTGCAGGCCTGCTGCTGAACAAAGTGGGTGCCCTGGTGACGAAGAATGCAGAGAAGGCAGAGATACTGAACGCCTTCTTTGCTTCAGCCTTTACTGCTAAGGCTGGCCCTCAGGCATCCCAGCCCCAAGGGGTGAGAGAGAAAATCCGGAGAAAGAAAGACATCCCCTTGGTTGAGGAGGATTGGGTCAGAGATCACCTAGGCAAACTGGATCCTCACAAATCCATGGGCCCCGATGGGATGCACCCATGGGTGCTGAAGGAGCTGGCAGATGCTGTTGCTAAGCCACTCTCCATTGTCTTTGAAAGGTCATGGAGGGCAGGAGAGGTGTCCGAGGACTGGAGGGTAACCAATGTCACTCCAACCTTCACAAAGGGCAAGAAGGAGGACCCGGGAAACTATAGGCCAGTCAACCTCACCTCCATCCCCAGAAAGGTGATGGAACAGTTCATTCTGGAGGTCATCTCCAGGCACATAGAGGAAGAAAAGGTTATCAGAGTAGTCAACATGGATTCACCAAGGGGAGATCATGCTTGACCAACCTGATAGCCTTCTGTGATGGCATGACTGGCTGGGTCGATGAAGGGACAGAGCAGTGGATGTTGTTTACCTCGACTTCAGCAAGGCTTTTGACACTGTCTCCCATAACACCCTCATAGGTAAGCTTAGGAAGTGTGGGTTAGATGAGAGGACAGCGAGGTGGATTGAGAACTGGCTGAAGGGCAGAGCTCAGAGAGTCCTGATCAACAGGGCAGAGTCTGGTTGGAGGCCCGTAACTAGCGGTGTTCCCCAGGGGTCTGTGCTGGGTCCAGTCCTGTTCAACATGTTCATCAATGGCCTGGACGAAGGGACAGAGCGTACCCTCAGCAATGTTGCTGATGGTGCCAAGCTGGGAGGAGTGGCTGATACACCAGAAGGCTGTGCTGCCATTCAGCGAGACCTGGACAGGCTGGAGATCTGGGCCGAGGGGAACCTCATGGAATTCAAGAAAAACAAGTGTAAGGTCCTGCCCCTGGGGAGGAACAACCCCACGCACCAGTACAGGTTGGGGGCTGACCTGCTGGAAAGGGGCTTTGCTGAGAAGGCCCTGGCAGTGCTGGTGGGCAGCAAGGTGACCATGAGCCAGCAACGTGCCCTTGTAGGCAAGAAGGCCAATGGTGTCCTGGGGTGCATCCAAAGGAGTGTGGCCAGCAGGTCGAGGGAGGTTATCCTCCCCCTCTACTCTGCCCTAGTGAGGCCACAGCTGGAGTGCTGCGTCCAGTTCTGGGCTCCCCAGTTGAAGAAAGACAGGGAAATGCTGGAGTGAGTCCAGCGGAGAGCTACGGAGATGCTCAGGGGACTGGAGCATCTCTCTTATGAGGAAAGGCTGAGAGACCTGGGTTTGTTCAGCCTGGAGAAGAGAAGGCTGAGGGGGATATTCTCAGTGCTTATAAATAACTAAAGTGTGGCTGTCAAGAAGATGGGGCTGGACTCTTTCCAGTGGAGCCCATGGGCACAAATTGGAATGCAGGAAGTTCCACCTGAACATGAAAAGAAACTTCTTTCCTGTGAGGGTGCCAGAGCAGTGGAACAGGCTGCCCAGAGAGGTTGTGGAATCTCCTTCTCTGGAAGTAATCAAAACCCGCCTGGACGCGGTGCTGTGCCCCCTGCTCTGGATGTGCCTGCTCAAGCAGGGGGGTTGGACAAGATGATCTCCAGAGGTCCCTTCCAACCCCTGCCGTTCTGAGATTCTGTGACTCTAATATTGAAGTCACTGTCATCCAGGCTTTTCCAGAGGAGAGCAAAGCTACAGTTCAGGGAAACTGGGTGCAGTCTGAGAACACTGAAATTCAAGATACAAAACTATGAAATGGGAGCATTAGCCAAGATGTAAGCCCAATTGCCCAAATCAGTGCTAATATATACAGACAATTATAAGTGCAGGTTTCTCTCACCAAGCTATGACCCAGACCCTGCTGAAAGCTTGAGTGTTTCCATGGAAAGTATCCAGAGGCAATGGTCCAAAATCCAGACTGATTTCATTTGACTTGTTGAGGGAATGAACTTCCAGGCTGTGGTGGTTTCTTGCTTACAATAGCTGGAGAAGGTTTTAGTCTTATTACAGTCATCTACCACAATCACCTCTGCTCTTTGGGAATTGGTACCATTTGTGGGTTAATGCATAACACAATATCTCATGGTGGAAATGTCATCACCTTTAACAAGTTGAAAGATTTCACTCAAACCAACCTGACTTGAATTGCCATCAAGGTGCTATACAAACAGCTCCCCCCGTGTGATGGTGAGGCTGAACAGATCATGCAAAAGTCAAAGATGCCTTAGAAGGGATTGCTGAAGCTTCGTGGGCTCTCCATCACTCATCAGGCCAGTCTTTGTCTGACTGTTGGAGTGAACCAAGTTCATCTGCTCATAGGTTAATATCTGCAGTGTCACAACCCTCATCTGTCTAAGCCTTGACACAAGCAGGGTGCTTTTGAGTGTATTTTTCATCATGTCACTTGAGTTCCTCTGCATTGCAGCACTCATGTTTGAAGGAAACTGTGGATTTGTAATAAAGCAGACTTCACCAGCTAGCATGGCCTCCACAACTGTTTTGTTAAGGTCTAAACTGAGGAAGGCAAAAGCCAGAGCTGCTACACTGGTCAGGGGAGAGCATCCTCAGGCAGCCCTGCTCTGAGGGTGCACCCAGCTGTGCTGTTTGAGGACATACTCTCAGTACATGACACATACAAAGCCTTCCTACATCATTTTAGTGGCTGCTTTGTAAGCAGAGGAACAGCATATGACCTGAACTTCCTTGGCACCAACGAAGCAGCTTAGCTCAGGTGAAACACGACACAAAACTACCATACCCCTTGTGCAAGGTAGAGGCAGTATCCCGGTGTCCATGTCCCAGTCCCTGAACTGGATCGCTCCAGTGGCAAGGAGTGTCCCCCAGTAACATCAGCCCCCTCTGACACAACCCTTTGTACCCTCAACCCCAGCAACCGAAGCCTCTGGCCCCACTGCAGAGCCCCATCCTACACCTTAGCTTATCCCACTTCATTACACCTCTCTCCTGCCCCACACTCCCTCCACCTATGGATCCCAGCCCCTTCAGTGCTCCTGGCCTCCCCCTCTCCCCTTGTTTCCAGTGCAGTCCCCTTGCCCCAGGCCCCCAGGGAGATGTCCCCTGCCTGTCCTGCCCACCCAGACAACCCTTGCAGCAGCAGCACCTGGGATATGCATCGCCTTCATCCTGCCTCACATCCCCCCACGCCAGCTCTCCCCACAGCAGCAACGCTCTAGCTCCTGCTCAGCGGAGGGAAAACCCAGTGGTGGGCTGCACTGCAGGAACCAAGAGAAACCGTGATAGGGCCGGGAGCCTGCAGCACCAGGCAGGGATGCTCCATATGTAATGAGCAGGCATCAAAGTACTGATAGCATGGAAAAATTTCTGCAAAAGGCACTGAAAAGGCACTCAGGGCCAAATCCTGGTGTCTTTGCTGCCATCAGTTTAGCTGCCTCCCTGGAGTGGGTGTGTGTCTTCTAGATGAACAGTGAAGCACTTATGATAAAGAAGAAAATCCGCTATTATTAAACATTCCCTTCCACCATTTACCAAATCACATAATACTGATACTCTCACTATTTCACCTCAGGAAAGGCATGGTGGGTTAAAATTAACAGCGATTCTATATTCATTGCAAACTCCTAATTAACCAGGCTGGGCCGTACTGCTCCAGCCATATAATTCCCCAATATTTAGCCATTAGTTCTTTCCAATTTGGCTTGATGCTGCTTCTGGCAAGTTTTGTCTCATAAACAATTATGCTGAATGCCAGATGTCCCAATAGACTGCTCTACTTTCACTAGCGGCTGTCTCATCAGGCCAGCTTTGCTGGAGTTGGGGAGACAGTTTGACATTTGACATTCGTGTGTGTACAAAGCTAAGGGTCAGCCAGAATCCCAGCGAGGACTTTTAATTACAGCAGCCTCATGGACTGAACACACACACACACACATGTATCACAGCTATTTTCTGGCACGCCAGTGCCCACTTTTCACGCTCTAAGGATGCCCACTGTGCATCCAAGCTCCCACCATCCTCTTCTTCAACTTCAGTTTGATTTGCACAGGAGAAGGATTTGGAGATGGTGACCTGGATAGAGGGACAGGGTAGTATAAAGTTGATATCTTACTCTGCAGAGAAAATACAAATAAAATGCAGAAAACAGAGGCCTACGCAGTGTTTTCAACTATTCTCCTGTGTGCCAGAGCCCCTGAGGAGCCACAGGTCTTCTACCTGCAGACCCCCAGCAAACCATGCATGGGTTCATCTTAGAATCACAGAATCATAGAATCATTAAGTTTGGAAAAGACTTCTAGGACCATCAAGTCCAACCGTCAACCCAACACCACCATGTCCCCTAAACCATGTCCCCAGGTGCCACGTCTACATTTTTTTTGAACACCTCCAGGGATGGTGACTCCACCACCTCTCTGGGCAGCCTGTTCCAGTGCCTGACCACTCCTTCAGTGAAGAAATTTTTCCTAATATCCAATCTAAACCTACCCTGACACAGCCTGAGGCCATTTCCTGTTGTCCTATCACTAGTAACTTGGGAGAAGAGACCAACCCCCACCTCACTACAACCTCCTTTCAGGTAGTTGTAGAGAGCGATAAGGTCTCCCCTCAGCCTCCTCTTCTCCAGACTAAACCCCCCCAGCTCCCTCAACCTCTCCTCATAAGACTTGCTCTCCAGACCCTTCCCCAGCTCCGTTGCCCTTCTCTGGACACGCTCCAGCACCTCAATGTCCTTCTTGTCCCGAGGGGCCCAAAACTGAACACAGCATTCGAGGTGCGGCCTCACCAGTGCCGAGTACAGGGGGGGCAATCCCTGCCCTGCTCCTGCTGGCCACACTATTGCTGATACAAGCCAGGATGCCGTTGGCCTCCTTGGCCACCTGGGCACACTGCTGGCTCTTGTTCAGCCGGCTGTCGACCAGCACCCCCGGGTCCTTCTCTGCTGGGCAGCTTTCCAGCCACTCTTCCCCAAGCCCATAGCATTGCATGGGCTTGTTGTGACCCAAGTGCAAGACCCGGCACTTGGCCTTGTTAAACCTCATACATTTGGCCTCAGCCCATCGATCCAGCCTGTTCAGATCCCTCTGTAGAGCCTTCCCACCCTCAAGCAGATCAACACTCCCACCCAACTTGGTGTCATCTGCAAACTTACTGAGGGTGCACTTGATCCCTTCATCCAGATCGTTGGTAAAGATATTAAACAAGACTGGCCCCAACCCTGAGCCCTGGGGAACACCACTTGTGACCAGCCGCCAACTGGATTTAGCTCCTTTCACCACAACTCTCCGGGCTTGGCCATCCAGCCAGTTTTTTACCCAGCGAAGAGTACACCTGTCCAAGCCATGAGCCGCCAGCTTCTCTAGGAGAATGCTGTGGGAAACGGTGTCAAAGGCTTTGCTAAAGTCCAGGTAGACAACATCCACAGCCACATCTTGTGGGAATGATTTACATCTCCAGTGCAGGATGTCCCCAGTCCGGCTCCATGTGCAGTGAGGCTGAAACCAGAGTTCTGGAAACCCCTGTGTGGGGCCACCTCAGTGGGGCATGATAGCAGTGGATGATGCCTTTCAAATTTCATTACACCACCCTAGCCAGGTGGATTTTCCTGAGAGTCTGGGACTTGTCCCATGGCCAGCTCACCCCACCGTGGGGGTGCAAAGAGGCACTGGGGTCAGTGGGATCCTCCTCTGTGCTGTCCCCCAGGAATGCTCTCTCTCCATCGGTCTGTTGCTGGGATCCAGGATCTCCACCAGCTCAGGATCAAGGTGCTGTGCTCGGCCACATTTCTCTAGACCTGCCTTGGTGGACCAGGGTGTGCAATTGCAGGTTTCACTGTAGGAACACAGGAGGTGGTGGGCCAAAGAACTGTTTTATTGTTTATTTTAGGGCAAACTTCACTATGGGGTTGTGTATTACATGAAGAAACTTTTATAGTTGAAAAGGCTTGATTCACATTAATGCAGAGGAAAGTAATTGCCAGCTGAAATTCCCTGGAAGAGTCTCATGAGATTCAGAAAAGAAGCAAAGAAATGTGCATTTTAATATAATATTCTTTCAGATTCCCACATAAAACGCTGCATGTTTTTATGCTCAGTGTGGCAGCTTACTTTTATTTTAAAATAAACAAGTGCAGGTTTAATGGAAGGGCACTTGTTGACAGACACATTAATTTCTTACTGGAGAAACAGAGAAAAAGCACAAGTAAATTCTTGAGACAAGTGTAGTTTGAGATAAAAGGCTAATGACATTTCATATTCCTGGGTTGCTGATGTAAGTAGCTGAGATGAATTGATCGAGGTGGAATAGATCAAGCTGGCTATAGGGCAAAAGTGCGGTTGCACCAATGGGTACCGGCCGTGGAGACGCAGGGGTGGCACACAGAAAAAACAAACTCTTATGAGACAGAGTTTAGCTGTGACACTTTCCTGAGATTTTTAAGCAAATTGAGAAATAGAGGAGCTTTTCTACTCTGTTGTCATTCCTTAAGATGTCCACCCCTGTCCTAGATCATACTCCCAGCAAACAGAAGTTAGTAACACTTGCTCCCAGTCATGAGCATCTCCTAATTTAGGTCCTATTCCTACTTATTATTTGCAGAAAAACAATGATCCCCTTGAAATGGCATAAAACGCACTTCTGAGAAAAGTTAGGTACACCTCTGTGGTCTTTCCAAGTGACTGTCCTTCCTCCCTGCCCCTTAAATCAGGTTCTTCTTGGAAAGCACTGAAGGGAAATGACATTTCTTGCTCCTGACACTGGAGCTGTTTCAGTACAAGCAAAGAGGTTGGGCGCCTTCCATCAGAGTCAGCATCACGCTCTGGCAGGCCACATGCAGTTCATGACATAATTCTTCAGTCTGGACTACCCCAGATGTTCCTGCCTGTGACAGGCAACACACCTTCTCCACAACTCTTCCACCAACAGGGAGTGATACAGCATTACCTTTGGATTTGACTAGCAGAGCCACTCGCTAATAAATCACTTTATTTTGAATTATTTTAGTTCAGACAAATGGAGGGCTCACTTTATCATCTGCAAATAAGGCTCTTGATTTCAAAGGGCAGAGGATAATAAGCCAAATGAACTAAGATGACTGTCCTGAGCAGCTCAGGGATGTAAGTGAGGAAGCAGTGGGAATGTGTTGAAATCAAATATGCGAAAGTATCTGGCACGGGCTTCCAAAGCAAGTGGAAAATTCCTGGAGGATTGGGCTCCAGGTTTAACACAATGAATAACTTCGTCCAAAAGTCTGTTAGGACCAAACAGAGAGGTTGCAAGGTCAGGAAGAAAGAACTGAGCAGCAAATAAACCTACATCTTGAATCCCAGAGTGTGTACGGGAAAAGTGAGAATTGGTAAAAGTCAAGCTGAGTTAAAACTGAATTGAAGCAAACTGTAAAGGACTCACTCGTGTTACGAATAAAATAAGAAGAAAGACAGGGGTTTGCTGATCAGTAATGGTGAAGATCAAAGATCTTCTGGATATAGCCCCAAAGCTACATATATATTTTGCGTCAGTCTTCACTAATGAAGAAAATGTTGAATGCAGACACAACAGCAGGATGCTGCTGTGAATGAGGGTATGAAAATGGAGCTGATCACATCTGCGGAGGAGCAACTTTTGAACAACTCAATGCTCTGGAGCCAGGGGGCCCAATAATCTCAATCTCAGACTTCTAAAAATAACCAGAACATCAAACTGCAGGTCCAGTAATGATTATTTCAAATAAATCTACTAAGTTGAATGTGGCACTGGAGGAAAAAAGAGTAGGCAGGGGAGTTCCCAGGGCAAAGGAAAAGAGCGAACCAGTACCTATCAGCCAGCTAGTTTGATCCCTGCAGTATCTGAGCTGTTAGAGCGAATTTGGACACAGAAGAATTAAAGATGTAGGATAAATGAAAAGAGGTTAGAGCTCAATGTGGGTTTCTTAAGCTAGATGGTGCAAGACTAGCCTGATAACTTTGAATAAAAAAGTGGATTTCTCGATAAAGAAATGTAGTACCTCTAACCACTCACACTGGAGGAAAGATTTTGATTCTGCATCACATAGGAAAATTGAATTATCTAAACTACAGTAAGGGACAACCAGGACCAGTCTGAAAAGGTACTTAGGGGACAAGTTAGGGCAATGCTGCGAGGGCTGGCTGGAGGGAAGCCACTAGGGAAGTTGTTCTGAATTCAAATGTCTTTAATATCTTTGTTAATGAATAGCACAAGAACCGGTATGTAATATGACCATGGAAAACGCAAATGTGAGGCTGGGATGGTTTCGAGAGAAGTCAGGAATTACAGGTATGATGTGACCAGACACACTGGCCATCACCTGCAGAGCTGGGTTCAGGCTCTCCCAGAGCACAGGGGCGACCAGCTGCCTGAAAAGAAGAGATGACACAAACTTGTGTCACCATGAAGAAAGCTGATAAAGGGTGGAGTTATTTTCCCTAAAGACAATGGGGAAAAAAATAATCAAGTAGGAGAAGAGTGAGTTTGGGAACAGAGAAACAGCAGCACGGGAGCAGATGGGTGTCAGTCAGGGAAATACTTGCCAGCTGTGTATTGGAAAAAGGTTTGTCCTGCAAGGAGTGAGCTCTGAGCCCTGCCCTGGGGGAACAGGGGACACAGCGGGGGGATCTGAAGGGAGATGTGCCACGGCACAGGAGGCTGGTCCCTTGCGGTCCCTGCCCCGTGCTTCCAGAACCCTCACAAGTCTCAAAACATTCTCATCACAGCCTCATCATGCTTTAGCTGGAAACTAAACAAATCTAGATTTGAACTGACATTTGTTAATTCAGCAAATGCCACCCTTTTGGGGGTTCTGCCAGAAATTCTCTATGGTTTCTCTACCCTTTCTCACCCTAAGCCATGATCCATGTGTTCCCCCGAAAATATTTCCTATATCTGATCTACTCTAACCTTGCTGTAGGCTCACCCATACATCCTACTGCTGCCACACACCTTGTCCCAAATCCTCACCTCAGATTTTCTCAGCTGGTTCATCTCATTTGTTCACTGTAGAATCATTTTTCTGCTTGCACTAACACTGCTTTTCTCTTCTTTCTCATAGAAAATGCTTTGTACATGCTTACCAGCCTATTCAGCATGTCCTCAGCCCAGAGCCTGCCCTCTCTGTGTTATGTTCAGCTCTTCCCTGAAGAGTCATGGTGGGACCTCTCCAAAAAGCTCCAAAGTCTTTCCTCAAATATTTTTCCTGAGCAGTCTTCCACACACTTGTTTTGAGACTACCTTGATACGTTCATCACAGCAGCTGAGTTTTGTGAATCTCCTTATGTGAAGTAGATGCACTTGTTTAGCAAACCAAATGTAGCATTTATTAATAGCAGCACAAGAAAAAGTTGATCACATTTTTTACTGTATGCCTCCATGTGGAAAATCACATTGCTGCAGAAGTTGCCTCCGCACTGAAAAGTCACCTGGATGGAAAACAAAATTAGCCAGTTCTATTTCCAAATCTGTCATGTTCAGCCTCTGGATATTGGTGTTACAAATATTTTGACTTCTAACTATCTCCCCAGATAGCTCGGCTAGCTGCAATGCAGTTATACAACCTCCTCTCTGGATATATCTAGGGTGTTGGGTTTTTTAAGCTGGGCAGAATCTACCCAGTGTTCATTGATCATTGCTTGGTTTCACGGCCCTGAGGTTATGGCAGTGTCCTGCTGGTGGAATTCCTCACAAACACCTCTCCAGCTCAACCAAAAAGTTGCTGCTGGAGCATTAACATCTGCAGAGGGGTGGGTTAATCAAATCCCTGGACATCCTTTTGCCCAATACGGGGCAGATTTTAGAACTGCCTTCGGTAGCTGTTGTTGCACCACCTGGAGGAGGCTGTCACCAGGGCACTGCCTGCCAGGGGTAGAGCTCTCCTTGGGCATCACTGATTTGTTTACTTCAACATTTTCAACAGGAGTCCTGGCTGCTTGCAGGCTTTTGAGAAACAGTTAGAAAAAAAAAAAAAATCATTCTATCATTCTTTTCTACCCTAGGATTTTTTTCTCCCAAACTTTCTGCTAGTGCTGGCCTTCTGAAACCCTTTACCCAGTTCAGGAGCAGTTCTTGCTGCTTGGTTAACGGCTCCTTCACATAGTGGGAGGATGGAAGAGAGGGAATCTGGAGAAAAGCCGCTGATTTCAAGGGCACACAACATCAGGACAGCCACTGGCAATGAGGACCAGTGCCACTGCAGTGAACTGGCCGCAGTATCGATCTTTGCCCCTGTTTTGTTTCTGTGAATATCATCTCCTTATTAAAAGACGGAGAAATAATTAATTAACTGATTAATTAAACTTTCTTTCCTTTTTATTCCAGTTCAACTTGCAATTTAAAACTGGCATAGTAGCCAAGATAACAGTAATTAGGAAGGCAGTCAGGTATATACCGGGATTTCAAGATGAACTTTGCAACTTAGAGAGAGAAAAAATTAAAACAGAGGCCCTCGTCTACTTTATCAGAGTCATTTCATTCTTCTTCTCAGGGCTCAAGCAGCATTAAAGTACCTGTATCACTACAGGAGGCTAAATAGAGAAGAGACCATATCTACCTTTCTGCAGAGACTCAGCAGAGCATGTAGGAGCAGAAAACCTCAGTATAACAGTTGATAGATATCAGGTGTGCTCATCAGCAAAAGGCTGGGTACCCAAGCTGAGTGCATCCCAGCGAGAGATCTGTGCATCACCTGCACCCTTTTAGCCAGAACCAAGTGGCCCCTTAGTTTCAGCTGGGCTATGTGAGGGTGAATTTTACCCTGAAAATTTTTCTTCAACATCTTGTAATTGTTTCCATAAACAAATTTAATTCACTGTTGTTACCATATGCATTTTAAACATTTTTGATATCTCTGTAGCTGGAAAAATGAAGGATTTTTCCCCACCTTCAATAGTTCCATAGTAGGTGAAAGTTCCTGCCATGTCTGGTGCTAATGATCCTACGTCTGTCACAACACCGATATGCTCAGAGCCTGCTCACTGATTAATGTCAAAATAACAATCCCTATGCTTTTCGCATGCTTGAAAACTTTTCAGAATTATGCTATCATCAGTAATTATTTTTTTACCCTTATATTTATGCAACATATTATAGTGACTTTAAAATTTAAATGAAGATGGGATTTAGGACATAGGACACTATAATATATTCACTCATCTGCATATCACAATTCAGAAAGCAACAAATGATCATTTATTTTTATTACAAGAGGAGCTGGCAGAACTGCTTTATGCTTCAGGTTGCCTGACAGCTCCGTTTTAAAACATGGTTCTGAATCGCTTAAGACCTTGCCAGATCTTGAGCATTTTGTCTGAGACTTTCCAAGTTGAGCTCCCGTCTCAGATTGACACTTTTATATATACTTTTTTGGAAACTGAATCTCAAATATGTCAATAATTTCTTTGGATGCAATTAAGGGAAATATATTGCTATGCTAATGTTTAAAAGCTCTTAAAGTTGTTTTGTTAAACAGCCCTAATACTTTCCGGGTTTGGAGCAACATTTGAAGGTTGGGAGGGGTGGCAGTCTGGCTAGGTATGTGTTTTATTGTTCCTGTTCCAGCCAGATTTATATGTATTATGGACCACAGGAAAGAAAAAAAAATTATTTTTTACAAGTTCATGAAGGTGCAGCTAAACTGTCTGAAAGTCCATCTGCACTGTACTTGCTGTCTGCAGAGTCAGGGCAGAGGTCTGCGACTGCAAACCTTGTCTCCAGGTTCAGTGAATGGTGCGGAGGTGAGGATGGGCATCCCTCCCCCTGCATCCCCGTGGTCCCCATCAGGGTGGGACTGGAGGGCAGCAGGGGGCTGAGGCAGCGGGACCACAGCTGGGATGTGAGCCTGTGGGGAGGACAAAGGTGTGCGGCTCCTCCATGCAGGATCGCTGCGTTCCCAGGGCACGCAAGTCAGGAGCGCCATGGAAAATAACAGTGAATGATCACATAATGGAGGTCTTCAATAAAACGGTGGGCGAAAAGGGCAGTTTTTCACTTCTTTTGCCCCAAAGTGCCCTTTGCTAGGCATTTTTTAATAGGGGCATTATTCACCAGTCCCCACTATCTCCAGGGCTCTGGTCCAGGGAGAAACGAGGGGATTTTTGCTGGCAGCTGCTGGTTTTGGTTCTAAAGCTCCATCCTATGTTTTTCTTGCTGTCATGCAGCTGATTGTGGGTCTTCCCTGTCGAGGCCAGCGCCAGGCTGGGTAATCACAGCCATCCTACCAGCGTCGACAACCACAAGGGAGAAGCAAACACAAGCTGGAGCATGCAGCCAGTGGCTCTCAGATGCCTGCTGCTGTCCTGCTGCCACCTCACAGGATGGGCAAGGAAAGCCCCAGAGATCACCTGCTGTGTCTTCACTGCTCTGATCTCCCTGCAAAAGGGAAAATCTTCATTAGCAATGCAAAGCTGATTGAAGCAGTGAAGGGCTTCCTTAGAGTGAGGAGAGGGGGACACCAGAGGGGACTGCTTGGCTAGATAGTGATGTGCTGTGGAGGGCATACGAATTGCTGGGGTTACTGCCAAAAACTGTGGTTTCCTCCTCCCAGGATCCTCCAGGCGAGCAGGGAGCTGCTGGCAGGGCATGGAGGGGGGACGATGCTGGGACTGCGGCAGGGCAGCAGGCTGCCTGCACACGGGTTTGCTGGGGGATGAAATGCAACTCCTGGGTGTTTCCTGCAACGGCATACCTTTCTATTTAAAAATGACAAAACCACTAATTAGAATTTTCTTTCTGCATTTGGCTTTGGAAAAGAAAATTAAAAATGTATAAGCCCCTCTGTACTGCGTATGTATATTTTATTGCTATATAATTGGGATCTTCATTAGTTCCCTGGGTGGTGAAGTGACAGGCTTTTAATGTGATACAGACCCTAATGCATTGTGATGCAATTCTCTTTTTTTTTTTCCAAGATGCTTCTTCCTAAACACACGCAACACTCCCTAATTATGTACAAAGCCCTTTTTTGGGGGAACATGATCCACTGTAGCATCACTGAAAGACAAGACTCTGATTGCAGCAGAAGCGGGGGTGGGGGGGAACATTTGGAGATTGAGAAAGTATTAATTATGTTAATCTCAAACCCCAGGGTATAATTGCTGCTGCTCTCAAACAAAATGTTACTTTTATCTAAATTACTAAAGTGAGAAAAGTGCAATCCGGTTTAATTCAGCACTGGTGCTCCCAAGCAGACGTGCAGAGCCAGGCAAAGGGGAAGGTGCCATGGGGGACCTCGGCACAAATGCTGCTCCCTTCGCTTCAAGGAACAGAGGTTTTCCCGGGTCCAGAAGTGGCTGACCCAGCTCCATCAGAGACAGGAGGGAGAGATGAGGGTGGAGTAAACTTCTAGGAGGAAGGCCACCAACCCTGTGAGGGAAAGGAGGTTCCCAGCCCTCACCTTTTTCTGCCAGAATTCAAGACCCTTGTTCCCTGAGGAACCTGAAGAAGGCTTTCCCCTGCAAGCTGCTCAGAGCAGCTCTCAACCAGGCATGGTTCATATTCCTCCTGGTGGCTCATGCCTTTTAGAGGCTGGTCACTGACTGATGATTTCTCTGTTCTGAGGCAAAAATTATATATATGGAAAAATTATATATATGTGGCCTAGTAGTGCAGTATTTTGAGGCAGAGGGTGCTGAGACATTCACATCATCCCCAGAGGTATGTTGAAAGCCAGCTTCATAATGCAGCCCAACCTGGACTTTGGATATCAAGTCCCTGGATGGAGCAGCATCTCCCTGCTCGTCTCCCCGTACAAGGAGCACTGGTCATCTCACCTGCTCTCCCCTCTCTAGTTCTTCCTTCACCCTGGCTTATCAGGCTGTTGCCTCTCCAGCCTCTTGGCCTAGGCCTGGTCATAACTGAGCTCAGATCTCCGCAGACCTCATTTCTCACCTCTAAGCATAAAAACTGCTGAGAGCTTTGCAGCTGGTGGAGGCATAACTTAAGACATTCAGTGGGAGCAAAGTGAATTGCAAGATGGTCTAGTCATGGTTAGAGGTGGTGGAAGGCATGGCTCCGCACATGCGCAAGCTGGGCCAACTACACAGCTAAGGACCTTCATCCATCTTAATCTAATAGATTGTTGTGAACATCACAGATAATTCACTGGGTGAGAGTTAGATGCCTCCAAGAGCCACAGATGACTAACTCACCATGCAGGAATCTAACCCTTTATTTATTAGTTCAAGTGCATTTGAGTTTGGAGGGGTTCTGGTGTCCTACCGTATCAAATTTTTTCAATTCATTATGACAAGCTCTTAAAATAAAAGATACAATACACTTACGCAAGACATACTGTTTTCCTGACCAGACCTGACTATGTGCTCACCAGGATCAAACAGCCTGATAGAAGGAGCTTTCAATGCAACAAACAGTGTGAAGAAAGAAGAGGAAAGCCAAGTGACTGTGCACGCACTGTCAAGGGCTGGTCCTATCCTCAAAGCATGTGTCAATGATGTTTGTTCAGTGATGCATGATAAGCTCATTAGAACATGGAGTTACTGGGAAAAAGCCCTCCACACCAAGAAATATGCTCATGTCAATGTTGAATCAGATGTGACACCAGCATACATTTTAAAAAGTGCATTTTTTAATTCTAAAAAATTGTTGACAAATACGTGTCCCAGTTTTCTAAAAGACTGATCATATTTTTAGTTCTCTAAAGAGAATAAAGATCAGTTTTTTTCTTTGTTGTCAGAAATTCTTATTCACTGCTGTCCACTATTGTAATTAATGCTTCTGTTAAAACACCCAGCTGAGAATCTCTATATTGTGGAAATCACTGAACTTGCACCGGGAAGTAATAAGAATGGAAGAAGGGACATCCTGGGTCAGATCCATCCTCCCTGCTGCCTGCCAATGGTCACCATGGGATGCTCAGAAGAAACAGGACAAACATGGAGTGGCATTTCCCTCATGAGTCTCCCTGCTTCCAGCAGAGTGTGGCTCAAGGACTTTTCGCTGAACATTGTTCTGCATCACCATGTTTCAGACAACATCCTTCTCGTCCATAAGTCTGTTTCCCTGCTTTCTGAACCTGTCTGTACCTTTGGACTCCACAACATGCTCAGACATTGTGTTATGAAGTGCAATTATGCATTCTCAGGGCATCTTTCCTTTGCTGGTTTCAAACTTCTTGCCTGATAATTTGAGATGCTGATTGCAGTGGTTTGTGCTTGGGAAAATAGGGAATAACTGTTCTCTACTCACTGTTTCTATGTCACTCATGATTTTGTAGGTCTTTGTCCACCACAGTCTTTCTCTTCCCTGTGCAACCATTCAAGTTGAGGTGTGGTAGCCTTCTAAAATCTCTCGCTATGAAAGTTATTCTAAATCTCTGATTATCCTTCCTGCCCATCTCTAAAGGTCTTCTAGTTTGCCAAAAGTTTTTCAGGGCAGTTTCAATAGGAATATATATTATATTCAAAATGTGGTCATTCCATGGACTTATACGTGCAGTAAATTGTTTTCTGCTTGCTCCTAATGTTCTCTTTGTTTTCTAACATTTCCTTTATAAGCACTACCAATGATTGTGTTGATGTTCCCAAGAACTCTCTATAAAGATTAAATCTTTATATATCTTCATATTATACCTTTATGCATCCTTATATCACCCTTGGCATGGCATGACACATGTCCATACCTTGTATTAACACTCTCCCACCCTCCAGAAAAGTCTGGTCGTACCCACACTGACCATTGGAAATTACCCTCAGCTGCACCGACTGCCCTGTAGTGCCTGTGAATTTTTCGGTGTGAGTTGGCTGGGAGAAACCAAGCCAAAGGCCAGGCTAAAAATTTAACAGTATAATGTTGTATTTAGTGAATTCCACTGCCCAGGAAGATTCCCTGGCACTGTTTACTGTAGTAGGCAGTTTCCCCTGACTCCAGCACTACTCCCTTGAGACATGAAGGTTTTTATTCCTGCATTTTTTCATGTCATTTAAGTGGCCATTATACCATATAAAAACCTTTCCTTTTATCCTGTAATTGCTTTTGGGGCAAAATTTATTGAAAGTTTTTTGGAAATCCAAGTACTCAGGGCTACATCTGTTCTCACCTCCAGGATCTAGAAGTGCTCTGTTGGTCAGTTTTGGATGAGACAACATCTTGTTCTGCCTTATATGCCTGCTTATTTTGCTCTTTATTATAGTGTCTTCCAGCTTTCCTTGTAAAAAATCAGGCTTCCAATTTCACAGCTTTCCATATTTCCCCTTCAACTCTTTTTAATAAACTGGCAAGAAATTCTCCCACTTTCTAACTTCTGGTGTCTAGGTAGATTGAAGTGACAGATTTCCCAGCACAGTTAATAGACTGGAATTTCATTTTTTGATGCCTTCGCAGCTCTTTGGAAAATACCGTCTGGTCTTGATGAATTTTTATTATTCAATTTTTAATTTCAAGCCTAAAATATAAACCAGTTTCTTATACTCATCCTTGTAATAAAAATTTCCCATGTGGAAACATTACTAAATTCCTCTGTTTATTTAACTTTCCTGCTGTGCCCTTTCTTTCACAGATCTCCCACTGAATTCTGATCTTCTATGAGCTGTACTAGCCCTATGGCATATAGTCACCTTCAAATGCTTGAAAAAAAAAAAGTTATCATTAGTTTTTATGTCTTTAAGAAGTTCTTTCTCAAACATATTTTTGGCCCATGTTAATATGGTTTTACATTAACTTGGCAGCGTTTATTTTCCTCATTTGAAAGATAATCTTTTAGTTCTAGTCGCTTCTTTTATGCTGCTGTATAGCCACGGCCAGAATTACTTTTATCTGTTTAAAGTTTTCTAATAACGTTCCAGAGATTCTAATACAATGTCTTTCAAAAGTATCCCCACCACTTTCAATCATTCTACCCTTCTAGCCATTCCCTTTAAATTCCCTTTTAACTAGTCTCCTCATTTTTTTTGTAGTTTCCCTTTAAAATTTATCAGAGTGATTTCTGCTCCCCCCCCCCGCCCCGAGTATTGAACTTCAGTCTATTACGCTCACTCTTATGGAGCCGCTTTTTGATGGTTAGACCTTGAACCAGGTCTCCTGGACTGCTCCATACTAAATCAAAGGTTTTCCTCTTTCCTATTCTCCAAAGAAAGAGTCACATATGCTGCCTGAAAATGTAGTCTCAGCACCTCACCTCTTTGTAACAGTCACTAATCACCATGGGGGTAATTGAAGTCTACTTTTATTTTTGTGTTTTCAGCCCTGAGAGACCAACTAACACTACTCGGTGCTTGATGACCCCATGCACCATCACAGAGTTGTTGCCTACACATAGAGTACAGCGTACAGCCACTGTGCTGTTTCTTCCCGCATAGGCACAAAATTTCAGTCCACAGGAATTGTGTGCTACTTATTGATACAGTGAACTTCTTTACCTTATTGATCTTTAAGGTCTCCCTAGTGTCTCTTCTCCACTGATGCCAGTTACTCTGTTGTTACTATATGAATGACACCCTGGTATGAATGTCCCACTGATTACTACCTCACTGTCAGGTATCTAGAAGGCCTGTTAAGCCAATACCTTCCTTTAGAACTGAGTCTCCAGTTCACCTATCTTAATTTTTAAAATTCTAGCATTCAGATAGACACTTGCAAATATTTGACATTGATTCAGCTGTTGGGTTTTTTACCATATTCTTAAACACCATCTCCAGCCAGGGTCTGTTTTGGCCGTGTGGGAACCTGCACCTCATGGGCACATCCCACCAATTAAAAAAATTTATTCAATTTCTAGCAGGTCCAGATCCTGCTGCCATATACATTTTTCTCATACATGCCTCGAGACTTCTAATTCCTCTGCTGTGTACTTGGTTCTGAGAGCATTTCAGAAATTATGCTGTTGAGATCTTTCTATGTAATATCCTCATGAACAAATTAAACTTTGTGTCTAAAACTTCTCTCCCATTCCTCCTTGGGCCAACGGTACTCACACAGACCACTGCCATTGACATCACTTGGCACCAGGAACCTACCTAGACACCTTATGAGGTCTGCACCTTTGTGTCTTGCCCCGTGGTCCTCCCAGAGCAGCTACCCAAACATCCAACAATGGGATCCTCCATTCGGGACATTACATCCTACAGCCAACATTTTGTTGTGTCCATTGGGCAGGTGCCCCTCGTCTCTTGGATTACCATGTACGTCTCTCAGATAGCGATAACACAACAGAAATCCAAATCTTACTGGAAAAATGAAAATGATATGTGTGTGCTGCTTGGGTTGGATTTGTTAAAAATTATTATGAATGAACGTGACAAATCAAAGTTAATCCCCAAAAACGACTAGCTGCAGCTTTCTCAAAAGCACTTGATAGCATTGCTTGAGAATTTTGATGTCCTGCCAATATTTTTTTCCAGCAACACATAATTTAGAAACTGAGCCAAACCACTATAGAAAACTCTGCGCTATTTCTAACAGTTTTGTGAAGATCAGAACCCTAGCCAGTTTCACTAGGCAAAACACTCTTTTCTTGTACTTTTATTTTTATATTTTTAATATTAGGAAGTGAACCATGGCTTACCTGTACCAAATCACCAAGGAGTAGAAGAAATTAAGTCTGGAGACCATGTACCAGAAACTAGTCTGTATACAGATGACTTACTCCTGGTACTAGGACCACAGGAGAATCAGATGCAATGGAGATGGTAGAGGAATTAGATTCCCAGGGAGATGGAGAAGTAGGAAATTATGCCCTTAAGCGATAAAACACTAAGATTAAAATGGAAAATTTTTACAAGCGAGGATATATATATACATACAAAATGCATGCCCGAGCATGCTGTCAGGAACAGTAATGGTCAGACTTGAGCACGTGGGAGGTTGCCTTTCAAAATGTCTGTCTTGGTTAAAACAACCTCTTAAAAAATGTGTGCTGCCCCTACCTTCTTGCTGCCACCAGCAGTCCATTGCAATAGCTCGGTCTAGTGGTTAAACACTGTGATAGATTACTGTCTTTTTGCAGAAATGGGCAAGGCTTGTGGTAGTTCCCTAAAGCAGCTGGAGTGACACGTGATTAGCCATTTATGCCATTAATGCTAGATTTCTTTTTCTCTCAGAAATTAACTCTGAACAGTTTGTTTTGTATAAATGTGCTCCGTTATTACAAGTGTACTTATCATGGGAACATATTTCTATCCACTGATGGCTTTTGAACTATTCACAGTGGTATTTTTCTTCCACTACTCATTATTTATGGTGAATAAGCCATCACATAAGTCACTTGGTATTACTTTGACTCTATGACTCGGTGACTGAAATGTTTATAAATAGGTGCAGGGATAGCAGAGTATTTTCAAGCTGGCCAAGAAACTCCATGCAGAATAAATACCAGCGCATGTGTACTGCAAAGGGAGTCATGCTAACATTGCTGCTTGCTGCTAAAGAAATTGGAAATGCACTGAAAATCTCACAGCACAACAACAAAGATAACATCCTGCATACAACTTGGGCAATAAAAGCTTTTTTTCTTTTTTTTTTTCTTTTACTAGAAGATGATTTTAACATTAACCAGTGTGGAATTAGAAGATGTCACCAAAGAAAAACATGGATAGGATTGAAGCTGGACCTCCAGTTTGTGTCACTAAGCACAGTTCAGTTCATGGCCGCACCGCTGGACTGATGTTGGTTTACATACCTGGGACTTGGCCTTGGGAGGGGATGTGTTCATCTTCTTGCAGAGTTCAGGGAGAGATTCAACATCAGAGGACCACCAAATGCTTCTGGGTGAAAGAGAACGAACCTCTCTGTAGGCCCTGACAGCAACATCTGTCAATGCAGAGGGAAGGTCTGAGCTGAAGGGGAAATGAGAAATGAGGTACCGACAGCATGGGAGAGCATTCATGCTAAATGAGCGACCTCAGATGCTGAACAACATCACTCCAACAGAGACCCTGGGCTGGCAGCTCTTCAGTCTCCTCCATAAGCCCTGTGGACCCAAATATGATATTAAAATATCTTTCAGTAGAAGACATCCCTTTACCGTTGGCATGTCCAGGTGAGAAAGCAATTTTCCACAGCAGTTTTCAGCCAGGAAGTTCCATTGCCTTGTTGAGACCCATCCCTCACTATGAGAAAGGGTTTTACCCATGCAAAAAGGCAAATCCTTGATGTTTGGGTAAAGCACGTCTTCCAAAAAAGAAGTTTGGGCCTGAACAGAAGCTATCAGGAGACAGGACTTTGTGCCAGTGTTTAATCACCTCCATTGTTAAAACCTTGTGGCTTATTTAGTCTGAATTTCTCCAGCTTCAGCTCTCAGCCATTAGTTCTTATTATGCCTTTCTCCATTAAATTAAAGAGCCCTTTAGTGCCTGGTATTTTCTCCCCATGAAGGTACTTACACACTAATCAAGTCACCTCTCACTATTCCTTTCTACAATCTAAACAGATTGTGCTTTTTAAAATCATTCACTGTAGGGCATTTTCTCCTGTCTGCAAATTATTTTTGTGGCTCTTTTCTGAACCTTCTCCCGTTTCTGTACCCTTTTACAAGTGTGAACATCAGATTGGCATCTCATAATCCAGCCTTGATGTGAGCACTTACATGTGGAGAGAAGATATCTTTCCTTACTCTTACTCATCCCCATGTTAACATACACCAGATTACATTAACTCTTCATACACCAAGAGCTTACATTTGCCTATTTGCCCCCACTGGTCTTCAATCCATTTTTTTTGAGCCACTGTTTTCTAGGAGATCCTTTTTGCCTTTAGATGGATAAGCTTGCACTTGGCTTCACATTAATACTTGTGAATAAGCCCATGTGATCCAAATCACTCAATTAGCTGCCTTGTCAGGTGCATAGCAGACATCTGCTGCATCCAGGCAATATGCTTCTCAAATGAACTTTCAGTTCCAGCAAAAAAGGAAATCAGACTTGTTTGACAGGACCTAATTGCTATAAAACCCAACATTTGTTAATTTTCTAGATGTTGAATCTGTGGTGATACCTTTATTTTGCCTAGGACCTATGCCAGGCTCACTTGCTTAGAAATAACTCATGTTAGCCTGCTGCCCCAGCTTGAATATCAACACATCACTATTGCAACATGTATTAAAAATCAGCATCAAAGAAAACTCCTCAACCTGCTATTTTAGGATGCTGAAGTATAAAGTGAAAGATATGCCAATGTTAAATTGTTCAGATCACTAAATGTTGCTTAGTATTAACCTGACATACTAAGGGACAGGAAAAATACACCTGCATGCCTTGACATACATTTGCAGTGAGGGATTCAGTATCCACTCCTGCCGTCTAAGTGCCATTTTGTTGTTCAAATGCATATTTGGTTTGGGTGTCTGGAAAGGAAAACAGCCAACTGGAGTCTTCCTGTATGTCACTTTTTAATTCTGTATTTATAAAACAAGGTTGACATGACCGAGTGCATGACAGAGTGTATGTCAGACAGGTTCGTGTGAAGGTGATGGTGGTGGGGCTGAAGCTACAAAATGACTTGCTGGTTCTCAGCTGAGCAGCTCCCGGAACAGGGTTTTCATGTGGTGCTACCGGCTCAGTTTCTTCAGACTTCTCTCTCTCTCTTTTTTCAAAAAAAATTGTATGTATGTAATTATCATACAGTGCAGCACATTAGCACAGATATAGCTACACTCCTGTCACTTTGTAGTGATAGTAGTATATTGCTGGTGTTGTGTTTCTCCTACAATGACAGCACTAAAGGAACACTAATGCCTGGCAGCCCAGATGCAAAGATACAGCATTATTTTACTACAAATATGGGGGTAAATACAACAGATTTATGGCATCTACAATGTATACATTGTTGGATTAGAGCACAACACAGTCCTTCCTCCTTATGCTGTGAGTAAGGCTGTAGGAAGAAATGGTGAATATTCCACTTATTATAGATTGCAGTTACTGCAGAATGACACAGTGGAGCGAGGTCTGTATTGCCCACGCACTCCAATTACAAAATAAATGTGTTTTATACAGTGCACCACGCAAGGCTGACATGAAAGACCCATGGGGATGACTGAACAGGAGAAAGGACTCTCACTAAGGGGGAGGAGAATAAATCCAGACTAACAAAACCGCAGCCACGGGTGCCAAGCAGACCACGCCAGCTCCGAGCTCCTCTTAGGTCAGGAGTGTGCGGAGACACCCCACTTTTCCTTTTCCTTTTGCTCCGTCCTTCTCTGGACCCTCTCTCGTCTCTGTCTTTGACCGTCCTTCTGCAGTTGCTGTTGGGTGACCAGTCAGAAAGTGGAGGGGACCCGGCTGCCAGCCCGGGCACTTCCCGCAAGCCTGGCTCAGAAAGGAGTCTTTAGAGACCTTCCACAGCAGCCAGTTTGGGATCTTGACATCCTATCCCAGTACTAGAAATCTTACTTTTAAACAGGCTGTGAGATCTTTATGGGATGATGACAGCACCATCTGTGCAAAGTATCTGCCTTAGCTCCCGCTTTTACTGAAATGGCCTATACTGAAGGAAAAGCAGCTCCACATGAACGCTGTGTATAAAGCGGCAATAATATGACTCTAACTAGATACCTACTGTGCCCAGCAGACAACAGGAGAGCCCGCAGACAGTGATTTATCCTGTAACTAGTGCTGGTATTTATCTTACCATCTTAGCACCAGGCATCCTCAGGACTGACAGCAATTACAGTCTGAAGGAGAAAATGAAGAGATTGACCCTTTGCAAAGTGGGAATGTGGCTGCTGGCAAACAGGAGCTGCTGGAAAGAGCAAGCCCCAGCATGGCTCAGCACCGTTCACTGGTCCCCAGTCTCAGGCTGGGCAAGTGCCTGCAGGAACATTTGTAACGCGTGACTCCCTGGAACAGCTCAGGAGGCAGAAAACTGATGTGAACAGCCTGCAAGGGAATATCAGTTTGTGTTTTCCCAGGCTTTCCTTGCTTCTGTTAGCAACAAGGTAAAATCCTGACAGTCCTGAGGAAACTCCTCATGCCTACCTCCATCCAGACCATAGTTAGGCTGTGGCTGCTGTACCCCATCCACCTGTTCTGCCAAATAAATGAGAAACAGCTCATCTGTGTCAGTGTGAAGGATGAGATGGATGTCTGGAAGGGCAGCATGGAGCACCTCCATTTTTTCAGTCCTCCCTGACCCTGGAAACCTGGAGAAGGTTGTGGCAGTTCAGACAGCCCACGCTGGGAAAGCTGCCTGGTGTTTTTCCCTTTGCAGCTCTCCTCAGGCAAGCTTCAGGGGCTGCAGGAGGAAAATGTCACCAGCTGGTTGGAAAACCTGTCAGAGGCCATGGCACAGGGAACCCTGGACCTTGCTTTGAAACTCCCTTGTTAAATAATGAATTTCCTGGAGGCAGTGTTGCAGGATGAAGGCTTAACATGAGGGTGCCAAAGAACTGACCCTATGTGACAAAGCAGCTGGAAAATGCCAGAAGAATTTGATCAGTCTTCTTAATTCGCCACTGAAAAATGCAACCTTTACAACGGGATGGTGAGAATGCCAAGCCACCTTGTTTTACTTAGATCATAAAAAGACATCCTCACACGCTCCTCAGGGAAGGAAAACTCATGTGAAGAAGCAATTCAGAGGAGCTTATGGTGAGGTGCAGAAAGATGACCCTGGCTTAGAGGGCACAAGAAGACAGAGATCACCTAATATCAAAGAGCCAGATAATTAAAAAATGTCTTATGTTCCCTTCCATTGCCATATCCAATGGCCCATGGAGTTGTCAGGCAGCTGGAGTGTGCCAGGCAAGGCTGAAGGGAATTGTACAGCCAACAGATTGAAGACCCAAGAGCCATCAGCAATGCTTACGTGAGGATTTTCTTAGAGGCATCGAAGACTGAGTACAAAGCTGGCCAGAGCAGCTGTCTGACATTTCCTCACCTCTTTCTGCAATTTTTAGATATGTTGCGGCTTTTGTGGCACCCTAAATCAGCAAAATATTGGTATTAGAGTCCACAGCGTACAGAGAAAGTAGGACTATCTATGAATGCAATCAGGCTACTGATACCTTGCCTTTCCAACCTCCTGTTTCCAAGCCTTGTATCTGGACACAGCTGAAAACCCTTTGGGCTGATACTTTCTGGGCTCTGTCTCTGCTCCCAGGTGTGTTTCCTCTGAGAATATTACAAAAATAGTGCAGCTGGCATCAAGTGTGAGGAGAAAATAGTGACTCCTTGCCCATCAAGCAAGTCTTGATGACCTTGCCTGCAGCTGAAAGTGTAGAAATAGGCTGACAGAGGCAGAAAGTTGAATGCTAGGCTGGAGATCCAGGGTCTCCGTGCTGTAGAAAATTTGTGTCAGATACAGTTGAACTCCCAGTAAGTCTCTATAAACTGTTGTAAAGATGAGGAAATTGCAGCTGAGCTGTTCCAGGCAGTTTTCCTTAGCCCTAGACTGCTGGTCTGGGGATTAATTGGTCCATATTATGTCTAACTGCTCGGTGTCTTTGTGGAGGGGGCGTTCAATGGAGGTGTAGAGCTTTTGAGGTCAGGCCCTTAACCCCAGGCCTCCCTGTGGGATCTGGGGAGCCGCAACACTCAAACGTGGGGCGCGCATTTCCTCCCACCCCAGACCTGGGCTTCAGCACAGGAGATGCTCTTGGCTGTTCTATCCTCCTCTCCATGGGACTTCAGGCAAGTGAGCCCTTTGGGGCTTGTCTGTGCTTGGACTTGTGCCCATTTAGCGTAAAGTGTCATGTCAACATGATTTAGTTCAACCTGAGGAAAGGTACAGAACGTACTCTCTTTTCCATATCAGCCAGGCCTCTTATAGCGTGCCTAAGATAATGAGGAAGAAGATTAAGCTCATTTGAAATAGGTCACTGCAACCACACTAAAAATGCCTTTGCATTGGTTGAATTGATTTAACAGGACTGGTTTAACTCTACCTGGTAGCAGCAACCTAAATCCTCCTAAGTGAGAATTTTTGTTTCTCCAAGTGCTCCAGAGCAGAGAAAAATAAGGAAAGCAACACATCTCAGTGACCGTCAGACAGATGTAGGTTCTGTAAGTAGTCTGTAATCTAGAATAGACTGTATACTGAGCCATAGAATTATGGTGTCACATGTTGTGCTCCTATAATTAAAGTGTTTCAATTGTAAACTAAATTTTTAGGGGTTTATAATGTTTCTTAAAAGAGTGAACAGCAATGACCTGTTTCTGCATTCTAAGCAGGTTTTAAGGTCGTTATGTGACTGTTAACGTTCTGTTACAGTATATTGTAATGAAATGAGTCTTTCAGAGTAAAAGCATTTCACAGTATTAGCAAAAATGAGCATATTCATCTTAATTTTCACATCTACTTAATTTCAGGAGCTTTTATAATTAAATGTTTGGTTGCACTGGCAAATAGAGGAAGCAAATCCTTGTCATCATGAGAACAATCCTATTCCATCTGCATGCTCTGCTGGGGAGGAATGAAAATAGCTTTACACGGAACTTCTCCTTAAAAAAGCCGAATGATGATTTTTCCATACTGGAGGAGCAGATGGGTGTTATTTTCTCAACGTACTCACAGGCATTGGATGCTGCTCCCCAGCTGGTGTCTGGCAATCACCTGCTTGAGAATGTGCACTTTCCAAGGTAATTGCATGTTTTCCTGCACTGCTGGATAGAGGTCTGCTCCAGCACAAAGAGTGGCCAAACACCCCCAGGGAACTGCCCCCCTGAAGTTAAAATAGAGCTGTAAGGAGGTGGTGAGTGAGAAGCAGAGTGGCGGTCATGGGGATCAAGCAACGCCCTGCTCTTTACAGCTGCACAGGGGGACCAGGACACACAAAGTCTTCTGCTTCCCACGGGTGAAGGGTATGAGCCCCCACATATACCACCCTTCCCACAGGCAGGTGACTGCCTTCTTTAGGCAAGAAAGCTGCCCAGGTGACCACAAAATACATCGGGAAGAGTCTGGTTCACAGTCATAACATTTTTCCTAGAAGGAAACCATCATATTTTGCAGGATTCCCATTGGGATCATTGCTCAGGTGCATGACTGCAGCACAATTCAGGACAGTGCTTAAGAAGTTTAGCTTCTCTCAGGTGTATGAATCTACCTTCACTCATAGTCAGAATTTCTTTTCTTTTAGGAAACCACCACTCCAGAGTGAGAAAAGTGGACTGTTCCCAGAGATATGGGTCTCGCAACATGGTCACCCACCTGCGATTGGTGAGCCCACAACTGGAAATCATATCCCATTGGGGTGCTCCTCTATCAAAAAGTTGTTGACACGTTGGACAGGTGGGAGATAATGAGAATGATTAAAAGGCTGGAAAATAGTATTATAATTAAAAATAACCACTCAACCTTTTTCATCAGTCCTAAAGATGTAACTCATAGATTTCAAGTTCTTCCATGGGGAGAGGAGCTCAAATGGTGGATGAGTCTTGGACAGAGTAGGAAAAGGCAGACTGACAGCTAACATTTAGAAACTAAAGGTAGACATGTTCAGGGCAGAAATAAAGTGCAATTTTTAATAGTGAGGTAACTGATCATGGAAATAGCATGCCTGGGGACACAATGGATTTTTCATCACTTGGAGCCCTTAAATCAAGTCTTGCTGTCTTTTCAGAGGTGTTAAAGAGAAGTTATGGGTTTGAACTAAAAATTATTGGCAAGAGTCTTTGGACTCTTAATCAGAAGGTCTGACCAGCAGTTGTGATAGTCCTTTATGGCCTGAAGTCCATGAATCCCTCCCTTTCAGCAGATTTTTCAGTCCAATGATGAGAATACCCACATCTTTTGAATCATACATCTAAGAGAAGCTAAACTTCTTAAGCACCATCCTGAATTGCTCTGCTAATAATTAGGGTTGGAAGTAGCTGAACTGAAGGATTTGCAGACACAGATCCAGTTCAGGAGAGCACTGCAGCATGGGTTTCTTCAGAAACATGTCCCTGAATGTGCTACAGTGAGCTCCAGTCTCTATCCGCAAAAGAGAATACACAGACCCTGGGTGCTGCTTGGGGTTGGGATGGGATGGGATGGGGCATGAACCACCTTCATCCTCCTGTTACAGTGGGGCCAACACTCAGGGTAGTGGAGATTGCTTAAAAATCATGAACAGGGAATGAGGAACAGGAGAGAAAGTGACAGAAAATAAGGGCTTGAATGGTGTCAGCTCCAGCTATTGGGCTGTAGTTTGTTGAACTGGACTATGAGTTCTCCTTGCTCGTGTTCAAGAACCTGCACTCACAGCTGCCAGGGAATGGAAGCCTTTCTTACAGGAATGAGCCAGAAACCTGGGTCTGAGCAGGCTAGCATAAAAAAGTTTACTGTTTGTAAATCTACCTGGGGGACATCAGGGAGGGAGAGGAGCTCTTTGAACTGTGAGTACATGGTAGCACAAGAACAGGCACATTGGCCATAGGTAAATGGAGGCTGCCTGTAACCTAGAAGGATTCAAGCCCCCAAAGAACTGGAGTTTTGGTAGGACGGGCAAGAAACCAAACTGTTTTCCAGATGGGAAGGAAAATGTTTACGAGCAGGACTGTCATGAACATGGTACAGCCCTCGTACTGAGGGACACTTAAGATTCTTCCATTTCATGTTCTCCATTCCTAAATTTCCCAATCCCCATCAACAGAGAGAAATTTCCTGTGAAGCTAAGGACTTCCTACTTTAATACAGTAAATATTAAATATAACTTTAATACAGTAATAATACAAGCACGATAGTAGAACAGGTCCACCAGCAAAGGAGAATCAAAAGAGACACAGCTCTGACTTCAAAACCCAAGGGTGTCAGAGTTGGGAAAAAAAAGAAAGACAACACTTGTCCTAAAGCCACGTATTTCATCACTTCTGCCAAAAAAAACACTTAGTGTGCACCATCAGAGCCAGGCCAAGGAGGTCCCTGCTGCTGGCAGGGCTGTTACCAACCTGCCCTTCCAGGATGGTCACCTGGCAGCAATGTTCCCCTTGCACCCTGAACCCAGGGACCTGGTGCTGATGCTACTCATTTGTTTGATGCCACCATCCCAGGTCTCTGTCTGTTTCCCATACACACCTATACAGGCACGTGGGAAATGTTGTAAAGGAGATTATGACAAGGCATGCATTCCAACATCTTTAGAGCAGCCAGTTTTACTAGTTTTACCAAGAAAATTGTAGAATATTTTGACGTGTCTTCAAGATAGAGCATTTCCTGAAAAATGAAGCGGTTTATTGACAGAGGTCAGCTGGAAGCAGGCAGAGTAATGCTGTTTTTCCAATGAGTAAGAAAAAAAGTGTTAGGCTGGGATGAAACCACTGAACAAATCTTCTTTTCAACTCCAATTCTACAGTCCCTGTGTTTGTGTTCACAGTGCCACCAAGGTCATAGCGAGGATTTGCAGGACAAGGGTTAGCAAGTGGCTTGTGAGAATTAGGATTTTTTCCAAGGAAAGCAAGAGAAAATCTATTTCTGAGCCCTCTGATTCACTGCCTCCCCACACTTCCTCCCTTGAGCGCCTTTGCTCTCAGCAATGGGCCAGCTGCGTGTCACTGCAACCAGATGAGAAATGATCTCACCCCTAGGGAAGGGATCACCTTGTTCCCCGGGCAAACACCAGAGAAAGGCGTAAAGAAGAGTTTGTAGCTGAATGTACCAGACTCATGAGTGCAGAGGAGCTGTCTCAGGGAATATTCCTGTCTGTTCTTGTAAAAGTTCACACGAATGCCCTGGGCTCAGACAGGGAGCCGTGCACAGCAGTCTCTCTTCAGACATTTATCAGAGTTCACATGGTTAACTGAAATATTTCTGCTCCTACAGCTTTAATTCATTCAGTGTTGTTCAGAAGCTTCTGATAATAAGACCTAATTTATAATTAGGCTTTATCAGTAATCAGTTAATTTATAGAACCCTAATTCTCATGAAGGTATTTCAGAGGCTTTGCTTATTATATTGTGGAGTTAATGCCCATAGACAACGGAATCACAATGATAGGATGGAAACAAATTTCAAGGTAATCCTGCTCCATAACTACTTCAGTTATTTACTTCAAATTTCATGCAGTGGGTGTAATACCATGTATCATTTATGCAAGCAGTCAGGGACAAGGGTACTTCATTCAAACATGTCAGGAATAGCATATCAATAACATGTAACCTTCCCTGTGCATTTAGCCAGCTGTTACCTCCCGGGGATTTTCAAAGGTCTGATACGTGCTGCGAAGCGAGTCCCACACAAGGGAAGGGAAGATGCCAGGGCTGCAAAGTGAGAGACATCACCTCCAAGTCTGAATTGACAGCCCGTGGAGAACCACAGAAAGCTTCTCATAGGCTTCAGGTCTGATGGTTCCAACATTGCCAGTCTGGATCAGGATAAGTTCTGAAAAATTCCCAGCTGGTGGGATATTTGTGGTGGAGCTGATTCCCTAGATAGATGGTCACTGCTCTCTTCTGGCTCTTTGGGATGCATTCCCAAATTATTCCAGCCTTTCCTGCAACCATATCACTCTGCAAACCTATCTTCACATTCCCATCAGCTCTCCCCATGCTTTCAGACCTTTCCACAACTCTGACTCCTGGTTTCTCACCCAGATAGCACATTGCTCTCACATCATTCCCTCCAAAGCACTGACAAAAAAATCAAGACAAACCCTCTCTCTCTACCTTTCTAGGCCCTTTCATATCATGTTGCTGTCCATTGGTGATTGTTTCTCTTCCAAATGAAGCATAATCCACAAATATTCTTGCCATGCTTGCTTTCAGAGAATTGATAACTCTCTTAAGACCAAGCCCAGGCCCTAATGAGCCCCGACTGTTGCCTTGCAGTGCAATGCTCTCCTTGGCTGATTGTCATTTCTCCAGCCCTTAAGCCCTCTGAGAGCTCCCAGCCAACCAGTTTCAATTAAATTTCAATTAACATATCTGAGCAAAATGTTATATGCTACGAAGTCTCCAGGAGGGCTGGATTAAAGTACAAACATGAGCAGCTCACCCCTGAGGCACTCGCTTCTGGGACTGTGCGGCCGTATGAAAACCTCACTTTGCTCTAAAAAACGTGGCTGTTCCCAGTGGCAGCAGGCTCGACGGCAGGCTTGCAAGGGCAGAGTTGGTGGGAACTGAAGGGAGTCACCAACTCGCCAGGGATCTCCTGGCCTGCAGAAGTCCTGGATGCCAGCATGTCAGGTGATGCTGCCCATATGGCACTGTCCTGCCCTCACCCCCAGAAGGAAGCAGAGCCCTGCGCGGGCGGTGAGCCTTGGTCCACATTTTCTAATGCATCCCTTTAGGTCCTGACTTCCCTTCGGTTTTGTCTTGTGAGTGCCTCACTCATGATTTGTATTTGTTTTACTGAAATTTCCTTTGTGAAGAGAGATTCTGGTAAGTCATTCAGGGTCTCAGCTCCAGCAGCTGTGAGTCACCATCCATTTCATCTTTATTCCATGGGCACTGCTTTCCCCAATGTCCTTCTCCCACCCCATCGGCCCACAGGATATTTCTATTCTCCACATGTGCGATAGCGGTGCAGCTCGTGCTGTTGTTTTCCAGCCCCTGCCTTCTCCCTTTGAACTCCACTGTTCCTTGCTCAGATCCCTCCCACTCACCAGTCCACTTCTAGGACAGGTTTTCTTTTATCCTCAAATCTATGAGCCGCCTTTTCCTGATGCCACATCAGCCAATTCTCCTTCCCTGTAATTGCAGAGGAGCTGCAGTCTGTTGTGCTTTAATTAAAGTGTATTAGTAGTGGCATGTTATTGATTTACTATACATTTGCATTAGCTGAGTACTTTACATTCTTATCTGATGGGCAAAGGACTGATACGGTGCACTGAGCCTCCCTTGATGAAATACAAACAGGAGATGCAGAAGGCCCACCTGGGTAGATCTGCAGAGCACCGGCTGGTTTGCAGTAGCTTCTGTTATTGCCAGCCGCAAATCCAGATGATAAGGCATGAAGCTTAAAGAACAGAACAGTACTTTCCAATCAGAATCTTTCACATTTCATGCTTCTGTCTTTATTTGCCTGCTTGCAGCACAGAAAAATGCTTTGGCTTGTGCCCCTTCAGACAGGGTGGGAACTGCCCAGCACAGTAAAATGCACAGAAAATTGCAAGCAAGTTCATCCCTTCACAGCAGGCTCACAGTGTGTGGAAGCCACATTATCAAGGTTCACGCCTTATGGTTTCGTGAACGTGCGGAAACCCTTAGATCTGCAGGGAAACCTGGTTTTGTCCCCACCAAGGTGAGAAGGCAGCTCCTGTGCTCCAGTGTGTCACCCCACCAGCAGCACAGCTGAGCCAGAGCCATCTTCGTACCATGCCATGAAATGGAGCTTATTGCTTCCTCTTTCCATCCCAGAGCCTTTGCAGAGATGGGGACACTTCAGGCAATAGCCCTTCTCGCCTGGTGAGTCTCCTCTCTTCTCCATCACATGCCGTACTCAGCAGCCTGTTTATGTGGCAAAGAGAGGAAGGGGACATGGCACGTCTCAATGAATTCAATGAACTGCACCCACACAGATGAGCCAAGTTTGGCAAGAGAAAGTGTAGGAACTGGTCATTCTGCTGTGGTTTCAGTTCACAGACAGGCTGGGGCATGCCGAGCTGTGGATGGGGATCAGGGTACCAGAACGGGCCCGTAAAGGATCCCAGCTGACCCGAGTACCTGGAGCTGGGCTAGCTGCGCTTTACAACTTCTGCTTGGCGTCATGGTCGTCTGTCATACTAAGCCAAGCAGAAAGTCCTGGCCAATATGGGATGTGTCTGTAGTGTTGATCTGCAGAGCCTCGTGGGAGTGCACAGTGGAAATGCAGCTGTTTGCCTACCCATGAATGTGCTGGCTGCCCCAACGAGGCAGTGAGGAGCCCTGGCTGCCAGCACGCTCCACCAGACTGTCGGTGGGTCTGGTTTCCAGGGGTGACTGAATTGGGCTTTACTCCATAAGGGTCCACAATGGGTTTCCAGTCCTGCACACCCTGAGCATGTGCAGCAGCAGAAGCAAATCACACTGACCCCACTCGGGAAAGACACTTCTGCCCCATAGCAGGGTCTCCTTGACAGTCTTTAACATCACAGACTCTGCACAGGTGCTATCAGCTCCTGTGTGCCAGGTTCTCTGACTGGCACTTATGCATCACCTGCTTTAGGTCGAAACTTTCCCTGCAGTCTCTTCTGATGGCATCCTAGTGACAGCTTTCATGTGAATCAAGCAGGGATCCGAGCCAAGAAGCAGCTCATGGTCATGGTCAGCACACTGGTCTCACAGCCCAGCAGAGCAGCTTTTGTGGTCTCTTCAACTGCTTTGCTATAGAGATTGCATATTTTGCAACAGCTGCAATCACAAGAGGTGCACTGGCTTCTCTGCAGTGTCTACCAGACCAGCTCATAGAGGGCTCAGGTATTTGAATGTTCCTCTCTTCCTGGCTCTTCTGAGCATCTGAGCAACACTGTGAGGATCTCTGCAAGTACCAACAGTGAATCCACATCTCCCTGCATGTGCAGAGCCTGGAATTCCCCATGCTTAGGCTAGCAAAGGTGCTTCCCTTAAAAGTACCCTTACCCACTGATGGCTTTTCTTGTTAATGGTAGAACTGATTGAAATTTCTGTCCTAAAAGGCATATTTATCAATATCCAAAAGTGTCATAGAGCTGTATAATTTTCAATAGATATTTGGGGTTTAATTTGTCGAAATACTTGAAGAAAGACATAACTAATTTTTCTGTTCAAATTTACCAGTAATAATTACCACACAACAACATTTTTTCATCTTATTGGCAAGGGTTTTTTTCTTTTCTTTTTAGGAGGACTATTCCTTTACAGGTTTATTTTATACAAGTTGCAATGTAGTATTCATTCATAAAATACACCTTATGAAATACAGCATAGACTAAATAAAAAGCTAAAGTAACAATACTTAAGAAATAAGAAATCTGAAAAAAAATGTTGAAAGTGTTTTGACGGATTCAGAGCACATTTGCACTGCTCAGAGCTCTTACCCAATGCTTGTGAGCCAGAGCAGCCGTGTCCCTCCCATGGCCACCCATGAGCCGTCGGGGTTTCTGTGCAAAGGAGCCTGCTGTCAGGTCTGTTAAATACTGCACTGTATTGATCTGGGACCACATTTCTGTCGTAAGGATCAAAATCTCAGCATCAATTCTTCCGGTGACAGCAGCTGGTTCTTGCTGCTCCAGTGTGACTGGCATTGCTAGGAACTGCAGCCTTTGAGCCCTCTGTCAGACTCAGTTCATCCCCTGGTTTCTGTTTTTGAGCACCTTGAGGGGCAACATGACACCACCCATGGCAGCTCGGGGGGGCTGGGGCAGAGTGTGTGCCACATCACCCCAGCCCCGTGCCAGCGTACCACCCCAGATTTCAGTACCACTATTGCAGTGCTCAACAGAATCAGAGCAGATGATGCTCATTGTACTTTTCACAAGGATTTTTTTATTGCTCATTAGATGGTCAGGGAGAACATTAGCACAAAATGCAAAACAGAAACACCTAAGCTACCCACTGGGAACATCCCCACATTGGTATCTCCAGCAAGGCCAAATAAAGACTTTTTGTCTCACAGGAGGGTTTGCATCTTCCAGCCCCGTGCAAAATACAAAATCCCAGGGAAGGACCTTGCTCGTGGGCTGTGGCTGTGTACCCCTCCTGAGATTAGTCTGAAAGAGGAGCCAAATGCTCAACCCATGTCTACATGAGCTCACAGCCCAAGACCAGGGCTAAACCCCATCTTGGCTGAATGCCATCTGCTGCTCTGCTCCCAGCTGGCCCTGCAAGTGTGGGAGAGAATGACCCACGCTTACTGTTAAGCTCCTTGCCCATGGACAGTACGGCACAGGAAACTTGACCTCAGACTCAAGGGGGGCTCCCAAAAACAGTGTGGGCACAACCTCAGCCTGCCTAGATTCAAGGCACTGAGGGGTTGTGGCTGGTCTGGAGGTAGACACCAGGTCTCCAGTGCACTGGTCTCTGTGCGCTGGTAGAGCACTCCTGCTTTTGGCCAGGTTGGTCTGAGCATACCGTTCGCTCCAAGAGAGAAGCTGAACATCTGACAGCATTAAATCTCCAGGGTTTCACATGCACCTTCTGCCTTGGGGGAACAATTTAGCAGCAGAAGCGAACCCCACCCCACTGGAAAGTCCCAACACACATTGGGAAGTCCCATGTAACAGGTTATCTGCAAAAGAGCTTGTGGACCTGCCCATGCAATGGCACTGTGGAGAGTCCGCTCTGCTCCCTCGCCCAGTGGGCACCCTGCCCACCCCAGGGCAGCCTCCTGCCCGCACGCATCCATGGCATTTCCACACTCGCTCTTTGCCGATGCCTGACCGAGCAGGCAGGGGGGCCTCAAGCAGCATCCGGAGCTGCTGCCTGCTCCCCATGGCAGGACGGAAGTCCTGGCTAGCTCTGTGTTCCTAGTGGGAAAGGAGATGGGAGGATGGTGCCCAGCCAATACCACTCCATGATCAATCCCACAGCCTCTCCTGCCACATGAACTTCGGGGCTAAATAAGGAGCAATCAGGCACCTTCCTGCCACCCCCAAAGAAGTTCTACTGCACTTAGGTAGAGGTTTGGGAACTCTAACATCTCCTGCTTGCCCAGTTAGGGCTTCCTCACAACTTGGGTATCTCATCCCTGTGGTCCCCTCTTGGTGCCCCAGCCCACTGCACTCCTCACTCCTTTTCACAGGTCTGTCAACGCAGAGTCCAACTCCAGCTAGTTTGCAGCGATATCAATTGAGTGACTATATTCAAATGCTCAGACAGTTGTAAATAAACAAATCTTTGGGTAATTCAAAAGAAAACTGAAATGAGAGAGAGTTGGCCTATATTAATCTCAGCTAGTTCTCAGCAAAAATGTATGCGAAAAGCACATTTCCATATAGAGGCTGTTTCATTAGTTGACAAAGATGAGCTGAATAACTCAGTCTCTGTTCTTCGCTACGGATGTGGCAGCTATTTTAAGTAGTTGGGAGTTCAGAGTTATCTGCTCCTGCACCTTTGTTTAAATTGATTTGCAATGGTGCTTTATTGACTTTGCTGCATAAAGCAACTCAAAGAAAATAAAAATGTTAGACCCTCGTTAGAAGATCTGGAACAAGTATCAGCCAAACTGTGAGCATTATCAATCCTACCACCTGGAGCAAACTTCAGCCTGTGTTTGCATCTAACTTAAATTATCATTTCACTTGTGTTCATTATTGCAGAAGTTCTGACTGCTTTGTGGGTGCAGAGACAGTACATATTGCTCCCCACAGTGAAGCCCAGACTGGGCAGTGTAATGCACAGAAAATACACCATTTGGGCTTGCAATGGACTCAGAAACAGGCTTGGAAAAGCACCCAGCTAGAAACTCTGCTGGGAGACTTGCTTGCTCTTACACTTCAGCCCACATCCGTCTTCCTGCTTGCCACTGCGCTGCTGAGATCTCTACTTCATGCTGCATTATAAGGCGTTGATCTGCCTAGTAAATCCTCTGCCCTGATCACCATCCTCTTTCTTCTGTGATCCCATTCAGAGATATTCCCTACCCTAATTTTAATCCCTGCCTTTCAGAGGCCATGTGCCACAAATATTCTAGCTAAGGTGACTATTTCAGCCTCCATGAGAACACTCCGTCTTCGCAAACTTGTACCTTTTCCCAAAATTCTCCTCTTGGAATGAATCTGGTTTATGGAAAGTTGGAGGGAAATCAGTTTGGCTACATTTGCTTTAGGAGAGAAGGGGGAAAGCATACTATTTTCCTACCTTGGAAAAAAAAATAAAACTATATCTTTCATACAATGCAAACAGCTCTAAAATCCTGAAAGTCTGCATTCTGCCTAACCCACTGCAGTGGGGGTTGCCCACAGGAGGACAGCAAAGGGGCAGAGATGTAGAGGAGGAAGAGGAAGAAACGTGGGGCTGAGCATTCTGATGTTGTTTGTTGGCCACCAATGGGACAAATCAAGAAAAGAAAAGAAGAAACTGTTGAACAGATAAAGAAATCCTGTCAGGCCCAGGTGGAGCACTTTCCTTCCATTTCCATAGTTTCTACAGTTACATCATCATGTACACACATACCTACTCATCTCTATATATTCCGTATGTTTTAAAGGACTGTTTTTTCTACCTGGATGCAAGTAAACCTTCTCCCAGCAAACCAGATAAAAATACAATAATCCCTGCCCCTTCCCAAACATCAGAGGGAAGAAAGCAGGGAGAGATTCAGACAAGTTTCCAGTGGTGAATGGCCATTTGAAGACACACCAGTAAAAGTCTCGTTGTATATCATCTGGCTTGATCGCCAGATGAGGACAGAGAGGAGCTGGGAGACCTTCAGGGGGGTCTTTCTCACCTTCTTGCTCTTTGTGTGCTTTTCCCATGTGTTATCACAGCAACAGCAGTCTCATATTCCAGGTATCTCGCAAAACCCAGGTCGTCTTCTTGTGGGACTCTCAAGCCAACATCAAACTTTCTTCAAGAATGTGCTTCTCTGAAGAGAAGCTTTATTCTACGTTAATAATCTGTGCTAAAGTCATGGGGAGCAACATATTTCTTGGTGGTTTAAGATAAAAACCCTCTCCATCCACATCTTCTGTTCTTCAGTGGTTATTAAATAATTCTCTTCTCCTCTCACTGCCTCCAGAATGCTGTTGGCATTTTGCTAACACAATCAGATCTGAGTGGGAAATGAAGGAAGGCTTCAAGACTTCAACACTTCAAAAATTTTCCCACTCTAATCAGGCTAACGCAAAACTTCACAGTGTTTTGTACGAAGCCCTGCAAAACCCCTCACCTCTCTTACGCCCAATAAACACTTCATTTAAACCACGCAGAACAACTGCAACCTGACCAGGCACAAGGGTGTCTCTGGTCACAAGGTTTGTCTTTGGTAGTCCAAACTAAGAGCTGATTCTTGGTGTGACTCAGACAGCTGGGAGATCCAAGTGGAGGTTTAACCTACAGCACAAATGTGTGCAAACCAGAGGCAACATGGATGTGGTCACGGGGGACTGTCCCACCACACTGTTATGCCCTGGCTACATGGGACCCATGGGAGCACCCTCTCAGATGGGATCAACCTGGCTGGCAATCCCTTGGCCTGAATGAGATCTTCTACTGGGAAAGGAGGCTGTGCTCAGCACTGGAACCAAAGCCAGAAAGGAGTTTCTGTCTTACCTCCTGCACATACCAGTTTCACCCTGTTTCCATTCGGCTGGGACCAGCGAGTTATTGCACTAACATCTCCAGAAATGAGCCAGACCTGAGCAAAAAGGACCAAGAAAGAGAGAGCTCAATCTCTTTCTTAAACAGTTTATTCCAATGAATAATTGCCCTCATTGCTAAAATTTGCACTGGTTTCCAATGCAAATGTAACTGACTTCAGCTGTTGGTGATGGCTCTTTTCAGGCACTTCTCTACTGAACTAAAAATCTCTCTAGTACCTGGTATTCCCCACAGGCAGACACCAATACAGAAAGTCTGGACACACTTTAAGTGAGTCAGCTCAATTTTCTTTTGATAAATCCCAAATTGCTGCAACCAAAGTCAAATACTTGGCTCACCTCGCAGAGTGGACTTAGAGCATGCAAAGCGGTGTCCTGTCAAATGAAATTAAACCAGAAAATGTGCCCCTGCAACACTTGGTGCTCTCCATCCACTAACGTGCCACCGGACCACGCCAGCGACAGTCCAAAATAACCCTGCCAGGACACACACAGTATGGATGCTGACTGCTCTGTGCCAGCTGTTCTGCTCTACACATCTGCTCATACTGAGCTGCACAACTTGTTGGTGTAACACTTCACCGCTCTCCAGACAGAGAGAAAATACCTCCAGTTTGTTTGAGCAGGGTTCTCTTACAGAATAGTTTAACAGGTTGGCAGACATACAGTGTGCCACGGGGAGAGAGTAGATTGAAAGCCTCTCGATATGACTTTCTGGCTGGTGGGCAAACAGCTGAACACAGCAGTGACTTCCAGTGGCTTTTTAAAGGTTTACCTTCTGGAAAGAGTGAAGGTCCTGTCTCTGTGGCCATAAGGTTGTAAGACTTTTGGAAAAGCAGTCTTCCTGTGGTGTCTTCCCTCTTCAAATGGTTTGTTCCTATGGACATCACCTTCTTCACTGGAGGTTTATCGGCCACCCCATCAGTAGGATGCTACAATACCTGATCTCCTCATCAGAAGAGGCTGTTACAGAAGGTACTGAGGGACTGTCCTGGTCTATGGGTGAGCAGTTATGGGGTTTACTGGCAAGCAAGTGCAGGCAGATGATGACAGAAAGGGTGCTGTGGTATGTGGAGGTGGAGGGGGATTCAGAGGACCCACCAAGGGGACAAAGCTTCAGCTGTCCCCAATCACAACATGGGTGACTCCGGATGTAAACTAACATTTGTGTGCCTACATGGTGGTGTCTAGCTCATCTTTGTGTCTGTCACAAAAAGGTATGCTTTTGCTTCAGCTTAAACCAGTTTCTAATTGGCTAAAAATAAACAAAGGAAACTTTGTCCCATATTTAATGAAAGGATCTATAGGCAGACTTTCATCATTTAAAGATGTCATTTTTAAGCCACACAATGGACTATATGACAGGGTTTCATCAGCCTGACACAGTTCAAAACCTTTTGGTATGTGCTCTGTTTGGAAAAAAAGGGTTCATAAAATGTGATGCTCCAGCTGAGATATAAGTAAACACAGACCCGCCAAATTACTGCAGCTTAATGAGTTACCACTCATCAGCTGAGCTACAGGAACTGGCCTTGTGTGTTCCCTCTTTGAAGTGTAATGTACTCACGTAAGCCACCCTAAGAGGCTTTAGGTAGGGATTCTTGTTTGGGCAAAGCTTCACAATGGCTGGTGCTGGGATTGTCAAGAATTAGGTAGTTGCTTTGCTAATATTTTCCTCCTATCCTTGCCTCCAGTTGACTCTCTACTTCATAGACTAGCTCTAAACAACATCCCTGAGCTTTTATCTGCAGGTGACAAACAGAGGCATACAAACTGGATTGGCAGGAACACAAAGAAGGCTTTCATCTCATCATTGCACGAGGCACTTACAGTAACTTCTCAAGGAGAAAAGAGATTATGCATCAACATTGTGAGCATAAAGACAATTTAAAAGGGATGTTAAGAAACTTCATGTCAGGAAAATATAGAACATCTGCAAACAGACGAGTATTCAGTAATAAGCTACGTCAACAATCCTGGAGGAAAGAGCCTGTTTTCTTGCAGTGACAGGCCCACAGAATATCCCGAAGGGGATTTTAACAGGCTAAAGTGCTCCTTGTGGTCAGAAAAATTAGCTGGCTGCATGCCACAGTTAGGGTTGTTTGGCTGGGTTTGTTTCACCTGCTCGAAGCTCTTTGCTGCCTGTCTCCACCACATCTCACAGCTGGGTTCACTCTCGGTGCAAGGGGGTGTGAAGGTCTGCCCCAAGACTGCGACAACTGCTGTCCTGGAAGATTTCTGGACTTGACATATAAGCTACCATTTAGTTTCATGACAGTTTATGGTATTTTGCCACCATGCTTGGCAGGACCAGGTTTTCAGCGAGGTGTGAAAGAAGCAGCAAGATAGTTGCAGGCTGTACTATACTCCCTTCTAGATGACACTGTGACCAGTGGTGCTGTGCAGGAGCATGCATAGTAATGGTTATTGTTGTAATAATCCAGGATGACAGGGAAAACTCAACCACTAAATAACGAGCTGACTTAACTGGTTATTAGTCAACTAATTAATGGATAACTAATGGTAATAAATGTTTATTTCCAGTTGTCAGTAAACATTACTTCCAATTCTGCAGCTGATGCTTTAGAGGTGCTTACATCCACCAGGAAAGCACTGAACTGAATTCATGTGCTAGTGCAATCACTGCCAGACCTGCCAGGGTGACATGGTGCCTGGGTTTCCCCAGCTGTCTTCACCTCTTCAGGGCTCTGTGCTCTTGCCTCTTTCAGCTAGATACAGCATGTATGCCAGCTGGTAGGATTTCTAACTTCTCTGAGATGTGCCTCCATCTGAGCTTGTTGCCTTCTGCTGTGTTAACAGTCAATGGAGAGCTGGCTCGGAGGTTCACTGTGGTCCAGGGTGTCATCACTGGGCTCACCTGAGACATTCTGAGGCGAGCCATTCCACACCACATAAGACATTTTGCTTACATCTGCACTGATGACCATGTGCAAGTCAAAAGTGGCCTCCTCAGGTAGAGTTAGCCAAATGGCTGTTGGTTTTGCAATATTGTCTGTTTGTGATGCACTTTTTCAAATACCTCCCTACTACTGCACTGTGCCAGAATGCCAGCCGGGAGAGGCTGTCCTGCACTTTCTCCAGTTGCTTTTTTTACAGAGGGCAGCAAAAATGTCCTGAGAGATGAACTGTCAGGGGAAGCTGGAGGATTTTGACCTGTGCTACGAACAGCATTTTACCTCTCGAGCTTGAGGCCTCGAGCTTGAGGCCAGCAGGTGAGCACTATCACTGCTCCTCCGGTTTTAAGACGAAACCATGTGAGATTTGGGTCTCAGCACAGTCTGGAGCCTGTCCCACTGAAGTGCCTGTCTGCAGTCCTGAGGAAGGTAGTTAAGTCCAAGGTATATCGCTCTTTGACATTCCCATTGAATGAGGCATCGCAGTGTTCAGTCAGTATGCTCCTGCCAGTCCCAGCCCCAGAGCTCTGCAGCGTGGGCCTCTACCACAGCATTACAAAATCCACTCTGAAGTCCACAAGCACTGGTTGTTGTCACCAGACCTCTTGAGCAGTATGTGCCCTGTTTCTGCAGAAGAAACTGAGCTCCTCCAAGTGAAGATCCTGTCACCTCCAGCCACTTGTCACTCCCTGTTTGTCCCTTCCACTGCCACTCTGATGGCAGAAAGAAATGTGTTAACTCGCTTTGCCTGCAGTGGATTTGGGAGTGTTCCCACTGCCCCTGTGTCTAGCAGGGCTGGTCGATGGGCAGGAACAAGTTGCTGGGGAAGTGGCCATTTCAACCATTTGAAAGTGAGCTCATACCTAGCAAGGAGGACTGGGAGAGCTGGAGGAGCAGCGGGAGGGTGGGACTGCACACACCATCTGAGCTCAAGCTGCTTCCTGCATGTGTTGGCTCAGCAGAAAGCAATATTTCGACTGAAATGTTTTAAACTGCAGTGGGCACGAAGGATGTGAATTATCTGACTCACAGCAGATGCCTGGTGCTGTTTTAAGCACCTAGATGTTTGGCAGTGATTCCTCTCAACTACCCCAAACACCAGCAAGATGTTGCTTCTGTGAGTGACTGCATTTAGCACACTCTGTGCAGAAAGATATCTACGCCGTCTGCCACAGGCTGGCTCACCGTGCACAGCCCAGGGTGAGACTTGCTGAGATTCACCCCCTTGAGAGGTCTTCCAGTCCCTGCTGATTTTCCAGCCGCCTACCACTGTTTGTCAAAACAGCCATTTCTCCCCAGAGGTCTTTTTTTATCTTAAGGGGTGCCTTCCTACGAGTGGAGGCTGCAAAAAAAGCAATCTGCTCCCCCGACCAGGCTTGTGCCTTCCCACGGACGCACGGCTCACCAAGAAGGCAGGAGCTGGACTTGCGCCCTCCAAGGGTGGCTGTGTGACACCAGCCGATCGTCCCCATCCAGCCCAGCGGTGGCATGGAGCTGGGCTGCAGGAGGGAGGGTGCTCAGCGCACAGCGATGGCAAAGCTGCACCTTTGCTTTCGGCATGGTCTGGTCCTGAGGCCTCCCTCCTGCCACGGTACGTGGTGCTGATGACTTGTGTGGCTTGTCTTGTGGGTGAGCCCTGGGAGACACATTAAAGGTCCTCTGGCAGGACTGACTTATTGCAGGCATGATGGAGGGGGAGGAGTGTGTGCAGAAGAGTGTACGCAGGACACTGCTTTTGCTTGTGTCCTGAAAGTGTCTGCTGACTTTTGACCACCTTGTGAGCATCTTTTACATGCAAATGGCTGCTGATGTCCCCATGAGGCAGACTATTTGGTCTCCATGGGAACCTAGACAGCTGAAAAGCCTTTTGTGGACCAGCTGGTCAATACATGTGGACCACAAACAGGCACCTAGTTTGGAAAAGTTCTCTCTCCTTATCTGGAGAAATTCCACCCAGGACAGTTACACACATAGGCAATGAAACACAGATGTATAAACCTCTTCCTCTTTGTTAATTGTTCGGGGCTTTTCCTTTCTAGACCGAAATGACATAGATGAAGATCTTAAGTACATGGTCCTTCCTGCCATCAACTGCCTTTCCCAAATTTTGACTGAATTTCTACTTAATGAATCCAGCTTTGTCATTTAGGGGATGTTCCGGCAATCAGATATGACAAGGTATGAATTATAGTACAATAACTCATGCCTGGAGCATTGTCAGGCACAAGGCTGAAAGCTGAGTGCCGTCCATGCAACTCAGCGTGAATTATTGCACCATAATTCAAGCCCTGAGGAAACCATAAGGGAGTAGCTGGAGACTATCAATATGAAAAAAAAATTGGGTTAAATCTATTAATTTTCCTTAGGTTGCTGGATTAAAAGGAAAAATTCTGGTCTTTGCAACATTCCTTTCTGTCCATCCCCATGTTTTCTTTGCAGAGAAGTCAAATTAAAAAAAAATAAATCCCAGCTTAATGTGAAATGGGAGAGAGGACTATCTGGGCTCCTTGAGGGGAGAGCGATCAGATGCAAGCAAAGCAGCTGGCAGCTGGCAGCTACCTGCTCATTTTTCCTTCTTCCCTGCTTTAAATATTCAACACCTGTCACTGGATCCTAAAGCACTTTACAAACTTAGCACAAAGTATGGACACGGATCGCTACACCTGCCAGGGAAACAAGGCAGAGCTCAAAGGAGGGTATGGAGGGCGCAGATGGGACTGTGTTACATGAGGTGGGACCGGAAGCAGAGGGTTGGTCACAGACAACATAGATGTGTTGTGAGTTGTTGTCTGCTGCTGAACCTGAAGATGACCTTCCCCTTCGCCCAGACGAAAAAACCCCGAGCGACTGCGGACAGTGGGCTAAGTAAGAATTTGCAGTAGCAAAAGGGATGTCTCAACAAAGCCCCTGCCTTAGGTCAACTGTTGGGCTTCTTCCATTTTTTACTGCTTTTGGTGCCCCGTAGGATATACAGCAGAGACTCTAGAAAAGGGTTTGCTAAACATTTTAAAGGCTGGTTTTGCAGTTTTCATGTAGTCAGTCCACAGGAGGATCTTTTTTTTATTTAATCTAAGAAAACAGCCCTCAGTTTTATTCAGTCCTTCCTAGAAACATGCTAGAGTCCAAAAATAAAACAGACAATTTTCCAGGGCAGTCTGAGAGGTGATCTGCCTCCAGGAGCCCCTAAAAACAGCTCAATTTTGCAGTAGACATGATCCAGCTTGACCCTGTCTAGGGTATACAAATCCAAATGCCCTAAAATTTCCTTTCAGGATTTCTTCTGTTGAACAAGGAGGTGAGTCCTCACCCTGAAAGATGTGCTTCTCTCCATATGTCTCTTGATTTCTTTGTAGGGGTGCCTCCAATCCCTCCGCTGCAATGACAGACCTGGGACAGCCCTGAACAAGAGGAAGCCCTCTTCTTCCCAGAGCTGGCCACCTCTGAAACCGGCACCGTTGGTGATTCAGGGTTGGCTGCTGGATGTGGTGGACCTAGAGTGAAGGGCAATTTAAGGTTATCCAGGGCAGATTTTACGTCATCATTTGGACCTCAGTTGCCAGTCAGTATAGATCTCATTTTGAAATGTCTCCAGGTTAATTGATTGCTGTTTCAAACAGTTATTGATGTTCAAATAATTATTCTAATTATATTTCATCTAGCTATCTTTCTGTCCCTCTGCTCAGGCAGTCTGACACAGTCTTGAAAATATTTCCTTGCAGAGTCCCACACAAGAAGCTGATTTTTAGTATTTCCATTTGGCAGTTGGACACTGAGACAGAGCAATGCTTGACGGCAGAGACCCACGACTTACTCTGCCCCTGGAAGGGACACAGGACCCACCATGATGTCTACCAGCAATGGAGCAAGGGATGACCCCACACGCCCTGCCACAGGGCTGCCAAGGCACAGTGCAACATTTGTCATGAGTAGTAGTGGGTGACGTGTTCTTGTCAACTCTTTGGACATCCAGGATGGATGCTCTGCAGGTTGGTTTCCACCGGCCTTGGGAGGACCCACCTTCTGGAAGCTGGAGAGCCCAGATGAGCTCGGCTGCTCCTCACCTCCTGGGATTACATGTGTTCCTGTCTACATTAGGACAGAAATCCCTAATTCAACAGATTCAACAGGTTTGCCCTAGCCTTCAAGACTGCAGGAGATACAAGCTCCATTCCAGCCCTGGTTCTGCTGATAACAAAGGACTCCCTGTGAAACTGAGTATTCCTACTTCAGATTCATTTACCATTCCACTTACAATGCCATTTAAACATGCCAAACAGGAACAGGACTTCTTTCCCAGGATCTACACAGATATAAGATGCAATCTCAGCTCCAAAGACTAAAGACAGTCAGTCTTTTTTCAGTCTGAAACCAACCAAGAAGAAATAATAATGGACAGAAATACAATAACAATGTTGATTTAAAGGACAGTTGTATTCAATAAGATTGATTTTTTTAAATCACCAGTTTTCATTACACTTCTCAAAATTTTGAATTACCCTAACTGATCAAAAATATTTCAAAATATCCTTATAACTTAACACATTACAGGTGGGCTGGATGAGATTCCCTCCGTTATTCTGGTGGAGACACAATTCTGAAGCTCTTTCATTCATGCCCACAGACTTGTGCTTGCCTGGCATTGCACAACGAGGGGGGTGGATAAGTTGGAACGTCTTATGAAGCGTTGGAGGATCTTCTTCATAAGAAGAAATTCATGAGCATATTGAAGCAAGGTAAGAAGGAATATAAGGAGAAAAAATACTTGTGATATCTTATCTCACCATATATGAGAGGAAGTGGTGATTCTTGCTATTTTGATAAGCAGTAACATGTGCATGGTGCAATGTGTTAACTAACACTGTGGGAAGAGGCTGTTTGCAGGCTGGTATAGGCCATCACACCCTGTGCTGAGAGCACCTGTCTGTAGGGTACCAAAAGAAAAGTTGCCCTTTTCCATGGGACATTTTTGTGGGAGATGAATGCTGGAGACCTCCTGCAGGCAGTAATAAAACATCAGTGGCATCTCTAAAAATTATATATGATAATTTTCTAACACAAAAGGAATGGCACCTAATGTGAGGTAATTCTATTTTAGACCTTATTATGATGGATAAAGATGAATTGATCACTGAACTAGAAATCGGTGGTTGCCTAGAGACCGGTGATCATGACCTGATTACATTAATTATGGGATAATAAAAGACAGTCCCAACCAGTAATATATACCTGGTGCTTTTCCCTGGATCTGTGAAGCTGAATAAAGAGATGAGTGAAATTCAGTGGGAAGAAAAATAAACACATAAGTAAATGATTGAAAAATGAAAAGTTCCCACTAAGAGTTCACAACCTGGCTAAAAAGTTATATTTCCACTATAATTTTAAAAGAATGGTGTTTGATTTTGAGGTCTTTCTAGGTAAAAATGAAAGCAGCAATTAGAAAAAGAAACAGCATATAAAGAATGAAAAAAAAAGAGGAAAAACTAGTAATCAAGATAATTTAACATTTCTGAGTGATAGAAAATTGATAAGGGAAGGCAAATGCATTAAAGAAAAATCTAGCTGATGAGTTATAGATAATAGCAGCTGTTACTATCAACAAGAAAAAGAACCCTAATTGTGGTATATACCGACTACTTGAAAAAGATGATAAAAATGATAACATTAGATCATAAGGTTGATAACAGTGACACAGAGAAGATCCAAAAATGTCAGTGCCATTATCTTGGTCAAGCAGCTCATAAGCTCCTCGGGGCATTGGAGGAAGCTTAAATTTAGAGAGTCTACAAAGACTTTCCTTTGAGGGCAAATGGTACATTGCACGGTGCCTGGCCTCTGAAGTATGGCATTTCCCACCCTTTGGTCACGGTTGTGAACCACGCCACAGATTTCCGCTTTTCCTGAGCTTGTCCTCTGTCATTGTACTTACAGTATTCAAAAACCATGTCTTTAAAAATGATGGCAAATTGCCCTCTCTTACTTTGTATAGATTTTATCTAGGGACAGCTGCCGGCTTACAGCCTGCTGTTGCAGAACATTTTGTAAAAAGCAGACAAAATTATGAATATTTTTAATCTAAACCCAAGATTATTTGTATAACCACCATTATTAAAATAGCTGAACCCCTTGCAGTCTCTGATATGTTTATCCTTGCAAGAAGCAATGAAGTAGAGAACAGGATTGGTGGAGGTCTCCAACGCAGCTCGCACAGATGAAATGGAGGGTTTGTCTACAAGTAGCAGGATGGGTCCCACTCCCAGTGACACACACAGCCGTGTCACCACCAGCACTGTGCCCATGCCCCGGTCTTTACCTGCGCTTGTAATCAGATTTTCCACCCTGTACTGACCTCCATGCTACTACAGCCATGGACACTGGCCTCGTCCCCAAGCTCCAGCTCCAGTGCCCCAGCACTGTGGGTAGAAGGTGGGTCGGTGATGGGGTACAGGGTCCTTACAGGTGTTTGTAATGGTGTTCCTACACAGACCCAGTATGAGACAACAGCCCCTAGGCACACAAGGATCTTGCAAAATAGTTGGAATGGGATTTGACCTCTAAGCCTACCACCATGTCACCATCCCACTATGGTGATTGTACAATTGTCTTGCTGCAAAATGAGTGGAGCAAAGGTGGAAACTGCACACAGAGACAGCCACACAACTCCTTTTGAGTTAAAATTTTACTCCTGTCTTATTTATTGTTTGCATTTCTACAGTATCAGGAGATCCCCCTTGGGAGCAGGGCTTCCTTGCCAGCCTTTGCACAAACATCAGATAAGATGGTCCCTGTCTCAAAGAGCTTCCAGTCTCTCCAGCAAGTGGGAAAGGAGGAAAGACAAGTGCTTCAGAAATCAGTTGTATTTAGTAAAATAGAAAGTTGCTGATTTTTGCCAAGCTGTTCATCTCTCTGGATAATCCAAATGAATCCAAAGCATTTCAGAGCAGGTTTAAGTTCCACTTGTGGCAGGTGGAGCTGGTAGGAATGCTGCACACCTCAGAGCTCTGGGGACAGGTCTCCTGTGCCTGATGGACCTCCCTGCTTGGAGGGAGGTTTACAAATCGGCAGCTTTGGAACCCTTGAGCTTTTGGTGCCTCCCCAAAGACATCAACTGTGGTATGCAACGTGGGCCTCACTTTTTAGCAAATACTGCGACACACAGGTCCCCACTTGAGCAAAGCAATCTGACACTCGTGTTATGGAGTTGTGCCTTCTTCATAGAATCATAGGATCATTTAGATTGGAAAAGACCCTCAAGATCATTGAGTCCAACCGTACGCCTAACACTGCCAAGCCCACCACTAAACTGTGTCCCTAAGGGCCGCGTCTACACAGCTTTTAAATACCCCTGGCTGGGGTCCCCAGTACAAACACGGGGGCGGAGGTGCTGAGACTGATGCTTCCCGGCCACAGGACAGCGTGATCCCCACAGACACACTGCATGTCATCCTGTGGGCTAAGCCACGCAGACAGGTTTATAAATAGACGTTGTGATTTCTGAACGAATCATCTGTCGTGCTGCAGAGGCAGGAGAGCCCGCGTCCCTTGGGTGATCCAGACCCGGAGCCAAGGGGTGCAAATCTCGGCATCCAAAGGCAAAGGACCGGCTTTGGCTCAGAGGCTGCAGCTGAATTTCAGACCTCGATGCGTGATTTAGCCCCTAGAGGGGGCAGAGAGCCTCTCCGCGCCGCTCGGGTGCTGCTGGCCCTGCTCCCCGGGCTGAGCCGGGCTTGGGGGGCTGCCCCCGGCCGCCTCCGGCCCCGGGCTTGGCGCCGGCAGCTGCTGCCTTGCTCTGGAATGCAAAATGCAGGTTTCCAGAATGCCGAAAAGGTAATTTAAATGTTAAAACAGTTGTGATTGCATAAATTGCATGTATTATTCCAATTGAATTGTAGTGGGATTAATCTGACCTTAATAGCATACTACTAATAATTTATATTATTATCTTTAATAATATTAATTCTACTTAATTTTTTTCCATTTACTTTGTTCATTTAAGGGCAGCTCCATCGCGCTCCGGAGCATTTAGCTCTTGGTACGCGGCAGTCACTTATCATTTGCACAAGTGGGGATTCCACTAGGCAATTTTCAGAGAAATAAAGATCATCTTTCAGTGAAAGGAACTTTAAAAAAATTATAGTATTAAATGAGTAGATATTAATGTGTCATATTTAGAATATAAAACAACCCGTAATCTGTTCTGAAGTCTCTTCCACCTAAACATATACTTTTTTGCTTCTAAAGGGATCTTTTATTCTGCTGTTTAACTTATTAGGCTCTACCATTCTAACTGTTAAAATAAAATTGTTAAGATCATAATGTCATGGAAATAAAAACCTTGGCAGCATGATAGCGCCTTCTGAGCAGAGCATCACAGTTTGTTGGTGATGAATTGGAATTGCGCATTTCATTAGAATTTATATCGCAAGCCAAGGGATGAAGAATTATTTCATTAAGTATCTTGAAATTTCACCAACCTAATGAAGCTGTCAAAATTCTATTAATAAAGCACTGGAAATATTTATTTGTTTGTTTGTTAGTATGCATTTGCCATTATTTAATGTTGTATTTGCAATTTGTTAATTTACGAGTGCGGGCTCAGCAGCGCAGCAGGAGGACGAGCGCCGCGGCCGGGAGAGGGGCTGGTGGCGAAGGGCTCCCTGCTCAGCGGAGGAACCAGAGGGTCCTGCACGGCTGAGGAGCTGCTCCATCCCACGGCAGGATGGGGCTGCCAGCCCTGCTTCACGGGGACGGGTGAGGATCCCCAATTACTACATACTGCTAGAGCACGGGTGCTCGGGGGAAGGAATGGGACTCTCTTTATCGAGGCCAATGTCATCAGGGAGCCCAGCAGGGTTCGGTCAAGGAGAGCCACATGCCACCGCTTCATTTTTAAACCGGATTTTTAAATGTGCCCTTTTCTGACTTATTTGATTTTACCGTTTTTTTCCTCAGTTCATCTCTGAGAGGTAGCAAACTTCAGTGAGAGCTGAGTAAAGTTAGTGTTTATTACCATTAAAGAAATCCCAGGTTTTACTGAGAGCTATTTGGAGAGAATCTGTGATTTTCTGCCAGTTGCACAACTGGATTGGGAACAGCCCAGACTTACCCGAGGTGGGTCAGCAGGATTATAAATGACAACATGTTACATTTTGGTCAGTCTCTTTGTCTTGAATAAGCCCACGGAAGTTTACGAGCTGCTTTCAGGGGTGATGCTGGCTGTGGCAATGCGGCACAAAGGGTTTTACTGGCGTACACCGGGGATGGATGCATTACTCATGCATGGTGAAGCCCTGAGTGGATGGTTTGGAGCACCCCAGATGAGTGCTAATAAAATTAATTACACCAGTTCAGTCATGTTTTCAGTATACTCTATTCGTGACAGTAAAAAATAGTCAGGAAATATTTCACTTCTTCAACCTCCCATCCCACGGCCCATGCACAATGTACTAAAGGTGTTGTAACGACTTTAAAAGACAATTTATGTTCAATATTCCAACTAACGCTTACGGCCTGACTCTCCCACGTGTCTGGCTACTTCGTGTTGCTCCGGAACAGCCACAAACCTCCAGAGCTCGCTGCTGCGTGAAGCATCACTCCGGCAGAGCAGCAGAAGGGCCCCAGCAAACGCGGGCTGGGCTGGCACTTGTGACCCTGCTATCGGGGACTATGGGAGCTGGAAGGGAGGCAAATCCTTGCAGCAAACTGAAGGAAAACCTTGCAAACCAGCCTGGCTTAATAAACTTTCAGTTATGAAGCATAATCTCATAAGAGACCATTCATTGTAAAATAAATTCTCCGAATGAAATTTATATATAAGATTTCAGTGAGTATTAATTACACAGGAAGGTTGCAAGGTCTGCATTATTCTGTTAATAGGATCTTCAGGAAAAAAAAGACAGGTCTGACACAATGCATTAGATTTGTTAAAGGACCGATTTTTAATTAGTTTTAACAGATAAGTTCATTAATGAATTTGCAAATACATACCCAGGACATGTATTCGATATTCAAAAAGTAGATGCTGGGATTTTGCAGGGAACGCTCTTTAACAAAGAGACTGTGCGCCTGCCTGAAGTGCAAAATTCAACATAGCCATAACTACGGATCCCTAAATAGTGATTTCCATAATTACACAATTAAAGCAGAAAGACTCAATTTAAGGCATGCAAATATTCTTAATTCTGCTCTGCCATGACACTGTAAAGAAGAGACAGATGAATCTGATTATGGGCCCAGAAAGCTACAATTCTGCTCTAATACTCAGCCGATGGTTGCGTGTTATGGCAGAGCGGAGTTAGGATTTCTTCAGTGAACTGCGTGCGCTTTTTTAAGTACAACTTTAACTTCCAATGTCTTCCGTTTATACCACTTAGCATGGGGATAACTGCAAATCACTTTAATCTAATTTACCCCAAAAGAGTGATGATACGTCTCTCCGTATAAACTCCTTCTTAACATAACATCTCTCTAGGAATATCAATACCACGTACGATTTTTCAATTAAAGCAGAAACGCAACCTTTTCTGTCTGAGGAACTTTTTGTTATCTTTTTCTAAGCTTACAGCACCTGATGTGTGGATAAAAAAGTCCGTCTTCTGGGGATTTTCAGCTAAATCTATTATTTAAATCCCATTTATTAAGGTTCTTTGCTTCAGTGTCTGAATTTTCTCGAACACCTTTTTCCTGCCAAATAGAATCCTTGGCATAATGCACATCCTGAGCCATACCCCAAGCACGCAGCCCTGCTGCCTGTGCAGCTGGCGTGCACGTGCCAACCCTGAACACCTCCTGGGCTGGGCTGACTGCACCCGGGGTCTTCCTCCATGTGATGGGATGCTCTCCTTTGGTCCAGCATGTAGTCCCCGGATGAGGCTGAGCCGCTCGCAGCCGTAGGACCCCAACATTGCCTCCTGTGCAGCCCCCAGGAGGGCAGATGGGCTCCAAGCATCCTTCTCCCATAAAGGTAGGTGGCCAAGCACTTTCGGCTGCCAAGCCACCTGGTGGTGGGTCCCACCGGTGGGGACCCCCTGCCATTGCACCCCCAGATAAAGGCAGGGAAGATTCCTGGGCTGGGAGGTGGCTGTTGCATTATTTGTCGGCAGCAGAAGGAAGCTCTTTGTTGTAGCAATACACCTCTCACCGTCAGCAGAAATGTGTTGTACGGTCGTTAAAGAGTGGATAAGAGGTGTCCCACGGCTTGGGGTTTTATTGCTTTGCAGTTTGCTCTGGAGAGTGTTGTGTTCATACAATCTTAATGCTTTTAAAACCAAAGGTTTCTTCCTTTATATGGTAAAATAAGCGCCCACACGCTTATAAATGCTCCCACGCCCTTGTGTTAGCTCCTGAAATTCAGGTGCATCCTGAGACGTGCACAGCTCTAGCCTCTTCACAAAACCCCTCAGAACAGGGGGAGCAAAGCACCGCGTGCATCCGAAATCATGCCATCAGCTCCGCGGTCCGAGGCTATGGCTTTCACCAGAATTTCCCCAGGATAGGGGTTTATCATCATCACCCAAACAGAGCCGATCCTGACGACTCAGCTGCTGAGATTTCTGAAGAGGCTTTGATACAAATGAAGAACTTGTCAATCATCCTGCAGGGAAAAGCATTGGACCTAAACCCCTATGTTTTTGGGGCTCCTGCTCCACACAGCTGGTTATTTTGTGCATTATTGGTATCAACCCATTGCAGAGAGCACCAGTCTGTGCTGGATACAGGATCACTGCAGACTGTTTAGAGGGAGCTGTAGGAACTGACAGTGAGTGCTCAGATCACACATGGTCCTGACAAAGGAGGGGGCAACAAGGATCACAGCTAGGAAAGGAAGGAGCAGTTCAGTGCTGACAAGGACAAATACAATCCAACACTTCCTTTTATATAACCATTGGCAAACATTTCTGATGAGCTTTAACGCCTCAGAGTGAAGATGACGCCGGGGTCAGGAAGAGTGAAGTGGATTTTTTTTTTTTTTTTTTCCCCTGGTCTCACAAATATCTTTGCAGATAGCGGTAATTATAAATAGTCCTTTTGCCATTTCCTGATTGTGGTTTGCCGACTCGGCCTTATTTATGGCAGCGCACGAGAAGCGTTCAGCATTTCGCCCCGGCACAGGGCTCAACTTCAGCGGTTCGGACGCAGAGTTCGAACTTCAAAGTGGGCACTGAAACAGAAGGATCCCCCACGTCCCGTCAGGATAACCTTTGGTGCGAATGAGCAAGCACTGTGGTGGATTAAGGGGATCGTGAGCTCTAGATTTACTTGAGCAGACTGCTATCAATAATTCCCTCCTCCAGACTACTCAGCACATACCCCGCAATGAGGCTCCTTGCTGGAAACAGCACAAGCGCCTTACGCAGATTCCTCATCACCTCACCAGGCTTCGCCTCTGATGTGTCACAGCGTTATCCTCAGCTGCACTGCTGCAAAATGGAGTTAGTTGTGCTCTGTAAAACAGTTTCCAGGGGCTAAGGGGCATCTCCCCCTGACTCATTCACCCAACAGCCTTCTCCTATTACCAACATCCTTACACAATAGCTCAAGCAGAAGTCTACACCGCAGCAGCACGCAAAGTCCCGGGATGCTTCATCACCTCACGATAGATGCTGTGAGGGCTGTGACACTGGCACAGAATAGAAACTGTTTGTGCTGCCTGCCTTAAAAACACGCTAGGGTAACACATGCAAAGGCTTGTAGAACCAGCCCTCATACCTATGTGTATTATGACAATCTTTAATCATATTATCATATTGGTTTCTTGCAGCCAGGACCCTACCTCCTCCAGCACATGGAAGGTGGGTTCCTACCAGGAACCTACTCCAGGTTCCTACCAGGATGGCATTCCCAGCCTGCGATGATTACAGAGCTTCCTCGGGAATGGGGAAGCATTGCTGCTGCTGCCCCATTTTACAGGTAGGAAAGCTGAGAGAGGCCACCGAATTACCTGTGGCAAGCCTGGTGCCACGCAGACACTGAGGTCCCAGGATGAATTCAAGGCTTCCAGGCTGGGAACCCTGCAGAAGTGTGAGCACCGCTGTGCCCTCCACCCGCAGCCACCGGGGAACTGGAATAAGAAGAGAAAAGTGAGTGATCTTTATTGGAAAGTCAGTTTTGAAATGTGGTGGGGAGACCTCCCGGCTGGAACAGGCCCGTCAGGAGTTGTCACCCAATGAAGGGCACTAAAAAAGTAAGGATATGGGTTTTCAGGCTCTGCTCACGGTCTTCCACGGGGAAGTTTTGAGAGATAAAGCAAAAACTTGGTACTGGTCAGGACAGAAAAGCCCACCGAATGCTACCGGAGTGGCAGGCTGGCACGGCCGAAACATTGTCCCTAACACACAGGAGAAAAGGCCACCTCATCATGACAGACTTCAGCCTGAGTGACATGATGGATCTTCCTGCTGGGATTAAAACATCCTTGGAATTCCTTAGACCTAATCAACAGAAATTTCCTAACTCAAAATGTCTCAACTTGTAGAAATTCTGCATTAGACCTCACCCCGGCAGAGGAGAATGGGCTGTTCTGCAGGCAGAAGGGGTCACCATTTGGTGATACTTGTTACGTGCCAACAGCACGAAATCCATGCCCAGCAGTAGAAACACATGCTGGTTTTGGAGGGACAGGTTCACAAAGCCAAGACCAACCAGCAGCCAAGTCCCTTGGGAAGAAGGCTTCAAACGCCGGGATCCGACCAAGAACTGGCAACTCTTTCCCGCGGGGCCCCAACCCCACCACCCAGCACGATGGCCGCATTGGTCGCACAGCCAAAGCAGACTGCAAGGCCGTGGAAGAAAATACTTACAAAAAAGACCTGGTCGGTGTCTCCGGCAGTTTCCTTGTTGCTGCTCGATTCCTGCCTCTGTTCTGTGTCCACAGTCAGAAGAAAAAGGAGAAGGTTTGGGCTGAGGAAGCTCGGAGAGCTCAAACGCTGCCCTTCCAGAGGGAAGACAGACCCCAAAAGAAGGCAAAGGGATGATCTACCTACGCAGCTCGTGGACACGGGGTGGCAGGAGGCTCTTCCACGTTACCAATGTACTGAATGGGAGCTGATCAGGGTTAGGCTGGAAGTGAGTCATGGCTTCGTCTTTCAGTAGTGGAGGTGACAAATGGTTGGCCAAGTCACCATGAGTTGTGATGGATTCTCCATAGCTGAAGACGCTTAAAAGCATGCAGTGACTGCTCAAAACGGGCCCTAAGACATCATGGTCTTAGACAACCTGGTCTAGTTGGGGATGTCCCTGCTCACTGCAGGGGGCTTGGACTAGATGGCCTCTAAAGGTGCCTTCCAGCCCAAACCCTTCTATGCTTCTGTGAGTCTACGGTACACAGAGGGGTGGAGATCTTTCCTCTCCAGGCTTTGACTTCAGGAAGGAGCAAGCAGGCTTCCTGAAGGCTGCTGAGGGTATCTTCTCTGTGCGCCTTCTCATCCCGCAAACTCCACGTCAAAACGGCACTTTTCCCCAAACCTTCGTCCAACTACATTATTTGTTAAACACCCTATTTTGCTTTATTCTGGTCCACGGGGGATTCCTTCTGGCTCCTCTTCACGCCAACACTGGGGGTGAGGGAGCCTCATGAGTGGGTTTTGCCTCTTGACGTCCCACATCCCTTCTAAGCTCATTTGGAAAACATCTTTCCTAGCCCAACGTCTCCACCAATTCCCCTGCCCCTTTGTTTCTATTTAGCCCTTTAACTACATTATCTGACTGTACGGCGTTTTGGAATGAAATCTGCATGAAAGATATTAAGAAAAATAAATTTGTGTTTTGCAGTATCTTTGAAGCTATCTTTAGCCTGGGCAACGAGAACAAAATCAGCGTTCGGCTCTCCACAAATTTCTAGCTTTCTGGAGCTCTTGGGAAAGAGGGTTTCACGGGCCCGGGCAGGGAAATCCACGAGTTCAGATTGTTTTATTAATGCTATTAATAACTATTTCTGGCAGTGCTTCACAAGGGGAAAAACCACCAGGTATGCACGCGAGGTAATTACGTTTACAGCTAATGCTGTGTGTTTTCCACAGGAAGTGGCGCCGCTCTTTTTTTTTTTTTTCCGCCTTTTGGAGGAAAATAGCCAAAGCCCGCTGGGCGGCACCGGGCGTCGTGAGCACGTGCCGAGGAAGAGCTCCTTGCGGAGGGAGAGGGCGTCGGGATGAGTTCCACGTGAGGACGGGGAGAGACTTCCCGCCGTTTCACGTCACGGCGAAGCAGCTCTCGGACATGGCGGGGGGGGACACGACACCCACGCCTGGGAGCTCTGGGGCTGGACGGACGGACTGACGGACGGTGCTCTGGACGAGGGGCGCGCGGGGGGCCCAGGAAGGGCACCGCAGGCCGGGGCGCCGCTGCCCACACCCTTCTTCTGCCCGTCCCAGGCCCCTTCCCGGCACCGGTCCCGCCCGCGCCAGCCCACCCCGAAGCCCCTCGGCCCCCGCGTCGCCCCGGGGCCGCCCCGCAGGCCCCGCGCCCGGTGGCGGGGCCCGGCCCCCGCGCGGGACGCCCGTCCCGTCCCGAGAGGCCGCGGGAGACTCGGCGGAGCCGCGCCGGGCCCCCGCCTCTCCGCCCGGCTCCAGCCCGCCGGGCTCTCGCCCCCCGCCCCGGGCCGAAGGCCGCCGCGGGGCCCTCGGGGCCCGGCCGGGCAGGCGCGGGCGAGGCGGGGGGCTCGGCCCCGGCGCCCTGCCCGGGCTTCCTCGGGGGCCGGCGGCCGCGACTGCCCCCCCCCCCCCCGCCCCGCGCGGGGCCACCCCGGGGGGGGGGGGGCGCGGCGGCCCCTCGGCGGGCGCGGAGCGGCCCCCGCGGCGCGGAGCGGGCCCCGCGCCCGCCGGGCGGCGGCGGCCGGGCTGGGCGGCCGCGGCGCGGCGGTGCCCGGCGCGGGGCCGGGCCGGGCCGGGGCCGCGCGGGGGCGGAGGGCAGCGCGGGGCCGGCCGGCGGCGCGGCGCGGCTCCCGCGCTGGGCCAGACTCAGCCCCTTTCTCCCGCCGCCGCTGGCTGCGAGCGCGCTGCGGCTGGAGCTGCCCCCAGAGCGGGTCGTGATGGCGGCGGCGGCGGCGCGGGCTCGGCAGCGGGAGGCGCCCGCCCAGCCCTGCGCGCCGCGCCGCTAGCGGCAGCGCCCGTGCCCGCGGCGGCCGCCCCGGCCCATGCCCCCGGGGGGAAGGGGGGCTGCAGCAGCCCGGCGAGCCGCCCACCCGCGCAGCGGGGGCATCGCCCCCACTCGCCGCTCCTGGGAGGGCGGAAAGGAGGCAGCGGCGGCGGCGGCGGCGCCGGCATTGTGCGCGGCGGATCGCAGGCCCCGGCGGCGCGGGGCTCGCCTGCCTCCCGCCCCAGCCTCATGAACCAGCCGGACGGCTCCGCTCCGGCGGCGGCGGCGGCGGCGGCGGCGGGAGCGCAGGTACGCGGCGGCCGGGCGGCGTGTCCCCCGGGGGGAGGCGGAGGGAGCGGGGAGGAAGGGAGGGAGGGCGGCAGCCGCAGCCGCCCCGTCGCGGAGCCCCGCCGGCGGCGCTTTGGCGCAGTGCGCGGGGGGCGCCGCCGGGGCACGGCTCCCCGCACCGCCGCGGCCCGCGCCGGCCCCGCCGCCCGCCTCGGACCGGGGCGGAAAACAAAGCGGCGCCCAGCAGCCATGTCGGCGGGGACGAGCCGCCGGCCGCGGCCCGGCCCGGCCCGGCCCGTGCCCGCGCCCCGGCCCGCCCGCTGCCCCCGGCCCGGCGGCCCCGCGCCCGCGCCCGCCCCGCGCCCCGGCCGCGGCTCCCGCGTCCTCCTTTTGGGGGGGGCTTTTTGTTTTTTCCTTTTTTTTCCTTCCCCTTCTCTAATTTTCCTCCCGAACGGTAGTTTTTTTTTTTTTTTTTTTTTTTTTTTTCCATTAAAACGACGCCACCTAGAGGAGACTATTTCGTAAATACAAAAAAAAAAGAAATTAAAATTGAAAAAAAAAAAAAAAACCCAGAGGAAATATTCTGCTATTTCTTATTTTTCAAGAAAGTTGGGGCCGGCGGGGCGGTGCGGGGCCGGGGTGCCCCCGCCGCAGCCCCCCGGTGCGCCCGGCCGGCCCCGCAAATTTCATTTTTGTCCCTTTGGAAGCAAAGCCCAGCTAATATGTAAATGAAAATTAAGCTGGAATTTGAATGAATTCAGGTTTCCCCCCACCCCCACCCCCCCTTTTTCTGGAGGAAAAGGGAGCCCAGGAGCAGCAGAGAGCTCGGAAATGAAAGTAATTCAAGTTCGAGCTGGGCACCCCTGGATGAGCTGCAATAAAACGATTAGTTTGGGAAAGTGGGAGAATTGCTGTTACGGAGCAATTATGAATTGTACTTCATTGTAATTTTGAACTTGTGCAGCACGCTGTGCCAAAACTGATTTTTTTTTTTTTTTTTTTTTTTTGCTGCAGTGCTTAAAGTTATTTCTTTCAAATGAAGAGTTTTGCAGGAAAATTAGAGCATAGAAAATTTGCTGTGGACACACCCAAATTTTTTTTTTTTTGTGGTGATTTTGGATTTCATGCAAAACTGCTCTTAAACAATGAGGTTCTAAACACAGTCCAGGAAAACACGAGGACAAGCAAAATTAAGAGTCGAATGTCAGTTTTATTTTTGAATTTCTTGGCTTTTCTGATGGTTTCTCCTGGCATAATTAAAACATAGTTTCCAGCATTTAATTTCCTACTTCTTTTGTAAAGAAAAAAATTTCCATGGTAGGGTTTTTAGTTTTTTTTTTTTTTTTTTTTTCTTCTTTTTTTAAACACCCACACTGTAACAACTCCGGATACTGTGGATCATATAAATCTAGTATTTACACAGGTTTATTATAAGGTCCGCCATGATATTATGAATATGCATAATTAACAATATTGTGAAAAAATAATTGCAGATTTAGTGATTTTGATTTTGTTTTTAACTGGTAAAACTAAAAGTGCCTTTAAAGGGCTCAGCCATGATATTTTTTCACAATTTCAAAATCCTTTTTCTCCTTGACTCTTCCTATAAAGCCTTCCTGGAGTTTGAATTGAAAATCTTTTTTTCATAATTTTTTTTGGTTTTGTTTTTTTAAAACGCTGTTATGTTCCGATTATTTTGCTGTTACGGGGTGCCTGCGAGTCCTGGACTGTGCACACACTGGTTTATTATTGTAGGGTTGCCCTTGAATACTGGGGTCTTGGTATTGATCTTTTTAAAAATAAATAACAAAAGAGCACTGAAACATGCATTGTTTCAAGAAAAAAGCAATACAGGGGAGATACATGGCCCTTCCACCCAAAAGCGGGGGAGGGAGAGGAAGGGAAGGATTAGGTCAACATTGAGTTTTACCAACCTTGACACAGTCTCCTCTCTAAAATGGGGACAAAATAGCAAGATGGCTGGCTCCACAGCTGCAGCAGGTTTGGTTTTTTTTTTTTTTTTTTTTTTTTTTTTTTGAAAAAAGGCATTTTTAAATTTTCAACTCAGAAGTGAGTTTCTGGAGCTGCAGGGCACCCACCCGCAAATGCTGAAATCCAGGCACTTAAGAAAAAAATTAAATTTCAATCCAGAATGAATTTTTAAATCTGAATCTCAAACCCCTGAAAAGTTTGTTTTTTTTTTTTTTTTTTTGTTTTTTTTTTTTTGGTTTGTTTGTTTTTGATTTTTATTTCACTGTAACTTGATATTTGCTTGAAATGAGGCAGGAGTGGCTGGTGAATTCAGGGTTCTGGGGCTGTTTTTCACCCTCCTTTCCTTTATTTGTTTCACCTTTTGGGTTGCTCAAAGTGGGGGGGTGATGGAAAAAATTTGCAAAGCAGGATAAGTCTTGGGTGGAGGAGAAAATACTCTGAAATGTCAACTTCATGTTTTTATTTTTGCATTTATTTTCCCTGCAACCCCCCGAAAAGGACCCACCCTCTTCCTGAATCTCCTTTTTAGCAAATAATGAAGCGAGTACCGCGGTGACAGACCAGCAGTGGTGCAGTTAGAGCAGGGTGGCACGTGTGGGTAAAAATTACACACAGCGCTCTAAATTGGATTAAACAATCCCGGAGAATATTTTATTCATGGTTTCATCCAGGAAGCTTTAACGTGGTGGCTTTTCCATATCCTTATACTCCAAGAATTCCCTTCCTTGAGCTGCACCCCGTAACTTTCACTTACTCTGTGATTATACCCAAAGAAACCATTTAGCTGTATTTTTTTTTTTTTTTTAAAGGTTTCATACATTTTTTCCAAACTGAGATCTTTCGATGCTGCTTTTTCTCTGCCCAGCCCCACACCCTCACCCCGAGATCTGGGGAGCAGGAGGGTGGCCGTGCCTTGGGATGGGGGGGACGCGTTGATGGGTGCTGCATATTAATTACAAGTAATGATATCTGTTCAATTTTGGGTCACAATGACAACAGTTGGCAGTTGTATCTGTAAAGTTTATCATGCTATCCTAGAAGAGAGGAATTGAAACTTGGAAGGCCCTAGTTTATATCTGTTTTAACCTGTTTTCAGCTCTTGTGGGAATAAGTGGATTTTCTGTCGATATTTGAATTGGGTTTGGGTGTTGCACATCTCCTCTGCAGAGATGAAAATGCAATGCCATAGTACTCGGCTGCAACTTGTGGGGATGCTGTCATGCCGTAGGTGTGTGTACCGCAACCTTTACAATTTTTAACTCTGTGTATATCAGTTTCTTTTAAACAACGGCTTCCATTATATGTTCCGCCAGTGATGAAAAGCTACGCTTGAGGTTATAATGGGTTTCTGAATCTAACCTTTCTGTGTGCCGGTGTCCTTCCAGGAAAAACCTCCTCCTGCTTGAAAAATTTTTCATAATTTTTCATCACAGTCTGCTTTCAGGGGGATTCCCTCCCCCCCCCCGAAAGTTGATCAATATTTATCATTTTAAAAATTGCTGTTGCTGTTTGGCAGCCTGGAAGGAGGAGGGGGAGGAAGGGAGCCCGGCAGAGCGATACCAACAGATTTCTTGTGACATAACTGAAATGTATTCTTTAAAAAAGAAAGATTTCAAGTACCTCATCCTCAGTGAGGATAAAAATAGACATATTTTCATCCCTGGATGAAAATAGACATAATGTTATTAAAGTAGTAGATAATATTTACACAAGCGCCATATAAAACCTTAGGACGCTATTCACATAACTCCAGAATAATTTAAATATATATTACTGCCATAACGCAACGCCATGAATAGTTCAGTTCACGGGTGCAGTCACGTGGCCCCAGTGATGCACAGTCAAGTTTGCAATTATGCAAGTGCGGTACTGAAATTAGTGTTCTAAAAGTTAGATTAATTTATTTATTTTTTTTCCCCCCTTTGGGTTGAAGCCTGCTGTAAGGCTCGGGCTCTTACGGATTCAGGATTTGGGCCCGCTTCTTTGGATGCTGTGCCCGCTGAAGGATTTAGACCTTCCCAGCGTGGTGGGTGGGGCTCGGTCCCCAGTGCCGGCCGCTGGGCTGGTCCCGGCTGGTCCCCGTGGCACGGCTCCCCATGGCATCGCTCCCCTCAGGGCCGCGCTGGCTCCGGCTGCGTGAGTGGTGTTGGGAATTGTACCTTTCGGGGTCCCTGGCGTTGCGAGTTGAGGCACCGGCGGTCTCAGCTTGAGCATCGTGGGCATTGCTCGGATTTCGGGAGTGGCGTGGTGCGGGCGTTATCCGCGTAGGGGAGCACGTGGTTGCCCAACTCGGGTAGCTCCTGCAGGACCCCTTGCACGCACAAAGCGTATTGCACGCGCAGAAGGGTTTGCTGGATCCCACCTTAACCTGCTCCAGTTCACGCTCAGATCCACGTAAGCAATTATCTGCGTGCAAATCGCGCTGGGGGCTTTCAGGAGCAAAATGCCGTAAAATGGGCAGGGCCAGTCCCGCAGTCGTGGGGAGCTGCCCATCAACGCGACTTTTGTCAGAGGTGCCGTTCGCAGGATTAAGCCCTATTGGTACATAATCTGCCAAGTGGGGACACAAAGGGGAGGGCGAGGGGAAGAGGCGCCCGAGCAGGGGCTGCAAGTGTGCTGGAGGTTGCGGTTGCTTTTTCGTAAGGGACATGAGTAAGGGGCACCATGAGATATTTATTTGCTGTAATTTCTAAATTTGAGCTGTTAAAACTCTAGCATTACATATATTTAGAATTTTGCGTTTATGGATTCAGTTTGGCCATACCCTGTTTTCTGGGGAAGAAGTTTCTAGTTTTTAAAGGTCTTTTATGGATTAATTGCTAGTCATCTGCCTCCTTTTTGCTTTTGTTTGGTTCCTTGAATGTCTCTTGATTATTTTGTACTATGTGATGCCAATTTAGTGGTTAACTAGTATGCAAACTACATCTGGACGTGTTGACTTTGCATTAACAATCATTGATTTGTCTGGAGCAAGGGAATAGAAATGAATGATGCTGTTTACCGTGGATAGTATATGAAAAATAACTATTTGCGATGTGTCTTTCATCAGTGGCACGCGGCTCTGGTGCAACTTGTCAGAGCGGCTCTGCCTTGTCGGCCGTCGTGTGAGAGCTGAATTTTTAAGCCATGGCACCAGGAATGGGAAGAGGAACCAGGGGAGGCAGCGGCACGTGGTGTACGGTGAAGGGGTTGAGTACGTGCCCTGCGTGGGAGACGCACGGCACGTGGCTCCTGGTGACCTTGGTTAGCTCTGGTGACAGTGGGAGTGGGGTAAAGGTGTAGCAGAAGGGGAGTGGAAAGAAGTTAATATGTATAATATGTAACATAGATAACATATATTATACAACATATATAGAGAGAGACCTTTTCACTTGGGGACATAATCAAGAGGATGCAAAATTTAATAATCATAAATAATAAGCAGCGGTTTGGGTTGACGGGTGGCTTCAGCGACAGTTGGTTCTCTGCAAAGCCTGTGGCCACAGCGGCGCGGTTGCCGCTCTGGCTGGAGCAGAGTTTGGTGCCTCCCATCCCTGCCTTGGTCTTGGGGAAGCTGAGATGCACCCGTAGCTGTTGCACGTTCAGGTGAACTGTGGGACATAGGAGGCATTGCTCCACGCTTGTGTCCTCTTTGGAAGAAGGGAAGGGCCGGAGGAGATGCCCTTTCTGTGGCGCAGGACCCTCCCCAAGACACGCGTGTGCTGGAGACGTCAAAGGTGCTGTGCCCCACTCCTTGGACAGGGTGTTTATAAAGGCAGAGTTGCTTTCCCTTGGTTGACATTGACTATTTAGAGCTTGAATCTATCCTCCCATAGTCCTGGGCCTTATTTGCTGTCTCCTGCTGAGCGCTCTCGTTGCAGTTGGTGTATGAAGTTGAGCGTGAGTGTTGGTCTTGCTTTCGGGCTGGGGCCAGCAGTCTGGGCTCTTCCCACACAGAAGTTGCTTTGCCAGCCTCTGAAACGAGCATGTGCTGGTCAGGTACCAAAATGGCGGACAGAGGTGATCTCCTGTAATGTGGGTTTCACGCACCGACGCTATTGAGCGTGTAAATGCACGTGGAGGTGCCGGGCAAGCTGCACGATGGCTTTTCTGAGTTACTTGGGTTTTACTTACTTGAGTCTCTGTTGCTCCCAAAGTGAGCAGCTTAAGATGTGGCAGAAATACCAGGTTGAGGAGAGAAAAATCATTCTCCATGCTCTTTGAAAGTGCAACTGCGAAGAAGTTTCTTATTCAGAGAGGTGTGTTTGGGGAATGACACGGCATTGAGGGTACGAGTTGTATGGAAGTGATTAGAAGAGTAGATTAGACTCTGTAGCCCTACTTAAACCAGCTCTGGACCCATATAGAAGAGTTTTGTGCTCTACATTTCTTAGGCTTTTTCGGCAATTGAATGGCCGTTAGCTCAGGTTCATTGACCGGTCTGTGGGTGCTCGTGCCAGCATGCAGGAAGCCTTTGCTCCGACTGGGATGCTGCCTTAGGCGGCTCAGGGAGCAGAGGCAGTGTGTGGGGGGCACGGGGCGCGCTGTGCCTCCCCTGGGGAGGTCGAACCAGTTGAACCCCCGTGCTTGTGCCTCAATGGGTGTGGATGGGCCCGGGTGACTCTTGGACTCTGGGAGGTCAGGGCAGAGTTTCAGCCTCCTGCCAGGTGATGAGACTTGTGGCTGATGGAGCTGTGCCACCTCTGGAGAAGCTGGAGGCCACGTGGCCTGTTTGGGGTGAAATTGCAGAGCTCTGGGTCGGCCTGGCAGGGCTGCCGGGGGTGGGGGGGGGCGGGCGGGCGTGTCCCCACGGCTGTCCCCGTGCGAAGGGCCTGGGGTGGCCATGCGTGATGCTTTTCAGTGGTGGGACCAGTGTCACCGTACCAATTCCTCTGCTAGGGTAGCTCTTCTTGGGAGTCTTTCTCCTCTGTCTGTCTCTCACCTGTATTGCCAACGCACTCTTCAGTGTGCGCTAAGAAAGGTTTAGCTGGTGTACTGTACCTGCAAAGATTTAATTATATAGGCAAAGCCTTCCTTGCTTGTAATTTACAGTACTTCTGTTTGTTTCGCTTCTATGTTTGGCTGGCGTAATGTGAAAAATAAGGGTGGAAGTGGAAAAGCGGCAACCGGAGATTTTGCCTGTGCTGATAATGGGCTGACACAGGGAAATGCGAATGTCGGCACGTGGAGCAGAGGTTGGGGGCTGCCGAAGCTGTAGAGGAGTCGCCGTATATATGAGGGATCACGTGTGTGGGCATGTGTTTATGCATATGGAAGTGTCTGAGAGACTCATTGATGGAGAGCGCAGCTCCCCGGTGAGCGTGGGATGCTGCGTGGGCTGTTGGGTCCGTACCGGCAAAGAGCTCAGCAGCTCCTTGGGTCAGATAAGGCAGGAGCTGAGTGAGCCGTCGGTATCCTCTATGCTGTTTTAGAAATCAGGGATGTTAGCACGCAAGGTTCAATATCTCAGCAACTGATAGAAGTGGGAATGGCCGTGTTTGTCAGGCCTTTCCACTGGCAGTGAGCTGAGCAAGACTCTTACTCCACAGCTGCGAGGGGCCACGCGTGGTCATGTCCCCGTGCTGGTGCCCTGCTGGCACTGCCATGTTTCCAGGGTCTTCAGGTTTTAATACTTGTGATTTCATTTTACTAGATGCCTTCAGGCAGCAAGTAATTTTTTGAAAGTTAATTTTTTACTCTTTGTGGGTGTAGGTATCCTTCCCTTCCCGAAAATAGCAGCAGAAGTGAGTTTTCAGAAGTTGTGTGTGCTTGCGTTGAAGGCCCGTCATTCAGGTTCTGCTTCCAGTATGTTGAGAACAATTTTAGTACAAGTATTTAATTGCTTTAGACCTATTTTTAGAAGTATTAAACCTCAGTTTTCAAAACTCTGCAACCAAAGCCAACAGCTCTGCCGGTGCGGGAGAAGTGGGAGGGGAACCCAGAGGAAAACCCGAAGTGACGTGGGTTGACCCGATTGGGAGCACAGTGTGGTCGTGGTCCTTGGCCAGGGCTCGGGGTGCTGCAGAGCCTTTGGGGTGCACGCTTGAAATTGAGTTGTCCGTATTTTGGTGAGGTTTGTTTTTGTTACTATTCTCATTACTTGGCTACACGAGGGGACAATGAATGAAACCCTGTTTATAGCAGATTTGTACAATTTCTTATATTAAGTCTGCAGGCTGTTGGATGTAGTTTGGAAACTGAGCTGAGAGCATCCCGGTGAACAGCGTGCAGACAGCCCCGGTAGGTCCCTAGCTTGAAACCCAAGAGCAGCAACTGCTTTCTGGGTGTAAATCTGTCACTTGAGGTCTGATGCGCTCTAATCTGTGGTCTGCAAATCCTGAGATTTTACCGGCATTTGTGATACTTGTAATTTTGAGGGTGGGAAGGGAGGATTGTAAGGACATCTGATAAATATTCGCTGGAAACAAAATACCTTTTTGAATTTCTGTATGCATTTTTGAAACCTACGTAGGGAAGCACAGCTGGATTTGGATTGGGCTGGTAGCAGAGACGATCTGAAAATCGCCTTGGGAATCAGCAGGATTTGTCTTTGCTATCAGGTGGTGCCAGCGATTGGAGCCCACGTCAGACTCTCGAGATGTTCAGGGGCATCCCTGGGACAACAGTGGTGGCAGCGACACCAGGGGACAGGTTGGGACCTGGGAGTTGGTGGCCCTGGGGTTGCCGGGAGGGTGCTTGGCGGTGGGCACGAGCTGGTGGGACCGGGCAGGCTGGCAGGGCTGGAGATGGACTTCGCCAGTGAAGGAATTAATAATTGAACACCAGCAAGACTGTCCCCGGGTGTGTTTTGACTCTGTCATGTTTAGACTGCTTTGGGGCGTGTGGCTTCGGCTCTCTGGTTATGGTTAATACCACTGAGGCATACTGCATATTAACTCCAAGGGAGGGATATTTTTACCTTCTTATCTGTCTTTATTTTAGAGGCCTATGAATTTGGCTGGTTGGTGCTGACAACAGTTAGAATTAGCGTTTCTCCTTCATTGGGTTTGTTAGGACACTTCTGGAGAGACAGCCTTGGAGGGGGACCCGCTCTGCTGCAAGCCAGTGCGGATGCTGGGCAAGAAACAAAAAATGCAAATGTATCCAAATAAATGGCTTTAGGTGGAGGCAAAATACATCCGGAGAAAGTTTGCAAGGTCTGAGTTGTATTGCACGTGGTCTGAGAGCGGCGATGCAATTCCCACTCCTGGGAGCGGCTCGCAGACATTGGAGGGATGCAGGAGTATCCCCTGGAGCATCCTCAGTGGAAGTAGTGGGGCCATTTGTAAAGGAGAAAACCCACCCCAAAATCGAGACAAATAAGAGACCCTTTTCCTGAAACCTTGCATGTATTTAATTTTTTTTATTTTTTTTTACGCCTTAGTCTTAATTGGTTTAGTTGCTGAAAAACAGATTCACTGAGAATGCTCCATTTGCTTTTGGTTTGTGATAAGGTGGAGCAGATAGCAGTCACACGTTGTGAATGTTTGTTTGTCTGACTTTGTAAATGTTTGTGCTTTCATTTTACTGAGAACTCTTTGGCCTTCCTACTCCAGCATAAACAATGTTTGAGATTGTAGTTCATTATGTGATATTTAAAATGTATAAAATGAAATGTTCCTGTCTACTTTAAGCAGACATATGTCTACATTTTACAAATTAACCTAATTAAATATATATGTAGAAATTTATGATATTCAGCTCCTAGCATAAGGTACGCAATTAGCATCCATGGAGCCAGGAAGGAATTTTCCATTTCTATCTTGACTTTTCCTCATAGGATGTGTGGTTTGTGTTTGGTGTTCAGGTTTTTTTAATTTTTTTTTTTTTTTTATCTTCAGTGCTTTAATTTTTGTTCTGCTTAGGAATTCACTTAGGGACCAGTCCTGCAGGGATTTAGGCTTGTGGTTAAATTTCCCCACAAGTAGCTTTGACTGAAGTCAGTAAAATGGTACCTAATTCCTGTACTTCAGCCTGCCCCTTTGACTCTGCAGGACAGGAGGATTTCGTTCTGTTAAGAGACTATTATCATGAGCAAAATATCATTCTGGAGGAAAAATGGCATTAGAATATTTACATTTTTCAAGCCTCTTCCTTCCTCCCACCCAAAAATAGCAAAAAACATTATCTGTCTCCTCTGGATTTATGTAATTTTCAAGTGTTCAGCCAATGTTGTTTCCAAAACACACCGTCCATCTACCTTAACTCTATGGCAAGAGAGCCCTTACACAATAAATACAAGGAGTATATTCCATTAATACATGCTTTCATTTCGAAATATTCTGGCACCAGGAATAATACCTTTTAATTTCTTTTCTGCCGAAGTGTTGGGGTTTTTTTTAGTATTAAAAGTTTGATCACATTATAGTAGTTTGTTATATAAATAATAATTTGGTCTATTTTGCATATCAATAGTTGAGTCCATTTTATTCACAAAAAGCCTCTTTTTCCCTCATAAACATCGCCACTGTTCCATCCCAGAAGGTGCTCTTTCTTAGCAAAACCAACGAAGTAAATGACATTCCCAGCTCAGCTATTTTAATGATCCCACAAACCCAAAAAAGCAGTAGGAAATTTTTCAAAAGCAAACTGCAGAAACATTTTTTTGTGGACATCATAACTTCTAAACTTTTTGCCCAATTATTTTTGTTAGATTTTTTCCAAGTAGACATTGCAGCGAGCTGTAAACTCAAAGAATTTGTGACTGTTCTTTCTTTCTGGAAGTAGTTTAGGGGTTTCAAATGTGACCCAAAGCTGACTTGAAGAGCATCCCCCAGCAAGGCTGAGGACCCAGCAAACACTCTCGCTCCGTTACTGATTTGTGTGTGAGGCCATTAATAATTCTGTGTGGGGAAGGTGAGATGTTGGATCATACCATTTTTCCCCTCTTGGGACACCTCTACGAATCCATCCTCCAGCATTTTCCTTCGGCTTTCTGCATCGCCATGTTACCCCATCTCTCTGTTTCAAGGCAGAGGAAATTTCGCTCTAAGCCATGGCTCCAAATCTGTCCCTTTGCACGAGCTCTCTGCTCCTGCGCTGTCTCAGGTTGAGGTTGTTGGTTTCTCCTACGCTCCCTAGATGTTTTTGCGCCCTCTCCCTTATGGGGGATGCTTTTGATAGGAGGTGCTGGAGCCGTCAGCAGCTTTGGTTCCCATTCCTCCATCACCAGATGTTGAGTGGCGACTGACTACAGAAATTAGGAGAAGAAAATAGTATTGCAAACTCCTTTCTGAGTTTTCTTGTGAGCCTGCAGCCTTGCCAGCAAGCTCTGCGGGGCAGGAACTGTCTTACACCCATCCCCTGTATAACTCCAGGTACGGGACAGATGATTTACTAATAATAGCTTTATTTTCCGCTCTGGCAGGTATAGCATCCAGCTGTTTCTTTCTCACATCTGCTTCACGGTGCTGTGCCCACCCTTTGGAGGCTGCTCGTATCTTGTTCCCAGGACGTGCTGCAGCCCCTTGTTATGTGGATTTTCAGTAGCCTGGCGTTACTGACCGCCAAGGCAATGATTTGGGTAATTGCAGCGTCTGCAATTTATTTAGGCAGACAGGGGCACGAAAAATATTTGCTTTCCCTTGCTTGTGGGGTTTATTTTTGGGGTTTAGCTTTGTGTTCTGGGAAGCAACGACCAGCCAAGCAGTGTGCCCCTTCTCCCTGTCTGTCCTTGGGGCGCTGCTCCTTGGGGCTGTTTGTGGACGCCCTGTACACGCCATGGGAGTTTGTCTCACTGGATCCTCCTTGTCGCCCTCCTTCACTTCCTTTCTTCCCACTTCACTTGTGCAATCGCTTTTGAGGTGGGCACACCAGAACTATGCGCAGTGCTGTGGACGCAGCTTTATGCGTCGGCACATCTTTGTTTCTTTACTCATAATTAGTTGTTGCCTTGCTGGCTACCATCGAATGCCGCGCTTGCGCTGCTGGAGAGGTGCCCTCAGTGTGTCCTCTGCTGCTTTTCTGAATGCTAATGTCTAATTTAGACATCTCGTTTTTGTGTACGTCGTCGTTTTCCCCCCATTGTATTCCTTTCTCCAAATCTTACTTGGTGCATGTAGCAGATGTCTGCAGTGAGAACTGTGAGAACGAACTATTTCTGCCCTTTATTTTCCATCTTTTAATCAGTTGTTAATCAATTACATGACTTCTTACTTTATCCTATGCATATGAAAGTATTGTAAGTCTGCTTGCCCTAAAAGCCTTTGTAGAGGAAACTTGTCTCAGGCTTTTTGGAAATCCAGGTATGCTAACACCGCTCGCTCACCCTTTTCTACCTGCACATTGACTCTTGCCAGCAGTCCTCATAGCTTAGTGAGTTATGACTATCTACAGAAGCCATATTGATTCCTGGTGTTTCTTTTTTATCTGTGTGAACTCTGACTTTTAGTTTTATTTTTTTTAATTACTGTTTATACTGATTTTTCTGCTACAAAAATGAAGTTCTGTGGTTCATAGTTCCTTGGATCTCTTCTGTAGCTCTTCTGAAATGGTGGGATCCCATTCATTACTTTCTGGTTCTTAGGTACTGAGGTTGATACCAGTGATTTTGTGGTAGCTAGGTAATTTTAATAGCTTAATGCTTTTCAGATTTTTGGATGGATACTGTCTGGCCCTGTAGGGTTGGTGGTTTTTTTTTTTTTTTTTGCTGTTAGTTTTGCGAGGCAGGTCTGCATCTTTTTCTGGTGACCCTGCAGTTTGAGGCAGATACTCAGCTCATTCCTGATGATGGAAGAGTCCAGGAGGGGAACTGCTGTCACAAGTGAGCACTGGTGCAAAAAAGTTGAAGTTTTATCCTGTGGTTTTATCTTTCTTCAGTGCTTGACTTAATACCAGACTTATGGCTGACTTCTAGTGCTTGTGTGTTTTTTTTGTTTTTTTGTTTTTTTTTTTTTAAATCAGGTTTTATTCCTTCAGCGACCTGTTTCTCAAAATCTTTTTCTGGATTGGCTTTTTATGGCTTTAAATGTAGCTTCCTTGAGTTTACATTCTGGTAATTTTGATTTCTTTCTGAGGGTGTCTTTTTGTTTCTAATGGCCTTTTTCACTCTGCTGTTAAACTATGCTTACTTGTTTAACAAGCCCCATCTGGTAGGTGATAACCATCTTCTCCAAGTTCTCCACCTCACCTGCAAGCCCTTTTAGCTGCTCCATTAACACTCTTTTAACACATTTTCCTATTAAAGTATCCTTTTCTTTAGTTAAGTGCTAGCATAAGGGACTTTTTTTGTGTTCTGAAGACTTGGGTTTGGATGCATGGTGGGCTCTACAGCAGGGCTGGCGTTTGGTGATCATCTCTTGAGCCACATCTGTGCTACCAGCCCCAGAGGGTACCGGAGCAGCAGGGCTGTGTGGGTTTGAGGGGCTCCACAGAGCCTGCACCCGATCCCTGGCAATGCCTCCATCCCTGGCAATGCCTGGTTTCTTCCTGCTTGTGCCAAGGCTCATTGTCCCTGGACAGCAGAGCAGGACTCCCAGACAGCTGCGTTCCCCGACGGGCACTGGCTGAGGACATGGTGCAGGGAGAGGTCCTACGTGGGACCTAGAGCATCATTTCTGCATCGAACCTGCTTTCACATTTGCAAGTCTCTGTGGGATTAACTGAATTCTCCTGTTACTGAAATTGTATTTTCTGTATTATTATTGAGTCTCTGTATTATGGCAGAGACCTGCAGCCTCTCTAGTATTCCTTGACATTTTGAGCATCCTTCTGTGCTCACCGACGCTGTAGCTGTACCATGCCTTTCTTGGATGGGCTTCCAGTCCATAAAGGTCCTCTGCTACCTACTGACATAATATTCATGTTTCATATATTGGGCTGCACTTTCCTTCTCTGTCAGCACAACTCCATCATTCCTACATAATTTCAGTATGGCCTGTAATGCCTTGAGTCTTTTGTTTCTCACCTGAATTTTTGTAAAGTTTTTCAGGGATACAGTGCATTTATGATCTCATCAATAGAATATGCTTCACTTAAACTGCATGTTCTCCTATCCTTGTTTGATTTTCTCAGGCTTTAGTTTAAATAGGCCTTTATATGCTGGCATCTGTTTTCATTTTAGTTTTGATGGCGTCTGGCTTTCTTGTAGGGGCTCCGTCCCCTTTGGCATAAGCCCCCCGTCAGATCACACCTTGCAACCCTCTTAACCTGCCTTGCCGTACTGGTGGGTCCTGAGTTTTATTTTTTCAAGATATGTTGTCCTCTGTGTCATTCACAGGTGCTTTTTAGCAAAGGATGGTCTCTGCCATGAAATGAGAACTGTAGTCTGGGTTTAAAATTGTTCTAAAACTAGGATGCAGCTTGCACTGTGCAGGACCTTGAGCTCCCCTCTCCTGCCTCCTCTCCCCGTGGCCGCCCTCCTGCACAAGTAGGCTCAGTGCAGGCTTGAGCCGGGCAGAGCCGCGCTGGTGAGAATTGGAAAAAAAAAGGGGGGGGGAATAATAAAAGGAAGAGATGACAGTTATCCTTGAGTTAGAAGTTATCAAGTGCAGAAAATTGATAAAGGAGGTTAAAAACACAAGGGAAAAAATCTGTGACTGTCAGTGCAAGGAACAGTAAGAAAGTATTTGTATTAGGAACAAAAGAAATTCTAATAATGGCTTGTGTAGACTTATCAGGACTGAGGAGAGGTAAAATGCATAATAAAGCAGAAAAACTAGACATGTTTAATAAATATTGCTGTTCCCTATTTGTAAGGAAGAGGTATGATACACTAACAGCCCATGTGCAGAAGAGCTTCCAGGTCCAGCATTAACCCAGGCGGGTGTTGAGCAGAGGCTGAGAGGTGGGAGCGTTTTCCAGCTGGCACGCGTGGGTGATGTTCACTGGGGACACCTGCGGGGTCTGGCTGTTGGGTTTCTGTCTTTACTTTCTCCTGTAAGACCTGGATATAGTGAGAATATTCCAGAAAATTGGCGAATGCTGCTGTTGTACTGTATTAGCCTGACATCAGCCTGGGGATGAGGACTGACAAAGCAAAGGAGTGCACAAAACATAGGGGAGAAGGTGGTGGGAATATCAAATTGAGTTTGTTCTTCAGCAGAAGTGATGGAGGATGTGTCATTTGCTGAGCTGGCAAAACGTCTCTTTTGGTGTCACGCACCAAAACACCCCCTGGTAGCATGAACCTGGCGTGAAACAGGTTGTGAACAGGATCTTGGATGACCACATGCATCACCAGTGGCCCCATGGGGTCCAGCTCCACAGTGCTGGGGGCTAATGGTTGTGCTTGCAGATGGCCAAAGGGTTGGTAGAAATGAGGTAATGAGGGAGCGTAGCTGTTCAAAGGGATTTAGATTATTGGTTAGTCTCTATCGGATGAACTTTATTTGATATGGTGAATCATAGGATGTGTGCATCTGGAGGTGGGAACTGGAGGGAGTGCCTTTGGGGTGGGGAGACCGGAGAAGGAACAGATGCCAAACCAGGCTTTGGGGTGGGAAAGGGACAACTGCTGCAGCGTAAGCAATGACTCTGAGTCTGTGGGAGTGGCGTAATGCAAACCATGGGTGTGCAGAACAAGAGAGCTGTGTGAGAACAGCTATTCTGTCTTCTCCTGCTGCTTATGCTTTAATACAATATCCCCATTTTCAGTTTTCTCATTTTTTTAAGAGATGTTGAAAAGTTGGAGAAGACACAGACCATGTGAGTGGAGTGAAGCAACTCGAGGAGTCAAAGGAAGTAGTCACTGGTATTTGTTCCTAAACATTTGGGGATGTGTACCACATTTTGGGAAACTCTCCCTGACAATAAGAGTCTGAAACAAAAAATATAATCTCACTTGTTGATTTTTATCTTCATGGAGCCAGTTCTCCCTGGGTTTAAAAAAAGAAAAAAAAAGCAGGTGCCAGAGCCCTTCGTTTTAGCAAACTGCGTAGCAAGAAACAATACCTGGAAGCTGGATCCAAACATTCAGATGACAAAATGAAGACGCAAAAATATTTTTAAGAGTAGGAGGTGGAAATTTTGAACAGCAGGGGAGATTAGCTATTAGAACAAACTACCAAGGGAAACTGTGGACGCTGCATATCTCGATGCTGTTGCTTATTCTCTGCATCTATGGAATATGTGTTTCAGAGTTTTCTGGCAGAGCTTATCAGTTAGACAGGGGAGAATTGCTGTTATGTTATAAAGAATGGCTATTCTGTGGTTTAAACAAAAGATCTCGCTTTCTGTCTCTCTCTTTTGGTATCCTGTTTCCCAGTGTCCAGTAGCAGATGGATTAGGGAAGGATTATAAGGAACAGAGAAAATTATTGAGTGAGCCTCCCTTTAATATACTCTCTTGCTTCTGCTGAATGGACCCAAAATTACTCTCGCTTCCAAACCCTAAGGGATGCTCCAAAACCTCCTCTGCCAACGTTGGACCATTGCATGTGTGCACACACATCCCGGCATAAGCCCTTGCATGAAACCAAAGTACTTGCAACTGTTTTTTCTCCCTAGTAGAGATATAACTAATGAAATTCATAGATAATCTCCTGTAACATTGAGCACAAAAGGCTATTTGTTTACTTTTTCAGGCAGGAAATGATAATGAATAAGGTAGTTAGGGAACACATGGGATGCAGTCATTAATAATCTGCTTAATATTCCTAATGCAAAAGCGATAGGCAAAGCAGTAGAGAGAAGTGTGCCTAAAGCAATACGTAAGAATATGGATTTTTCTTGGAGTGCTTAGTGGTCTAGAGGAGGCTTAGTTCCCTCTCCCAGATACAAGGGAAACGTATTGTAGAAAAAATGGGAGGTATTTACAAACTGCTGTAGAGATCAGAGAGGAAATTTCCCCTGGTTAACTCTGAAATTAGGCAAAAAGCAGCAACTGAGCTGAGGTGGCTAAGTGAAGATGTAAACAGTATTAGAAGCAGTAAGCAGTAGGCTTTTAAAAAGTATAAACAGTCTGGTAAGGAGGAGGATAGGAAGATCTATTAAAATAAGCAGAAGGCAGTTAAAAGGATAATTAGGAAGGCAAAAAGAAATAGAGAAGATCTAATTGCTAAGAATATTTTGAGTTCAAAGGGTTTTTTAGCTACATTCAGAGCAGACAGAAGCTAGCAGAGGAAACCGTCCACTGAAGACAACGATAGCAATTGGAGGCAGGAGATACGGGAATAGCATGTTTGTAAATTAGCTATTTAATGCCTCTAGTAGGTGTTTTATGCCTCTGGTAGGTGCTAGGCGTACCTGCACCCAGGACCCAGTTTGTGTCACGTGCTGGGAGCTCCATGATCAGCAAAGAGAGTTGCAGAACACTTGAGCACATTCATTTTGTGCAGATATTGGTCTTGAACTAAGCGGTATGTGCAGCTTGCCAAGAAGCTTGAAGTCTTCTCGTTGCACAACAAAAAGGCCTTGTTGCTGCACTCACCTGCTAAGTGCAGAGGTGACCTCATGCCACAGACAATCCTGAAAGATTAGCTTTCTCTTATGACCTTCATGACTGTCAGGTACATGTATATACATATGTGTGCGTATGTCTATATATATATATATATGTGTATAAGTTTGTATATATTGTGTGAGTGTGCATATAGAAATATTTTGCACGGAAACACAAAGGTTGTCACCTGGAAGTGGACATTCCTGGTAAACATGACTACTTTTGCGTATGTCTGTTTGTATGCTTCACCTCCAAAATCCTCCCTCTCTTAAGTTCAGCAGGCACGTAAATCAGAAAAAAAGGTAATGCCACAAACAAAATGCATCCTGACTAGAAGTTCATGAGTTTTGTGCATAAAAACCTGGGGACAATTTATGCAGTTACTCAGTGAGCTCACTAGATTTTCTTTTTTATGGTCTACAGAAGGGGCCTGGAAGCTTTGATCAGAGTTGCTTTTCTCAGCAAGCTGCCCTTGCGGTAGAGCTGGAGTGTTACGAACTCCTTTGTATATGTAATTAAAAGCCGTCTTCTGTCTTGGTATCACACTGTGGTTAATGTTTCATTTAGAAAAATGGGTTGATTTTAACAGGCTGGGAAAGCTGGTGATTCTTCTGGTGGCTGATGCAGGGGCAGACGGGTCTGTGGGTTCCTCTTTGCCTCCTTATCCTGATTCGGAGGGTAGGATTAGCAATGCCAGAAGATCTTGTTTTGGTCTGGTTTTTGTGTTTGTGAGGATGGACTCCATGTGTTACTACGCTAGATAAGTTGTCACAGCCTGTGGCAGGGAGGCTGTCCCAGTGGTGGACAACTCCTGCTGGGTCCACCAACATGCCCCATCGCTGGCTGGTCAAAGACATTTCTGGAGTCCAGGGTTTGAATTCCTGCTTTTCACCCAGCCACCACTGTAATCTGAATTTCAACAAATTTGGGAGGAAATTAGCAATGTTTCAAGCGGCTGCAGCGTGCAGCTCTTCAGTTATATTCCTGGGGTGCTGTGGTTGCACGGGCAGTGCCTCGTCAACAGACCGAGTTTCCATGTCAGCGAGCGCCGGATGCCTGGTGTCACATCTTGACTGGAGGGTGGAATTTGCCTCGTCGAGAATGTGACCAGATCTATTGTTTGTAGATTATGGCTTGTCCCTTAAAACATTACAACATTTACGCAGAGCGTTTCAGACTCGCAGCCTTGCCTGCGTGTGTTTAGCTTGGGGTTGCCAACTCCATCTGCTTGAATGAGGTGTCCAGCTGTGCACGGCGTTGATGCTGCTCTCTGCACAGCCCATGCTCCATATCCTCGTTCCAGAGAGGCCCTTGGGCCTCCTGGTCGCTGTTCCCGTGCACAACGCTTCCTTTCTCTTTCAGGCAGTGAAATAGCAAGATCCTTCTTCAGCATAAATAAGCTGGTGAGGTGGGAGAGTGGCAGCAGCACCCTGGATTCACACCTTGGGGCTCGGGTTTAACCAGCAGATAAGTAGTTAGCCCGTTTTGTGATGGCAGCAGGATGGTATTCTTTAAGCTGTTACATTTCTAGTGGAGTGAAGAAATGTCCTAAATATTGAATACTTAAGTTTCCAAATTGGATTTGAGAGGTTTCATATTGAATGTTGTTAGCCCAGATAAGGAGTTACGGTCTTACGAGTGAAAGAGCTCCTCGTATAGAGAAAGAGCTTAGCGTTGATATTGGGCAAGTTCCAGCAGGTCTGGAGTGGATGTTTTCCATGTGCCCATGCTGCTTTAATATTAAACCCCTTTATTTTCACCTGCATCAAGTGCTAATGAGAGCAGGGTGTCTTTTGGGCTGAATGAGAAATAAAGCAAGACAAGAGCGCGCCGCATCTGTCGTTGTGCTCTGCTTTCCTCTCTTCCTCAAATCTGATATCCTTCAACTTTATATTTCATTCGACCAAATTATGATCAGAGGAAAATGGTAATTTGATTCAAGGGGAGAAAAGTGAAATTAAAGTCAAAAACCAATATGTGGGAGATATTTGTGCAAAAGTAATGTAGATCTTGAGGAAAAGCTTTTGTAAATCAGCAGATGTAATCGGTGGCAAAGGAAGTTGTGTGTTGTACTGGAAAAGAAAAAGGGGGCTACGAAGACCTGGAGCCATCAGCCCAGACAAAGAAGAGATGAAAGCAAGAGATCCTGGTGGAGGGAACGGTTTGCTAATGAGATGTGGTTACCGCACCAAGCCTCTCTTGTGCTGGAGCTGGCACCGGTGCTGTTTTCAAATCATAGCCCGCTTTGGAGAGGAGAGTGAACATATTGCTTGTGAGCGTGCCTGCAGCAGAGGACCTGCTCTCATTCTAGCTTCTCTGAGCGTGTTTATGTGTTACAAACTCAGTATTGGTAACTTGCTTGGGTGGAGGAAGAGAAGACCTTGCAGTGAGTGTTCAAATGTGAGGGGATGTGGAAGTACCCAGCCTCAAGTCCCGGTGTCTTATGTAGCTTGTTAGACCTAGGTTGCATTGTGGGAAAACCAGAAATAAGTCCTGTGAGTAGTGAAAACTTGAAATTTTAGCAGACCTGGTCTCAAATTCCTTGTTTGACCTGCAGTGATCCCAGGGTTAGCTAGCCAGCTTGCCCTGTCCACCCCAAGGCTGAGTGATGCAGCTATCAAACTGATGGTGCCAGTTATCACATGACTTCGCCTGAGAGCAGAAAGAGTGACCAGGAGGTGATGGTTTTCACTTGACACAGGGCCTTAGGTTGGAACAAGAGCAAACCAGAAGAGGTGACTCGATTATAGAGTGCAGAAGTTAAGCTGTGGGGAAGAAGTGGCAGGGCTTGTTGTGTAGTTTGGCTTGGATGTGCAGCGGTGCTGGACTCCCATATCAACCCTTCTGGTTCATGACATGGAAAAGGAAAAATGTGAACAAACCCTAGAGAAAGTTTCCAATGTTGTGACCTGCCTTTGTTCCTCTTAGTGGAAGATAACTGAGGTAGAAATCTTTAAAATGAGATTAAGTCTGAGAGCTGCTTTCCCTGTTTCTGTAGCCTCCTGGGAAGTGCATCCTTGGTATTTACTGTGGGATAAGGGGCACCTTCTGTCCACTATCAGCTGGATGCTGAAGGATCTCATCCAGTACACCAAGAGGCTTTTCTGGTATAGGACCAGCAGAGAACTTTGAGGCTGTTTTTACCATGGTGCAGTGAGGCTGGGAAGTTTTATCCCTGTTCACAGATGGACAGTAAGAAGCGTCCAAGGAAGGCTGTGTGGTTCAGTGAGACGGGAAGACTCTGTGTCTCGGAGTAGCCCAAACCTGTCCATGTGACACCGTGGCCATGTGCTATGTCAGGTGCAGGCTGGGCTGCTGGCTTGACGTTCAGATTGGGCAGGGCACGTTTGCAGGGTCAGTGGAGGACGAATATCTTCTTCCATGGTGCAGATTTGCCATAAGCACCTTTCTCAAACCATGCAAAGCCTCAGCTCTGGCATCATTTCGTTAAGGCCCAGATCACCCCAAAGCTACAGCTCCTTGCTTTTTGGGGTAAGATCCCACCAGTGAGTTCAGATGGAGAATGGATTTCCATGAACTTGCAGGATCTTTCTGCTGTTTAAATGTCTTCATTTGCTGCCTGTGACAATAGAAGATGGGCTGAGATTTACTACAGAGTGGTGTTTCAGCACTGGAAGTTGTGCCAGTGGTATGAAGCAAAGGAGGAAGCAGGAGATAACAGTCTGTGTGTTTTCCAAAGGGTTGAAGGACAGGGATGCTCAAGGACTCTGTTAGGAAGAGCACCACGCTGCCATGGCATGAGGGATCTCAGGGCAGGCATGAGTAGGAGAAGGGGGATCGTTCCTGGAGGAGGTGGGAGAAAGCTAAGGGTGAGATGGATATGCAATGTTGCTAAAAATGTGGTGATATAATTAATATTTTGGGGTCAGCCTTGTCGATGGCACTCACTGATTTGCTTGACATTCATAAAGAATGTAAAAATGAAATCTCTCTGCAGTGCTGACACCTCTGCTCTCTCCCCACACTCTGCAGTTGGGTAGCGCCCCTCCCATCAGCCCAAATGTAAATGAAGGGGGAAGGAAGCAGGTGGCTGAAAGGAATCTCTTAAGGTGCCTTTGGGATCATGGCACAGGTGTGAGTGGCTGCAACATCACCATGGGATGCAGGATGCTGTGTTGGGACTCATTGCTCTCAGGAGTCCTTGCTCTGGGAAAATGCATCCCTGGAGCTCAGGTCCTGGCAGAGGAGAGGTAGTTGCAAAGACCTTTTGCGAGTAGGAGCAGTCATGGTAGATGAGACCAAGATGTTGCTGAAGGTGCCCTCCGTGAATTGTTCTGTCACTTCTCTGTTTTGTTGGTGAGAGATTTTCCGACAGTCCTTTCCTTCAAAGACATGTTGTTTGAGTTCTTGCTGGTTTTGATCCGTCGCAGTTACTGGATTTGTAGTGAAATGTTATTCCTAAAAATAAGAAATTCTTTTCTTTCCATTTCTAGAGATTAATCCTTTTTCTTCGCCAGTTCTTCCATAAAAGGATTGTTGGGAGCCTTTAAAGGCTGGACAATGCAATTTTCAGTAAGATTCTCACTCCAGTGAGCTTTCACTAATTGAGCTGTTCACATCAACTCTTATGAAAGAAGGCGCAAGACTAACTACCCAGAATCTTGTGCGTTGCTCGGCGTGATGTGCACTGCGTCGTAACAGCCATCAGCACTGCGCTATGTTGCGTTAGTGATTTCTGACCTCCAGCGAACAGCTGATGTGTCCTCTGGAGATCCTCCTGCCATGCTCCTGGCTATGCTGTTGTGTCTTTTGGCATCCATCGGCAGGACCGTGGCTTTGGCCGGCACTTCAGCCTTGTTCCCTGCTTGGCTGCTGCTGCTGGAGCAGTGTAACGATGTTGTGTCAAGACTACCAGATCCAACCCATTGACTTGTTGGCTTGACATACCTTTGCGGCTGCCTGCTGCATTCATGTTCAGAAGCATCCAGGATTTCCTTTAAAAATAGCTATGCACTTTTTATGAGGAGTATTTTCCAAGCGCAATCTGATGACAGAAGAGCATGTTATAGTCTCCCTAAGTTTGCCAGCAGCGTTACCGAATATCTTGAGGTGTGAACTCCCTTAGCCCTCATTTGTTGGATGTTAATGACACTGCTAGTCGTCCCGTGGAAGGGAGGAGTGGGTGACAAGCAGAGTCTGCAAGATGGGCAAGGGAGCCCAGCCAAGAGCATGCTGTTGCCAAAAGATGGAGGTGCTGGTCCTCTTCCTTCTGTCCATGCTCTTCTGCTGCCTATCTCGTGGGCTAGTGTTTGCTGGAGCCTTCTGTGAGTTGATTTGTCTCCCTAACCCAGGAAAAGCACATTAAAAAAAAAAAAAAGCTATGGAGGAGAGGGAAAAGCTGGGCTTTCTGCCAGGCTGGTGAGTAAATTGGCTTGTGGAGGGGAGCAGTGAGTGGGGAGCAGGCACAAGGAGAGGAGGAGAATGGGTGGGAGGGGGAAGCCACCACGGTCTGTACCATTAGACCACTTCAGCCACTCAAGAGCTCACCTCTGGTGTGGTACAAGGGGCTGAGGATTGTGGTGTTAAAAATAAAGAGGGGACTGAAGTTCAGCAATGGTGTGGATGTGAAGGGAGAAGTTTCCTTCAGGAGCTTTCTCTGGAGCGTGGTCAGCAGCTCGCATGGACATGGTTGAACCTGCTGTAACGCAGCTTGTGGGGTTGCTGTGACCGGGGTGGGGATGTCGCTGCAGCGTCGTTCAGCAAAAGCCAACGTCTTGTGTCTTAATTACCCACTTCTCAGGCAGGCTCTGCTGTCCTTGGACTCGCTGGCTCTCTAGGTGTGCTACTGCCAGTGCCTGCCAGTGTTTGGGGATGGCTGCCCTGCCTGCAGCCCGTCCCAGCTACCGTGGCCGTGGTGCAGAGCAGAGGGCTCAGCTCTGTTTCCATCACGTGCTTTAAGGCATGGCATGGTTCAGGCTTGGCACCGAATCTGGAGTTGTCATCCCTCTGCGGTCGCAACATTGGGGTCTGACACCATTTTCTGGCATGACTTGGGTAGCGGTGGCTCTTTGGCTTGCGTTACACCAGCTCCTCAGTATTGCTGGCTAAGGTCAGGTCTCATGGAGCTGAGCACCGCAGAGTCACACAGTTTCTAGTCTGGTTACAAATGGTTGAAGAATAAACCCTTCCCAGGGTTGCCAGAGCCACGGACATGAGCAGGACCTGGGTTTCTGAGCCCTGGAGCAGTGCCATGTCACCCGGGTTGCGGTGCCGCCTCCACCGGACTTGGACCAGACTCTGTGCAAGTTCCCATCATGCAACAGAGTCCTGGGACAAAAACACCTCCAAGCAACACAGTCACCCTTCCAGCTGCTGCTAGGCCTCCACTGGATTTGTACCACATTAACTGTATTTTATGCTTGCGGACTTCACCGCGGAGTTTGGTGAGCTGCTACGTTGCAGTCAGTCAGCTGTAACCATGCAGTGGCCATTGGAGTCCTTTTCCAAGAAGCTGGTGGATCTAACTCTTAAAATGAAGTTAAATGGAGAATTTTGTTTTAGCACGTACTATATAAAAATATTTGTGTGTCAGTATCGTCCTGCTCCCTGCAGTCATCAATGTGCCACGTCTTGCCCTGAGCTCCTTTGCAGCCCCAGGGCAGTCCTAGAAGACTCTGAGAAGACACATGGAAACTCTCAGGCTCACTCCCGTTGTCCTTTCCAGCCTTCTGCCCTCTCCAGAAATCTCGCAGCCCTCCTGCACTCTTTGGATGTTGGCTTTGAGCAATTCCACATGCTTGCAGAAGCGGGACTTGAGCAGGTTCCTTCAGATGCACCGGCCAGTTTGATTCACATAGAGCAGAGCTGTTGGGTGTGGGGGTAAGAGCAATGGCTCGTGCCGGGCAGCCCGTCCCCGCGGGCCGGAGCCCAGCACCCCCGTCCTCCGGCGGTGGGTGCTCTTCCCGCAGGGCAGTTGCTCCTGGGCTGTCACCCACTGGTTTGGAGCCTGTGGGATGAGGGGGACCTTCATGTCTGTGGTCTGACCTGTCCTCTCCCAGGGGACTGGGAAACGAGGTGTGCTCTGGGCAGCTCCAGCTCTGATGCTGATGGAAGAGTATTTCTCTGTATTTCTTCCAAAATTTGAAATGAATTCCCAAGTTGTAGCTCGCCAGGGTGTATAAAAGGTTGGTAACAAGAAATGACATGAAATCAGCCTTCTGTTCTCCACTTTGGAGGAGGCTGGCGGGCTGGAGCATGCTTTCAGTCACTGTCATACCTCAGGAAAAAGGGTAAAATTCCAGAATTGCAGAAATCCGGCAGTTTTCCTGAGATGCTGTTCTTCTTTATGTGAAACCTCTTTATCAGGAGAGTGTCAATGGAGGGCAGCACCTAATTTCACCAGGGACCAAACTCATTTCTGAGCAAACTCTGCTCTGTTTGCTGGTGATACCGCAGGGATGGATGTGAATGAACCAGCTGGGTTTTTCTGTTACGATGAGAATTTATTATGGTGTTTTACTTAGCCTGGCTTGCAGTGTCAATATCTGCCTTACCCTTTCCCTGTAATCCTGGCTGTGCTGTGAGGACGGGGGGGGGACTGCTGATCCCTGAGCACTGGAGATGGAGGTAAAGGGCCTTTTGCCTCCTGAATTTTGAAATAAGGCACACTCTACTTCTGTATTTTAGGTTTTTTCCCCATAAAGTGCTGGTGGCCAGAGCTACACGTGGCTACCCTAAGTGTACGGTACCTTAAGTTTTGTGTCCGATGGTTTATCGAGACACATTGCACTATGAAAATATATATTATTGGTTTAAAATGCTACTATGTACCCCAGATGGCATCCCCTGCCTCTGCACCGGTCCCGACAGAAATCTTGGCACTGTGGCTGGCAGCGCCGGAGTGATGAAGTAGTGAAACTTGGTGGATTTCCGTTCCCGAGGTCAAACAACGCTTAATTCATCCCCCGCTTCCTTTCCCTCTAACTCAAAGGACATTCCCCAGCGAGCCGTAGTGGGACTGAGTGGTACGAAATACTGCACCTCTCTCCAAGTGAAACATCTACGTCCTGCATCGGGGAGGAGTGGCTGTGCTTCAGGGTCTGCACCGGCGCCATGGTGCTGGTGCTGCCATGGGCTCTGCTCTTCCCCGCCTCGGCAGGAGGCTGCCGTGGGCGCTGCCGTGCACGCCAGCTAGGGTCTTCTCCATGTGGTGGTGTCCAGGCTGGAGCATGAGAGCGGTGCACCCTGTGCCATCCTGTGCTCTCACGTACAGTGCTGGAGGATGCATTTAAGCATCTGTCACCCATTTGAGGGGTCCCATCTCCTTTTGCCCCATTGTCTCCTCAGCTGAAAGGTTTTAGTTCTTTTTAGTTCTGCGACTGATCAGCTTGCTCTCTGCCTTTGCCAGAGGTAGTCTTTTTTTGGGACAGGATGGCCAAACCTGCAGGCTGCGTTCAAAATGCAGGTGTTGTAGGGATGTGTTCACGGCACAATTGTGTCTTCTGTTTATTTTGCCTTTTTTAACAATTCCTTGTCTTCTCTTTTCCGCTTGGACCTCTAATGAGCACTGAGCTGATATTTTCCTAGCACATCTAAGACATAACGGCCATCTGAGATCAGGTTCGACCCTTTCCTAACACGAAGCATGGATTGACTGATTTTTTTTTTTTTTTTTGTAATTCTACTCTGCTTTGAGCAGTTTGCTTGATTTTTTTAGTGGTTTCTGCCCATTCTCCTGCTGGTAGTCTTCAGTCCCCTGCATCTCCACCAGCAGAGCTGTGTGAGGGTCCCTGGATGGGGTTCGCATCTCCCGTCCCCCTGTTGAAGCGTGGTCAGCACAGGGGATGCTTCAGCCATTTCGTCTTTGCTTTCCCTGAGGTTTTGTTCAGTGCCATCTGGTCCTGGCAAGTTCTTAGCGCTCGCTTTATCTAATTCACTCTGAAACCTTCTTGACTGTCTCCTGAAGATCTTTGCTGGTATTTCCATGGGCGAATGTGGTTAATTGTATGGGGGGGGGAGGGGGCAGATGAGGAGCGAGCCGGGGGAGTATAAGCTCTGAAGAGACCCCAAGCTATCAATTCATGGGGCGGTTGTGAGGCTGGTTTAGTTATGCCAAGGAGAGCTTTGGCTTTCAGACCCTGAGGATGGCCATGCCTGTGTGGGAAGGAAGCATTAAACACCTTTTAATGTGGTGATTAGAAATGCCTTCGGGGGGTTAAAGTCTGTATCATGAGCGTGGTCTCCATCAGCAGTGGGGGTGGCACAGGAGATGCTCAATGCCCACTGGGTGTCCAGTGTCACTGCCAGTGGAGAGAGGAGCAACTGTGCATGTGTCCTGGGTGTTGCTGGAGGTCCTGCTGCTCACTGCAGCTGTGTTTGGCCTAGGGAAGATCTGCATGCTGCGTTGGAGCCTGTCCCATTGTTGAGCTCTTGGTGGCTTCTGGACTGGTAATGACCAGATCTTGTTGATCATGTAGCACGCGTGGCTGCACGTGCTGGCAGCTACTTCATCAGCTAATAACGTTTTTTTGGGGGACGAGATAGGCCCTTCCTACAGTCCCAGGAGACTAGAGAAACCCCCTGTTGATATCTTTGTCTCTGCTCATCCCTGCTTGGGTCAACAAGCTCTAGTTGCAGCCTTCAGAGCTGGTTGTTCTCCAGTAACTTGCTGGTTTTGCTCTGTTTGAAGATGTAGAACATGGTTGATCGGATGAGGTGGTGTCCGTGCCTTTGGGGAGTAAGGGAGATTTACTGTGGACAAATAGACCATCAACTTATTGAAAACAATGCAGGTCCTGGAGTTCTTACTTGGATTCTTTTATGAAGTGTTTCTCTTTGAGCGAGCAAGAGGTGGTGTTGGTGTCGTGCTGCCTGAGGACCTGTTCGGCAGCGATGTAGCCCCGCAGGCGTTGCCTGTTTGACTTTTGCCACCTTTGGCACCTCTCGTGGGTTTTGAGGCAGCATCTCAGATAGGGTAGGAGATGAAAGCTGGGTTTGGTTGCTGCCTTTGTTGCTAGCTGAAGCCACCAAGTCTGTGGATGGATTTCTTCCTGGAAGCAGCAATGCTGGTGGAAGAGCTTACTTCACTTAATTCGAGCAAAGTCGCTCAGGTTAGCATTTATGTTTGATTTCTGCTCTGAGCTATCACACTTCGTTTCCCTAGAGCAGTCGTGTGTGCGGCTGTGCCTGTGCTTGGGGTTCAGCCCCAGGCCAGCGGTGTGTGACTGTCACCCCTCTGCCTGTGCATGCCTTGAGGACCTTTGGAAGGCACTGCTGGAGGAGGACATATTGCACGTGTCGTGTTGCAGCCTCATAGGGCCAAGCTGGCAGGATTGGTGTTATCACAGCACAACAGGAGCAGGAGCTGCTGGCTTCTGTGCGAAATGGGAGTGAGTGTCCAAAGGAGAGAGCTGACAGCAGGTCCTCAAATTGCTTCCCCCAGAAACCCCATGGTCCTCTTCCCTGGGTCCTTCTGCTGAGTACGGAGCTGTGGGAGGAGGCAGTGAGCGTGCCCCGCTGCATCCCCAATGCAGAAGGGGTTTGTTTGCACCATGATGGTCTCAATACATCCAGAGTTGCCAGGAGCAGTCCAGACGTGCTCAGTGGACGCGGTGGTATGTGAAACTACCTTCACATTAAGCATTAACAGAAAGGCAGCCTTGCCTCCAACTGCGTGGGTGAGGCAACGCGAGGCTATTCCTGTTTTCTTGGAAGAGCGGATGCCTGTGCCCGCTCCCCTGTGCTGCCCGTGGTCGTGTTGCTGCTTGTGGTCTCGTGTTTGCCAGGGCTGGGATGCAGCATGTGCTGTTTGTAGCTAATCGCCTGTGGTTGCACTATTCTGTTCTCCTGTAGTGGAGAAAGAGGCTCCTCTGATCTCAGACATCCCCCAGCTAAGGGGAATGATGTTCTGTCCCATGGACCAAGGACTGGACACCTTGCTCCAGCCATGCTGGCGCAGCTTGCCATGTTGGACCACACAGAACCCTCATTTGAGACATCTGAGTCTCAACTCTGGTCGTGTTGATGCCGGTGCAGTGAGGGGATGCCGGCAGCATCCGTGGGGCTGGGGGCATCTTTCCCAGTGGGAACCACCCGCCCATCTTCAATTTGTGCATGCGCTTTGCAATGCACCCTTTAGCTATGAGCTCACAGAGGGATTTTTCCTATCTCCTCCTTGCACAGAGGGGTGATTAATTAGATATGTGTGATGGCTGTCCATAGGAACCGGCTTGGATAGCGGCTGAGAGGTGGCAAATGGGGCAGGGGATGCAGGCAGGGAGAGGAGGCATCTGGTTCTGAGCAGCTGCTGTTTATTTAGGAAGGGAAACGCTCCATGTCGGGTCATGCCCTTTAGGAGTGTGTCCCTGTACGGGTGAAGGAAACTAGTTGAAAGGTTGGATTTTTCTGGACTGCACTGTAAGTGGTTTGAAACTGTTCTTGAAGTTTTATTTGTCTGGAAAGCATTTAGGAAGTGATTTTGAACCCATTCGGTTGATTCACTGCTTTTCATGCAGTAGGATGCAGAGCAGTGATTCTGTAATTAATTTAATTACATGCTTATTCAATCTTTCCTAAACTAGTAAAATTTCAGAATGCTTTTGAATTCAATGAAATGTGATTTTCAGGGGCAGGAGGAGGGGAAGGCAGGGAAATTTCAAGTTATTTTCTTTTCCCCTTGCCTGGTGTGCCAGCCCTCCCTCCCCAACGTTGCTGCAGCCCCACAGACCCGCAGTGCCTGCCGCGGTCACCTCTGCCCCCCCAGCAATGGGCACCCCCAGCTGTATTTCGGTTGTTTCCCAAATTCCTGCCTATACTCGGTGCTTCCCAACCAAAAGGAAACCTTTTAAAGAAGTCTCATGAATAAAATCGTAAAAAGCCTTTTCTTTTTCTCCTGTCCCCCACCTCTTCCATCTTTGCTGTTACCTAATGTTAATTTTTCTTGCTGCCTTTAGTGCCTTCGAATTTGGTCAAAACACTATATTATGTAATAGGGCTAGTGAGTTCCAACCCACTCTCCATCTTCCCATCTGGCACAGCAAGCAGCTAATCTCTTCCTGGTTTACCTCTTTCTCCTTTTCAGTGGTTAATTTAAAAGTATCATTTCCAAATCTGCCTCTTCTCCTCACTAAGTCTCATTTTTATTCTTTTTTTTAAATGCTGCAGAAGGCCTTGAATGAGTAACCGAATATCTCCTGGGCTCTGGAATCTAACAGTCTTTGCCCTTTGTTCGGCTGGGTCAATGCATGAATTCACAAGTTACTAAATTAGAAAGGAGAAAAAAGGTAAATGTCTGATTGTGGATTGAATTTGTATTTTTTTTTCCCCGAAGAAATGAAATACCAAGAGGAGCTAGTATTTTCAAATAGTTTAAAAAGTGGCAATTGATTTTAAAATGTAGTTGTACCAAGGCCGATTTTTAATACAGAACTAAACATTGAACTGTTTTTCTAAAGGGAAAGTAGTAAAATCCAACTTTGTGTATTTAAGAAGTTAGAAAATGTAAATCTACTTACAGCACAAACACTGGGAGACTGGACAAAGGTTTGATGGGCAGAGGCTATAGCTGGAGCATAAAACTACCACAATGTCAAGATGGTTTCCTCAGTTTTTCCTTCCTGAAGAAGAAAATAATGTCAGGTGTGATGTATAAAAAGTCGGTGTACAGCAGCAGAGCACCAAGCGCACGCAGGTCCTGTTTGCGAGGACAGACTGTGACAGCCGGAGCAGCCTTCTGCCTGGTAAGCCTGAACAGACCTCCATTCAATTTTTTATGAGTGCGTCTTTATAAAAAATTAAAAAAAAAATATAGCGATGTTTCCATTAAAAAGACAATTGAGGGAGCTGCGCTGGCTGGTGTGAATGGGTCTGGTTTAGACCAGCCGAGGGTTTGGCCTTGGCTGTAGCTTTATTCCTAAATTGGGAGCCATCCCCTGGCCAGGATGGCTCCCGATGTGGGAAATGGTCTGGGCTGGTGACTACAGCAGGAAAATGGGTGTCGGGATTGCTCCGTCTTTGTTGCTGTTCTTTTTAAACGTGAGGATACTTTTCCATACCTTGTGATGAAGAGCTGCCCAAGCAGAACTTCCTTGGGAGGGACAGGAGGAGCTTCAGGCTTTTCAAAGGGATCCTGCAGTTGCACAAGGTGGGCTTTATAGTGCTGTAAATCCCCATAAATGACTTATTTACAAATTACAGGACTCATACATCTCAGCAAGTCAGTCACTGGGTTTGATATTTTTTGGGAGGGATTGCTTGAACTTTGCTTACCTTCTCGCTCCCATATGGCAATGTGAGGCAGCTGAGCTTTGTGTTTGGGCCATCATGATGGCTGTTTGAGCTCCAGCAGTGGCTTTGAGGGCTGGTTCGTGCTTTGTGGCTTTGCAATATTTTCCATGTTTGTGGGAGACGCCTCCCACCCTCCTCCTGGTGGCCTTTGAGTCAACTCTGAAACATGTCTTCCTTTGCTCCAGCTGCTCAAGCAGATGACTTCCATGTTGCCTCCTCCTCCTCCTTGTCATCATCTCTCAGTGTTTTTAAGCTCTGAATGGAGGATCTCCAGGAGTTGAGCTGGCTGGTGGTGGCAAGCAGAGCTGGTGGCATTAGTGCCTGGTGCCGGTGTGAGCCCAGACGAGTGGCAGTGTGACTTGAAGACTGTTGGGTCTGCCATGGCTGATGGTTCAACCCAAATTTTAGTTTGTCTCTGGGTCGTGAAGCAATGGCAGTTGATGTCTGGCAATGTGCGGCAAGAAGAGACTTGAAGCCTGGGTTCCTTTAAGCAAAAATGCGTTTTAGTGTATTAAAATTGGCAGCTGTCTCCAATTTGGGTGACTTTGGCTGCTGACTCCCTCAGCGTTGTCTTTGCCTTTGAGAACTTTTTGCGTGCAAAATGATAAATGCAACTGGAGACCTTAAGTGACCTTAATTTCTCCAAATTGGATGCCTTGTGCCCAATGTGACAGCCTCAGAGTTAAAATTAATGTAAATTTTGTAAATCAGTAGACTGACCTTTTGGTGAACTGGAAAGAAATGTCAAATTTCTGGTTTCCACCCCACCCCCCCACCCCCCACTCCCCGTAATCAGCAGTCTGTAATGAATGAATTATTCCTAATTTCAAGATTGTAGCTCAAAAGGGCACTCAGATGGCTGAAATCCCATAAGAAAGGCTGACCTTTTGGATGTCTCTGGTGAAAATTCAAGATTTTCCCCGAACTTGGCCGTCTGTAATGGACTGCATGAGATGCTACTGCAGCTCAGTGGGAGCAGCTCCCCACTTCTTAATATATTTATAGTAACAGTGTATGATCCCCCGGAGCGCCTTCACAGTCTCGTAGGAGCATTCCAGGCGTAGTTAAGATTCGGTGCCAGGGCTTCTCTTTAGGTACAAAGCAACTGTGAAATAAATGATTCCCCTCCTACTCCGTGAAGAATTGATTATTTGCCATCTCCTGCATCGGACACAGTGACTGCGTTTTCCCTGTCTGCTCTGAGTCACTCCTGCAGGTTTGGTGATGCTGGGTATGTGCAGGAGGGTCCTTCAGCTCTCTCTTGCTTGAGATAAAAGGACTTTGAGGCCCACAAGGAGCTATAAATCTGTGCTTCCCACAAGACATTATCAATGACCGTAGATCTGGTTTTGCTCAGAAACTGCTGGAGAGAGTTCTGGGTTTGGAGAACACATTTATCTGACGGTAACATCGTGTACTAGCAGGACCGTGCACCAGCACGTGTGCATTTGGATGCTTCTTCCCAGAGGGATTTTTGTTCTGGGTATTAGGTGTGAAACATTCGTGTTGCTGGGTAATAAATTGTATTTATATGCAGTATGTCCTCTGTGTTGTACCCAAGTGTGCTCTTGGTTGGGGTAGCTTACCTGGCTTTTTGGCTTCTGGGAACTGGTCAGGTTTGTGGGTGATGGATAGATGAGGAACCACACGTGCTCTGCCTTCATTTCCCTGCCTGTGTAGCACGGGCTTCCCTTTAGGTACAGAAACATGTTTTGTAGTAGAAAACAACTGAGTTTAATTTATGGAGAGAAAAGGTTTCATAAAACTCACCCATATTGTGAAACGCTCAACCATGCGGGGTTGGAGGAGCTGGCTGGCTTTGTTGGCATTGTCCCTGCGGCGGTGGTCCTGCCGCTGCGTTTCAACACCCCTCGGCCACGAAACCCCGCGGGGCAGGGGCCCGGCCCTTCCTGCAGAGCCCCAGGGCAGCGCTCGGGTCTCTCTGGGCTGCCTAATTTTGGTCCCTGCCCAGGTGCTCGGAGCCCCTCGCGGGGGCTGCGGGAAGCAGCAGGCAGCGCGGAGCACGGTGCTGTTGCGGCTGGGCATCGCTGAACCTTTAAAAAAAGGGACCCAAATTTATTTGGGAAAAAGTCAACACGAAAGCGGACTGGGCACTCCATCCTTATGTTGTTGGCAGAGACAGAGGTTCCTAAAACCAAATGAAACAACACATTCGTCCTCTAAAACTCTCCTTTGCCTCTCTGCTGTCTTAGAGATGAAAGCAGACTGAGATCGCTTTTGCTTTTCATTTTCTGGTTCTCCTGCACTACTGCAGCACGGTAAAATTTTGGAGGCAGTGATGCGAAAGCAATATTTAAACTTAGGCCCAGTTTTCATTTTAATTTTATTAAGTTGTGAAAATTTTTCTAGTAGAAATAGATTTTGAAATAGATTTTGCAAATTGTGCCACCAGCAGCTTTAAAATAATAAATGTCAAGTGTTAAATTATTTGGCACTGTTTCTGAAGTGTCCAAATGCTGGATACAGTTTAAAGTCTGTGTCTTGTCAGCCTTTTCAGCTCTTCTCTTGGATAATTGAGACTATGAGCAGTTCAGCAAAACGTTTTTCTCGTTGAAGTGCTATCACATTGGGCCTTAAAAAACAATAGTAAAAAAAAAAGAGCAGAAGTTTTAATGTCCTTAAGTTTGTGTAGTTCATTTAAAAAAAAATAAATCAAGAAATCCTGATTATTTTTTTTTTTTTAATTTTTTTTTTTTGAGCCTACTCTAAGTTGCAGGTATGTAACAGTGTGCGTACAGGACTGGGACTGCTCAGCGCCTTGGCTTGCACTAAGGGCTGCCAGCCAGCTTGTAATAGTCTCTCAAATCTGAACATTTGATTCAGAAATGTTGCCTAGCCCACCTTCTCACATGTCGGAAATGTTTGGTAACAGCAGTCAAGTGTGCCAAAAAGTTTTTGTTTTCCTTTTAAAAAAATCTGTGCCCCTCTTCTGCTGCAAAAAACCCAAATCCCCAAAACTGAAAAATCCCCCCCGCCGTGCAGCGATCTGGCAGTGCAGTGTGCGGCTTGGGCCGGGAAAAAGGGGCATACAAAGCAGAGGTGTGGCTGCAGCCTGTTTCTGGTGCCGAGTGTGAATGTAGCCGGCGCGATCTGCACATCGTCCCTGCAGCACCGCTGCCAGTGGTCCCCGCGTGCCAGTGGAACAGCACTGCTGGTGCCCGGCCGTGCTCGCTGGCACGGCTTCTCACCCTGCGCCTGCGAAGGGGGCCTCGCTGTGCTGCTGCTTAAAAATCGGTTACTGCTTCTAATTATGCTCCCAACCGAGGCGAGGGGCTCGTGGGTTGAGTGGGATTTGTCAAGTTGTGCACCGAGAAGTGGGTTTTGATGGCTCTGCTCTCTCCAAGTTGCTTTTTAGTAGCTCCTTTTCCGTTTCTTTTATGCGTATGATGTGTTGACACTTCACTGAGCAAGACGTTTTAAATGGTTTTTATGGGAATGCTTCAGGCTTCTTCCGTCCTGTCTGTTTTTGGGAGTCTGGTGTTAGGTTTTATAAATATAAAATAGTAAAAAAGCAGCAAGGATAAATTCATGAAAGAAATTTCTGCCAACAGCGGCCAAGCACAAAGGCAACACCTCTTGCCCATGAAACACCCGAGCTGCAGCTCGCTGGAGGATGAGAGATTATTCTGGAGAAGTCCCACTTACACTTTTCCTAATTTTATACGCTTTCCTAACCCAGCCACTGCTGGGGACAGAAAAGCAACTTCTATGCACCCATGGTTTGAGCCTGCTCAGTCTTCTTCACGTAGGCACTCTCACACAGGAGTGGTCCAGCTACTTTTAAGATGTTTTATCAGGGGCCTGGTCCTGCACAAAGCTGAGTGAGAAACAGAGGATCCAGGAGCCAGAGCAAGTTTCGCACTCACTGCATGAAGACAGACAGGTCTGGAGCAAGGGCAGGACTGTTGGCATCTTGCAGGGTCGCACCCTGAACCAGGATGTCTACCTGCACTGTGTAAGCACGATAATGGTGCTTTGCATTCTGAGAAGGACTCTTTTCTTCTAAGAAACACTAAAACAGCCAGAGAGGCGTTTTTTGTTCGAGTGTGCTGGGATGTGCAGCTCCCATTTCTTTCGCTTGCTGTGCTCGCAGCACTTGGAGGGCATGGCTGGAATAAGATAAAGAGCCCGAGCCTGCACCTGTATCCAGGATTGTGTAACGACGGCCTGGTGTGTCCACAGCCTCAGTTGGGCCCAGCAGCTTTCATTCTGGTACAGGACATCTCCATTCATTGCAGACATGAGAGTAACGTTAGTTATGGATTCAGTCCGTATGCAAAACTCTTTGGTGTTGGCTGTCTGGAAGGTTGTATCTTCTTGGAAGTGTAGATGTGGTATAGGGGGTGAGATGTGCTCAGAGAGCTGTGCAGGTGGACGGAGCTCTGAACAGAGGCAGTGGCCTCCATGCGCGTTTGGGATCCAGCGTGGCACCCCTCCTCTTCCCTTCCCTGAGATCCTGCTTGCTACGAAAGTAGGAGGTTTGAAAATGGTCTTAAGTTGCCTTTATCTTTCGGTTCTGTCTTGGACGTCACATTTATTCATAGACTCAAAATTTGTGTTTCCTTTTTCCTGTGCCTCGTTGGGCACTGGGAAGCACGTGTCAGGAAGCTGTTGTTACCAGCAGCTTTCAGACTGATAGTAGAGCTTTGCAAAGGGAAAATATTCTGTTGCCACCATTACTTCTGAAAAACTCAGGCACAGGTTTGCATGGACGTGTTACTCTGAGCCATGATCCACTCTGCGACATTGTTCTTGGGTTTCACTGGGCACTGAAAGCATCTGAGCCCATGGCAGCGAGTGTGTAAATGCAGGATGAGCTCAGGGCTCTGCTTCCCATCCTCCAGGGCTGAAATAAGGGCAAAAAAATCCTAACAGTGTTACTGGTCTTAACGGGTAACTGGCCCAGTGGAGCCAGCAGTGAGATGGATGGATCTTTGGCTGTTTCTCAGTCTGTAGCCCAGCAGCCCAGATCATCCCTGCTATAAACAGTGATGTTTGTGCTCTGAGTCCACCTGTATCTGATGGGGAGCAGAGGTAGTGGCAGCTCTGGTTGTCACTGGGATGGGTGTAGGCACCATCAGGGGCTGCATATGGCTCCCGTGGTCATGGTGCATGGGAAAGCAGTCCTACTGGAGTGCTCACACCTCTGAAATATTTGAGAAGACTGGAAAAACCAAAGAGTGAAACCTGGTCAGTTGGACCAAAGCTTTCTGCATTGAGCAGAGCAGCCCATGTTGAGGCTGGGAAGAGCTCATCGGGAAGGAGCAGTCATGATTTAACATGTCCTTCCCTGTCACCCAGCAGGTTTCTGGGCCTCTTTTGGCACTTTAGCCAGTGTAGTTCTGACTTTATCTCCTGTGCATCAGAAGCTCTTGGTTGGTTTCTGTGGCGGCAGAGAGTGGTGGGGGGTGGGGGTGGTGTCGGTCCAGGTGAACCTCCTTGTTATATTACAGTCTGTTTTAGCAGAGTTTTGAGTGGCTAAAAGCTCCCACCCTGCCTTTCTCCCCTCTGCCTCATCTGTGGTGTAAGATGTGACTGAAATAACTTGTGTGAGTATCTTCAACTTCTCAGGTGTGGAGACACATTGCTGGAGGAAGACAGTAGTTGCATTGGCTTTGCGAGGACATAGATTAGAGCCTTAAGACCAGAAGTAGTTAATCTGGCAGTTTGCATGCTGAGCCACGTGTGTTGACCAACACTATTTGATGCCTGGCCAACGTGCTTGGATGCCCAGCCACCTCTGCAGGTGTCATTGCCTGCTGTTCCGTAAGAGTACTGTCACTGCTGGCCATAAAGGTCTACAGTTGTGTTGTATGGCTGGACAGGAATTGAGGATACCTCCAGGTGCCTGAAGAGCAAATCCACTTGGTTAATTACCAGAATGGGGTGGGAAGTGTCACTTCTGTCCCAAGAAGTTCCTGTGTCAGGGGGGGACTTGGAGCCTGGGCTCTGGCTTTTTGACAACTAGGCCTTGGTGGAGAGCCAGGGAGTTCTTGGTGCATGGGTTGGGGACACAGAGGAAGGTCTGGACTCTCGTTTGCTGATTAACAAGGAGATGCCAGAACAGGCTTTTGGGTCTGGGGCATTCAGATGTTTTTGCTAAGTCCAATTGTCACATTTTGTAGAAGTAGGAAACTGTGGCAACTTTTTGATATTTCTGCTTGTTGAGTTTGTGTTTCTGCTCAGTGACTGATCAGTGTCTGACTGTGGTACCTGCCACATGGGAACACTTCAGGAAATCTTCATTTGTTTTCTGGGAGAAAGCTCAGAAATTCATCAGACCCCAAAGAGCAGTACCTGGTTATATATATATCGTAGCTGCTTGTGTGTAAGTCTGCATAATCACTCTTTGGATACTATTCTCTCTCAAGGAGTTCACCACCTGGATCCCTCCATCCTAGCACACCCTTCTTAGCTTTGGAAAGCAATCAAATGACCCTATTTTCATTTAATAATAATTGCAGTAGCAATAAGTGGTTTGGAGTGCTCTTTATTTTTTTCCTTTTACTGGCCAGGTTGTGTCTATTGGCTTTTTGATGTTTTGACTACCCACGAGAGGCTGGGAATGACCCTAGGCACTTAGATAACCTCTCCAAAATGAAGGAATGATTTTGTGAATAAAATACAAGACTGAAATTCAAGAGATAAGTGTCTGGTTCTCACAAAATCTTTTTCTGTGGCTCTGGGCAAGTTGTATAAGCTGTCTCAGATTTCCCAGCACAAGAACGGAAGAGAAGTGACTTCATCAGCTCACATCGAAATTGTCAATATTAACTAGTGTTTGGGAGTTATTGGGATGTTTTAGATATTTTGGTGTTTCGCAGAGCTTTGAATGCTTGAAGTGATTGAATGAGGTTTACTTGACCCTCTGGAGCCCTCTTTCCATAGAAGCTGTCTTGATTTGCCTTGTCCCTGTCCTCTTTAGATGTAGAAAAAATGCCATCTCATGGCTTCAAGGTGGCTTTGTCCTGGTAGACTTCACCAAATTTTTTGTGGGCTGTAGATAAGCAACCAGTTGAACATCAGCCAGCAGACTTAGCAGAGGTGCTGGAGATTTTGATATACAAGGAGATCAATTGCTGTGTCATTATAAAGGTGGTTATTTGCAGGTCAGAGCTGAGGTACCCCAACAACAAACTGAACACCTTGAGTATATTATGCTCAGTCTGTGGATAAACTCTGTCTTTACTGCTCTCAGTCTGCCATCTTTCTCTGGCGTTGAATTTTCTTCCAAAGTAGCAATAAATAATAATAAAAAAGTTGCTTCTGTTTTGTTTTTTTGAGCGCTCACAATAGCCTTTGGAAAAGTCCGGTTTTCCTTTCCGAGAAGGTCGCCATGGCTACTCTCTGTGCAGCGTTTAACAGCATGCTGGCTAATGCAGCAGAAACAGATTTGGCTTTTCCTTTTGGCTGTAATGAATAGCAAACTGCTGCGTATTCATTAATAGAAGCGACTTGCAGAGGTTAAGTGTTTCATTTCTGGAGCTGCCGTCTAGGGCAGTAATAAAGAATAAATTCGGCAGCCAAGGAGGAAAAGGGGTTTATAAGACATAAAGTGGGAAGAAAATAATTGGTACCTCATACCTTGTTTCTTTCCTTGGGTTCTGCAACTGTAAGTCAGGATCCCCGGGTCCAAGCTATGCAGATTTTTGTTAGATGCGATCAAATTTGCTGGAGAATTAGCTTTGTTTTTGACAGGAACCCATCTGACTAATTCAGCAAAAATAAACAGGCTCTTGGACTGCAGTCATCCAGTCCAGGAAGGATTGAGGAAAATGGGGCTGGCTTTAATGTCTGAACGACACTAGTGTGAGTCCAGAAAATGCTCTGTCCGCCTTTCGTGGTCTTGTAGCTTTCAAGGCTGGAAAGACTCGTGATCATCCAGCCGCAACCTCCTGCCCTGCCCAGGGCAGCAACTCCAAAGTCAAACCCATGGGTTTTGTCTGGCCCAAAGTTTATCTTTAGAAAAAGGTCTGTAACCCTGATTTCAAGGCTCTGGAGATGCTATTAGTCTCTCCCAGTTTTAGATGTCCATCTCCATAGTCAATGAGGAGGGATGGGCACATTTCAGATACCTGCTGTAGGATATGAGTTGGGTGGTGGATGTGCCTCTTTCTCTCCCATCTTGTTTGTGATTGTTGCACGAGAAATGGAAACAGCACAAAATAGTGATCACTAGCGGTGTTTGTACAATGTCTTTGTTGTCCTCTTCTGAACAGCCTGACCTCCATCTTCACTACCTTACATGGGCAGCAGGACTCCCTTTCGTCTACACCATGACAACTAAGTGGTTTCCAGCCGTTCTTCCAGGACACTGTCCATCTGCTGCACGTTGGTTTGGTTTTTTTTTTTTCTAGTTGTACACTCTTGTGTTTGGCTGCATAGGAATGCATCTTTTTTAAATGAGTCCAGCACTCCCATCAATCCAGATGGCATTGTATTAGTGACCTGTCCTCTTTAATTATGTGCAACCAATTTTTAATTTTATGTTCTCTGCAAACATGACTGGGAATGATTTTCTGGCTCCTTGTAAATCATTGATAGATATTGAATCCTTTCAGGGATTGCTTTCTCTTGGAAGAAGTGAGGATTCCCCCATCACAATTAGTTTTCAGAATTTATCAAATAGCTATTTTTTTAATCCACTTAGCATATGTTTGCATTGATTTCTCTTCTAGGGTTGATTTTTTTTGAATCAACATCTTGTGCAATAGTAAGCCCTGCAAAAATCTAAGTCCCTTATGCCAAAATAGTTATCTGTCTCAACCAAAGCTATAAATCTTACCAGGAAGTAATGCCAAGTCTTTTTGACAAGGCTGGTTTTCTTTCTTCTTTCCCGTATGATGACATACAGGCTGAACGTCTTGCAAAGATTTTTAGCCAGGTTGGCACAGGGTTTCACACTTGCGGAAAAATTATTTAGAATCCTTTTCCCACATTTTTCTGTCTGAGGTGTGTTCGCTGTAACTGCTGTGGGTACGGTAGTCTCTTTGGTCTGGCAGCATCGCACAGTAACTGCCATTTCTTCATAATTATATTTTTTCCACCTTTTTTGTTAGGGAGGACAATGTTACATGGTGCTTATAGAAGCAGACTGAACTGTGAGCTGGTTTGAAGCTCCATCTATGTTAAAGGTCCATGTTACTGTTTCTGTGTGACCCGACCTGTTGCCATTTGGTGTGGTAGGATGTGGTAGGGATGTCCATCAAAAACCCAGTCCTTGTTTAGGAGTCTCAAAGGAGTCTGAGGAGGAGGACCTGGACCTTGGAATAGTCCAAGGGGAAGGAAGGGATGGGTGACCCTACACCCTGCTTGTGGTCAGGGCCATGTTTTCACAGATGTATCGGCCCCAGCTGTTTTATGTCCATGAAATGCCTGGGCATGGGGGTGGCATGGCTGTCCCCAGGGCTCATGGCAGTGGGGACGATCAGAGAGGTCACCTACAACTCCCAGTTTAGATTGGATTGAAAGTGGTATGGAAAGTTTTAGGTGTCTTCATAGCTCCTGCCTAGATCTGTGTTTTAAAGACCTCTTTTCATAACTCATCCGAAACATTGCTGCCAACGTTGTGGAGGGGACGGTGTGCGTGGGGGTCAGCTCTGTGCCTCCTCCCGGGTGCGACCGGGTTGTTCAGTGATGGGATTTCGGTGGCTGGGAATGAGTTACCTACCTCCAGCCGTGCTGGCAGCACCCGTTGGTTAAATGGCTGTGAACGTCATGAAATCTACCTCCCCAATGAATTCTACCCCTTTAGAGCTGGTGTTTAGGAGTCAGTTGCTTCTCTAGGTAGGCCTTGCAGTGTTTTCTTGGGGAAGAATGTGGTTGGTGTTGGTGAGTAATGTCTGATCCATACAGGCAGAGTCAGGCATTCCCTGTGTGAGTCTGCAGCAGATCAGGCTTTTGGGCAGAGCTGCCCTGTTGTCCGAACTTTGTGTTGCCTATGAAAGGTTTTGTTAGACGAGAGCTACGTGAGCGTCATAAGGGGCTCAGTGAGCCTTTTCCAAAGGCCATTAAGACTTGATAAGCTGAAAAGTCTTGAGACGAGATTTAGAGGGGAATAAGAGTTTTTGAGTGTGGCTGTATGGGGTTGGGGCCGGGGCGTGCTGGAAGTGGGAGACCTATTCATCCTCTTCCCTGAGCTCAGGGGCAGGAGGCTGTGAAAACAGCGGAGGAGAGGGTGGGTAGGAGGGACTCTATGGATGTGGTTGGGAGGAAGATGAGAAGCTGGAGAGTGGAGGACCATATCTACACTATCTGCCTCTTCTGGCATCAGGCTCCTTATTTGACCTGTTTCAGCTGATCCTCTGATGGTGTTTTGGGCAGGTACTATCTATATGACAGCCCTTGGCAAATATGTAGCTGTAGAAGGGATGGAGAGCTTGCGTGCGCTGGCTGTTTGCTAAGTCAGATGTGAGAGTTCATGTGGAACAGGGGTACAGGTCCTGCAGTGTGTGTGTGTAGGTCCACAGTGAGCAGCTGACCCTACCCCGTGCTGCAAACCTGTGATACAGTGCCAGGAATCATTCCCGGGGCCTGATTTCTAGATTTAAGTAGGACCCTAAGGCAACAAAGAGCTTGGCAGCAGGGTGCACAGGCCAGTTTTTGGGAAGGTTTGTGAACAAGCGTTTGTTTTTCATGCATTGGGCTGAAATGCTTTGTTGCTTTTATGGGTAAAATGAAGCCTGGTGGTGAATCAGTCCCTTTAAAATGACACAGAGCTGTAGACATGGAGCCTACTGCTAGAAATCAGTGACGGTAAGAGAGTCAGAATTTTGAAGCATCTGTATTTGGATGCTAAAAGCCTCCATGGTTATTACAGCTTGGGTATAAAGGTTTTTATTAGAGAGAGAAACCCCTGTAGTTTAGGGTAAAAGCCAGCCACCAGCTGATGAAATTAAGCAGAAGTATCCTCATGCATGGGATGGTCTGTAATCGCTCACTTCAGAATTTCGTCGCCTCTTTCTGCCTTTCAGCTGACGATGGCACTGCCACAGTCAGGGCATCACTTCTGCCGCTGCGATTCGTCCTGACGGCTGGTTTGTGCTAAGGGGACAGAGTCTCGGGAGGTGAATTCTGGTGATGCTTTAAAGGAGAAGATAATTGACTTGGGGGCTGGAGAGATGTAACAAAAGAGGGGATTTGGGTCTGTGGAGGCAAAAGCAATGCCTGGTTTAAGAAGAGGTACTCTAGACACCCTGCATGAGCTAACGCAAAATCCTAATTGGGCAGAACTTCTGTGTGATTCTTAAGAAGGACCAACAGATCAGAGAGCAGATCCATGTAGAGCAGCATGCCGTCTGTGCAGGAGTTACTGTCGCGCTCCTTGGGACATTGCCAGAGAGATGGGCTAGATGACGAGTAGCTGTGAGAGAAAGGCTGGAGAAGGCTTTAAAACCAGTCTTTGAGCATTTTTTTTGATGAACCAGAGGGAGAAATGCAAAAGAATTTAGGAAAAGGAGAGTTGCAAAATTAGCATGGAGTGGTGTGATGCAGGAGAGGGGCAGTGGCCTCTTGTGGGAGGTCCTCGAGAAGATGCCGATGCTCAGTGATCTCCAAACTTGCAGCTGACATCAGCGATGACAGAGCCCGGGAGTCATCTGAACTTGCCTGGTCATCTCCTACCCGGTCATGATGGAGATCTGTCCAGATGCCAGTAGTGGTGCTCTTATCCGAGTCGTGAACAATACTTTGCCCTATTCAATTCCTACTTTACTAAAATGAATATCATGGGCTTCTTAATAGTCATAGGAGCATAAAAATCTCACTATCACAGTTCATCATCCTTTAAAAATTGAATTTCTGTTGAATTATGCCTTGCCGCTGTAGTGCTGTGGAAAAGCTCTTATTATTCATAACTATAAATACAATGATGTTGAGATTTAACTGGTGCCTGAAGGCTTTATGCTGTATTTTTGTATTGACAAAGCAAACAGTCTTATGGATCGGTTTAAGTTTATGGGACTGGAGACGGCTGAGCCCTTCCCCACTGTTGGAAGCAGCAGTCCTCCTCTCCGGTCTTGAGTCATCTCCATGTAGCAAGGAGGGTTTGGGACCATTTTGGTCCTTCAGGACTTAGATAAACGGCCACCAAAAAAAAAAAAAGAAATAAAATAAAAAAAAGAAATAAAATCACCATTAGGCAGGTGCTTTTCTCATGGGTACCAGCTCGGTCAGGCTGCTGGAGGACATGTGTCGGGACCAGCATCAGCTTGGAGAGAGTGCTTGGGTTTGTGATAGTGGAGAGCAGGTTGCATGGGCTGAAGGACAAGGAGGAAGAGCTGGAGAATGAGGTGGATCCCCAGAAACCACCTGAATTGCCGAGGTCTTTATCTTCATCAGCACAGAGGAGTGGCTGGACTTTAATTAAAGAGACCTTCCATAGGAAAGTTCTCACATGCTCCTTGGTGGGTATCAATAAATACTTTCATGTTCCTCCTCGTCCCAACTGAATGTTCAAACAGATATCTGCCCAGTTGTGTGATTGCTAATGAGGACAGACCTGGCTGGGTAGAAGTTTGCTCGGGTTTGCATTTTGCTTTGCAAGCATCTATTTTGGGCCTGAAATGTGGAAAAGTCCTGTAATTTGGTGCTCAGCTGAGGCTGAATTTGAGGCCTTTGCACGGATTTTACTGTAACGTAAAAGAGAAGTGAGTTAATCTTTTACAGGAAATAATTGACATGGAAATAATTTTTAAAACCGTGATTGGGTAAATTTGATCTCTGGGGACAAGGTGGGAAAGATTCTGATTGGATTTGGAGGGAATTTTTTTTGGTGTTGTTATAATTAGAAATTTACACATAGCGCAAGAAGTATTGCTGTTGGATGTTGGTTATCATGGCCTGTAGGTTGTTTGGAGTTTTGTTTGTTTTATGATCTCTCTTCTTAATATAGCGATTGGGCCTTGCAGAAGTTTGGCAGTGACATGTTTAACTTTTGACTTAGTTTAGACATTCAATATTTTTGTTACAAAATAACTCTGCTGCATTTTTTTTAAACAAAAATTAATAATCTCTTGAGAACTGAAATTCTGTATTTGAGAAATTGCAAAGCCTCAATTTTGGGCTTTCTTCCACTGAAAGCAAGGCAAAAAAATAGGTGATTTCACAGTAGTTGTATTTTCTAAAGTATTTCAAAACTAGTTTCCGTGTAAGCATACAGAGATATAGAAAAGTGTTAACAATCAGATGCCTAAACGTTTTGCCCTATAGCAGGTCTAAACAACAGGCTGGTCATTGAGTGATGGTGGATGTGTTGAGGCCCTACAAGTGAAGGTGCTCAACACCATTTGTTTGCCTTGGAGTTATTTAAAAATCTTGCTGAGTGTGTCAGAAGGTTGCTGCCATCACAGGACCCGTGAGATGGGACTCGTTTCTCCAGCTGGGTCTGAGGTCCCAGGCTCGCTCCCTGCATGGGTCAGGGCAGCTGGGACGAGTTTGGTGGAGGATGAGGATGGTGCCAGTGGCCGGGCAGGAATTCCTCCCTTTGTTTTTGCAGAAACATTGGGGTTTTGATGGAAATTACCTGTACCTGAACAGAAATCATTACCATGGAGGATTTTCTTTCCTAGTGAAGACCTTGAGACCTGCCAGGTGGTGACTCCTGAAGCAGGAGCAAGGCAGGGTCTGTGCCTCTGTAATTCCCACTTTAACGTGATGCCACTCAAACAGGAGGAGACTCGTGCGCATGGAAACCTGGCATGGCTGAGCACAGCTCGCTGGGCTGGACCGGGTCTCCTCCTCTTCTTCCTTCTCCTCCATCTCCTCCTCTGCCACCTCCTCCCTGCTTCTGCAGCACTGCCGGGGAACAGCACCGACCCCCTGCCCAGGGGGACCCTGGGGGACTGCAGGCACCGATCTGGGGGGACCACGGGCACTTCCCCAGGGGCGACGGGACTTTGGGGCTCCTGGAAGCTGCCCACGTTGGTGTGGGGACCTGAGGGGTGGCGGTGGCGGGTGCCACCGTCCGCTTTGGTGTACCTGCCACAGGGAGAGGGAGGGAGGTGCTGGTGCAGGCATTGAAATTTGGCATCCAGTGCGCCCAAAGGGCAATTTCTGCAGCATTTCCTGGTGCAAACGCCCAGGAGACGCTGCGCCGCGGCCCGCGCTTTTTGCACGCACATGGTGCTGTTTTCCCTCAGTGGTGACCATTAATTTGATGGAAAACAGGAAAAACTGGTTCAGTGCACTTAGGAAACTTGAAAATAAGATGAACAGTACCTGCGCCTCTAGAAATGGATGAGGTGGGGGCGTCCCCACACTGGCGGGGGGGGTCTGGACCTTCCCTGCTCCCCCCGCGTTCGCACCCAGAATAATTTGGGCAATATTTTCACAGGTTGTGTACTTCACCCCCGGGCTTGGCTGCCAACGTGTTTGTAAAATTGAGATCAGCTAAATGGGTAAATGTTGCTGAAAGAGGGGCTCTGGCTGCTCCCAAAACCTGGTGCTCACTCAGGCTTTTTAAAAAATTTTTTTTTTCGTTAAAAGACATGGATTTTCTGACTTGCAGGACTTCCAGCCTCGAACGAGCCAGGAGCCATGGAGTGTAGATACCAGTGTGGAGGAAGGACTGATTGATTAAATGAATCCCAAATAAAAGGGGAGATGTGGCTTGTCCTGTGAGCCCGGCTGATGCAGGGGAACCCATGGAGGGGAAACACTCCGTTTCCTGTGGGCAAGATGCGGTGGCAGCCGCCAAGACCGGCACACCTCGGTCGCAGCAGTGCTCGCTTCTTGCTCCCAGCACTTCTTTTAAATTTGGCAGAAGGTGACAGGTTTGTGTCTTGCACGTGCTGATTGGGGTTTTTTCCATGGGAATAAATCTGAGCCTCTCCAGGATGGCGAGCGGTGCTGGATCCTTAAGGGTGTTATTTCACCTGACTTTACCCTGCAAGGCAGGAGCGTGGACTCGGTGCTCGTTGGCCTCCCTGGTTAATGACTGCCCCGTGACTGCTCATAACTTGACTTGGTAAATGCCTGGAGTGAGCATGGAGTAGACTCTGAGCAGGGGGACCATGTCCCAGCACTCATCCTGCATCCCTGCACAGTGAGCAGCACCCGGGCAGGACCACTGACTTTGGGTTTTATCCGGCTTCGTTCCAAAATCAGTATAGCGGGCCCCAGTGCTCTGCTCAGATTCAGGGAGTCTGAACATAAAAGGAGTTGGAGAAATGTTACCCAGTTTCCAGAGCTGAGCCTCAGGTGGTGACACCTGTGACAATGCCTCAGACCCCAGAGCATCAGTAAGTGGATGGAGGAAAATGCCTTAACTGGCAATATCTAGTTTAAATACAGACTTTACTCATTGCAAGCTTGTCTTGCAAGAGAGAGAAACTCCAGCTCGGAGGGTCAGGCCTTCAAACAGATTTTTTTATTCATTAAAAAAAATGCTTATTGCTGTAGAGATCCTTATAATAGCGTCTTTCTTATATATCTGCATCTGTCTTGAGGTTCTCAGAGGGTGCAAACACATGCGGTGGGGACCCAGTGCAGCTCGGCTGCCCTGCCGTGCTGGGACCCGGCGCGTTGCAGGGCTGAAACCAAACCCACAGAGCACCCAGCACTACCTTCAAATTACATTCACCAAAGGCGATTTTATTTTTATCGATTTACCAACAAACCAGTTATTTCAGAAATGACTGGCTGCTGCTGTTGGTCATTTCTGGATGACCAGTTGGCTCTGTGTCGCATGGTTTAATGATTGCATACTTTGTGCTGGTTAAATAGTGCTCAACAAGGAAACAGGAGAAAAACCACACTGGGATAATCTAAGAAAAACAAGGATTATAAAAATGGCTCTGAGGCGCTGACTGCTAGAAGCAAAACCTATTTTGTGGGTTTGCTGCTGCACCTTTGCCTCAAAAAAAAAAAAAAACCAACCAAAACTGGAGCAGTTGTTCCACTTGTTTTCTCAGCAGATGGGCTACTCCATTGCCGGCACGTTCACCCGTCTGGAAAGTAATTATGTTGCTTGGCCCAGTCTTGATTTGCACTTCTGTTAGCGTGTGCTTAACTATTACTGCCTTCGGAAGAAGACTTGGTAGATTAGTTCCCCTTTAAAGCCAAAAAACGAAAACAAAACCAAGTCCATGATGCTGCACAGAAACATTTCTTTAAAAAAAACAACAACAAGAAAAACCCAAACCAAACAAAAAAAAACCAAAAGCCCACAAAAACCCCCAGCATTTTGATTCAAAATGTTTCAAAAACTGTTGTAAGACAACCTTAAAATTCAGGTTATTGGTGCCAATGCAAGAGGAAATCTAAAATAATGTTACTGATTACTGTGTGCTGTCTCCACTGCCTCTTTTTACAGCATCATCAGCCATGGGAAATTCTCCTTGTATAGGTCAAGAAATTCACCGTTAATGTTTTATGTTTAATTCTCCTCTCATTATAGGGAAGGACACGATTCATGACGTGGGCATTCCATGCTGCCAGCAAGAGCTGTTGTAAAAAGCTCTGCTCTCCGCGTGCATGGGGGTCTTCAAAACTGGCCTGGACTGCAGCAGGGATGGAGACCGGGATGGGGACCTCTCCACTCCCCATCAGGCAGAGCATACTTTTCTCCCCCAAACAGCCTTGCACTTTTGTCTCTGGTGTCAGCCAGTAGATAAAAGTCTGGTTGGTTCAGTAGATGGGGGTACCGCTGGGGTGAAGCTCCCAGTCCCTCGTTTTACTAAGTTTGCTGAAACTTAAATAGAAACTACAAAAAAGAGCTTTTATGAAGCCCTAAGTATATTTTTAAATTTTTTTTTTTGAGTGCAAGACTTTATGAGCTTGAGGTGTTAAAGGCTTTCCCAAAATTCAGTTGTGGTGGCGTGTGGGATGGGATTTGCAAAGCACCTGCGTGGCGGCTGCCTGCGAGCGGAGCCGGTGCCCCTGGGCATGGCATGGTGGTGGGACGGGCGCCTGCCGGGGCGTGGGTTTGCACTGGGGCTGTTTGTTTAAATTCTTTCCTACTTCCTTATTGCCCAAACGTCTTTTCTTTTTGTTCTCCTGACAGCTGTGTTGAGAAGGACACGGACTAGCGATGCTTTTATATTTATTTCCTAGTTCTGTTTGAAAAATGAACGAGCGGGAGTTGCTGGTGACTCCGCAAGGTCACAGGGCATGTGATGTGTTCGTGATTCATTAATGTTATTTCTTCTTCACTTAAGCAAAAAAGGAAAAAATTCAAACAATCAGCCCTAAAAAGGCCCGTTTGGACGTGGTTTGCACAATCCGTGCCGTCTCGTGCTGCTGGCTGTTTTGTCCTCGCATCCTCGCGTTGCCCTTACTCCTGCAAACAGTTAAAGTGATTTGAATTAACCGCTCGTGTGCATTTGGGCTTTAGCTTTATTTCCCCGGCAAAAGCCAAGTGCAGGAGGAGGGGTGGGCCAGGCCGGGGCTTGGGCTGGGTGCGTAGGAGGGTCCGTCCCGTCGCTGGGTGCTCACTGCGGCGGGCTGCAGAGAGCCCTGGGCTGGTGGCTGGTGGTGGGAGCGCTTGTCTGGTTTTGTGTATAATAAAAATACTACTTTGTTCATTACCCAGGGAATACAGTCCATGACTGACAACCATTTTGCTTGTCGTTAATGCTCTACTTAATCTCGAAACAAGACTTTTCCTGTGATATATCTGTAAAACAAAGAAAAACAAAACAACCTTTCTTCCTTCAGTATCTCTAACACGCCACCCCCCTCCCAAACAAACAAAAAAAAGTCCCGATTCCTCCGCTCCTCTGACGAACAATGACTCATTCAGTTTATTTTATTTTTTTTCTTTACTGTTTTTTTTTATTATTATTATTATTATTCATTTTGGCCTTTGCTTCCCTTGGGTGGCTGCGCTGCAGGCGGAGCTGGCAGTGGCGCTGCCGGTGAAGATTGCCCAACTCCGACAAGCCCCTGCATTTGACTCTTTATAACTCTGCCAAAACTTCTTAAGTGTTTGGGACAAAATTTTCCAAGCCAGGTGTCTGCCTAAGGGGGGAATTTGTTTGGAGTAGTTGCAGCAAAAGCTACCGCTGCCCTGGCTGATGAATGAGGCTCGGAGGAAGACAGGTTTGCCCGCGGTGAGCCCAAAAAATTGCCATGGGTGTGGGGGAAAGCACGTTGCACTGGACCCAGGCAGTTCTGGATCCCTGCGCCTCTGGGGGTCTTTTGTCCTTTGCTGATCTTTAGGAATTTTTGTGGGTTTTGAGACCTTCCCTCCTGAACGTGGTTAAATGACCCGCTGGGCTCGGATGGCCGGTTTGGGGCTGGCGCAGTTGCCGAGCGCTTTGCTCCAGGGAAGGAGACAAAAACAGCTATTGGGCATCGAGTGGAAAATGGGGATAACTTCTTGTATTTCAGGGATGTAGCACTGTGGAAAAACACCCTGATCTGGCTGAATTATTAACCTCGGAAAGTACTCGAGCCGCAAATGCTCCGCCGAGCCTCGAGAGGAAGGGCAGCCGGGGTGGCATGCAGCAGGGCCGGGGGCTGAGCAGAGCGTCCCTCCCACGTCCTTGGTGTCCCCGCATTGCCGAAACCCCGGTGTGGAGGAAAGCACAAACACGGGAGGGATAAAAAGGAAAAAAGATATTTATAATTGTTGCTTAAAAAACGTTCTAAAAATTTAAATTCTAAATTGAAAAATGTTATATGCATAATAAATTGCTGAGTCAATGACCTGGTCATCCAGCAGTGGCCCTGGCCAGGTCAGTCTGGCCACTAGAAATTTTCTTTTTTTTCCCCATTATTTTTATTTTTTTCTAAATCAGACTGAGCACTGGAAGAGTTGAGGGTCCTGTGAAAGAAGTGGCGTGGATTCAAGCATTTCGGGGCTGCATCAGAGCACGAGGCAGGCTGGCAGCACACAGCACAGGGTGGATTCCACCAAAATGTTGGCATTTTCCGACTTTTGATTTTGCAATGGTGTTATTTTTCAATGTGGTTTTAATGTAATCTGTGCATGGGGTGAGGTTTCCAGTATGGCCTTTTACAGTTGTATTTTTTTGATGGTGCCGTTCATTGCTGCTCGGTGGCCGTGGTCAGTTGGACTCGCTGTTGGACTCCCCCGGATTTATGAGCCTGTCAGTTGATGCATCCCCTTGTTTTCTTCTCCCACTTTATCTCCTAATTTCCAAATTCTTTCACATTTTTCCTTTCAACCTAATGTCTTAATTCTGGTGCTTTATTAATCCATCTAATTACGTTGCGTTCAAGTTGTTTGAAATCCACTTACGTCGGTATAGGAAGTACTTACTATATTAATCAAACGAATCAAGGTGGCTTCTTCTCTGAAATCCTTAATTTGTGCGATACGTATTCCTCCTAATAATATCGAACTTTGTAACAATGCACGTTTCCTCTGTGTTCCCAAAGAGACACTGAAATACATTAATTCTGTGATTTTTTTGAGTGCACCAATAATTCATCCAGGAGTGTGATGTTCCCTTGCGCAGCCACATCAAACGCCATCATTCTCCAAAACCCCAGCAGCAGTCTCTCTGCGGAGTCTGCAAAAGGCTGTAGGGAAGGAGCCGCTTACAACATAAAATAGCTTTTTCTAAGATTTCAAATATCATAATAGTTGAAATGATATATTGAGTATTGAATATTTTAATTATTTGAATAATAAATATAATAAAAAGTTTTCTTAAAGGTTTCAAAATTTTATTTAAATAAGCTTTTAGGAGGGACAGCTTAGGTGAGGGAGTGGACCCTTGGAGGGCTCTTGCTTTGGGTGGAAAGCATCTCTTTTGTGATCACCATTTTGTTTCTCTTTCTGGGAAAACAAGATGGTGGCGCTCGGTTTTGCTCGGCCTGTATTTCTGAGCAAAAGCTGTCGATGAAGGTTTGTGCCATCTCTGCAGGAGCAAAACGGTGTTTCCCACGTGTATTTATTGGATTTTCATAAGCGTTTTCTTTCCCTTGCTGAGTCATACAAGGCAGCGAAGCCTTGTAAAGGTGGTGGTCGGGTTTTCCCCCAAATTTTGTGTCCCCCCTGTGCCCCAGCTCCGTGGTGAATGCTGGACAGGGGGAAGGTCATTGAAAACCTGCAGAAACGGAGTTTCTGAGTCAAACTGGAGGTTCAGAGCGTGGGATTTAGCTCTGGTTAGAGCCATACTTTAAATAAATCAGTGGAGCCGGGGAGGGGAAGGCGGCATGGAGAAGTTCTAAGTTTAATTCTAGGTCTGACAAAACCTGGTGCTGTAGAAGCTAAATCTATAGGTTTTAGTTAGAGGAGACCAAAAGTGCTTGAGAAGCAGCATCTCAGTCGCTGAGACAGCAGAGAAAATACCAGCCACGGTGACTTTCCATGGGAAGAGAGGAGAAATGTGGAAATTAGAGGCATTTAGGACCATGAATGAAAAAGAAAAACAGTGTTTGCTGATGCCTTAAATGTCTCTCGCCATCCAGAGCCGTGCGATGCTGTTAGCGACACCAGGGAAGTGGTGGACCATCGGCAGCACACGGCTGGCTCTCCATCCTCCGAAAGCGTTGTGCTCTCTCTGCTTGTCAGCAGGCTTTGTCCTGTGCTTTTTTTGGGTCTGGCATAAAATTAGTTAAACGAGGCGGTGTAAACACAGGAAGCTTTGAAGATTTAGTTTAGTGTTTCTAAATAAATACAAAAGACGGCCCATGCATGAGTGTGCGTGGGAGAGGATGGGTTGGCTCACAGGGGCGATAAGCATCCTTCTGCCTTTGCATGTTGACACCGGTGACTTTTTTTTAGACAGCAGCTATCAGAATAAGGGCCAGGTACCAAGTTTTTTCTCCCCTTGTCCTGTGTTTTGCTCCTCTGTCTGTGGAAAATGCTTGTTTGTCTGTTGGGTGATTTGGGAGCAAAAGTTTTCCCAGCTGGAGTGGTCCTTGCAGCATCGGGCATGTACCAGATAACAGCCCCTATCCTGAGCTTAAGTGTGTCACACCAATTATAGCATTAAGGTTTCAAACTGAAGGAGGGATACTTTTTTTTTTGTGGTGGTTACTGATTAATTAGGTCAAATTCTCGAAAATTAGACTGCTGGAGAATGATTGGGCCAACAATTTGCATTCTGACAAAACCTTGCGACAGAAGCTGATGGGGGCTGATTCCCCCTCCTTCCCTTGCACGCTCTGTCCCATGCCCCAAACTCACTTCTCCCCAGAAGAGGTTCATTTTTAAAATTGTATCCATTAATATCCCACTTTCTCTCCCCGCCCGCCCCATTTTCAAATCTTGCATTAAACCCCTGTAGATTCTGCTTTAAGTAGGCAATTAAGCTAACAACATAATTATATCTCTTAATGCTTATTTTAACCAGTTTAGAGAAGAAACAAAAGGGGAAAGCAGCTTCAAATATATAGAAATAAAAGCTCTGTTGTAGAGATATTTTTGGTACTCGCGATAATTTGTGCGAAGTGTGGAGTTTGCCCGTTAGTGGCTGCAGGGAAGCCTGGAGGTCACATTAAGTGCCTTACAGGCACTGTGGGGTTTTACCTTCTGAATGTCCTTTTTCTGAACCCTCTCCTGGCTGCAGATTTCAGGGAATCCCAGGAGACTTGAGAGCATGTCCACTTCATATTGCAGTACAGTGGCTGCATAGCTGTGGCATGGTAGGTTTTTCTTTTTTTTATTACCGAGGCAATTAGTCACCAGAGACCAATACACTGAGTCTGCAAGCTGCCGCCTTACCATATGTATGAGCGGAAGATAGAGTGCTGCAACGTAACATTGATGGAGAATTACTGCAGTGAATCTGTGCGGATGTAGTGAAGGTCCTTTGCTGCCCGTGCAGAGGCAGACCCGAAGGGTAGCCATGCCCTCGTGGTAGCAAGCAGAATAACTTTTGTGGTTTTCTGCAGAGCACACAATGTCCGCAAAAATCTGTTTGCAAGGCACAAAGTTTTATGAAGACCCTCTGAGCTTAGAGCCAGGAAGCTGCTTTGGCATCTCAGATCTTGCTGGGGAACCCAAGTACTTGGCTGGAGCCTGACTTTCTGAGGTTGGCTGGTGACCCTGACAGACTGATGTTGTACTACAGGCACAAGTAGCTGTAGATGCTGCCGCCTTTTGCAGAAGCGTGTGTTCACCTTCACTCTCCTTTGCCCACTCCCAGTGGAGGTGCCGTTCAAGCAGTTTCACCCATGTTTGTGTATCCTGGGACAAGCATCTCAGAGCTATAAGGTTCCTGTCTCAGTGTGCAAGTGGCAGTGATCATCTAGATCTAGTGAGGAGCACCAGCTTGATCATCTTTTCTGGATCATTCAGGTGGACATAAGACAATTAATATTTATCTTTTTTAAGAAAAAGAGCTAAGGATAACCTGAGCTAAAGCAGCTGGGATCCTTGAGCAGAGCCATGTACGTGCCAGCATGGTTGTCTTGTGCATCAGCTCACATTGGCCATGATGTGTAGGCACCTAGGTTTCTGGGGGCAGGGAGCTTGGACAGGGAAATATTCAGACAACCACTTCTTCAGGAGCTTTGATTAGACTCAGTATGCTTGCTCACATGTTTACCAGGTTCAGTAGTCAATGGAGGAGGCATTGTGGGTTATATCAGCAGATACTCCCCTGGACAACACACTCTTTGGCTTCTCTGTGGACACTGCCCACCAGGAGTGCAGTGAGCGTCTCTCAGAGCTGTGGCTTCACAGACTGGAGCTTCTGTTAGTTCAAAGGAGAAGACGGCTTAAAGTTCAGTTTTCTTTACACCAATAAATAAACATTAGTTAATAAGAATTTTCCATTTCTGCTAAGGTGGTCTGGTTTGAAACCACCAAAGCAGGAATTAAAAGTTGTCTATATCATTCCTAATGTGTAGGGAGATGGTGCCCCTTAGGTATGGGGTTTTTTGGGGTTGCCGTTGGCAAAGGAATACAGTGTAATTAACTGGATATTGGCCTTCTGTCTTTTAAATAAATGCTAGATAGAGAAGAGAAGGAATTGGATGGAAGGATGGATGTTCCTCTAGTTTGAATAACATGTATCGCATGACTCACTAGTGCGAGAGGATGGACTATTTTCGGTGTAATGTCCTAGGCTATCTCCAGTCCCAGTTCAGTCATCATCCCGGCAGGTGTTCAGCTTGTCTTGGCAGGGTAAAGCTTGGACACTTACTAGGCTCTTGAGCCTGTGCCCTAACATGCTGAAGCAATTTGTCCTTACTTTTTCTCTGAGCCTGGGTATGGGTTGCCTCTTTCTTTCCTCTTCATGGAAAATACGGTATCATGGCTTATTGCCAGGTGTCTGCCGTCCCAGAGCAGGTCTCTGACCTGCTGTAGCTTTAGCAGACGTTGTTGGTAGCTTCAGCCTGGGGTGTCTGCTCACCCCTTCAGGGTTGCGTTGCAATGGGTGAGGAGATATATGGCGTTTTTTTAGAACTGGAGATGCCCCAATTAATTTGCCAGCTCAACAAAGCAAGAAGAGGCTGGAGTAAAGATGCTTTTGAGTATTTGTAATGGTGAAGCTCTCTGAAAGGCTCTCTGCAGCCTGTCCTGCCCGTGCCTGGGGGTGTCCGTCTCTCGTGTGCCCATCTCTCTCCAGCCAACCTTCTCAGGAACGTCCTGTGTCCTCCTTTGTATTTAGGACAATGTGGAGGCAAAGTGCATCAAAGCAGAGGCCCTCCACCCAGGATGGAGTTTGGGGATTCAACGACAGTCTCCAGTATTCACTGGACTTTTATACAGATGCCCTGAATTGTCACAGCTTCCCATACTTTTAATCCCACACTTGGAGCGTTATGTGTGGAAAACAGTTCTTGGGCTGAAGAAATTTTCTGGGTGTTCAGTAGAATAATTTATTGGAGATGATGTGCTTTAAGCCAGTCCCAAAATTTGTGGTATACCATGTTCCTTGGGTACAAACATATAGAGAATATCCTTGGTTGCTGCTGAGGTTATATATGTTCTGAGTGGAAAACAATGCACCCAAGGTGAATAATTGTCTGTGGGGCTGTAGGTAAGCATCATTTTTTCTTTTTTTAATGGGAGAGCTTGTGGAAGCTGGCACACCTGAGCTTTTCCCAGCCCAGCATCTTCTGCAGTTGATAGGCACGGGGAACTGGTGCAGGCTGGTGGCCGGAGGATTGCCGGTGGCACATCTGGAGGAGGAAACAGCCCTTGGCCTAATATTTTTTTCATGTAAAGGACCACAGATCCATTTCAGTGGGTTCATTGCTCCTTTCTTAACTTGGAGGCAGAACCAGCCCTATCTGGCTCTGGCAGCAGCAGTCTGTGTTGCAGGGAAACCCAGACTTCATTCGAAAACTAGGCTTCAACACATGGGCTTGGGGATTTCTCTCTAGTTCTTAGACATGACCCAAAGCTGCGCCTGACTTTTGGGGAGGTGATTGCACCTGCTGGCTTTTCCTTTCACAAGACTTTGCAGCAGCTGCTGGCTTGCAGACTGGCAGAGGACTAATGATGCTGCCTGCAAAATTCAGCCCCAAAACGGATCCTGTAAGAACATTTGTACCTTTTTCACAGCGCGGTGGCGGCTCTCCCGTGCTTCTCCGACAAATCTGTCTGGCAACAGGGCTGTGCAAATAATAGTATTTTTGGTTTCCTTGAAGCTCTAACAAATTGAAAAATTCCTTTTCAGGTTGAGCCAAAAGAAAAATATATTGATTTTAATTTTGGATGTTGACCAGAAAATAAAGAATGTCATTTTGGGTTGCATAGTTTTGAGTTGAACAGAATCTGGGGATTCCAAGAGCTTTGTTTAGATTTTGAACACCTCGTACGGTTCTTGCTTAAAAAACAAATAGGACAGATATTTTGCCTGTATGAATGAGAAAATTTTAAATGTCAGACTGTGTGACTTCCACTTTTGAAAATGAGTGTCATACGTATGAATGGTTCAGCAAAAATGACACTAATCCATGCAATGGTCACTCTCACTATAGCTACACTTTTGGCTGAAAATATTCCCTGCAGCTCCATGCCCTCATCATTTTTTTCAGCTCTATGAACTATGGAGGATTGAAGGTCACACAGGTCAGGTCTGGGTGATGTTTGTCCCATGCAAACTGCTTGAAAAATGGTTTCTTTAGTCCAACCGATTGCTCGGAGATGTCGATTTGGGAGTGACAAAAGCAAAGGTCAATGGTACGGGGTGACGTCCCGCTCTTCCCAGTGCCATGCCCAGTTGGAGGACTTCTGGGTGAGGGTTGCAGGGTCACCATCCCCTCTGCCCTTGGGCAATATTTGGGTTATCTCAAGGAGAGAAGTGGTGTCTCGGCAGGATTGCTGCTGCAGCCTTGACAGGTTTAAATGTACCCAGGAAAAGTTGTTTTTCCCCTTCCCTTATTTTCCACATTGCCATCGTTCTCTGGAAGGCAGCAAACCCACCCGCCCTTCCTGAGAGCAGCTAGGCTTTTCTGTGTTTTTTTTTGTCTTTTTTTTTTTTTTTTTCAATCTTGGAGGTTTTGTTTGTTTATTTATTGATTTATATCTGCTTGGGGAGTCGATCTGGTGATATTTATAGGATTTGTGGTTGGCTGTTGGGAGTTATTTTGTCAGCAGAATTTCTAAGATTTCTACTTTAAGCCTGCTTTTTTCTCCAACTTCCTTCATTTTCCCCCTTCCTTCTCTTTTATCTTTTTTTCTCTTTTCACTATTTTCTTTCTTGTGTTGTTTTTTATTTTTGTTTTTTTTTTTTTTCATTTTTGAGGGAGCCAGGCAGACTAAACTCTTCCTGAATTTTTCCCCCTGTAATTATTGCTCTTTTTTTAAGTTAGGAAAAATTATCCAGCTTTGTGTGCCTTCCCCCCTTCTTACTTTTAGATCGATGTGGTTTGACATTTTTTTTCCCCCTTTCCAAAGTAAAATTACCACCATTTCATGCTATTAAAGAAAGCCAATCAGACAAAACTGGGAGAGAAGGTGACGTCCCATAATTAACCTCCCAACGGTAAATGTAGTTTCAACCTCATAGCCTATCTCTAAATGCAACAAGGGATTTTGTTTATAAGGATAAAACTTATGTTTTGCAAATGGACAGCCTTCCCCACTAGCATCGGGAAGGGATCTCAGGTGCCAGCCTTGCAGGGGACCCTTGGCCAGTGCTGGACCTCCTTATGGTCCTGTTCCTGACACTGTCTCACTGTGATATTTATCGAATTATACATTTTTTAATTCTAGATACTAATTTTCTGCCTAGGACTGTCGTGTATTTGACAAATGTTTAGTTTTTCATTATGTACTTCAGATTTAAGCTGAACGTTGTCAGTACCTTGCATCTGTACGGCGCTGTTAATTACGGAGGGACCCAAAGCATTCTCCAAAATTTACAAAAAAAAAGAGGTAAAAACAACTCCAAAATGTACAATTCTGCCCAGGGATCATATTACTCCCACTGAAACACAGATGACTTAACCATGAGCTGGAGCAGTTCCTGTGGGACATGCTTCACAGCCTCTGCAGATTTAAAGGGCAAAGTTTTAGTCTTATGAAAGCTTCTTCCAAGAAGTACTTCATCACAGGGCTCTTTCTTGGCTCCGAGATCCACGACGCTGTGGCCAGTGGATGTGCCACCAGCGCGAGCGGTCCTCTGAAGAGGTTCTTAACATGGGTTTGGATTTGGTTTTCTTTTTAATTTTTCCTCGCATCTTGGGTTGGGGCTTCTTGAAGGTCACAGACTCTTGCCGGGATGATCCATGTGAGTGTCTGTCCTTCTCACACTGGGAGGCAGCAATGGGACTTTGGGGTTTCATGGGCAGATGGGGGGTACCCAGTTCAGAGATGGTTTTTCCTCTAGATGCAGGCTTGGCTCCCTCTTTCCCAGCATCCTTTTTAATGCTCAGAGAGCAGGATTCGAGCATCTACAATGGCTCGGGATACAGGTGGGCCTGTATCTGATGGGCCATCTTGCTGTCAGGTACTTGACCTGCTTTACTGTGTGTCAGGAATGTGGGCTAGCAATGATAGAAAATGCTCCCGCGTAGTGTCCGTGTTGCAGTGTTGCACCTGCAAGTGCATTTGGATTTGGACATCCTGCTGTCTGAGAGCTTGAGATGTCTCCTGGCTGGTCTTCACTTTGGCCAAACCATGCCAAGCTCTGTGACCACCCCCTCCACGCTGGGACTGCCTGGGAGGCTGTGCTCCCCACCGCACCTCTCCAACCACTGCAAACCCCCTCTCTTGCTGTGGTTGCACAAAGACTTACTCTGGGGTAGATGAAACTGTTCCCGTTCAACTTCTGCTGAGTTCTTCCATGTGCAGTGGAGATAAAATCGTTTCTCAGGTTGCCTCCGACCAGCTGAGCTGCAGTGAGAGCCCATGCATGTGCTCCCAGCCCGCTCCGCTTGCACAGTGGTTTGTCTTAAACTCAACTTTCAGGTCTTTCCCACCACATCGTATCCGCTCCGGCGGGGAAGGGCTGGATCTCTGCAGGTGGATGGCTCCTGGTGGTTCCTGCCGTGGGGGTAACTCGTGCAGTGGGAAGCTATCGCAGCCCCATCAGACGCGGCATTTCAAAGCAAAGCCTGCCTACGCACAGCCGGGAGATGTGCCTGCTCACAAACGCCTGAACAAAATGTGTTTAATGGCACTTCTGTAGTAAAACGTGTGGGGTTCCGTGTATAAAGAAGCCCTATTTTAAGTTTTTTTTTTTCCGTGTGCACTCGTAGCTTGTTAGATATGTTTGTTTTATCAACTTGGAAAAGTGCCTGTAATGGGATTTTTTTAAAAAATTGATTTCCTGAGAGTTTCCTGTGAAATTGGAAACCTGGAAAAATGGGTGGATTTCTGAAATGCTATTGCATGGCTCTTTCTCCCCTTTTTTTCCCCAAGTAAAAAATAATAATCCCCTCCTCTCCCCCAAGGTTTCATTCCATATACATTTATTCTTTAAAAATATTTCCAGCTGTTTCTTTTGCTGGGAAACTCATACCATCTGTAAACAACTGCTTGATGCAGATAATTCTGTTGTTTTGCCCGGTCACTCTTATTTTCTAGCTTTTATGATATGAGAGTTCAGAAGTAATCAGTAATGCCTTTTCTCCTCTTCACCCTCAATTTGATTATTTTTCTCGTAAAGAACAGAGTAAGGAGAGCACTGAGCACTAGGAGATGAAAAAAATATTTTGATTACTTTTCAGTTGCTTATAATCAAGGAGTAACTCTTTAAATCCAGACCAATTTGCTGCATTGATTTAATTCATAATTTTAATTTCATGACTGTTTTGGGGGAAAAAAAAAAAAAGGTACGTCAGGCTGAAGCTTTTTAATACTTGTTTGAACATTTGTAGTTTTAGGTTAAAATTTATTCAATGTTCCCTTTCTTCGTTCTACTTCTGCTAGCGTGTGCTACTTGAATTTCCGTGGGCTGCCAGAGGAGAAAAATTGAAATTCAAAATACAGATTCTGTCAGTACTTTCAGCAAGTTCATAAAATTACTCATATGAATATTCCCTTGACTCAAAGGCAGCTGCTTACAGCCCTTAAACATGTCCGCGACTATCTGAAGTATCGGGAGCCAGAGCGAATGGTAGGTGACACCAAAACCTGGGGTCCTTCAAAGGCAATTTTTTTCCATTCCAGGAGAGAACAGCGCTGGCGTGGTTGAGCGCCTGGCCAGGCTGGTGGAGATTTTGTGATGGGATTTTTTACTGCCTCGCTGATTTTGGTGTTTGCACGGCTGTCCTGGTTAGCAAAACCCCATGTGTGCCTTTTCCAGCAGGAATTCGACATTTTCTGTTTGAAACTTTTTGGAAGAACTTGTAATTATGAGTTACTGAGACAGCTCGGAAATTGGGCGGATGCAGGCAACACACCCAAGTTATTAAATTAAGATTATAAAATGGGAAGATAATAAACAGTAGGCAAGAAATAAATGCAATGAAACTGAAGGAGAATAATTTCTAGACTTTAGTAGTGATTTTTTGTTATTATTATTTGCCTACTTACAGTTTTTACCTCGGTGCTACAACTTTCTCTGTCCCAGCTAAGAGTTTGGGGAGAAGTTTGAGCAAACCCAGTCCCACCATTTGCAAGACAAAGCAAAAAAAAAAAACCTAAAAAAAAAAAAAAAAAAAAAAAAAAAAAAGGTTAAAAGAAAAATAATTCTCCTGCCAATACAAAGAGAATTGAAATCAGCATAGAGAGGGCCCCCGGGTGAAGTCAGAAGTGAAACTATAAGAGGGGCTCATTCCCGTTTCAGCTTTTCCAGGGAAATCTTGTGCTCACGCCTGACCTTTGCGTTGGGCTGATCAACCTCTTAGCTGGTTTCGTCATTAGTGTTTGCTACTAATTAGTATTTGGGAGGCACCTAGCAGCTTTGCAGCGACCGGGAACCTGCGGGAAGGCGAGCGGTGAGAAATATCAGCCGTTAATTATCCCCGGTACCACAGGGACGGGCACTGGGAGAGCGGGTCACTCCTCACCTCCGTGGGTGGGACTGGAGGAGACCCCTGGCTTTACCTGGGACAGCCTGGGGCGGGGGCGAGAGCGTCTCCTCTGCAGCTGTAATGCTCTCTCGGGGGGGAAGGTCCTGGGTGTCCTTGCCCAAGCACTGTGATCCTGCGATACTGCTGCCCTTGGTGATAGTGTTCGCTGGCTTCAGGTCTTCCTTGACAGACGTCCTCTGTGGGAGGTTGGCCAGCAGCAAGAAGAGGACGTGGCCAGGGGCCTGGCCAAGCTTTGGTGATGCTGTTTTCCTACCTAGAAACCACTCTGATTTCTTTTTAGGCTGAGCAACTGTCTCCAGCAGGCGTTTATTTGCATATGTAAATGTGGCGGAGGTGCTCGCGTGGGTGAGGTGCCTGCTCAATAAACCTCGTGAATTTTGGTCTGCTCAAACACGCTCCGGACACAGGGCTTCAGAGCAGCCGCCTGGGGAATGACGAACTCCCTGTGTCCCCACGTGCCAAACGTCTGGGTGCTTCGTCTGGCTGACGTGGGGGCGCTGGGAACAGGTCGTGTCCCTGCAGGTCACAGTCACCTCGGCACCTTCCTGTGGGTGAACCTGGGAAATCTCAATGTTAAAATAAGTCTTTCTAAAGCTGGATTTAAATAACACGTATGCCTGGGAGTAACAAGCACCTTCCTCTCACGCTGGAGACTTTCCTGTATGCTGCATTAGACCCCAAACGAGATCACTGGTCTTCACGCCGATGGGCGGCCCATGGGCTTTTGGTACCACCGCCTCTCACATGTCCCCGTGCTCCAGCAGTGGAGGTGTTGAGCATCACCTGCATGTGTCCCTGCCAGGTTTGGTTTATACCATCGTCATCGTCAGCACCTCCGTCATCCTTCTCGCCTGCTGGAAAGCTCATCCCTGGCTTGGCAGGAGCCGCGCACGCTTCTGCAGCTGGGATGGGAGTCGCTGCCTTTTTCTTCTGATGACCTCAAGTAGAAAACACTTGGCTATTCTCTTCTCGGAGGGTTCAAAAATCTCCGATTTTTTTTTTTTTTTTTTTTTTTTTTACTGTTGGGTTTTCCCCCTTGCTGCAGGAAGAAGCACTGACCTCAGCCCGTCTGCATTCTGTTTTTTCCTGCAGCAAGGCTGGAGCTGAGTAAAAGGGTGAAATTCCCCCGGATGGTCACAAATAATTTTGATGCTACTGTTTTTAAAGCTGCCGCCAGCATCCCCGACCTGCATCTCAGTGGTTTTGCCCCACAGTCAGGACGGGGGCTGTTTGCAGACCCCACGATGGGCATGGCGGGATGGGGGACCCTTGCTCCTGGGCTCAGCTCTGCTGCAGGACCGGAGAATATGCCTCCCGTAGAGCTCAGGTTTCCTCCTTGCAGATATCTATCTATCTATCTATCTATTTATTATTATTGTTATTATTATTATTATTGTTGTTGTTATTGTTATTTTGGTTGTTTCTTGAGGGGAAGCTGCAGCTGAGGAGATAGGGAGCACATTCCTCCAGCCCAAGGAACTTACTTGTTCCCTGATGGAAAATTCATCCCTTTCAGACCCTTACGGATTCTAGGATTCTATGAAACCCCAGCAGCCTAAAGCATTGGAGATAATTTTTCTTTGTGCAGGGCTTCCCTGGCTCTGGGAAGCGTGTGGGCATGTGTCCTGCTCAGCTCACCCATCGGTTCAACTTTGCTCTGTGCTCTTTATAAACTTTGGGGAACATCACTGGTCTTGGGGGGATGAGAAGCACAATGAGGGGTGATGCAGGGGTCTGTGGTGCCATGTAAAAGCCGGGGCTTTGGGTTTCCTGAGCATCCCCTGTACTGGCAGGAGGAAGCAAAAATCAAATAAAAAGGGGGCATGGGCGTATTTACGGGTCCTTGTGCTCTGCAGATGTTTTGGTGTGGTGCAGGGCTTCTTGGTTTTTTTTTTCCTCTCTTTAATGAAAATTAAATAGGAAACTGCCAATGTCTTGCCCTTTGTTTTAAAAAAAAGGAAAAAAAAAAAAGCACTTCCTGCATTTTCTGTTGCTCTGAAGTTAATAATAACAGACAGCGCAGGTAGGCAGGCCTGCAGTTATTTTTATGGCACATTCCTTCGTGAGACCTGTTTTCAGTTGCTTCTCCCATTGCCAAATTTTAATTATTTGGGGTGAAAATTTCCACACTGGGTGCTGCTGGCTCGTTTCTAAACTGCGTGTCACTGAAAATTATTCAGCTGTCTTTGGGAAGGTGTTCAGGGAAAGTAGGTTGTGGGGTTTTGTTTTTTTTTTTTTTTTTCTTTTTTTTCTCAGGTAAAACAAGTGATTCAGCCCTTTTACAAAGCATCTGGAGAGTAAACCTGATTTTTCCCTGCTCTGGAGGAGGAGCTGGGGCAAGCAGCTTCCGCTCCCCCTGCAAACCCTGGGCAGAATTAGGGGCATCTCCCCTCGGCAGAGCCGGGGTGAAGTTCGGAGGCAAATCGTGGTGGGATGGCTGTGTACGATTAAATAAATAGATTTAAAACCTTTTTCCCCCTGGGGAGGGCTTTGGTGGTGGCGGATGCGGGGGGGTCTTGGCACCCTGGTCCTGCATTGGGCATCATGCCCGTGGGAGAGGATCCGAGTGTAGCGTACATGGATGTGAATCCAAGTGATTTGAATAATTGTTTTTAATAATCATTTCGGTGATCAGGCAGAAAGCCTGTGCTTAAATCTTTCGAAATCTCATTTAACATTGTTATGGTTTTTAGTTATTTTGTTCTTTTGCTGTAACTGTTAAAATGTTGGGGTTTTTTTCCCAATATTGTGTAGCCCTTTATAAACATGCATTTCTCAGGTCAGTTATACATCTGCTTGGACTCCTAATTTTTGACACTTTATCCTGTTAGGAGATATTGAGCGATACATTTCTTATTTATCACATGATTTCCTTTTCGCTTACTACTTCAGTCAAGGAGCATATGGCCAGAAGCCACATTCTGCTTTCGTGCATTTTAATTTAATAGATATTTATTAGCGTTAGTTAAACAAAACTACCTTAAATGTACCTGATAGGTACAAAAGCAGCTTTAGAGAATCATATTTTAAATTGTAAATTATTTTACGTGAGAGATTGTATGACTAATTATCCAGCCTGTGTTTCAGAGCCCTGTGTTCGTCCTCCCCTGCTCGCCCACTGGCAGGCAGATGCAAACTCTGCTCCTCTGCTTTTTCAATTATAAATGAAGAAGTCACCAAATTAAATTACCTGGGTAAACTGGTGCGTAGGAGATTTCTCTTCGCCCTTCCCAAAGACGCTATTTTGTCGAAAGCAGCTCTGACCCATTTTGGCACATTCTGGTTGCTGGCAGTTAAATGGTGATTTCCAGCAATTCACTGCTTCAACTTGCTTAGGATATTTGTAGTCCTTAAATACCATGTTTTAGAATTTAAATGCAATGTTTTCTTTTAAATGGATTAATAGCGTGGCCTGCAAAAGGCATCATCCTTTCACATTTGATTCCAAATGGGCTTACTGCAAAATGAAAGGAAAAAAGCTTATTTCAGCCAGATTTTAAAAAATATGTGTACACGTCGCCCAGTTTTTCCCCATGCTGAAGGTGAGCCCCGAGCGGAACGGGAGAGGAGGAGGTTGCCTTTCCGGTGGGGTCGTGGGCTGGAGGCCGGGGTGGTACCACCACGGGGTGGAGATGTTCTGCTGAACGTTTTGGTGGGCATTGCCCAGGCTACTCCAGGGCGGTCAAGCTGGGTGCGATGGCCAGTTCTTCGGGCGGCCCCATCCCGCGGCACAGCGGGTGCTGCCACCTGGCCAGGCACCAAAGACACGTCCACCGATTCAAGGCTGTCGGTCTTTGTTGTCGAGGTTGTTTTTGTGATTGCTGAGGGTCAGAGCCGCCTAACAGGGTCCTGGGCATCATGGCACAGTGGCCCTGCCTCTTTCCATGGAGAGCTGAGGGACATCAAATGGCTCACTTAGGTCAGCTTACATACACTTTGCTGAAATATTCCGTTTTTTATTAAGCTTGTAATTGTGTTTATTTTGCAAAGTTTGAGGAGAAGACCATGGCGCTTCTTTATTATTCTTTTTCACCTTTGCATACCATGTACAATCAGAAGAAATTATCTTCCCATGCTTTGGCTGGACACGCCGTGGTCTGGGGTAGTGCGGGTGCTGGTGATTTATGATTAAGTCATCTTGCAGCCTTAGGATGGGCCGGGATTCGCCATGCTTGGCACTGCACAAGTGCTGAACAGAGCTGTTTCAAAGAGTTTGTAACCAAGAAGAATTGCTGGCATGGAAAATTTGCCAGTTAATTGCATGTTTGGAAACTGGAGCAGTGTGTGAAGGTGTGTGGTGGCACCTTTGGTGAGGATGGGTTTATTTAAGCATCCAGAAACCTTTAAGACAGCTGGATCTGATTTCATTCATACTTGGCTTGATGTTTAGGTCTAATGGATCCAAACTAAGAAGTCAGCCACGGGCTTGCAACAGCCCAAAAACAACCGTGTCAGCTCTGCCCATGTCTATTGGTGGTTTTTGAGTGTTTCCCCCTTGGGAGATGCCCAGGAGATCCCTCCTCTCCAAGAGCATCTTGGCTGCTGTGAAACCATCTAGACTGAGAGCTCTTACCTCTTGCGGTTCCTTTTTTTTCTTTTTTTTCTTTTAAAATAAACTCCCTAACACTGGTGGGGTCACACCATTGCACCTCCCTTTCTGTGCTCTTCATGCATGTCTTGTCCGTTGCACTGGGATGTGCTACGTCCTGAGAGAGGGGAGTCCATGAATTGCTCATGAAAAGAGGTCAAAAAGCAAAAAAAGGGCATTACAAAAAATAAAAAAAAGCGGGGGGGGGAATCCGGCAGGGCAGACACATACAGAATGGGGAAGGTAAGGAAAAAAAAGACATAACAAAATGGCGTATTGGCCCCAGAAGGTGCCGTGCAGTTAGTTGGTGATGGTTGGGAATTGCAGAGGCTGCAGTCCCCACGTCATTTATTTCCAGCAATTCATTTGCTCAACTCCAAATACAAATATGAAAAGGAACATAAATGAATTACATGCATGATCCTTCACAAGAGTAATACTGGCATTAAGCTGGGCGGTAAATCACACCAGAGGCACCAGCTAACATGTGTGTATAGCCAGGAATAAAATACGGCATTGGGACATCGATATGCTTCGTGTCGGGAGCATGATCCCTGCACAACATGTTCCCAAAATAAATTTATATGTAAAGAAATTCTTGCTTACATGGAGGATGAATAACTTTGCAATCTCAGATGGTTTGCCAAAGTTGAGGTTGGCTACATGCTTCCCAAACTTAAATATTTTAATTTTTGGTAATATTTAAGGTAACACTTGGTGTTGTGGCTGGAGTGTCCCGCAAGATGATGTGAAGGCAGAGTCGAGGCTGTGCCTTTAACTTTGGCGTCTGTATTTTGCGGCTTTCACGAGCACTTGTCCAGGCAACCTTTATATTCAACGGGCGTTCTTCACGTGGAATTATAATTGCAGGAGCCTGGGCAATTTCTCTGCGATTGGGGAACGTGGCTTGCAGGGTTGTGCAGAAAGCTCTTTAGACAGATGGGAATTGTACCCCATCCCTAGGGGATCTTGGGTAACACCGATGCCCCAGCACCCCACAAGTTTCTGCCCTGGCTGTATATTAAGTCTCCTTTTCCCCTTTTTTCCTCTTTTTTTTTTTCTTTTTTTTTTTTTTTTTTGGTACACACAGATCTAATCTAGAAAATGCCCCGAAGGTTTGAGCAATCTACCAGTTGCAGGAACCCATAAAGCTTTTTTTTTTTCTTTTTCATTGTGTAAGCATGACAAATCATTAATTTTTGATTGATTGCTTTGAATTATGGGTGCTCTGACATCCTTTCTGTAGCTGAACAGCTGTATAACAAATGAACATATCAGTGCTCACAAAAGATTGGAGATCTAACAGAAGCAATTACATTGTCAGCTCCTCCCTTCTGGCTTTTCCCAGGCAATGGAGGGAGGAAATTTTTTAACAGAAATTCCTCAAGTGGCTAACAATAATAATAATAATAATAATAATAATGATGATAATAACACCTTCTTATAATTGAATTAGATTTTTATCTCTTCATTTCCAGTGGATTTCTTAAACCTTCAGAAGCCAGGACGTGTTTCTGCTTTGTGTAACTCAGAGAATCCCTTTGAACAAAATTTCACATGAAGAATTAAAAAAATAAAATCAAATTGCAATTTTTGGTTGCTATTCCTTTAAGATTTCAGAATTGCACCAGTGCACTAAATGTGACCTCCATAACTTTTAAATTAAGAATTTATGCTGGCTTGAAATTTATGAAATATTTCAGCATGAAAGAAAGCCTTTTTCCCTCAGGAAAATTGAGCAATAAATCACAGCACTCTCGATTTACTGCCCTACAGCCAGCCAAAGATAGGATTTTTTTTTTCCTTCCCCCCTTCATTCTGGAAAAAAAAAAAAAAAATGTAATCATATAAGACAGCTTAGCTGCTATCCTCCCACTCTCTAGAATTTTTAATTTCAGCTGTTTCTGCTTGGATTTATTTCCAATATTCCTGCTCGGCTTTTCAATTTCCTCAGTTATTAAATTTTAATTCAGTGCATTAGCATTTAAATTAAAAAAGGGTTTATTTTATCGAAATCGTTGGCTAGCCCCTATCCTGCTGCACATGAATTGCCTGTTTCTGCCATTTGCACAAAATGTGAAATGCAGCTAATATCTTTTAACTTGTATTTGCACAAATTCAGAAATAAAATTTCTGGGTTTGGAATAATATTGTCTTTCCAAGGAAGCCTCTCATCAGAGAGCCAGGGGAAGGAGGTGAAAAGGAGGAGACCCTGGTTACTCCCTGCTCAGCCCCTTCTAATGGCCCGGAGGGGCTCAATTAGGCAATTCATTGCTAACGAAGGGAGGTGCACTGGACCTGCCCCCCTAATCCAGGAGCGGGGCCATCTCAGCTTGGACACAGCATTGAGTTTGGCTATTTCTGCCTTATTTCCCTCCTGCAAATCACATATTTTTGCATAGGAGGGATTGTTACTTTAAACTTGGATAAAGTGCAGTAAAATAATTGTAGGAGAGCAACTGGAGGGAATCGACTCAGGAAGTCGCCTCCATGGCAGGGCTGTGTCGGATGTTCTGCCTCGGCCTCCTGGAAACCTGGCTTTCAGTACATGACACGTCCTACCAACACTGAACACGGGGCGTGTGTGTAATTCAGAATGGAAAAGCCCCAGGTATTTTGGGTGCAGCGTGCTAGCAGGAAGAGTTTGGAGGGCAGTCTTGCCTTTCTTAACCTAAACAGCCTTTTTTTTTGATGTCTTTTGCTCCCTTAGGCCGACGAGAGCAACAGCAGTGGGCGGAGGAGCTCTTCCAGCAGGTAGGCGTACGGTTTTCTCTGCTGGGGTGGGATGTGGTGGGCAGATGCGGCTCTGCTTGGATGCAGCTGTATCGGAGATGGGTGGCAAAGGGCAACTGCATGAGAGGGATGAGTTGGGAGCTGTTTGAACATGGCGTCCATACACCCATTTTTGGATTTTGCTAAAAAGATGGATGCAAGAAGGATCGTTTTGGCCTTGGGGCTCCATGGAGAGGCAGTTTGCATGCAGTGCGGGGTGGTACGGCTGAGTTCCCCCAGCCCCATGCCCGCGCCGTGGTGCAAAGGCCATTGCAGGATGAGGTTCTTGGATGGAGACCTTGGGCCATGCTGCGGTGGTTGGGTGCAGGTTCTCCTGCTCCCATGCAAGAGGAGAGGAGGGGGGTGTCCCCCAGGCCCCTCTGATCCCACTAAGGGGTGTCTCTGCAGCACCCGCTCTGGTGGGTGTAGGATGTGTCAGGTCCCATGCAGGGGACTCTGCTCCAGGTATCCCGTTTGCTGCCACCCCCGGCGTGCGTGGCGGTGGGCAGGGTGCCCGGGGCGTGTGGCAGCCCCTCGGCCGGCACGTCCCGGCAGCCCTGTGCAGTGCGGGAAGGAGGCATGCAGCACTGGCGCGAGCAGCAGGAGGAAAGCCCAGCACAAAGAAGAGGGAGGTGATGAGGCTGGGTCTGCCCTGTGCTGTGGTCTCTCCATCTGCTGATGCTGTAGGGCATCTTACCTTGCTGGGAAGCACTGAAGATGATGCTTCTCGATCCCTCTCCTTCCCTGGAGGAGCAGCTGCCAGCCTGGGCAGAGCAGGCGATGGGGAATGTCCAGCCCTGGCATCGGTGTGGCTGAGCTGCGCCAGCGCTGGGGTTACCAGAGCAGCCCCCAAAACCCAGCAGCATCGGGTACGCGGTGCCTTCCCCCCCAGGATGGCTGCATTTCCATGGTGGGTGGCTGGTACTCGCGTGGGTGGTTCCAGCAGTCAGGGGGACCTGCTGGAAAAGTCTCCTGCAGTGTCCACTGTCCAACATCTGTACCTGGTGGAGTCAGACTAGAGCTGTGAAGGCATGGAAGAAGGGGCAGCTTTCCTTCCTTGGCCAGGCACAAATCCCTTTTAGCTGGGTTTCCTCTGCAGAGCAGTGTTTGTGTGCCGGGCAGTGCTGGGGAGGTGGTGGGAGCTGGGAGCAAAGCATGGCTTTGGTGACAGTCGGATTTACCTGGTCCTGTGCATGCTCGAAGCTGGTTCCTGGTTGTCAGCAATCCACGAGCAAACTGGCAAACTCATCTCCTAGGTTTAAAAGGTTTTGTGGTAAAAATAGGTGGAGATGTAGGAGATGAGAGATGCCAGGCTGGAAATGGGGGCAATGCTAAGATGCACCAGGGAGGGGAGCGCATGGCCCAGGAAGGAGCGGGCTGCAGCAGAGCACGGAAACATCCATGAGAGTTGGAGAATATGGTAGGAGAGTCAGGGAGGTGCCATCATGTGGTAGGATGATGCACAGCTTGTCGAGGGGACTGCCAAGCACCTGAGGCATGGTTGTGGGTTACATCAGCAGGGATGGTGGAAGATGGACAACAGAAAACTGGAGCTGGTTGGGCTGCTGAGGAAAAAAGTCAGCATGGGATGGGCAGGCTGCACCATGTCCTGGCATATTCTCCATCAGCATCACCTGCCTCTTCCTCAGCAAGGGGGCATAGCGGTGTGGGCAGCCCCTGAATGCCACAGTGGCACAAGCAGTGAAGCTGTGATGGTGTGGCAGAAGCCGCTGTCTCTGCATTGTCATGATCTACGGCGGAGTGAGACCACCATGGGTCCACCCAGACAAGGCTTGCCGGTCGCCACTGCCGGGCTTGGCGCAGCTTCTCTGCCCGGGGCAGGCCACTGGCACTGCGTGGAGCAGCCCCTGATGAGACACGAGGCTTTTCTCTGGGCACGCACAGCCCTTGGCAGCAAAGCAGCAAGCACCACCGCTCCCCTCCAGCGCTGCCTGCCTCCTGCGCAGCTCGAGCTGTGTTTATGTCCTCTCCTTTGCACTGCCAGTGATACTGTCTCTCATCTAACTGTATGCCAGAACACCCTCCTGTTCCCTCTGGAGACTTGAAAGTGCTGCTGAAGTTTTACCCATCAGGTGTAACACATCTTTCCACGTTAAAACCCCGCTCCATTCTTCTGATCTCCAAAATGCTGGGGTCCTCACCCCACCTCCCACTGCTGAATGTGCACCGAGTGCTCCCCACCGCCACAGCCGTAGTCCCTGCCCAGCGCCCCGACGCTACTGCTCAGCATTTCAGAATGAAATACCCTCATTACCGGCAGCTTTTCAGTACGGCGGCGCTGCCCGGCACTGGGCGCCTCTGGGGTGCCCGCTGGGTTGGGCTCGGCAGGGTGGGCAGGCAGACTTCAGCAGTGGTGAGCAGCACCAGCATCGGGTGTCACACGCAGAGGAAAACTTCTCTTTTCCCGGTTTTGGGGTGGCTCATCAGTGCGGTCCAGCAGTGCTCGCTCTTGGGACGCTGGGAATTAGCCTGAATGAAGTGCTGGAAGGGAAACCGAGCGTAGGTTGAGGTGCAGGGGGAAAGGAGCCAGGCATCGCTTCCTTCTCCTGAATTCTTTATTCTGACTTTTAACTCAGTTTTTTAGCTCTCGCTGGAGGGTTTTGCAGAGCAGGTGGGCGAGTGCATTCTCCATGCGGGAGCTGACCCTTCGGGGCGTCCCCCGCGGGTGTCCTCCCTTCCTGGGCGTGCGGGAGGTGCCCTCGGGGCCGAGCACCTGAACATCCTCCTGGGTGTGAGTGGTGGCCTTCCCCAAGGCGGGTACCCGAGTCCCCATCAGGAGGGCAGAACTTCCGTCCATTATCACTGTCATTTTGTGCATGCATGGGGAAGTGTGAGACTGGCCATCCCTTTCTCCTCTTAGGAAAGCGGAAACAAAATCCACTTCAGCATCTGACATCATTTGACAAAAGATGGTCAAAAAAAGGAAAATGACCAAGTCTGTTTCAAAAAAATAAAATGGAATAAAAATCTAATATTTCAGGAAAGCTCTGTCAGTGACTGGAGGTTGAAATTTGTCTTTGACGAAATCTGTGGGACTGGTAGTGGCTGGAGATACAACGTAGATGTTTTTCAAAGTTGTTGCTGCTCGAAACTATCACTAATTGCAAACTATTGAGGAAGCTTTTAACGATTAATTTATATCAGTAAAAAATATAACCAAATAATGTTGCCAGGACAACTTTACCTTTCTGCGACTTTTTTTTTTTTTTACCGTAGCATGCTTGATCTTAATGTGATGACCGTAGGATTGGGTCGATGCTATTTTTATTTATTTATTGTATTGAATTGATTTTATTCTGTTTCAAGTAAATCTTAAAAGCCCTGAAGGCACAGGATTTTTATGATCTTATCACCCCCACAGCTCTCATCGGCCCTGTCTGCCGCCTTTGAAATAACACAGTTCAGCACGTGCAGCTGTTTGCAGCTGAGAATTAGTGGTGGCAGAAAGCGCTCACTATTCTCCTACCTTATTAACTTGCGTGTGGTTCCTGTACCGCACTGAATGCTTATTAATGGGAAATTTTAAAAAGTGAAGAGAATTATTAGGAGCATAGAAAAAAACTCTTCCTTTAAGGGAACTAGAAGAGAGATGGCTGTTTGCCTTGGAGAAGATGACAAGTAAGAGACAACATGACAAAGCTGTGCGTGTTTTTGAACACTCCAGAAAAGGCAGATCAGAGACTTCTTTCTTTCTTTTGCAAGACAAAAAAGAGACAGTCAACAAAATTAAAAGGCAGCAAATTAAAAGGCAATAAAAGGCAGGATTTTTTTCTTGCATGATGGGCAGTTAGCTGTTGGAGCATGTTGCCAAGAGTCAGGTGCTTGAGCGGGGCTTAGAAGGGACTCAGCTGGAAGATGGCATCAGTAGGTGGCGGGGGCTCTTGTGGCTGAGGCACGTTGCCTGGGGATCAGTTACCTTGCTGCTGCCTGCTGGAAAGTTTCTTGAAGCTTCTTCTGAAGCCCCTTCTGCACATGGTGGACCAGATTTGGTAGAACTCGCTGGTGTGAGTCTGTCTGACAGTCCTGGAGGGCTTGGAGGGTCCGGAAGGTCAGTGTGGGGACAGTGCTGGGAGCTGTAGACCTCGGGGTAATCATTGGGAGTCTCCATAATGCTGTCGTAAAACTACTTACCAATAATTAATGTCAGCATTCAGATGGTGGGCTCTGGATCTTGACAAGAAATAATTGAAAAACCAAATGTGCAGTTATGTCTGACAAGCAGCGTGTGCTTTCCTTGGTCATCAGAGCCTTGTGTAGTTATGTGTTAGACACGGTTTTATATAATTATTACTGTTTATATGGTGGGTGTCAGAGGAAGGAAGAATTTTAGTTTCAAGTCCTCCTTTGGCTATTTATTTTAAAGTCATTAGATTTGTTTTCAGACTTAACTATGCTTAATGTGCGAGACTCCTGCTGAATAAATCAGACCCTGATATAGGAACTGCATCTGTTTGCGGAGGGAACGGAGCCAGCTGGAAGCTCAGCCCCCGTCTGCACCAGGGCTGTCACCAGCCGGGGAACCCACTCGCAGCACAGATGTAGCTGTGCAGAAAAGCATGCTCTGCTCCCGAAACGGGTAAAATCCCAGTCCTTCTGGGGTTATGAGCAGGCTGTGAGGGCATGGATGGGCTCATCTTTATTGCATTGCTAATGGCACTGTGGTCCCCAGAAGGGTGGGAGGTCTCTTGGAGATGGAGGTCCAGGAGAAGGGCTCTGTGGTGCTGGCCTGGAGCGATGCAGAGTACCCTGCAGGCAGGAGCGTTTCCAGTGGTGCTTTAGGCTGGGACACGGAGGCCTCCCAGCTCTGACGTGGTGCAGTTTTCCCTGATAGGCCAGACCAAGCCGTGGTGCTTAGGTAGTCTGGTCGTTTCAGTCTCTATCTTAGAAGATGTAACTTCACAGCTGGAGAAGGTATTGAGAAGTGGTTGCACCTACCTTCCTCCTTCTCCATTCACCCTTCTCCAGCCTCGCTGGTGGCGTCTTTCCCTCTGCTCCCCATGTTACTTGCTCTGTCCTTTGTGGACACGTCCTTCCTAGTAGCTCCTTTAACCCAAGCGAGGGTCTGCCCCGGGATGGCACCAGCTCTTCTGCAGGCTCCTCTCCCAGCTGACCAGTCCTCACCAGGTCCCCAGCATTCAGGGAGGACAACCTCTGTGTGTGCCCAAGCTGGAAGCTGTGGTCCTCCAAACCTCAGGAGAGGGCTCCACACCCTGCGGAGGGATGTGCATGGGGACAGGCCCAGGGCTGAGTGTTTCCAAGAAGCAAAACGATTTAAATCGTTTCCCCTTCCTTTAAAGGACCACCCTGAGCATGAAGAGCTTCAGACTCATCCTGTGTCAGAGAGAAAACTATTAATAATTAGGCAAGGTATTTAATAAGCCATGGTGCTTTCTGAAGAACTCTCACCAGCCATTTTCAGAAAGAAACGAAGCAGCACAAAACCCCCGCAAAAGTCCCCTCTGGCCGATTTAAGAGAAGCCGATAGTTCAGTTCCCTACTGCGACCAGCACAGAAGCTGTGGGAAGCCCAGGCAGGTTTCCTTGAAACCCAAAAGGTCAAATGTATACATACGAAGAGATGACAGTGCTTGGACACATCCCGGCTCCTGTGGGACCGGCATATTTTCTGTGTAAGCCACACCAATTTGCTAAACGCCAGGGCCCCGGAGGCCTTTGGATGGTGTGAGGTGGAGAAACGTGCCTTTCTGGAGCTGTAAAGTACTGAGTCATGGTAGCTATAATGTCCGCTGCAAAGCTGAGTTACCAGGAAATTGTTTTCCTTGGGTCACCCCCTCTTCTGGCCAGCTTGGGGTTGCGCTGATCATGGCATGGAACCTCATAGCTTGTTTACATTAAATGCATGTGTATCTCCAGCAAGAGGACATCTGCCACCTCATTTGTATCACTCCCCAGCTGAGGAGTTTTCCCAGTCCCAGGGTCCTGTCTCCTTTTCTGTCCATCTTTTCCCATTGGTCATTTTATCCCATTCATCTTGTGGCTGTGCTGTGCCGCGCTGCCGCCGGCGGGTCGGTGGCATGGTCTGGCATAGGCTCCTGTGGCCGTGTTGGGGGACCTGTGGACGTTTGCAGACAGTTGTCACCCCCTCAGTCATTTCTTAGTCAAGCAACATAGAGCCCTTTCACTGATATAAATAAACCCTTAATCTGTTCTCTTTGTTTTTCCCTGAATTTCTTTGTTGACATTTCCATGCTTGAAAATTTAAAGACGCTGGCAGCTATTCTGTTACCATCTTAAATTTAGTTTTTAACCTGCATCATTTGTATGTTGCATTTTTTATCTGACTGAATTCTTTTGCTTTTGGCAAACAGTGCGCGTTTGTTTTTTGTTGGATAAGCCAAATTTTTTTTATATTTGGTTAGACTTTCCTCTTCAAACCATCCTCAAGATATTCCTAATAAGGACTGAAGGGAATTTGTTTTGCTAATACCTTAGGAATTCTTTGTGGCTCTTGACTATTGTTCTGGTTTGTATTTTAATGTTTAATTTCTAGAGGAGAGGCAGCCTGATTTGGTCCTGTAGTTTACCTTTTCTGAAGGATTTGGAGCTGCCGAGCATCCCTTGAGGAATGAATGCACGATTAAATTCCTCCTATGCTTACTGAAGCAGTGTTTGTTGTCAGGAAAGGTTGTGTGTTTTAGTAGACCAAGATAGTTGGAAAAATTAAGTATGCTGCTTTGTTTGTTTTCCCTAGATTTTAGCACTGACACCATACCACACCATACCACCAAGTGTTGCATTAGTTATTTTGGGGGTTCTGAAAGCAGTTGCCTCTGTTTTTAAGAGCTGGCTGCCCTTAGAGGCAGGTAGTGATCCTACTTGATGCACCTCCCTTCTAAAAAGCCTTTAGGTCCTTCTAAATTTATGAACTCAATATTGTTATCTATCTATGAGCAAATTTCTTCCAGGAAAGCCTAAATGGCAGTTCCTGTTATACTTCTGCCTGCAGAATAATGTGGTCCTGTGCTCTGATTTCAGTTTATTTTGGGGGGAGAAAGCAGAAAATATAAATGTGTCGCAGATAAGGACATGGTTTGGGGCTGCTTCTCTTGCCTCAGAACTTTTTTTTGCATGCCCACTTAGTGTGACGTGCCCAAGTCTAATTGCATGATTTGAAGCATGGGCCTCACAGCCTTCAAGAGTTGCACATTCATCCTGGTTAGCTTCAGCTTATTTTGGTCAGCTTATAAGTGATCAGTGAGTTTAAGTCATGTATGGCAAAGAGTGGATCCGCCAGCCTTGTGAATAAAACCAGCCAATCAACCAAGGATACAACCTATAGGACCATGGACAAAACAAGTACAGAGATTTGAAGTAACACTTGCATTGTAGCAGTGACCTTGAATCCTTAAATCATGAGTTTCACAAGAGCGTGTTGAACCTGGAAGATGCCCTGGAGCTCTGACCAGCCTTTTCTTTTGTTGTGTTCCTCAGCAAGTCTTCACTCCTCTACCACTGATGGAGGAAGGAGTTCCCATTCTCTAAAATAACCTCAGAAAATGAGTGAACAGGTTTTTCCTATAGCGTCTGCTTTCAGAGGTTAAACCCACACTTTTAGAATATACAGTGGCATCTTGGAAAGTGGTAATTGTGAAGAGAACTGAAATTTCCTGGTGGACATGGGTGACCATGAACTCTGTGTATAACTCTGTGAGCAAGTGAGAATTTGGGTTTCAGACACATGCACCAGCATGTGCTGCCGCCGTGTGTGTTAGAAGAGTGCTGGTGGCATACTTTGCCCTGCTCCAGTATCCGTGCTTTGAAATGTGGACAGGTTCCCAAACATTCGTGGAATGATTCAAGATTTGGAAGGCATGTTTTAGTGTGTATACAGTATACATTAAGGAAGTGCATTTGCTTTGCTTCATTCAGGAGGCAGGAGAAGAGTATGTTCTCTCCTGTGGAGGGAATATTCCCAGTAACAGGATGTCTTTTCCAGCAAACCAATGGCTGGAGGCAGCAATCCACATTGGAAGTACAGTGCCTGTTTTGGAAAAAAATTACTCAGAAGAGGGACTGAGAAATGTTCCGGTTACTCCAGCACTTTACGTGTCAAAATGAGGACAGCCTCTATGAAAGAGGCATTGGCTCAAGCTGCAGATGTAGTTTTGACAGGAACTGTGAGCTGTGACACAGGCGGTTGGGTTCGACGAGTAGGTCGGTCTCTTTGGCTTTCATGTCTGTGAGGTAACATTTGAAAGCTGAAGCAGAAGGCATGGAGACTAGAAGCAAAGTGCTCAGCGGTAACACTGTAAAAAGTAGCTCCCGTTTTTTCTCTTTTAACCCTGAACTTGAAAATCTTCTTGCCTAGTAATATCTGCAAAAGAGATGTCCCTGATGAAGGATAACCAGGTTGTTCCTCTGCTTCCTGACCTGCTCTACCGCCCTCCTCCTGGTGTAAGGCATGGTGCCCACACAGCTGGGCTGCCCGAGGGAGCAAATAAGAGCTATGGGGAGGGGGTAGGAAGGCCACCACAACTAGTTTATCAGACAAGCAGATTTTCAATTTACATCTTTTTCTGTCTCTGCTTGCATCATCTCCATGTAAAACGAGAGTTTATTTACATCTGTTCTGTCCATTCTACTTCCCGTACCTCCCATCATGGCAGGAACCTTCTGGTTCTTTTAAAACCATGGCAGACATCTGTAAATTGAGCCCAGTTTCAGCCTCCCCCATTTTTTGCTTCCTTTCCTTTCTGACAGCTGAGGCCTTTTGATTTGGCATGGGACAAGCCAACCGCACATTGGTTTCAAGAAGACAAGTTGTAACATCATACTGATGATATTCTCCTGGTGGGCTCTGCAAAGCATGTTCCTTCAGGTGCCCACTGCACGGTCCTTATTACTGTGCTCTTCTGCACCTCTGGTCCTGCAGACCAGAAGAGTGTACCAAGGGCCATACAAGAGTGTGTTTTGGTAGTGTAAATGGGCACCCAGCATGCTGTGCCAAGGAGAAGTTGGGTATCACCATCACTGATATCATCAGGGCATTACTGTTGTGTCTCTAGTTCTTCCAGCTTGAGTGGTGTCCAGGAAAAAAATGAAGATGCTCCGTGTTTGCTGCTGGGGTGGAAGAGCTTTGTTTGTAGGTGTTGATTCAAGAGCGGTATGTCCTCCTCCACATTTGTTTCCTTTTCCTCTCCTTTTGAGGAGAAAATACACAGGAGCTGACGTTGAAGACTGATTCTCCACTGATTTCACTTTGCCCCTCCCAAAAAGCTCAGCAGGATGTGTGCTATAAAAATAGCCTCATTAGAAGCCATCTGAGTACATATGCAATCACAGATCACTCAAAAGGGAGCGCAGAGCATGCATGTTTCTGTTGCTGTCTTCAGAGAATTACATGACAAATTATTCCTAGCTGGAAGAAATGTCCTTTTATAATTGGGTTTTTTTCTCATTCTTTCATAAGGGAGGAGTGTGTGTTTTTTAAGTAGCTTTTAGTCACTTTCATTATTTATGAGAATGCTACTCCAGATCAGAAAAAGCAAACTGCAAACGCAAGTTTCTTCTGGCTGCAGCAGCTGACGGGCCCCGTTTGCTTTCAGTCATTGCTGCTTCTGCTTATCACAGCCAGAAAGAAACACTCTCCAAAGGTGAAAATGACACCATATTGCAGCTCTTCAGTTTGCACCCCCTTCTCCTCCTTTCCTTCTCCTACAGGAGACCGGCTGGAAGAGGGGCCACTAGCTTCCTGGGCAGAGTGTTACCCTGCAGAGCAAACGGGTGTGAACAGTCAGCCATTACCTTTCTGTCCTTCCATCTGGAAGAGCTCCTTGCATTGCCCTTGTGTTGCTCCTTGCATTGATGCTGGTGAGGCATCATCCAGACTACTCAGCTTTATGACCAAAACTCTACTTTTTGCATGGCCATTTGTCCTTATTTTCATGTTGAATCATCTGGCTCTGCTAAAGCTTCGGGCTTCATGACCTATCGTAGGTGTAGGACCAAGTATACCTGAATGGGTCCAGGAACCCATTTTTACCCCTACCTTTCCAGTTCGCTGTGATGAGTCTGCATCAAGGCCTCCTTAAATCTGTTCTGCCTTCACATGCTTATATTTGACATGAAAGTGGCCATAACATCATCAGAAGATGAAAGTCTGATGATCAAAGCAGGCAGCAATGTTGAAATGAGCATTGTGAGATGGCAGAGCTGGTAATACAGTAATTGGCTATGTGGCCTACTTAGTCAGAGGAGTGATACATACAAGTGCAATGTTTGTTTGCCTCTTTAATGTTTAAAATCCATAGAGTCTGTTCTGGAAAGTGAAGCAGCACCTCACCCATAGGAGCAACCAGGCACGCCATTGAGTGACGGTGTGAGCAGTGTGTGATCACGAGGCTTCTGCCTCCTCTCCTTGGCAAGGAAGAGCCTCTTGGATTGCCAAGCTCCAAAACTCAGGAAAGACAAGACATTAAACGATAAAGGAGGTTGGTACTCCCCAGGAAAGCTCAAAGACATGGAGAAGAAGTTAGATGTACCCTGTGGAAGGAGGTGGGGTTTAAGGCAGATGTGCCTGTGCACTTTGCTAATCTCTGGTCTGATTTCTCTGAGAAGTTTCTGTCCTATGCAAACAGTACTTTGTTTGAAGAATGTCCTCTTCCCAGGAAACGTCATGCCATGGATGTTAAATGCAGGTTGGACCTGCAGAGGGAACTGCAGCTGATCCTTGGAAGGCCACACTTGAACACTGTAAAATTGTATTTTTTCACCCAGAAAAGTGATGGCATGAGGCTGGGGACTGCGTTCAGAGCCACCGTGAGAGGGATGGCTGCAGGTACCCAGGAGTGGGATCTGACTCATGGTAGGTTCTCCCTTAGTTCTTGTGCGCCGCTGTCTCCACCAAGTGGAGGCTCTGACCACATCACTGGTACCAGTGTGTTGCCAAGCGATGGAGGGGTCCATCGCCTTCACCTGCTGCTGTCAGCAGCTGGTGATGCCCCTCTCATGCATCACGTGAAGGAATGAGAGCCTTCTGGCTTCTCTGTCCCCTGTGTAGCACATCCAGAGGAGAAGAAAGGAGGGCTGGGACTGTGTCACTGTTTGATTACGTTTAAGGTATTCTGCAAAGCCATAATGTTCCTTTGGACATTGAGCTGGAGAGAGTCTACAGTAGAAGTTTGGCTGAAGCTTGACATCAGCCAGTGGCTAAAAAATCTCTGTGAGATAAGAAGTAATAAGAGCAATGTGAGAACACGGCTCTTCCTTCTTAAGCGAAACAGCAATGGCCACGAAAAAGGTAGCTAAAACTGCTCTCAGGTGACGTGGGACTGATTCCAGCCTGGCTGCATTTTGGCTTGCACAGTCTGGACGCCGGGGCCCTTGGTGCTGTGAAACAGGATCTGGCTCATGCAATAAAACACCGGCACCTCAGGGTGTCAGCAGAGAATGCATGTCCTGGGGCTGCTGTGGCAGAAAGGGGTAGGAGTTGGGTGCGACAAGGGGATGCCGCCAGAGATGCAAGTATCAGCCCTTCTTATATGTATACATGCATATATGTGTGTGCGTACATATACAAACACACACATTTTTAATACATATATATGTATTTTTATTTTTATAGATCCATATAATCTGAAGAAAAATCTTAATGCTTATATTTTATTCCTTTTTCACCACCTTAGAGCTCTTTCCCTGGGATCCGAGTGGGACGTGGGTCTGCGCAGATGTCTCTGCTGGGTCACCGGGCAGTACCTGGCCTTGCATGCGATGCTGGGATGCTCAACAGGGAGCATTGCGGGGCTGTGGGTTCACCTCTCTGACACACGCAATGGGGACGTCTGTACCCATTCTGTCACCTGGGTACATCTGCTGGCTGCTGCCTTCATGTCTCCTAGAAAGTGTCTGAAGACAGAGAAGGTCTCCGTTTGTTGTAAAATTGTTCTAAGATTGTTGTAAAAATCCGGTGGTGCTATGTTTTTTTACAGTTTTGCTCATTTTGTTTTTGAGAGGATCAGCAGGCTCCTTTCAGGGCTTCTGTACTATGAAATCATGCAGAAGACAGCTGCCAGAATATTTGGGGCTGGTGTCCTTCTGTACACCAAGTATCTGCTCAGGCTTATAACATATGGGGCAATGTCAGAGGAATAGTATTGCTTTCAATTAATATTTGCAGGTTTAGGTCCCACCTAAGAGCAGACAGCTCATGAAGTTACTTTCTTGGCAGAGATGGATCCAGAAAGTCAGTGTGCGTGAAGAGCAGAGTTTTTGAGGGTCCATTGGTCTGGTCTAATAATTTATATATTCCTACAGCTTTAGGCCACCAAGACTGGCCAGTGCACATCTGTAACCTGGGGACAGCCAGATATGGATACTCTGGGTTTGAAGGCTTGGAAGAGATTTGTTCTCCCTGAGCACACCCTTTGGAAAATGGTTGTTCCAGTGGACCACCATCCGTGCTAATATTTTATGCCTCATTTCAGCTGGTTCCAGCTTCCAGCGATGAGCTCGTACTCTACTCTTCCCTGCCAAATTAAGGAAAGGCAGTATTTTCTCCCCATGAAGATGATAATATGCTGCAATCAAATAATCTCTCAGCCTTCCTTTTGGCATGAGAAACAGATTGAAATTGTTTGGTCTCGCAAAGTCATAAAGTATCTTTTCCCAGTCTTGAACCATTTCAGTGCCTCTTTTTTGAACCATCTCCAGCTTTTCTGATCACCTTTTAAAAATGAGGGTGCTCAGTCTGCCTGCAGCACGCTGGCATTGGCTTCACCACGGCTTTGTACAGGGAGAAAATTACCTCCTTGTCTGATCTCAGGTGCGTGTATCTGAAAATTACGTTAGTCCTTTAGGTCAGAGCGTGGCTCTGTGTGCCTGCAGCATGGCCTGCCTGCTGGGATCACTGCTGAGCACCATGGGTGCTGTTCGTGGGTGCACCCATGTTCCTGGACGCATTTGACTATGCTACAACTGCTCAGCTTGAGCAGAGCCAGCTTAGAGAGTGATGGATCCGCTGGTGTTGGTGTCCCTTTCACTGTCGTTGCTCTCCACCCCTCCACGGATCACCCGTAATTTTTAGCAACAGTGATGTTAAATTTAATTCCAGAGCATTAATAAATCTGCCCCACATCAACCACTTCAGGAGCCCTGTGGAAATATCTCTACTCAGGAGCAATACACATTGAGGACAGTGCTTTGCCTTGCAGCACATGGCCCGTTGCTTGCTTTGTGCCATATACTGCTGACTTGTTTTATATCCGAATGTGATGCGATGCAAAGCCGGATGCCATCAGAAGGTCTCTTATGTTCTTACCCCATCTATAATTGCCTCAGAAAGCCATATCCTTAGCCTCACTGCTAGTTGTGTTAGCTTTTAATTCCACATCACTTGGCTCCTACATGGATTTTTATGTTGTTCTGTCCAGGATTGGCAAGTACAGGTTGCTGTACCATCTATAACTGAGGCATTTTGCCTTCTCTTCAGGTGCAAAGCTGGCTTTCACTGACTCCTTTCACCTTTCTGCCTACCAGTGGGAATTGTACTGGTTTGATTTTGATCTTCTTCCACTGTTTCCCCACCCCCACCCCCACCCTATTGCTTTTGCCACCTTTATCAGAATTTTGCATTTCACACCTTCTTGGTTTGACTGATTTGCAATTAATCCCACATTTTGCTGATGGCTGAATGTTTTGTACTTTTGCTCCTGGCTGCTGCCTTTCCCTTCGCTTTAGAACGGGTGCTCAGCCATGCCACTGTCGGGTGAGATTGATGGGCCTTTTGGACATCCAATAATATTACCATAAACCAGCTTTCAACCACATTTTCTCTGCCTTAATTCATCTTTCTCACTTGTAAAAGCCCTGTACGATTTTGGGAGCATGGCAGGAGTATGTGTGAGGAGGATGGTAATAAGTGGAGAGCCAGGTCAAGGCTAATTCTTGCTGTTTAGGGGCTATTAATTGTACATTTCATTCCATAATGAGAATGAAGGGATGAATAATAAAATATCTGGCAATATGACGTGACTGACCCATTTTGAAGTAGCAACTACATGTCCATGTAGGAGGTTGTGCAGTAATTATTGCAGAAGATTGTTCTCTTCGTTCATCTGCTCCTCTCATCTCCATCCTCCCAGGATTACACACCGGGCGCTTTCGCCTGCAGTTGCAGCACTTATATTTGTCTACCAGCTTCATGAATCATATCAGAAACCATTGCAGGTGTTAGTTTTCTAACATTTTAATTCATACTTTGATGTTCCAAGCGATGGGATTTCCTTCTCTTTCGCTATTGCGTGGTCTAATGACTCTCACCCGTAAGTTCAGCCTATTTGTCACTTTATTTTGCCTATTACTTCTGCTTAAAATGTTTTTAAACACCTTTGGCTGTTCCCAGTGTTTACATGACTCTAAATATGTCACGGTCTTTAAAATTTCTGTTTCTGGGTAGTCTAAGCTATTATATATTTGGTTCTTCTGATTTCTGCACAGACTGAACCAGGAATTATTTTATCTTTGCACTGCATGTTGGAATTTATTAATAACCAGTATTAAAAACAGGGAGCCCATAGTGAGTGGTGAAATGGTGCATTTGGAAAAGGAGCTACACTGGCTTATTACCTGGTCCTCGTCTGTCGTGCTCAAACTCCCTCTGCCTTTTGCCATTGTAACACTTGTTGATGTTGTTTTACAGCTTTGGCATGTCCAAGTTTCCTTTGTTTTCTTAAGGGGTTTTGAATATTTATTTATTTGGATTGATTTCTCCTGTGAATTTCCAGCTTTCTCTTTCCAAGATGAAAACACATACTATTTCCTTAATCTGTTTCTAAATATACTGGACCCCTCCTTTCTTCCCTCTGCTTTTCCCCATCCATCACACTTTCTCTGTCACCTTTGATACTTGTATCTGTCCATAACATAATAGTCTTCCTAAATATCATTATACTACAGATCATCACCTTTCATCATCACTGTATATGTTAAATAAGGCCATATGAATACCGTGGGATGTTAGGTTGCTTTGAAGTGTTAAAAGAAAGGATGCGGTGGTAGGTTAACGCATGGAGGAGTGCACAAGGGTGGAGATAGCTCCAAATTAAAAATGTCAGGAGGACATTGTGGCTTTTCTTTTGCATGTATGGACTAGTCTCAGCGTAATACTTGATGTCAGGACTGCTGGAGTTGTGCTCCTGGCCTGCTAAGAACCAGGTGAAGTTCTGTGCTCTCGTTTAGTGGTCATGGTCCAGTCTGTTTATAACTGCTACTATTGTTTGTGATTATTAAGGTTATTTTCATTACTAGCAAATGGTTTTATTACTTTTGTCGGGTTAAATTTTAATTACTTACCATATATGACAAGCACGCATACCTACCCAAACTTATTTTTAATAAATTGCATAAAAAGAATGTACCTTTAATTATGTCCTAGTGATGAGAAAGTGAGTGCTTGACAATGAGGATTCATGTTTTCTCCTCTTTTCCCCCCATTCAGGGAGTGTTTGAAGAGGAGCCCGGGGAGCCCAAAAGCAGAGGGCTCCGATTCGGTGACATCTCAGTCCTCACCCAGTGAAGAGGCTGGAATGATGACTGAGGTGAAGGTGAAAACAGAGGTACCAGATGACTATATTGAAGAGGTGATCTGGCAGGATGACACCAAAGATTCCAAGAAGAACATAAAGGATGGGCCGGGAGATGTGCCCGCGGAGATCTGCGTGGTCATAGGTGGGGTCCGCAACCAGCAGACGCTCGGTAAGCTGTGGGATAACGCACCCCATTGTTCAGTTCCCTGAATCCGTGATGTTGGGGAGAGGAATGAAGTTCTGGAGAGCTGTTCATGGAAGCTCAGCTCTGCTGGAGGGACCAGAGCCAAGGTGCACTTCAACCTCAGGGTCCTGGCTAAGGAATATTGACCTTCTTTAACTTTTGCTATCTGTTTGTATCTTGTCACCCCTAAAGACTCAACCAAGATCAGGGTAACTGTAAGACAAAGCTTATTACTTGCTTTTGATGTGTTAAATGACTTGCCCATCAGTCATGTGGGAAATTCATGGTAAACCCAAGGCTGCTGGTAGGTATGTTGGGCACAGATGAGGAGGCAATCGGGAGAAAAGCCTGAGAAAAAGCTGAAATGCTTTGAGGAGCGTTGCTTTGGGGAAGGTGGCTGCTTTCTGTGAATAATGACATTTAGCTCAAAAATAGGTTTTACAGGTTGCTGATTTTTTGTTTTTCTGATCACTAGTAACCTCGTGGGAATAATTTTGACTTTTGGCTGGCTGTGGTGTGCCACTTCCAAAACAGTACCTCCTATCCCCACCCCACCTTGAGCAGTGATGAGAAGAAGGTTTTGGTTTTTTTCTGTGAACATCAGACTGTCCGCTCCTCCCACTCCAGGCAGAGGGCTTTCTGCCAGATCCTGGAGAGGCACTGCTCTTGCTATATGGACTCCTCTGTTGGTTCTGACATGGAGCAGGTCCCAGCAGTGACTTTTGAGAGCCAAAGGCAGTTGCTGATATAAAGAAGAGCAGGTGGGCCGTGTTTCCTTTGAGAGACTCAGGAGAATACGAATTTGAGCTACCCAGCACTGCTGTTGGGATTGGTTTGTCTTGCAGGGGGAGAGAAAAGAGGTATTGATGTTAGATTTTTTCTTGGTTTTTGCTTGATCATTGTCCACACTGTTGGAAAGAAAGCCTGGAGGGTGTCATCAGCTGGTGACTGTACTGGGAGCATCATTGTCCTGCCTGTCCTCCCTTCCCCGGGAGGACAGTCACTAAGAATAGCAGGGAGGTCACTGCTGCTTATGCAGGGTCAAAACATCTAGGGAAGGCCTAAGAAGTCCATAACTGTTTACGACTTAAAGATCTTAAAATTTGGAGGAAATATTCTGTGTATATTCAGAGTTTTTGTGCCCCCACGGCTCTTGAGAGGTTGACCACTGAATGGGCAACCCTGAAATGTGGAGGTGACCCTGTCACCCCAGGAGGGATGGGTGGAGAGACTGCTGCTGATCGGAGGCATTAGGAGCTTCTCCTTCACCCATGGTCACCAGCCCTTGATGAAAGCATCTGTAGATCAGGTGTCTGCCATGTAGGACCCTCTCCTCCCCAAGGCTTCTGGCTGGGCGGCAGCAGCTGTTCTGCAGATGATGTCCCCTGAGTTGACTATATGGTTGTGCAAAGTGGGGAATGTGCTTTTGCTGTTGGCTAACTTGGATGTACACCATCATGTCATACCTATGGAGAGCGTTGGGGACAGGCTGGGGTGACAGGGGACACTATTCAACATGTACGTACCATGTGGAGGGGGACAGAGAGTTATTTACTCGTTAACAAGTGGTGGTTGAAAGCTGTAGAAAGTAAACTGGAGAACTTCTCTCTGGAAGGGCCTTTTCAAATGAAATGTGCATCATATTTGTTATTTTATAGCCTCACGCCGGGTTTCTTTAAAGGCAACTTGGTCCTGAGGCGATTGGCAGTTGGTGGCCGATTCCTTTGTGAAAAGAGCCCTGTAAGTGCCCCTATTCATCTGCCATTCACATAACTCTTGTTTGTTGGGGAGGTGGCTCTGAATAACTTTTCTGTTTGGCCACCAAATACTGTGCTCTGTGTAGACTGACCGTGGTGCCCAGATATCGGTTCCTTGTGGAACTTGAACTGGCTCCCAGTCAATTCTTCTGGTCCCCTCCGTCCCCCCACAGAAACCACAGACGGGCACTATTTCCATTGCTGCAGACATCTGTGTAACGCACACGAGGAACGTCCCGTGCCGTGCTGGCGAGTTTGGCTGCTGCTCTGGAACAGCCCAGGACTGTGAACAGCTGAAGACGCTGGTGCCTCCTACCTCTGGAGCAAAGGCTTCGTGCTCTCTGCTGCTGCTCACTGGTACTTCCAGGAGTTTTTCTCCCTGAAGCCTTTCTCGTGATGTGATCTGGTAGCCCTGTATCTAAATCACTTCAGCTGTGCAGAAAAGCAAGGCTTTGGTAGGATTTTATTCACCTTCATCAGGGAAGCTGAGATTGGAGGTGTCAGAAATGGTTATTTTTTATAGTAATTCATGATGCAGGATGAAGTGGTGATTCAGAAGTAAATTAATCCCTCTCCTTCACATGGAAACGCCGACCCCCAGACTGTCTCCTTTCATGGTGTGCTGGGGACGGTCAGTTAAATGGGGGATGTGTTGTCTGAGCCGGGGCCACAGTGCTGAAGGCTTCAGGGCACACGTGGCTCCAAGTGACAGACAGCTTTCCTGCAGGGCTCGGCTTTGGGACTTGGCTGAAATGCGCATTAGAAGATTTATGTCTTTTCTGAGTCACACATCTCCTGCAGGAGCGTGCTGTATTCATATTTTTAGTTGTTACTTGGAGCAATTTATAACAGGGATTCCCAGCTCAGTTGCTGCTATTCGCTTGTAGCGTTTTCATCAAATTAGGCCTTGTGCGTGCTGCCTCCTGTTTGGTTACACGTTTGTATGTCTCTCCCTGCACTTTGGACTACTCCAGACTCTGTTTCCATCGATTTGGAGCAGCCCAAACCCCGCGATGGATGAAAGCAGATGCGGTGAAGCAGGATGGGTGGTGGCAGTGGCTGCAGTCCCCCAGCTGAAGAGCCGGTGCTGATACTTGTGGGTTTGGACCGTTTCCCTTTCATCTGCTTTACCACAGAAGTCTTGCAAGTCCTGTGGGGTCCCACTTCAGACATCCCAAGCAAAGAAAGCCAACGGAGCAGTTGGCTGTATCCCTGTGTCTGGCCAGCAGCAGACTGATACTGCTGCTGCGGATCCCACACTCCTCCCCATCCACCGTCCTGTACGCCCCTGCGGTACCGCCGGCCATCCCTGCCTCATAGGTGGTGTGTTTTAAACCCTGCACAGCTCTGAGGTGCAATATTTCCTATTCTTTTCTTCTTTTTTCTTGCTAGCTTCACATGCTGGCCTTGGGCCAGGGTCATTTGAAGAGCTCCAACACATTAACATTTCTCAGGTCAGGGATGTCAGGGCAAAAAGGCAGAGAAGTCCGCCATAAAGATATCTAGAAAGGAGAGGAAAAGAAAATGGCACTTGCGTTGTAAATCAAGAGAAAGGGGGAGAGACTATTTGGCTGATGTGGATCATTTTCTAATGTTGGGAATGCCATCAGGTCAGTATTTGTGTTTCGGAGGACTGAGTTATCTGCGAGTTGATCAGGAGAAGTTTTATGCAAGACTATTTAAGCTCTCAGTCTGGTCCATGCTTTACAAGAAACAGTTTGGAGAGGATTTTTCAAGTAATGCATTAAATCAGAAATGTTTCTGAGACAAAGCGAAGAGTGAATCTTTCTGCTTTGTGACTATCAGTGTAACATGCACACGCTTGATGCAAGCCATGATGCTGATGGCTCAGTTGCTGAGCTGCTCAGCACACATAATTCAAGAGCACTTTGTATTCTCCCTGGTTATACCAAATAAAATAGAGCTGCAGAAGCCTTAAGAAACTCTGAGTGACCTCTGACATCTTGTTACCAAGCCACAGGGACAGATGGGTCTTGGAAATTTTTAGTAGGCTTCAGCCATCGTTATTCTTTGGAAATGCATCCACTTTAAGGGCTCTTTTCTGATTTTTTTTTTGCACAATTTAGATGGAAAAGCAGTGGAATGTGGCTCTCCCGTTGGATATACACGAAATCGATATTCAGGGACCTGGATTTTTGACCATGCATTGAGATACACGTCCGGTATGTGATGGAAGGGTGCGAAAGTCTAACCAGGGATCAGGGAGCAAGGGAAAGCTCTGGATGCAACGGGTGTGTTGCTCAAATTCCAACTGCGAGGCTCAGGAAAAGCTTGGCAAAACTGAATGCACCAACTAACCAAAACCCTTCCCCATCTCCCCTCCTGCTCCAAACAGCTTTCACCTGCATGACGCAGCCTGATGGGGACAAAGTCCGAGACAAACCGCGACCACAGTGGAACTGTCCAAGGCAACATGGGCATGTTCTTTGTAAGGCCTTAACACGTGGCAATGTCTTTTATTTTTTCCACTTCACCTTTCCTCCACCCTAATAACACATTTATTGTGGCAAGTCATCCCTCCTTTCTCCAACATGAGGTGCCTGCAGGACTTCAGATCTGTAAAGCACCTCCCTTACACCCTCCACAAACACGCTGTCCTCCCGTGGCAGTGCTCTACTGTCCATGCGTGGGAGGTGGGTGGAGGTACCCCTCCTCGAAGAACATGACTCCAGCCTTTCCCGGGTTGCTCTTGAGACCAGGGTGCTTCAGGACGTCCGCACAAAAGCACGGGCCATGGGGCGCACTGGTCCCTCTCCTGCCTTTGGCTGCTGCCCTTGCTTTCCAGGCACAGCCCCTTGCATGAGGGCTGCAGCACTGGTTTGGTTTCGTATTGGAGAGGAATAGCATTACACAGTTACTTGTACAGGTTATATTCTTCTTGAAGAACTTCTGCACAACCACATGCATTTATGTGCCATAGACTATCTCCAGAGGAAGGGGGAAATATAAGGAAAACGGGAAAAAAAATTCAACCTAGAGTCCCTCACTGTGTTTTCTCTGTTTTCCCAGTGCTCTGTCTGCACGCAGCACTGCTTCGGGGTATGGGTAGGCGTCAGTTGCATTTTGCTGTTGGTGCAGCTGAAGCTCAGCTGTTGCACAGGGTTAGTGGTTGGTAGGGCCCAAGTGACCATGAGTGCGCTCATCTTCTGGCGGTGCTGCTTTGGGGCTCCAGCTGGAATAGCTTTCAGGAAAGAATTTTGGAGGTTGGCAATGAATATAATCAGTCCTTGAGCATGGAAAATGAGGGCTGGCAGATGCTGCCGACTTGCTGATACCCAGGATTTCACTTAGAAAAGCCTGTGTGGAGTGACCATGGGTGATGGCTGTCCCATATATGTATATCTCTATATAAAATACAACTAGCTACTATAATTAAAAGGCTGTGGAGCAGATCAGACGAAGTCAACTGACTAGAATCTCAGTATTTTAGAGTATTTTTTCAGTTGTGTACTCTTGTGTATCGGACTGTAGCGAACTGCCTGTTCCAGCATCAGTGACAAAGTAGCCTCCCAAGCTCAAAAGACAGTCCCGAGTGGTGCTAACAGTGATGGACAGGGAATTCAATGCTGTTATGGACTGGAAGGAGGGTTGTTTTATTCCCAAGCTGTAAGCAGTAGGGCATGGGAAGGGAAAAAAAGAACATGGGTATAGTGTGTTCAGAAAACTTGGTTGATTTTGTTCCTGGAAAGAGCTCACTTGGAGTAGCACTGGGTAAGTATTGCTGTAAAATGATGTTTGGGAATATTTATTTGGATGTGTGTGTGAATGTTTTGTTCTTGTTTGTGGCTTGTCCCTGAGTTTTACTGTTTTGCATGGTCAGGAAAAGATTGTTTCAAGGTTGCATGAGGAAGTGTCCATGGAAATGAAATGCTACATTTACCCAGAATAATATTCAGTCCTTCTTTCTCCCACATCCTCTTCCAGTAAGTGCTGCTCTCGCCCTACTGAAGAGCACAGATAGGATCATCACTTAGCTGCTGATGGACAGCTAAGAAATGCAATACATTTTGCAAGTGAGAGCTTGAAAGGTGAATTTACAGCCTGTTCACCGAACCAAGTTGGAATGGGGGAAAAAAGGTTGAATCAACTTAAATAACAAATCTAGGGAAATTTCTGTCTGCCTGTCCAATAAACAGAAGAGGCTAAATTCATTGCATAATTTCATCATTACAAATGATTCTCCCAGCTCTGTTTCTCTGGTTTCATTTCAAATGACTGTTTGCAGATGTGTGTTTTCTGGAATTAGAGACACAAATTGAGAAGAGAGACTACTGTGGTCATGTGCTTTTCCTTAAAAAGGTCAAAAGTTCTATTTGTATCTATTTGGTTTCCTCTGGGTGGATATTTACCAAATCTCTGTGGGTTTCTTGAGAAATTTGTACATTGTGCATTACTTGAGAAATTTTGAAAACTCCTTGTCTCAAGATAACATATTGCCTTCTTTTTTCAGTTGAAAAGCTTTTTTTCCCATATACGAGGAACTTACTGAAAAGTAATTCAAGGTTATTTCTGTCCATAGGAAATATTAGTCATTATTATAAAATTATAAGTCAGGCTATTTTGAGAGTGGCCCTTTCATGTTAGCAAAGTTATAAAGATATACTGAAAATGTGAGTTCAGGGTAATATGCCAAGGAATCTTGAATAAAGCGGAAAAATGAACTGAGTCTGGGATAGTGATTTCCTGCATTTATCTCCATGAACCTTCCAAAAATTACTTTGCTGCAAACTACATTCTTTTGTCCCCAGTTTATGGATAAGTGTGTGGTGAGGCTGTTTTTCGTGATCTCCTGTGGTGATGTATACTTTTCTGTCTTGTTTTTCAGGGTCTTACGAGTGTGGAATATGTGGGAAGAAATACAAGTATTACAACTGTTTCCAGACCCATGTGCGAGCACATAGAGGTATCTCACTCCTGCTCAAATCTTTGGGAATCCGGGGGTAACGTTCAGATTCAGGAAATATTTTCGGGAAGACCTTGAAGATGCTCTGCTGCTTCTCTGTTCGTCACTAATTGTTCTTTGGGGTGGCCTATTCATAGGATAAACTTTGGGGCTGTCTAAGCTTTGTGGCTCTCCACTCCCATCAGTATTTCTTCTCAGGTCAGGAGCAGCTCTTGCGTTCGGTGCAGTATTTACTGCACGGGGCTCTCTGGGGGCATCGCTGTCTGTTGGGAGACCTGCAAATCAAAGTTTCCCCTGGCAGATTCCGCATGCCAGCAGTGTAGTTACCGCTTCAGGGGTAGGCGTCTCCCCGAGGTGCTCCGCACTCCTGCCCAGCTGGGTGTTTTAGTCCATCCCTGTTAAGTCAGGATGGGAGGATATCGGGTCAGATGTTGGCATTCCTATACTGCTGTATTTTTATGTTAAAATCAAAATGACACTTGAACTCGCCCCTGTACCCCTGCTGTCAGCTGAGGTCACCTTCCAAATGTATTGTTTGTCTGAAATATCTCATGCTTAGTCAGGAGTGACTTTATTTGAGTTTTCTCTAAGTTTGGCCAATTTGATGTTGCTTAATTGCAGAAATATGAAAGTTTTGCTTGGTGTTTTGTACAATTAGTGTAGTTTGTATAATCTGGAGAAGTACGTATCTGAAATAGGAGGACAACAGGGACCTGAAACTAGCTCATGAGCCTTTCAGTGGTTTTATTTTCTTTCACCTGATTTGAGCACTGAAATCTGCATGTCAGACTTGTAGGAGCATCTGCTTTAGCTCCTCAGTTGTAATGAGCAGTATCAGCGCATGTGGTCTTCAGTAAAATGATTGGCTGGAATGTCTAAAGGAGCATAAAGGAAATTCCCAGTGAAAAGTCTGAAAATCCAGGAATAGCGAAGCCTAATGCAATATTAAATTTTAAATGTGTAAACTCTCAGAAGTCAGCAAATGCACAGCTGAAAAGTGAACGTGCATCTGTAACTTCTTAGAGTTTTTCACAGTCTCATAATGCACCCTTTAATCGCATGGTTGCATATTTCTCGTGTGCTGTTTAACATCACAGAGCTTCTTCTGTATCCTTAGATACATGCAGAATTGTTTTTCGATGCTGGTATTCCTTTCTAAATACCAACAAAATTCCTAAAAGTCCTTTAAATGTAACTACGAAGTAGCTTCACTCTGCAGTTTAAGAAAGAAAATCCGTAAAATAATAGTGAGCAGCAGTTATTTGCTGACATGCAGAATGCTTTGCTATTGCATCACAGCATTGCAATAATTTTGCAATAATAATTGCAGTATTTAGATTTGGGACAAGGAATGCTTTTATTTTACTTTTCTTCCCCAAGCACTATGGGATCCTTCCCTGAGCTGGAATTTTAGGAGCTCTATTAGTATGAGGTCACCTTCTAGTGTGTGATCCAATTGATTTGTATTTATACATTTATTTATATTTTGATCATGAAATCAAGCTATGTATTAAACGCTCTGGATGCATCAACATACACGTGTACAATTGTTATCCATAGTTTTGTCATGAACCCAGTGGAGACATGACTTTACCTTTTGCTTCCAAAGCCTTTTTTATATGTTGCTATATAAGATGGAAATTTTCAAAATTTTGAACGTGGAAGTTTATTAGTAATTTTCACATCAGTGATGGAGAAGCACAATTTATATACGTGAAACTTAGAAAATGTTGGTTTATGTTGCTGTAAATTGATGCATGTAGTAGTAACATTTAAAGTGCATTTGAATTGCCTTAAGACAATAAAAATCAAAATGAGATATTTATTCATGTACACTGCTCAACAAGAAATCAAACTGAAACTTGATGCAACTCTGTAAATGTGATTCTCCCAGAAACAAAACCTGAGCTGGCAGTTAAAGCAGTCGGGAAGCGTACCTGTCTGCAGAGAAATAACATGCCATTGAATATGCACGTAATGTATAGTTAGGGAAAAAAAAAAGAAAGTATTATATGGAGGAAAGCCCTGTGTGATACCATCCAGTGAGAATCATACACGGAACTGTACAGTAACAGTGGTGGAAATAGCATAAGACTGCAGAACTGAAAGACGCTTTTATTGCCCCACGTATCTAAGGTTTCATGTAGAAGTGGCAGGTGTTGCACCATGGTAACAAATGTGAGATAACGTGGTGGTTACGCGTACATCGAGGATGTGATTCTGCACTTTGTGTGTTCTCCCTGCGTATCTTCAGTCCATGTCTTGGATAAAACCCCAAGGCACTGGCAAGCCAGCTCTCCTAGGCCTGCTTGACCTCCAAGCACTGAAAATTGAGCTCCCTTGGCCTATTACATGCAATTACCAGTTGCCAGAAACTCGGATCCTGAATCTTTTAGCCATTTTTTTTTTTGGCTGGGCAAGGAAGGAGCCGTATTGCAGTGACAGGACCTGGCATTCCCTCTTCGCCTGATGCATTTTCTGAGCATCAGCTGCAGTTTCTCCAGTGTCTGAGCCAGAGTCATCACTCCGGAACCATCAGTCACCTAACATCTGCCTTTCCATGAAGGTTTGACTGATCTTGGGTAAACTCACCACTCAGCATCAGAGTAGCTAGAAGAAACTTGGGCCCCTTTTTCTTCTCTTTAGATGCTTTCTTCCAGGGCTCTTTGGTCGTTCAAGCAGAAATATCTGCTTTTTGTGACTTGCTGAAGGATACACCCCTTCCCTTTAAATAGCCCTCTGCTTTTTGCTTTCTTGTGTGGTTCCTGTGTCACTAATGGTCCTTGGCCAAGCTGCGGGTTGGTCCTGCAGATGGACAGAGCTGGTGATGCAAAAGGTTCAGCCCATGGGAGAGCAGATAGTAATGGTGGTGATCTGGTTTGGACCTTTGGGGCAGAACAACTGAAAAAGCCATCCGTCTAGCCAGCCCTGCTGTCACCATTCAGTGACGCAACTTCTGTCCCCGGGATGGGAGGTTTGGAGATCTCAAGTTGTCCTTACTTTGAACTGGGTCATTTCTAAGCTGGGTTTTGTACATCTTGGTGTCCAGTTTGGAGCTGTGGCAGGGGAGCTGGGGCTTACGGCTCATGGTCAGTGTGGGTGAGAGGTCTGTTGCCCTCTTTGCTCTTGAAATCGGTCCTTGCTTGTCAGCCACTTGTTTTGCCCTGTGCAAAACTTAAATTTCTTCTCATCCTTTGAGCTGTTCAGTTCCACATTAAGATTCTCTCACTGGCGACATCATGTTTTTCTTTGTAATGATCATTTTTGGGAGAAATTCCCTAGATTTTTTTTTACAACTGCACCTGCCTTCTCTCTAGATCTCCATGGTAGAGAAGCTGTGTTGGAGGTGACCTGTGTTCTTTAGGCTGATTTTTTTTCTTGTCTGCCTTCAGGAACAGGTGGTTTCTTATTGGAAAATGGGGCATTTTTCTTAGTTTCTTGAGCCTTCCCTGTGGTGCTCAGCATTGGCTGGAGAATTTCAGGGAGCGATTGATCTCCTGGCAGTTTGCAAGTGCAAAGGGTTGAGGCAGCTCTTGTTCAAGAGACATGCTGCCTCGCAAGGGCAAGCTCCCTTTCTGCTTTGCTCTGAAAGCTGAGATGCAGGCATGGAAAACCCTGCATAAAGGGTTCTCCAAAGAATCAGAAACGTAGGTAAGAAATTTACTCACTACGTTTTACCAAGGAAGAAATGAAAAGTTTGTGTTCCTTCCCCTTTGCCTCCCTGAAACGCACAAATAAAATAAAAAAGAAACCCAACAAAAAAAGTTATGTTGTCGAGCTGAAAGGCTCCTTTGTGAGCTGTTGTGCAGCCCTGCAGGATCACAGCTCTTTCCTCCTGCAGAGCTGCCGGAGTTCAGCTGGAGCAGAAAGGCTGCACATTCCTGGTGGTGATGGAAGGCTCTGTCCCAGCGATCGGCGCTGACAAACGTTACCGCTTCGCCTACATGCAACCCAGGCCTTAAAAATGTGTTCCTTACAGTGCTTTTTGTTTAGCTGTGTGGGGTTTTTCAAGTCATTAAAAGGTTTGGACTCCCTTCAGGAGTTAGTCAGCTAGAAAGTTTTGTTTTGTACAGTTGGGTCGTATTTAAGCAACACGAGCAGCAAAACATCTGCATGTTTTGAGTCAGGAAAATTATTTCACTTTTAGATAACTCAAAAAAATGGCTGAAATTACTTTATTAGACTTTCAAACAGTAAATTTAAAAACCTCTGGGCTGAGGCCAAGCAAGGGAGATTTTTACCCAAAGGAGAATTCTTCAGAAAGCAAATGAAAGAAAATAGCAAGGCTCAAGTTTAACCCTCGCAGGATATATCGCCTCTGTCCTAATAATTGGTGGAAGTTCTCTGTTTCCAGATAAGCTTTTCTAGGCTGAAGGATGGTTTTGCTCAAGTTGTTTTTCTGTATTATTTATTTACATTCTTCAATTGCTGCATTGCCTCCCTGTGAACCGATGAGCTCTCCGTTACCCTCCCACGTGGGTGTGCCAGCCGAGGGGCTGATCTGCCATCGTCAGAATAGATGCTGAATGCACTTGAGTAGGATTGTTTTCTTCAGGTGAAGTTTCTAGTTTAACCAATTGTTAAAAAACTTCTCAAAGCTTGTAAAGTTTCATATTAGTATTTCCCAAGAATGGGTTCTGCTTGATTCCAAAAGTATGAAAAGGAAGGTGCCTCGTTCAAACTGTGAATATGGAAAAATGCAGTTTTCCAAAGTGCACATTTTTGGAGTCTGAGTTGGAGCAGTTCTGTGACTGAAATGATTTTGAGGTGAGAAGTAGAAAATCTGTAGCGAAATAACCAGTCCTGAGGAGGGATGGTGTTTCTGAGCTGAAGAAAGTTGCTTTTCATTTGTGTGATTATCTGCTACTGAAAAATCATAGGATTTTGGGGGGGTCCTTTGCCCTCTGTGCTGCATCCCAAGCATCCGTTTTTTACTGTGTACATTTCCCAGGCTGCAGCAGATTTTTATAGGAGATGCAGAAAGTTACTTGAGACACAGGAGTTAACTTGCTTATTTTCCAGCTTTCCTGCCGACCTCCCTACTCTCACTTACTTTTGCAACTTTCTCAGAAATTGGTCTTTTGTTTTAAAGCTGTAATTACTTGGTCTCAGCCCAAAGGTGATTTAGAGTGGGCTGTTAGGGGATTTTTAGGGTTTTTTTTTTTTAATTCATTGGTCTGTCTTATGACTAAGAGTAACAACATTTCTTAACACAGTTCAGAAATGGCTGCTCCTTAAAACTTGGTGTGTTGCTTCATTCTTGTTAAGTTTGACAAAAGTACTTTTTAAAGCTATTTAAATGACAGAAATGGCCTGGTGCATGCATAGTACATATCTTTTATGGTTTATTTGTGCTGTTGTCTGTGAATGCCAGGACAGTATTTTGCAGAACTCCTTTGTGCCACAGCTAGCTTTTTCCTTGAGTGATAGGTGGTAATTCAAACAAGTAGCAGCTGTGGAAAAATACAGGGGTTTCACTGTCGAGGTTTTGCATATGATACTGAGGGTTTCTGATCTGGCCCCTCAGTTTATGAAGTTGTGCCAAATTAATATCATTGCCTAGAAAAGTGATCTAATCAGGCAGGTTAATCAAGTAGAAATGTACAAATTCACAAACCCACAATCATTTGTTTTTATTATTTTTAAGAAATAAGGAAATTAAATGCAAACAGTGTTCATTACTTAAGGTTGCAAATTTTAAATCCAAAAATGCTGTGACATTCCGCAGCTGTGGTTTTCAGAGCAATGCAAGCATGATTCCAAGAGGCATACGGAATATTTTGAAACGTAGTCATGTTATTAGATAATGTGACATACAGTATATGCAATTTAGGATGAATATGAAACACTTCAAAATGGCTTGGAAATCCTGATCATTTATGATCCTTGACTTGTAACATTGGGTTTTGTTTTCCAGCTGGCAGCTTTGCCCATTGCATTCATTTAGGGCTTGAACGTGATCTTTGCTGAGTGCTGCTTGCAGTCCCACATATTACAGCGGAGGGAGCTTTTTCTCCCATCTTTTCACATACGCCTTCAGTAAGACCAGGGTAGAATAGCCCGGGGGTGGGGAGGGGATTCTCATGGCCCACCTCTTGCAGGGGCTTCGCCATCGCTGGCTGTGAAGGGGAGGCACGCCGTGGGGCAGGCTGCGCAGCCTCCCACGGGAGCCTGAGCTGGGTGCACTGTTCACTGTTTGCTTTCCCGGGTTGACAGCACTTGCCCGGGAATTAAGCGCATGCGCGATTTCAGCGAACCTTCAGTAGAAATTATGAAACTCATCGTCACGAACTCCATTAGCGGCAGTGGGACCATTAAGATGGGTCAGTCCAGCCTGTGCACACTTCAGCCGGGGCCCCTCTGCCTGGAGATGCAACACAAGTGGCCTGAGGCGAGGGGAGGGATGGTGGCAGGGGCTTTCCTGGGGGAGAGCGGGGAGGCGGCTGCTCAGAGCCGTGCTGGCGGGCGCTCCCTCGCACCCCACGCCTCCCCGCAGCCCTCCGGGGGCTCCCTGAAGCTCCTCAGAGCAGGCTCCCTGTGGGCAGGGCCGGGGCAGGGGTGTCCCTTGTAGCCATCCCGCTTTGAAACCGGGCCCTTGCAACAACTTGGACAACGAGAGCCCCGGTTTTGGGGGCTCTTCCTAAGGACTGCGGGCAGCTGCGTTGTAACAAGCAGCCCTCGAGGCGGCCGGGTTCGGCCCCGTGGCCTGCCCCGGCCAAGGGCCGCCGGCCGTCCACAGCCCGCTGTCGGCAGGTGCCGTCCCGCCGAGGCAGCCCGCGCCTTCCAGGGAGGCAGCCGCTCCGGGGAGGTGCTCTCGGCTGGGCGTCGCGGGCCGCGATGGCGGGCTGCCACGGCGGAGGAGGGCCGCGGCCGGAGGAGAGCGAGCAAGCGAGGCACCGGGGACGGCCGAGCGCAGCCCGGCGCTGTCGGACGCGGGGCAGAGTCGGCCGTCAGATCTAAGTGCAGCTCTTTCTCTTTGCAGACACTGAAGCTGCCTCAGGTGAAGGAGCCTCACAAGGCAGTAAGTACTCACGGCGCTGTGGGTGCGTAAGGGGGGACCGGGGCCTGGCGCGGGCGAGCGCCGCGGGCGCGCTGCGGCGCGCAGGGCCCTTCTGCGGGCGCTCCCCGCTCGGCGGCACGGCCGGGCTCGCTGCCCGCAGCGCCCCCGGCACCCCCCGCCCCCCTCGGGGGCCGGTGCGGCCGCAGCGCCGGGGGATGCGGCGCGGGCGGGCGGTGTCGGGGGCCGGCGGGGCCGGCAGAGGGCGGCCCGCGCCGCAGAGATGGCGGCGGGCGGGAGCGGCGGGGCAGGGCCGGCGGGGCGGCCGCCTCCCGGCGCGGCCTCCGCGGGGGACGCTTGTCGTCGTCCTCCCGCCCTGAGGGGAGCGCGGGGCCCGCGGCTGGGCGGGCTCGGCCGCGGGGCCTCCGGGAGCCGGGCGGTGCGAGGGGCTGGAGGGCGGCCGTGAGCAGAGCTCCCGCCGCCCGGCTGGCTCGGCCCCCACGGGGCGGGCGCTGCGTGCTGCCGGCCTCTCTGCTGAGGTCGAGTCTTGCAGAATTTTTAAACCTTAAGCCTACAGTTTTCGGGGGGGGGGGGGGGGGGGGGGGTCCCTGCCCAGGGGAGGGATGTGGATGAGCCGCACCCGGTTCCGCAGAGGCCCCTCGGCTGCCGACTGAGGCCTGTGCACCAGGGAGGGGAAGAGGTGGCATCGCGGGGACCTGGTGGCCCCTGGCGGGGGTGATGGGGAGGTTGGAGCCAGGCAGTTCACAGTGGTGGGAGAATGAGGGATAATGGGCATTAAGTGGAAAGAAGGGAGCCTGAGGCTGCGTTGAAGGAAAAGCTTTTCCCTGTGCTGGGGAGCAGGTTGTCCAGAGAGGTTGTGCTTTGTGCATCCGTGGAGGTTTACCAGACCAGCCTGGATAAAGTCCCGAGTAAGCAGGTCTGAGCTCAGAGGAGACCATGCTTTGTGCAGGAGGTCAGACCAGAGACCTCCTGAGGTCTCTGCCAACCTGGATTTTGCTATGATCATGTTAGGTGAAAGCCACAGGTTCCATTTGAAAGGTAAGTTACCAACCTTGGTAGTTAGAGAGGGCAGTTTGGAAGCACCAAACTTACCCTGGGTGGGTATAAAAATGTTAGATAAATAGTAAAGAAAAATAATAATTAAAAAGTACAACCATGCCACCTTTTTTGAACTGCTGTTTCTTCAAGCCCGTTCTGTGATAGGTGAAGTGTTGGGGTTAGCCGGAGGGAGTCTTGGCTTTCTGTCTGCAGAAAGAAGCAGGACTGACTTCACTGCAGGTGGGGGATGAAGATCCTCAGCCCTGAGCCGAAATGTGTCGGTAGCAACCAGCCGTCACACAGTGTATACCCACTCCTGGTGCTCACTGGAGGGGAGGTGGGCTCTGCAGCTGGGCCCTTTCTCTTTCCGTTGACCCAGTGACATGTGGTGCCCAGCTCCACGCAGGGGATGGAGACTCCTTCCCAGGTTCCTGTCACCTCCTCTGTTGTCTCTTTTTCAGTAGGTGTTCTGCTACCCGTTGGTGTTTTACTTATCCTGAGTCTTCCCAGGCTCATCTCCTGGCCCCTTGCTCTGAATTTTGACACGGGGCCCTGCTGTGTTCTGGGCTATGCTGGGTGCATCCTGGGCTTGTTATTTGGGTATTGGACATAGTATCCTTTTTGCCAGAGGGGAACCACCTTGTGCAAAGAGATGTTATTTTCTGTAAGTCAGCTTTTCCCCTTCTTACCTGTCATGGGAATTTTTTTTGGCTGAGAAAGGGCGGAGTGAGGTATACAGAGTAAGAGGGAAGAACCACGAGGGTTCATGCCTCTGCTGTGTGGGCAATCCTGATGTTGTTCAAGCCACAGTAGGATTTCTGTGGACATAACTGCTGCTTCTGTGGTGTCTGGATTTCAGGGAGCTGGGGAGAATGGAAAGTCAGAGGCAGAAGTTGTCTCTGGGAGGGAGCAGCGACAAGCAGCTGCTCTCTCCACCAGGCTTCAGAGGAACTGCCGTTGTAGCAGTGGAGATGGAGCAGAGAGCAGTTAGAGAGGCAGGGACTGCTTAGATCTTCATGGAAGGCTGTATGAATCTGGCCCCTGACCCAGTGCAGGATTTACTGAACCCCCTTTTTACCTGCCACACTCATTGCTATCCAAAAATAGTCTCATCTAGCTGAAAGAGCTGGAGGCAAGACCAAGCCACCAGAGCAGGGAAATGGTGAGTAGTGGGTGAGGGGATGGGGAAGGAAGGTCCACTGCAGCCATCCACCCCAGTGGAAGAACAGGCTGTGCATGTCACCTGTGTTAACGTGAAACTGCCCGGCCTGTGCTGCTGTTCCTAAGTGCAGATGGTTGTAATTTCCTGATAAAGTCATCTTCCCCTCCTTGCTGCTACAGTGAAATAGTTCAGCTGTCTTCTTTCCTCCCTGTGCCTTCCCCTCTGGGGCTGGATTAAATCCCTGGCCTACCCTGGTTGCCTCTGCACGGCTCTTCTGCTTTTTCCACTCAATGGCTCTCTTGTTTCCTTGTCAGTCTGTTTGCTCCTCGTATATTTTAGGAATTTTTTATTTATCTTTCCTTTCCTGCTATTTTTGTTTTGCCTGGTGCTCCAGTGCTATTCCTCTGCGACCCAATTTGGCTGTTTACACCCTTTCTATTACAGACGTCTGTATTGTTCAAATCTTCTTTTGCTATTTCTGTCTCATTAGGAACCTCTAGGTTCATGGGCTCTGCAGGCATGGTTTGCTGCCTTCTTCCAAAATATCTCAGTATTTAAGGGATACAGCAAAATCTTGTTTTCTCTCCTGTGCTTCTCTCTGGGGCATAGATTGTATCCATCCCAAGCTGGTGTGGATGAGGAGCTCCCTTGACCAGCAGTGGGTCCTTGGCATTAGTTCAAATAACTAGGAGTGCAGGTTTTTAAAAGCTGTTCAGGTTTTCTCCATGGTGACTTTTTGGAGGCAGCTGTTACTCATGGCCACAGCAGGCACCTGAGAAGTTCTGGTGAAGGCAACCTCGTGTGTCAAGTGAGGAGACATCTTGGCTGCTGCCTCCGCAAGGGCAGCAGCAAGGGCACCTTGGCTTGGTCCCAGAAATTATCGAGCTTTGGTGGCAGTTAGCTGTGTTGTGCTCCTTAGACTTACCCTGAGAGCAATGAGTCGTGTTTGTTCTTGGGAGGCAAAGTCTGCGTCTTGCCATACTGTGTCTGACAGTGAGTCATACAAGAAGGGGCTGCAGTGGGAAGGGCTGTCCTGGCCTTTTTTTCTTGGGAAGAAGGGAGCCTAGGGGCAAGTTGGGATGCAGCTGAGGCCAGTCATTTGTTTGCTGCCTGCTTAAAGAGGAGACAGTGGTGTTTAGACTTTCCAGCTGGGAAGGTGCTTTGAAGACTTCCGTGAGGAAAAACTGTTGCACTTGGTTATTTTCAGCCTTTGGGTTTTTTAGTCCATAGATTGTGTCTCTGGGACTCCTTTTAATTTTTTGGACCCATTCTTGAAGGGATGCAGATCTGTGGTATTGAGGAGAGGATGTGCTCATGGGGACATAGTTACATGGCTTTGGGAGCTACTTCTCTAGCCTTGGCTCAGGGTCCAAGACCAGAATTCCCACATGTAGAGAGAAGAAAACAATGGAACCCGCAGTGCTAATGTGTGAATAAAAAGGCTTGTATAACTGCTACCAACTTTGACTGGCAGGGAGGAGGGAGGGTGGAGAGAGGTTTTGAAAAAAAACTTCCTATTTGATATTTTATCATAGGCAGGGGTGGCCAGTTTGACATCTAGGTCACTGAATATTCCTGTAGAAGAGTCTGGCAGTCTGTTCTGAGGTGCTCGTGCACCTCTGGTTTGCTCCAGACTTCTGGAAGTCCTTGGGAAGAAGGTGTTTGGACTAGATCTGCGCCATCATTCTCCATGGAAATTCCAGTCATGTTTAGGGGAGTTACAAACTTTGTGAAAACAGTCTCCCTCCTGCTGCTCACATACCACAGGAAATTCTTGGCAACATGACAGAGAGCTAAATAAAACCACTGGCAAGCAGGGGTCCACAAGCCCTGCACCAGTCGGGACAGTGTGCCAGAGACACGGCTGTGGGAAGCGTGTGACATGAACAAGTCTTTGCGCTACGCTGGGTCATGAAGCAGGTTGCATTCAGTGCACATGTCACAGTTTGGGGACAATAGTTTTAAGAGCTAGGCTGGCTCCAGTGTTGGATCACCAGTCCTGTCCATGGCAGTGCCTATACCTGGGAGCTGCAGTTGAGTTAGGAAGAAAACCCAGGATGGTCTCCATGCTGACAGCTTCTTTCTGGGCTCATCCCCAGGAGGTAAAGGGGAGTATGAGTTTCCACCAGCACAGCCCTGGTCTCCAGAGTATGGTAGCCTTCGCTGTTTCCAGATCTGTACCTCTGCTACAGATTATGGATTGTAATAGTCAGGTATTGGATTTTGGTATTATTCTTTTCTGTAGGAAAGAGGAACTTTCATTTTATCAATAATATCAATGACCTGGACGAGGGAATCGAGCGCACCCTCAGTAAGTTTGCAGATGACACCAAATTGGGCAGGAATGTTGGTCTGCTCGAGGGTAGGAAGGCTCTGCAGAGGGATCTGGACAGGCTGGATCGATGGGCCAAGGCCAAATGTGTGAGGTTTAACAAGGCCAAGTGCCGGGTCCTGCACTTGGGTCACAACAAGCCCATGCACCACTACGGGCTTGGGGAAGAGTGGCTGGAAAGCTGCCCAGCGGAGAAGGCCCTGGGGGTGCTGGCTGACAGCCGGCTGGACACGAGCCAGCAGTGTGCCCAGGTGGCCAAGGAGGCCAACGGCATCCTGGCTTGTATCAGCAATAGTGTGGCCAGCAGGAGCAGGGCAGGGATGGTGCCCTGTGCTCAGCACTGGTGAGGCCGCACCTCAAATGCTGTGTTCAGTTTTGGGCCCCTCGGGACAAGAAGGACATTGAGGTGCTGGAGTTTGTCCAGAGAAGGGCAACGGAGCTGGGGAAGGGTCTGGAGAACAAGTGTGATGGGGAGCGGCTGAGGGAGCTGGGGGGGTTTAGCCTGGAGAAGAGGAGGCTGAGGGGAGACCTTATCGCTCTCTACAACGACCTGAAAGGAGGTTGTGGTGAGGTGGGGGTTGGTCTCTTCTCCCGAGTAACTGGTGATAGGGCGAGGGGAAATGGCCTCATGCTGTGTTAGGGGAGGTTTAGATTGGATATTAGGAAAAATTTCTTTACTGAAAGAGTGGTCAGGCTCTGGAACAGGCTGCCCAGAGAGGTGGTGGAGTCACCATCCCTGGAGGAGTTCAAAAAACGAATAGATGTGGCACTTTGGGACATGGTTTAGGAGGCCTGGGGGTGTTGGGTTGACGGTTGGACTTGATGATCTTAGAGGTCTTTTCCAACCTTAATGATTCTATGATTCTGTGATTCTATAACTTATGTACAAGAACATCTCCAAAATAACCATAACTGGCTTGCAGAGCTCAAAGTTAGACTGTGAGTTTTATGGTTGCCCATAAACCCTTAATTCATCTGGGAGTGTGTAAGCACCTAAGCTTTTGTCTACATGCTCACTACTGGTTTTTAGAATAGTGTCTCTGCGTCTTTGGACCAGCCTAGGACAGAATTAAGGTTGCTCTGGCAACTGTTAATATGGTACTTGCCTAATTAACACTTACCAATGGCCTTTTCCTACCTGTTTTCAAAATGCCAGTTGTTAACACGTACAGCAAATAGTGTTACTAGTCCCTAGTACTTCCAAGCCTTTTGCTTGGATGAGCCTCCGATCACTTTACAGAGGAGTTTGCTGTTCTGCAGGCAGGCGGGGAAGCAGCAGAGAAAATGACTTGCCAGAGGCAATCAGCGGGTGAGTGGCAAAGGAAGGGAGCGCAGGTCTCTGGGCTTGCAGCCCAGTCCCTGTCCGCTGGGCACAGCCTTAGGCTGTTGGATTGCATTTCTGTGCCCTGTGAAAGCAAGCAGAAAACAAATGCACAGAGAAGTAGGAGGGGAAGAATTGTTAAAAGCTGAAGATGCATTAACTTCATGTATGTCTAGTTAGTTATTTGAGACTTAGTAAGTGTTCCTCTTCTCAGGGGAGAAGTCCTGAGTGTGATGGAGCAATGCTGATTAATATTGTGGGGAAGAGCCTTACCAGTCCTGGAATAAAATGCTGTTAAAAGCGGGAAGAATCAAGAAAAGGTGATTTCAGGAGCCTAGAATTCATCTCCAGTGAGTCAGTCAGGTTGGCTGAGTTCAGGGGAGCTTGCTGATAGTGTGGTTTGCTCTGTTTTCTTGCTCTGGTAACAACTTTTTTGAGGACCATGACAAGCAAGATGTAGTTTAAAAGCAGGTAGTGCTCACAGGCAGTACTAGCCATGAGTGTGAAGTTTGCTGTGTTAGACTGTGAGCGTGCCAGCAGCCAGTTATTCTGTGGTGTACAGGAAAACAACATGAAAAAGCAGTTCCACTAAAACAACCCAGTTCAAATGCTCTGCTTGCTTTCATTCCTAGTGGTGTTGCAGTTTGTTACTACGGCAATTCAGTGACATTTGCTGGAAGTTGGAAGACCACTGATGGTTGTTTTCTGGTAGATCCTGTTCTTTCTGCCTCCATCTCCTGCTTTTCTGTACATGCAATTCTGTTTCAGAGACAAAGCTGGATTTTGTGCTGTGTCTCAAAAGCAGATCTCTGTGCTCATGCTGCCAGCAGGTTACTCCTACACAGCACTTCAGTGTACTCCACCATTTGGGAGATGCCTGAGAGCACAGCATATAAATCTTGTCTGTAAGCCCAGAACATCCTTTGCCTGGCAGCGCCTGACAGCCTCCTTCACTTGTGCCTTAAATTCTAACATAAACGGGAGCAATTTTCATAGTACATTTATGCTTGCTGTGGCCAGCCCCATAGGTTGAAAACTTCTGGGCCAGATCCCACAAAATCCCAAGACTGATCCCAAGTAACACAGCCTGTTTTTTCATTGTGTCTGTTGGCCTTTCTGTTGTGTTGGAACCCCTTTTTCCTGTTTGCAAATAATTTTTTTAAAATTAATATTACCATCTCACAGGTGATAGTATTTACCAGGTACTTCAGACCACCCTGTTGTGTCATGAGGTTGCAGGAGGGGCAGAAAGTGCCCTTTGGATGTTGTGTGATGATGTTATGTCACCTCCACACACCCCAATGAGCGCCTCTTCCCGGACCATCGTGGTGTGAAGTTTTTCCAGAGTGGGTGGGAAGTTCTGGCACTAAACAGGCATGTCCTGCCTGAACCTCTCCTGGAAGGAGGCAGGAGTCTCTCCATGTTGCCCTTTGAAGGGGACAGAGAAGTGACTGTATTTACTGGAAAAAAATGGATTTACCACAGCCCTTAATGGTCCTGTGACTGACCATTGCAGAGAAAGGTATATGGGAACTGGCAGAACCAAGGACGAGCAGCAGCCCCTGTGTGCCTGAGGCGAGGCTGAGGACAGCAGCAATACACGAGAGAGGAGCTACGTCCAAGTCATGGCCAGCAGGGCCGGTGGGAGGCACTGGCTGACCTGAAAGAGTGTCCTACCCTTACCCAGGCTGGAGCCCCGCCTGAGCAGGAGCACCCTGCGGAGCAGGAGCAGGAGTCAGTGGCAGCTGGCAGAGCGCAGCCGCAGAGCCGAGCTGCGGAGCACTAACTCCCACGGCCTGCACAGCAGCAGCCTGTAGCCTCCCTCTTGTCTCCCACAGAGGAGGTGGGTTTCAGCTGTGCTTTCCTGAGGACGGAAAAGCCGCTCCCCTGTGGTCAGGTAAATGTGGCCTGTGCCGGGGTCAGTAATGGATCTTACTGGAGGAGCTGCCTGAGTTAGGGACCCTGCTGTGAGAAGTGTTGGAAGGACTGTGCAAGAGGCAAGCTCATAGCCTGCTGCAAGGCGCTGAGTTAGCTGGCATTCATCAGACTGTATGTGAGGGCAGCGAGTGTCTGTTCATTAGGAGTAGCTGCTGATTGCTCCTGAAACTAGAGTTCATGACTCTGACGTAGCATTTGAAAGCACTTTTCCTTCTAGTCATCTCAAGAGGACTCCTTCCCCTTGCACAAAGGCAGGGTAAAAGTGATTAGATGAAACTGGTGATTGTCACTGACAAAAATTTGCAAGCTCACACTGATAGCTGTGAGCTTGAGCTTGCAAGAATTTAAAAAGTAGATTTGGGCTCCAGAAAGTTTCATTGCTTCATAGATAGAATATCCTCAAGGTTGTTTTTCTAAAATGTTCTTCAGAAATCTGCTGTGCAGACAGTTCCTCAGCCTCTCAGATGTGAGGCCTTTCCTAGTGCTTTCCCTGGTAGCCCTTGGTGGGACTTTCAGCCAGTAGGCAATCTTAACTCCTCTTTGCTGCCATTAAACTGAACTCTTGTCTTTCCTTCTATGGCCAGACTTGACCACCCTTCCCAATTTATAGCAACTTTTTAATGTATTATGTGTTGCTTTCCCTATTGAAGTGAGTTGTGTTATTGCATTGGGGATACAAAGTTTGTGTAATGGAAGGTTTACACAGATATTGGTATCCTACAGAGAGAAAAACACAGGTATGTCTTACAGGGAAGACAGGGCGCAGCTGGTGATAACAGAGTTCTTGAGCTCTTTTGACACAGTCCAGGCTTTAGCATCCTCTCCAGCTCAAAACTGGCCTTCAAGAAGAGACTGAGAAATGGATGGACTGCACTCTCCTCTCGGGTGATGGACTGCTGTAGTATAGACCAAAATCATTCTGCAAACTACAATCATAAAATGCTGAGAAGCTTTTCAACTCCAAGGCTACCAGTTCTACCAGTGCAATCTCGGGAAGGAAAAGCCAGTCGACATGTTTCCCTTGTGCCGTGTCACATAAGAGCAAATATGAAGGAAGGCAGGGATGCACAGTGTCTGCTGCAGTGCCACAGAGTTAAAAATAACTGCTTTTAAGGATCGATATCCTTATAATACAAGAGGTACTAAAATGATCTTCAGAGGAGGTACCCCAGTCCCTGCTATGTACGTGATGAAGCAGGCAGGACAACCCAATATCTCTCGGGTTTTGCATTACCAGCTGCATGCCGTCACCATCCCTGGTTCAGGGCTTGACTCCAGGCTCGGGTTTTGCCATAGCCTAGAGGGAAGCACATGGCTCTGGTACAGCAGAGCTGGCTGCTGGGGACATTGCCAACCTGTTCAGCTCTCTCAAGCTGAAGCTCCCACATTGTGGCACGGTTTTTTAGTGGGTGCCTTATGATGTCTGAGTTACTTCTCTTTGCCAGATCTTCAGTCCCTCGTATCAAGTACCTAGATGTAGCGAAGCATTTATGCCTCAATGCAGGGTATGTTTTAGTTTGTGATTATATCCCAACTCCTGGTAGCCGTCTGTAATTCTCATCAGATTGGTGGCGGGTCAGGAGGCACACTTTCTGAAAATTCAATATAACCATGCTGTCATCTGTGAGCTTCATTTTCTCCTTCCCCATTCATAGTAGTATCATACTTGCTTATTGTGTGCTAGACTGTACTTGGATGCTGGGCCATTTGGTGGTAGGGGGACACTAACTTTCATCTGGGTCTGAGGATGTTGTAGGCTGCAAACAGAATGTTTTTCTTTCCAGTTTCTTAGCCAAATGCATTCAAACCCATCACCTGTGTACAGGACAGCATCCGTGAGGAGTGTGTGTCTCCACTGTGTGACATTATTTAGTTACAAGAAGGAAAAAAGAAAATTGCATTTTTTTTTTTCCAAAATGGAATACATAGTAAATATTTCACAACCCCATAAATAAAAAATGATTGGCCTGATCTTTTAAAAACATATTTCCCTTTGGGCTCTGACTAAGCATGAGAAAGTTCAGCCTAAGAGGAAATTTATTTGAAAAATCAGTGAAAGGTTAGAAACAAGGATGTGGGCTGGAATATGCCTTGCAAACGTTAACTGTGGAGACATAGTGCTAATGCCTTGCATGTGCAAAAACATTTTGAGGGTTGTGAATTTAAACCATGAAATTAATATATCCAAAATTAAGGTTTTCTTCCCCAGACCTTAAACGTACAGGATATGGTGATTTTTAATGTTCTGACTAGTGATGGGAAGATGACTAAGTGGTTTGCTGGTGTCAATTTAAGGTTAAGGAAGAACCTTTAGCATCTTCATTTCTTGATCAATTTTAAATATTCAAATTTGCAACCTTAATGTTTCCTTAAAGTAAATTTTAGCTTTTGATTTCCTTTTACTTTTTGGGGGGGTAACAGAGCAAAAAATGGGAAGTTCCAGTGTTGTCTTTGGTAAAACTTGCTAATGCCTTACACAATTAAAAGCCTAATGTAGATGAAGCGTGTGTGCGTGCACACCCACGTACACATGCCAAAGTGAACTGTTAGTCATTTACAACTTTGTGATTAATTTTTCCAGTGTTCTTATTTAATAATTCTCCTGTTTCTCGGGAGCAGATCTTATTTTTCTAATGTGTTTGCATTTTAAGTAGGTAAAGTCTCTTTAGATTCCCATTTGCCTAACAAGTAGATGAATATATTAATCTTCAAATTTAAATGACCAGTGGGCTGAGACCAAGAATGATAAATTTCGGTGCAATAGGAGGACATTAAGAAAATGATAAGGGACTTAGTTCTGGCACCTACAGTGTGAAGAAATTTTGACCTTAAGGTTCTTTCAGTGTTCCTTCATGTGTTTCTTCAGTGCTGTAGTTGTTGCCTTTCACAAAAGCATGTTTCGCTGCAGCTCTGGGGCGGGGGTCATTCATTCTCCCCTGGAACAAGACTTTTTTGGCAAGGTGCAGTGCTGTCTATTGCACCTTAACACAGGTTACTCCTGTCTTGCTCTTACATTCTCCTTCTCTGACTATGTTGCAGGACTGGAATGGGAGAGAGTTTGCCCCTGCAGTTTCTCAGGTTTTCTGGAACACGGGAGGTCCGTTTCCCTTTGCCTTTCTCTGCTGCTGTTTCCTAGTTCTGACCCAGTGCCTTCACATTACAGCACCAATGTCTTTTTTGAGGCTGGGTGAAGTAGGTAACAGCTCCTGGACCTGTTTTTTAATAGGGTAAATTTGAAGTTGCTCTTCTGACATAACTGTTATACTAAGGGTTCTTTTTGGATGTTCTCACTTTGAGTATCCTGTTGGGTGTTTTGCCTTATAACCATGTAAGGTGTGCTCAGGAGCATGACACACATGTGGTCGTGCTGGAGGATTTGATGTTCGTGCAAGTCCTGCAGTTCCATAGCTCTGGAGAGGACCAGTTGCTCTGTATGCAGTTTTAATCTAAGGTTTTAGAAAAGGAGGCTTTCCAGTTTTCTATAAATCTGTGATCTTCACATGATCTTACACAGAAAATTGCTAATATACCCATAAGAATTAAATTTCTGCCCCTTTCCCAGATACTGACCAAATAGACCATGTTTACAGAGATCTGGATGTTAATACTTCGTAACAAATCTCTTGCACAGTTCCTAGGCGGCAAAATTGATGGATAAATATATTTATTCTAATAAAAAAGGATAAGAATTTTAGTAATCCCAGACTGTTACGATCATCCATCAGTTTGTCCTGAAAATGCCAGAGAGTTTTGTTGAAGACAGAGATACATCCCTCCACCCTTCATTAAGAAGGGATACACTTTCCATCTTCCAACATGGTTTGAAATTTAGCAAGAGAAAAGGTGTACAAACAGCAATGCCATTAATTATTCCAAATTCTTCTTTCAGCCTGAACCTTTGTCTGCTGAGCTGCATGTTGGCATTTCAACAACAATAAACCTGAATAGCACACAAAAAGCCAAAACACTTTAAGTATTATTTTATTTCTTAAAAACTATATCCCAATCATTTGTAAGCCAGGAAATGCTCAAAAAGATGCAGCGGTGTGTACTGTTGAGTAGTCCAGCTTGCCTCACCACAGTTCTCAGTATTGTCACTTCTAAGGATCTTTATAACCCGGAAAGGCAGAGCAGTACAAGGATTACCTTCTTAAGACCTCTTCCTTTCAACCTAAGCAAAAAGGCTAGAGTTCTTGATTATCTTGGCTGATTGAGGAGAGGAGGGTTCTGCATCCTTCCTAGTTTATTTTAATTTGGTTTTGTTCTTTATGAAGGTTTATGGAGCCAGGATCTCTTCTTCAGTGCTGCTCAGTCATTTAACTGTCACTTTTCCTTTCCACTTTGGAAACTAGGCAGTGATACTCCCTGTGAATTCCCATCTGGAAATCACAGTAAGAACAAAATTTCTAGTCAAGGACAAACGAGTAGGAAAAAGTCAAGATGAGGCTTGCTTTTCCTTTATGAAACTCTCAGTGCTACATCATTTAATCTAAACAGTTGTGAAGTAGATAAAGTAGTGTATGTTTCCAGCCAAACCATTTTGATTCCAAAAATAGGTTAAAATAAAATGGCCTTTATTGCGTGTTGTGCATAACTCCATAACGTGGGCTGAACTGAGGTTTTCTTTGCTTAAAATTGAGATTCAGCATCCTTGTTGATATAAAAGATAAATCTTACTCCATCAACAAGTTAGGTATGTACAAGTGCACCTGTTTTTTTTAATTATGCAAGATTAATGCTGTTCTTTGTCAAATTGCTGGTTGTAGCATACTAAATCTCTCTTTTCAACATTCTTTATCTTACACTTAGTTACAATTTGAATAAAAAACAATCCAACGCTGCCCTGAAGTGACACCAGAATGAAAAGTCTGAAATTAGATCTGCTGGTGTTGCATTGTCTGGTGTGTCTGAAGTGTGCCGTGGAGTCTGAATATCCTGGTTCATGATGCTGATTTTTGGGATAATCGTAAAACGCTGTAATATTTTCACTTTAAATTGCTGATATTTGCTGTCTGTGTGGACTCAACTTTAACATACTTTTAACTGTGGGAGAAGGAAATTCATGGATGTGAAACATCCCGAGATTGCCTGGGAAGTCTTTTCTCTCTCAACATCCAGTGAGTAGTACCCAAAACACCTTTTCCCCAAAATGTTTCAAAAAAAAAAATACAGTATGTGACCATCAGACTATTATGAACAAGGGGGCTGTCTTTCAGAAATTAATTCAGGATGTTCCCTTCTGTATGGAATTTCCTGCTTGTCTGGCATCAAGTTACATTGGCATTTAAATCTCCTTCGTGTTGATACATTCAGCTGCCACGTGGTTTAGATAAAAGTATCACAGAATTCATAGAATTCACTGGTCACCTACTTGAAAGCAGCTTAAAAAATGCTGTAAGGTGAAGTCAGTCCTGTAGCTACTGAATGCATCTGCAACAGCTCTTCTGAGGAGCTGGGACTAAGCTCTGAAACGCTTCAGTGAGGAACCGAGCACAAGCCTGTGGCTCCATGCCCTCTCACCTGTCCTTTAGCCCCTTGCCAAGTCAAAAAATTACCATTTTTTGGTAATTTCAAGGGATTTGGCCCCTCTGTGTGAGGGTTTGGGATTACCTTTTTCTTGGCTTGGTAGTTTGCAGCCTGAGGGACCCCTCTTTGGGAAGCATGGGAAGCACCGTGCTAGGTTAAGCCAGCGTGTGCCCAGATGTCTCCTGTGTTCCTGACAAAGGCCAAATGTTTGTGGGAAAGAAGTAAATGATCATGAAATGAGTGATCTTGGAATAGTTTGCCCACAGGGAAAGTTTTTTCCTAACCCCCACTTAGGAGCTGGCTTGTGCCTTTGTGTGTGAGGGTTTCTGTCCCTTCCAAATCTCTGGATTTTATTATTATTTAATCCTTACTAATGTAACTCTGGATACTTTAATCCTCTTAAGGGGTTGCTGCTGACTTTGGGCTCAGTCCTGCTCCCTTTTCAAGGAATTTTGCTATTAGACACCTTTAAGCTGAGCTCTGACGTAGATTGCAACTGATTTTACTGGCAACTGTCTACTTGGCTGTAAAATGCAGGTGTAAAGCTCGTAACTTATGTGTAAGAACACAGTTTGAGTGAGGATTAGATGGAGGTCTATAGGCAGTAAGCTCTATGTCTGCAAACTTGCATTTTACCTCTCCCCACTGCCAGCCCAGCATCTAGAAGGAAGCCCCTAAAGATGCTAAAAGGTTAGGTCAAAGGAATTGTCCGTGGACCTGCGTGGGGAATATCCTGCTAGCTTAGGAAGCCATGAATATGTCCCTTTACATGTAGGTATGCCTCTGGCTGCAGAAAGGGAGAAGAAGCCTCTCCCTCCAGAGCTGTCTTTGTGCTGCCCTGGGTGGAATCCAGAGAAACAAGTGAGGGTCCCAGATGTTTTGCTGCACCCCGGGTCATCTTCTAGGGAGGCTGCTCGGGTAGTCCAGCTGTGCTGAACGCAGCTCGGAAAGGTGTTTCCCAGTGACAAGCATGTGGCACGTATCTCAGAAAATGCCAGCATTTCCTGTTTCTTTGCGTCAGGTGGTTTAGTCGTGGTGGTTTAGTCATGGTGGCTTTGGCTCTTGCTGAAGAGTGCTGGAGTTGCTCATGGTTCCTTGCAGTGAGGCACATGATGATGCTTTTTTCAGGTACTGCTACAGAGCCATTCACCAGCTCCAGCCGTCTGTTTATCACCAGCAGGACTTGTAAGGACTCCAGCATCTGCCAGCAGATTTTCAGGAAACAGTTAAGGAATGTGAAACTGAGCATCAGAGCATCTCATGGACTGTCCCACGATCCACTGGCCATGGCTGGGCGGACAATGCTGATATTTCGTTGTCATATAAGCCCCACCCAGAAAGCCTATTTGGGCCGAGAAACATCACAACCTCAAATAGAGAGATGACAGATAAATGTATTGCAGAGGGCTTAGCTGTAAGAAATCCAGCTCCTCTCCCCTTTCGGAGACGCTGCTGGACTTTATGAACTGTTGGCGAAACTTTGTTTCCTGACGTGAGCCAGGAACGTGGAATTCCTGGAGTTTGGTCCTTCCTTTGCTGTTCTCAGACCTTTTGGTGTAAAGGTGCCATCCTGACCGTGGAGCAGGACAAGTAATGCTGTAGCTACTGTCCAGGCTTCCTCTTTTCCTTTTTAATTTTGCTGCTTTTTTGTTGACTGGGAGTTGGAACACTGCTGGATTTTAGGAATAATTGAGCAGGCTGTTGCAATCAATTTACATTCAGCAGTTTTGCCCTTCCACATTTGGAGGCTGTCCCTACTAGACATCTATTTCTGCAGTGCTCTATTAGGGCAGGATCACTCAGGATTCGAGAGTGTCTGCAAAATGGCTAGCTGCCATGAGAGGTCCTCTATCAAGTAGCTTTTGTGGCTTCCGCCATTTGAAACGTCAGTATGAATTCTGGGTCAGGTGAAAATTGTTCTTCACCTTGGAGAAGTCCTTAAGAAGCTCCCGCAGCCTGCTGTGTGGAGACCCCAGCATTCTGGACTCATAATGGGACGTGCTGTCACCATTGCAGGGATGTCAGCTGTATGATGTATGTCACTGTTTCCAATTTGGGTTTCTGTGATGCTGCGCAGAGCTCTTTGAGCCCAGTGGAAACTAGTTTGTACACAGTTTTTGTAGTCTTGGATTCCTGCACTTACAAGGGCGGGTTGAGATCCGTATTTTTAGCTTGTGATACAGAAGTCCTGACCTTTCAACAAATTTCTGATTGCTTTCGTTCCCTTCCTGGGGAAGGGTTTCTAGAGCAAAATCCATGGAGGCCCTGGGCCAAGTGCCCTAAGGAAAGAAGCCTCTTCTTCTGCCTGCCACCCTTGGGCATGTGTTCTCTGCCCTCGCTCTTTACTGCGAAATGAGATACGTGCTTTCTTCTCTGCTGAATATTTGAAGCAAAACAACAAAAAAATCCCAAAATATTTAATGCAACATCTGGGAAGAAAGGTGACCTGGCTGATCATCCCTAGGGCAGGGTGTTACAGCAGCTACGAGTCATTGCTGAATGCCGACCGCATGGCAGGAGCCAGCTGGCAGCAGCCCCTGGAGACAGACGGAAAAGAGCAGCACGTTCCCTGTCTTTGCTGGAGGTGCACTTCCAAGCAGAGTAGTTAAAAATGCTTTCAGGTCCCATGGAGTTATTTCTTGGGGTACCTGAAAAACCTGCCTGTTTGCCATCGCAGTATGTCAGTCCTTTGTGTCTGAGGAACTGCCTTGTAACAAGGCTACTGCTTGTCTTTTTGCCTAGTAAGATGTGGTGCTGTATTTTGCTGTGTGTATTTCATGAGATTAAATGTGGGCTGACTAAGGATATAGGGCCATTACGCCTTAGACCTCGTTCTGGAATCTCCGCTCCTCTTGGAAAGACTTACGAGGATGAAGGCAAAATGGTGTTTGCTGGAGTTTGGTTTTTAACTACATGTCTTTAAGCATTTTGAAGCTCCAGTTTTGCAACAGTGTAATACAGTGATTGCTCAGCTTGCTGGAAGGGTGTGTTCTGCAGGACCGTTGTCTGAATACCAATAAGGGACAGCACTGAACCCCTGTGCTAGTGCGCGAATTCTTATCTTTCCCTGTATTTTTCCTGAAGTTCCCAATAGTGCCTGTTGGCATGCTTTGCATTTGGTGGAGCTGCACTGTGTTAATGTCTACCTGGTGAGAGGAGAGAGCTTGAATCTGAGCAGACTTGCTTAAGTAGCATTGGTTTGGCTGTCTGGTACCAAATCCTCAGAGGTTTAGGGATGAGGGTTTCAGTATGGGCTTGCAGGCACACCTGAGCACTTGGAGTCCCTTGTAGCTCTTCCCATTGACAGCTGTGTTGTTACGTGTATTGGGTATGGTGCCCCAGCTGGAGCCTACCTTAGTGTAGTAGTTATAACCCAGAGGAGGAAAAGCAGTAGCATACAGGCTAATTCTGCTCAGTGAGTTTCTTGCTAAGAAAGCTGTTGCTGCTGGGAAAAGCACTGGAAATACTCCGGCTGTCAGCAGAGACAGCTTTATTGGGTAAGAAGGAAGATGTCTGGCACTTGGGTGCGGCACTGGAAGAGTGACCGTTGTTCAGAGAGGGTAAAGCTTAGCTACACATCAGCAGTTCTCCAGATACTTTCTCTTTAAACCTCCTTGTCTCTTGAGACTTGGCACTGTTTGCTGGGTGTTATCTCCTTTAAAGAGTTGAGGAAGAGATTAGTACCAAGACCAGCTGGAATAAATTCTACTTCTCATAACAACCTGTTTCACTGTAATCTCTGGAGGTCATTCTTCCTTAGGGAAAACAGTCCCCTACCAAAAGAAGCAAAACCCTATTCTCTTGGGGTCTCTTTTTACCATGTTTTTATTTCCCCACACTGCCTAGGGAAGGAAGTGGTCATACCCAGCATGCGCTACTGAAGTCTCCACTGTTGACAGTGAGATCCTCACAGTCTTTCCTAAGTTACAGAAACTACAACTAGCCATGCCTGTTTGAGTCTGTGAGACGGTGTGCCTAGCGTTTAGTTTTATTCTAACAAGTCTCCTTATTTATTGAGCACTTTTCTTCCAAACTAAGGCCATAATAGGTTTTTTTTCCTCCAAATGGAGGTACCAAAAGTGGTTGGTATTTGGTACTCCTTTGAAGGATTAGTCCTCAGTTCATCTGCTGCATGGCTCGTTACACTTCAAAAAGGAGGTTGGTTTCTTGTCTTTGGAACACTCAGCGATGTGGGACTGATTACTGATGACACATTATGAAATTTCTCTGCTAATCATTGACTGTAGGGTTTTTTTGCAACAGATATACAGATATTCTCTAGCAATCATTAGGTTCTCTTTGTTGTCTTGTCAAAAAGGGTCCAGGGTAGACTGAGACCCTTAGTGCCATTGTATGGCCACAGAAGGAGACCACATAAGATTATGTAATGCAACATGGCTAAATGTGACCCACCAGCGCTTTTATCACTTGAATGTTCTCGCAGTCACGTTTTGCTTCTCCTCCTTTTCTTCCTTAAGCAGTGCACTGTCTGAAGCAGTGAATCCTTTTCATCTCAGTATATACGCCTGGGCTCTATCTTGCTTGTTCAGCCTAGGCTTTTTAAAAACCCTTAGATCTAGCTTAGCATTGCTGTGCTCCGATTAAGATACAAATATTTTTTGGTAGCAGAAGTAAAGTTCCAGTGCTCAGCTGTTTAACACCTTTTATATTTGGCATTTTTCTCTTATAGATCACCATAGCTTCTGCTTTCTTTCTGCCAAGCAGAATAAAGGGCGGAAAGTGATTCTTCATTTAGTGTTGAAACCCCATGTGCTGATGGACTGCAGTAATGAACCCAAGTGAGCGCTTAGACTGTACCAATGCATACTAGCTTAAAATATTTATTTCTTTTAAAAATAAAATTATTGAGAAGTAAAACAAAAGCTTACTTAATGTGCATACTCTGGTGTGTTTGAAAATGGTGTGGAAGAGGTAAAAACAAAGCTTTAATTTTGCTGATCTTATGGATACCTGAATACAAACAACTGAGCTACTGCAGGGGAGCTTACTGAATGGCAGCTTATCTCTGGAGTCACGGTAGCTGATTTGTACACTCCTGTTGTGAAGTAAAACACACTAGTTTTGAGATCCTTTGTGGCTACACAAGCTGATGTGTTTTACTTTGTTTGCAATGGGCTGGTAGCCCGCAACGTGTTGGCTATGTGGTTGGCTAACAAGTACAATGCTGCAAGTTGCAGCGTGGCGACTACTTATGGGCATCAGTATGTACCCCAAGGTGTATGTCAGACATCAGAAGATGGAAAAGCCCCCCCAAGTTGAAACGTGAGATTTTCCTCTTACACAGATGTGATAGCTGAGCCAAAGACATTCATTGTCCCCAGTCAGACCAAAACAAATTCATAAGCATCTTGAGCTTCTTTGCATCTGTCTGTCTTCCCCACACAGCTGTGGTGAAGGGGGTCTGTTGTTGCTGGGATGAAGGGAGGGGATCTAAGGTACAAACATATGAAACCAGGCTCCATCAGTCCTCCTGTTCACTGAGCACCTTACTGTTCTGCATGTTTTGGATTGTTGGTTCTCTTTGGTTTTGTTTGTTACAACATACAAATATACAGGATTTTGGATGCAGTTAGTAATGAGTAAGCAGCAGCAGTGAGAACCAAGTGTGGTATGAGCGTGTAGGCACATCCAGTCCGTGTTGTAGTTGGCATATTAAGACTGACTTCTAACAGCTCATACGCTGACTCTGTGTTTAGTTCTGCCAGTTTGTCCCCATCCTGACCAGTACTTGCCTACTGTAGCCCTGAACTTCCAAAGGAGCAGCAGTGCCTGCTGCTCTGCGTCTTCATTGCTGTGAGGTCTTATGGAGGCTGTACTGGAGAGCAGAGCTGCCTGAATAGGAAATAACAAATCAGAAAATGCCCCAAGCCATATAGCATGGGGCACGTGGGGCTCATTGGGAAGCAGTGATTGTCTGCGTGCCTTAAGAGATTCAACAGAGCATGTGAGATGAATGTAACTGCATGGGGGTGTCTGACTGAGCAGCATTGTCTGGAGTGCTTGCCTTTTACCTCAAAGTTTCTAAACTGGCCTGTTTTCTTCTTCCTACAGACAATTTTAGGTACACATGTGACATATGTGGGAAAAAATATAAATATTATAGCTGCTTCCAGGAGCACAGAGACCTACATGCCGTGGATGGTGAGTACTGTTTTGACACTCAGACACCCAAGTAGAATGAGAAGTCGTTGGGGAAGGCAGAATGTGGTTCTGCAGGACCATGTGGCCCGTGACGTACAGGACCTTGCACAGCATGGCTCGCTTGCCTTTGTCAGTGGAGGCACAGTCCACAGGCACTGCAGGAAGAAGTTTCCTGCGCTTGATTCTCTTTGCGTGCATCAAAAGAACACCCTCTGCTGGGACCTGTGGTTCTTGCAGTCCTCCTGTCTGTATTGAGGTTCATGGTTAGGATGGATATGCTAGAACTGAGTGCCTCAAGGTAAATTGTCAGTCTGTCTGCTCACTTGGCAAGAGTTGGTTGCCATTCGGTTTCTGCCTTCACAGGATTGTTCCCAACACGCTTATCTGTGAGAAAACACATTTCAGAGTTGGGAAATGTTGTTTCGTTCTTCTTAATCACTGTGGTAGTGAACTGATGCAGTTGTCAGTGGACCTTACAGGCCAATTTTTCCTCTGTGAATGTAGATGTGGCCTAGGCTAGTGACACTCAGACAGAAGCAAGACACCCACCTCCAGAAGCAGCATTTCTTTTTTCTACATTGGGGGAAATAGAAGCAACAACATACTGTCTTTGGCTTTCCCCTTGCTTACTGGGCATCTAAAGCTCCTCAATTCAGAGCCCACAGATACTCCAAACCTTCACTGCATATGCTATGAGCCTGTTGGTATTGCTCCTCACTTGGCCAAGGAGGGAGTCCTGGCAGAGTTATAGAAAGAGGCTGCTTGGAAAGCAGAAGGTTTTGAATGGCTGGACTGTCTCAGAAAAGCAAGTGGTTTGTCACAATACGTGGTGTCCAAAAAAATGGCTGCTTTTAACGGAACGTGTGGACATCTGAACGTGCTCTAAGAACAGCCAGCGTTCTCTTGCAGTGCACCACTGCAAGCTCCCTCCCTTCCATGGGGAGCCAAAATTAAATTACTGAGACTGAAAGTCACTGTGAGTTGGACGTGTCTGCCTCTGTCAGAAATGTGTCTTCATAGCTATGGTTCAGAGAGCTCTGCCTAGGATTGTGAGAGGGCTTTGGAAATGTCTTCCACTTGTGTCTTGCAAGGACATTGTTTGTCTCAGTTCTTCCAAGGGGCCGGTTGTGTCTTAGCAAACACAAGTGTGAGGCAGCTGTGCATCTGAACTTCACGTGGGGCTGTGTCAGTGTCAGAACAAAGGCCTTGAGAATCTGTGTATATTAGGGCTGGGCATGCTCAAATAGTTCCTGTGTGGATGCTGCTGGGAAGAGGAGGGACTGGGGCACAAAGCCTGGCTTATTCTGTGGGGCTGGAATATGCTGAAGCGGTACGTGAAATACAGGAGGAAAACAAGGCCATTTAAGAGGATTTAATTTCTCTTTTGTTTCTTCCCCTCCTTCTTCTATTCTATGTTAGTTTTTAGTGTGGAAGGGGCCCCAGAAAACCGGGCAGGTAAGCTGAGATCCTTTGTGTGCTTTATTTCACAAACCTTTTCAAACATTCAGTAATTCAGGCACAGCAGGTCCGATTCTACACTTGTCAAGGGAGTTTTGTCACTGATTGCAGCAGGAGAGGAGCACCCTCTCTCCCTCCTCCAGTGTGTACAGCCAGTAGGTTGATGCCCAGCCCTAGTAGATACCAGGCTTTTGTTATACATGCAATTGATCAGGCTTTTCAAAATTAAAGAAGCAGGTGTTTCATGTCTCTGGTGATTTAGTGAATTGTTCAAGGCATAAATTAAATTATTTTATAAAATGGGTTGGGTTCTGATTTGTTGTAGCTGTGCTGTTAGATGGTAGGAAGTCACTGGTCAGTATTTGTTAGCTGACTTGCTTGCAGACTGCATTACCATGCCCACGTTGAGACAGTGTAACATCATTAGATAGGAGGTGCACTGGAAGAAAATCAGAAAACATTAATCAGGCTTTGCAGCGTGTTTGTTCAGTCTTTCTCTGTATTTTTTAAACATTATATACCTACAAGGCATGTTACTGGGCTGGAAGGAGGAGGGTAGTATCCACTTGGGGCACCTGAGGATGAGGGAGGGACAAGTCAGACAGAGGGGTCACTGGGTTTATAATTCCTGTCTTGAAATCTTGTTATAGATCGAAATGTCATTACAGATGCAGGAGCATTCAGTGCCCATGCAGCTGTAGAAGGAAAACCTGAGGGTGTTGTCAGCTCTCTTGCTGCTTCTGTTCTCTTGCAGACCCCTATGACCAGGCCGTCATAGCAGCAGATGAAGTGAAGGAGGAGGAGCCAGAGCCATTCCAGAAGATTGGTCCAAGTATGAGTTATTTTACAGCTTCAAACATGAAAGAGACAGTACAAAGATTTCAAATCTGGCATTAGCTGCAGTTACCTCTAGGAAAACCAGAAAACACTGTGTTGTGCAGGTGTTGGGACCTTAGGGGTGCTGAGATATGTTTAGGTTCAAATGAACACCAAACACCAGCAGCCCTGGCCCTGAGAAATGCAGCTTTGTGTGTTTTCTGCTCAAGAGCTCTACAAAGAGAAGAGGGAAGAGGTTCAGGAGAAAAGTAAGCTGGCAGTGATTATAGAGGGTCTTAAGGTGTACTGGCAGAGTTGGCAGGTGATTGCATTCACACTGCCTTTGTGGTGGGTTCATCAAACAGACCAGAGTGAAAAAAAGAGAGGACCAGACTTTGCCAAAGCATTTCTCCGAATTCTCCATTTTGGAAACAGTTGATTAACCCTGGATTTTCCTTTGGCTTGCAGCTTGCTGTCAGTTCTGTACTTACCAGCACTGGCAGGAACAGGAGGTGTCAGTGTATGGTTACGCCACTTCATTATTTCAAGTACCCCCAAAGCAGGAATTAGCAGTTATTGCAGAAAAGCCCTTCCTCCTTCAAGAGAAATCTACAATTCCAATATAAGAGTTCTGTAATTAAGACTTAAACTTGACAACTTGTTTCCTAGTTTGACTGTTCCTGTTGTCCACACATCACAGACTGTCTGTAACCAGAAGACAAAACTGTGTCATCTGTAATACGGGCTTTAGAAATGGATTCTCTCCTTTGTTTTGCACACTTACTTGCTGTAATTCTGGGATAATCTCCTGTAGCTTGTTCAGTTCTGCTGGACTTTTTATGCATGATCCATGATTCTGGACACTGGCTTTAACTGTTTTCTTTGTTGGGGAGAAGGATGTGTGAATTACAGGGCAGATAAGTTCCAAGTGCATGAGGAATATGCTCTAGTTTTTGTCACCTGGCCAGTTTCTGTGTAAAAAGTCAGGAAGTCAATGATTGTGTGAGAGGCTGCTGCACTCCTTTCTGATCTTTGTATTTGTTTCATCTTCACAGAAACTGGCAATTACACCTGTGAATTCTGTGGCAAGCAGTACAAATACTACACTCCCTACCAAGAACATGTGGCGCTGCATGCACCTATTAGTGAGTATTCTGCTGGAGATCTATTTCATTACAGACTGTGATTTACGGTGGTTGGTGGTAAACACGAGGGTTGCAGGAGAGAGTATCGTTGTGGATCCTTCCACTGGACTTGTGGGATTGCAGCTGACAGGACATAGATCATATGCTGACCAGGACACTGTAAAGCTGAGCTGGAATCTCTTCTCAGAGGGACACTGTTACTGTTAGGTCTGTAATGTCACTGAACTTTTACCAAAGTCCCTGCAATTCTACATATGTTCCTTGGGGGTTTGATATTTTATTTTGCTGTTTAACTGAAGCGATGCACAAAATTTTTAGACTCCCCTAAATAATAAGTGAACGTACGTTCTAGGGAAGAAGCATCTTTCTTAGGAGCTTCTGAGAAATTACTTCAGACAGTGAGCTAAAACTGGTTTTCAAAATCATGTAAATTACCTTGGCAGCTTGCTACTAAATCACAGGCAATAAAATATTTATTTCAGGGAGCTCGGGAAAAGGCAGTTCTCAGCATACTACACGACACTACGATCTGCACTCTGGAGGGACACTACGATCTGCACTCCCCAGACAAAGGGGAGGTTTTAATGACCAATTAAGTGTAATTCAGTGCAAAATTTTAGTGAAACAGTTGAGAGAAATTCTCGCTACAACCTGGTTTTGGATGCTTTAAAAGTATGCAGAGAAGTTCTTTACACCTGAACTTCATACTTCTTTCATAGCATTGCCTGGTGCTTTATTGTGATTTTAATGCTGTGAGCCAGCATGGTTGCTCTTTGCCCATGTCTGTCTGGCTGCACCATTTTGGCTGATGATGAGGGTGGATGAGCTGAGCCCATTAGCTTAGTGGGTTTCTTTAGCTGCTCATCCACAGCCAGCAGAGGGAGCGCACACTCCTTCCTCACCAAATTCAGCTTTAGTTAGGTTTCTCTAAGTTATTATACTAAGGCAGCTTTGGTTTTAGACATATATAGAAATAAATTGGGAACATAGTCCACTAGACTATCGCTTTTAAGATGGATCAAGGCTTGGTGGCTCCCATGCAGGTTCTCTGGAGCATGGAGATAGACCAAGATGATCGTAGAAGGTGTAGGGCGTAAAATACCTCTACCACCATCATCACAAAGTTAGTCTTATTATCTCCCATCTGCCCAAGGGAACTAACCCAGTACTTATGATTGCACACATAACAGTTATTCCTGAACATCCCTGCATTCCCAAACTCCAGCTCTTAATTCAGGTGTTTTCAGGTCCTCAGAAAAGCCATTGGTGGTGATCAGCAGTAGGTCAGTCTCCCAGTATAGATGGGCCCTCAGACACCAAGGCTTTGGTGTCTCTAGTCCACCCCTGTACAGATTGTTAAGGAGCAGTATGCTGTAAGGACTGTGGATTGAATCTCTGCTCAGCAAGAACAGATTCTTACCTTCCCAGTACTTCCCATTTCAAGGGGATTTATCACTATGGATATCTCTCCACCCTCCCAGCCATCTGTAGTAATAGGCTGCATCTGCTGGTTCTACTCCAGGCTATCCAGCATAAAAAACCCACAACTGTTCTTCTCTGAGAGGTATTTGCCTGAAGTGGGCCCTGCAGGTCTGACTGCAGATAACAAATGGTCCACACAGATACTGCCCTTTGTCCTGTGCGGAGTGCGGGTGCAGGGTCCTGATACCCACTTTTTGACTATCGGAAGCCAGTTTTTGAGGAGGAGGAACATTCTTTTGAATGCTGGAGTTTAAGCCATTCTTGCGCCATGGTTTCTGCAGTAACCTTTGTGAAAGCAAAAGAAGCTGCCCATGCTGCAGACTAGACCAGCAGTCACTGAGATGTGCAGATGGGTTTCCAGGCCTTTCAGCAAATATCTTTAACTATGAGGACACTTAAGGTCAGATCAGGATAATATTTTCATAAGGTTTAATCCCCTCCCCATAAACTTTTCTTTTTCCTTTTTTTTTTTCCTCTCCTGGTTCCCATGGCTAGTAAGATTTATGTTTTACGGTGACAAACCACTAACCCTGATGAGCATACAGGAGAGGGCATGATTAGCTCCCAAGGCAGGCTGGCCAGTACATCCTCCCACCTTTCTACTGCTCAGACTCTGCTCTTCCTATAAACCAAGGTCCTGTGAGGCAGCTGTAAGCACATGACTTCTGAAAAGCACAACTGGCTTCTCTCAGGCCCTAGCAGTCAGAAGAAGTAAAGCTGAGACTGTGTCTTTACCCTGGTTTTGTTTTTGTGGTTATAAGGCAAATGCTGAAAAAATAGCCATAGTGGGAGTGGGTAAGGAAAACACTTCAGCATTACCAATCCAACTTTCTGGGTCTTGCAAGCTTCCCTTCCGGAGCCTGTCTTTCTGGTTTTCTGTGATAACGGATTAAAAATTATTGAAAATGGACTAAAACAAGGACTCACATCCTACAGGGTCAATAGGACCTTGCAGGATAATTTTTGGTCAGTGCTGCTGGATACCTGCTGTCTGGAAAAGAGCTCTGCTGTGGGCCTCCCTGGAATTGTTAATGCCAAATGTCTCATTCAAAAGTTCCCTTTTGTTAGTGAGAAGTAGGGGCTTTTTCGTGTGCTTAGAACTGGGCTATTACTCTTTTGAAATACATATTCTTAGGCTGTTTCTGTCAGCCTATTCACTCTTCCTAAGAAGGGTGTCAGAGGTTGTTTCCAAAATAAGTGGATTTTAGGCACATTCATTGTCCCAGTTTTAGAAATGTCTCTGAATGGTGGTGCACAAAGGGAGGGTTCAGATATTTCTTCCTGTCCTCCTCCATGCTCTGTCTGCTCTGTAAGACGGAGCTGATTTAACCATATTTGCAGGTGGCTGGGCTATTGTGATTGCTCTTAGATGATGAGTTTACAGTGCAGAGAAGACCTGGTGCATTTGGGATGTGGACTGGCTAGAAAAGCCACCGAGAGTGGGTTTTAGCATGGTTAAGTCCAGGCTCAGGAGTGTGCACTCACTGCATCCTTTTCTGGTAACTGCAGATAAGGCAACCGACTCCCTGGTCGTGGAAGTGTGTGGTGAGAGCACTACAATCTGCACAGCTGTCCATGTCCATTGCTTCCAGGGTGAAAATTGAAAGTGATGTCAGGGCCCTGAGTGCACTAATGGCCCTGACCAGCCTCACATGGGGCCTCCACCCGCATTCAAAGCCCCTGTTTCAGCTCAGCTCTGGATCATCAGTCACTGCCTGAGCAACACTGTAGGATTGTCTACACAGCTCAGTTGTAGACATGCCCATGCCTGGCCGTGGATCCCACTGGTCTGTACCCCAACCTGTAGACTGACTTCCCAGCTTGATGTCAACCCAGTCTCATCATGCTGGACCTCCCTGAGGATCACTGGTATGTGTCTGGCCCTGGTTATCCTCACCAGAGCTGATCCTACCCCTGGCCTGTGGATTGACTTTCCAGCTGGACCATGGACCTGTCTCATCGCCATGAACTTCCTGATGATCTGGACTCTTGGTTGAACCTAGCTGTCATCTCGGTCCTGACTTGCTCACCTTTCTCAGGGTCTATGGGATGGGCCCTGGCTGTCGAAGACCCTGCCCTCTAGGCCCATGATTGTACTTGGCTCCATAGGGGACAGACAGACTTACATCCACCTTGACATCTGAGATGCTCAAGGAAGTTCATCAAGTCTCTCCGCTCAGTTGCTTTTCTTAACATGAAGGACACTGGATACAATTTGTTAATCACAAGTGCTTAAACGCAGCATTTCTTAGAGGCAGCTGCCATCATGACTTTTTCTCTTAGGGAAAGGGATCGGTTTTGGTAGCATGTCTAGTTTCCACACAGGTCCTGCCCAAGCAAGAGAAAAACAGATCCAGATTCCAGTTGGATGGCGTGTCTTTGCTTCCTCCATCTCAGTGAGTGAAATCTGTGAGTTCAGATGTTTTTCCCACTCTCTGATCCCACGGTGCCTTAGCAACAGGCTCCGCTGGCAATATTTGTTTGTATGTATAAAGCAGCACATTAAGAACTTGATAGGTTTGAGCACAGGGTTTTTCCTGTGGAAAAACCTGTTTCCAATAGCAAAGGTTTCCGCTCAGCATGTTGAATTTCAGGCCATTGTTAAGGAATCACTTTCCATCATACTCGTTAAAGATACATTTTTCTCCAGAGGTGATGGTATAATTCCATCTGAATCATCCAGCTGGTTCCTTACCCATCCTGACAAGATCTTTCTGAAAAAAATGCGACGCACAAATTATTAGCCAGAATTTTTACCTGGAAAAGGCAAAGTTACTGAGATAATCTGATCTCTGTTCTGTTGTGGTGCGTCATAGTAGTGTATCTTTTGAGGAGTCATGTTGAAATGTCTGCTACATTTTCTACTTACTGCCACAGCTTGCCATTCACAGGGCTTGAAGGTCTTACCAAAGACAGGAAAGCCAGGAGGGACCACTGTGATCTCTGGACTGACCGGAGTAACACATGCTATAGGACTGCATTGATTTAATTGCTCACGTGCATGTTTTAGAGAGACATCTAATCTTGCTGTTAAGAGCGACAGAAAATATGGCAACCTCTTAAGATAATTATTTTCATGAATTATTATCCTCACTAAATTAAGACTAAACTATTCAGTTGCAGCTTTCAGACACTGGATCCTATTTATAACTTTGTCTGCTAGGTGAAGGAAGACTGAGTTACCAAACTTCTGTCCTTTCTAGACCTTTGTATAGCCTGCTGTCAAGTCACTTCATAGTGACCGTCCTCCCAGTTAGGTCAAAGGAGTGATTTGATGTTTCCATTGTACAATGTGCTGTTCTTCTCCTTTATTTATCCTCTTGCCTTCTCATCTGAATACTCTCAAGTCTGTTAACCACCTTCGTGAAGGGCATGCACCAGCACTGGGTCTAGTGAAAGAACTGAGAGCTAACATTGTCTTCCTGGTCCCCTTTGAAAGTGCCCTGATTGCGTACCCAAAATGTACCTCAGTCTTTTTAGCTTTTAGCTACATCATTGCCCTGAGAGCTCCTCTACCGCCATCGTGACCAAGCACAGCAGTGAACAAGCTCTTTTCCATGCTGCCGAGGTGGAGTCCCCCATCTTTTAAGTATCACCTATATCATCTGTATTCTTTAGCACACCATTCTGTGCGGCTGTAGCACAGCGCACTCAGTTTACCAAGTGATTGGAGATTATTCAGTGAGACTTACCTTCTACATTGCTCCTCTCCTGCCCTCACTTCCCCAGTATGTCAGCTTCAACTGGGGCATATCTCAGATGCTTTCTGAGAAAGTTTAAAAGACTTCATTCATAGCAGCAGTTACGGGATCATCTGTCTGCTGTGCTGTCTCCAGTCTTGCTGTCTAGCTGCAGATTTTGAGGCAGGAGGTTTTTGGAACCATTCAGCAACTCAGTATTTTCATTTTTGGAAATATCTTGAACTAGGCCTTTTCATCAGCCTGAGGCAGTGAGTTCCACAGTGAAGATGACTTTTCAAGAGCAGAACAGAGGAGCTACGTGATCATCTCTACCTGTGTTGCTTAGTCTTCAGAGGGAATTTGTCATCTGATGAACTAAAATCTGAAACTTTTTTTTTCAATGAATTATTAGCATTCTCCAGACTGCTAGAACTAATATTCTTTTGCCTGTTTTACTTTGCTGGCTCAAACTCTGTCTCTGCCTAGTGTTAGATGGAGCAGCCTTCTCTCTGGGATCTGAATTTGAAAACGTACTCTTTTTTTAAGTTGGGAAGAAAAAGAAGTAATTTTGGAGGTCTTGATAGCACTGAGACTTTTTTCATCAGATCTCATACCTCAGCAGTATCTGGACTGCAGAGAATGCTCTTTGTTTCTGACACTGAATAGTTGGCTGATTGCTACTTCTCTTGGTGTAGATGGGGAATAAAGCAGCAATTGGTGGGAATGGGCCTCATGGGAAACTAGATGACGCTTAAGCAGGAAATCATCGTATCTGACTACATTTTTGCTGGCAGTTTGGCAGCAATTGGAGGAGGATTATTCATGGAGATTGAAATGAAGTCTAGGAAGCAAAAGCAAGCATCTTGCCTATTCAGCTGGCCACAGACCAAGCAGAGGAGAAGTATCTTGACCTAAACTATGAGAAAACCTAGTGCTGAATCTCCTGCAGAAGTACGCTACCACTTACAGGAAATATCATCTTGGATCTGTGTAATAGATCAAGTGAAACAAAAGAACTGTTTCCTTTGAGAAACTTTTCGCAAGCTGCTTTGAATGTGCGCATCCTCACTCTCCAGTGCTGCTGACAGGGAAGATGAGAGCAGTTCACATTCGAGGTCTGTAATGTCTCATAGGATTTTGGAAATGAGCATCCAGTCCCAGTCTGGGTGACTTTTCTCCTCACCTGTTTCAGAGACAGGCTGTTGTGCTGCCATGGCAGCCCGTGGTAGAAAACTGTTCATTGTGGATAAGTATTTCTGAATCATACAATATAGGATGAAAGGTGCTAGTGTTGTCCATCCAACTTCAGGCATCCTAAAATATCACTCTGTAGAAATTACTGGTAGTGAGCTTGGGCTGTGGGTTACGTGAACCTTGTTTCTTAGTGATTCTTCATGGGAGATCGTTGGAGTGGGACTTGGCTTCAGGAGCAGTATCCAAATTTCCATGGAAGAAGCAACTGGGGAATGAAGAGGGTTGTTAGGTTGTTTCTCTGTGATTGTAGTTGGTTTTTTAGTCCGTGGGGCCTAGACAAAGGGTTGTCCTCCCGAAGGTTTTTTCTATGACTTTTGGCATTGAAAATTCCTGGTGATTCTCACTATGCATTGCAGAGACCAAAATATAGATACATTCAAAGAGCATATCCCAATAATACTCAGAATTTCTCCACGTCACCAGTACTTGTCTGGAGATGGGGGCCAAAAGGCCTTTCCTGACTTGCAGGATGAGAACTCTGCCTCCTAATTCCCTTCCATTACCAACAGCCCCCTTTCCTTTGTATTTGGTTAGTGAGACGAGGAATGTAGCTGGAGATGTCTAGGATTTATGCAAGGCTCAAGTAACAAGGATGTAAACTTCTCCCTGTTCAGAGCTCTGAGTATCACATTAGAAACCTGCTCTCAAAATTCAAACTCTTACATATATAGAAATGGAGGACGGAGATGCAGGTACACCCAGCCAGGCCATGGCAATCAAATAGTACTCCTGGATGGATGGGGTGATTCCTGCTGGAGGAGGAATGGGTTGATCACATGGCAGTTAAAGGTGTGGAAGGGAGCTAACAAGCTTCAAGAATCTGTCCCCTCGGGTGAGTGGGGAAACAATTTTGTTACATGGGATCGGTGGATCCACAGTCGCTGCAGGTCCCCATGCAAGGGATTCGTGAGCATGGCTGTTAGAAAGCAACCCTCCCAGAAGGCACACGATCTGGGAGCTGACTGACTGTCCAGGCACTAGTTCTGAGTGTTCATATCCAGAGTTCTCTCGATCTCCACTCTTCGTGGCAGTGAAGACACAGGCGAGCCAATCCAGCAAAAAAACACCGGCTTCAATAAACCGATGTTCTACCCTCCTGCACCGCACCCCCTCCGGTGTCCCACCGGCATCCCAATCTCAGATGTTCCGCGCTCCAAATTCTGGATCCCCAGGAAGCAAGGCCATCACAGGTACCAATTGCCTTTCTACCATCAACTTTCTTAACTGCTTAGTGTCCAATCCTGCCCTGGGTTGGCTTTTGACCCTTGCTGGACTCAGTCTGCTCCATCCATGACTGTCCCAGAAAAGCTACTCCCAGAAACAGTTGAGGGGATTAGATCCTTTGGCACGTTATAAATAAAAATTTAGATCAGCAGTACGTCTTTATTACCTCTTCCCAGTGACAAGTTGGGTTTTTTTAAGCATCATGCTAACCACAAGGCACAAAAGACCCTGTTTCAAATCCTGGTGTCACAAACTGAGGAGAGCTTCCTGACAAGGACTGGCATAGTGGCTTGTCAGGTAGGGGGATTTTTGTTTGGTTTTCAGCTTTGTTTGGCATTTAGCATTTGTTTCCCTCAAGGTGATATTTTCAGGGCTAGGCCTGTGCCTGAGGAAGTGAAATGGAGTACAGGTGTTTTCACAGTGCTCCACTCCTCACTGGAACCACCTAGAGATAAGCTGGGCTCCAGCAGCAAAATTAGTGGTACAGAACCATTATAGAGGTGTTAGAAGACTCAAGTTAAGGTTGATCCTTCCATAGTCCCTGTTTCTTCCTTCCAAACAAGATCAATCCTTTAAAAAAAAGGATAAAAAAAAAAAAGCAAAGAGTTCTGAAAAATAACTATTAATAAATAGGATGTGAGACATAGTGTTCACATGCCCAGGCAGCAGGGAAGCAGCCTCTTAAATCTGTGGGATTGAGAGATACATGTTCCATCTCAGTCCAGAAGAAGGGCTGGTTACTCAGCTGGTGTTTAAACGCCCCTGAACTGTCTGGCATGGACAGATGCCAAGTAGCAGAGGTGGCTGTGGTGGGAGAGGCCACAGGATGCTGAACAAGGATGCTTTTTGTTAGATGACACACACATCCGCAGCTACCAGGTGTTGCAGTGAGTGACCTGTCATCTTACAGCTTGTGAGTCCTGAGATTCCATATTGTTATTGCACCTCTTAAACATTTGTATGATTTTATTACTAATTTGAGGTCCATCCAGTTCAACCCAATTAGGAGTTAAAGCTGGGAAACCTTTTGCATTATTTACTTAAACTTGAAACCACTTCTTCCAGTTTCACATCTCTTACAAAAGTGGGAAAACTGGGAGCCTTCCTGGGTCAGAGGCCAGATTCATCTGAGCAGTAACTGGGAGATGGTTTTTTTTGGTAAAGGCACTTTCCCCCTCACTTCTCTAATCAAAAGGTATATCAGTACATTGGGTAAAAACTTTGAGCTGTTCTCTTCCTGTATGGAGGAAGGAATTGCATGATGCTTGAGCCTGGTAGACTGATCTTCAAGAAACTAATATTAATCTGTGGGTCCTGGTGGCGTCATTTCCGTGGTGTCTTTCAAGGCAGTGTCTTGTACAAATGCAATCTGAGCAGCTTCTTGAATTTCTGGTACAAATGCATTGACCATAACACCTGTCAGGAAGACAGTCTCCAGAAGGGATGCCTTCCGAGTGTTGCGGTTAGAGACATTCCACTTGGGCCTGGATAATACCAGAGATGGTGGAGTACCACTCCACTGACAGTGTTTGCACAGACGACGCTTAGTAGAGTGGCACTTACTTTTTCTATACAGATAGTTTTGCTTTGAATGCAAAAGGTTCAGGCACAAGGAGAGAGAGAGAGAGAACTTTTGTCAACTGCCCTCTTCTGTGTGGAAAGGACACAGTAAGTCCAAGGAGATATGTTAAACCAGTTTCTTCTTATTGCCAGACTTGGCAAAAAAAAAAAAAAAAAAAAAAAAAAAAAAACGGCTAGGGGATGAGGACAGAACTACCATGCAAATTTTTTCCAAACATTTTTGGAGACTCCAACTCACTTCCACTTGTGACATAAGCCAGGATTTGAACCTGGGTCTCTTGGGGGGGTAGGTTGGCCTAATCCATTTTGTCGTGGTCTCTTTTTCCCACTGTGCCGACTGATGTTCTACTTACTTAAGGCCTCTTGTTCCTATTGTTCATCTGTCAAGGGGGATGGACTAGATAATGTCTCCAGTTCCTTTTCAGCCCTGTTTTATGTGATGCTGTTTTAACTGATTTGATTACCAAGTTTTCCTGTTCCCCTGCATTTTAGAAAGGGTCAGCAATGTCGTAGATAGAGAATTTGAGAAGCATGCTCAGGACTTGGAAGGGTCCACTAAGGATTGGCTGGACCAAAATTCATGGGCTGGGAGCTTCATGCAGTTCTGGTCTTTTCTAGCTACAATCAGACATAAAGCCCATGTGTCTGAACCATGCTTCAGCACAGGGAGGCTGTGAGGCTGCAGGGAGCTGGGGCCTCTTCATGAAAGTCAAGACAGCAGTTTTGGCCACTCCAGTGGTCTGCAGACATACATAATGAAATAATGATCTGATATAAATTTTCAGCAGTGCCTGTCACTCCTGAATGAAAGACTCTTTCCCCCAACTCCCTCCCTATACAATTTGCATGCGCTGAGCCCAGCAGCGCCTTGCTAAGCCACGTTCAGATGAACCAGTTGGGTGACAGTGGACTCCATTAATGAGTCCACATATGGTAAGAGTCTGTACAACATAGACCATACATGTTAGTTTGGCCAGTTCACCTTTCATTTTATTTATTTCCAGTTTATCCTTTGAGTCACTACAGTAGATACATTTCCCCAGATATTGCAAACCTAGTTGAAATGAGACGAGACCTCACACTATTTGTACTGTTGAACACGCTAAACCTCAGCTGTGCTGTACAGTGACCTTTCAGGCCACTGCAGCTACTGTCAGGGTCAGGAACCACATCTGCACGCTGGAGGAGTCCTTCCATTACAGTTACTGGGAAATTGCCCTGCACTGTTGCTGAAGTGTGCGAAGCAAGTGAACTGCCAAGAGTGCCGGCTGGCAGCATGCTGCAGAGGAGCAGGGCCTGCCTGCTTGGCCTTGGGCAGGCGTAGGGTAACGAGTTCCCTGTTGGAAAGCACAGAGGACCAGAGGATCTACCATACCTTTTCCAGACATCGTGGGCAGGCTCCGAGAGACCCCTTCAGTCCTCCGCTTGAACCTTTCAGGGAGGGTGTTTAGGAAGGGAATGCAGATTACTGGGACGCACAGGGAGAGCGGGCATAGTGCTTCTGTAGGTGACATTCTGCATGTTGTGGTGAGGACCCAAGTTCAATCTGCAGGCCTGGTCACCTGTGCCGGAGGCTTTAAGGGCTGCTTGTTGTCTTAAGGAAGAGAAGGATAAGGGTTGGGGTTTTTTTGCAGGGAAGGAAGCCATGATCCTTCTGGTTCAGTCAGGACTGGTGTTCATGGGCTCCCTAAGAGCCAATCCAGGCCACCTCAGCCAGAAGGCATTCAAGAAAAATATCTACCTGTTATCCCTTCAATGAATCTGGCCTATTTGCCTCCAAAATGAGGTATTTGATCTTTCTGCTGTATTCAGGGTATGCTATTATGTGGTGCAGGAGCATGTTGTCTTGCCTCCTGTGTGGTTCTGCATCCAGTATTGACCAGTCACCATCCCTGCTTTGTTCTCCACCCAGCAGAAAGTGCTTTCAGCAGGAGAGTGGAAGGCAAAGCGCAAAACAACTTTGAAGAAACAAACAGCAATTCGCAGAACTCCAGCGGTAAGTGAGTTCACTCCCTCCTGTTGCTTACCACGTCCCTCTCCAGAGCAGGATTCAGCTGTGATCGGTGATTGTTTATATATTTGGGGTACCTTCTTTAAGCTGGCCTTCCTGGGGTGGTGCCCTCTTCTCAGTCCTCCCCAGGTTCCTGGTACTCCAGAGCCTGTAAAAAATGATGATGTGGGGATCCTGCTCCCAAAGTCCACGTACTTTAGCACAGATTTTTCAATGGGGAGCAAAGACAGAGAGAAAGGGGAATATGGGTGGAGACAAACCAGTACTCATTCTTTGTGCATCAGTGAAGTCCTTGTGAAGCAAAGCCATTCACAACAAGCAAGAAAAGTTTGAGCACTATGAGTAGAAGAGCAGTTTGCATATTACAGTGATGCTAAATGTGGCAGTTTATTTACACATCACTGTAACTGGAGTCCAGCTGTTCGTGAGTTTGCTACATGGAGGTCACAGCATATCAGATGTGTAGATGTGGGACCAGAATACATGTGCTAGAAGGAATTCAAACGTACCCCACTTCTGGAGCCTCCTTTGAGTTTTAAGTCCAAGTGGTAGTAACTAAACACAAAACCACTGGCCTAGACGATTTGAAATTGTTAAGGTACACCATTTATAGAGTTTTCTTTACAAGATTTTTATTCTGCCAATGTATCCCCTTGCCTTCAAGTGGGACACTGCCATTCTCTTATGCTCCCTAATTGGAGCACAACAGACAGACCAGATGAAGTGTAATTTCGGCATCTTGATGCAGAGGTAAATAACATGCCAGCAGAAAAGGCTGGCCTCTCTCCATTCCCCATTCAAGATGTACCAAAACATGTGTTGTTCTTAGTGCCGCTAGCTGGAATAGACAGGTAAGGGAAGGGATTTCTCCCTGGAGCTGATTACACAGTATCGGTTGTGGGGGTTTATGTCTGACTCTGAAGCAAATAAGGGGCTTTCTGGAACCATGTTGAAAAGGAACGAAGTGGTGTTGAAAAACACACATGCAGTAGCAGAGTGGGTGACAGTGAATGGAAAAAAAATTGTTTGTTACTAAAATACTGCATATTATGTTTTGGGGAACAATCCTGTACTAATCCAAGCATTCACCACAATTGCAGCTGTTCATTCGGGGACAGAAAAACCTAAAGAAAAGAGGTGTAAGCAGAACCCATCAGGTGAGCTTGTCTCTGTGTTTCAGGCCCTTGTACTCTTTAGTCCTCTTCATCTTGGGTAGCAGCAGTCAGGAGTCCTTAGAGGCTGGCCAAGTGTTTTCAGTCAGCCCAAGCAGCCTGTTAGACACGACACAAAACAGTGTAGTTCACTGACTGCCAAGAGTTACTAGCCTGACTTGCTGCTCTGAAAGTGGCCACTTGCCTCTCAGCAGGTCTGCTCCTCATGTCTTGTCTTCTGTGAGTAGTATGAGTAGTTTGTCTGAAGGATTTCAAAGCCTTTAAGTGCATGCCTTTAAATGCCAGTATACCATTTGGGTTCCTGACTCCTCTGGGGCCCTTTGAAAGCAGCAGCCTTAGATTGTTCCTTTTTTACTCCTGTCAAGCCCTGTATAACCTACAGAGGAATGACGGAATTATCTTCCTTCATATCAAACAGCTCGTCTGTAAAGCCAAGAAAGCTGCAGGAGGGGAAATGAACCTCTAGCATGGGAGGGGTCCAAGAACCACTGACAGGAAGCACACACAAAAAAAGAGTGGCTGTATTGAATAGTCCAAGACTTTAGTTCTGTTTGAACTGCTATTAAATACTGACCCATCGTTGCTGTGACATATCTCACAGATTCTCCCTGCCACCTCCTTGTACCAGCTCACATCACGCTCATCCTTCTGAATCTGTTTCTATCTGAACTGCAACATGTAAAGCACATGAGTAAAAGCTTACAGTAAAAATCAAAACAAAGCCAGAAATTCTTACAAATTGAGTAGTGAGTTTCATATGATTTGCTCGTCTTATTTTATTGTAAGAAGCGTTTCTGTCTGCACCACATGTATGGTCAATTTATTTTAGTGGCTAAGTCTAGAGCCTGGCAGGCTGCAGAGGAGTTGCAAGGTGCTCACCTAAACTTTTGTTTGAGCCAGGAAACCTGAGGAACTTGAGTGAGCTGCTCAGGACTGGTTTGAGGGGAGATGGGCTCTGGTTGGAAGCAGTTCTTTTCTGTATTAGGCAGCTGACACACTCCTCAAAGCCATACTGGTGCATGGGGATGTATAAACTTTTTCCCTTTTCCCCCTCCCCTTATCTACCCCGCATCCTCCTTTCTTCCTCAGCCTGCTTTCCCCCCTTGACTCCATCTTCGTGCTGCTTCCTGTGTGTCCTATTCAGTGCTCTTTTCCAGCTCTTGCATCAAGCCATTTCTTCTCTTCTATTTCTTGTTCTCAGGAGCCGCCTGAGTGAGCATCACCATGTCACATGAATGGCACTGGTGATTAGAGAGGTCATGGAAAGCTCTGCAGGCATCTGCATGTTTGGGTGTCCAAGCAGAGCTCTCAGTAACTTCCTTTTTGAAAAGCTGACATGTTCGTACCTCCCCATTTTCATTCTTTCCATGGCTGTGTTTCAGTAGGTGGGACAAACTCTGTGATGTGAACTCCTGAGAGCAGTTCTGGCATTGTTGGCTTGTCCTCTCTCGTGCTCCAGCCAGCAGATTTCACACAGGCAGAGAATCAGCTGGTGATAATGTGGTTGAGAATAACAGAAGGACGGACACTTCTGTCCTTCCCACCCCCATCTGCTGCTTATCACCAAACTGCTGCCACTGTAAAGAACAATCCCCAGGTTCGGGAGGTAAATGCAGGTCCCAGCTGAGCAGCCTGAGAGCTGTGTGGCTTGGCCTTGTTAAATGCTTGATTCGCTATACCACTTGCTCTTTGTGGGTGTGAGGTTTGTGTTACAGGCTCAGTTACAGTGATTTCCAACAGAGCAGCAGTATTTTTTTAGGCCACCCAGCCGGGTACATTATGCTCTTTCCCTGTGTCACCATCCCGACTTGCAGTGCCACAGACCGCTTTGTGTCTAGAGTGAGGGGGAGGACAAGCAGAGCAGGAAGGTCAGCGACTAAAGCCACCTAAAACAGACTTGGAGGCAATGCTGTAGGGAGTTCTAAATGGGAATAAGACAACTAGAAGGGAAAGCGTTGGATTTTGGATGTCTCTTCCCTATGCACAGCTCCAGTCCTTGTCATAGCGAATGCAGGTACCTGGTATCCTTATCTGAGTAACCTGGCATCTTACTGCCCATAAAACAACAACAGTTCCTGTTCTGCCTGGCAAACAGTACTTTGTGGCTGTGTTTGAGTCCATCTATTAGCAAAAAGTGCTTTTCCCAGCTAGGCATGATGGAGCTACAGTGTGGATGGAGGAGGACTGTTCAGCTGCCATCCACCTCATGACTGGGAGAGAGTCCTTTGTATTAGTGGGAAAGAGTCTCCACAGCCCCTTAAACTTGCTTTTTGATTAAACCTGGAAGTTTCACAGTGGTTTAAAAACAGTATCCGCTAAAATGTGCAGATTGCTTCCTTGTGCTGCTTCTGGAGCACAGGCAGACAACACAGAGGTCCCAAGTCTCATGACGCTTGTGATTATTCACTGCTGAACTAAGCAAGGACCAGAAAACAATGTGACATGACCTGATCCCGAAAGATGGAATTGGCTCGTGGCGATGCGTAAGCTGTTAATCATCTAAGATGCTATAAAGCTGCTTTCAAGAAAACACTCCTTGGTGGTGGTCATTTTGCAGAGTCTTGAGATGTGAGGGTTTTTATGTGCTAAATTCCAAAAAATATTTGAAGGCCAGCTTGTGAAATACTCTTCTTGCAAAAGCTAGTGATTATCAGCCTGAGCATGGGAAGCATAAAGCCCCAGAAAGGGGCAAATACGTGTATTGTGTTCAACAGTGAATGAAGGCTTGCTGCCGTCCTCTTCCACCGTGTGCAGCTGGAGTGGGTGGAGCAGCGTTTGACTGGGACTCTGCAGTCTTGGCCCTGCAGTCATGTAGTGTGTAACCACAGATGTGTTACTTCCCAAGCTTTTGGATCTCTCCATTGTCTCACTTTTTGTCTGACTTTGGAAAGCCTCAGGGGCAACGACCATCTCTAACTTAGTGTTTACAGCATAATCCAGCCTTGATCTGTTGTTTTGGACGCTATGGAAGAGTCCTTAAGTAAAATGAGGAATTTGCGGTTACACCACCTGTAGGCCAAGAGGGATGAAGGAAATTGTGGGACTGTTAAGAAGAAAAAAACAAAGCAAAGGGGAAAAAAAAAGTTCTTTAGTTTAATACCTTAAAATACGGCCATCGAAAGAAAAAAACCTAATTGAAATTCACAGTATTTATTGATGTCTAAACTTGCTAAATGTTATGAATGTGAAAGAGACAACATTTAAAATTATATGGGGAATTGGGAAATATTTTTAACTTTCAAGGTTGATTTAAGCTGTAGAAATATGTCTCAATTTCATCTGCTGCATTAGGTAACTATTACTGTCATAAGTTCTAGTGGAACAAATTTTAGCATTTACAGTTTTTATAATGTCAGTGCTTTTCATTCATGTTTACACAGGGAAGCTTGTCTTTCCAGCAGCATTTATTTCAGACTGGGTAGAGGGGCAAGAGGCGTATCTTCTTATTTGAAACAATTCATGCCAAGCTGAGGTGAGACTGAGATTAAAAAAAAAAAAGTTAATTTCCTTCTTTTGATTTAGAAGTAAATTATTTTTGAAAAGACTGAGAAGTGCCAGTTCTCAAAATTTAAAGGAAATAGGATCAAATTTTAAACATGCATTTAGCAGGATTTTCAGAATTGACAGACTTGTTAGTCTGTCACTTCCTGTTCTTATATGCTGTATTTCTTTTTAGTGAATCAGTTTCAAGTGCAAAACATTTTGCAGTAGTGCACTTTATTTTCCTACGTATGCAGCACACTTAAGGTAGTTATATTTAGCTAGTGAAAACGTACATAAGCAGCATCCTACAATATATTATGGATTCTAATTCCCATCCAGTTGTAGCATGGAACTATTTCAAGCAGAAGGATAATTAGTAACGTCTCATTCGCCACTTGCCACATAAAACCAGTATTTTTAGCGTGTGTTAAACAGGGTAGTCTCTTAAACAGAAATAGGTAGTATGTCTTTCTTGCTTAGCAACTGAGCAGAACTAACTTCTAGTTTTATGGAAAGCAGCAAAAAGGCAGAGTGCAAATAGGTGTTAAACTCGTGACATAAATCTCTTCTGAAGCTTTGTTTGATGGTGATGGGAGCAGACATGATGTCTGCTTGAGTCCCCTGTGCAAATTCTGTTGCAGTAACAGGAGTTCAGTTCCTACTCTTGCCCTTACAATGCCAGGTCCTATAGTGCACCTGAATGGAAGCCCAGACCAAGATAACCAGCAGTGGCTACTGCCAAACTTCTGGGATGAAGCAAATTGCATCGTTGTGTATAGACTGTTGTCAGCATTACTGTGCGTTCATGAGACTTGAGTGGATGGATGATCTCACTACAGAGTAAGGATGTTCAGGTCCTCAAACTGCCAGCGAGTCCAAAAAATCTAGTTTGCACTGAAAGTGCAGGTGCACATGGTGCACATATGGGAGGAGTCAGCTAGGTGTGTTACAAACATTGGGATCTTCCTCCCTCTCTGCTGTTGGCCATACGTCCTCTCCTGCTCTTTCTCTGGAGTCCAGTGATCATGTAACACATCCAATCTGGTTAGATTTCTTCTGGGAAGACACAGCTTTTAGGCTAGGATTTTTGGTGTGTGAATACACCTTTAATGCGTGGGGCATAATTCTTGATTGTTGATTACAGTCTGATGTTAACACAGCCAGCCCGCTATGCCTCTGCCTCCTGAGACACACCCAACTGTCTTGCAGGTTATGTCAGCTGGACTGAAGCACAAAATACAAATCTCATTGAAGTGGTTAGTCTTTTGGTAAATCTCTTTCTCATCTGTTGGTTGGTTTGCAAACGGTACAAGCCTGCTACTGCTGCCTTTCCATTGAGCTGGGAGGTCCAAGCCTGCTAATGATCAAGTTTGAGGAGTGAGGAAAGGGGGGGAGGTTGTCATTTTGTGAGCTCCCACGTGGTCATGACTGAGCTATGCAGAGCACTGGTAATGCCGATTGAGGGGCTACACAACTGCATGTGCATAAAGCTGCATTTTTCAAAGCAGCCTAAAAATGATGTGCCCAGATGAAGGGTTACCGTCTGAGTGCAGTTCTTACCATTAGAAGAGTAACGTAGGGAGAGGCTTCAATTAATAAAGTGTCGCTTTGCTCCGTCGCATAAATATGAGTTGCTGTGTCCACTAGGCATTTGCGTGGAATTGAGGTTTCCAGGAATGAACTGTTTATTTCTGGTGCGACATTTATTTAAGATGTTTCAGACTTGGCATGTTGAACAGGCAACTTGTAGGCAGGAAGAAAGATATCTGGGTTAAAGTAACCACTCAGCAGCAAGTCTCTGTGGATTAAATCCTGCCAATTGCTCAGGAGCTCTGGGACATCAGGAAGGACATTGAGACAATACATATGAAAGACATTGAGGCAAGAGTGTGGGCAGTCAGCAAAATTGGGAACAAACAGGCAATGATACGAGCTGGATTGCAGTCTTCAAGCACAGATACTGTACCGGGCTGGGGCTGGACAGGACATGGCAAAAAGGGTCACTGATAGACCAATATATGGGTAGAAAAAGGTGAACTCCTGCTTCGGTTTTGCCTGGACAATCTGTGGAGTGGAAGATTAGCAAATCCCTAAAGCAAGCCAAATTATCATTAATCATTCAAACTGTGACACTCCTGTGACTGTTCCCTGAGTGGTTGGCTTTAGTGGAACTGACTGTGCTGAGGCAGGGACATTACAGTGCATGGATAACAAAATGGCCCATAATATAAAGACGAGAAAAATCCTAACAGTCTTTCTTCACTTAAAATACCTTAGTAGCAATGTTTACCAAGTGGCCTGCACTCCTTTTGCAGACTGACAATGGTTTTCACATGTATGAGAAGTCAAGCATAACAAAGAGGCTATGTTAGCACTTCTGGCTGGAAGGCAGCCAGAGAGTATGTTGAGAATTCATTGCGGTGTATTAAGTGGTGTATGCCACTGCTGAGTGCCTCTTCCAGATCAAGCTGACTACTTATGGGGGACTGTAAAATGTCGGGGTTTGGCCCTCAAAAGCTTACTTTTCTCTGGGGTGCTGAAAGAACCCTTTAAAACCTGAAGCCGTGGGACGGTCTAGTGAGCATCCATGTGTTCACTGAATAAGTACAATGCTTCCCAGAGCAGAGGCAGAGAGCACAAATAGCGAAAGCATGGTACCTAGAGGAGCCTGCCCTGTTCAGCTGCTCAGTAGGACCAGATTAGGAACCTGTTTCAGTGAGGATCTTCCTCCAGATACAGACCTGATCAGCTGCAAATGGCACTCTTAGCGCACCGTTGGGTAATAGAAATGTGTTAAGTGATCAGCAGCGGTCTGCATCCAGCTGGTGCCTTCCATGCATACCTTTTCCATAGCACTGTCTATTCATGTCTTTGCCAAGCATCATCCATATCTTCATCTTCATTCCTTACTGGCTGGCCTTGGCAGCTGAAGCCCTCTTCAACAGCTCAGGTCCTCGTCATGTCGAAATATTTAGCACAAAGACTCACTGTGCTTGACCTATGCTGTTAATGAGTTAAGTTTTCCTTCCAAGCAAGCCAGTCCAAGTCTGTCAGACCTGAGAGCCTCATTCACTGATGCGTCAATTTGTAACTTTGGACCTGGGATCATTCTTTTAATGCCCTGAATTGATGACTGAATATTTAACACTAATGGTTTCTTCCCCTCTGCAGGGGTTTGACACTAAAGGACCTCACCTGGAAGCTGTAGGAAACTGCACAGGGTCTGAGGTGCTGAGAATCACTGCTGCTCCAGTGCACTGCGGGGTGGATGCAGACGGCCCCTGGTTCATCAAGGGCTCGTTGAGCATCCAGGGTTTCCATTCCTTTCAGTCATGCCTTAAAGAGAGGCAGTCTGCAAGGTGTGCTCGACAGATAATGTGTATTCTCAGCCTGAAGTAACATGCACTGCTTAGGAAATCTCTCCTTTGGCATACCATCCAGTGAGGCTAAAACACCCTGGTTTTTCTTCCCAGCTTCAGTTTGAGGAATCTGCACAATGAATCTGGGAGTTTGCATCTGGGGCCCCAAAAAGTGCATTTGTAAAGGGCTTCTTGGCCCCTTAGCTTTTCTTCTGCTGGCCCTCCCCACTTGACTGTTCCCATTACTGTAGCATAGGGAGTTATGTTAAAATCTCTGGACATTTCAAAATGGGAAGGAAAGAGACAGATTCCTATCCATGAGAAACTTAGCAAGACACTGAGAGAGAGAATTCACAGCTGGACATGTCATAATTTGCGGTAAACAGAAACCCCCATCCTCCCACAGTTAAACCTGGAAGTGCGGAGTAAGTATAAGGATCAGTGAGCAGATAGGCAGAGCTGTGTAGCATGCAGCGAGGTCTCTGCCAATCTCAATATTTAAATCTCTTTCTTTTTTGCAGAAACCGCAAGTCCCCTGATTTCAAATCCTTTCCCGCTTTTACAAAGTAAGTGTGATGGATGTCTGTGGTGCGCAAAGGTGGGGACTTCCACCCTGCAGCCATGCTGGCCTGCCCTCTTAGCATTTTTCATGAATAAATGTTTTTTTAATTGTGAGTCCAGGTGTCAAAAACAAAATGCCTCACTTCTGTGGCTCTGGTTTCAGATTTAAATGCAACAGAAATCCTTGAGGGTGTTTCTGTGCAGTATGTGGCTGCTAGACCATTTAGACTCACTTGCAGCTTTCTGGGAGTTAAGTTTTGTGAAATATGCCAATAATACGTGTTCTGAGAGACCAAGGTTTGAAGACTGAAAAGGAATCCATGCTTAAGTTACATTTATGCACAGGAAAAGTTGTCTTCATGCCTCAGCTCACTAAATACCTTTGCAGAGACAATTCCCTTTGGCCTGAGAACACAGATGAGAAATGGGAGCCCAGGACATGGTGGTGAGCAAGCAGGAGGGGAAGGAGAGCGGGTTTGGGGTGGGCAGATGCAGGTGGTCTCTGCTCGAGATTCTGCCCCGCGTCCTTGATGCTTTCAACAGGTGGATCTTCTTCCTTTGCCTCACAGTGTGTTTGGTTACTGCTTGGCTTGTGTCTGGCTTTTAGGGGTGATACTGTCTGCACCAACCTCGTAATCCAGGACTGCTGTCCCTTAGTGTAGGACAGCCCTGACCATGGCCACGGTGGCGGAGGATGCTTGTTCCTTCTCCACTTATAAATCTGAGAAAGAAGGGAGAGCTTTATTCAGAACATGAGAGTTCACGTTGGAAGAGAAATCAAATTAGTGCCAAAAAATTTAACAACCGGGATGCATTCAGGACTCCCCTTTTTAAAACATGCTTCATAGCACCTCTTTATGTAGCACCTCTTTATGTAGCACCTCTTTCATTGTCTGAGATGGGTGGAAGTGACAGAAGTCCTGTTTCCAAGAAACTTCCACTTATTTTGGTGTGTGATGGTGTTTTTCTAGGAGACTGCTGCTGAGTCGAATGTATTGTTTCATCAGTTTGTGTCAAAGGTATGGGAAGAAGCAGTTACACCGTTATTAAAGCTAAAGCCAATGGAGACATCTGAGAAGTTTCCCTTACAGTTCTTCTGCATTTGTTTCTTGTCAAAATATGGAGAGAAGTGTTGAAATGTGGGTCCTTTCTGTTGAGGAGAGAGCTGCCTGGGGGTCTGCTCCCTGCGCGGTCGTCAGTCGTTGAGCTGCCTGCTGGGTTTCACTTGTGCACAAGCAGCTCAGGGCGTTTTCTGTCGAAACTTTCTCTTAAAAGCTCTCAGCTCATGTTCACTCCTGGCCTCAAACCAGGCTCTGCTATTTTCTCTGGCTTAGATGTGGCAATGAGAGTGAACACGGGAATTAGAGTGATTTATTTAACCTAAGCACAAATGCTGTTTTTTCTCTGTCTTGGCTTACATAGTCTGCTGCCTTACTCTGGAGGCTTGTATACTGGGTATATGTAAAGCGCTAATAAAAGTGTCTAATAATAGCCGTGGGGAGAGATGTTTTAAATTGTGCAACCAACTGTGAGCGTTAGTTCTGCATGGCTCAAGAGACTGAAGAGGCTTCAGCAGCTGCTGATGCTTTAGGTTTCTGTAAAGGTGTTTTCAGAGAGCACCCAGGCAACCAGTAAGGGTAACGTGATAGCATGACTTGTTCAGAGCAGAGGGAGACCTGGCTCGCAAAGCAGGTTGGTTTTTCTGGGGAAGGATGCTTTTGGGGAGGAGTGCTTTGTGCTCAGCAGCCAACACCCAGTGCACCACAGAATAATGTCTCTTTTTGCAGGGGAAAGCTCTTTGGTGCTTGATAGGAGAATGAAATGCCATTGCTTGGGGATGCTGCAATGCTTGAGTTTCAGACTGAGCTTGCAAGAGGCTGCTGGAAGTGCCTTGGGATGAGTGTTTGCAGTTCCAGTGGCACTGCTTGCTTGCAGCAGATTTGTTTGTGCTGTCCACTTTGCAACCCCTTTATGTCACGGGAAAACTCACGAATGAGAGTCAGACTCCACTGAGATCAGCTGGCTGTAGAGTAGCCCTTCTCTGCTGGCAGACAGGACGTGTTCAGAGTGATTTCCTCCTCCCAGATTTTCAAATATTTTGCCTCAGAAGAACCTTACAGAGTCAGGATCCTGGCTCAGCACAGTGTGATCCTCAGGTTGCTGGAGAGAGGATAGCACTGCCGCTTCAGAGGCAGCCATCTCTGAGCACTGGGCTCTTTTCTCCTCTGCATGGCAGGCCATGGAAGGAGCAGGTAGCACAGTGACAGCTAGTATGGCTCGAGAAAAACCTGCTAGGTCTGTGCCATGAGCTGTGAATGGAAGGGGACAGACAGTGAGGAAGGAGGGATCAGAGGAGGAGGTGGGCGATGGTGGTGGGTGGACAGATAGCGGGGCACTGGCGTAGGCTCTGTGCAGCCAGTCGGCTGTCACATGCTAAATGTTGTACCCTCTCCCTGCCTTCTCTGGTGCTGTGTGGACAGGTCTGGCCCACACAACGTTTGCCATTTCATGCACAGACCTGCTGCTGCCAGATTTAGGCTACAGAACTGCCCAAGGCTTCTGAACATACAGCAACAATGCAGAGCCAGAGAGACAGTGGGGTTAATGTGGCAGCCTGAACTCTCTGAGGGTCTAATTAATGATTTCTTATCCTTTTGAGAAGACTTAGAGCCTGTTTCCACCTCTTCTGCAGCAAAGCCTCTTGCGTGCAGCTCAGCCACGTGGCAAAACGTGGAGGAGAGGAGATGCCCAGAGCCTTGCTTTCCAAGGCTCCCTGCACAGCAGCATGTGTCAGGGGTCAGGCAGAGCCATTTCCCTGTTGTTACACAGGCTCTCCAGCTTTTCCTGCTACTGCAGGAAAGTGCATCATAGCTTTGGCTGAATATGAACCCATGGGAGAGCTTGAGATGTGTCCCAAGGCCCGCAGAAAACACAGCATCTCTGACTTCTGCCCCAGCTTCATGGCTACGGTCTTGGCTATGTGAAAAGCTTGCTTTCTGAAGGTGGGTAGAGGAATGATAGCAGCCTGGCATTTAATCTCCTGAGAGATTTAGCGAAGTGTGAGAATGCTGGCCTACAGGTTTAGAGTTGAGTGTTGCAGGATTTTAATGGCTTACTTGTTAATGTGAAGTTTTTGTAGGATGCACTAGTGGCAGTCAGTAGTAGAGAGGCCACAGTCTGCTACATGCAAACTGCAGGACCTCGTGCCTAGGTCGTGGCCTAGCCAACAAAGCAAGAGCAACCAAAGCTCAGGATTTCAGACTGTAAAGGGGGAGTACTCTGAAGGTAGCCTCTGAGCTCTCTGCCTGTCTCCTTCCACCTTCCGTGGCTGTATGAGGTGAGCTTTGGGCTGTTTTCACATCCTCCCTTCCCATCACCCAACTGCTTTAGGTTGAGCAGTGGTTACTAGGAGTGAGCTGTGGAAACAAGGAGAGGAAGAGGAAGCTTCTCATGCAGCCTGGTGAATTTATCCTCTGTTCCCTTGAGATACAAGTGTGAAGGAAAGTTGTGGGAGTGCGGCAGCCCTGCGTGCCCACTGGGAATTGGTGGGGTTTTGGGGTGATGTAGCCCACATCCTGCACCAGCCTAGGAGGGCTCAGGGCTCTGGGAGCTGTGGTTACAGGTGTGAACTGGAGTCCCAACCCGCAGCCTGAGCAAGCCAAGTACACAGCAAGAGACCAGCTGGCACCAGCCTGTGTTTAGCATCTGCCCAGGGGAATGCAAATAGAGGAAGCTTGGAGAAAGCAGAGCACCCTCCTCCCCAGCCCACGCCGAGGGAACAGAGCTAGAAAGTTCGCAGCATCTGGCACTGCTAAGAGGCCCATGGGTGCAAGTGAGAGCCAGGAGCCTGTCTGAGCACATGGGGTAAATGGTTGGTTTTTTCTCATCGAAAGGGGGTACTGTTGCTCCTGCCACAACTCCCACCCCGTCAGACGTGGAGCAGCAAGAGGATTTGGTTCCTGAGAAGCAATGAAGGCTTTGAGGAGGTGAGGGAGAATGTTTCCAGCAGTGTGAGACAGGCTGTCTGGGCAGTCCTGCTGCAGGTTGGAAGTCTCTGAGCTGTTTCGGGGCTGACTGCACAGCCGCTCTTCCTGCTTTGCTCATACATAAGGCCTATCTTGGTCACACAAAACAATTGGGGCTGTTGGGAAGCACAGGTGTTCTTGGGGGGTTGGTGCAGGCAGCACAAATGGGTCCCAGCTTTCCTTGTACCGCCACCAACAAAGCTGAGAGGGAAAGGAGAGGTTCATTGATTGGAGCAGTTGTGGTGGGACCTGTGAGCCCCTTGCTGAGTTCAGACCACCTGATGGAGAACAGATCACTTCTGGATGCTGTAAACCTCAGTCTGAGCAAGGAAGAGGAGAGCTGAAATTCTCCCTGGAGAAGGAAAAGCAGAGGTCCTGCAGTGGTGTGGAGGGGGCTGTGCTCCCCGGAAGGAGAAAGGGGCACAAGTGTGGCTCACAGGGGTGTTCAGAGCGGTTTTGACAACTTTTCCAGTTAACTGTACCTTTAAGTTGCAAGCAGAAATCAAAGGGAGGGGGGATTTACTCACTCTGTGTACCAGCCCAGATGAGCAATTGTTTTCCAGTGGTGGCTTTTGCCTGGTTTCAGATCAGATTGCTTCTTTCTTCTCTCCACCTTCCAGATCCCTCTCCCTCTTCTAGCACTGATGCATCCCACCCGCCTTCCAGCCGGCCTGACTGTTCCCAGCTCTCTGCGCTGTGGAGCATAAGGGTTTAGAAGCTGAAATCTCAGAAGTATGAGGGTTGAGAAAGCCCTGGGAAGTAAAGCAAGTTCATTCATTCCCATGGGGATTTTGCACATCCTCCCAAGCGTCCCTTCCCTCCTCCCTAGGAACGACTTTTGAATTGTTGGATGAATTTAAATTTTATCCCTAGTTTTAACTTAACTCATTTTCGTTTGTGGCAAACTCTAGACTTCTGTGACTCTTTGTCTCAAGAGTATTTAGAAAATGTTTTAGCATTTTCAGAATGCAAAATTAGTTTTTGAAAGTAGGCAGTGGTTTTGTTTCCAGGGGAGGACGTTTCTGTTAGTAGAACAGAAGGGGAGGCTTTTGGAAATGGGATGAAAATCAACAGGATATTTCTGAGAAGAATCACAAATGAGAAACCTTCGAGTCACTGAGTGCACTGAGTACATGGTATGTTGTAGTGGCAGAAGGAAGAGCTTGAGATGAAGCAGGGTGGAGACCTTGATGGTCTCTGCATGATGGAGTGGGAGAGAACCCAGAAAAGACTGGCTGGCAGTGAAGGGGTGTCAGGCAAGGGGAGAGCTAGCAGAAAGACAACACAGCTTTATGGTGATAAAGCAGCTGAGAATATAAGAGGAAGAAGGTAAAGCAGCTCGGTGAGACAGAATAAGCTGAGAAGGAAATGTGAGGATGTAGTGAAACAGGAGAGAAAAGTGAATGTGAGAAATGCGCTGCTTGGAGAGTGCTGGATGTATGTGAGTGATTTGCTTCCCAATGAGGCGCCCTGTAACTAAGCTTGGGGGAAGAGTTGTTCCAGTGGCTACTTGGAAACCTGCTTCTAGGGGAATTGTGAAATTTGTGTACTTGTCTGGGAGCAGTCCTTGGACTGCAGCAGTGAAGGATGGATTGCTCCGCCACTGCTTTCTCTGGCCGATGTTACTACATGCAGAGATGGCAGAAGGGAATGCATGTGCCTGCTTATGTTTAAATGGCACACAGAGGCCTGAAAGTCTCCCAGGGAACTGTGATGTGGTATCTCTAAATTTCAGACTTTCTGAAGCACCTGAGATGTACGGCATGTTCTGTTCTCCCAGCTCTGTTGTCGGGGAAGGGGCTCTAGCAAAGCAATGGGGCAAAGAACAGGGGTGCCAGCTTTGTAAGCTGCCCTGGCTGCAGCACTGGAGCTCTTCTGACCCTGCCAGGAATCTGTCAGCAGCATTCAGCAGGCTCTTTGAAGTACGACTTCTTTCATTAAATGAATCAAATGTTAATTTTGACACTTGAAGGGGGAGTCAGCCCACTTAGTTTGAGACATTTCCATCTGAGCTGTCTGGGCCCCATTAGCAGCAGAGGCAAATAGGTGTATCTGTAACACAAGTAGTCTGATGTTGAAATATGTATCTAAGAGGGATGGTTTGTGCCCATGTGGGGTCTTCTCCGCTCTGATAATTACAAAAGGAGTCTAAACAATTAGGTTACATTGTACCTCTTGTGGCATTTTACCACAACTATTTCACTACCGATGATTTCAACAGAAACAGCCAGTCCAGGTTAATTCTCCCAGTCCTGAAATTCCTAAGTGTGCCACTCAGCTGCCAAAGCCTTCCCTTTTTTTCAGAAGCACAGTTACTCAAGTACAGTATTCCCAAACTTCATCACTACAGCAAAACACAGGAGTAGCATCACAAGAAAATACAGTCAGTTAAATAAAGCATTGAGCACAGCTCCATCCATTTGGAGCTGGCTCCATCTTTTCAGAGGGCTGTAGGTTCTGTGGGAAAGGCACAGCAGGGTGTTTAACCTTACGGCATAGAAGTATAGCTTATACGAACCACTTTTGGTCTCTTTTATGTTTTTCCTCGCTGCTTCCTGTAGCCATCTGATGAATTCTGGGGTTTGCTACTTGAGATAGACATCTTACAAATTATAGCCAAGTCAGCCTTGTGCTTTCCTGTAATTGGGGTCTTCCATCCTGGATGCTGGTGCTTTTGCTTATGCGCAATAGATTTCTTAAGTTTCAGTGATGCAGAATATGTTTTTCCCTTCAACATAGATAGAGATTTCTGGTATATTGTAGCAATAGACCTTGCTCTCTGTGTGTGCCAGGCATTTATATGCAAAGTTGTTTATATACCAAATGCTCGCATTTGTCCATTCTGCTGTTACTAAACAAAATGCCACAGCATATATGGTGGCAGTGTGCTGGTATATCTGGAGGTACAGAAGCGAACTGCAATGTTAACATATTTCAGCCACTGTAGTTTGATATTACATCTGTCAACTAATGCACTCAACTAATACTGTTTAAACGAGCAATTGCAAACATTTGCTGTTAGGTTAATTAAGTGGAAAAATGCACTTTGAACATACTTGTTAGAACAGAACTAAACTAATCTTTCAGCTCATGAGGGAGCTCTGCACCCAGCTCTTTCCTGACTCCAGCTCATTCATATTACTCTGGCAACATGGCTCTCCTGCTCTGCTCTCAGCCTTCTGGCACAGCTCTGATTTCTGTGCTTCTTCCCCTCCACCTCTGCTTAACCCTGGCAACTAGCTGCCGCTGAGACCAGTGGCACTCACCGTTTCCCAGTCTCGCTGCACTTGTTGACAGCCACAAAAAACCCAAGCTGAGTTCCCCCATGGCACTTCCCCATGCCCCAACTTCTGAGCAACAGGATTTTTCACAACGTGATGCTCCTTGTCTTACTCAGGAAAGGCAGCAGAGACTGGAATTTGACAGAACTGGATGTAAAATGAATTCACCATGCTTCGCTTTCAGGCTTAAAAAGAACAAGGATATGCTTAAAACAGCCTGCAGCAGGCATGAGCTAGTAAACCCCAGTCAGTGTGTAGCCTCTCAAACCTTTGTGCAGATTCTCTGAGATCCCACACACGCACACCGGCAGGTGCTTCGCTTTAGTGCACAAGCTGTCCCTCTGCCATCTCGGGCCTTCTTGTGGCAGTAAAGTGAAGCACGTGGATAAATGCCTGACCCCAGCCCAGGAAGCAGTGACGTGCCCTAGCGCTTTCCCAAATCACAGCCCGAGCCCTGCGGGTTCAGTTCTAAGGAGCTGCTGTGATGTGCACACGTGGGCTGAGGTGACAAGGACCGGGCCCTAAGGCACTGCCCCGCTACTGTACAAATTGAAGTACGCACATGTGCTGCTTCCCTGCATACTCTGTATAATTCTTCTGAACTGATTTCTCCCAAACAGAGCCTTACACCTGTGGAGCTTGTGGAATCCAGTTCCAGTTTTATAACAATCTCCTGGAGCACATGCAGTCCCATGCAGGTAAGCTGGGCACTTCGACTCACTTAAAGCGGAGAATTAAATTCTGCGCTGATGCCTGATGTTGACCCCGTTGTGTGTCAATAGAGCTTTCTGTGCTCACGGTTTCCAAAGCCCCAGTAATTTCACCTGCAGCAAAAAAGATACACAAAGGCTGAAGCACATAGTAGTGGCTGCAACAATGCAAGGCTCAGGGTATATCATAAATATTATTCCTCTCCGTAGGAAGAGAGGAAACGTGCCATGCTAGCACAGAGCACATCAAACTATTCATTCCCTTTATGCAAAGGTATCTAGGGAATGCTCATTGCGTAAGCATTAATGGATCACTCCTACAGCAGATTAAATCCCTCCTCCTGCAAAAAGGGTGATTCTCATTGAAGCAAACAAAGCAAAAATGCTTGCAGGGCAGCAGAGCCTTTGCCTACACAAGTCCTTTTCCATGCTTGTGTCTCCTGGAGTTCAGCAAAGGACTGAAATGTGTTCTCAGAAGAAGAATTTGCCATTTCATCAGTTTTGTTCATTTCCTTCTCAGCTATCTACAAAAGAAAATTCTGAGGAGTAGTTCTACTACGTAGTTTCTAAGCCACCTTTTTTGTTTTCTGTCTCAATACATAAGAGACAATTTTAAAATTTCAAAGCCAAAGGTGTTTTAAAGACAGCATTCAGAATATTCAATAATATAGAAATAGGATTTTTTTTTTTCCTCTTGAATGAAAATTCAAGTGAATTAACACAGGTTTACAAATTAATTCGCCTTTGACAGACCTGTGTTCTCCGACAGACAGCTGCTCTGTCGGTGCTTGCATGTGCCCTCACTTTACAGGTAAGCCCTGAGTCGAGTGGCAAGAAGGACAAATGGCTTGAGGAAAAGCATATTTTCCATTCTGTAACAGTAATTCTAATCAAAGTTCTTATCTTGTTCTGTGCTTTAGTTTTAGTCCTAATTTTAATGAGCATCCCTTGAACTTTTCATCCATATGGTTCCTCGGTTCCAGTTCAGTTCTCATTGGTGAATCTTAGTGCAGGCTTTGTGTGTTGTTCAGCAGCTACTTTATTTATCATCTTTGTAACGTTATGAATCGACATCTAGGGTGATTTGTTATAAGATGGTATGAGTTTTGTGGATGGTATTTTCTGTTAGAGCATAAGCTGGTTAATGTGGAATAACTGGACTTCATGTTACACCGAGGAGTGGTGAAGGGTAGTGGCTGCCATCACTCCATGGTGTTGGGGTCTGTTCTTGCTGTTTGTCGATGGCAATTTCTGCTTGCCTCCAAGCTGCATCCTGACCATCCTGTTCCTTGTTCTGGTCTCTGGTACTGAAATGCAGCATTTTGAGTTATAGCTCTTGGTGACACTGAGTAGAGGAGCTGCAAAGGACAGACCAAGGCTAAGGTGTCAAAGAGGAGAATGGCAATTCACTGGCAAGGTGTGAGCACTTGAAAATTTTAAGCTAGTGCTGTCTGCAGCTTCTTCCTTCTCTCTTCTTCACAAATGACCCATGGCGTCTGGGCTTGCTCACCTGGGTTACTTGGGACACAGCACAGGGCTGGAGAGAGCAGGTATTGGTGATCTGACTCATGTAGCATCAGCAGAGATCCCCTCTCTCCAACTCAGGATTACTCCCTTAAACTCTATTTTCTCATCTCTCCCTGCTCTGTTTTTAAGATACTGTCTTCTGCTTGGCCGCTTCCCCCCAAATATCTTCGCTGGTACAGTGACAGCAAGCTTGTCTGTGTCTTCTTTAAGTGCTTTCTCCTGGCCTCACCAAGGCTGCCCCCTGTGAAAGCAGCCGTCCCCTGTTGTGGCACCTCAGTGCGTGGTGCTTGCCAGTCCTGTGCTCATGCCGCTTCCTCTGGAGGGACCAGCAGCCTTTCCTCCAGATCTGTACAGCTGGGGGTGAGCAGGATGGTACTGTGGGATGAGGGCAAAACAAAATGAACAGTTGTGAAAGCTAGACAGCTTTGGTGGGTGTCCGGTTCTGGATATTGGACTTAAACAGAGTGACAGTGGAGATAACACAGGACTTGCATTTACTCTGGTCATAATTTGTTGCCTTTTAGTCTGTCAGAGCTTAGGGATTTCCATATCCTAGAAACAGCAGTGGCACAACATCTCTGAAGTCTGGGGATGCAGAGACCTTGCAGTAGTCAGCAGAACCGATGGCATAGAATTCACATACTGGGGACACTGGCATCGTAGCCATTTATACCAGTCCATATGGCTGGCTCAAGGAATGTTTCATTATGGGGATGCAGAGATACAAGAAGATATGGGTCAAATACTCCCTCAGTTCATGTGTTCAGGAGTCCAGTTTGGCTTATCATGTCTGATACAAAGGATTAATCTCTTCCAACTAAATGTGATGCATCCACTGAGCCCCTCTCGCAAGTGACTGAAGACAGGGAATGTGCTGCTGGCCTCGAGGAGCAAAAGCAGGAACATACTGGCTCTTGAGTCGTTCAGAGGGCTGAGCCTGGAAGCTAGAAGGTAATAAGGGGAGATTATAGCTCCATAAAGCAGCTATACAATGAGGAGAAGCAATTAGAATGTAAATTGGAGGTTGAAAGGCAGAAATAGAACAGCAAAACACCAGGCAAAGGAATTTGTTCTGTAATTACACTGTACAATATACAGCTTTGACTCCCTTTAGAGTACTTTGTTCAGGTCGAGTGCTACCATATAATGCCCTTCCTACAATCTAGAGCTAAAAAAATAAAAGGACAACTAGGCTGAACCTGGATTAAAGGATTGGAGGCACGAAGAGAAATTAAAGAACCATGATCTGTGTAGTTCACAGACTGCCTGATAGGGAAGATGAGGCTGAAATGCACAAATCTCATTAATGCCATATTGAATGCCAGCGGATATTTGTACATAATAAATCCCCTATTATTATGAAATAGATACAAGAGTTGGGGCATGAAACATAGAGGGTTTCTCCCCCAACCCGCTCCTCACCAAGACATGGAAGGCCTGAACCATGAACAAAGTTAGTAGGCAACATCCAGCATTTTCCTTTGCCTACCCACAGATGTTTGGAGTTGAGGACAGTGGTGGCATTAGCTCAAGAACAATTGGTCTAGGCAAATGCTGGGGGAAAAGTGATGTGTCATATCTGATCACTGGCATCCACTGGAGCACCTCCTGCTCTTCACGTCTCTTCTGCACCTGCAAAGATCGACCTCTGGCTGCAGTCCTGAGCATGGCAGTGCTCCCCAGGTACCAACCACGACCAGTGAATTCACTGGGCACATATGGTCCTCGAGGCAGTCCCAGAGACCCCCTGGTTCTGTCATATCCTGGACTGTTTGTAGGTATTGATTCAGTCTGTGGCCAGTGCAGCGCCCAGACCTAATAATAACTGTGAAGTCTGTGGCTGTTTATCGGCAAGGTTTGTGAATGCCCCAACAGTTAACATGTAGAGCTGCTCAAATTTGAGAGTTTGTGCTTAGAAGGAAGAGGGCGCTGGAGTTTTATCACATCATTGCTTGTCTCTAGATCCTTGCTGGTCTCCCTTCTCTCCCAGTTCATTGCCACACATGAAGGAGAGCAACTTTGCCCTCTCCTGTTTGTTCTGATGGGCAGCCCACTGCTCTGCCCAGCGCCAGATCAACCTGGGCTGCAGAGCAAAGTGCCTGTGTGTGCCTTAATAAGGCATTCCTCTAATTCGTGCTCTGCTGTCTGGAGCGCTGGGGCAGGATTCATTTCACTGCATGCTGCTGTGCCTGGGCTATAGATACTGCCACCTGAGCTGGTCAACTTGAACTCCCTTTATAATCAGTGGAGAAGAAGTCATTGACCCCAGGTGAGTTCAGAGCATGACGGATCTTACACTGCAAGAGGCATCTAGTTCTGCCTGGGTGAATGAATCATACTCCTAAGCCTGTTTTGCACCACTGAGTGTAAAAGGAGCCCCAGGGGGCCACTTTGAAGAGGGTTATGTTTAATAGAGATGTCCAAAATTAGGTGAGATGAGTCCAGCTGCGATGAGTAAAGGACCTGTTTTATTTTCTTTGGTTTTAATTCCATCCTTCTGTTCAGCCTGGTCATCGGTCTCTCCATCTTTATCTTCCTCTTCTACCTGTTGCTTCACAGCCTATTTCAGAGCACAATTTTGTAGTGAAGCATACTAAGGACTAGAAAATGTCCTCTAGAGGGTGGGGAGAAGTTCTTGGGGCACAGGAGAGGAAAGAACATGGATATGATACAGAATTTACTGATCTTGGCTGCATTTCCTTGAAATATCCCATCAGATTGGCAGCCAAAGTGTTTAGCCCAGTTACATGTACAGAAATGGGAGCATGACCACAAAGACCCCTAGGGCAGTTGGTATCTTTGCAGCCATAGGGAGGAACAATCTTTGGTTGCACTCCAGAAACTTGTTATTTGGGTTTTTTTTCTTTTTGTTTCCAGTCCGAGGCAGCAGTGAGCAGCCCAAGAGGAGATTGGCCCTCTCTCTACACTGGGAGGAAACCATATATGAAGACTGTAATAAGATCCTTAGATACAGAGGAGTTCAGCGTAGCTTGAAAAACAAAGTACTTCACAGTAAAGAAAAGGGAAACCACCTGCAGTGCAGGAAGAGGTAGTAAGGGGCAAGAAGGATAAATGTTTGTTACAACTGCTTTCATTTTGAAAGCAAGCAAATTGCACAAGGCAGGCTGCACAAGGAACTTGTCCTCCTGGTGTGCAGCTTCACTCGATTGGGAGACATTTCCCAAGGTGTGCTGATGGCATCAATGTCACTGATGCACAGAAAGAGCCATTGCCATTTCAGTCACATTTTGGGAGGTGATAGGTCGCAAGTCCAAAGATGGTTTTCAAGGTTTCTGACAGTACTGTGCCATCTCACTGAAAACTGCTTAAAAGCTACAGAGAATGTAGTAGACTGTTGTCACCTTGGTTAAGGGAACCATAAATAAATGCTAAACAGATGGGTACTGTTTCCCCTTCTTTGTGCTTTAAGCATTATTATCTTGTGCTTCTAACACCTCCCTGTCTCTTGCCCCACAGCTGACAACGAGAACAATATTGCCTCTAGCCAGCCCAGATCACCTCTAGCTGTTGTTGAAGAAAAGTGGAAACCACAGCTCCAAAGAAATAACGCCAACAATAGTACGTAGCAGTGTTTGCTCTTCCGTCCCAGGCTTACCTGTCAGCTTTGAACAAGTGACTGTCGGAGAGGGTGCAGAAGTGATGGGCATTGCACAGGACCCTTGCCCCTGCCTAACCGCACTTGATTTCATCCATAATCCAAGTACTATCCTGCAGAGCAGAGCACCCATTCCCATTACGGGAGCGCTCGTATGCAAAAAGTACTGGGAACCCTGGGGAGGCGGTAGGAAAGGTTTGTAAGGAAGATGCATTTGGGAACTCCTGCAAAAAGTTAACTTCTGATCCAAGGTCAGACTTCCCAGCCTGAGGTTAAAAAAATTAATCCAGTAGTCATGGTGTGACATAGGCATAACCTGTCACTCCCTGTGCTGGCAGGCACCCAGTGTCTGGCTTTAGCCCTGTCTCATCCTGTAAGCTTGTGCTTCACCACAGGAAAAGGTAAAATACAGCCCTGTGGGAAATCAGTTCCAAAGCACTTGAGCTGAGCAGCCTGGGGGAAGGGTGATACAAAAACATGGTGCTTTTGTGTTCTGGTATGGCCAAAAATGACATTCACATTGCCTGCAGTCAGCCACAAAAAGTGGGGTTGCTGGCTTCAGCGCTGTTAGAGATGGTGGAAGAAGCGACTCCTCTTAAAATAATTGTCTCAAAGAAAAGGCTCAAATCACAAAAATGGAAAGATGTCCAGCTTTCCAGCTGGGCTAAGCTGTGACCACCAGCCCATAGACATGGATAGTGAACAGCAACATCATTATAACTTACCTAGGCAGTTCCTCAGTGAACACCAGAGAGATGCCATTGGTTAAGGCACTGGATTGTGAGTAGATAGTGTGTGCTCTGTCTCGATCCCCACACTAGGGAAAGCATGCAGATAGGCTCCTTGCTGCTCTAAGCAAGAGCAAGTCCTGTCCCTGGAGGATCCTCTGTCCAGAAACTCTTGGGGTAAGAAGTCCAGGATTGGAGCTGTCTCTGCCGTCATCCAGGCATGTTCCACCTCTTGGGTCTCTCTCAGAATTGTTTTGTGACTTCCTCTGCTCTCCCCTTGCAGAGGAGCAATTCTCATCTGGTGCTTTCTCTCCCTCCTTCTATTTCACTGCAGCATCTGCGAGCGGTTCAGTAGGGAACAACGCGATCCCAGAGAAGGAGCGGCAGAACATTGCCGAGAGGCTCCTGAGGGTGATGTGCACTGACCTTGGGGCTCTGAGTGTGGTGAGCGGGAAGGAGTTCATCAAGCTAGCACAGACCCTGGTGGATAGTGGAGCTCGCTATGGTGCCTTCTCTGTCACCGAAATCCTTGGCAATTTCAACACACTGGCTCTGAAGCATTTGCCTCGGATGTACAACCAAGTGAAGGTGAAAGTCACCTGCGCCCTGGGCAGCAATGCATGCCTTGGCATCGGTGTCACTTGCCACTCGCAGAGCATCGGCCCCGATTCTTGCTACATCCTGACAGCTTATCAGGTGGAAGGCAACCACATCAAGAGTTACGTCCTGGGAATTAAGGGCGTAGACATTCGAGATAATGGTGATTTTATCCACCACTGGGTACAGAACGTGCTCTCGGAGTTTGTGATGTCGGAGATCAGGACTGTGTATGTCACAGACTGCAAAGTCAATTCCTCTGCGTTCTCCAAAGCAGGCATGTGCTTGCGTTGTTCGGCCTGTGCCTTGAACTCAGTAGTGCAGAGTGTGCTGAACAAGCGAACACTACAGGCTCGCAATATGCACGAAGTGATCGAGCTCCTGAATGTCTGTGAAGATCTGGCAGGATCCACGGGCCTCTCGAAGGAGACCTTTGGCTCGCTGGAAGAGACCTCTCCCCCGCCCTGCTGGAATTCAGTCACCGACTCTCTTCTGCTTGTCCACGAGCGCTATGAGCAGATCTGCGAGTTCTACAGCAGGGCCAAGAAGATGAACCTCATCCAAAACCTGAACAAACACCTGCTCAGCAACCTGGCAGCCATTTTGGCTCCGGTGAAACAGGCAGTGATTGAGTTGAGCAACGAGAGCCGGCCTACCTTGCAGCTGGTACTGCCCACCTATGTCAAACTGGAGAAACTGTTTACTTCCAAAGCTAACGATGCTGGTGTAGTCAGCAAACTCTGCCACCTCTTCTTGGAGGCGCTGAAGGAGAACTTCAAAGTTCATTCGGCACACAAGGTAGCCATGATCTTAGACCCTCAGCAGAAGCTGCGGCCCGTCCCACCATACCAGCACGAAGAGATCATTGGCAAGGTCTGTGAGTTGATCAATGAGGTGAAAGAGTCCTGGGCAGAAGAAACAGAATTTGAACCTTCAACCAAGAAGCCTCGGGCAGCAGGGGAAGCCACAGCAGCTCAGGAAGAAGATTGGTTTGGGAAAAATGAAGTCTATGATTATTTGCAAGAACCTCTCTTCCAGGCCACCCCTGACCTGTTTCAGTACTGGTCGTGTGTTACTCAAAAGCATACAAAACTAGCCAAGCTAGCCTTTTGGCTCTTAGCAGTGCCTGCTGTTGGTGCCAGAAGCGAATGTGTAAATATGTGTGAGCAGGCTCTCTTAATCAAAAGGAGACGGCTACTCAGTCCAGAAGACATGAACAAACTCATGTTTTTGAAGTCCAACATGCTTTAAGACTGTCTTTTAATTAAAACAAAACTTTAAAACACTGTTCCAAACAAAGAAAAAGAATTTTAAGTTCTAAACACTGTGGACCTCATTATGAATGCCCCTGGAAACCAAGTGCTTTTTTATATATATATAAAAATATAAATATATATAAAATTAAGTTTGAAAGGAAAGCTGAGCATGTGAGAGAGACAGCCCTCTGCCAGGAACGTGCTCCTTTCCATAGATAGTGTGTGGACTTGACAGACTTTCTAATGTTTTCAAGTGGGCAGACCAATGGGAGGCTGATGTTCTAAAGTCTTCAGGCAGCTGAGATCTAAAGTGACTTGAAGTTTCTTTTGTTTCTCCTCCACCCCACCTTTCCTCTTGTCCCCTGGGCCATCTTGCCATGGATAATCAGACTACATTGAACAGACCAGTTCTGCACTGGACTTTGCTCCTTTGAATAACTGTACACCTTGAGGGCATTTGTCTGCAGCCTTCTTGACATACGGTGCATGTTATCAGGGCAGCTGTGTTTTATGAACACCAGTATCTTTAGAAATCGGGAAGGGAGACTTTAAGGGTTTTCTTAAATTTTTTTTTTTAACATTTTCGTATACATTTTTTCCAAAAAAACCAAAAGTTACTCTTCTGTCTCCACTCCCAGTTTTAACATGTTAGCTAGTGATGATAAGTTTGATTTAAAACTAAGAGAAATAGTTCATGGCAGAAAATGTCGGTAATTGTTACGTTTCTTGGATTTATTTTTTTACAGCATAACTTCTTTTCTGAATTCCCAGTGTTAATTAGCTTCTCTGTGAATTTTGTACATCAGGTGTTCTCAAACTTGTTCTGGATTAAAATATCCTTATGGGAACCACAGAAGTTGCTTATATGGAAAAGCTAGAAACCAGGAAAAGCAAGCAAGCAGTGACAGCACAGATGTCTGTGGGCCACCAGCAAGCTTGCCGGGGTCTGCCAGCTGCCATTGAGAACCCTTGTACCTAAACTTTTTGTAACAAAGTTTCTCAGTACACACACTCAAAATAACCTTCACAAGGCCAAGGACAAACCAAGGTGTATGATTTTTCAGGGGAACAAAGATCATCAGTTTTGTCAAACTGGGGTTTGAAGGAAGTGTAGAGAAGTGCATGGGCTCAAAGATCCTTCTGAATGTAAGTGCTCCTGATTGAGTGCAAAGAATATATTCCCATTTTATTTGGAATGGTTTCCTCTAGTAGCACGAATGTCTTTTCAATACCTACAGTGCATTACACTACTTGTTATGTTGCTGAATCGTTCTGGCTAGGAAGGCCACGGGCCCTTAAATGTTCACACTTACTGTCTCACCCCAAATGCAATTAGAGATATCATAACGCGAAAACATCTCAGTAACTGCTGTCCACCAAGGCCAGTGTTCTGCTGTGTCCAGTGCCCGTAGGCACAGTTCATGGGCTACTGGACAGGATCTCCGCAGGCTGTCAGGTTTGGTGCCTCTTGGACAATTCCCCACTTCTGGTGCCAAACTCTTAATTTTTCGTCACTGGGACTTGTGTCCTGGAGGCAAATTGAAGCAAATTCTTATTTTTGAAGTAGTCTCTCCTGCTTCCAGTAGTGTGCTCTGGAGCTGCGGTCACAGTGGCAGCAGAACAGCATCGGAGGTTCGGGAGGATGGACTCACTCAGCTCTGGGCAGGCAGGCTGGAGGCTGAAGCCCTTCAACAGCGCAGGGGTGTTTTCTGGTTGCTGACAATGCACTGGTGAGACTGGGGGCCCTCTTTGAAGTACTGCTGTTGAACAGATGTTAAACCAAGATCCCACCTGCCCATCTCTGGTTGTAATAGAAGTTGCAAGTCCCAAGACATGAGTAATGGCAAACCCAGTCTCTCAGGCTTTGTTTGCAGATGTCTTGAACCTGACAGGCACTAACTGACAGCTTCACTGCCATGGGGCTCAGACAGGGGAACAGTTTGCAGGCTGCAGACCTTCCCTAGGTCAGGGTCACTAAGGATAGCTCTTTGCACCCAGCTGTCTTGCCCTTTTCAGCCTGGAAACAGGGCCTACTATTAGCTTGAGTCTAGCATTTGGGTTGAGCTCTCAGCATTGTTACTGGCATCGGGGCAAAACTAGTCTCCTAAGTATAAGATTTGCATATGGATATCTTAAAAGACACAGTCTGTAAGCTCACTGACAACTGCAGGGGTAGCAGCACTTGAAAATGAGCTGCCAAGGCAGAGGCACTTGGACATCTTATTTCTCTGGCAGTGGCTTTTGCAAATGGAGGTGGTGGTTGTAGGGCCAACTTTTCTTCTTGCTGGTTTTATTTTCTCCCATGCAAATCCTGCCTGCCCAGCCACCAGCTGGGCCCATGGTAACACATCTGTTTGCACTTGCAGTGCAGGAGAAGCCTGTAACAAACAATAACTAAATCTTAAACTGCAAACAAAAATCCCAAGTGAGATGTGTGCCGATTACAAAGCATTTGTGCTGTGTTGCTGTTCCCACTGAAATGAAAAGCACAAGGTATCCTGCAGCAAGAACACTTGGCTGGAGGATGAATCCAAAGGAAGATTAGCTTTTGAGGCTGCAGAGCGTGTACCTTGCAGCTCAGCTGATGGGCAGAACTGGGGACAGGATTTGTAGTTCTTTCTCCTAATGACACATTACACCTTTTTGCTTGGTTCACTTGAGACCCTGAGAGCCACTCACAGGCTCTTTGATGCTCAGGCGAATGTGCAAAACCCTTGCATTCCTTTGACAAGAAAGCTCCAAACCCTAACACTCCTTTGCTAAGGGACAGGCTCATAACTTCTGTGGGATTTGCCAGCTCAGGCTCATTGTATTGTCTGTCTGCAAGGCATTAAGGGTGGGGAAGTGGACAAAGCAGAGTTAGCACAGGTTTAAAGCTCTGGAAATGAGAATGAGGTAAAATTGCAGTTGTTTGTGCAACCGTGGCAAGCAGTGAGCTGGACCATGACTACATAGCCAGGTCATGCAAACGGAAAGGCCACAGCCACCCTTAACTCCTAGCCCATCTCCCCTTCCCCTTTTAACAGTGTGGTTTTGGCATCAAATCTGGAGCTTTCTTGCTGTGATGACCAAAGAGAGGGATTGACTGGCCCTCTCCCCCGTCGGAGTAACTGTCACCTCCAAGGCAACTCTGGTTATAGTTGCACTAATGATGGATGTTAAGCAAACATGCAGCATTGTCTGGTAGATGAGATTCTCCCAAAGACTTAAAAACTGAACTTAGCAGCTGAAAAAGCAAAATAAAACCTAAAGCCCTAAAATGGAGCAATCTGGAAAGTCGGTGAGAAGAGGAGCTGGTTGGCCAGCCCCCTTCTCCAGCAAGTCAGTGGAAGAAGCTGCAGCTTTTCATCAGTCTTAAACATGGTTACAGGGTGTTCTGCTCAGAGGAGCTACTCATGCTGTGTCTTCTCACAGGCTGGCTGTTGTCTGATGTACTTATGCTTCATTAAAAGGAGAGAAGCACATCTGGAGCACACGTATTTAACCTAAATGCTCCTATTTGACCTTCCCTCTTCAAGACTTGGATTTGCATTCTAGGGAGCTTAGCTACTTTATCAAGGTCTGAATTTTGGAAGCTCTTAATTTGCCAGGATACTAGGATTGGCTCAGTGGTGTGGAGCAGCACTTGTGCTGTAAGGAGCACTGCCCATCCTGTGGTAGGAGACCAGAGAGGAGAGGATCTCTTAGTTTGGCCGGAGCTGTCATGAGGTTCTGCTCCCTTTGCGCTGGGAGGAGAAGTCCTCAGAATTGGGATCAGCCTCTGGTAGGTCATGTTGGGAATTTGCCTTCTGCTTGTTTCCTTCCTTAACTCACACTTGAGACGTGTTGGGATACAAAAATGGTGTATGTGTCCTCCAGGCATTCATTTGTTTCTGCTGCTTACTCTGTTCCTGACCTTGCAGACTTCTGACTTCACAGTTCGCTTTGGGAGGGGTTATGATCTTCAGGTGGGGAGAAAGCACCAACAGAAGATGAACTGTAAAGAATGAAGGGCCTTCCAGTCCTGTCTGAAGATCCTTGTTACTAGAAAACTGAGCAAGTGGAATACAGAGGCAGAGCTCTTCAAAACAGAAGGTCATTTCTGTGTGAGTACAGCAGCCAGAACGTCAGGGGAGAACATGGAGCCCAGATTTGTCTCCTGTGTCTGTCTCTTCTTCCGATGTCTCTAGCAATAGACAACAGTTGTGTTCTGGCTTGCAAGATGGGCTCAGTGTCGTGTGCCTGGGTCAGTTTCAGATGGAAGTAAGCTTTTCTTTTTGTCAAAGCTCTATGTCTGTTCTAAGAAAACTGATTTGGTTGTATTTGAACTAGTGCAATCTGGAAAACTTTCTGTGAAAGCCAACTGCGGGCTCAGGTTTTGTCTAATTCAGTTGTCTGTTAATTGCTGGTTAAACCAGTTTAACTTTGAGATAAATTGGTTTAAGCATCCACGTGAACCACCTGCACTGGTTTAAGTGCGCTTGCTGGGTGTTCTCCCCTGCTGATCAGAGAATACGTCCAGAAGCAGCTCAGGGAGTCATGACACGTACGTGAATTTTGCAAATGAAGTTGTGGCAGATACTCTCAAAGCTCGGGAATGACTGAAAATAGAGGGGGGACACTTCTGAAAGTGGCTTGAGCTCTAAATTGTGGTATCTGCATTAATACAGTATTCAGTGAGATGTCTCAGGTTGGTTGGTTTGTTTTTCTCCAACTGCTTGCAATAACATGGAAGGTTTAGCATGAGAAATTAACATATATGTTCATGTTGGTGGATGAGTCCGCTCAGCCTTACCCAGTCTGAGGGACTATTTCCACCTTCTGGATCCCGCAGTAGGCAAGCCAGGGCGTAGTGTTGCACAGGAGCAGGGTGACTGAGACATTGTGCTACTCGGAGAACATTGTGTGCATTTCCAGATGGCACCAAGCTACTGATAAATCAAAAGAAAGTAAAAGAGCAGCCGAAAAGTTATTCAAAGGCGGGGAGTGCTGCTTTATGCTGAGGAAAGCCTCAGTTCTCTAATTGCACCTCTGGCTAAAGGAGGTGGAGAGGAGCTCCTGTGAGCATTCAGGAGGGTACGAGTTGTTCCCTATGGAATAATTACGAGTAATGGGATGAAAATGAACAAAAAGACACTAACGGCAGATTCTGGGAGACCTTTTCAGGGAGGAGAAGTCCGTTCATCTGGGAGGAGTCTGTTACAGGAATGTTTTTTGAGCCCTATCATTTAAAACCAGGCTGTACAGCTACATGGAGCACACTCCGTAAGGCACAAGGCTGCTTTGGACCTTGCCGAGAGAGACTGGATGTAGAGGTGGGAAATGGTTGCCTGAGTGTTGAGTCCGGTCCTGCCTGATAGGTCCAGGAGGGTTCACAGAGCATCTTCCTCTGCATCCTCCCACTCACCACCGGCACCAAACCCTTCCCAGCACTCCAATATGTACATTAACGAGGTTTCCTAAAGGAGGGAGGTAGCTGACTGGCAGAAGGGGCAGAGGAGGAAACACCAGCTGAGGAGCAAATGTCAACCCTTACACTGCCAAGGTGAAAGAATTGGGGTGGGGGAGAGTATTAAATGTTTTGCTGCTTCTGCTGTGCATTTTCTGTGCTACACCGTGATCTTGAATCCCTGGGATCCATTGGGAATGCCCAGAAACATTGGCTGGGACTCAAGGTCCTGTGTCAGATACTTCTGAAGATATCGCCCCGTAGCAATAAGAACTCCCTTTTTACAGTGCATGGGACCTGTCCCCATGCCATGGGTTATCATCTTCCCGGGGCCTCTGGAAATGTCACTGAACAAAACCGACAGTAGTGAAAATATGGAGAGGTAAAGCCAAGCACAGCTCCGAGTTGAATGCCTCGTTAGAACTGTGGGATAGTTTGCTTATGCTAGGCCAGAAATGGTAAACCAATGAGAGTGTATTGCCCTGAAATTTAATTTTATATATTGAATGTTTGGGGGTTTTCTGTTTAATTTTGTTTTTTGTTTGGCTGGTTAGGTGGGTTTTTTACTACTCCTGTTTAGAGTCCTTTGTTTTATTACTTGATGGAAGAGTTTTGCTCACATTAGACAACGGTGTATCCAATAGACCCTTTAGGGTTTAATGAACTGTAGGCAGCTGAGTTTGATTTTTTTAGAGTAGCTTCTGAAATGAGTCACATAAATGGCTCATTGATGCACAACATCAACCACTGGCTGAAAGGATTTTCTTCCTTCCCATTGTTCTAGCGTCATTGACGGTGGTCAGCATGTCTTGGTACCCTGGTGAGCAGCGCAGCCTTAACGATAGGAATATTTTACAGTGGAGTTGATGAGTACAGGCATGTCAAACCCTTGCTCTTTACAACCAAAGTTCCTTAAAAAGACACTTCAGCCTCATCAGCCTTGAATGCTTGTTTTCAGTCTTCTAGGGATTCTTGTGGCAAGCTCTGCAATGGGTGTGGGTAGGATGGTATATTTTTTTCCAGTGGGCTGGGGGGTGGGAGGAGGGATTTTTTTTTTTTTCTTGCTATCTATGGAGAAGGACCTTTCTGCTCAAGGAAGGAGGCATGTATTCTTGAAGGAGCAACAGTCTTAGGAGCTGTTTTCCATGGTCCCTTTAAACTTATTGAGACTTTTTTTTTTTTTTTTTTTTTTTTTAATTATTTAAAAGGAAAACTGATAACGGATGAACTGAAACATTCGTGACAGGTGACTAGCCAAGGCTGTAAGTACAGGAGGAACACACATCGTCCAGACCATGAGGATTCTGGTCCACGCCGTAGCTAGAAAGTGTCATGCCGACAAAGCAAACCATCAGGAAATCCTTGTTTGCAGCCAGTCTGAAAAGAGAAGCTGTTCCTCGTTCGTATGTTCATTTTCAAAACCCCCTGTTGGGAGCTGAATTCTTGTTGTTTCATCAAGCAAACAATTAACGTTCTCCTTTCCCTCCTCACCCTCCCTCCTCTCAGTAACTTGTGTGCATTTCCTTCCTTTCTGTAGATGCAGATGTTCTAGGCAATACCACAGATGCACCTGCGTGTGTCTCTACCTGCGAGTGCAAGAATCTCATGTCATCTTAAAAAATACAAAAAAATATACAAAAAATATACAAAAAATATCTTTTTTAGGCCAGAGTTTTCTACAGGTATTAATGAATATTTTTCTTAATCCTTATAAGTTTTATGTGTTTAATATTTCTTAATACCGGTAGCATTAATTTATACTTTTGTAGCAACACAATATTTTTATAAACCGCCACCGCTGGCTTTGTCTTCATAATGGGGAAATGTGCGGGCAGCTGGCCCCGCACTGTACCATGTACTGTATTTAAAAGGTTATCTAATGTCACACTTGCTGTGTTAATAAACAAAACAAAACCTGTTTCAAGTCTCATGTATTGTTGGTGTGGATCGAATGACTCAATAGAGAGCAATATTGCACGGGGTTGAGTTGCTGATTTTCATTGTGATATATGAACGCTTGAGGCCAACTCAAGCTCTTCTGATTTTTTCTTTTTAGGATTTTGTTTTGGTTTGGTTTGGTTTTTTTTACAGCTAAATAAATTCAGTGCTGTTTGAAACTTAGACTGACGTCAAATGAAAAGGATTATTAAAGAAAAAAAAAATCAAGGTGTTTAAATGTTGCTGTTTTTACAAGTCTGTTGCTGTCTGAATGGAAATATTCCACAAGAGAGGAGGAATAGTTCCACTTAGCTTCCAAACGAGCTGAGTGCTCCAGGCCAGAGCTCAGTTATTTGGAGATATCTTAGAGACATGTTTCTGCAACATTCTTTTCAGAGTTGATGCCAAGGCAGAAGACAAACTGTAACTGTAAGAAAGCATCCGTTGCTTGAGGATTTTCATGTCAGTGTTGTATTTATGGTTTTACAATAAAACAACCTTTAGGAAAAAAAAAAAATTGTCTGGGGTTTTCTATTTTTCAAGCACATGAATGGGGCATCACCGAGTGCCGAGTGTCTTGTTGTGAAGAGGGAAAACATCCATTAAAGTGGCCTAAATCTCAGCAGTGGTCTCTTTGATGGACCTCATGAGCCATAAAACTCTACAGTGGGCTTCTCCTGGCATCCCCTGTGCATCCAAAACTCCCTAAAGCATTTTCCAGAGCATCTTCTGTCTCACGCTTGGTTGCCAGTGCAGTGAACCCGCTCCTCTCACACCAGTGAGACATTTATACATAGCAGAAAGTGAACCAAGACTACTTGGCCAACTGGAGGGTTGTTTGGTGTGTTGTAATGCAGTACTTGTATTCACGCTGCCAGGACAGCTTCAGCTCAGCTGGCTTTTATGCCCCTAAAGCAGTGCAAGCTGATGCTGGGCAAGATAGTCTTAAAACACATGTACCATGTTTCTGCCCAGCGTGGTCAGAGATTTTCACTTCTATCAGCAATCTATCTATCTATCTATCTATCTATCTATCTATCTATCTATCTATCTATCTATCTATCACCTGCAAACTTGTTTCACCCCAGGAGAAGAGAGGCATTCCGGCACTGAGCAGGCCCTGAGTAGGCTCACCCCTTTCCACGTGCCAAGGCCCCTGACAGCTGTTCATAATGACGGCCAAAATATGAGAGGGCACAGAAATCTTTGCTTAGAGGCTGTATCAGTCTTGACCTGCATCAAAGCGTCTCACAGGGTCACAAAGATGTGTGGGTGAGCGGGGATCGCTGGCAGTTTTGCCTGCAGGAACACAGCCTTGCTGATGCTGTTTGGAGCCCCAAGACCCACCTCCAAACGAACTGGAAATGACCAGGGAGTTGTCCCAGGTGGAACAAGTGCATGGACCAGGATTCAGAGGAGAAGGAACCCAAGCCTACCACTGGAAAATCCAAGGTATGTTGTCTGTCACCCTTCATGTATCCTTTTCTTTGACCTGTTTTGATATTCTTTGGGGTTTTTTAGCCTTGCCCCTCACCACCCTCAAAAAAAGGCAAGCAAAAAATAACTGTGCTTGAGGAAATCTGTAGTGATTTTGTTAGTTAGGAAAAAACAAAACCCAAAGACATGGAATGACGATAGGTCTGGCAATTGGATAAACTCTCTTGGCTAGTAGTCAAGTGTGAGGAAAAGCCATAATAATAAATACAACTATCAGGATATAATAGTAATAATGGCTGTAGCTTTGCAGTAGATTTGATGTGAAAGTGATTTCAGTAAACAGTAAGATTAGATGCCCTCACATCCTAACCAGACAGGAGTTAGGATTTGTTTGAAAATGTAAAAATGTGAAGTGGATAATTTATGGCCAAAAGGCATAGAAGACTGGAGGACAGTGCTCCTTGGCATGCCAGTGTCTCCTGGCCCTAAATTGTCCTTTTTGCTAAACCCATTTAAAAGGATAAGATTGCAAATGGAAACATAAGAGGCTTAAGATAATCTTGTTTTATTTCCTGATTCTCTTAATTTCTGCCTTAACAGGACACAACTACTTTAGACTTAGTAATAAAGGAAATGGAGGCTCAGAGGCTCTGCTGGAGGTATCCCGTAGTTTCCTCTAATTTCAGGAGGACTGGTGAATACCAAAGCTAATGTAGCTCACCATCTCTAATCTGATCTTCAACAATTTGCCTTCCTTGGAGTTTTGTACATCCTGAGATCCTGTGTGTGGGATCACAGTGAGGCGCGGGGAGCAACAGCCCAGGTGTGTTGCACAACAGACCTAGATGGGTGCTGTTGCAGGTAAAGCCTCTGTACTTGTGTGTGGGGCGGGGGGGTGGTGGCCATGTGCCTCCTTTGGCATGGGGGTGAACCGTACGTCCTGACCCATGCCATGTAATGTAACATCTCTGTCCTGGTAGTTGCAGTTTCTGCCTCTTGCTGCTTCATCACCCGTCACCACAGGCTCCCTAAGGAATGGGGTGCTGGGAGCTGGGGGGGGTCCTACTGCCCGAGCGTGACAGACAGGGCAGGCCCAGACATCATGGCAAAGCTCAACCAAGAGTCCAGATCATTGGGCAGCTCACAGTGATGAGGCAGGTCTGAGGTCAAGCTGGGAAGTCAATCTGCAGCTCAGGGTCAGGATCTGGTGAGGGTAGCCAGGGCCAGACACAGTCCAGCAATCACTGGGCAGGTCCACAGTGATGGGGCAGGGCGGAGGTCAAGCTGGGAAGTCAGTCTGCGGTCAGAGTTCTGATCAACCAGGCATGGGCATGTCTGTGGCTGAGCTGGAGACTCCAGGGACAGGGACTGAAGGTCCAGAGCTGAGCTGAAACAGGGCTCCTGGGCCATGGCCAGGGAGTGGATGAACATCTCAGGTGAGGCTGGTCAGGGCCACTACGACATATTAGTGCTCTCGGGTCCCTGAGAGGTTCAGGCTGTTGGGTTGGGCAGTGCTCCTTGTCCAAGCTCCTTGCTATCTCCTTACATTCCTTGCTGGAGATTCCCTGTGGCTCCTGAAGCAGGACAGCATGGGCCAGCTGCAGAATCGCTTCTCCCATGCAAGGACACCCCACGAAACAGTGAAGAATAACAAACCATGACCATGAGATCAGTTTTAAAAAAAATTTAATAGTGAAATATTGACAGTGCAATAGCCAGGTGTGAATGGCAAAGGCACAGCTGGATGCCATTATCTGGGATGCTGCCAGGGTGGGCAATGGAATCTGCACTAGTCTCCCAGTCCCGCTCTGGGTTAATGGTGAAGATTAATGGCGAAGGTTAATGGTGAACCAGAAACCTCAGCAAAGTGCAGAATTCACAAGGCACAGGCAAGTGCACAGCGTGTGAGAGCAGCAGCTGCCAGCCTCCTTGGAAAGCCCCTGGATTTGAGCATTTGCTCTTGCTGGCTCTTGGCATAGAGTAGTTGCCAGAGTCCTGCTAGCTATATATGAGGCAGGCTCTGCCTATGGAGATTACAGGGTTCTCCAGGGTATGCAGCAAGGCAGAATTTAGCCCTTTAATATAGAGCGTGTAGGCACAAAGCACAGGAGAACCTAGACCAGTTTTCGTCAGATTTGCAGCCTACTCTCAATGTGTTAGCTTCATTTCTGATCACAGTGACAGCAAGTGATACCCGGCCTTGCCATGAGACACGAATTCCAGCCAACCATGTACCCAAGGTATTGCTGGAATCCGGGGGCTACCAAAGCAGGATCTTATTCACATCTTTGATCTGCAGAGTTGTTGTCAGTCTAAATGATTTGATCACCAGGATAGTCCCTCTGCTTCCCAAGTAAGTGCTCCAGGAGGAATCAACTCATGCAAGATCTCAGTAGGCTCGAGGAAGCTCACAGGGATGGTAAGGGCATAATGGGCAGCTAAAACCCATGCTGCCCTGCCTGCTGCCAGAGAGAAGGAAGACGGCATATGTCTGTGGGCTTTGCAATCACACCTCTGATGCCATGCAGACATCGGCCAAGGCTCGCCTGGAGAAGCTGAAGCTTGCCCCAGCCAAGGTGATGGTGCAGAAGCAACAGCAGGCTGGGCTGGGAAAGGACACTTCAGGCAATAAAAGGCCACATGAAAAGCTTTTCATATAACTACTCAAAATAATAGCAGCAGTGAGAGACAAGGGCACTTTAAAGGGAATTCTAGCAATCCTAAGTTCACACTCAGCTCATACGTTGCAGCACAGGTACAAGAACAAGCATGTTACACCCTTGGAGCTTTGACGCCCTGAACATGGAAGGTAAGAGAGGATCTCCAGGGCTCAGGCTCTGCTCCCCGTGCCAGTGCCAATATTTGTTACATTGATCATGCCTGCCCAGCACCGCTGCCCACCAGCCAGGGTGGGCAGGAGCCGCCTGAGAGCCTCTGGCCATCTTCTGCAGTGGGCAGCGAGGTCCTCACCAGTCCAGGCCCTCCCTCTGCACCGGGAGCCTCACGCTCTTCTTGCTGTAGAACTGGGCGTACCAGCGCCGGTGCTTCTGGATGCTCGAGTCCTCCCTGACCAGCAGCGGCTTGGGCAGATACTGCTTGTTATTCCAGATGGTTATATCGCGCTCAAACTGGGGGGAGAATGAGGGTCTCATTCAGGTGGGGAAGCTGAACCAGCAGTTTTGTGCATGCTACCTGGCGCTAGCTTTATTTTTTTAGCGCTTCTCCCAAATGGCTGGTGTGGGACTGCTCATGCTGTTTGTAACTTGTAATGCTACAGCTCCGTCTGCAGTTAGCAGGCGTTTAGCCCACCACAGCTCCCAAACAAGAAGCCACTTTCGTCTTAGACTGCCTTTGTCATACGAGATACTGAAAAAAGAAATGGATGTTGTATAGGTGGGAGCTGCTCCAACTGAGATTTTTGATTCATTGGGTAGCTCCAGCCAACCAGGTCTTTATAAATTAAGCATCTTAAACTCTGCTCAGACACACATGCAGTAAGTTTCACAGAATCCCAGAACGGCAGGGGTTGGAAGGGACCTCTGGAGATCACCCCGTCCAACCCCCCTGCTTGAACAGGCACACCCAGAGCAGAGGGCACAGCACCGCGTCCAGGTGGGGTTTGAATGTCTCCAGAGAAGGAGACTCCACAGCCTCTCTGGGCAGCCTGTCCCACTGCTCTGGCACCCTCACAGGAAAGAAGTTTTTCCTCATGTTCAGGTGGAACTTCCCGTGTTCCAACTTGTGCCCGTTGCCCCTTGTCCTGTCGTTGGGCACCACTGAAGAGTCCAGCCCCATCCTCTTGACACCCGCCCTTCAGATATTTATAAGCATTGATAAGATCCCCCCTCAGTCTTCTCTTCTCCAAGATTTATGGAGTTTTCCTCTGTGAAGAGGTGTCTGCAGAAACGAGTGCTGATCATTCACATTAGTAAGAATGCAAAATATGAAGCCAGCATTTATACAATACGACTTAGCACAGCCAAGTCTGATTTGGAGAAGGTTTTTGGCATCTGAAAATCATCTTCTGGCAGTTTTCACTATAGTGCCAGTGAAACTCTCTCTGGTTGGACCAAAGTTTCTTATTTAACCCCTGACAGAAGGGAATTACATGAACTCTTCTGACTGCTTGAAGGGAGTTGCAGGGATGATGGAGTCACATTTTTCTTGGTAGTGCCAGCTGGTGTAACAAGGAGCAACAGCTACAGATTGCAGAGTGAGAAGTTCAAAATGGACATTAAAAATAAAAATTAACAATGTGGGTAGAGCAATAATGGAATGGGACACCCAGGGAGCTGACGAGATGGGGGTGTTCTCCAAAGGAGGAGGCCTTCAAGGCCATGCCTGACCTGAACAAGAATAGTCTTGCCCCAACAGGGTTAGTGGACTGGAGACCTCCAGAGGGACCTTTCACTACTTCCATGAATCCCTGTGGTAAGGATCTTGAAAACCTCTGTCAGGAGTTGCCCAGTCTCATGAGAATTTAACAGCAGGAGGATTTCTTGGCTCAGTTCTCACCAAAGGAGATAGGATGAGCTTAACTAACCGACCTGGGATGCTGGAAATCCGGATGCGGTTATTAGTTCTCCCAAAGACTTCCTGCAGTTTGGGAGAGGTTGCCTAAGCCTTGTGCCCCAGTTCCCCATGCACAGGAGAGGGATAGCACCTCTCTGGCATTCTCAACAGATGTGCCACTGCAGGGACCCTCTTTACTAAGCCTCAGTTTAGCTCTTTGGGCTGCTAAAACTGAAAGATCATACCAAGCACTGGAAGGATCGTGCCCACGAGTGCTTTGCTCCCACATATATCTGAGCCCACATGGGCAACTGCTCTTCCTTCTCACACCTCTTAGCCACCAAGCTCCAGGGGACCAGCTTTCGCTGCTCTTCTTCAGAGGCCTCACCTGTATGCACTCTGCTCTCAGGATGAACTTGGGAATTATGGCCGGCACATTCTTCCGGTAGTAGATTTTGTGGACAACATTCTGCAGGAGAGGTTCCAGGGGAGTCACTGTCTGCAGGATGATCCCATGGCCCAGGAAAGCATGTTCAAAGATCAGGAAAACCAGCCCTGGCCCCACCCGCAGAGCAATAGCACACCCTCAGGGAATAGTCTCTGGTGGTCCAGCCCTCTAGTACAGCAACTCCCACAGCTTGAGGCCTCCTTGAGATGCCTCCTAGACTGTGCTCAAGTTCCCCTTCACTCTGTCTTTCATCATATAGTAGACACAAAGTCAAGCTACACCTCAGGGCCACAAGTCACAGACTGCTTGCCAACTATTAATGCTCCCCGGACCAGGGGAAATCCGGCTGAGCCAGCAGAGCTGTGCAGCCCGTATTGGCCTGGAACGTTCACGGATGTGTCAGGGCTGGATGGCTTCGCTGCGGGCCCGTGGCACGCATGAGGTGTACAGTGCTCTACTGGTCCCAAATAGTTTAAAATCCAATCTTCTAGGAAATTATTCCAAATTTTCACTTGTTCTTCTTGTTGTTCATCACTGAATTACCTTCAGGTCATCAACAGTGTATTGGATTGTTGACACCTGTCCCGGGCTCTGATTTCAGCAGCAGCGATTGCAATACAATGTGGAGGTAATACAACATCCCTACTCCTGCTCTGGCTTTCTCCTTTGCAGCTACAACAGTCACATTAGGTTTTAGCTTAAATCAGGCTCAGCCTTTCATCTTGCATGACATGGAGTACTTGTTCTCTGCTCTTCGACATGCATCCAGACACACAGATGCATGGTCATGCACTTGGTCCTTTGAAGCAGTGCAGATATTGCTGGGGTTTTTTGGCTACTTTATTTACTACTCCTTTAATGTTTGGGTGGGTACAAACTCTTTGTAAGGTTATTTTAATGTCCTTTTTTCTTCTGTTCATTGATATCAGTACTAAATACCACAGATCTCAGAACTGAACAGAGATACAATCAACATCCACTTAGTGATAATTCCCTCATTACACTGAGATCTATCCCTTATCAAAGTTTTGTATCATGACTTGTTTTGCGATTGTTCTGAATTTGTAATGTGGAAATAGGTCAAATGCCTTCAAAAATATACTAGAACAAAGTTACTAGTTTTATCAGGCAAGCTTAGCATTTCATCAAAAAAGCCCCAACACAACCAAAAATGAAAGTGAGCACATCAAGTTCCCACTGATTCATGTTTAGAGGCTTTATTTCTATTTTCCTTTAATTCTTTATAAATATGTGTCAACTATTTTATTATCTCATTCAGGGCTTATCTTGGGCTACAAGACATGCTGTTTCTGATTTTTTTTTTGAAGTGGAGAGGGGAAAGTGAAGTGTGGTTAATAAACATGTTTCCAAAACAAAAACCAAAAACCCAAGAAAGGAAGAAAATAAGAAAATGAGTGAACTTTTAATTGCAGAAGGAGCTCTTGACATCAGTATGAATTTATTTCTTTAGCATAAATGTTTGTAACCTGACAAATCTTTGTGCTTTGCAGGAAGTTGTCTGAAAACCCCTGAGTTTTTTGGATCACACGGATCAACATCCTCAAAGTGTTTCTTACTGCATGTTGAGTGCTCTCTACACCTTTCCCAGGCATGTTTGCCATGGACTGAAAAGGTCCACACTTATGTATTGTAAAGCGCTGTGACAATGTGGTGTGAAGGTCCCTTGGGATTGTCACCAGTGTTTGCTCAGGTACTAGCTATGTTGTTTTTTTTTTCCAAGCTGCCTTATAGGCACAGCAGTCCTTACGAACCTGCCCTTTTCTCCATGTTGCCCAGCTGTGAAGCAGCCCCAGTGCTAGTGTGTGGTTTTGGCTCATGTGTCTGATGCACTTGGTAGGAAAGGCTACACTGGGCAGGATGGGCAAGGACTCGCTTAGCCTTTTGGGTGACAAAGCCCCTCAGCTCGGGGTGCTGGTGGTCACCAGCACGGGACATACCTGTCTGGCTGAAGCTGTCAAATCCATCAAGGAGACGTGCTTCTCAAAGATGGTTGCAGTGTGTTGAATCAGCAGCCGGGAGCAATGCTCGCTGGGCTCCTGCTCTGGCCACCACTCGGCCTGGAAGGGTGGAGAAGGATCGGCTCAGTCTGAGAGATGAATTGTACAGACTGAGGGAGGGTAGCAGCGAGATGGTGAAGACCATCTAGAGATGAGAACAGATGAGGGAGTGCAGCTAAAACCCTCAGTGACACAGAAAGGAGACTGGACCTGAAGACGGGGGGATGCGGCAGAGGGGATGAGGTGGGACTGATGCTTTGAGGTAGAACAGGGACCTGGTTTGAAAGACTTCGATCTCCTCATGGCTAAGAGGAGAGCTAGAGTCTTACCTTCCAGCCGTGCTTCATAAAATCCCACAGCTTGGACCTTGTGTATCTCAGATCAGATCCTCCCAGAATAGCTGGTCCGTGGCGAAAAGCCAGGTGAGCCGTGTCAGCTGCTTTCTCGGGGATTTCCTGCCATTGGGGAACAATTTGCCATTGGCGAGGGCTGACTTGGGTATGAGCTGCCTGCACTTGATAGCAGTGTTGCAATAGCACCGGTGTGACTGCGGTCCAGCCCAGCACGTCGCTCTGAGCATAGCAGAGATGCTCGCAGGCACATGACACAGCAAGAGGCAACCGAGTGAGCCGAGGAAGGGGCCTCAGCACAGGCTGACCTGGGACTAGGTCTTAACTAGTCTATAGGAATAATTTAAACATGAAGCTCAGAAAATTCAGAGTTAATTTTAAGCTCAAAGAAGTCTATGCATGTTAACTTCTGCAGCCACTCAAGCTGGGACTCCAAATAAGTCCTTCCTTTGGCCCTGTAATAATTGAAAGGAACAAAGTGTTTTTGTGTTTCTGCTCCTAGACTAGATTTCACGTATTTTAAAACTCTTTAAAACCCCACCAGCCTGCCCACAGTATGCCACTTTTTGAGAAGTTTTAACTGCTTTATTACTCAAATACACCAGTTTTCTACCAGCTTGGCAAGTAGCACAGACTGGCCCCAGTATAGACCTGCATACAGTGGCTTGCACTGAAAAGCAGACATGAAATAAATATCAGCATCCCATCAATATCCCAAATTCTTCCTGCTTCTCACATCTCTGCCCACTCCCAGAGCTGCATCTCCTATGTCTCATGCACCTTCTTAATTTCTTCTAATAATTCTTCATTTCTTTCTAACCCACTCACCTTAGCTGTGATTTAGTCAGCAGGCAGGCACTGCCTTTGGAGAGAAGTGAGCTTTAGATGAAGGGCAATTTTTGTCACTGATTTTTTACAAATAGAAGCGTTCTGCTCAGTGGCAAGTATATAAAAATCTCCCAAGGTCCAAAATCCCAAAGGATTACCCATTCTCAAAACTGCTGATGCCTCCCATCACTCTTCCGGAGGAGCCTCCACGCACGGCTGCCCCCGACTCCCTCCAAGGACCACGGCCATGGTCCCTTCTGTTTAGTGCCACAGAACCGTTCCCTTTTTCCAGCCTCATTTCCACTGAGGAGCAATGGAGGCAACAGCCATTTTGTTCTCCATGGCACATTTGTCAGAGTGTGATGGTGATAATGAAGATTAACAGCAAAATAACCGCACATTTCTATTTCCGTGATCAATGAGTTGAAAAGTCTCCTGACACTAAGTGCCGCAATTCTTAGAGAATCTTTTTTTAAATTACATCAGTTATAAGTCAAAGCAAATTAACAGATCCTTTTTAAGTACCCAGAACACCTGCTGTCTACTCAAAAGCCCACGATCCAGGTTTGGGGAACATATGCCACACTCCCAGTATATGTCACAGGGATGTATTTCTAGGTCTGAGCTCTGCCAGCAGCAGAGATGACACTAGCCACCAGCAGGGCCTGGTTAATTGGAAGGAGATGTCCCTGAAAGGGTTAACTGGGAGGAGATGTCCCTGAACTGAACTGTAGGGGAGGACTCAGGTGTGGAAGTTCGCCCCACGGCGGGACAAGGCTCCCTACCTGGATATGCACATCAACCAAGTGCTCTGTCTGCCCGTGGAACACCCACCCCTTTGGTGGTGATCTCCCGCTGCTCGGGCACTGCCCATGTCGGACTGACCCCTTCGCAGTGGTACCAGACCAGCAGCATCCCGTTCACCTCGCAGGAATGCCAGGTCCGGACCCTCACAAAATCTGGCACTGCAGAGGACAGAAAGGAATCGGTCAAAAGCAGCATCTCCAAGACTGACGCTGGCGCTAATGGTCACCTCATCCTAACTACAGCTCAGAGATCATCTTTATGGATGATATCGATGTGGCACAGACTCTCTGGCAGCACTTGCCAGCTTTCAGACTGCTGAAGGAGGACAACAGCTTCTGAAGTTCACAGAAGAGAGTTTACTTAAATTAGTTTTATTTCAGTTGGGTGTTTGGCATAAGTCTTTTAGGGAAGAAGCACGCCTGTCTGCTCTGCAGCCTTCTTTCACTACTCTTATAACTGTTCAAATAAGTAAATATCTGCTGCATCAATGGACCCTCCTCAAGTTTCAATGAGCTAAAAGGAGATTATTTTAGTTAGAGATGAGCAAGGAGTAAAAGTCATCTCTACCTCTTGAGTTCAAGTCATTCTGTGTTACAATACTGCAGTATCATGTGTTGCTTTAAGAATATATCTGCACTCTTTTCATTGAAATGAATTTTGGCATTTATATTTACCCAGTTGTCAGAAAATGTAGCTTCTACTAGATTGGAAGGCTTTTGCCTTCATTACTTTTTTTTCTAATTTGCAAACAAGCACAGAGGACAGCACTTCCTTATTATTCAGCCTTGTACAGTCATGTGGGACGTGAAATAATAGGAGAAATATTCAGTCAATGAATATCAGAGGGGGCAGAAGGAGACCATCACTGTGATTTCTGATTGAAAAAATATGGTGCTTTGGGTGGGATGCATCTCACTGAATTTTAAAGAGGGCTTCATCTGCCCCCATGCAGACATGGACTCATAGAATCATATAGGTTGGAAAAGACCTTTAAGATCATCACGTCCAACCATTAACCTAACACTGCTAAGTCCACCCCTAAACCACATCCCTAAGTGCCACATCTACATGACTTTTACATACCTCCCGGGGTAGTGACTCAACCACTACCCTGAGCAGCCTGTTCCAACGCTTGGTGACACTTTCAGTGAAGAAATTTTTCCTAGTTTCCAATCTAAACCTCCCCTGGTGCACCTTGAGGCCATTTCCTCACGTCCTATCACTAGTAACTTGGGAGAAGAGACTGACCCGCCCCTCACTACAGCCTCCTTGCAGGCAGTTGTAGAGAGCGATAAGGTCTCCCGTCAGCCTCCTCTTCTCCAGGCTAAACAACCCCAGTTCCCCCAGCAGCTCCTCATGAGACGGGTGCTCCAGACTCTTCCCCAGCTTCACCTAGCACCAGGCTGGGCTCCATGGCTCTCCTGCCCGGCTGTCAGGCCTCTGCAAGCCCAGTGCCAGCGGAGCTGCCCATCTGAGCTTTCCAAAATACCTCTCCATCAAAGTGACCTGCATGAGCACAGATGGCTTTTAAATCTGTTTAACTCAACTTGACCCATTTGGGTTGTATGGGAGCAGGGCAGCTGTCTGCAGTTTTGTTCCTTCAATAACTATGGATAACAATGACTCTGAATACAGCCGTTTCAGATGAAACAATGCATCTTGGCAAGTGTTTGCATATATCCAGAATATTCGTTCTCATTTTGTGATGAAACACAGCTTTGCTCATTACTTGGAACCAAATTTTCATTTGAATGCAGCTTCTGAGTGAGTATGTATGGGAAAAAACCCACAATATTTATCTTTTTTCCTGGAAAAAAAACCCCACACACATAAAAAAGAATTGCTGTTTGGTGAGATCTATAAATTGTTTATCTTAATACATATGGATGGAATGTTTCTTCCACTTTGGGAAAAATAGTCTGTTTAATAGAAAGACTGAGTTTTGCTGCTAATCAACATTTTTGTTGCTATCCCAGTCAATCCCAACCAGAGAAAGTTGAACTCGGGGAAAATAACTAAGAAGCACAACCCGAAGCAAAACTCAAGGTAAGTCTGTTTGCTGGTTTCAGCCACATTTAGAATTGGTGATTTAAACTAATTAATGCAGCCAGGTCAAGTAATTGTTACATGTGAACTTTAAGATATTCTTCCTACACAGTCAACATAAACCACATCGAAATGGTAGGTGTATGCAAAGAGCTTTCCTGGATTCTAACCAAAAGTTCCCTTTAAGCCTTAAAAGGAGGAAAAATTGCAATTGAGAGAATATTCTGTCATGCTGATGCGACAGATTCAAACACTGACATGGCGTAAGCTATCACTATAGAGTACACAAGCATTCCTGAAACTCAGTAGCTCCTCAGGATCCATCCCTGCTGGTGCAGCAGATGACTGAGAGTTAAAAATCTTCTTTTATACCTTGCTTGCTGAATGCAGGAGTTGTAGGACCATCAAAATCAAGAAGGGTGGTTATTTAACTAAGGTCCCAGTTATCATCTAACATAGGAAAGGGCACTGGAACATTATGCCCCAACATGGACAACCCAGGAGGAAAATTAGGGTGCTGCAGGAAATAAGGGAGCAGGATGGAGGGTGAGTTATTATTAAGACCACTTTTCCATAATGAAGTAGCTTTTAATGAGGACACACAGGGTACTACCATTTCTGCAGATGCTTTCTGCAGATCTGGGGGATGTTCACCTTTTTCAGCATATGGGATGCAGGTGCATTTTCCACCTTCTCCTTGAAACTGCCAGCCGTGAAACGGGCATTCAATGCAATCGCCCACGACGCGCCCGCCAGCGGCGAGGTTAGCCCCAGGGTGAGGGCAGTAAGCGTCGACCACGTAGGCTTGGCCATCCTGGGTGCGAAACGCAGCGAGCTGCTCTCCTGCAGGAATAAGAGGTTGTGAGGGTGTAAAAACAACATCCCCACATGACGGGGGGGGCAGGTAAGACACTCAATCCTCGGCCCCTTCTGAACAGACAGCACCAACCGGTGCTTTTACCCAACATTGTAGGCGTCTGCCTGTGCAAAGACATGCAGAAATATCCTGCTAAAAATTAATACTAGAGGTTTTCTTTCCTTTCTAGTGGAAGAGCAGTGGCAGGACAGAAATGGGGTTGTTCTGGACAAGTTATTTAACCACGAGATGGCACCAGGCAGCTGCCAGAGCCGGGGCCGGTGCTGCCCAGGGCTGCGGGCAGGGGAGACCTGCGAGGCAGCAGCTGCCTGCCAGGCAGAGTGCAGGCAGGAGGGGGTTGTTAACTGCAGAAAGGGCCGTGCGAAATTGGGATGGCAGCGGCTGTAGCAAACGCCTGCGGTGTGGCGGCCGTCAGCTCGCTGCCCGAGTTTAAAAGACATCCCAGAGCAGTGAGCCGGCCTGTCGCACCCTGTGTTTCACGGGCAGCATGTTGGCAGCCTGCAGAGCCGGGCAGGTGCCCGGCATCCCGAGGGGCTGCTGTAGTGCAGACATGTCCGAGCTGAAGGGCATTGCCTTGCCTCAAGCAGGGGTTGCAAAACTTTTCCTCATGGCTTTGACCCTCAACCCTGGTTTTTGAGGTCTCAGAGCCTGTTTCAGCTGCAGTTTAAAAGGTGCCTTCAAAAAAAAGTTTCAAGATTTAGGATGCTTCCCCTGCTAAGGGAGAGATACACAGAGATGAGCAATAGCTGCGTTTAAGGAGAACTCTGTTCCCGTCCTTTGCCCAGGAGGGGTAGAGGAGAGCACAGGGGCTCATATATTTCAGAAATCTCTGGTAACAATAGCTGGAAGGAGAAGCCTTTCATCTGTTTGCTCCTGAACTCCAAGGCCGGGTGCTGTGAGCCCGAGCACTGACACCTCCTCGGCAAAAGGAAGTTTTCTGGTGAAGCAAGGGAAGCTCCTGACTGCAGTCTGCTCCATGCAGGGAGTGAAGGAGACTTGGTGCCAGCATGGTTGGGGCTGTATTGCCCTGGCACTCAGACTGGCTTTTCTCCATCACCTGGCCTGATTCCTTGTGCTTCCTGAAGCAAAGTGAGGTTTGCCCTGCTGGGATCTGTCCCTGCTCAGTTCTGGGATCACCCTATTCCTCCCCATCCCCAGGGTAGCACCATGTTAGCTGAGCAAGAAACTGTTAAAATGGAGAGACAGTACCTGGTCTATAGCCCTAGGTCTGTTCATGGCATTGCTCCGCCCAGCTGTGCAAGGCAACCACAGCTGGATGGCATGTCACAGCATTATCTAAATAAATGATCCTCCTGGAGGGACTGAATAGGTGCCAGGTGCTTTCCTGGCCTGGCACAGAGTTGCTCCAAGGGTGCTGCAGCACTGCAGATCTGCCAGCACCCACATCCCCACCAGCAGCTCAGAGAAGAGGGGTTGCTCATCAGTGACCTGGCCTGAAAGCAAAGCTAGACCTGCTCCAGTGTCCCCTCAAGTCATGTCCTGGTTAGAAGGGGATGCAGCTTGTCTGGGAGCTCAGAAGAACTTGGGGGCTGTTCATACAGATGTGGCCACTGAGTTAAAGGCCGGGAAGCTCCAAGGTCCTCTCTTCCCTAATGTGCCTCAGGTGATGCATATATGTATTCAGATTTCATCAACTTGTGAAGTCTGATTGTTGTAGTAGTTGCTGTAACTTAAAGCTCAACAAGTGAGTCAAGACCAAACTAAACTTCGGGAGCCAGGTTCTGTCTGTATTTTCCCAGACAGCCACACTGATGGCAAGTGACACAGCGTGAGCTACCCCACCCAAAACCACTTTCCTTGATTGAAGTTTTTTGGTCTGGGCAAAGAAAAGGAAACCCTGCAAACTTTCCCAGCCTTCGAGCCTAGGAAGGATTATTTCTGACATCTGGCAGAAACGAGTTGTTGTACTCCTGTGCCTGGAGATCCCTCCTTACCCAGGGCGCCTGGCTCTGTTGTCCCTGCAGTCTTTCTGGAAGGCTCTCACACATATGCTGGCAGCAGGCACAGGGGAGCAGAGGCACCCGAGATGCACGTCCTTCCCCCTGCCCCAGGTAACAGGGATTCATTCTGAAGCATTAGCAGTTTCTTCTCTAACCTGCCTCTCTAACTGACCTGAGGTTCAGGGCCGGGCTGGGGAAGCAGGGAAAGGTTTTCTGCCTGCCATTGGAGGTGTTGCAGGTTCACCAGGAGCAGCGGCAGTGTGGAAACACAGAGGAGCTGCGTTGAATGGGTCAGAGCAGAGCACTTGGAGCCCAGGGTGTCACAGCCATGTGCCCCAAAGAGCAGCCCTACAGCCTGGTGCTTCACCCACTGAATTTTAAGATGATTTCACTCCAGGAATGTCCCACCTCTAGAACTTTCCTTCATACATGCAGTCTGGAGTTCTTCTGCCTTGAAAATCTGAAGCACTGCCCATGGCCAAACCCTTGCTGGACCATCAGAAAAGCTCACCCAAGACTCCTGAGCACTGCTTTTGCCTCCAGCCTTTGCACTCTGGAGCCAGCAGAGCCAGAGGAGAAGCTGATCTTTCTTTGCTCCACCTTCTGCATCAAATCTGATGTCTCTCCACTTGGGAGGGCAGTATCCTGGCCTAATATATACTGGAAAACTCAGTTGCAGGTGAATATCTATAGAGCATTAACAGCTACATACTGATGGTCTCCTATTACATCAGCTTATTTCTTTTATGGATATCAAATGGCAATTGTAGCGTGGGACATGAAGAGCCCCAAAGCCACTGTGCAGTTCTGGGCACTTGGCTCAGAGGAAGTGCGCTGAGGCTTTCCTGTGCAGGAGCCTCCCTGGGGTCTGGGCAGCTTCCCTGCAGCAAGCACCCAAGACAGCAGTGCCACATGGTGCCCCTCAGATGGAAGCAGCTCTCACCCCACTTCCACAATCTTAGGAGAGAATGAGGCTTTGCTGCATGCTCAGTGCCATGTTTTGGAAGGTGTCTTGTCCCAGAGGATGAATCTTGCAGGGACTGAGTCAAGCAATTTTTATTCTTTCATCTCATCCAGCTCGCTGCCTCTGGATCAGGGCTGCATTTCCAGGCTATGCTCAGAGACCCCAAAATAAATTAGACACCCACAAGCCTGGAGGCTACAGGTTATTTAACTGTCTTATTTACTGATCTTCCTGGCACTGATACACTGCTGTCACTCTGCCACTAGAAGTGATTTTACCTGCACACTTCAGCCAAACCCAGAGGACTGGGTGCCAGGAACCAGGCTTTGGGCAGACAGCCAAGGGACTCATAACAGATAGGCTGGTGGGGGCTCTCTAGGATGTGTATAGGTCCCATTATACAAAAAAAAAAAAAACCCAAACCCAAACCAAAACCAAAACCAAAACCCCAACCCCAAACAACTTCATAGGAGAAGATGGGTCTTGAAAGTAGAACCCCTGCCCCCCCACACTTTCACCACTGAACCTGAGGGATTTCAATGCAGAAACATCCCTTCTGATGAAGGCGGCACCAGCACAAGTCCAAGCTCATCTTCAAGGTGAAAGGACCCTGGACAAGCACAGCACTCCTCTGGATATGGCTGTGAGGCCCCGTCCTGATCTCCCCAGTACATGGGGAGCTGCAGGAAGTCATGCCTGGGAGGAGAGCCCAGGCAGCAAGGTAGTCCGGTCCCAGCAAGGAGCCCAGACGTGGGTGCCCTGCACACTCACAAGGAGCCTGTGCCAGGACGTTCCCAGTGCACATACTCAGTGCCTATGCAAAAGCCCAAGCTGTGACACCCTTGATGCCGCTATGTGGGTGCTCGCTGCTGTGCTCTGAAAGGGATGCCCAGGCAAAGCAGTCCCAGTGCCACAGCAGAGCCCCCAGGCAGGGGCGCCCTGACAGGGATGCCCTGCACACTGGCAAGGAGCCTGGGCAGGGACACTGCAGTGCCCCACCATGGGTGCTGGCTGGGGTGCCCCTGTGCCCCAGCAGGATGTCCAGGCTGGGGTACTCCAATGCCCTGGGGAGGATATCCATGTGAGGATGGCCCAGTGCCCCAGCAGGAGTGCCCAGGAATGCCCTGGTGACCTGACAGGGATGCCGGCTGGGATGTGCCCCTGCCCCAGCACGGGCACTGGCCTGGATGCCTCAGTGCCCGGGCAGAAGTACCCAGGCAGGGATGATCCAGTGCCCCAGACGTGTGCCCGGGCAGGGATGTCCGATTCCCCAGCGGGGATGCCCGGGTGGGGATGCCCTGGCAGGGACGCCCCGGTACCCCGGCGGGGATGCCCGGGCAGGGATGCCCTGCACACTGGCCAGGACCCCGAGCCTCGTGGCCCCAGTAGCCCGGGCGGGTGCCGGTCGGGGGGCGGCGGCGGGCACTCACCGAGCAGGGCGAGGCTGCGGACGGCGCCGCGGGGCAGCTGCGCGGAGTCGAGCCGGCGGTACCAGTCCTTGGAGAAGGGGGGCGGCGGGGCGGCGGGCAGCCCCCCCCCCGGCCCAGCCTGGGCACCGGCAGGTAGCCCACCTGCCCGGGGCCGCGCCGCAGCGCCAGCGGCCGGGAGCAGCCCAGCAGCAGCAGGACGAGGAGGACGAGGAGGAGGAGGAGGAGGAGGAGGAGGAAGAGCGGCGCCCCGCTCCCAGGCCCCGCCGCCAGCAGCGCCGCGCCGCACCACCCGCTCCCCATAGCGCGGCCGGCCCCGCCCCGGGAGGCGCTCCGTGGGCGTGGGGGGGACACGGGAGTCCCCACCCAGCCCGGGGACCCCCCGGCATCCCCGGCCGCCCGCAGCGCCGGCGGGTCCCCTCTGCTCGGCGCCGGGGAGGCTGTGAGCCAGCACGGCCCCGCTCCGGGGGCTGGGCCGGGGGGGTCGGGGGACGAGGGAGGGGGGGTTGCTTCGTCTGGGGATGGGGAGGCAAACGAGGGCGGGGAGGGGGGCTCCAACTGCAGCCTGCTGCCAGCTCGGGGTTCCGGAGCGGAGGGAGCCGCGCTCTTCTCCAAGTCGCGCAGCAAAGAGGCAACAAGCACGAGCTGCAGCAAAAAGAACTCCACTTGCACGTAATGAAAACTATTGCTTCCTTGAAAGAGTGGTCTTAAATCCAGTAGATATATTAATTAGATCAATAAATACCCCAGCATCCTCCTGAGCTGCTATCCCATGCTTAGAAAGGGGGAACCTGGTGTTGGGGCTGGCTTTGACATCGGGACCCTGACAGGTCTCTCAGAGTTCAAGAGCAGCTCAGAGAGGTGCCAGCACAGGGGTAACAAGGGACTTGGATCCCCTCTGTGCAGAGAGGATAAATCAGGGCAAAGTCAAATTTAGGCTATTTAAGCATGCCAGCTGGGTGGAAAGGTGAGGCAGAAAAGTGGTGCTTGATTTAGTCCAAAGAACTGCACATGTTCAAGAGGTAACTGTAGAAAAGCCACCTGCCATGTAGATGTAGTCAGAGATTTCTAGGAGAAGCAGCAACCCAAAATACCCACCCTAATACTGAGTAATTGAAAAGGGAAAAGTGCACAGAAATGGAGCGTCTGGCTGAAGCAAAAGGAGCAACTAAGAGGGTGAGTTCAGACAGGGTGAATTGCTTGAAGACCTCACATGAAAGGTTCAGGTAAATATATATATGGCCTATTGGAAACCCGTTCCAGGAGAAGAATGCTGGTGTAGTTACGCAGGAGGCTGAACACAGCAGTTGGAAGCAAACAGACATCCCTCGGAGGGAGACAGGCAGTCCTGTCTGAACGGAGAAAAGGAAGAAAGCAGCAACTCTGGCAAGTGAAGGATCAAGTCAAAATAAGGCAGGTCAAAGAGGGATTTTCAAGAGCGACTTACTAAGGGCATAAAAGCACATAATAAATACATCTGTTGCACAAAAACAGAGGCTTCGTGGGTGGTTTGGGGGCCGGCAGACCAATGACTCTTGGTGCTGTGTTGGGCAAACCCATTAGATGCTGCAGTGAAGGGGCTGAGAGACGCAGAAAAGAACGTGCTCTGTTGGGGAAGAGTCAGTACCCCATTTGCACAGAGAAGTCATGTCTCGCAAATAGATCTGAGGAGTCAGCAAACAGGTGAACAAGTTCACACTTTGTTCACTTGGTTTTTCAAGACAATTCCTCTAAGGTATGTTGGTCGTTAAACAACCCTGAAATAGCAGGGGGGACCCATGCTGCTTTTGTAATTGGAGAGAAGATAGGAACCAAGGAAAAGGAATAGATGTTCAGCTGTTACAACAGAGAGTAGTATGCATTTATTTCCGCAGAACCTGGGAAATGGGATAAACAGATGTCTAAATCATCTGATTAAGATGATTCTAAATTATTCACTATGGTAAAATGTAAAGTTGACTGTGAACTACTGCAAAAGAAGCCTGACAAACCTCTCAGTGACTGGCAGGCAAACAGCAGTGACCGCCAGTGAAATGTAATGCACGTGGTGAAGACCCACCGGAGAGGGTTCACTGTTAATTGGCACTCAGAAAGAGATCTGAGCGCTACTTGACTTGGTCTGTGAATACATCTGCTCACTGGTCCACACTGCTCAAAAGACAAATGCAATGTTAGGAATAATTAGTATTAATGCTTTTGTAGGCATGATGATCTAAGCATATAAAAGAAGCAAGGTTCGTAGAGGAGAATAATTTTCTATTAGATGAGCCGATACAGCTGGAAAAATGTTGTCAGGCTTTCAGGCATAATAGCCCTCCTTCAAGAATAATTAGGAATGTAAATGGGAACAGAGCAAAAAACCATCTGCACATGTTTAGTCTACTGCAAGGTGCATGTAATGGTGGCCACCTCACCTTGCATGGAGTAAACCTAGAGGAGATGCAGAGAAAGATCAGAAGCAGGGAGTGGCATGAATAGAGTAGACTTGAAGTCTTGTAAATCAGAAGGTGACTTTACCCATCCATTGCTAGTCACTGAACTAGATGGGGCGTTGTCTCAAGCTATCATTTTTCCTTTCAAGCTCATATTTGACTCCTTTTCCAAGTTTGAAGGAATTTATGAGTGGACAGAACTGGGTCAAGCGAGAGGGAAATCAGAAAACAGAAGGACAAATGGGAGACATGGGGAGCCCCATGGTGTTGCTGCATAAACCCAGCAGCAATAGCTCCCTCCATGGAGAGGAAGGGCTCAGTCCAAGAACTGGTTGGCCAGAGCCTTTATGAACACTCACGCCTGTTACTCTGCTCTTTTTCTTTTTTTCCCCAGATATCTTAAACATCTTTCTTCCAAGACATCTTAGAGGTGCAAACAGGAGGGCCAGGGCACCCACAACACCCCTGGTGGGACACACAGGGGTGCGTCCTCTGAGGAAGCATTCACCACCACTGATGAAGCATCAAGAGTTATTCAGGGCATGTCTGGTGTGGCACTGTGGGAACCTCTGCTTCCCCAGGCATGGGCTGGGGCAGGGAACAGAAGTGAAACAGCCTCTGAGGTGTGAAGGCTGCCCAGAAGCCCTGGGTGCTAGAGACTGAGTGCAAGAGGCCTTTACAGATGGATGTCATGGGCCCAGGACAGGGCGCTGGGAGTTCCTGAGTGGGGTGATGGCAGGAGCACCCAGGAGCTTGTTGAGTAATGCAGAACCTCCCCACACACGCAGGCCATGTGGCTCTACCTTGTGTCCTCCTGCTTTCTGGGGTGCCTGCCTCAAGGGTGCTGGGGATGGGCAGTATTGGGATGAAGAACACCCCATACAAGAAGGGAAAATCAAGTCCAATGCAGAGATTTCCTTCTCATTCTTAACTTCTCAGGCAAAGCTGGGCAATGACCTGCAGGGGACCATCCCAAGGTAGCTGGGAAACAGAAAAGGGGGAAGTTAGGGTATTTGAGTCCAGGAAGCAGTAAATGTTTCTGTAAATTATGTAAATTGAGTATAATTAAGCATTGGCAAGGTAACTGTGGCTTCTGTAGGCTTTTGCCTCTGTATTTATTTTTGGGATATACTGAGAGTCTTTTGACTGGTACATAGCAACCTGAGCTATACTAAACCACTTGCCTGGGGTTTGAAGTAGTGCCTATGGTTACAGATGCTGAACACCTTTCACAATGTACAAAACCCCAATTTCAAATGCTTCTGAGTTTGCTGAAATGCTTCACTCCCCAGGTTTGACACATACAGGAGCAGTGGTCATGGTAGAGAGGTTGACAACCTGAAGTTTAACTCTACAGAAAAACAAGGAAAGGAGAAATGTGGTGTTTAGCTAATGTTAGAAATCCTTAGACTGGCTGGGACTTCCCAGGACATCTTTCTAGCATTAGATCAGGGCTGGGACTTGACATGGTGACGGCAATGGGAAGTAAAGGGCAGTTCACAGGATTGCAGGAGTAGGATGAAGCTTTGGAGAACTGGATTGTTGGCCACAAAGACTCTCAATGGCAGTTTTCACCAGTGTCTTTCCAGGAAGCCCACCTTGAGACTGTGTGTCTTGCCTTCCAGATGTGCTGACTTGTAAGCGTATAAAAAAATACCTTCAGGGAAGGAGATGAGATAAAAACAGTGTTTTCTTCAAAACCAGTGCTGTTAAGCCTTGTCTCATCATGTTTTTATTTGTTTTTAGGCTGGTTTCATAACAAAACTTGTGCAATCAATCTTTTTATCTGTCCTTGGCAACAAGGTTTTGATCTTCTAGCAACTATCGATCACACATGACAGGAGGGCACAGCTCTCGAGGGGACAGGTTTACTGTTATATTTGTGTGCTCTGGATTTTGTGTTTGAGCCCAAACCTACCAATTATCTGTTCTGGTGCGTGTTGGAGCACATCCAGGCTCCAGCTGGGTCCTGGGGTGAGGTACATCAAGTGCAGCAGAAAGTCTGGTGCCACTCAGCTCCTGCCCCTACATGCCATATTGACACAACTGGGCCAGTTCTGGCTTTGTGTGCCTTGCTCAGCATCCTCCAATGCTACTCCCGAGGCCATACGCCTCTCATTTATCATGTTTGGTGTCTTTGAAATCCACATCTGGCAGGTTGGAAAGCAGCCCTCTAATTTTTCTGTTCTCCCAAATTTGGGAACATTCACATGGGAGTTGCATGGGCTGGGGAGCCCCTGGAGTTAGTTAAACATTTGCAAAGACATGAAAATTTCCCAGCAGCAGCATTGAGTACTGAGGCATCCTAGACACTGTTCACTACAGAGGGACAGATCCACGTCTGGCTGGGGCAGCGCAGAGCTGGGCCCCAGGATGCGAGGGGAGCTCTGAGCACTGTGGTGGGCTCCTGGGAGGGAGACAGGAGGCTTGGGGATGCACGCAAAGGGGCTCTGCTGAGGAGATGTTTGCTGCCCCCTCCCAAAGGCAGGTTTCAGAGGTGGGAACTCTTGCATGTTTCTGCACCCATCACTGTGAAGACAATGTCGTGTCTTTGAGGACACCTGTCTCTGGAAGGGTTACAAGTTCCAGAGTGCCTCATTTGTCATTGACACCCTTTTCCTTCCCTCTTTTCAGCTTCATCGCAGCCCAAAGAGGTTGGGCATGCTTAGAGGTCTCACTCTCCACTTGAAAGGGCACCTCTGCCTACCAATGAAGCCTGTAACCACCTGGACTCTACTGGGGAGAGACACCCACCTGGAGAAGCTCATATGTCCCCTTTCCCAGGGAATTTGTCCCCTCCGGCCTCTTCAAATGGTGGGACCATTTCTGCTCGAACAAGGTGCTGCACAGGCACACCCCTCTGCATCTTGCAATGAGCAGGCCTGCAGGTTATTGGTGCAACAGAAGACTCTGGTGTCCCTGTGTTCTCAGAGAGACCCTGGAGATAAAGGAAGTGATTCTGACAGCCTGGAATGTCAGCGCTACCTTGTGAAGCAAGGCAGCCACATCCCAACGACAAGCTTTACCATGGACACCCAAGCTGTTGGACTGAGCTCCGGTGTGGCGGGCTGTGCATGCTGGGGAGCACCAAGGGCTGCACAGGGGCTGATGTTCCCCAGCATGCTCCATCTCCAGCCACTCCGCGCTGGTGACTGCATCACTGGGCCCAGCCTCCAGTGTCCTCCGAGGTGAAGATGTGCAGGAAGCCCCCAGGCAGTGACCGATCTCTCTGAGCTCCTTTCCAGTCTCTGCAATGCAGCAGTCCCAGGGGCCTGGAAGTTCCCAAGGACAAGTTGTCCCATCTCCTGGGATACAACGTGCAGGCAGCTGAAGCCCAGCCACCTCTTGGCTTGTTTTCCAGCAGAAAATTGGAATGAAATCAAAATGAAAGTTTCCCTACAGAGCATTTCAAACATGTGAATGCTGGTTTTCCCTTAGAAAATTATTCCAATGGAAATTCCCATCCACTTCTACTGTGCATCTGACTGTGTGCTTCTGTGCATTCAGTCCCTTCTGCTTTCACAGAAGCTGTTTCTGTGTTTCTCACCATCTTTGCCTTGGCCATTGATGTTCCATGTCCCATCCTCCTACCAGTCACCTGAATATCTCCCTGCCCACTCAGGAACCTCTTAGTATCCAAAAGCCAGCCTAACTGCTTGCACCTTGTTTTAACTCTGCCCAGCTGCCTTGGACAAAGGCAAAGTGCTGGTGGATGGTGGGATCGGTTCTGCACAGGGCTGATGCAATGATGCAGTAACCTGACAGTGGAGGGAGAGAGATACCTCAATTCTTGTCACTTGGCATAGGATACTGCTGCAGCTTCTTTCTGTGATGACAGGGACTCCAGAGGTGACACGCACTCTACTTGGGAGGGTGACAGAGGCCCTTGGAGCCCTAGATCTTGTGCCCTGCGGAGAGAGCTGAGCAAAGGCAACACAGATGTCCATAGCAGGCCAGCTTTGCACTGCACCAGCCACATCTGAATTGCAAAGTAGGTTGGGCTGAGTCTGTCTTGGCTGAGAAGGCATTTAGGGAGAGCACAAGACCTGCTTAGGGACTGCAGTCCATCCTGGCTATCATCTGGAGAAGAGGTGGAGACAGGGCCAGAATGTATGACAGCAACAGCTCAGGCCAAATGGCTGCTCAGACACTTTCACCTTGGTCTCCATCCCATTGCTCCCTGTAATGCCTTTGGGCACCTTACTTTCTGCAGGCACCAACCATTGTCTGTTGGGCTGGCTGGATGGCAGACTCTGTGACAAGGATGCCCTCCTGCTGTGTCCCAGCTGCTCACACGAATCGCATTCCTCAGTGGACTGATGGTGGGGAGCGTACTGCACTGGTCTCCAGGTGGGTGGTGAGGAGCTGCGGGGGGCCCTGCACCCCCTTCCTTGGCCATCATCCCTGCCCACTGTCTGCCACCACCTGCTGCCCTCACACTGGGGTTTAGTGCCGTTCTCCATCCCCATCCCAGGCCACCCTTGTGTTGGTCACGTGGCAGAAAGCCGCCCACCGAAGGCGGGTTTCCCTTGCCTGCAGGGTACCCAGGGCATGGGCTCCCCTGGGAGGTGTCCAGATGCCCGAGACGTGATGAAGCTGGGCAGGAGACTCTGGCCGCAGCATGGAGACTGTGCAAGGAGGAGAGGGTTGCTTTCTTCCAAAGTCACCACCCTGCCTACCCCAGCTGCACTGGAGCCAGCTTGCACTGAAGGAGAAACTCTGGAAGCAGCTTCTTCAGTACTCAGAGCCCCTGGGGAAAGCATCCACACAGAGGCAGTCCTCTGTCATTGCTCCTGGTAGGCAACATCTGATACCACAGGCAGCATGGTCCAACTTCATCCACTCTCACCTCTTCTGTAGCAGCTCATGCAAATATTCTCAGGGGCCCCTTTTCTCCAGTTTTTCAGCCTCTTTGTAAAGAATGTGATCCCAGATCTGTGGGCAGCATTCCCATCCGGGATTCCCCAGTGCTTCATATAGAGGCTCAAGCCATTGCCAGCTGCTGCTCTGACCCCTCAGGGGCACATCTAAGGGCAACACTGGCTCTTTTTGGCTTTGATATTCATGATCTCTGACCCCCTGGTCAACATGAGAGACCACCTTTCCAGTCAATGTTTCCACTGCATCTGCAGTCCTGTCCTAAGGGCTTCTACTTACATGGCTGCGTGCTGTCTTAAAACATGTTTTGGTACTCTATTTATCAAACAATCCAAATTGTTTGGCATCATTGTTTGCTGTCTCGCAGATTTCATCATCAGTGATTGCTTCCAGAGCAAAGGCAGAAATACTGAAATATCAACCACATCTCAAAGCCTTTCATACCTGTAGGAATACCTCCATCCCACTGCAGTTCTTCATTAACAACTGCTCTTTGAAATCTGCCATGGCCACTCAGTGTGTGAATTACTTAGTTTTATACCTTAGATTAACCACTCTTAGGTCTTGCAGCTGTATATAAAAAGAATTTCCATAGACTGTGTTATAGCTGTGCGGTTACTGCTATCAATTAAATTTTGACTTTCTCAAAAGAAGAATGGAGTTTGTTTGGCAGCTCCATGATGACTGGCATGAATCATATATTCCTAATGCTTGATTTCCTTGTTTATGAAATTCCATATTAGCTTTTCCACCACTGGGACTGATGCCTTACCCCAAGGCAGATGAAATTTCCAGCTGGGTTCAGTGCTGCTCCCCTGAAGTCTCTAGTTTTTATGCTGACTTACTCTGGCCACGGGAGGAATGACATCATTCACGGGCAACGGGACACCACACAAACATCAGTCCCATGCTCTTGTCCAACTCCCCTGCATCCAGAAGGTGTCAAACATAAAGAGCAGGATCACACTATGCACATGCTAGTCGCTAACAGGCAACTGTGTTACGTTCTTGTGCCAAACCAGGGCTAAGAAGGTTGCCATGATATGCCAGGAGGCAGCGACAGGAGAAGCAAAGATCTTTGCTCGCTACAGAGACCTCACAAGGATCAGCTGGTGGATGCAGTTGTACTTGCCATTTACACAGCTTCCACCCTGGGAAAACCCTGCATGCACCCATTGCCTTCAGATGATCAAAGAGCCTGAGGACACAGCGAGAGTGGAAGTCGTGCGGTGACAACGTCTGTGCTGGCTGAGCCTGGCTGCTGCAGGTTGTGATCTGGGCTGTTCCTGATGCCAGAACAACACGGCCCGGTGGGAGGCATGACCTGAGAGGGAAGCAGGCGGTTCTCAGATCTCTGCAACGGTGCCAGAACAAGAGTCTCTGGAGACAAAAAATGAATGGAGGCACAGAGGGAAGACCCTGACTCCTGAGTATGATCATCCAAGAGTCATGGGTGACACAGGAGGGGCTCACTAACTGTACTCCTTTTTCTCCCTACAGGGACCTCCAGATAATAAGGAGGAAAGACCTTTTGCACTCCAGTGTTGAACAAGCCAAATAATATTTCAAAGCTTGCCTTTTTCCTTCATCTTCTCCACTAAGTCCTCTGTGGTGGCCAGGTCTTGCCTTTATTATTCTACTGCCATCACACCCACCAGGGTCTGGGTCTGTATAGCCCACTCCAAAACAGTTTCTTCCCAAACAACCTACTGCAAATGTACCTGGCAAGCAGAGGATGGGATGAAGCCAAAAGTGTGCAGTCTAAGGGTATGGATGCAACCCTCTTTAACGTGCACCCTTTGTCCCTTCAAGACAGCACTCGGGCCCTTCGGGGTGGACAGAGCCACACCACATGAGTACCCCAAGTCCCTCATCTCCATGCATGGAGGGGGAGGAATGACAGTGACACTGAAAACACTAAAGTGTGCCTGGAACTCTGTGCTGGGAGTGCAGCAGCATCAGTGTGGAGCTGCACGCAAAGCACGGCAAGAGTTAAGGCGAGGTGGGGCCATTTTCCTTCTCTCATGGAGCACATCATAACTGCCATGGGCTTCGGTGCTTTCCCAGTCAATTGTCCGCAGCTTCTCTGAGAGGGTCTCATAGCTGGAAGGGTGCCGTGTAGCACAGCAGCTCCTCATATGCTGAGACCTTGCGGCATTACACAACGGCCATTTTGCTTCTACAGCTTCTTCTGAGTGCATGTGGGCAAGGCGGGACACAGACAAAATGGTTTCCATGGCAACTTGCACTTCAGAGATGCCAGTGAGAAAATTTGCGTTGGGGGAAAAAAATTCTGCTTCAACTCACGTTGCAAGCAAGCACAGAGGTGGGCTGCGGCAATACCCTAGAAATGGCTGATGCAAAAATATCTTTTGTGATTTTTCTTCTGCTGTGCTCAGCCTGCTCTCTTCTTGGCTGGCATACGGTGGGCTGGCTGATGGCATTTGTCCCATGCAGTTACAAAGCAACACCCTGTCGCTACCTGCAACCCCTTTGTTTTTTCCAAAAAGGCCAGGGTGGCAGCTCTGGGGAGCAAGGTGCTGTTCTGGCCATCTCACCCCTCTGGCCCTGAAATGGGAGAGACATGGTCCAGGAGTGAAACTCAAACTCTTTCAGCTATGGAGTGTCCTCCAGATGTTGGCCACTAGCTGCTGTGCCTCCGTTTCCTTTGGGAAGGCTAATGGTAGCCCAGGGGCAGATAGATAAAGAGAATCCCAAGAAACCTCCTCAGCATAGGAATCTTAAAGTCATATTCCGGAGTACTGTCGTGAATTTAAGGGAGGAAAATGGCCGTTTGCCCTGTGAGCTAATGTCTGGAAGAGTGGTGGCTGTGTCTGGAGGGACAGAGTGAAGCCAAGGAACCAGGCTGAGTGCCTGCTTAACATGCCTGCCCAAGAGCTGCGTTGGTCAAGGGAGGGTTCTCCAGCACTAGAGTGAACACAGACCCTGACGGTTTTCATGTCACAGGCAACTCTCACCAGCCAGGGGAGGGGAAGCGTGTTGTTCAGAGACGCTGCATAACTGGGAATATTTGCTTTGGCACACAGATCCCGAAGATCCTGGTTTCCCCCCAGGGTGCGATTATGCCTAGGGAAGACCCCGGCTAACCCAGTATCTGGTGTGATTGTGCCTCCTCCCAGAGCAAGGGGAACACCCAGACCCCGAAGGGGCAGCGCAGGTGAGGAGGACGGAGTGGGACCTCCCGGAGACGCCCTCCCCTGCAGCCGGAGGCTCAGCCCCAGGCGAGCTCCCCACCCCCTGCACCAGCGACACTCCCCAGCGCTGCGGGAGCCAGACCCCAGCCCGCAGCCCCCCTCCCCGCGTACCCGCGCTCTCCGGAGGCAGCAAGAGCCCGGGGCGGGGGGGGGGGGTGTCGTACAACCGACCCCGCAGCAGCGCCCAGCGCGCCGGGCGGGCACTGCCGCAGCGCCCGGGGCCGCGGGGGTCCCTCCCGCACCCCGCCGGGGCCGGGGGCGGGGGCGGGCCGGGGGGAGGGCGCTGCGGCAGCGCGGGGCCGGCGGAGCGGGAGGAGCCGGCGGCGGGCGGGGCGGCGCGGAGCGGAGCGGCGCGGAGCGGAGCGGGCGGTTCAGCACCGGGGAGAGCGCCCCGAGCCGCCCCGCAGCGCCCCGCACCGCGCCGGGCCGGGCCCCGCATGGGGCCGCGCTGAGCGGCGCCGGCGGCCCCTCTGCGGCGGGGCGCGGGCGGGGGGGCCCCGGCGGGCTCCGGGCCGCCCGTGGATGAGCACCATGCGGCTGCTGCTGCTCGCCCTGCTCTTCTCCTCCTCCTTCGCCCGCGCCGGCTGCGACCCCAAGATCGTCAACATCGGCGCGGTGCTGAGCACCAAGAAGCACGAGCAGATCTTCCGCGAGGCGGTGAACCAGGCCAACAAGCGGCACGGCACCTGGAAGCTCCAGCTCAACGCCACCTCGGTCACGCACAAGCCCAACGCCATCCAGATGGCCCTCTCCGTCTGCGAGGACCTCATCTCCAGCCAGGTACCCCGAGCCGCCGGCGCCCCCGGCCCCGCGGCGCCCCCGGCCCCGCGGCGCCCCCCGCCGCCCCCGGAGCTCGGGGCGGGCAGAGCCGCGGCGAGGGGGGTCCTGCCCCGGGGCCCCGGGGCTCCGCTGCCCGCATTGCAGCCTTTATGTAAGCGCGGCCGGGCTGCACGCTGCGCCGCACGGGCACCCGCACGCACCCCGGGGCACGCAGGGGCTCACCCAGGGGCTCGCACAGGCACCCCGGGGCACGCAGGGGCTCGCACAGGCACCCAGGGGCACACAGGGGCTCACACACCCCCCCCGGGGCACCCAGGGGCTCATACAGGCACCCAGGGGCTCATTCGGGCACCCAGGGGCTCACAGAGGCACACAGGGGCTCACAGGTGCACCCTGGGGCATGCAGGGGCTCACACATACAGAGCGGGTGTGCAGGCATGCCCACCCAATGCCACGCGTGCGGACAGCAACATGCGTGCACACATACACCGTGCACAGACACGCATCACCGTGGGCACACACAGAGCTACATGTGCACATGCTGTGCAGACACCTGTGCATCCACACACTGTGGATGGATGTGGGCATGGGGAGCGCCATGCGTGCACACGCACCGTGCGCTCACATGTCGCTGTGGCCCATGGCCATGCTGCATGCATACACACACGCCGTGTGCACACATGCATTGCCGTGCAAACACGGGCACGCACAGAGAATACCGCATGTCTACACTTGTACCAGTGTTCAAACACGCTGGTGCACACACACTATGCCACATGCAAACACGCATCCTTGTGCACGCATGAGCACACAGACACAGAGAGCTGTGGGCACGCACACAGTGTGCGCTGTGCATGTGTGCCTGCACACACAAGCACAGCACACTCCTCCCTCCTGTCTATGTGGGTCACTTTCAGCATACACAAGGGAGCAGTCCAAATCTGCAGCGGTGGTGGGTGCAGCCTGGGTGCCCCGGGCAGCCTTTGGCCCAGCCTCTCCATCTCCCGTGCGTGTGCTCTGGGTGCTGAGCCCAGCTAATCAGCCCCATTCCCCCAGCTTGGGGCCATCAGGTGGGCAGACAGGCAGGTACAAACCCACCTCCACCTCAAACACATCCACGCACATGCAAAAGGTGTACACGGGCCCATGCGTAGGTACAAACAGGCACACAAAATGCATGAACGCCCGCACCACAGAGGCTCCCACACACCCACACACACACGTGAATGCATGTATGCACCCAGGCACACACAAAGCCAGCGATGCGGGAGGGAGCTGGAGGGGCCAGAGGTGCACAGTGGAGCAGAGCTGTCATATTCGCAGCTCATCTTCCCAATGTGAAGATGGAGGATGGCTGGAGACATCCCTGGGGATGGTGGCAGAGCTGGGCAGGAAGCACAGCGCAGGCTGTATAAGATACTCGCTGCCCAGCAGGGAGCAGGGAGAAGGCTCAGTCGGGTCCCTTGCTGAGCCAAGGCTCCATTTAAGCAACCCAGCTGGTGGCTGCCTGTGTCCATGCCGCCTCTAAGCCTTGTCCTCAACGGTGGGACATAGGGGGGCAGCTAAGCCGGGGTGCAGAGGTGGCCGAGGGTGCTGGGGGCTGCGGGTGCTGGGGGCTGCGGGTGCTGTCCCAAGATGCAGGGGTTCTTCCTGCCCCAGGGCCTTGGTCCTCGCTCGCTGGTGCTGTGCCCAAGCGGGGGGCTGCAAGGCAGAGGAGGGGCTGGGAGCCTGCACATGCAAAATGGCTCCTGTCGGTCAGCTGCTGTGCGGCACAGCGCAGCCCTCGCCTCTCCCCCCAGTGCCTGGTCCTGCCCAAGGCCCATGCCCCAGCCCTGCTGGGTGCAGCTCCTCGCCCACCCATCGTGTCAGCACAGCACCGGCACCTCTGCGCAGGGCACTCCCCTCCTCCTGCCTCCCCAAGTGACCTCCCCAACCCCTTCCCCAGTAATTCCTCCCCTCTCCAGTGGTAGAGTCTCCAACCCCCGCCCCAGCTCACTCTGCACCCTCAGCTTGCTTCCACCCAAGGCCAGGCAGGATCTTCCCTTCTTCCCACCCCACCCAGTCTCCAGGTCCCCTTCCCCAGGCATGCTTCATCCTCCCCTCCCGTCCTAGCAAGCCGTCCCTCCAGCCTGGGTGCAGAGCACGTCCCAGGGGTTGGGCAGATGCTTGGAGGAGGAAGAAGTGTTATTTCCTCCCGGACATCAAAGTCTTCGCACTGATTCACCCTAGCTGGAGACCTGTCACCAGCTGGGGACATTCCTTGTGCTGTGAAAGGGCATTAGTGTAACAAAGGCTCCCCCAGGGATTACCCAGCTCCTTCCTCTCTGTTTGACACGAAATAGGATCCAGCTGGAGACCAAAATCCCAGCCTTGTAATAACAGCAGGATCTTGCTGAGATCCTCCTTCCCCGTTTCGGTATAACCCAGATCCCTGTGCCCCCTCGCCCCAGCGTGCTGCAGGCAGATCCTGGCTCCTGCCCCCCACCCACCCCCCTGCTTTCTCATTTCTCTGCGTGCTCAGGACCAGATGGCTGATTTGCTCCGTGGCTCTGCACTCCTTCTCCTGCTCAGAGTCCCAGCTGACCACTTTGTTTGTAATAGTCCTCGGAGGGGAATTACAACCGAGTATTAAATGTGTGGTTAAAGAAATCGCATTACACAGTGTGACTGTAAGGGAGATGTTTCCCTTTAATCTGTAATCCATGAAAGTTATTAGTTTAGCGAGCGGAGCGGCTAGGCACGGCATTGCCATTAAGATATAACCGTGAGCAGACCCATCACCTCTGCGCGGGCTGCAGCCTGAGCCACGGCGCAGCACCCCTCGCTCCCCGGTGCAGTCCTTGCTTTGCTGTTCCCGATTATTTGAATGCCATTATTTTGTTAACGTGGGGCTGTTTAATGTTGCAGAAAAGAAAAGGAAAATAATCACATTCGATGGCCGATGTGCTCCTGTGAAATAATGTTTGTGTCATGTATCCTGTCCTACAGGTCTATGCAATATTAGTTAGTCACCCTCCTGCTCCCAACGATCACCTAACACCAACACCCGTATCATACACAGCTGGCTTCTACAGGATCCCTGTCATTGGTCTGACAACACGCATGTCTATATATTCCGATAAGGTAACTGCTGCATGTTTCTAGTCTAGTACCTCATATATGTGGTGTAAATCAAGAGTGCCCGTCAGGAGGGTTAATGATGTCTACGCTAACCTGCCTATCTATGTGTCTGTCTGTCCATCCATCCCCTCCAGTTAAACCTGCGGCTCCCTCTTTCTCTCTCCCACGTTCCCTGGTACATAATTTTTTCGCAGCTGCCAGTGTTGACCTACATAGTGCTGGATGATTTCTGCAGCGTTTCTCTGCCAGGCTGCTGGGCTCGCTGCTCTTCAGCCAAGGCAAATGCATGAACAAGCTCCTGCCCTTGTGCACTAGTGACAGCCGGGGGGTTCTGGGTGCTCCCTGGGTGCGGGGGGACCTGCGGAGCGGTGGGAGGATCCCAGTGGAGCCTGTACATTGGGCAGGAGCTCTCTGGGGCTTGAAGGTTGTTTGGTTGCATTCACTTTTCTGGGTTTATGTGATATTGTAGGGGAGATAATAGAATTGACTAACAACTTATCCCCAGGCTTTAAATGACATTCGGTCCGGCTAGCATTCAAGAAAAAGGTTCAGATCCCAGTGTCTCAAACTGCTGTCTGCTCTCCCTGTGGAAACATGGAGACTTTCAGGCTGGCTGAGGTCCTGGTGTGCGGGAGGCGCTGGGGGCAATGCCCTGGCCTGGGCCATGAGCTGCTGCCATGGCCAGCTCTTCCACTGGGTGCTTAGCTCACAACCCATCTTGCAAACACACTTTGTGATTAGTAAAAGCAAAAGGAGGAGCTGAGCAGAACCAGGCAAACCACATGCCATTGCAGCCTTGGTGGAGGTTTTCATCCAGGTGCACGAGTTTAGTGGGAGATATCAGGCCTGTTTCGAAGCACGACTCGGTCTTTGCTTGGAAAATGTGAATATTCACAAATGCAAATGTTCAGTGCAAAAATAGTCACTCCGCCTACATGCTAAATGAAGTCAAATTTCAGGAGGGAGGAGCAGAGGCTCCCGGAGATGCAGCCCCCAGGACTGCTCGGCTGGAGCAGCAGCGGGTCTTGGCATCTCCCACCCAGTAAAACCATGGTAGGACAACCAGCAAGCCAAGACCAAGGCAGTGACAGCAACAGTGGCTGCCAGGGGCTGGGGACCCGCATGCCCTCACAGGGTCCCATCAGGCACTGTTAGAAGGGAAGGGAAGATAACAGAGCTGGCAGACTGAGGGAGAGGGCAGGCAGCAGGGAGGAAACATGCAGGGGGAATTTGGTTCATGCTGTCATGGGGAGGAGATAGGTCTGATCAGCAATGTCACTGAGAGGGACCTTGTCACAGTGCACATGATGGCAGGGAGAAGGGACCATGTGTACTATCGGTCCAGCTTCATCTCAGCAGAGCTGTGCTCACTGAAGCAAATTGGCCACCTCTTCCACAGCGCGACCTTGTGCTGAATTTGCGTGCTCACCTTGAGGGGGTGGGAGCTTCCCCTGCAGACTCCACTTCAGCCTTTTTTTTTCCTATTTAAAACATGTTTTCTGCAAAAGCAGCTCATAAAAACTGCCTGGCTCACTTCAGAGCTGGAGGAGCAACCACTGCGGCAGTGGCAACCCTCACTGCAGTGGCAGGGAGATGCTCCCCACTGAATATTTGGGGGTGTTGGGCAGGTCAAGGGCTGTTGGGTGCACTCACCTTGCAGGGACTCAGCAGGGAGGCCACAACACCCGCCCCAGGGATGTCTCACCCCTCCGAGCACTCCTGCCTGGCTGGCCTCTTGCTCAGACTCCTTCCCACCGAGGCAGCCAGGGGCTTGAGGACTTTGAAGTCTCTGCAGAGTTGCAGGCAGGAGATGGGACAAAGGCAGGGACTGGGTGTGTAGAGGAGCAAGGATATTGAATAGTGGAATGGCAGGAGCTGAAGGGGACAGCAAAGGTGGGAGTGGAGTGGAGGACAGCAGAGCAAAGGAGTGCGAAGGCACGGGACAGGATGGTGCAAGGCTCTGCACGCCCCGTGCAGGATAGGCTGGCTGGTGCAACACAGGGACATTCAGCTGGTTCCCTTTTTGGTTTCCACTGATCAGCTTGCCTTTTTTTTCTTTTTTTTTGTTTTTTAAATTCAGGAAATTATATCTTTCAGCTTAGTTTCTATGGAAACAAGCTTGTAAGATCACTTTGTGTGTATGCCCCATGCTGGTTTTGAAGGCATCAGCCAATTTTAGCTAGATTTCACAGGGGGTTGAAGTCTCAGAGTTAATTATGGTCCTCCCAAGGCTAAGCTGCCAGGGAGAGGAAAGGCGTGTGCCTCAGCACAGACAGGTTTGCCCAGTACCTTCTGATGCTCTTGGAGCATCTGCAGTTGAGCATAGTGGTCCATGAGCTGTAGACAGTCTTTCAGCAAAGATACCTGAGGGATGCAAGCTTTATTTCTCCCAGCATTCAAAGAACTATTTTCCCTAGAAACAGTATTGCAGCTATCAAGCTGAGCACTCTGGCTTGGCAGCCTTTGTTTGGCCTCCTTGTGCATACAGCTTATTAAATCATTACCTGTTTCTTCACCGAGATCCTCACCTCATTCAGCACAGTCCTGCTTGCACGGTGAGGGGGTCTCTGAAATCCTGGTCACGTCTGAGTGAGGTGAGCAGGGAACTGCAGGAGAGAGGAGGGTCTCACGGTAAAGGCAGCATAGCGGTACCCAGCGCTGTGGTGTCCATCACTATGGAGAGCCCTTCATGGATGCCTCATGGACTGAGCATTGCAAAAACCACGCTCTGACCTTCTCATGCTGGCCCCCTGAAAGGACAAGCTGGGCTATTGCTTTTGTGCTTCTGTTCCCCAGGTGTCATTGGGGGTATTTATATCTCCTTTACATCTCAGCTGAAAAAATGATATTACTTTGATGTCTTGACAATATGAGAAATATGAAATGACACTGAGAGTGTGAGAGGGAAGCTCATGGGGTAATGCACAGCTCAGGAGCCAGGAAGGTCTGGTGCTGTTCCTCACCACCAAGTGGGACCACACCTATGTGATGGGGATGAAGGGACATGCTGGGTGCCCCAAGGTGCTGAGCCCCACACCAGCCTCCCATCGGAGAGGCAGTGCAGCGGAGGATCAAGGGTGGCTCTTAACTGATACCTGCTCTGCTGCCGAAAGAGATGGAGAATGGAGTTTAGTCATTCTGCACTTGGAGAGCCATTTCAATGTCCAGCACCCGGTCCTATTATTTGAAATGAGGTCTGTCTCTTTCTCTCTTTCTCTCCATCCTGGGCCTGGGGATGGCTTTTCCCTCTGTTTCCTTGTCTCAGTCTAACCAATCCGTGCCCTCCTGTGGGTTACTGTTCACTGAGAGGGGTTTTTGTCTTGATTACTGGTCTCACTGGCAACTGATGCTCAGCAGAAATAGCGTTAGTCAGCAGGGGAAGCTGCACTGAAAGTGAGGAAAAAAGTGATTCCCGTCGAGCAAGGTCAGGGTCAGGACTCCTTCACTGGCACCTGCAAGAAGTGATTGGAGAGGCTGGTTAACGTAAGAGACGTTTGCCCTGGGGATGGGTTTCAGAGCCGCTGCCAAGCAGCACAGCCATCAGCAGGGCCAGCCTGCAATGCGTCGGGGCAGATGAGGGGCTCTGCGCGCTGAAGCCTGTGCTGATGGCAGTGACGGAGCCCACTCACCCCAGCGGAGGAGAGCTCTTCACAGGCTCTCAGGATTCAAGCTGGGAGGAGGACAGGGCAGCCCCAAAAATCCGCAAGGCTGCTGCTGCAGCCTTGCATTCCCCAGAGGCTAACAAGTCCTTTCCTTTAGGCACTGCAGGGGAAGGGCAGACGATGCATTTGCGCCCGAGCTCCCCATACATCTGACTCCACTAAAATCCCTCCCAGCACACGTCTAAGCTATTGCAGAGTTATCTCAGCTCCCTCCCACGTCTGCAGCTATCACACAGGGCGGTGGGCAGGCTGCTTTCTGGTGGGGCTCAGAGATGCGTGTGCTGGCTGGCGGGCAAGCTGAACAGAGCAGGCGGCGGAGCAGCCCAGGCTCCTTCCGTGGAGACACTGGCCAAGGCTTCTTTTCTGTACCCAGCTGATGATTTTCATAAATTATCAGGAACTTATATATAGAGATGTCTGTCAGTCTCCTTGAAACTGCCCAGACAGCTCAGTTTTGGGGCACATTGCTAAAAGGGGGACTGACAACATTATTTCCACAGGTAATAAAACAAAAGCACATCATTTCCTCAAGCCTGTAGGAAAAATTACTCTACCAGCCATGGACCGTGAGCTGTGATGAGCCCTTAAGCAGACAGAGGTAAAGAAGATAGCAATCGTTTCACTCATGGACCTGTATGTGGTCCTTATATGGACACACTTGTACTGCCTGGTGGCCGCCCAGCCATGCCTGCACACTCCCTATACATGTGCGTATCCCCTATGCGCGCAGTCTCCATCGATAGGCACCCACACAGGCACCCTCCCCCAGGCATGGCATGGCCATGTGCAGGCTCTGTGCACAGCTATTCAAGCACCCAAGCACGTTCGCTGCGTGGGTACATGCACACATGCTTTCTGTGTGTATATGCTCACATTTATGCATACACAGAGTCCTTGCTTGCACACGTGCATATACACACACACATACACACAAACAATCTACTCAAATTCAGCTCCTCTTCATACATACTCATGTCAACAAAGTCCGTACCACTAATGATTTGCGGTTCCTAAGAGACTGGACCCAGCACACGTCCCCACCCTTGGACCACACTCACTTCTAGTGCATTTAGGCTCCAGTCCTGTGGGTTTCTGCTGAGCTGAATCCGTGTAGAAGCCTGGATTCAGTCCCAACCTGTATTTACTTACTTTTTGCAGAAATAGAATTGGGGAAGCACCGGGCTGAGCAGTCAGTTTTTGGTGGGAGATAGGAGGCTATTGCAGAAATCTGCTCCTCTGCTCAGGTCTGCTGAGCAATCCCCACGCTCACATCCCAGCCCTCCCGGCAGGCAGCAGGCACACTCAGAGGGGAGCAAATGATATGAATCCTGCAAAACATCTTAGAAGGTGAACTGTTGATTTGTAATTAGGAGCGTTGTTGCTGTGTGCCTGATCTGAGAGGAGCAGGTTATGACCCATGGCAGCTCAGAGTTAAAACATTTGTAGCAGTACTTCAGGGACAGTGTGATAAGCGGTGCAGCTGAAATGAGTGACGGTTGTCTTACAGAGGCTGTGTTAAAAAATCAGGTCTTTATAACAGTTATTTGCCTATAAAAGGGCTTACTATGATGCAAAAATCATTGCATCCACATACTTTACAGTACAGCCCCATGTGCCCATGCCCACGGCCAGGAAAACTGTGTGCTGGGTTCAGAGGGATTTGCCAGGGACCTGTCACTGCATATGTTGTGATATGGGTTGTCAAATCACACAAAACCCAACTGCCTCTGCACATCACAAGTTGAACTTGTTAACCTTTGGGGGGACTTTCATTTTTCTGCTAATCTTTGGGCCCTGCAGAGAAGTTCAGGGGTCCCAGGTGCTTCAAAAGCTGAGCACAGAATGGGAGTGCTCATCCTGAAATCTAGACTCAGCATTTCTGATTAGTTATTCTTCATTATCCTATTTAAAAACTACAGTTCTGTAATCCAAGAGCCAAGATACCATCATAGCAAGTCCATGACCCTTTTGACACCACCTCAAATTTGCCTGAACTGTTAAAACAAGTTGCTCTCCAACAACTTTGCAGTAAAATTTGTTCATCTGAACCTAGTGATATGTATTTACAACACTTAAGAAAGTCACAATCAGTTTGCATTTCTGCAAACTAGTTGGGAAAATATAAAAAAATTTGATCCAATATATTGAAATTTCAAAAATGTTTTCATTTCAAAAACAGATTGAAATAACTTTAAGTTAGATTTTTATTTTTTTTTAGTTTGTCTTTTTCTGATTTTTTTTTTACTATTAGCTATTCTGTTCTTTTTTCATTTCTCTTCTGATTTTTTTCCCATTTCCATTTTCATGGATTTCCTTAAAGAAATTAAAGATGCTGAGGGATTAAAAATTAAAAATGCTCAGGCCCATCTTCTGTGCCCCTGGCCCAAGCTATGGAGCTGGACTTGGAAATACCTGGGCATCTCCGCTGACTAAAAAGACAGTTTGGGCACCGTGTTGATGTGGAGACCATAGTTGTCCATCTATTGTTTGTCCCTGTGGGGCTTCTTCCCAATCCCGTTGATTAGTACTGGGCTTGTGGGGCGAGCTGCATTTCTCCTGCTCTTTGTGTAGTTGGGAATGTTTGTATCAGTCATACAGAACTGCAGCTCTGAGACGCTTGTTACAGCTCTCCTGGTTCGTTTCCTCCTTCGATTAAACATCCACAGTTCTTCTTGGTCTTCAGTAATTAGGAAATGTTTCCAGTGCTTTGGTATTTTTGCTGCTGCCTCCATCATTTCTGTGTTTTGGGCCAGGGCAGCAGAACAGACATGCTGTCCCACTGCAGAGAGACCTTACCATGACAGGGGTTTTGCAGCATTCTCTATACATTGCATGGTTCGGTTTGACTTTATGCCCATGTTGAGTGGGAGGAAAAGGCATTATCTGGTCTGTCCATCCCTCCTGCGCAGGTCCATGGTGGACATGACGCCCTTTCTCTTCCACAGTGAATTACTTTGGCCCATTCAGGACATTTCTGACCCATGCTGGGTCAGGTCCCTGGATAGGCAGGTCTGGACAAGCCCTGTTTGGTCCAGACAACCATCTCAGCCTTAAAAAAGAAATATTATGGTGCTTTCCTTTTTGTCCTCTCCTGTTCAGAATTCTGCCTCCCTCCAGCTCATAGCTGGTTTGTCAAGTAGCGTCCATGCTGAGTGTAAGCACTTTCATTTTCTAATATTTGACTCTAGGGCCTTTTGGAAAAGCTGCATTTTTTGAAACATCTCTGTCAGCTACAGCTTTTGGTCCAATTGCTCCCCAAAGAGTGCTGTACTTAATTAGGCTGGAATTGCTATTGCTCAATCATCCAACCATAATGATGTCTTTAACCAAATCAGATAGGTTAGCCGGGGCATTAGTCCAGAGCTGCCTCCTGTGTGCTGCTGCAGAACAAGCTGACCTAGAAACAGCCAAACAGCATATTATAAAACTGCTTTTCTGAACTTCTCTCATGATGAGTAACTAATATATACCTGCGTGTACCTGCAGCTGCTCCTTGTCACTCTCTGAAGGGAATTAGTTTTCTTTTTGATGTCCTTTGCTCAGTAATATTTTCAAAAAGTCAAGAGGAAAGGCTGTATTTGCACTGAATGTTGCTGACAGTTCATTGCTGGACAGGCATTTCTTCACCACATGTTTACAGACCACAAAGCAAAAACCCCTCTCTTCCATGTGCTGGATTAACCACAGAGAGGTACGAAATCATAGCCAGGGTTTGCTTCTCAGCCAGAAGAAAGGAGTGCAGGTCCCAGAGGCTAGCTCAAGGCATGCAACCCAGAGGTCTACCAAAAATTGCTGCCCTGCCTCTTTGGCCTTGTGATCCCAGCCCTGTCCCTGCAAACCCACCCAGTCCCCAAGACGCACCCTGGCCAATGACCCAACCAGTCTATGTTTAGCTCTTGTTCTTCCTTGCAGAGCATCCACCTGTCCTTTTTGCGCACGGTCCCACCATACTCTCACCAGGCCAACGTCTGGTTTGAGATGATGAGAGTCTTCAACTGGAATCACATCATTCTGATAGTCAGTGACGACCACGAAGGTCGTGCTGCACAAAAGAAGCTGGAGACCCTCTTGGAGGAGAGAGAGTCCAAGGTCAGTTCCTGAACATTGTCTTGTAGCTTTGTTTAAGCAACAACAACAAAACTAGAAGTCTCGGGCTGTTGTATGTATGTAGATTTCTGTATGTAAAACACCTTTTCTTTCCATTGTAACATGGCTAACATGCTTAAAGCATCAACAGTGTCTGACTAGTACCTGACAGAACTTTGTACTTTATTCATTTCACTTGCTTTGCCATGGTCAAAATCTCCTACATGTAAATCGACTACAAAATGAAGGGAAGGATAACCTGGAGCTCTGCAAATGCCTCGCCCAAGATTCCCACCTAAGGAGAGGACCAGTCGCTCAGCTTAGGGAAGCACCTGCCCCATTACAGCCACCCAGGGGCCAGGCAGACCCAGAAGTGCCAAACCAACCCCAAAAAGCAGCTTCTGAATTGGCTAACTGGAGCTCACCTTAGTGGCTTAGGAGGGGCAAGGGAAGCCGGTGCATTGATGCACAGAGGTATAATGCACCCTCTCTATAAAGCTGTCAGCTCTGCGGCTGCAGGCTGACGCCCCCGTTCCCATCTCCATTGAAGCACATGCCAAACGCTGCTTTCCTGACACCCATTGCTGTTACGAGAGGGCTGTTGCGGCTGGCGGGAGCAGCTTTATCGAGGAGGTGCACTGCACCTGCACTCAGGGCCACACGGGGGAGCAGGGAGGGAGGCAGGGGAGGTCCCCAAGCCCGCTAGAAATTCAGAAGGACTACCGTAGACCTGCTGCCGCTGAGTAAAAGGACCAAGCAAGCATTCAAGCCAAGCGGGGAAGGAGAACCAGGGAGCCATTCAGCTGCAGTGGTTCAAAGGCAGGCGCCTGTCTGGAAGGCAAGGAACCACCTCCTGCCCTATGGGGTGAAACCCCAGCACATCCTCTTGCCTGGGTTAGACTGAGGTCCCCTTTGGGCAGGCAGAATCCAAGCCCCTCCCCAAGTCTCCAGCAGTGTCAGGGCAGGCACCCGTCCCTGGCTGCTCCCTCCTGGGTCACAGGCAGGGACCACAACCTGCTCTTCTCCAGCCCCACCAGCAGCCGCTGGACATTTGGCAGTTGGCTGTTGAGGAGATGTGGCTGTAGACCCTTCTTGTGCTTGGAGTTGGTGGCTGAGCTGAGAGACCAGCGAGAGCAGCCTTGCCACTGCTCTTCATCACCTCTTGTCAAGCCACTGGAGGAACAACTGGTGCAGGTGTGTGGGCTGGCACAAACCACACTTACCAACAGGCTTTGTTTTTGGCAGTGGTTTCCAAGAAGTTTCATCCTTGCAGCATCCTGGGCCACCATGAGACACTGGTGTGCCACTAACCATGGTGGGATCCTCCTGCCTCCAAAGGCAGCTTCCCACTGGGTGACAGTGGGCCAGTATTTCTCTCCAAAGCCTCTTCCCAGCAGTGTCCCTCACCCAGGGAGAGCCATGGAAAGGTTGTTCCCACTGTCAGTCTGTCATCCCCTTCCTTGCAATCTTTTGATTTGCACCTTCTGTTTTCCTGCAGATCCTGTGCATCCCCTTTTGCTGCTCCCTCTCATGCCTCCACTCCCTGCTCACTCCGTGCAATGCTCCCAGGCACAGGGAGTATTTCTTCTTTGAGATCTGGGCCTTGAAAGATGGGGGAGAAAGGGTCTCTCCTCAGATCTGCCCCACATTTGCACTGCATCTGTGAGACATCTTGGTGCCTCCTGGCATCCACTGGGCTACTGCAAATGCCCTGGCCATCCTCCAGGCTGAGGCATGTGCTCTGTGATGGTAGGTCACCTTGTCTTCCCTTTGGGATGTGCCACAACATCTTGTTTCTTTTTCCTTGGAGATCTTGCTCTGGTCAAACTGGCTGGTCTGACAGGTCTGGAAGGTAGCTAACCCCCATCAGGGCTTTCCCCTCTTCCTCAGTTTCTTCTGCTAATTGCTCTTCTAATCAGTGGTGTGCTGACTCTCTTCATGCTGTGAAGTGGTACCCTGGACCTCTCCCCAACTTCCTCAAGGCCAGCCCGGGCCATGGGGAGGGAGCAGGGAGGAGACCTGATCTTGACCTCTTCAAGGCTTGGATCACAGCTCCCAAGGACCTGGGGCTGGGTCAGAGGCTCACCTGCCCGCCTCTTGGATCTGAACATGGCTTGTCCCCTGGAGTCTGTGCCAGTGCTGGGTGTCACTCAGGCATCACTGCGTGGATTTGCACTTCAGGCAGGTGTTCAGAGCCCAGCACTCAGGCCAGGCTGGCCAGCCCTGGTGCACCCTGTGTAGTAGCCTTGTCTTAGGTGTGCCTGCAGTAATTCTCAGCCTGGAGCTACTGCTTCATCCCAGTACAACTCTGCTCATTCATCTGGGCAGGCCCACCATTGCACCAACACTGCTTGGGTTCAGGGGGAAATGCCAGATGCTGTGAAAATTGGAGTTTGCCCACGTCAGAGTTGCCAGGTCCCAGGTGTATAGACTTCCTTCCTCTGGGACAGTGGTGTTCATGAAAGTGGTAAATTTTTGAGTGAATGTTGGAGAACATGGTGGAAAGTGAATTTTGAATTTGTGGGTCTCTGCATGGGTTGAGGAGCAGGGAAGTGCTGCAGGACCACACAGAAAAGTGGAAAGAGAGGTGACATTACTGGTCTAGTTCTGGCAATAGAGATGGGGACAGGGGGAGACAGAGGTTATCAGGTGTCAGCAGGTCCAGGTTTGCTGCTCCCGAGACTCTGCTTCACTTTGCTGACTAGCTTGGGTCGAAGCACCAGCACATCCTAGGCACACGAGGTGATTCGTGGCTGGAGGCTGCAAGATGGATGACCGAGTTTCCAGCTAAATTGATGGTGCCTGAGGAAAAGTGGCCAATGTCTCTACATTGGAGAATATTCATGCTGTCCTGCTCCCGCGGCTCTGCTCTCCCTGGAGGCAGTTTTTACTCCAGGTATCACTGTGATCTGAGCAGACTCTAAGAAGCCATTGCAGAAATCCCTGCTGTGGACGTCATCAGATTTGAAGGCAGACCTGGGCTCCGAGCAGATTTTGCCTCCTCAGATACTTCTTACAAGGACCCAATTTCTCTGAGCAATGAAAAACCTGCCAGGCTGAGTCCAAGGAGAAGAAAGGAAAGATCACACAGCTGCACAGAAAGGAGGCCTGGCAAAATGTCCTGCCAAAGACTGGTCTGAGAGCTCAGGAAAAGACAAGCTGCTCAATTTGGAAAACAAGATGCAGAGATAAAGCCTGGCTGCATAAGAAACAAGCTGGAACATGAACCCTTGCGTTACTGGGGTGCAAAGGGTCGGGTTCCTGGCAGGGATCAGTTGCCATTGCCATAAGGTGCTGTGAAATGGAGATCAGAATAGAGCCATGTCCCATACCCCATACACACAGATCAGGGATGCCCAGCTGGGGTGGGACAGTGCTAAGAGGAAGAGATCAGACTGTGTCCCACCTAAATCTGTCAAGCACTATCCTGCAGGCACTGTCAGGTTGATGTTATTGGCATGACCACAGGGGCTGCTCCCAGGAAGATCCACGGGGCTCTGTGCATGCTGCTGCAGGGTCAAGGCTTCTGAGAGCAGAGGCCATCAGCCCTCAGCGCACTGCCTGGGGGAGAGGAAACCTCCAGAAGTAGGTTTCATGCCCCTGGATCCTTTGGGGCTGAGCAGCAGAAGTAGCTTAGGCAGGAGACATGGTGGGGAGCGGGCTCTCTGCTCCGGTCCGTTATCTGCAGGGTCAGTGCATGCTGAGCCACCTGCCCCTAGTCCAGGTGTGATGCTCCGGCCAGCAGCATGGAGACCACTAAGCAGTGAACCCCACTAGCCATGCATAGGACCATGTTATGGGCACCGTGGTCACTGGCAGCTGTACCTCCCAGGGCTACCCATGTGCCGCAGAGCCACGAGGTGCCCTCGGCCCTCCCCAGGCACCAGGTAAAAGCTGCAATGTCATCCCATGATCACCATTGCTTCATATTGCCACGCTTTGAGCCAACATAAGATGTAGAGAGCTTTTTCTTTCTCTTTTGGACAGCAGCAGAGCTCCAAAAAGTTGCTCCCTCCTTGCAGGAGGTGAGAAGTTCAGCTGAGACACCTCATTTGCTGTGAACTCGCTTAGGGTGAACAGGATTGTAATGATAATAGTGACGGTAGTAATGCTAATACTATTAACTGTAACAGTTTGCATTTATCCAGCACTTTCCGTACACAACATTTTGTCCTTTACTTCCACAGTAATTCCATGGAAATCCCACCACTTAGGCCCTTAGAGATGCATAGATTGTTTCTGAGTTTAAGATAAAAATTTCTTGCTGAAGAATTCCCCAGTCCCACAAGGGAAATGCAACTGCATCGCAACAGCTGTGACACTCAGGCTTGCTCTAACCGATATGGCTTTGCGCCCTGACGCTCCCGTGAGAGCTGAGGCACTCTCTCCTGATAGTGGTTTTTGCGAGCTCCAGCGTTATAGAGACCCTTTAGCAAACAGTGGAGGAGGAGGTGGATGTTGGATTGCTTTACTACACGTCATTTTCAACTGTTTATAATATTCTTCTGTGTCTACATATTTTCTCTGTGCACATTATTCATCAGAGTAAAAAAAGGAACTATGAAAACCTCGACCAACTTTCCTATGACAACAAGCGAGGACCCAAGGTATATATGCATGGAAATGCACGCCGCCCACCAACCTAACTAGCAAATGAAAAATAGCCACAGCCAACAGAAAAATAAAAAAGAAAAAAAAGAGAAAGAGAAAAAAAGAAAAGAAAAGAAAGAAAAAAAAAGATCCATGACTATGTTTCTTGGTAGCACGTTTTTATGTTGAGATAGTTTGGTTTGGACTTGAGAATGGAAACCTAGCCAGCTGACCCTGGAAGGATTTCTTTTTGAAACATGCATGTGAACCAGTAATTAACTTGCAAGTTTTTTGTTTTTTTTTTTTTTGAAAAGTTGAACCAACCCCCTTTCCTCCCCAAAGGAAACGGTTCCTTGGTGTAAGTTGCTCACTTTTACTCCCAAAGGTTAACCCTGTGCAATATGGTTTTTTTTCATTTCCCATGTTTTTGAAAAACAACACTCGTTTGAGTTTTCAATTGCATTTCAAAGCCTTTTTCTCTTTCCTGTACAATGCACGCCTCTTTTTGGGTCTTGATTGACTTCAGTTTGCATGCACAGTGCAAAAAAACCCAAAAAGCCAAAACCTTAAAAAAGAAAGGAAGGAAGGAAAGAAAGAAAAGAAAGAAAAGAAAAGAAAAAAGAAAAAAGTAGCTATAACCAACCTTATTTAGCAGACTTTTGTGCAGTTTAATGAAATCTCTTGACCCTTTCCTAGATAGCATGGCTCTCACAAGCAGTCCTGGGGCTCCTGCACTAACCAGCTTTGCTCACACTAATCACAGGCTGAGAAAGTGCTTCAATTTGACCCTGGAACCAAAAACGTGACGTCGCTGCTGCTGGAGGCTAAGGAGCTGGAGGCTCGTGTCATCATTCTTTCTGCCAGGTAAGGCAGAGCCGTCCCTTCCCCACCCTGCTCTGATTTCCTCATTCTCCCCTTTGCAACGCTGCCCAGCACTGGAGTCAGTGCAGAATCAGGGCATGTCATTCTTTCAAAGAGTGTGGGAGAAAACACACATAAAGCCCCATGTCCCAGGCAGGTGGTGGATGCTGTGTTGTGCGTGCTGCTGGCCAGGGAGCTTGCAATCATGAGCACAGCTGAGATGTGGGCCTGTCGTGCAAAGTGTTAGCAGCTGCAGAAGCAGCAATAGTTACTGGTGATGTATCCTGATCCACTTGTGAAGGAGGGGAGTCTTATTGCCCCCATGCCTCTAGACGGTGATCAATAAGGAATCGGCCAGGTTTACAGATGCTCAGCAGTGCTGGGTGCTATGGGATTAGATGAAGCTGAGACGAAGGTTCCCGTTGCATCAAGGAATTAGCCATTGCCAAGGAGAACCAGTTATCAGAGGAGGGCTGCCTGGTGTTGTGTTTTCCCTGGCTTTGCCATTCTCTTGGAGTCTGATACAGGAGAAAAGGGGCCAACCAGCACCTGGAGCCACATTGCCATTCCCTTCTTCTCGTTGCAGTGAGGATGATGCGGCCACGGTGTACAGATCAGCAGCCATGCTCAATATGACAGGCTCCGGCTACGTGTGGCTGGTGGGGGAACGGGAGATATCGGGCAATGCCCTGCGTTACGCCCCTGATGGTAGGCACCCGCCAGAGGCGCCTGTCCCGCTGTTGGCTGGGCTTGGAGGAGCCTGCTCGGAGCTGGGACGAGCGGCACCTGCCTTCCCAGGGACCCCTCGGGCTGGGGGAACGCGATGCCGTGGTGGTCCCGAGCGAGTGGAGGGTCCCACACGTTGCTCTCCACTCTCTTTGCTCGCATGGGGTGGCAGCAGCCTTGGCCACGCTGCCATGCCCCAAATCCAGCTCGCTGTCACCTGGGGAAATGGCTTGGGCAAGAGGATGGGGATGGAGCACTGGGTTTCAGCAGTCCACGTAGCTGTCCCCGGTCCCTATCCAGACGCTTGCCCTGCCTGCCCCTGCCTGAAGCTCAGACAACTCCCCAGCTGCATCTGAGGAGTCCTCAGCCCCATAACCATGTGCTTGCTGGCCCCTGAGCCCTGCGCGTGGGACTAACGCCAGAGTAACCGGTGTGCCCTGCTGACATGCCTTCTCCCCTTTGCTCACGGCAGGAGTGATTGGTTTGCAGCTCATCAACGGGAAGAATGAGTCAGCCCACATCAGCGATGCTGTCGCGGTGGTGGCCCAGGCCGTGCACGACTTGTTTGAGAAGGAGAATATCACAGACCCACCGCGGGGCTGTGTGGGCAACACCAACATCTGGAAGACAGGACCCCTTTTCAAAAGGTATTTGGGGAAGGGTCCTGCTGGAGGGAGCAGAGGACCTGCTGGGGGAGAGCTGGGAAAGGTGGGAGCATGTGGAAAAGGGCAGTGTGGTGGCTTTGTTCGGAGTATATGTTACTAAAGCTTTGAGGCATGTGGCACAGGACCGCTCAGGCTCTCCTGCATGATTCGGATGGGAGGGCTACATGCCTTCTAGAAAACTAGCCAGGACAGAGACTCAGGCACTGGACCCCAGTTTGTCCAGGCTGTTTAGGCATCATGCTGGTGCCTGGCACCAATTCAGTCCATGCCAACCCATGCTCTCCTGGGCAATGCTTTGGCAGCTGGAATCAGTGTAGGCAGGGAACAACTCCAGGAGGAAGAGATCTGGGGTCCATGGAGGGATGATCTCCTCTGGTCTGTATCTTAATTCTGTGGGCAGAAGAAGGGAGAAAAGGGCGTTTCTGCCAAATCAGGGTAGGGGAATATTTCTGTCAAATTGGAGCTCAGTGCTGCAGACATGTTTCTTGCTGAATGTTCCAGGGTTGCAGCATGGGTCAGCGTGCTGCAAGCAGGACTTAGGGGCAAGAGATCTCCATGCATGGGACAGGCTTCCTCTCTGCTGCGGCAAATACTGGTGCTTTGTTTTTGGTTGGTATGGTCTCAGCAGATCAGAGCATGCACGTGTTGGATCTCGCTGCCATGGGCAGTGTGATCAGTAGATGTGGCATGCGTTCCCCAGAACCCAGTCTTTGTGCTGCATGGGGTTTTGTGCTGCATCACTGCAGATGCTGGAGCCTCAAGTGTCTATTCTGCAGGCTGGATCTTGGTAAAGCAGCAACTTCCTTTGCAGCATGGTTCCTTGTGCGGGAGGGCTGCTCTCTGCAGTGTGCAACCTGGCACCAGGGTGTTGCTTTTGGCAGTGGGATTTGCGCCAGGGGTTGCTCTCTGCAGACATGGTCATGGTGTCTGTGGGGTGCCCTTTCTGTAGATCTGGGTTCTGTTGAGCATGGGACCTGCAAAGCCTGGAGTTTATTTTAGAAAAATTTCTGGCATCCTCTGCAGCGACACAATCTTTGGCATGAACTATTCAAAGTTGTTCTCTATAGTGCACTGCAAGTGGCTCAGGCAATTCTGTGTTTTCACTATCATCTTTCCAGGGTTTGGGAGGCTGGATTTCCCCTTGGTGGTATATGTGCATGCCTGAGGCACTACCCAGGCTGTGATGAGCTGGTGCCAGACAGAAGCACCTGGAGTGTTGGCATGGGCGCAGCTCCCAAGGGACCCCCAGAGGAAGGTGTCCTTGGATGCTGTGGGACAGATTATTCCTTAAGGGAATGGGAGTGATCTGGTGGAAAACAAGGGGCAATAACAACAGATATGGTAGTGCAGCATTCAGGAAACTGACTCCGTCCACCAGGAGGGGATGACCACAGGGCTATGGACAGATCATAGGTAGCCTTGACTGGACTTCTATAGGGTAGTGGGCATATGGCAGGCAACTGAGATAGCATTTGCCTTTCTGATGCCTTCTTAGGTGTCCCAATGGCCACAGCAAGTTTTCTAGGTTGGCCCCACTGTGTTTCTCTCAATAGGGTGTTGATGTCCTCCAAGTACTCGGAAGGTGTCACTGGACGGGTGGAATTCAATGAGGATGGGGACAGGAAGTTTGCCAACTACAGCATCATGAACCTGCAGAATCGAAAACTGGTCCAAGTTGGGATTTACAATGGCAGCCATGTACGTACAGGCCTGGACAGGTTGGGTAGGAGGGATGCGTGCACTGGGGTGTCTACCTATGGCCTCGTGTCTACCTCCTTCCTCTGGGATTGGTCACAGGTCTTGACCAACGACCGGAAGATTATCTGGCCAGGGGGAGAAACGGAGAAACCTCAAGGCTATCAGATGTCGACCAAGTTGAAGGTAACAGCAAATGGCGGCAGGTGTCCTCAGCTCTCTGCATGCAGGGCTGTGACTTTATCTGCCTCCCACTTCCACCGCTGCCTCTGCAGCTGTTAGCAGCATTTGCAAACCCAGGGCCCCTGCCATCTTGGAGAGGATATAGTAGAACAACTTAGAGAAGGTACTGGAGGGTGTTCAGAGCTAGAGCACAACTTCCAGCTGGAGACAAACTAGATAGGGTGGCAGGCATCCTTTGGTTTGGAAAGAGACAGCTGGAAAGGGGATATGAGAAAGAAGGGCAAAGAAAGGATGGAGGAGTAAGGTGTTCACCATTCCTCATGGCTTGGGAGTCAGAGGGCACCTGGCACAGGTTTGCAGGGAATACAAGGACGGGCTCCTTTGGCCAAGGCATAGTTCAGTTCTGGAGACTGTTGCTGCTAGACGGTGCAGAGGCCAGAAGGAAACAGGTCCAAAAGACATTAAATAAGCTAGTGGTGGGTGGGTGGGTGGGCTGGTGGCTGCTGTACTGGGCTCAGGAAATCCTTGAAGAGCTGATGGCTGGAAGCTGGAGGTGACACTGAGATAAGGTTCTTCCACTCTTGCTTTGCTTCTCATGCTCTTCCCTTAAGTGTAGCCCAGCAGCCACTTTAGTGACTGGATTCTGGGCAGGCTAGTCTTACCAGTATGACAGTTCACTTTCCCTACTGTCCAGACAAGGGAAATCATGCATTCCCACCAGTAGTGAGTCCTTTCCTGCAGAGATGGTGCAGATGCATTGGGATGCTGCTTTACTGAAAAGGTCCAGGGCAGGACTGAAATATCTACATTAGCCTGGGGCAGTGTGACAGTGTCTAGAGCACCATTCAGGTCACTAATCCTGGCTATGCAGTGGCTCTCATCAATCTGCTGTTAGGGAGAGGGGTGTGAAAGGCTTTGAGGCCGAGGTGAAAGTGCCACATGAAGGAGGATGCTGATATGCCTGTTCCTCATCTTGGGTGCAGGGAAAGCAAATGTTCCCCATGTAAAAGCCAGATCCTGCAGCTGGGTTGAGTGGTCTTGTGCTGAGATGGCAGCTGAGGATGGCACCATGGCATTTTGGCCATGCTGGCATGGAGAGGGGACCCCAGCTCCCCACCCAGGGGGAGATAGCTCTGGAGGGGAATGGATAAGCAGGTGTTTGTGCTTCACCCTGCAGATAGTGACAATCCACCAAGAACCCTTTGTGTATGTGAAGCCCACACAAGCAGATGGGACGTGTAGGGAGGAATTCACCATCAATGGAGATCCTGTGAAAAAGGTCTTTTGCACCGGACCCAACGAGACCATCCCAGGTAACTCGGTCTGGTGGTGAGCGCAGCAGCTGCCCCAGCCCACCCAGCTGATGAAGAGTCCCGTCCCAAGAAGGGGTCCCCAGGGAGGGTGCTCAGTCGCACAGGAGGCCCAGAGGATGAAGAATGGAAAGGTGACAGCACACTCAGCCCCCAAACACCCCCTCGTTAGTTCAGCCCCACAGTAGTGCTGTGCCGTAACTGGGCACTGGGATTCAGGTTTTTGACCCCAACAGATAACTTTCCCACTGTCTCTCTTCTGGGTGGGCTCCAGGGCTGTTTGGGGGGATTGTATCCCATGTTTCTTTCTCCTGACATGCTCCAGTTCTCTTTGCCTTGATCTCAAGCAGAAGCAAGAACCCCAAGACACCTTAGCTGCACTAGTACTAACACCACCAGTTTCAAACCATTTTATTACGGAAAGCCTGTTTCAGGGTTAGGAGTGTGCACCTGGTGGGGTGTAAGCTGCTTAGCAATGCCAGACTTGCCCGAGTCTACCTAAAGTGCATCCCCCTTGGCCCATCACACTTTTCTGTGCACAACTCTCCCTGCCAGCCCCGAGTTGTGTCCCGGGCTGTGTTCAACCTGATGGGTTCGTGTCAGCAACTCCTCCAGCACAGCCTGCATGCACCAAGCCCCCTCCATCCCCTGCAGTAGCACCGACTCTCAGCCCACTTCAACTGGGACATAGCAAATGAAAGAGAGCCCTTTGCCCCCAGCTTGCCAGCACCCGTAGGCAATGGAGGCAGTGGGAGAGGGTGGTCAAGCTGGATTGCCCTGCCTGAATAACATGATTACATTTCATATGAAACCAGAGCCATGCAGGTGGCTGCTCTCACTGGGGACAGCCATGGATCCTGCATGGGGTGCCCGGCAAAGGGCTGCCTCCACTTGTCCCCCCCCACTTTCTCCCACCCACAGGCCGCCCCACCGTGGCACTGTGCTGCTATGGCTTCTGCATCGACCTGCTCATCCGGCTGGCAGGGGTAATGAACTTCACCTACGAGGTTCACCTGGTGGCTGATGGTAAATTTGGTACCCAAGAGCGGGTGAGTTTGGGCAGCCTGTGATATCTTTTTGCCTGTATTGTGTGTTGAAACACCCCCGGGCCCTTCTCCAGAGCAGGGGTGGGTGGGAGGGCGGCGCAGGGCACCTGCCACGTGTGTGGGCGTCCTGGCTGGTGGGGGACACGTGTCAGGGCAGTGGGCTGATCCTGCGCTGGCCCTCTGGCAGGTTAACAACAGCAACAAGAAGGAATGGAACGGGATGATGGGGGAGCTGCTGAGTGGTCAAGCGGACATGATTGTGGCTCCCCTCACCATCAACAATGAGCGGGCACAGTACATTGAGTTCTCCAAGCCCTTCAAGTACCAGGGCCTCACCATCCTTGTGAAGAAGGTATGGGCTGGGCTGGGCTGTTTTGTAGAACAGGGGAGGTGCCCCTTGCTCCCCTGCTTGCAGACACGTACCATGCCTGCACCTTGCCCAGCTCCCCCAGCTGCTGTCCCCTGCCCACCCCAGGGCAGCCACCGCAAATCCCAGCTTTTGCTGTGGGATGCCAGCCTCCAGGTAGCTATTTTTAATTCTGGGTCTTGTCTCAGCCACCCTGAGCCTTCCTGTGTAGCAGAGCAGGAGGAGCTCGGAGCAGGGCAGGGACCCTTGTGAGTCCAGCCAGGCGGGCAAGGTGCAGGCATGATGGGTGCCAGTGCTGTTCACCTCTCTCCTGTATGCTAGGAAATCCCCCGCAGCACCTTGGACTCATTCATGCAGCCTTTCCAGAGCACGCTGTGGCTGCTGGTGGGGCTGTCTGTGCATGTGGTGGCAGTGATGTTGTACCTCTTAGACCGATTCAGGTGAGTGCGCTTTGAGTCACGCAAGGGCTGGAGGGGACAGGGAGGTGCTCCTGGGAACCATCCCCTGGGTCCCCACAGTGTCTTGCTCAGGCATGGCCCTCAGGAGGCTCTCAGGGGAGCTAAACTTGCTTTCTCTGCCCCGCCAGCCCTGGGCTGAGGCTCCTGGCTTCTCTGGCTGCTGCTAAGCTGAGAGATTTGGATATGTGGGGTACTCAGCACCTGGATATGTGGGAACATGCCCGTTAGATGAGGTCCCGTGCTGATGCCTGACCAAGGGGACTGTCAGCTCCTGGGCTCTGAGATAGTCCCCTTCCTTGACCCCAAGGCAGCTCCTCTGAAGGGCAGGGAGCCTGTCCCCGCCATTAGCCCTGTGCCCAGATGCTTTTGCGGTTAATCTGCAGTGAGCCCTCCACGTTGCAGTGGGAGAGGCTGGAAATGGCCAGGATCAGATGATCTCTGTGGCCCGGAGGGAAGTATGATGGGACCAGTACCAGTGTGAGCTGGACAGGGCTGCAGATCAGCAGAGGGGACATGCAAGGCAGTGGGACATCAAGGGTGAAGAGCTGTTTGGGGCATAGGCACAGTCTGTAGGGATGAGTGATGTGGGGCTGCATCAGGACACTTCGAGCACATTGGAGAGGCCTGGAAACCAGGATAAGGGTTATAAGAAGACCTCTCTGTCTTGTTTTCCAGCCCCTTTGGCCGGTTCAAAGTGAACAGTGAGGAGGAGGAGGAAGATGCCCTGACTCTCTCCTCAGCCATGTGGTTCTCCTGGGGAGTCCTGCTGAACTCCGGCATCGGAGAAGGTGCGTTGCAGCACACAGCGGGACTGCTCTGCCCTGCAGCCTTGGCCCTGAGAGGGGGGGCACACTGGGCTTGGGGAGAAGTTCATGCCCTCTTCCACTGCCTCCTTTCTGTGGCGGGGCTGATGCCCTCAGGTGACCATTCAGTGAATGGGTGCAGCCCTCATTCCCTGAGCCTTCCCTGGAGTGGGCTGGTGGGGAATTCGGTGATGCTGGGGGTCTGGCACTCCCTGTGCAGACCATCCTGACACCTCTCACCATCAGTGATGGGAAACGGGTCCTTCTTGGGCTGCTTCTCCTGCCCAGGGTTACCCATCTGCTCAGGGTGAGACACATCATGCCCTGGAAGGAGGCATGGGTTTTTCTTGGTGTGGGCAATGCAGGAGCTCCTTGCATGGCTGTTGGCAGAGCAGATAGATGGGGCACATCTGCAGCTGCCATCAGTCTCATGTGGGATGGATGTGGCTTTGGTGACCAAGTCAAGCCCTTGTCATGCGGGTTTGCTCTTGCCTCTCTCCCTCCAGGTGCTCCCCGGAGTTTCTCTGCCCGTATTCTTGGCATGGTGTGGGCTGGCTTTGCTATGATCATTGTGGCTTCATACACTGCCAACCTGGCAGCCTTCCTGGTGTTAGACCGGCCTGAGGAGAGAATTACGGGCATCAATGACCCCCGGGTAATGACCCTTTGCTTGCTTTCCCCTTCCCTGTCTGCCTCTGGGTAGAAAAGCAGGAGATGCCTCCAGCAGGTATCTCCTGGCTCATATAATATGGCTTGTAGTACCCAGGTCCCTGCTTCAACATGGTTGTGGGTCTGTGCCAGGGGCTCAAGCCCCAGGTAGCTCTGCCTGGGGCTGATGCTGGTGGGTCTGAGCCCCTGTGTTGTGTGGGAACGGACAGACGCAGGGATCAGCAGGGAAAACCTTGTCCAGAAATAGCACGTACCCAGCCAAACTGCCTGCCAGTTCCTGGAGAGCCTGCACTAACCAACGAGGAAACGTTTCATTATGGATGAGTTATAACTAATGAAATTGTCCCTGCGGCGCAGTCAATACTCTGAACAGATACCAGCATGCCTCAAACCCATTTCCTACTCTGGCAAGGACACAGCCACAGCTTATCGGCCCAAGCACACAGGAACGTACCCCACATCAGCGCCGACCCACAGCATCCCACACCCTCTGCCAATGGCACTGCCAGCCCCACGGCATCCACAGGCCTCCTGCATCCTCAGTGCTGCGGTGTCCCTGTCCCATAACATTCCCTGCCCTGCCACCATGGTCCCAGAGCATCCACTGCCCAATGGCATCCACTGCCCCTTGGCATCTTCAGCTCTGCTGAGGAGATCAAGGTCTTCTCTGGGAAACAGGTCCCTGAAGGGGATGGGAAATTAGGAAACACAGCTTTGGGGTGAGCCAGTTTGGTTGAGGAAGGACAGAAGACATAGCAGCCCTGCCCTTGCCTTTCAGCTGCGCAACCCCTCTGACAAGTTCATCTATGCCACGGTGAAGCAGAGCTCAGTGGACATCTACTTCCGACGGCAGGTGGAGCTGAGCACCATGTACAGGCACATGGAGAAGCACAACTATGAGAGCGCTGCCGAAGCCATCCAGGCAGTGAGGGACAAGTGAGTGGGACCAGCACCTTGTCTGGCCATGCTGTGAAGAGTTTTGGGGGGCTGCAGTCTGTGGAGCAAGCAGGGCTGATGCAAACCTGGAGGGAGCTGCAGTCAAAGCATGGCTTGATGGGGCCTGCCTAGCGCAAGTGCATGCCAGGTCTCTGGATGGAGAGCACAAGGTCTCCGTGGGAAAAGGCACCCTCGGAGCCATGGCCCTGGCTATGGCATTCCTTTCCGGCCTCTGCGGTTGCTTCTGTGCAAGGCTGGGTGTCTTCAAAACCCGTATAAACCCCTCACGTTCCTTCTCCAAAATTTTGCCAAGTCTTTTGCCTCTCAGCAGCACGTAGACATACCCTGTTGGGAGGAGGTTGACACTAATCAGTGTTTAAATTAGGGCTGGGAGCACCGTCACAGCTCCCACGGTGGCTGCAGACAAGCTAGGCTGCCCAACCTTACCTGTCTGTCCTCTCCCGGTGTCCAGCAAGCTCCACGCCTTCATCTGGGACTCGGCAGTGCTGGAGTTCGAGGCCTCCCAGAAGTGTGACCTGGTGACAACGGGGGAGCTTTTCTTCCGCTCCGGCTTCGGGATCGGGATGCGCAAGGACAGCCCGTGGAAGCAGAACGTCTCCCTGGCCATCCTCAAGTCCGTACATGGCTCTCAACATGGGGCTTGCCCCAAATGCTGCATGTGTTAGCACGCAAGTAGCCTCGTGCCAGGCACTGCCACCCCACCCTCCAAACCCTCTGCAGGGACAGGGGCTCTGGGGGCTGCTGTGTCTCTCCTGATGAAGGGGATGTGCCTGAGTGACCGGGGTGGGCACCCGCAGCCCCAGCTCTGGCTTGCAGGGCTGGGGGAGCAGCACGGAGCTGGAGGGAGGGCAGAGTAGAGCGGGGCAGGGAGCAGGAGCCGTGCATAGGCACAGCTGGCAGACAGCAGCCCTGGGGCCATCCAGCACCAGGCCCTTGTGAGCAGGACGTGGGCTGCAGCAGCAGGCAGGGGTGCTGCCCTGCGAGCTCAGCCTGGCCAGTAGCATTGTGCTGCCCTGGCCTGACCTTCCATGGGTTTTTCTTTCAACTCTGGCTATTCGTGTTAGGCAGAGATATGTCAGGACCGTTGTTGAGTCCAGCTAAGGCTTTTATACCAGCATGAGCTTGCAGCGTGGGGTGCCACACATCAGTCTGATATAATGGTTAAAAAGGGATTTCTTCGTATTAGTTTGGAAATACCACACTTATTGCAGACAGAGGAATGTGGTGATGGAGTAACCGGCAGCTGGGAAGCAGCAAGTGGAGGGAGGGGGACAAGTGAGATTAATTTTACAGACAGGGTCAGAAGCCACCAGAGTCCTGCCCTAAACGCGGAGATGAAAGGCCTGAGAGAGAGAATGGGCAGGATGTGGAAGACGCAGGCAGGACCCAGGGAAACATAGGGAGCCGTGGGACCCCATCTGTGGGGTGATCTCACCATGGGGATGGATGGCAGCAGGACAGATGGGGTTTGGAACAACAATGTGAGAAGCCTGGAGAGGCAGCAGGAGCCCCTGGTGTTCTCCTGGGAGAGGATGGGGAAGCCCAGGGCTACAGGTGGCCCAGGAAGGCAGTGGGGATGTACCAGGCACACGAGGGAGGAAAGTGCAAGGGGATCCATGGTGGGACATGTGCTCTGTGCCCACCTCCCTCCCCACTAGCTGTTCAGGCAGAGACGGGCACTGCGGTGACATGGTTTGTTTCCTCCCAGGGTGTGACACCCGGTTGTTGGGGAGTCCCAGCCTCACCGTGTACAGCAGGGAGCTGCCAGCCAGCAGTTATTCCCCTGCCCTCATCTAGAGGGTGCTGGTGATCACCAGACAGGACTGGGTTCCAGCATTGCGTGAGCTCCCAAGTGGCCCTGGCAGGTGGGGGGATTGTGCAGGAGGGCACTAGGGATGTGGTTCATGTCAGCTACCTGCAGCGTCTCTCTAAGCACACTCTCCAAGCCCTGCCTACACCCATCAGCTCCATCCCTCCCCTTGGGAACCGAGCTTACACATGGCTCTTCTTGGCAGCAGCTGGCCAGCTCTCCGGCTCTCAGACATGGGGCAGTAGCACCAGGCAGCTGTGGATGCCTGCTTGCACCCGCTGCACCATGCACGTGGCTTGTGGCAGCACTGGCTGTGCACACAGCAGTGTGCAAACACATGTAGTACGGACACCCACCACAGACACTCTCTACGCAAAAGCCATATAAGCACATGCATATGCAGTCAGCCAGGTGTGTGCACGCACACACGCATCATCGGTTCGTGTGTTTGTGGGCTGCAGACAAGTGCGGAGTCCTAGGACGGAGGGCATGAAGGCACAAAGAGCATGTGCCCCTGCTGCCTGCGGCTGGTCCCCAGTGACTACTCTGTCCTGTCTCCTTGTGCTTTCAGGTCCCACGAGAACGGCTTCATGGAGGATTTGGACAAGACTTGGGTGAGGTATCAGGAGTGTGATTCCCGTAGCAATGCCCCAGCAACACTCACCTTTGAAAATATGGCAGGTTTGTTCTGCAAACCTCTTTCTTCCTCTTCGCTGGGTAGCCTGCTTTCGCTCAAGACATTCTCCTCTCCGGGGCTCTCCTCTCGGGCCAAAGCTGTGCTTCTTCTGGGTTTGTGCTTTCCCAGCGCTGGGAGGCTGCTGTGTTGGGCTACAATCCCACCTTGTCTGAAAGAGCTCCGCGAAGCTTTCCCCACCTTCCCGGGGGTGGCTTTCTCATCGGTGGGGCTGTCCTGCTTGGAACATTGCTCCCCTCCCTCTGCTCTGGCCAAACTGCGGCTGTCACAGTGAAATCAGAGCTGTCGCCAAGGCAGAGAGAGGGGAGCAGCACCTCGGGGGAGGCGAGAGCGGCCGTGGAGGCAAGTGAGGACCCTGCTGCAGGAGGGAGCTGGCGGCAAGGGACAGCCCCCCCAGCCCTGAGGAGCGTGTCCAGCTGGCCCTGGGCAGCGGGCAGGGGGCAGGAGGAAGATAATCAGTACAGAAGGGGTTTTTGTTGGTCACTCTTTGCAAAGACTGTGAGTTCCCCCAGACGGGCTCTCCCTTTGCAGCGAGGCTGTGCTGCTGGTCCTTCACCCAGCCAATGTGGCGATGTGGGATGAGGGGTGTCCGATGGGACCCCGTTCTCGCTGGCACTGTGGGTCAGGGCAGAAGCACCAAGAGAGGGGGCGCTTTGCTCCGTCTCCTCAAGACACCACTCCCAAAATGTCAGCCCCGAGGGTTGGAGGCGGCCAGGGACAGCACAGAGAGCTCTGTGCATGGCTGTCTTTCCTGATGAGCCAAACAGGAGCGCCAGAGCTGGGGTTCTGGTGCAAACGCCCCTACAGCCCCCGGGGGATGGGGTCTGCCCTGGTGCTTGGCGCAGCACCCAGTGCGCCGTGCCTGCCCCCAGCATCGCTGCAGCACAGCTGGTGCCCTGTGCCCAACCAACAGGAGCTTGCACGGACATCCAGCGCCCCATCACCTTTCCGCCCATCACCACAGGTGCCCAACCTCCAGCACCCACCCTGCTTTGCTGCGTTCCCCTCCCTGGCCCCTCCAGGACTGCGGGGGGATGGCGGGGAGCTGGGGGGACTCTGGGTTGGCAGATGCTCCTGTTGCTGAGTGTGATACAGAGGAAATGAAGTGTCGTGGTGCAATTCCCATTGCCCCCTGTAACTTTCCTGCTTATTTCAGGTGTGTTTATGCTGGTGGCTGGAGGTATTGTTGCCGGGATATTTTTAATATTCATAGAAATAGCTTACAAAAGGCATAAGGACGCGCGGAGGAAGCAGATGCAGCTGGCGTTTGCGGCCGTTAATGTGTGGAGGAAAAACCTGCAGGTAGGACAAACCGTTTTTAGAGCAAATCTCCAACAGGTGCGTTTTCCATTCCTTCACCAAATCAGTGAATGTAGAGCTGTGGATTAGCATGGGGCCCTCTGTCCCACACCCCAGTAACTCCAGCCGGGCATTACTGGGCACGTAGCAAACTGTAGGGAGGGCCCCTGCCTCGTCCCTGGGAGCTGCCCTTGGCTGATGCCGTCTCTCCCGGGAGGTGTCACGCACAGCTCCAACCCGGACAGAGACCTGGCCCAAATGCCCCCAGCAGAGCTCGGGACGGGGACTTTGCCCTGCTGGGGACCACATGCTGGAGCCACACCTTGCCCTGGCAGCGCAAGCAGTGCCAGCGCAGCTCCCTTTGCAGGCACTAGGCTCTGCTGCCCGGCTCCAGCTGCGCTCACCAGCAGACAGGAGGGTTAATCTGCTGCCACTGAGCATCCCTGCCCGGTGCTCAGGTGGAGAAATGCTCCAGGGATGGTTTCCATCACCCCCCACTCCCTGCCCACTCCCCAGAGGTGTGGTAGCCCTTGTCATAGCCGGGACAGACCCCAAAAAGAGGTGGTGCGTGCTCTTGTCATTTGGAGACAAGGACATCTCCCCGCACGGGAGCCAGCAATGCCGGTGCCTGGCAGCACCAAAGCTCCCTCGGGCCCCTTCCATGGGCCTTTGCTCTCCCTGGCTTCTCCCACCCCCGAAACACCTCCGTGCCGCTCAGGCAGGGGAGCCCAGGAGGGTCAGTGGTGCCTGGCAGTGACACTGAGCCGTGGGCATGTCTGTGGGCCACTAGCCTCACACTTCCCTTACCCCGTTGCTTTTGGGGGTGAGACCCACCGTGCCCCCGAACCCCAGTTTAGGACAGCTGGAAGCTCTGTCTGAATTGCCCAGGCTGCTTTCCTTCCTTGGGGAAGCAAACCGGCGTTCAAAGAGCAAGAGATCCTTTAGGCGACTAAAGGAGACTGCCATTCGCAGCAGAGCCAGTGAATGAAAGAGAGAGAATGAGGCTCGGGGACCCCAAAACAAGCCCGCAGCGGCGGCCCTGCAGGAGCAGCTCTGGCTGGGGCGTGCGGGTGGGCTGCCTGGGTGGAGCAGCAAGGGGAAGCACGAGGCCGGGCTGCTGTATCCTGAGAGCTCGCTGGGTTCAGTTCACGGAAAAGAGTCTCGGAAAAGCCATTTCTCTGTTTTTTTTCCTTTTTTTATTTTTTTTTCCTTTGCTTCCAAAAAGCAGCAGCACCGAGGGGGTTCAGGCTGCTGGGACAGAGCACACTAGTCGCACTGCCATTTTTCACTTGCCAACCTTCTAGAAAATACTGCACTGGGTCCTTGGGCAGAGTCTGTGGGACTGTGAGCAAAGCATGCTGCCCTGTGGGGGTAAACAGCCTCATGGTAAAGAGCCGTTTGACATTGTAAGACTTTTCCACAGGAGGAAACGTCAGAGCACTAGTATCTGGTACATTGCTAGAAGGTAGGCAAGTGGAAAGATTTATTTGTTAAAACAAACAAACAAAAATAATGGTTTTTGGGATCACAGTTTTGCCATGGCTATTTCCTGAGATGCCATGGAAGAAAAAGACATTTCATTCCATTCATCTTGCTTTCCTTTCCGTTTGTGCATGTCCGCAAAAGAGAGAACTGAGAAGGAGGAGCAAATGTATCCCCGAGCATGCTCTACGCACCAGCGGGATACATTTTGGTTACCCCCGTGCGGTAGCAGAGCCAGACCTGGTCACTCCGTCCCCCGTCGGAAAGGTCACACTCATTGGCACGAAAGCAATTGGGGAGGAATCGTTCTCAGCGCCCGCCGCAGAGCGCGGCCGGAGCCCACGGCTCGCTGCCCCCGCACCATGGCGGCTGGTGCTCCCAGCCTGCGCTAACCAGGTCCGACTCGCTAACACCAATGGCTACATTTTTCAGTTCTGTTTCTCTTTGAGTTCATCCCGATCCCGATGACATCATAGCGCTAATGCTTTGCCTCCTCCCTTTCTTTTCCTTTATTTTTGTTTCCTTTTCTTTTTCTTCCAGTTTCCTTTTTCTTTTTTAACCCGTTTTACTTTGGAAAAAAGAAAAAAACACAAACACCACCAATAACCACGTTCAGCTTTGCACAACTGCATCATTTAAATTTTTGAATACATTTTTTTTACAGAATATTCATACAATGACTTCTCTTTCAATGCAGTCCTCTCTCTCTCTTGTGGCACTAGGATTCAGCCTCAGAAAAGGCCCTGAGCAATTTTTTTTTTAGTGGTAGGTGCAGCATCTCACCTCTCGGTCTAGCCAGGCTAGCGGTGGAAGCGAGGGGCAGGGCGCCAGGCAGAGCATCCCCAGGAAGCGAGGTCAGCTGTGCCGGCCTGGACGCAGACACCCAGGAGAGCAGGGCTGCCCCCCAGAGGGTTTCCAGCGCTCCAGATGCGAGGCTGGCCCCGTAGCTGTAGCAGTGTGGTGGCTGTGCTGTAGCCGTGGGTCACGGAGGCCCTTGGAGGACTGGGAGTGACAGGACACCTCCAGTAGCTTTCTCACGTAAATGAAGGACATGACACGGGGCAGTATTCAAGTAGATTTAGCGTTTCCAACAACACACTAGAGATCTAATCACTTATACATATTCATTTTAGGATAGAAAAAGTGGTAGAGCAGAACCTGACCCTAAAAAGAAAGCCACTTTTAGGTCCATCACCTCCACCCTGGCCTCCAGCTTCAAGAGACGTAGGTCCTCCAAGGATACGGTAAGAGGAAGAAGAACAATTCTGCCCTCTCTCTTTCTCTCTCTTTCTCTCTTCTGCCATCCCATCGACTGCCACACACCCATCCCGAAGCTGCCAGTGTACATGCATAGCTCATGTTCGTCACCAGTCAGTCAGTGAGTCAGTGAGTCAGTCATCCCGTGTACCTGAAAGGATGCTGGGATCCTGGAGGGCAGGCAGGAGGTGGCTTGGAGTCCTGTGATGAGTCGGGAGATGCAACCGAGTTTTTGTTTTGTTTTTTGTTTTCTTTTTGCCTGGATGATTTCTGATGTTCCTCTCTGTGCTTCGCTCACCTTACCGGTGCTGACCTCTTGAAACCGATGACTTTTTTTTTTTTTTTGTTTCTGTTCCTGAGTGTTCCTGTACCTGTTTGTCATTGTATGCCTAAAACCGATCACCCCGATTTAATTTGGGCACCGTGTCACCTCACCGAGAGCCATGCGTGTCACATTCTCTACATGTGATTTTTGTTTGTGACAATTAGCATTCGGGACGTAGTCCTTGGCACAGGAGTGACAGCTGTCTCTGGTTATCGTCAGCAGTAACGCAGCTCTAGACAAGAGACCAAAGGCTTGAAAGAGGAGGTTGTTAAAGATCCAAACTTGGTTCAAACTTGCGCTTTCTGCCTCGGAGTAAAACTGCTGTCACGTAACCAGAGAAAATTTCCAAATTGCTGCCTCTAAAGCCAGCTGTTTCCAAATGTGCAAATGTGTCTGCTCGTGCTGGAGCTTCAGACACTCTTCAGCGTCAGGTTGGGCTGTTGGTCTGTTGGACTGAGCCAGTGTCCCTCTGCATGTTGCCGTCTGTTGTATGACACTCTGCACTGTGGCTACTCTGTTGTCTCGTGTGGCAGCGGCCGCTGCGTTTTGCTGCCCGACCTCCTGGCGTGACGGGCTTGCCGAAATCGCCTCTCCGGGGTGATCGGCGGGTTTCTGCCCAGGGTTGCTCAGAGCAGGCTCCCCGCCAGGCTGCCCGAGGCGCGAGGCGGGGACGGGGGGGACGGCAGCAGTGCGGGGAGATGCAGCCCCCCGCGGTGGGGTGGCCCATCCCCGACCACAGGCTCGGGGTGCCTCGGGGAGCAGCATGCGATACCGCAGGGGGTCTTGGGGCCACAGCTCTGTATGCGAAACGGAGGCGGCTGCCTTTGACACCAATGCAGGCTCCATCCTGAGAAGCTCCTGGAGCACACCTGGGACACGGCCCCGGGGACAGCTGAGCCCTCGGCCGGGCTCGGCTGCCACCATCTCACACAAAGTGCTCCTCTTGCTGTCACCTCGAAACCTGGCAGACATGGGGGGGGACCCATGCTCTCCCCATTCATCCCCCATGCCCCACGGGGAAGATGGGCATCCCTGTCATGTCCTGCGCTGCCTCGATGATCCTTGGGTGGTACCTTGTCCCAGTGATGTCCCCATGTCTGGGGTCCCCCCTCCCCACTGCTGCACACCCTAAGCAGCTCTGCAGGAAGGTTACAGGTTGTGTCTTGGTGGCCTGAGCCCCGACCAGGGGAGAGGAGACAGAGATGGGGTGGGTGGTGCAGGGGGGAGAAGGTGGGAAGAGTGAGGAGGAGGAGGGACAGGTGGGATGCACAGAAAAAAGGAGAGAAAAAATTGCAGAAAAATCTGCTGGGGGAACCCTCAGCATGTCCTGAGTAGACCTCCATGTTTTGTTGTGTTTGAACCACTCCACAGTTAGGACACCAAGGGGTCCTGTCCTGGGAGAGCAGGAGCATCATGGTGCAGTGCCCACCTGGGGGGACCGGTGCCCATTGTGGGCACAGGAGAGGGGGAGAACCCAGGAAAGATGGGGCAGCTGGCGTGTGGCACCCCTGGTACCTCCCACATTGCTCCCCTCTTTGGGGAAGCATCCTGGGCCTGATCCTTCTCCGTGGTGTGGCATTCACCCTATGCCGCACCACTCCACAGCACTCTCTGCCCCAGGGTAGAAGCACCCCAGTGCCCTGACCTGACCAGGGCCAGGGGCCATCTGCACCAGATGTCCCATGGGCAAGCAGTGGAGCCGTGCTCTCCCCTTCCCTCGCCCAGCGGGGACCAGCATGACATGGGGCTCCCCGTGCTTTGGGTCCTGGCCATGCTCTTCTTGGCACGTTGCTCGCAGGCGAGTTGTGGAGGGAGATGGCCCCACTCATCCCAGGAGATGGCCCCTGCTTTGGGGGCAGCTGCATCCACGAGGCAGCTATGGGCAATGATGCCTCACTGACCGGGAGCCTGTCGCAGTATTCTGCCTGCCATGGGGCGATGTGGCCGGGGTCCCAGGACACGTTCCCCAGGGAACCAGGCTAGTTGGGTCAAGAACAGGCTAGCGGGGCCAACATCCAAGCCAACATGGCCAAGATGGAGGCTAGCAGGTCCAAGGTTCGGCTATCACAGGAGGCCCGTGGTGGAGCAAGCTTTGTCGTGATATTGGGAGACCTGCTAGTTGCTCTGTGGGGTGAGCAGCCAGCGGGAAGGTGCTGCCACCAGCTCATGTCACAGCCTGCCATTTGGTGCCCTCCGCTTCCATGCAGCAGCCCTGGCTCAGAGATCCCAATGCCCTCCTGCTGTGGAAGGCCCCATGAGTACATAGCATGCTGGGACACGTTGCCTGGGGTCCTTGTAAAGACGAGAAAGCAGCGAGGCGCTCTGTTTCATGATGCTCAGCAGAGCCACGGGCCCACACCAGGTCTCAGATGGGCAAGGCTTGAGAGCCCATGGGGCTGGAAGGCCAGGCTGACCCCAGCCCCATGGGCTCTCCTGGCTAGCGAGCGAAAGATGCAAACCTGGTGGCCTTGCTTCTTTCCTTTTCGTTGTCGGGAGTTTTAAAAATGGATTCTGCTCTGCAGCCCTGCAGAATGGTCCCTCAGGAGTGCCAGAGAGACAGGCTGGCACCATGGAGCCAAGACAGCCCTGGGAAGCTACCACCCCACTCTGAACGTCCTAGCGCCCACCATCACCCGAGCTGCACAGCCTCTCCGCGGCACATCATCCCCACCGCCCCAGGAGGAGATGCATGTGTTCCCCATAGGCAGCTCCTGCAACTCGAATAGCACTCGCAGAGCTGATGTACTGCCATCCATCGCAGCCACCCACGATACTGCAACCCCACAGAAGCCATGTGAGACGCATAAACCACACAGACACCTTCCGAGCCGGCACATTTCGTACAGACACGTAACGAGGTGCACAGGTCCCTTAGCCCCCCCACTGCAGCCGTCATCAGTCCCCGCAGAGTCACACTGCCAGCCTGCGGGCGTCCCCCCCAGACACAGCATGACACATGTCCCACGTCACCGCCAAGCGAGGGCCCAGCGCTGCGAGGCGATGCTTGCCCTGCAGCCATGGGGATGGTGCCAGAGCTGGTCGAGAACTGAGGGGGTTCATGGAAAAGGTCACCTTTTCAGTGAAGGATCAGCCGTCCCAAAGCCAAACACCTCTTGGCTGAAAAAGAACATAGTTTTTGGCCCAAAAGAACCAAAAGTAGGACAAAGACAACTAATTTTTTTTAAAGGAAAGTTGACATTTTCTACAGCAAGATTGCATTTAGCTGGAATCCTAATTTTTAATTGAAAAAAAAAGAAAAACAAAACAAAACCCAAAATTCTTCTAGAAAATCTTCCACCAGCCAGGGACTACCATATCAGCCCAGATTAGGTTGAAGTCATTTTTAAAGACATATTAAGTTCTTGTCTATATTTTCTTCCTGGTTGTCATTTAAAGTTTTTGGTGCCTTCACTTCACTTCCATACCTTAACATGTTTGAGTCTCTTCTACGGTTAATATTGATTAATTTCTTGGCTTTATAATGTTTGGTTTGGGGATAATTGCACCATCCCTGTAACATAATTTACCCTAAATTACTGATATGTGCTTCTAGCATTAGTCTACTTTAACATAGTTTTGATATGACAGTTTTCTTGCTTTTTTTTCCTTTTCTTTTTTTTTAATTTTTATTATTAAAAATTGCATGCGTGAACTCTACACAAAACAAGTAAATGAGAATGTTACCCTGTGATAACTCTGTGATTGGAGGAGATATGCTTTCAAATCAAAAGCCATGCTCTTGTATTTTAATTTTTCTGGCCAGCTTCCCCACTTTGCTTGGTTATTTTAGCGTTTCCCACCCCCCCGGAGCTGTGCAGAGAGGCCAGAATGCCCCAGCCTGCCCTGCTAGAACTCCAGCTTTCTACCACAGCAGCCACATGTACATGTTCACCGAGGCACACGCACACACACATGCACACACCACTTTCCCCGCCCCCCCCCCCCCGGCCTTGCATCAGGCAGGATATTTAACAAAGGACCTTTCTTCTGCCCATTCTTTTTTGTATCTCAAGTTCCTCCTTCTCCACCAGTGAGTCACCCAGCCTCTCCCCTCTCCCAGTTGCCTCTCCTCCCTGCGGGAATCAACCCCTGTCCCACGAGCACACGCCTCCCGGCCATTTTGCTATGGAAAGGAAAGATTGCATTTAGCTGGAATCCTAATTTTTCACGAGGGGACAGCTGCACCTGCTTTTGGGAGAGAGGGGTGTTTTTTGGTGGACTAATGAATAGCCACAAAAACTCCCCCCAGGGCAGCAGAGCGACTTCAGGATCACCTCGTCTGTTCTCTGTGCAAACAGGCAACAGCCGAGGTGTTGCCACTTAGCAAAGCAAGGCCACAGCAAGGAATTTCTCAGAGGCTCCATTTTAATATTAGCTAGTCCTCTAAATGAAAAAATGATCCCGTGAACTGCTCCCTGGGTGTCAGCATGTCCCCAGCACGGGTACCAAAGGGGCGGGAACATGCTGGCTCCCGCCCCTACCCCAGCAGCTCCCCACTGAGGGGTCCTGGAGAAGCACAAAACTGGGCAGAGCAGGGCAGCCCTGAGGACCCCACGCAATGCTTGGGGGGACCCCAGACCTTCCTGTGTCAGGAGGCAGGGTGTAGAGCCACTCAGGGTAGCCACAGTGCCAGAGCCACCAGCAGCACCACGGGGGCCACAGTCACCACTGACCAACACAAGATGGGTAAAATTGTGTCACTGAGGAGCCCCCCGGGAGCCCAGCAAAATGGCAGCCCTCCTGGGTAGCGTGGTGCAAGGGCCAGGCAAATATCACTGGAGAGGGTCTGCACTGCAGCACATGAGACCCACTGAGACCCTTTCCCGCCCTGGCACCGATTTAGGTCCCCAGTCAGCAGTGCAAGATGCTCTGTGCCACCCGCTCTTGCAGCAGGGCTGGACAGGGCTTCCAGTTCAGGGTTTGGAGTTAGGAGAGCGGGACTGGGAGAGGAAGGGAGTATGGAAGGAGGAAGGGAGAAAATAACTGCCCAGTTGTAAATCCCTGCCTGGGGAGAAAGGACTTTTTTTCTTGCCCGTTGAAGGGTATTTCTGCTCTCCACATTTGCTTGCTGGTGGGACTGCGGCTGGGAAGGTCTCTCCTAAGCAGTGTTTGCCAAGCCACACCCATCTGCAAGGAGCACAGAACCCCAAATCCAGGGCACATCCCCAACACAGGCTGTATTTTCACATTAGCAATTAACACCTCAGTTTATTGCAAGTCAACCACACCGCACATCTCCTCACCTGCATGAAAGGATAGTCAAAGCAGAGTCATTCAAGCAAGGAGGTGAAATGCCCTGGCCTCAAAGCACAGCTTGATCTGGCACCAGAGAGATGCTGAAACCCAGCCAGACCCTCCAAACACAGGTTCAGCTGTGGGCTGGGCTGATGAGTCACAGGCTTTGTCTTGTAGCTCTCCCAGAGCAGAGAGGGGCTCGCTCAGCAGGCGAAGCGGCTGCCACGCTCTGCAGAAGCTGCACCGCGCTCTTGGGCGTCCTCCCTGCCCAGCTGTAGGGTGCTTGGAGAGTGTCTGCAACGACCTCTGCACAAGCTTGGATTGCTTTGGGAAGGGGACCTCAGCCAGCAGCAGGTTTCGGGCCGTTGCATCACCCCCAAGAGATATCCTGTAGGGACACATGGGATGTAAGTAGAGGTGGGAGCAAGTGCCAGAACTGCCTAACACTTCTTTCTCCTTGTCTGTCTATTTGTGTGTTGCAGCAATATCATCCCACCGACATCACCGGCCAGCTCAACCTCTCCGACCCCTCAGTCAGCACTGTGGTGTGACCTTCTCCCCGAGGGCCATCAGTCCTTGCCCAACACAGTAGGAAGGCACAGCCAGGACTGTCTTTCAAGGGACACTGATGGGTTCTTCTGGGTGAGATGGGAGGAAAGCATCCTTCATCCGTACACAGTGACTTCATTGTATATCTCCCTCCCTTCCTAGACCTGCTGCCATGCTCATGCCCCAGAATGCACGGCAGAACCAGGACATGGTTTGGACTTCACTGTACAGAGATAACTGCTTCCAACCAGTGCTGTTGATAATCAGTATTGCCACTGACTGGCTACGTGCAAGGGGAAAGGACTTCAAAAGGCACATGGTGCCTGCTCTCCCACGGTAGCAGGAAGAGCTGGTGCCAGACTACAGACATGTGCTTCACTTCACAGGCTTCAGGCTTCTCAGCACACGCACGGCCCCTCAGACATGTGCTCCATGTCTCCCACCACCCCAGAGGGCTCCAGTGCGATGTGCTTGTGGTCCCAAGCCGCTGGAGCAGCCAGCATGGTTCACCAGGTTGGACACATGTTCCTGCTGTGCCAAGTGACCCCTGCCTCAGCAGCAGGGGCTGGAAGATGCGTGCTCTGCTCCTCGCAGGGGATGAACCCCCTGTTCCTCCCTCCCATCAGCCCATGGCTGTGATGTGGCTCCTGTACGTGGTCTGTTTGCAGCAGGAGTGCTCCTAGCCCTGCAGCCTATGCTCCTGTCCTAAACGTGGTACTCTGGAGCTCATAACACTGTCAGCCAAGATCCTGGCTCTCCACCTCTCCTTCACAGAAGACATCCCCAGGACCTGACCATGGCCAGCATGTAGCTCTCACACCATGGCTCTCCTGGCCAGGAATATCTCCACGGGGAATGGCTCCGGATGGTTGCATTGACCTTTAGCCAAGCTCCACACTGCCTCTGCACCAGCAATGCAAGGAGAGATGCTGCTGGCTGGTTGTGGCTTGCTGTGTGTTGCGGTGTCTGCAGCGGCCACGCAGCCTGCCTGCAGTGTCGGAGCACCACAGCAGGCACTGGCAGCTTCCCTGCCACACTCACCTGCAGTTCAATCTTGCCAGCAGCTCCTGCAGCAGCCCCGAAGCCCCAGCTCACATGGTTGCATCTGCCTGAACCTGGAGATGTGGAAACTGGATCCCAGTTCAGGAGAAGGGAACCAAACGAGACAGGCTGATGCCATTCCTCCCCACACCTTCCTCCCCTCGAACATATGTGCCCGTGTGCCAGCATCCCTCAGGACCCTCCCCGGGGGTGCTGTGAGCGGTGCGGAGACACCAGTGTTGGGGAAGCATCTGGCACCAGCCAGGCTGGTGACGAGCAGCTACAGCACGCGCATGGGCAACAATGCAGCCCGCCTCCTGCAAAGGCACCAAACCCACCTGCAACATGGTACCAAGCCCCAGCGGCATGAACTGCCTTCTCCTTGCCCCAGCTGTGAAGATGGGGCTTCCCCCTGAGGGTTGGCTGCCTTTGCAGGCAGAATTTTCAGACGGCAGCTGAGGTCTGTGAGTATCATTCCACTGACTGCAGTGGCTCCATCAAGTTCATCTCACTCCAGCTGAGAAATTGGACCCATTCTACTTTATACGTCAATGTAACATTAATACCAAGTTTTTGCAAAAGCTCAGTAAAGTCTAGACTGGATCATGAAGTGGTTCATTCCAGTGCCATGTGCTTCTTTCCATCCCTGCCTTCTGGCAAAGCTGGCAGGGAGCCCTGTGCTGGATCAGAGCCTCATCTAGCACTGCTGCAGGGTTTGCAAACTGTAAAAGGTGGAGGGATGGGGAGGGACAGAGAAGCCAGCAAGGAGAAAGGCCAGAAGCTGCAGGGAACACCAGAAGGGAAGGGACATCACCATTCTGGGATGCCATGCTGATGGACAGCCAGTGTGGGGGGACAGGCCTGGCAGCGGGGAGCCGGGGACAATCTGAAACTGTCCAAATGCCAGCATCATACCAGCTGGCTCTCACCCACCTCCATCCAGGGGAAAATGGTCCCTGCCACTGCTGTGCTCCCCACCTCCTGGCAGCCAGTGTGAGGCACTGCCAGTGGGGCTGGCCTTTGGGAACAGAGGACCAACTACAAAGATGAAGGCTTCGGGGGAAGTCCCTGCACGTCAGCCCATCTATAGGGATTTGCAAAACAGAGAGGCAGCTCCCATGGGCTGAGCTGAAGCCCCATCCCTCATTCACAGCATGCTCCCCACATGCTGAGACCACCAGCCCAACCTCCATGGGGGTCTCAGGCTCAGGACAATCTGGGAGGAGGAGTGGAGCTCAGGTGGCCATGCAGGATGACAAGCAAGGTCCTAGCTCCAAATAGGAAGCCCAGGCCTTCTTGGGAAGGACTGAGTGCTGTCACTAGAGAGGGCCTGGGAGAGCTGGGATTGCTCCTGGGAAAGGTGCTGTGCAAGGGCTGATCCTGGCAGAGGTCCTGCAGCCAACCCGGGTGCAGGGCTGGTAGCACTGGAGGAGCTGCTGCTTTCACGTGCTGCCGCAGTCCTCGCACCCCTTGCTGAGGAGAGGCACAGCAGGAAGAGCCAAGTGGCGATTGAGCAGTGTGGCAGCACACTGGGTTGGTTTCTCTCTTGAAAATAACAGTGGGAACAAGCCACAACTGAGGTGGTATTTGGTTTATTCTCTGCATGATTTATTTAACCCTTGCCAAGGGCTTGCTGAAGGATGCATTGACCTCCGCCACATCCCTGGCTTGTCCCGCAGCTCTTGCATGGGCAAGAGATTGAGTGAACAGGGGGAGACTGGTGGCCACAGTCGTCTCGTTGTCATTCTTATCGCCTTGCAATGGGTAAGAACTCATGCCAGAAAGGGCTGTTGCTCCTCCTTGAGAGATGCTTTTGTCACCCCAGCTTGTGCTTTCCTCTGGAGCACAGCTCCAGCTCCTTCCAGGCCATCTCCCAGTACGCTCACTAAGCATTTCCATGTGATGTGGGGGAGAAGTGTTTCTGCAGGGAAGGGCAGGGAGATGCAGGGGCAACCCCAGCCCCTTTTTGTGGGTGATGGGAGGTGAGGCAGCAGCAAGGGCTGCAGGCTCTCTGCTGTAAACCCACACAGGCTTTTTTTGTCCCCACTCCCATAAGTGAGCTAACCCTAGACCTTGCCCTTGGATGAGCTTTGGCCTAGGGAAAAAGCTATTGGGGGAGGAACCACTGTGCAGCCTCACCCATCCTTTGGCAGCCCCTTTGCCGAATCACATCAGTGGGAGCTCGAGGCTTTGCCTCTTTCCAACCCCCACCCTAAACATCAGCCTCACCCTCAGCTTGGTTGTTGGCTGAGCCTTCTCAGCACCAGCAGCCCTGTCTCAAGGGAAAGCACCTATTAAAAGAAACATTTTACAACTTGCCCTGTGCTTGGGCAGCGTACGGAGGGGTCTGGGGCTTTCTGAAAGTCCAGTGCAGGCTCTGGAGTGCCCCAAAAGCACCCAGAGACCTTCAGGTGCACCAGAAAGCACACAGAGAGCTCTGGGGCACACCAAAAGCCAAACCAATGCCTGTCAGGACACAGAAAGCCAAATGGATGGCATTTGGATGCACAAAAAGCCAAGCCAAGGGGTCCTAAAGGCATGGAAAGGCACTCTGGATCTGCCAGGGCCACTGAATGTCAGATGGGGAGTGCTGGGGGGACCAAAAGACCCAAGGAGGGCTTTGCAGCAAACTGAAAGGCAAGCAGAGGCTCCTGGGCTGCACTGAAAGGCAAATGGAGGCTCCTGGGGTGCCCTGAAAGGCACACAGAGGAATATGGTATGTCCTGAAATGCACACAAGGGCTCCCAGGATGCACCAAAAGGCACATGGAGGCATATGGTGCATCCTGAAATGCACCTTGAGGCCCCTGGGCAGCAGAAGGGGTAGGACAGGGTGAGCTGGAGGAGAAGGGTCACCTGGCCCCGCTGAGAAGGGGACAAGCAGGTCTGAGGGTGGCCTGGGGGAGCCTCCCGAAACACCGAGAGCAGCTGCAGTCAGACCGTGCCCTGCAGGGGTCTGAGCTGGAGGCTGCTCCCCCCGGCAGCGGGGCAGAGGGAGCTTGGCATTGTCTGGTGGGACTCTGGGAGGAGGAAGAAAAGTGATTTCCAGGAACAGAGCATCCTCTCACTGGTCCACAGGGAAATATTTTCAACAGTGGGGTGCAGATTCCTGGAGAAGGGCATGAACCACAGCCTGCCTGGGGCTAAAGCCTGGTCGCCCTGCCTCAGTGGCCCCTGCAGATGCGGGGTCTCCTCCAGAAGTGGGATTCCTTGCGCAGATTGTTGTAAATTACTATGATGGAGCCCATAAAGGTGCAGAAGAAGATGCTGGCCATGAACGAGAATGGTCCAATGATCAAGAAGGCGACGTGGTGCTGGGCAGACAGTGAGGTCTCCTGGCATTGCCTGAAGGACTCATTCCTGAAGGCCATAATCGGATAATTGTTCAGCTGCTCCGGGACTCTGCACAGGAGCAAACTCTTCTCTGGAAGAGAAAAGCAGTGCTGACGGGGACTCTGGGCAGCTGGGACAAGGCAGGTGTCAAGGACAGAGGGGATGGCAGGTTTGTATGGGACAGACAGGACCAGGGCAGGAGCCAGGTTGACCAAGATAGCCTAGGGCAGGGTACAAAGAAGGGGAGCAGTGAGGGCTCAGGGGTCATCTACATCCTGGGGAGTGGGACAGGATGGGGAGGTGGGCACAGTGCTGGAGAGGGCACTGGAAAATGGATTTGGGGCAGGATAGGATAGAGCAGGACAGTAGATGGGGCAGGCACAGTGGAGGGCCTGGTTCCCAGGGGACAGGCAGGGAAAGCAGTGAGCAGCCAGCCTGGAGATGCCACAGAAGGTCCCAGCCAGCACGAGTGGCAGGCGCACACCCAAGCTGGAAGCAAGCAGGAATGGGTGGCAGTGGAGGGAGAGACCTCACTGGAAGAGCTGTCTCACCAGGCTTCACGGGGGAAGAAATGCAGGATCAGACCCGTGTCCATGAAGGCACTGGGGAAGGGGTTGAAGGCACTGAGTCCTGGCCAAGTCAGCGGTGATGCCCACCCTGACACACAGGCTCATCTTGCCCCCCCAGGTGCCCATTGCCCAGCTCACCTTGCCCTCACTTTGGCAGGACTGGTGCCACTGCTGTGGACAGTGCTGGGTGCCCGTCGCTGGGCCATTGCCCAGCCCTTCTCTCCAGGCAATCCCTGCTGGTGACCAAGGGTGGGCGCCAGGGACCAGACCCAGGGATACATCCACCCATGCAAACACAGGAACTGCCGTGGGCTGGGGACGGGTCCTGGGGAACCTCGCCGTACCCCCACCGGCACCAACCACACAAGCCCACGGCCGGCTGTCAGCCAGGGTGCTGGGTCCTGCCTCAGCCCCGACAGGGTGACCAGCCAGCGTGGAGTGGGTGGGGGCTTGGGGACACGGTCCTCCGGGCACTCACCTCGCACTTTTTCCCTGTTGTGGCTGAGCCAGCGCCAGAGGGGCAGGATGCCGCAGCTGCACACCCAGGGGTTGTCCTGCAGGAGAAGGGCTTGGAGCTGGGGCAGGGCATGCAGCACCCCGGGCTCCAGCTCCCCCAGCCTGTTGCTGCCCAGGTTGAGCGTGGCCAGACTGGTGAGAGGCAGGAAGGTTTTGGGGGCCAGCATGGTTAGGTAGTTGTTGCTGAGGTCCAGCTCCTGCAGTGCCCCGAGTCCCACCAGTGCCTGGCTGTGGATCAGCCCCAGGCGGTTCTGGGGCAGGCTGAGCAGCAGCAGCCTGGGCAGGGGAGGGAAGGAGTGCGGCCCCAGCACAGTGATGAAGTTGTAGCCGAGCCACAGGGTGCTGGTGTTGGCTGACAGGTTCTGTGGCACCTCGCGGAGGGCACGCTCGCTGCAGTCCACCTCCCCCGAGAAGCAGCGGCAGGCGGCGGGACAGGCTGGCGAGGGCAGCGGGCGCAGGAGAAGCAGGCAGGCCAGCACCGTGCTGGGGCCCCTCCAGCAGCCCATGGCTGCCCACTGAGACAGCGAGGGCTCCTTGACCTCCGGTGCCAGGATTTCCCCAGGGACAGGATCCCTAACGCCTGTCACCTTGCCCAGAAACCCGTCCTTGCCTGGCACCCTTGGGTGTGCCCGGCGGTACTGAGCGGAGGTGCCAGGCAGTGCCTGGCTGCAAGGGGAGCGGGTGGATGTGCTTGGCTCCCCTTGCAGCCGTACACATTCCCCGACTCGCCACTCGCCACCACCCACTGGCTGCAAACCCGGAGCGGGCTGCGCTGCCAGCCCCAGTTTTCCTTTGGGGTGGAGCTGCACTTTTTTCAGCAAATATTTTTGCAGTGATGCCTACCCTGGCAAGGTGCGGAGCCGTGCCCTCACCCCTCCCTCTGCCAGGCACTGCTCCAGCCAGGTAAGCAGCCAGCTCTGTGCAGCCTGGGATTAACTGCTTGTGTGCACTGCAGGCTGGAGGGCTGGAAACAAGCAAAACCAGACCCATCTCTTGACCTCCATCCTCGCCACAGGGCATCCCCCATGGGTGTGCTGCCTCACCAGCCATGTACAGAGGCGTGTATGGACCCAGGATCCCTGTAGCTGGCTGGGGTGGGACAAAGCTTAAATCGTATCATCATCAGGTGTAATCCCATCTTCTGTGCTGGCCTACCATGCCAAGAGGTCCTCAATGGGGAGCTCTGCTGGGAGCCATGGGCCACCCCACTGAGCCCAGCCCTTGGCCGGGCTCTGTTTGCCCAGGGCAGGAGACCACAAGCCATGCCGAAATGAGCAGGGTTGGGATGTGAGTCCCATGGGCCACCCTCTTCCTCCCCAGCAGGATCACACGTCTGCGTGCACACTGGGGCACACCCAGGAGCCCCCACATGAGAAGGCATGGGAAAGGTGAGCTCACTGGGCTGCAGCTACTCAAAACCTGTTTACCCTCGCCCCAGCATGGCAGTGCCAGTTCAAGAGGGCTCAAAGTCTGACTCCACCCTGTTTACACCTGCTCTGGTTTCAAAGCCACCTGAAGCCCTGCAGCGGAAGGCTGGAGAGGAGAGGTGTCACCTCCCGGTGCCCACCATCCCTGGCATTACTCAGTGGACACCGGGGGACCAGGGGACACGGCCGGAGCACCTCATCCCACCAGCAGCCTGGCACGGGGGCCTGAGGCAGAGGCACTGTCCTCCATTCACACCCTTGCAGCTCCCGTCCCATTTGGGACCCCAGCAGTCCTGGTCCCCGAGGAATCCCTGGCATCTCTGCCCCATGGCCAAAGGGCTGGAAGGGCAGCAAGGCAGCATGTGCCTGTGCCCCAGGCCAGCACCAGGATGTTCCCAAATCTGGGGCAGAAGCAGCAGGCAGGCGGTTTATTAATAGCATCCAGAGAGCTTTGGTTTGTTTATCTATCCTGCAGCAAACTCGGTTTGCTGCATTAATCCCCATCTGGAAATCATTGAGAGGAATCCTCCAGCCTGGCCCAGCCCCGAAGCAGGGCACAAACCCACAGCCACGTGGAGCTGCAGCACCAGCTCATCCCACCAGCAGCTGCGGGCTATATGGGGACCCAAATTTTTAGGGAGCCCTGTCCTAAAATGCTCTTCTTCCCTAGGGGTTGCATTGCCCACCGGCTGCGGCCACCTGGGATCAGGTGAGAAGTGTAAAATTCCTTGGAAAAAAAAAACCAAAACATATGAAAAGCAAGGCCATTTCCAGCTTTTGTGCTCAGAGAGCCCAGGAGGCTGCAAACCCATCTTAGCTCCTCCACCAGCTCCTTGCTGTGACCCCACTGCTCACCCCCATGGCTCGTGGCAGAATAGATGTCCCCAGTGTCCTGCCTGCCAGGGACACCAGCCAAGCACAGGGCTGGTGCTAGTTCTGCCTGGCCCCACTCCTGTTTTGCATACATTGGCTGCACCCTGCTGCAGTTGCAGGCTGGTGACCCTTCGGGGTCCTGAACCCCAGCAGAGCCACCACTGTCCCTTCACGCACGCTGCCAGTGCTCAGCAGAGCGTGGGTCCCTGTCACTGTCACCCAGCATTCTGCAGGAAGAGCCCAGGTCCCTCTCCCCAGCCATGGCTGCACCCACCGGTGCCCCACTCCCCCACTGCGATGCCTCCTCCTGCGGTTTTGGGCTCCACATGGAAGAGCACAGCCTGGCCGCAGGGCCAGCACCAGAAGAGGCTGCTCCGAGCATCCGCTCTGCAAGGACAGCTCGGGTGGCCTGTGCTGACTGATGGAGGAGTCCCCCAAAGCACAGGGCTCAACACCAGCCCTGCTCTGGCCAAGGGGTGTAAATCAGGGTGCTCAGCAAGCACGCCAAGACTATTCCCACAATGAAGTGATGGAGGGACAGATGAACTCCTTCAGAGACCAGCCACTGGCTGGGAGCAGCAGGGACACGAGCAGAGGAACACTGCAAGGGCCAAGCTGCACAGCTTGGTTCTAGTGCTGGGGGGATGCAGTGGAGCTGGGGTGGGAGCACAGAGGCAAGGACCTGGGGCTAAGGACAGGGAGCCATGGGTCTTTGTCACCCTCCACTGTTGGAAAGCTGGGACCCAAGGTGCCGGGCTGAGCACTGAGTCCTGCTAGCACCTTTATATAGAGCCGTGCCCAGGGTAGGGGTGGGCCAGGGTAGGGATGGGCCCTTCCCAGACTTTTTCCACCTCCCACCGTGAAGTGTCTGGGGAGAAATGAACATAGATGGGAAGGTGCTTTAAGTCTCTCTGTTAGCTTTTATCCCGTGCCTGAAGGCTTTAATTTATTGCATGTTTCCATGCAATTAAAGATCCGAGGCAGGCAGATACCCACCCCACAGAGTCCCTGAACCACACCACACTTCTGCTGTCCCCCCTGGGCATCTCTGCCCTGGGGCATCCCTGGCTGGAAGGTCCGCAGGTTGGGATCTGCTGGGAACATCTAAAAGCTCTGACTTTTTTATGGCAGGTGACACCAAGTGGCAGAGTTGTGCATGGGCGCTGTGCATGGTGTGAGTGTTGTGAATAGGGTGGGTGCTGTGCACAGTGTGGGTGCTGTGCCTGGGGTGGGTGCTGAGCAAGGCATGGGTGCTGTGCATGGGATGGGCATGGGACTCCTCTGGCTGCAGCCCTGGCACCCAGTACAGGAGACAGCCAAGCACCAGGACTGCCCAAGGGGCACGAGATCACTGCTGGCCCCAGGGAGGCACAGGCTGGGGTCACCTGCTGAGCCTCAAGGGGCAGCCAGTGGTGCCTCATGCTGGGATATGGCAAGAGCTCAGAAACCACATGGAAAACAGATGCAGAAAATGGGCTCTGAGGAAGGACCACAACAGCTGCCCAGGCAACCCCAAGCCCTGCCCAAGAACTGTACTAGTATCACCCTGGTGCACCCCAGTCCTCCCCTTTTGGCCTCTGTTAAACCCACACCTGGCTGTTTGGGCTCTTGTCCTTGCACCCCCAGTTTGAAGTCAGGCAGGGAAAGCCATGCAAAGACATGACCTGGAAAAAACAGCAGCTTCTGTACAGGGTACATGCAGGTGTGCAGGCAGGGAGGTGGGGAGAGGGTCAGGCAAATAAACCAAACCTGGCACAAGCCATGGAACACAAGGCCAAGCGGGAGCTCCTGTGGGCTCTGTCATCCTCGGTTTCAACTGTTCAGCTACCCCAATGACCAAATTTCTCATGCAAATGGCCAACAGAGCAAGCACTTAAAGGACAGCAATCCGGCAGGGCAGGTCACTTCCCCGCCCCGTCATGCCCCCACCGCAAGCAGGGTTTGCCCCAGGCAAGCCCGAGGTTTACCAACAAATACAACCAAGACATGCAGCCCAGCAGGGCCAACAGAGAGTTGTTTAATAGGCATGAAGCTTTTGCAGTGCTGGACACACTCCCCAGAAGATCGCTCTGTCGCTGCACTGTGCCAGATTCCCGTGTCCCCTGTCTGGGAGATGCTCAGTGGACGTGTCTCTGCTGCAGAGCCATGTGCACGTAGAAGCTGTGTGTGAGCAAGCCCTGGGACAGGGACCAGGGGACATCCGTGATGGCTGGACCAGGTTTCTGAGTTGTCAGAGGGGTGGGTGGGCAGGATGAAGGGGTGGGAGCATCCTCATCCCCGCCCTGTTTCACCCCAAATCCCATCAGGATGGACAGCAAGCCCTGAGCAAGCTGAAGCCCTTCCCAGGCTGCCAGCACAGCTACTGTCCTTATGTGGGTCTGGGGCATGGCGTGGAGTCCCTAAAAATGGTCCCAGAGTGCACCCCTGGAGCTCAGCTGCCCATGCACTGCCGGCAGCCCCCTCCTCCTGCTCAGCTCTCGAAGGCCGCTGTCACCCCACAGCACAGGCATGGCCGGCAGCAGCTGCATCGGGGAAACAGTGCCGTGGGCACTGCATCTTGGCACAGCCTGGCTGGCTGCTGGGTGACCACCTTCTCTTTGCACAAGCCCTTGGTGGCTGAGTCACGCTGGGACCTGCCAGCCACCTGGGAATGCTCCTTGTCAGCCTTGATGGCAAGAAAGGTGGCCAGGTCAAGATCGAGCATGGCGACGCCGCCACGCGGCGTGGGTGTATTTTGGCGACACTGTGGGCAAGGGATCCAGTGCTGCTCATTGGCGACAGCGTCGAGGCGTTTCAGACAGGCTTGGCAGAAAGTATGGCCACAGTAGAGCCGGCGCGGCAGCCGGCTGCACAGGTCATAGGAAGAGTAGCAGATGATACACTCAACCTGCTGGCTGCCCCGGCTCGGGGTGCGCGAGTGCACGCTGACACATGTCCCTGCGTCCTCCACCTGGGGGCTGCTGCTGGCCTGGGACATGCTGGGGAGGGGAGGGTGAGAGGAGCCGTCAGACCTGTGGCCTGGGTGTGGGCTGCCACCTCTGAGTGCATCTGGTGCGTGGGAGATATGGGGACCAGACCCACGTGGTGAGTTCCCAGGGGCATCAGGCTCCCTGCCCAACATCCCTGCCTGCCAGCCCCGTGAACAGCCCTGCCTAGAAAAGCAGGACCTTGCCACTACAGATGGCTCTGTCTGCATCCAAGGGGGATGCGTTTTCCCTGGTGCCACCCCTGCAACTCTGCCAGGAGCTCTGCCAAATGCCCCTTATGTCCCGTGGGGGATCAGGGCTGCTTGGACCTCAGCAGTCTGCCCGGGCTCTGGGTTGGTGGGGAACATGGGGTGGGCAGGAGCGTGTCAGCTGTGTGGGCAGGACAGCAGTGCCCAGAGGACCAGGCAGTGCCACAGCCCTGCTCCTCGCCAGCACTGGGCTGTGCCAGGCCACCGTGGCACAGCTGTCAGCAGCAGGGGACAGGCATGCAGGCTGGCAGGGAGGAGTTGAGGGGTCCAGCCTCATCTTAAGGGGGGTCTGGTACCCACCAGCATATTTGCAAACCTCTCTTGGAGGCTACCAAGACCCCACTACAAGTCTACGGGTGACCTTAAGTGTTTTGATATACACGGGCATCCCTCCCCTCCTCCCCTGTCCCCCATCCCTACCTGTCCTGAGATGGTCCCCCCGGGTCCTCAGGGGAGGTGGCAAAAGGGCTGTGTCATCCCAGGGGGCCGCAGCAGTCTCATGGGGAGCATGGGGGGCCTGAGCCACCAGCAGCTCCCCAGCCAGGTCCCAGCAGCTGCTGGTGGATGTGACAGTGGGAAGGGGCTCACCTTTCAGGGACAGACGTGCTATCAGATCTGCTGCTGGGAAGCCAAGCCTTGGAGATTGGGTTACAAGCACCTGGATAAGAAAGACCTCTGAAATCTAAGCCCCAGGAGCAGTCATTAGCCATCCATCTCTGCTTCATTAGCAGAAGAAACTGTCCCCGTGAGGCCAAGGAGCTCTGGGCTTCACCGTGGGCGGAGAGGGCTCAGACATCGGCTGTACCTGGGCAGCAGTGGTGGAGTCTTCCACATCCTCAGCCACCCCCTGTGGCCAGGAACATCTGGGCAGATGTTGGCCAGCAGAGGCACCCGGCCCACACATCCCCAGGTGGTCTGGGCTGCGGGGAAGGCTGCAACCAGAGCGGGAGGGCACTGCGACGCTCCAGGCTCTCGGGGGTCAGAGGCTGGGCTGGTGCAGGAACACCAAGGCTCCAGCCTCCTCCGAGCTGGCAGTGCCCCTGTGTGGCGTAGTCCTCCTCATCCGATGCCTGGGGGTGACCGCTGCCACAGACATGTTGGTGACCTGTCCCTGCTCTTCCAGCTGGGGCTGCAGGCTCTCGGGCTGGGGGCTGAGTTATGCTCAGCTCTGCCAGGGACGATGCTCATCATCAGGCTGGGGAGAGCCCAGCACCCCTCAGTAACACCAGCAAGGTTCATGCCAATGCATGACTCAGGGGAGGTCACAGCACCAGGGTGGTGGCAGGCTCAGTCACCTGCACAGCCCTTGGTCCAGCAACAATACTGCAGCCTCTGCATGGAGGGTGCTCTGAGCAGGGGAAGATTTAAAACAGGGAGTGTGGCAGGGGGACAGATCCTGGACCCAGGGTCCTGGAGGAGAAAAGCACATCCTGGAGCCAGGGCAGGGCTGCCAGCAGCACTTCTCCGTGGGAGCAGGAGAGGGCAGCAGCTCCTGCTCCAGGCAGGAGCAGGCAGCAATGCAGGCAGGGAGCCAGGCAGTGCTCTCCTGTGCTGCCTGCTTACCAGACGTTTCAGCAGCCCTTGGGCCATGTTTCCAACACTCCTTGGCAGCAAGAATTTTGGGGGGTTAGAGACCGACACCCTCACAGGGTCACCGGGCTCTGCAGAAAACCTCGACCCCTTGATGCTGGTGCTCAGGAACAAGGCAGCAGAGCTAGCAGCACAGCACCTTTGGGGAGCAGTGGCTGTATCCTGACACAGGATCCTGATACATCCTCTGTCACAGGTTTCCCCAAGCAGCGCACGTGGGTGTGTGCCCATGGGTCCACAGGCACAGGGATGGCACCCCATGGCAGGGCTTTGTCCTCCTCTCGCCAAGCTGGCAGCAGGCAAGGGATGGCAGGGTGGCTGGCTTGGGATGGGGCTGTGCCAGGGACCTCAGTTTTGGCCAAACCCACTGGCTGAGGTGGGGCCAAGGGCTGTGTGCCCTGGGTGGATCAGGAACCAGCTGTGTGGGATTCCCCCTGTGCCCTGGCATCTCAGGTACCACCCTGCATGCCTGCAGGCTGGGTGGCAGCACCCTGGATGCCGGCAGCCAGGGCAGAATTGGCGTCCAGATGAGCACAGCATGCTTCCTCCAAGGCCATTTGCCCAGGGACGTGCAGGCAGCTGGATGCCTGGGGATGTCCGGGCACATCCCGAAGCTGGCAAGGAGTCACTATCCCACCCAAAGTATGCTGGTGGCCTGGCTCACCTGCCGCAGGGTGAGGTACGGAGCAGGCAGGTGTCAGACCCTTTGGGCTACAGGAAGCCCTGCCCAAAAAGACTATATGGGTGCGAGGGATGGGCTTGGCTCCTTGCACAACTGGGGGTAGCCCTGGCACTGCCCAGGGGCAGTGACCCCCACCTTGGCTGCCTCTCCTTGCAGAAATGTGCGCACGCACATCCTGCCTGCCCTCCTATCCCACTCCAGCCCCTGCCCATCAGCCTTCGTGTCCCCCATCCCAGATGCCAGCAGAGCTGTATCCCATCAAGGGGTTGTGCCCAGCTGCCCTCGGCCACTTCTGCCCACTGCCTGCAAGCCCCTGGTGCGAGGCTGTGCACCCCGGGTCACCCACCCTGCAGCCCGCAGGCAGGGCTTGGGGCGGGGGGAGCCCTTGGTGACTGAGCTCTGCAGCTGCCAAGCCGTGCAGGGTGACACTGAGGGGCACGCAGCCTGAAACCAGCCTTCAGCCCTGGCTGGGCTCCGTGAGCCCTGCCAAAACACCTAAATCTGGGCACAGAGAAGGCGTATCTGCAATCAGCAGTGACATGCATGGGTGGGAAAGGTCTTTTCCTGTTCCCAGGACTCATCCCCGAGAGCTGCAGGGACCTTTGTCACAGCGGGGCAGGGAGCAGCACCCTCAGAGGAGTGCAAAGGTCTGATCCAGATGAGCCAGAGCCATGCATCACCACCCACGCTCCAGATGCAGGAGGTAGCAATCACCCAGCACAACCCTCCACATCTCTGAGCACCCTTTGAAGATGAAATGCACCCAGGGACTACCCATGGGACCCTTCACGCAGCTGACCATGTCACCCAGAGCCCCATCGAGGGCTGGGGCAGCATCCTCTGCCCTCCCCTGCTCCCACCCCTGGCTTTCCTGCTGCCTGCAGCTTAATCATTGCTTGGGTATCTGGCAGTCAGCACTCTGCCCAGCCTCCCCCCATCTGTTTGCCATCGCCCCAAGGTTAGGCAGAGCGAAGGGCAGCAGTGACACACAGCACTGCCGGCAGATGCTGCACCCTGCCAGCGCCCTGCCCGAGCCAGGCCACAGGTTTCAGCCAAGCCAACGTGGTGACACCACATCCCTGCTCAGCCATGAGGCAGGTGGGCTCTGGCAGGGCATGGCTGGCGTCGGGGCCACGAAAGCAAACAAGGGGTGGATCTGCCTGTCCCCATGCCAGCACTGCCTGCGGTCCAGGCAGGGCGAACAACAGCACTCCTTGTGCTGGGAGGGCGGCATGAGGCTGCATTCCTGCCAACCTCCTCCTGCAAACTGCACACCCCCCGGCCGCCCCCCGGCATGGGACCTGGGCCAGGCAGAGGGGTCAAGGCGGGGAGGGCAAACTGGCAGGTCTCTGTCTGGTATCTCTGCCAAGGCACTGCCACCCCAGTCCAGAAGTGCCCAGTGGTGGTAGGATTTCAAGAGTGGTGGGCTTCCAAGCAGTGGTGGGCTCCTGGTGGTGGTGGGCTCCAAGGGGTGGTGGGCTCCCAGTTCTGGTGGGATCTCAGTGCTGGTGGGATCCTGGTGGTGGTGGGCTCCAAGCAGTGGTGAGCTCCAAGCAGTGGTGGGCTTCAAGCAGCGGTGGGCTCCCAGGGGGTTGCAGCCAGCCAGGGCAGTGCCACACATTCCACCCAGCTGGCCCAGCCAGGAACCTACCCCTTCCCCAGCCCCCGCCAAAGCTGGGCTTTCTCTTTCCAAAAGACAGGACAGCAATCCAGCTTGGCAGGGTCAGGCTGAGCACCAGCCAGCATCCCCAGGCAGGCAGGAGCAGGCTGTACTGGAAATGCATGGGTGAGGGGAGCATTGGGCCCAGGCTGGCAGCAGGGCGGCAGGCAGCAGCGAGCTGAAGATCTTGGCGTGCCACTGCTGCTGCCGCAAGTCAGCAGTGCAACAGTTAAGCCTGGTTTTAAGAGGAGAGGAGAGGGCTGTGTGCCCCCTGCTCTGCCCTTACACAACCCACCAGGATAAGCAAGAAGTAACACGGTAATCCTGGAAAACCCAGGGCGGAGGGAAGAGGCGTACCTTGGCAGGGGAGGAGATGGCTGTAATTTTATTTGCAGCACCCTGAAGTCATCTGCTAACACACACACACACTCTTTCCAAGCCCCTGCCCCTGCAGACCAGGCAGTTCCTGCAGCAGCCATGGTGCTTACGCAGCTGCCACCTGGCAGCACAGCCGCCCGCGGGACGCCAACACAACGGCATGCTTGTTCCAGGTTGGCGGCGCCAGCCCCAGCCAAAAACCCAGCCTGCAGCCGCCCCAGCACACTGCAGAGGCCAGCAGGCTTCTTGCTCGCCTTCCTCGATGCCCAGGGGGGTTGCAGAAGGTGGACGATGGGGATCTGCATCCCAAACTGGGTGTCCCAATGCTATGCTGCTGCTGGAGCTGGGCCAGCCCTCCACACTGGACCCAGCCCCAACATAGTGCGGAGCCCTGAGCCGGGATGTGGATGGGGGAAGGGGTTGTGCCCAGTGCCCTGCAAGCCTGGCAGGAGGAACCACATGGGGTTGGGGGTTTCCTGGCACTGGGACGTTAACATCCATACCCATGCTGTGGTGTCAGGTGCTGCCCTGGAGCACTACCTGGCACTCTGCCCTGCTTTGTCTGTCTGTCCTTCCTGCCTCTTTCCCTCTGTCCCATGGGCAGTGTGGCGAGGAGTGGTACCCAGCTGCAGCTTGGCACAGGGCGCTGCAGCATCCCCATGATACTGTGGGTTGGGGACACCACTCAGTTCTGGGGAGGCAGGTCCCCATCCTGGCTGGGGGCATGTCCCTGGCTCTTCTCCACCACTCCAAGACAGCGACAACAATGCCCTCCTCTGCCACGCACACAAGGCTGCCATCATCGAAACCTACCCTCCGGCAGGCAGGCAATGCCTGCACCTTCCCCAGAGTTGGAGGTTTCCCAGCAAGGGCAGACTGGCAGGGTCAGCGTACAGGATCACAGGCTCAAAGTGCTGCCCCATCCCCATTGTAGGCACTTCTTGGTGGCACCTGCATTGGCACACATCATCCTCAAGGCTCCTGGGCCTCAGCGGGACAGGGGGGACCTGTCCTTCTCTCCCACACCCCACACTGGGCTCTCAGGACCTTGCAGGTGCCCATCACCGGTGTATCTGGCTGTAGAGTTCATGGGTGAAAAGCAACGGCAGGGTCCAGCCAGTGCCACCTCCCAGCTGTCAGCTCTGCCGTGCGCCAGGGCAGCTCCCCAGGGTGCCAAGGCTGGGCAGCCACATCCCCGCAGGGGCTCCTGGCCCCATCCCACGGTCAGCCTGTCCTGCGGGTACAGCGAGGGCCCTTAGGAGACAACACAACAGTGCTTTCTGCAGCAGGGGCAGCACTTGCACCAGCCACACACTCTGCCAGCCTCCCGGTCCTGGCCCTTGTCCAGGGTGACGGTGTAGAAGGAGTTGGGTGATTCCCCGTTGGGCATCCTCAGGCTGGCATAGGGGTTGTAGGGACGGGACCAGGACTTCTCTGTAGAAATGGTCGGGCTGTTCGAGCTGCCAGCGGGGTCCACCTTCTCCTCCACGCCGCAGCTGGACACGGCTGCAGGATTGGCGATGACGGTGGGCTCATCGTTCAGGTAGTGAGTGAGGAAGCTTTGCTGGAACTGGTCCCGTGGGATGTTGACGCTGGCGTAGGGGTTCTCCAGGCCGATGCCACGATCCATCTCCCTGCTCGTTTTCAGCATGCGTAGCCCAGCTGGCATTGCCCACCTCCTGCGAGACAGAGACCCCATTAACCCGGGGTGCAGGGGGTGTCAGTGCTGGGGTTGTTCTCGTGGCACGGGGAAGGGACCCCCGGCAGACCCCACTGGTTTGGGAGCAGGATGCAGAGCTGTGCTCCCCGTCCCTGCCAGCCCCAGGGGACCCCAACATGCAGCCTGTGCACTTTGGCCGTGTGGCCCTGGTGGCAGGGCCAGGAGAGGAGACAGGAGAGGGAGACACCTGGACAGGGAGACATGGGGGTGGACAGGGTGCTGGGGGGCAGAAGAGGGTGCTGGGTGGGAGAAAGTATGCAGGGAGGGCAGTGGGGTGGGGTAGGAGCTTCTGGGGGGAGACAGGTCCTCAGGGGTGGGGGGCAGGCACCGGGAGAGGAGGGGGGAGAAAGAGGATGTGGGGGGAAGGAGAGGTAGAGGCAGGGGAAGGAGGGGACAGGACAGGGGCAGTAAGGAGGGGAGCAGTCGGTGGGGAGAAGGGAAACCGGGGCGGGTGGGCAGGGGAAGGAGGGCAGGCAGGGAAAGGAGGGCAAGCAGGGGAAGGAGGGCAAGCAGGGGAAGGAGGACAGGCAGAGGGTGGCCAGGGAAGGGCAGGGGGAGCAGGCAGGGCGCGGGCAGCGGGTCTCGCCCGGCACTCACCAACCGCTCGGCTCCGGCCGGCTGCGGGGCCGCTCCGCCGCCGCCTGCGCTTCCTCCTGCACGGACCGCCCCGCCCGGCGCCGCCCCGGACCGACCGACCGACCGCCCCGGACCGACCGACCGCCCCGGCCCGCGCCTGCACTGGACACTGTCACCGGGCAGGGGGCACAAGGAACTGGGCACCAGTACCAGGCATCAGCACTGGGCAGGGGGCGCTGGGTACTGGCACCAGTACTGGACAGGGACACTGGGCAGGGGGGCACTGGGCACTGGCACCAGTACCAGACAGGGACAGTGGGCAGGGGGGCACTGGGCACTGGCACCAGTGCTGGACAGGGACACTGGGCACTGGACAGGGACACTGGGCAGGGGGCACTGGGCAATGGGAACTGGGCACTGGACAGAGGCACTGGGCACTGGGCAATTGGAACTGGGCACTGGACGGAGGCATTGGGCACTGGGCAAGACCACCAGTACCGAGCATCATGTGTCAGCACTAGCCTCTGGTACCAGCCACTTGGCACTGGCTCTGGTGCCAGGCAGCGGATACCAGCACCAGCATGGACAGTGGTGTGGTGCACTGGCACCATGCAGCAGGCAGTGATACCATGCACTGTCACCACCACCAGGACCAGGCACTGACACCAGTACCTTCCACTAGCACCGGCACCAGCACTGCATGCCATGCGCCAGCCACTGAGCTCCAGCACCGTGCACTGGCACCAGCATTGGCACCACACACTGGCAATGGGCAGCGGCAGGGGCAGTGGGGTGGGGGCACTGCACACCATGGGCCTGTAGGAAGCAGCACACACCAAGCACCAGTCACTGGGCAGGGGGCACTGAGTACCATGCACAGATCCTGAGCACTGGGCAGGGGACACCAGGCACCTGCACCCGCTGGCAGCCCCCGGACCCACCTGCCAGACTCTGCTTGTCCCCATGGCCACCCAGGTCGCTGCAGCCCAGGGATCCCTCACACCCTGCCTGGCTGCACCCCACCTCTCCAGCCCTGACACCCCAATGCCAAGTCTCTGCTGGGGTCCTCCTCCCTCTGGCTGATCCCTGGGCTTCCAGACAGCCAGAGGGGCATGAACCAAGTGTGCCCAAGTGACATGCTGTATGCCTGGGCATCAGGAAGATCTGTGGTGGGACGTTGGCTGTGGTGTGAACCTGTGCCCACAAATAGAGCCTTGTCCACAATAGGTTTGGGGGATTACCCTGTGCCTGCCCCCAGGGCATCGTTGGAGGGTGAAACACAAGATGGAGTGAGGGACATGGCTGGCACAAGGGCAAGGAGAGGGATGCTGGCACATGTGCCAGTCCCCAGGACCAGAAATGCTACAAGAGAAAAGATGCAAATTTTCAGCACCCTCCATCTGCGACCAGGCAGGAAAGACCTTGTGCGAGCCTCAGCCCTCAGTCCTGCTCTCATGTGAGGCTTTTTGGAATATCCCAACTGAAAGCCCAGCCCAGAGGCCAGGCCCCCATCGCCTTGGGGCCCTGATCCTGCCACACTCCCACCATCACCAAGCCAGTGTTCCTGTCCCCACCATCACCAGTTGCCAGGGCTCCTATTGTTCCCTGATGTTGCCTTGTTCCACTCACCGGTACCTGCTGGGCCCATGGAGGGGCTCTCAGCAGCATCAGCCCTGCCAGGACAGCAGGAAGGGCTGCAGGCAGGACAGTGCTGCCTGCAAGCTCCCTAGGCTCGTGGCTTCCCACCAGCAAGGAAAACACCAGCACTGATGGAGCTGGTCCCAGCACCAGCATGGGGACACAATGTCCCCAGCCACCAGAAGCTGTGGCAGTTCCCAGCCCCATGGGCCACAGCCACCCCCTGCAGCTCCTCTGCAAGTGGCTGTTCCTCTGGCCTCCCCTCCCGCCACCTCCCCGCAGGGTCGGGGCTTTCAGCTTGGACACGGCCCTGGCACGCCTGCCCCATGGTTCCGGTTGTGGCTGGCAGGAGACGGCCATTCCTGGATGGATGTAGCTCAGAGCAAGAGCTGAGCCTTGGGGGTACAGGGGGAACCGTGGCGACCAGCCTGCCAGCCAGGACAGCTGGGTGGAAGGCAGCGCAGGGGCATCCCAGCCCCACATCCAGACCTGGCATCCTCCTTTGGGCAGTGGAAGGTACCAGCCGGGATCTCCTTGGTGCTGCCATGTCTCCAGGGAAGCTGCAGGGAAAGCTGGAAGGTGCAGGGGCAATGGGAAATGTTGCCAACCTGGCCTGGGGAAACAAGACAGTTTCACACATCCCATGGACAGTGGGATCAAGTGCACCCTCAGCAGGTTTGCAGGTGACACCAAGCTGAGCAGTGCAGTTGACACGCCAGAAGGATGGGATGTCATCCAAAGAGACCTGGACAAGCTGGAGAGGTGGGCCTGTGAGAACCTCATGAGGTTCAACAAGGCCAAGTGCAAGGTCCTGCACCTGGGTCAGGGCAACCCCCGATATCAACACAGGCTGGGGGATGAAGGGATTGAGAGCAGCCCTGTGGAGAAGGACTTGGTGGCCGAAAAGCTGGACATGACCCGGCAACGTGCGTTCGCAGCCCAGAAAGCCAACTGTATCCTGGGCTGCATCCCCAGCAGCGTGGGCAGCAGGGCGAGGGAGGGGATTCTGCCCCTCGGCTCTGCTCTGGTGAGACCTCCCTGCAGTGCTGCGTCCAGCTCTGGGGTCCTCAGCACAGGAAGGACATGGACCTGTTGGAGCGGGTCCAGAGGGGGCCACAAAAATGATCCGAGGGCTGGAGCACCTCTGCTACGAGGGCAGGCTGAGAGAGTTGGGGTTGTTCAGCCTGGAGAAGACAAGGCTGCGGGAAGACCTTATTGCGGCCGCTCAGTACTTAACAGGGGACTATAGGAAGGATGGGGACAATCTTTTTAGCCAGGCCTGTTGTGACAGGACAAGGGGTGATGGTTTTAAACTAAAGGAGGGTAGATTTAGACTGGATACAAGGAAAATATTTTTTACACTGAGGGTGGTGAAACACTGGCACAGGTTGCCCAGAGAGGTTGTAGATGCCCCATCCCTAGAGACATCCCAGGTCAGGCTGGACGGGGCTCTGAGCAACCTGATCTAGTTGGGGATGTCCCTGCCCACTGCAGGGGGGTTGGACTAGATGGCCTCTAACGGTCCCTTCCAACCCAAACCATTCTGTGATCCTATTCTATGATTCTAAGACTTGGTGGGGACGTTGCACCGCCACAGCTTCACTGCTCTGCCCTGCCCTGCGCAGGACACCCACATGTCCCCTGTATGTCCCCTGTGGGTTGTGAATGGGCATTTTGCTGAAGGCTGCAGGACTTTGGGTTTGTCAGGAGGGTCCCTAATGCTGGGCGGCCACAGCCAGCCCTGGCAGGGCACGATGTCCCTGCTTCTGGGTGCTTGAGGACAGGGTGGTTTTGCTGGGAGCCTGTGCCTGGCCAGGTGTCCTGTCCCCAGGGTGTGGGACACAGGTCCTGTCCTGCAGCTGGATGATCTCTCCTGTGCTGGTGGCTGAGCATGCCGTGGGGTAGGACAGGACCACCACGGCTCCTCTACTCCAGCCGTGTCCCTGCCATGTGACACTGCTGTGATGCCCTCAGCCAATGTCACACTTCCCATCACCAAGCCCCCAAAACTGGCTTGTGCCAAGACCCAACATCTTCCCACAAGCAGTTCCGTGCATAAACCCATCCCTCCCAGGAGCCCCGGGGATTCCGGGGACAGGGCCATGCACATGGGGGCAGGGCAGCCTGGGGACAGGCACAGGGCAGAGGGTGCCTCAGATTGCAGCTGGATCCTCCTGGATTGAATTACATTTCCTGCAGCACTTTGCAAAGGGAAAAGCCGCTTCCTTCTGGCCATTGCAACAGAAGACTATATTTCTCACGCGCACTGAGGAGCTTGGGCTGCACAGGCTGGCTGGATCCTGCTCGCAGCAGTGCCCACCACTGCCCTGCCCGCCCAGCCTGGTGCCAGATGAGTGGAGACACTGGGATGGGGGCTGTGCCCTTGGCACCCATGGAGCAAGCAGGGGAGCTCCGGCAGGTGATGGGACCCTGCCTGGCTCTGGCAGCGCTGTCCCTGTGATAGGGGACAGATGCTGATGGTGCTTAGCTGGCCAGGCACCCAGTGGTCAGAATGCCTTGCTGCCAGCACCCTGCCTGCGAGCCTCAGTCTCTGCTGCCTGCCCTCTGTGGCTGGTCCCTCAGTCCTGGAGCCTGCTGGGCTTGCAGCTCCCGAACTGTGGTTTGCCCTGTAAAGAGACTCAGTGACCTCCCAGGGGGTGGAGGGAAGGGAAGAGGGAGGCCTAGGATTTTTTTTGGAGAAGCTGGGAGGTCAAACCCTCCCCTGACCAGCTCTAGCACTGGGAGAGGGGCCCCGTGCAACTCTGTGCCTCCATTTCCCCCTTGGGTTTTGGGAGCTGCAAAACACCTGCACGGACACCCCTGGGGCCTCTCTGCTCCCACAGCGTCACCTGGAGGAGAGCCACGGGCAGCCCCTGTCCCTTCACTGGGCCTCACTGCTGCCAGGTTTTCGAAAAAAACGTATATTTTGCTAAGCAGGCATAAAAAAGAGGCAGCATCCTACCAGGTGTCCTGCTGTAACCCCAGCCCTGCCTGCCCGTGCGTGGCATGTCCCTGCTCGCACGGGGGATGTCACTGTGGCACTCTCTAGCAGCGAGTTTCTCTTCCTCTCAGCACCTCAGGACTTGCTCATTTTGGCTTTTTGCCCAAGATTTCCATGCATAGCCCTGTTCAGAAGCAGCTCTGCTCGCAGGGAGCTCCAAGGCTGCATGCCAAGCACAGCTCAAGTGTGGGGAACCCCATAACCCTGCAATGGCACCCTGTGCCCTCAGTGCCTTCCCTCTCCCAAAGAGGCTCCAAAGTGAAGCTCACCTCATTAGCACCTCTGAGCTTTTTGGGGTAGGGACATCCCACACACCGTGGCCCGGGGTTGCGGACCCCGCACAACCTCTCCGAGCAGGGTGTTAGCTTTAATCTGAAGTGCCTCCTTCCTGGCTGATGTCCCTCCCTGGCATCTCGTCATGGCAGCTCCCATCTCGCAGGCACCTTCTGGAAAATCTCACTCCTCGCAGGCTCCAGCACCGGCTCTGCAGCGGCTGGGCTGGTTGCAGTCTCATCTGGGGAAAGCCCTTCCAGCCTCTGCTGTGGCTCTCCTGGTCCAGATCTGGCTGTCTTCTCCTTTCCAGCTTCAATTTCCTGATGGCTGATTTGTCCTTGGGCCAACAGCATCTTTAATAGCGCCTTTCCTCCTGGCCGTGGGCACAGCGGTGACGTACCTGGAACCAGTCCCACAGCGAGGGCCACAGCAACACACTTACAGCACCGCTGGTGGGGATAGGGTTAGCCCAGGTCCTCTGGCAAGGAAAAGCAACAGGAGCAACTACATCTTTTGTGGACCCTATGAGGTCCCTGCCAGGCCAAAGCGGCCACCACAGCACCTGTGACTTGGGCTGCTGCCTAAATGCAAGGTGTCCCCAAAGGCTGATGAATTCAGGGTCACAGCAGCATCCCCCCTTCCTCCTCAAACCTCACCAGCCCCGTGTCGGCCTCAGGGAGCTTCGACCCTCTTTTCCCACGTCATGGATAAATGCCAGAGCACCAAGGCTGGGGAGGGCACTGCCACCAGGGCTGAGGTTCTGAGCCCTTCTTGGGCTTGTTCATCTCCTTGGGGGTACTTTGACCCAGCTGTGGGTGAGTCCTGTGGGAGCAGGGTCTCCAGCAGGTGCTGGTGGTCCATGGAAGAAGTTACAGCTGAGTTTTCTTTCCTCTGACAGATGCTGAGAACGAGGAGGTGAAGGCTCTGGCACGTCAGGGGACAATGCCATGGGGACACTCCCTCCCAGGCTGCTGGGGACCTCAGGGATGACACAGAGAGCCCTTGCATCAAAAAGCTCCTGTGGCAGAGACCCTCTAAATGCCCCAAGTGCATGAAGAGCTTTGCGCAAATCTCCCACCTGCAAACCCCCAAAAGGCAGTGCCCCTACAAGTGTCCCACCCATGAGGACGGCTTTGGTGACACCTCCATCCTCATCATGCACCAGCACACTCTCACGAATGCCCATACCAGTGCTCCCAGTGCTCCCAGTGCTCTCTTCAGCCTCAGTGCTGACCTGCTGCAACACCAGTGGGCACACGGGGGTGCTGCTCTTGGACAAGGGATGCATCCAGCCCAGCCTCTGCAATGTGTGGGGTGGCTGGCATCACTGTGGTCCATCCTCCAGAAATGGGGCACCTTGGAAATGTGGTTTTGTCTGTAACAGGAGCTGGGAAGGGGGAGACCCATGAGAGAGGGAAGATGTCATCATACACAACCAGCAAATGCACTTGGGGAGGTTAAGACACTGGGACTGGTTGCTCTGGCGATGCCCCAGGACCTGTGTCCATCACTACCCCTCGCTGGCTGCAGATCTTTGCAGCATTAGGCAGATTTGTATCCATGCAGCTCTGGGCCCCCGGGCACTGAGGATCGTTCTGCTGTCCCCCCGGATGGACAGGATGGACAGCCCCCACAGCAGGCTGCACCCCAGGGGCAGGAGGTGGCTCAGGGCTCGCCTCTCCCTGCTGGGAGAGGACAATGGGCACCAGCCCCGCTTCCCAGGAGTCCTGCAGTCCCTACAGATGGAGGTAAATAAATCCTTTAAATTCAGCGTTATTCCCCAAGAGGGAGATGCAGGGAGTGAAAGCCTAAATCTGCCCTTTCAGCATTGAAAAACATCGTTCCCTGCTCCTTGTCCCCCCATCCTGTTGGAGCCACGGAGGAAAGTCTGGGCATGGCAGAGTCATTCGGCATTTGTCCGTCCAGTACAGGCGATAGGGCAGATCTGCAGCAGCGCAGCCCCAGCAGAGGAGAGTTACTGCCAACCCAGGAGCAGCAACGCCTAATCTGGAGCCTGAAGTTCAAACATTTAATTCCTTGGTAAGATATGATTCCAAATTGAGCCCTGAGAGCCATGTCCAGCAGTCTCGCGTGGCTCCTTGGAGGGTTTACAGATGATTGAGAATCCTCAGATGGAAGAGCTACTGCATCCGAGCCCGAGCTGCTGTTTTGGAGTCGCCCCATGTGGGACTTGCTGAGCTGGGAGCTGGCGGGCGCGTTGGAGCTCTGCACTGCTTGAGTAAAGGGACGAGCCGAACTGATGCATAGCTACTTGTTGCTCAAAACCAGCCTAATTTCCTGCAATTGTTTGCAGGGAAAAAAAACTTTTCAACAGAAAAAAAAACCCAACTGAAAGCTCAGTGGCTACCCAGGCAATGTCCTGTGCTAGGAGAGGTGATGGAGAGGGAGGTCCTCATGAGGTGCCACAGTGCTTCCAGAGAAAAGTGCTCTGGCTCCATGCAGCCCAGGAGACCACCTCTGCAATTTGAGGAGGAGCCTGAGAAAACCAGGAGAAACAGAAGAAAAAGCCAACCTTTGCTTGCCTTTTTTTTTTTTTTTTTACCGACCCAGGAGCTTGCTTGCAGCCGATGCTGCCTCCCAGCAGCCCAAAAACAAGGGGGCAGACCCGCAGATGGGGCCAGGGGCTGTGTTCCCAGTGCCAGCAGCCAATGATGGGTCTGGAGCCCAGTGGGTCCTGCAGGCTTAGAAACATCCCCAGCTGTGGGACATGCAATCAGGAGGAAAGTGCTGGGCTCAGTAATTCCTGTAATATCCATCCAAAAAAGATCTTGGGTCTTCGCAACGGTACCATGTCAGGGTACCCACAGTGCCCCACCCTGCATGACCAAACACAACCTTTTAGGATTTTTTGAAGGATAGCAGTAACTGCAGTGATCTCATGGAATGTGTCAACTCTCTGGAGCTTCATACATAGTGAAAGGAACATTTATTTTGTTAAAAAAAACAAACCAGAAAGCCACGGGCACATCCTGCTACAGGGCATCCTTCCCCTAGGGACAGGCACGCATGTGGCATCAGGGTCGGTGGCGCTTCCCCAGCCCCAGCTCCTCCCAGGGGCTCTCCCAGTAACCAGGACACAAAAACTCATCGACACATCATGTTTGCTGAATATTTCCCTTCTGTGCCTGGGGAGATGCAGTGCCGTGGCGCCGGCACATGAGGGTGATGATGTTCTTTCCAGCCCATCAGTAACGGAGGACGATGCAGAGTGGCGTTTCCTAGAGGGACAGGCTTTGCAGTCAGCTGGGGGAGCAGCTCGATGAGAGCCCCCAATGCAGATGGTGGCTTCTCACCAAACCTTGGTGGGACTGAAGACTTTTTTGAAGCTAAGGCGAGCCTGTAGGTGGTCAGTGTGTGAAAAGGGCACGGGGATGAGTTGGGCCAGTGCAGTAATGGGAAACCAAACCCCAAATTCAGGCTGTGTGAAACAAAGACAGGCAGGTGGGATGATTTCTTTCTGGCCATCACAAGGCTCCTTTCATGGGACCCTCTGCTGTGAAAGGTCTTCCCCAAGGTGTTTGCCTTAATTCTGAGCTGCCTCCTCATTAAAAGGCAAAGCGAGGCTGGGCAGGTATGGAAGGAAGGACCACGGAGGGGCCCAGGGAGCAGGAGGCATTAGTGGGGTGGGCATCCATAAAGGGAACCCCATGGGGTCATGCCGCTGGGCATGGGGGCTCAGTCGGGACCCAGCGAGTCGGGAGGAGGTGCTGGGGGCTGCTGGCACGAGGATGCCATGAAGGGGACCAGTGGTGCATATTTGAGGGGTGACCTAGGGAGCACAGACCGGTGCATGGGGACAAAGCTGCCAGGGATGGTGGGGGGTTGGGGCAGCACAGACCTATTTCCAGCACCCTGGGTGGGAAACCCCAGCACAGTGTAAAATTCAGCTTGTCCCCCCCCGGCCAGGCTGGCAGCCTGTGCTCAGCATCCCATCCCGTCCCGTAGGTCCTGGCACTGAAACCACCTTTCGATGCAGCATGTGGGCACAGCCCAGTGTGGGCATGCGACCTGGCAGCCCCACAGCTGTGGCCCATAGCATGGGGCCCTGGCACCCATGTGTGCCCAGTGTCTATGTGCAGTCGCAGCCCTGCACTGCGTAGTCTGCTGTGGCATGCAATGAGTTTTCTCAGTTCTTTGTTCCCTCTTAGGGAAAGTGATGTGTCCCAAAGAATGGTGGCAGCTTTTAAAGCCAAAATGGAGCCTGGAAAAGACCTGCAAAAGCTGCTCAATGGGAGGGATTGCCTGCAGTGCCAGGATGTGTCCCGTCACTTGGGTCAGCATGTGGGCTGCATGCATTGGGGGGGCCCTGGGCCATGCATCCATCCTGCAGCAGGCCCTACCCTGCCCTCAACACCACCTCCTGGGATTCAGCTCTGTACCCTGGGGCAGCGCAGGCTTCTCTCTGCAAAACCCCTCAAGGCTCTGGCGCTTGCCCTGCAGCAAAAGCACATCCCCCGAAAGGGTTGGCAGCTCCCCAGATCTGACAGGATCCATCGCCAGCTCTGTCCTGAACATGCTGCACTCTCCCGATGTGACATCTCAGCCACCCTGCAGGCCTCCGAGTAGGGGACAGGGACACCGGGAGCACCATGGGGACGTGCAAAATGCAGCAGGTGCTGTGCACAGCTGGGGCACCCATGCATGTATATAGCGCGTGCAGGTGCTGGGCACCCATCTGCCTCCCTGGTTCACCAATGTGCCTGCAGGAGGGGTGAGGACACTGCAGAGGCACATTTGCAATGCCTGGTGTATTGGGTCTCCTCCATGCCTACGCTGCATGTCATCCACATACATGGGGAATGCTCAAGCAGTGGCTGCAGAGCCCAAAGCCTTTCTATTTTAAGCCCCACTCTGCCCTGGCAGGGGGATGCTGCATTCCTCAGGGATAACGAGTCAGATAAATAATCCGGTATACAGGCTGGCACGGCTGGAAGTGGCATCACACGAGTTGGCCGGCACCTGGCCTGCTGCCTCCCTCTCCTGGGGCTCGTGCCGGCTGCAGGAACCAGGAGAGGAGCCTGTTTCCTTATCGCCCTCCTGCACTCGCCCTCCATCCCTCTCCCCTGCGGCTCCCTGGCCCAGCCAGCCCCCAGGTCACGCCAGGGCTTGGCAGTGGTGCAGGGGAAGCATGCATTGTGGCTGCCCACTGTGGCCCGGCTGGAGGAGAAAGCAAGGATTTCCTGGCCCGGAGCAAGTCCTTCCTGTCTCCTCCCAGCAGCCGAGTGCTTTGGGGCTGAGGGTGGGCTGTTCCCAACTGGCTTTGGACCGGGAGCTGCCTCCCTGCACGGAGCTGCTGCCGCCAAATGTGCAGGCAAGCAGGATGCAAGTGCGGAGCCAGGGCACTTTGGCTGATACCACCCTCCAGTGCCAAAACCTCCCCCCTCCCCCGCTCTGTCCTACCCACGTGCAGAATCTCCGCTCGCTCGGCCGGCATGGAGGTGTCCCTCTCCGCACCCTTGGTGCCCGTGCATCCTCACCTGCAATGTGCCACGGGGACGGCGACAGTGCAGAGTAGCCTTGTGCCATTGCACAGGGACGTTAGGAAGGGCAATTCACCATTGTCAACCTCAGCCCCGCAGCCATGGCAGGTCAATGCTACAGGATTTGTGTCCAACGGGCCACAACCTGCAGCTCCCTGCTCAGAGCCAGGCAGCAGCAAACAGCCCGGGATGTCTCCCAAGGCTAAACACTTGCTCGCATGCAGAGACCTGGAAAAAGGGCTGTAAGAGTCCCAGCTGGGGACACCTGGTTGGGCAGCTCATGTGCACGGCCACAGTTTTCCCTCCTCAAATGTCATTTTTCCTTCTTGTGAAGGAAGAAGCAGGGCCGAGGCTGGGGCAGCTGCTGGCATCCACTGCTGAGTGGGCTCCCTGCAGGCACCGCTTTTGCTTTCACTGCAAACAGCCACCCTGGGTCATGCCGCAGCTTCCGCTGTGCTGCAACCACATGGAGATCTTGTGTGGTGACTACACCTGCCAACGATTTTTTTAGGACAAGGGGCTGATTTCCTGCTATTTTTCCGTGATTCAAAGTTTCCAGTCCTGGGGATGGCTGTGGCAGAAGGGCTGTCACCCGTCTCCTGGCCCGGAGCATACCCAGCCCTTCGCCATCCTCGTGCTTTGGCCCTTGCCCCAGGGATAGGTCGGGGATGGCACCATCCTGCCCCTGGTGAAGGCTTTGCCGTGGCAGTCTGGGGATGCTCTCCCCGCTGGGAGCAGGCAGACCCCGCGCAGCACCCAGCTCCCAGCTAAGCCCTTGGCTCCGGCTCTCTCCCAGTGGAGGTCTGGTTTCTGTCCTGCCGTCTGCTTGTCCTCCCTCACTTCAAACAGTCCCCGTTTGTTTGGCTCTCGCTGCCGGCTGGAGCCGAGGCTGCATGCCTGGGCCGCCTGTGCACAACGGCTCCTTGTTCGCCGCCTCCCTCCCCACTCACCCCTTGCCTGCTTTAGCAATTATCCCAATTAGCCATGCCCTGTCCTTGCTCCCTGGCTGCACCGCGGACCCTTGTCCCTCCTGCTCCGTGCCGGTGGCAGCAGCACTGCTGTCCGCAAGGGGCCACCTCTGGGCCAGCGGGACGTGGGCACTGGGGCCATGACTGCCAGCTTCCTGGTGGGAAACAGGCAGGTTGTGCAAAATCCAGGTGTTTGGGGCCCATGCTGGATCCCAGGGCTCTCTTCAAACCTCTTTGGGGCTAGAGGAAGATGAGGAAGCTGTGCCTGGACCTGCAGCTCCTGGTGTGCCAGCCCTGTGCCACTGGCATCTGCCTCTGCTCCTTCAAATCGCCTTGGTGGGCGCTGCCTGTCCTGCCCCAGCCATGCAGGGTGCTCGCCCTGCCTCGCTCCCTGGGAGCGTGGGTGCAGCCAGCCGGCTTTCTGCAAGCCACAACCCACGTGCCACCACAGCAGCACCGTCCTCCAGCAGCCGCTGGCTCGGTAAGAGCCTGAGGTGGGCGGTTGAAATTTCCACCCGCTGACGCAGGCTGGGGCAGCCACACAGCCCTGTGGAGGGGGGCTTTCCATAGCAGTTCCCAGCAGGGCTGCGTTTCAGGGCTGTCTCCCCCTTTGCCCTCCCGAGCCTGTGGAGAAGCCAGGGCGCAGCCCCTGGGGAGGTGCTGGGTGCAGGAGCATCCCCCGTCAGCTGAACCCAGTGGGAGAAGTGGGGCCTTCTATTCCTGCACCCTGACAGTGACTTGTACATCCCCCCGGATCTGAAATCCAGGGCAGGCAACCCCCATATCCTCTCTCCATGGCCAGACTCTGCCATGGTCGCTGCAGCACGGAGGCAGTGTGAGCAGCCCCCCTGCAGGCTCCTGCCCACCCTCTGCCAGCAACATTGTGCACTGCAGCCATGTGGGGACACAGCACTTTAGTAGGGGCATCAGCAGGCAGGGCGAGCAATGGGGCTGCCGGTCCTGGGATCGCTCCGAGCGCCCCATCTCACGCTGACAGCTGCCCCGGGCTCCTGGGGTTTGATCTTTACTGCTCAAGCCGGCCTGTCTGCTCCCGTTTGTGTCTGTCGTGCTGCCAAGGGATGCGAGCACCAGTCTCGCGCAGCCTGGCAGCTCTGCGCTGGCACGCAGGCAGCCGCTGGGCAGGCAGCCTCTGTGCTGGTGCAGAGCCTCCTCCGCAGCTCTGCCAGCCCCAAACCCCCGTGTGTAGATCGGAGTCCTGCCGAAAGCCAGGGCCTGGGTGAGCCCTGGCAGGTGGGGGGCTCCCCAGAGACCCCTTCTGCCTTTTTGGGGGTTGAGCCTTGTCCTTGTGCCTGCACCCAAAACTGTACCTTCTCCGCCATCCATATAACCATGATTGCTCCGGAACATCCTGAGGGCTGCATGGGTGCCCGGCACCCTGCACAGCTTCCCATCCCCCCAAAACCACGCATGCCCGCCAGCAGACAGGAACATGACTCATGGCGGTACAAGTCTCTCTGGTTACCCCCATCTTCCCCGGGGACACGACACTGCCCCACGGTGGCCCTGATGGCTCCCCCAGGAGTCTCGGCATGCTGGGTCCCCTTCCAGGTTGGTTTCCATTACATGGAAAGACGTCACCTTCCCATGTCACAGCAGGGATGGAGCTGGCTCCAGTGTGACCGCTCCTTTCCCCACAGCCTGCACAGGAGCACCAGGCTGTGGCAACCCCCTGGTTCCCAGGGGTCCTCTCCAGCCAAGGCACCAGGCAGGGGCTCCTCTGCCGCAGGGGAGAGAAGGCCCACAGGATGCTCCTGCAGCATCCCGGGAAGGGTCCCAGCACCAAATATATCAGGCCCTTGGAAGACTGAAGTAATCGGGGGAGGAAAGATGTGATGGAAAGCCCAAGGCCAGGTGATGATATCAGCCCTGGAAAACTTCCCCAACAGCCAGTACAACACACCATCCCTGCCCCACAGGATGCAGCCCCCTCCCACGGACCCTCTGCCAAGGGCTCTACATGGCTCCCATCTTCCACCCAAGGCAATGCCGGGGAGTTCACCAGCTCCTGCATTTCCTTGTACCCCCACCCCACCCCCTCTGCAACTGCCTGTCCCCAGGTCTGCAAGCCACTGCTCTTCCCCCAGCTGAAGCTCTCCCCACCGCATGCTCAGAGCAAGTGGCAGCTCAGCTCCCCGTGCTCAAACCGCAGCGAAGGAGCACCTGCTCCGGCAGCCCCCGCATGCCCGGCAGCCGCTGTGCCGCAGGAAGCTGCTGCTGTGCCGGAGCACAAGCCATACCAGGGGCAGCTCCCAGCCGTGCACCCACACAACTCCCCCAGAAGGTTACAGGCACACAGGGAAAACAAAATCCTTGGGTCAACACTCAAATTCACCCAACTGACTTAGAAATGCTAGTGTGGTGCTCCATACAAGAGCATCAGTTGCCCAAGCTGAGCGGAAGGGATGGATGGCAGGAGACCCAGGGATTGTTGCCAGCTGCTGGGAGCAGGGATGGGGGAGAACAATGTGCCCCAAGGTCCTTCCAGGAACCCCTGAACAGCCACGTTGGGACAGCAGGATCCCACCACCCGCAAGCATGGCCACGGCCTCGTGTGCAGGGCTGCATTCAGAGCAAGGGGCTGCAGCATCCAGGAGCTGGCAGGACCTGGCTCAGCCGGTCCCATCCACTGTGTTCAGGGAAGTTTTCCTGAAAAAGCTGAAATTCTGCTGCAAAAACAAATTGCTGCTTTAGTGCTGGGCTGCTCTTTGGAGCTGTGCCCCAGCTGAGGCAGCACCTGGGACAGACAACAGGAGCTTGGACACCTCTTCACCCATGCAAGGACCACTTTGGCCCACCACACTGCTGACGGGCATCTCGAAGGCGCACGCAGCCACTGTGCCGCCTCCTTCTCCCTGACCCAGTTTGTGTCTCGCCACTGCATCCAGACAAGCAGCGCTGTCAGGTTACAAGCGCAGGCAGCACCAGCCTCTCCCAGGGAGCCAGCAAAGCAAACGCTAAGTGTCACCACAATTACAGGTCATCTGCTTCAGCCCCAGCATCGCTGGCACCAGAGCTGCTCCACCAGCCCTGCACCCGCCCAACCCGGCAAAGGAAGCCTGGAAGAGCAGCCATATCCCAGCTCTGGTACATGCTCTGGTTTCTACTGAGCCTCAGATCCCTTGGGCTCTGTTAAATCCAGCATCAGCTGGGCTGGATAGGAAGGGGGAAGGTTTCTGCAGAGTCCCCATTTCTGTTTCTGGGCCACCCTTGTCCCAATTTGCTGGGGCACAAGTTGTTTTCTAAAGGACATGGGTCTTCCTCACACACTCTTGTCTCTAAAATGTGGCTCTGGGTCTTTGTGGTCACCCTCTGCCCGGGCCAGCAGCCCCCAGGGAGCTCCAGATCTCTCCATCAGCCCCTGGTACAACTGCAGGACCAGGAGGGACTTTCTGATGTGACTGTGGTGCTGCGAGGTCACCAGCAAAACAGGAAATCCTTCTTGCCTTAGGAGTCTGTGGGACTGTGTATACATGGGGCTGGGGGAGCTGATGGGAGCAGGGGACCCCACTTGCCCTGCGGGGACTGAGGCTGGTCCCACTCCCACAGTGGAGTCCAACCCCCTGCTCAAAGCATGGCCAGCGTGTTGCTCTGGTCCTTGTGCAGGGCAGCTTTGAACATCTCCAAGGTTGGACATCCCCACCACCTCTCTGGGCCCCAGTCCAGTGTTTGACCCTCAAAGGAAAAAGCTTTAGCTATAGGGAAATAGAGAAATACAGCTGGAATTTCCCACATCCTGGCTTGTGGCTATTGATCCTCATCCTCTCTGCCTCCTCCCATGAGATAACTGTGGAGAGCAATAAATTTTCCATGAGTCTTCTTTTCTGGCAGCTGAGCAACCTTCAGGTCTGCAGGTAGGAAGCTGGTGGGGAGGGGAATGAAGGTCACCACATCCAAGGAGAGAGGAGATGGTCTCTCTGGCCCTGCTGCCTTGGTCTCCCCCCAGCCCACATGCATCCCTCCTCCTCCTCCCTGCCCTCCTGTCATCGGTGCAGCACCAGCAAGGTGGGCACCCACTTCACACCAAGGGCTCCCAGAAGTGGCCACAGTATTAATCACCAAACCAAATTAATAGTACAAATAATGATCACACCCCTTGGGATCTGTTGGGCTTTAGGAACAGCCATAACCTTCAAGCTGGCCAGACACCATACGTGTAGGTCTGTTGTGCCATGGAGCTTATAACTCCTAAAATCTCAAGGTCTGTGTGTGGTAGCACGTGGAAGAGCCATAGGCTTTAGACCGCTTTGCAGATGATCTGAGCACCATTTTTCTCATGTCGGAATCTCTCTAGAAGGCTGCAAGCCTAGAAATGACCACATCCAAACCCCCATCAATGCATTAGGACTGTACTGCAAGAGCATTAATGGTCAGGTCCTGACCACCAACAACCCACACACTTCTGCTGCTTCAAACAGCAACCAGAGCAACCAGGTCTGCAGCAGCTGGTTGTATCCTTAAGCAACCAGCTGGCAACAAGCAATTCCGCTGGTTTCTTGACAGATTTTTTAATAGCATCCTTCCTTCAAAATGGTGTTTGCTTTGCCTGGGCAAGCTGCACATCCCAGGAGCTGTAGGCAGCTCCTGCGATAGTTTTGGTGGAGCTGCATGGCAAATCTGCGATGTGAGAGCTGCCCTGCTTTCCTCTTCTGTTGGTGTCTGCACTGCGCTGTTGTGGGGGCTGACGCCACCTCAGCCAGGCCTGGAGGGTCTCAGCCTGGGAGGGTGGCAATCGTGGCAGTTGGGGTCCCTTCTCCTGATGCTCTATCCTGGGAAGAAGAGACAATCCCGAGGGGATGGAGCATGGCACGATGGAGCATTGTGGATGAAAAGACTTAATGTGGAGCATGGGTACCACATCCACATGTCTCCCAGCCATGCCAGGCTGGGTCGTCCCTCCGGCGCCTCAGAGCAGCTGGGCAGACACTGGCACCGGTGCCTGGCCTGCTCCAGACCTGCCAATAAAGCTGCTCTCTGGAAAGCTGAAGATGAGCTCATTTTTTTGTGGGTGAATTATCCGTGTGATGAGTGATTCACCAGCGCAAAACAAGATCATTGCAAGAAACAGGCTGGATTTTGGAAAGAGCTGTTGATTTGTGCAGGACCCGGTCAAACAAACTCTACTGAGAGCAGCAAGCAGTAAATAAAAGTGGTGTGAGTCATTGCAAAAGCACTGCAGGTGCTGCCGCCAGAAGCACGGACAGCAAAGCGCAATGCCAGGTGTGCACGCTGTGGATGGGATCTGGGATGTGGGGCAGGAAGGTTTGGCACATGCGGAGCTGCTGGCGCACTTGGGTTGAGTGGAAAGCAAAGACGCGCATGTCATCACGGCGCAGGGTCAGCACCAAGCGAGGAAGGAGCCATCCTGTTAGAACGGGTGCTTCTCTGAAGGCATTATAAATCCAGAAGGGCAATAAAATCCTGAGCATGCAGCTGGATGACTGAGCCGATGATGGCTGATGAGGAAGAAATTTAGGGTCAAACTGTCTTCCGGCATCACCGTTCTTCTCAGGGGAGTTGCAGCAGAGACTGGCCAGTGATGTTATATCTCTCAATGCATCTGTAAAGCAAAGGTTTAGAAATTATCCATTTGTGACTGGAAAGTAATGAGTTTTGCAGAAAGAAGCTGTGGTTGCACACAGGGCAGTCCCAGAAGGACCAACACCAACTTGATTACAACAAGTGACCACTTGATTCCAAAAAGCAAAACTTTGTTCGTCTGGGTGGCATGAAGCAAACCCACTGGCAAAGCTGCTCCTATCTGTCCAAGTAGAGCTCGAAGCCGGACATGGGGAACGGCAGGTACACTTGAGCTAAGGAGCTCCCTCTGAACCCAGGTGCATGCTTGGCCTGCTAGAAAGGTCTCAGAGAATGGTAAAATAAATCAGTGCTGCTTGTAAAACCCAGAAAATCATGCCGTATCACATCACCACAGCTCAGAAGACATGCTGAGAATAACCACATGCAGTATAAAGATGTACATTTATGATAACACACAATACAATAGATTTTTATAAAAGATAATGCAGCATATATGTATATATGACAAAGTTAGGTGTTAAACCCAGGAGTAAGAGTATGGCCAGACCCAAAGGGAAAGGTTAGAGCTGGCCACAGGGACTGGAATTTGGTGGGGACGTCGCTCGAGAGTGCAGCCACCCAGGCCCAGCCAGAGATGAAGGGTCTGGGCTTTGAAGGATAAGATTACTTTCAGTTTGGGGTGAAAAGCAGAGATCTTGGTGGACCAGCTCAGCAGAGAAAAGGGAAAACTCTGCACCTCCAAAAGCAGGCCTGGGAGAGCTCTGCAAGTCTCGCTGAGACTGACAGGTTGGGATGAAAACTTGGAGCTATAGCCTCCCTTGCGCAAGACACAACCAGTGGCACTTGCCACCAAGGACCTCATCAAGCCTAACGCAAGCTCTAGGAGAAAAAGAAGTGCGAGGCTTTGGCTCAGGCTGCAAACTGCTTCACAAGTACCTGAATAGGTGGAGGAGGGGCTGAGAAGTGCTGCTGTGCCAGGGTGGGGAGGATCCAGCACCACATCCAGTGAGCACACGAAGCAGAGACTAGCAGTCCCATTGGGGCAACATGAGGATCCCCAGCATCTTGGCACCAACACACTCTTGTTCAGCAGAAAAGATGCCTGATATCATTTATGATTATTTTTAAATAGAGCTGTTGCTTAACTCATGGAATAGCAGCATAATAACACTGTGTGGCTGGGTCAGCACAGGGATGCCATATGAATTAATAACAGAAAATGGCTCGTGCTCACTCACTTCCTGCAATTTCCTTTGCTCTGTGAGTTCAGGCATAATATATGGTTTCTTGCTATCTGCATCCAGAAGTGCTAGCAGGAAAGTAAGCAAAAGCTGACACAGAGAGGATGGGGGAGATTTAGGCAATCCCTGTTTAGCACTGTCAAGGGGGCCAGACAGCAGCAGCCTCACACTGATTTTGGCAGGTGAGCAGATCAAAGAATTACACTTAGAGGGGCTAGAGGCAAAGTCGTTACAAAATCCCTTATCCAATGAGAAACTAGAAGATTAAAAATACAACCGCTAAGATTGTCAACAGGGGAGTATGGATTTCCAGGCAGAGGCAGTTGGTGGGTGAAGCTGGATTCTAGGGTCGGCCCAGCCCAAGGAAGGAGCATGGCTGAGCCCTTGGGGTGCCAGGGGACCCCTCTGGACCGGGTGGGTTTGGTCATCTCCTCCAGGCCAGGCATCTGGGGGTGACATTTTTAGCATCATTGCCTGGACCGCAGATGGTCGGATCATCTGTGGGATGCTTAAGGCCTGATGGAGCTGAGCTTTCCTCCGGGCTGACAGTGGAAATGCAGAGCTGTTCAGTGAAAAATGTGAGCTCCATCTTCCGTGTCCACCCCGCTGATGGCGGGGCCAGGGGACAGTGATGGCATGAGCATGATGTGGCTGTGTGGTCACAGCACAGCTCCAGGCCCCCACAGACCCCTTGTTAAAGGGGCGAGTGTCAGACGGGTCTTACGTTGCAGCAAGGCTGGAGGGCCAGCAAGCAGTTCTGGGCAGGGGAACCCTCAGGGGGAGGGCATCAAAGTCCAGGCAAAATCCTGGGGCCAACTGAGGAGTATAAAGAGCTCAAAGGTTGCAGCAGGTGACATGAGCAGGGAAACCCCAG